>JASDDO010000014.1:158745410-160050410 GCA_030015575.1 Agapanthus africanus | reverse complement strand
CACATGCTGCATATCAACAGCAAAATCATAATGTAAATGCTGTGACCACGTTGAGATCCGGAAAAGTGTTGCAAAACAATGTGGGTATTAACCATGACACCCCTACCGGTGGTTCTTCTTCACCTTCTTCTTCTTCGTTAGAGCCTATTCTCCATCCTTCACAAAGCTCTTCTTCTTCTAGCTCGAACGGACCCACTTCTCACAACACGAACACATCTACACGGGGATCCGTTCCAACTCAACAATCTGATCCGCATAAACTGGACTCAACATCTTTTCAAAATGTTCCTTTTCCAAACCGGTTGAGATCCAATAAACCAACTCCACAGATGGAGAAGATTGTAGAGTTGTTCAAGCAGGTTAGCATAAATATCCCTCTTTTGGATGCAATCCAACAAGTGCCTTCATATGCAAAAATCTTAAAGGACTTATGCACCAAAAAGAGGAAGTCACAAGTACCAAAGAAAGTTTTCGTGGCTAGTGCTGTTAGCGATGCTCTTGTCCAATCTTTACCCCAAAAGCACAAGGACCCCGGTTGTCCTACTATTTCGATCACAATTGGGGACAAGAACATCAATAGAGCACTATTAGATCTTGGTGCTAGTGTCAATTTGCTACCTTATTCGGCGTACGAGCAATTAGGCGTTGGAGAGCTTAAGCCCACTCATTGTACTCTCCAAATGGTCGATCGATCCATCACCCACCCTAGGGGAGAGTTGGAGGATGTGTTAATAAGACTAGGGGATTTCATTTTCCCCGTTGACTTTATTGTTATGGATACACAACCTGTCGCTAACCCCCGGAGTCAAATTCCGGTGATATTTGGTCGACCATTCCTTGCGACCTCTAACACGGTGATCAACTGTCGTAATGGTTCAATGAATCTATCTTTTGGCAATATGACAATTGAACTCAATATTTTTAAGTTGGGGAATCAGCCTTCCGAGCCTAATGCTAGCGTACTTGATATTTTCTCGATCAATGAGATCACGGAGGAGGACTATGAATTCGAAAATTTTATGTTTGATCACAGCAGTGTTGACGCCACTAGTGTGTTCCTCTTAGAATCCGACACAGCTTTCTCGACGGACAACGATTATGAATATTTCACCTTTGTAGACGATTTTGAAGACTCACCGCCCGAGCTTGAGTCTTTTGCTTTTTCGGATGAGTTAGCTGAACCATCCGACTCGGTTGCGTACACTCGATTTGAACCTTTGATGGAATCCTTCGAGTTTGAAACAGTTACTCCATTGTTACCATCTATTGTTTCACCTCCTCAACTCGAACTAAAGCTTTTGCCGTCGCACCTAAAATATGCTTATCTAGGTGAGAATGAGACCTTACCCGTTATCATATCGGCCTCTCTAGCTCTTGAGCAAGAGAAGACCATTTTAATGGTCTTGCAAAATAATCGGCAAGCTTTTGGCTGGTCTATGGCGGACATCAAGGGGATTAGTCCCCTCATAGTCGAACATCATATACACTTGATGGATGATGCCAAGCCGGCAAGGGATCCACAAAGACGCCTCAACCCCATTATGAAAGAGGCTGTCAAGAAGGAGATTGTTAAATGTCTTGATAGTGGTATCATTTATCCTATCTCGGATAGCCAATGGGTTAGCCCCATTCATGTTGTGCCAAAGAAATCGGGCATCACGGTCATTACCAATGAGGCAAATGAGTTAATTCCTACTCGCACCCAAACTGGGTGGCGAGTTTGCATCGACTATCGAAAAGTCAATGCCGCGATAAGGAAAGACCATTTTCCTTTACCTTTCATTGACCAAATGCTAGAATGATTAGCTGGGCACGAGTTCTATTGCTTTTTGGATGGCTATTCCGGCTATAACCAAGTCCCCATAGCCAAAGAGGATCAAGAAAAGACCATATTTACTTGTCATTTTGGCACTTTTGCTTATCGTCGCATGCCCTTTGGGTTATGTAATGCACCCACTACATTTCAGCGGTGTATGATGGGGATCTTTTCAGATATGGTTGAAAAGTTTTTGGAGATCTTTATGGATGATTTCTCCATTTTTGGTGACTCCTTCGACGAGTGTTTACTACATCTTGACGCAGTTCTTACCCGCTGTAGGGATAAGAACCTAACCTTAAATTGGGAGAAGTGCCACTTTATGGTACGAGAAGGCATTGTCTTAGGACATGTCATCTCGCAAAATGGCATAGAGGTTGACAGGGCCAAAATTGAAGTCATTTCCAATCTTCCTCCTCCTAAATGCGTCAAAGATATCCGAGCTTTCCTTGGCCATGCAGGTTTTTATAGACGGTTCATCAAGAATTTTAGCAAGATTGCTAGACCCTTAACTCTCTTATTGGCCAAGGACACAACATTTGATTTTGACTCAACTTGCATGGAAGCGTTCGAGTCTTTGAAACACTCTCTCATTTCTGCGCCCATTCTTTCATCTCCAGACTGGACGCATCCTTTCGAAATTATGTGCGACGCATCAGATTTTGCCATTGGTGCTGTTCTTGGACAGCACATTAATAAGATGCCGCACGTGATTTATTACGCTAGCCGTACATTAAATGAGGCCCAACTAAACTACACAACAACAAAAAAAGAGTTTTTAGCAGTTGTGTTTGCACTTGAAAATTTTCGGCCTTATTTAATCGGTTCTCCAGTTATTGTATATACGGATCATTCAGCTCTTCGCCACCTTTTTGTGAAGAAGGATGCTAAATCAAGGCTAATACGTTGGATCCTCTTGCTACAAGAATTTGACCTTGTCATAAGGGACAAAAAAAGATATGAAAACGTAGTAGCCGATCACCTTTCACGACTTCCTTCTTCGCCTACACTTGAAATTCCAATAAAAGATGTCTTTCCCGATGAGCAACTCTTAGCCGTTTCTTGCGAACTATGGTTCGCTGATATCGTCAACTACTTAGCCATCGGCTTGATACCTAAAGATTGGTCGAAACAGGATAAACTTCGATTCTTGTCCCAAACAAAGAATTTTTACTGGGATGAACCTTATCTTTTTAAATACTGTTCCGACCAAATCATTCGTCGGTGTGTACCGGAAAACGAGTTTAAGAGTGTGCTGTCTTTTTGCCACGATCAAGCATGTGGCGGGCACTTTGGCCCAAAGAAGACAGCCGAAAAAAATCTTGCAGTGTGGTTTCTATTGGCCACGACTCTTTAAGGATGCATATGAATACTGCAAGACATGCTCTCGGTGCCAACACTTGGGCCGGATATCGCGGAGAAACGAAATGCCGCTCCAACCAATTTTGGTTGTGGATATTTTTGATGTCTGGAGAATAGACTTCATGGGACCATTTTCCAATTCTTTTGGGAATATTTATATTCTTTTGGCTGTTGACTACGTTTCAAAGTGGGTCGAGGCTGTGCCTAGCCGAACGAATGACAATAAGGTTGTTGTTCGATTTCTTAAAGAGCATATCTTTTCTCGATTTGGGCACCCTTGAGCGATTATAAGTGATAATGGTTCTCACTTTTGCAATAGGACCTTTGAGTCCTTAATGCGCAAATATTCTATTACCCATAAGCTGTCAACGCCATACCATCCCCAAACATGTGGGCAAGCCGAGGTTTCGAATCGGCAAATCAAGCAAATCTTGGAGAAAACGGTTTCTAAAAACCGTAAAGATTGGTCACTCAAACTGATCGATGCACTATGGGCTTTCCGTACTGCATACAAGACCGATCTTGGTATGTCTCCATACCGGCTTGTTTACGGGAAGGCTTGCCACCTCCCAGTAGAGATTGAGCACAAGGCATTTTGGGCTATTAAAGAGCTGAATGTATCATTAAGAGATGCGGGCAGCAATCGAAAGCTGCAGTTAAATGAACTAGAAGAGCTGCGGGATGCGGCTTATGATAATGCCGTAATTGTTAAGAACCGAACTAAGGTGTTTCACGATAAACACCTTTTGCGAAAAACTTTTAAACCTGGTCAACAGCTTTTACTCTATGACACTCGGTTACATTATCACCTCGGCAAGCTCCGTTCTAGGTGGAAAGGACCATTTGTAGTTCGCACCGTTTATCCGCACGGTGCGGTCGATCTTGAAAATTCAGAGGACGGTACTTTATTCAAAGTTAATGGACATCGATTGAAACCGTTCCTCACAGCGGACCATTCGGAGGAGCTCCTGTTTTTGCAGGAGCCGATTTACACTGATTGATTTTCCTCCACTTTCACCCCCGAATTTCCAATAAATTTTTCCAAAACTTTATTTCAAATAAGTTTGGGGGTGTGTATCATTTGTAAATATGTTAATAAGCAGGAAATTGCCGACATTATCGACCCACTTGGTGCAGCATGACAGTGAGGACACTGTCCAGTTTAAGTTTGGGGGTATGCTCGGTACGTCTTCTTCCTTCACATTCATATGTATATTTTTGCATTTGCATATTTATTTGAAAAACCATAAAAATTAGAAAATTTCAAAAATTATAAAAATCAATGTATTCAATTTTGGCCTAATTGACTTAAGTTTGACAAATAGGTTAACTGGTTAGGAACAACTAGATCTTAGACTTAGTAAATTAAAAACCCTAAAAATAACCTTTCTTAAAGTTTAACGGTAGAAAGTATATGTCTTTGTAGTTTATTTAGAAATAGGCAAATTTTGAGTCCACTTCTTGGGATAAGTCGAAACGAAGGAAAAGTATTGATATTTTTATTAGAGTATAAGTTTGAAAAATAATCCCTAGCTTAAGTCTAGATTCTGAAAATGTATACCCTACAATTTGCACAATCACGCACCTTGAAACTTGGAATAGTAGAGGAGACCTTGAAATGCTCTTGTCTAAAGTCCTTAGTATGAAGAAAATAAAAGAAAAAATACAAGTGTGAATAAAGAGATAAAAAAAAATGAACACTGGTTTTTGTGATTACTTAAGGCTGCAAAAATAGAAAAATATTTAGCGAGGGTGCTTCATCACCTAGTGCCTTAGACCAACTGGTTTGGTAGTCACTGCTAAAAAGCCTTAGGTATTACAAGACTAGGAAGTACGTTTTAAAGTGCAAACGCATTTTGTAATCGGTCGTTGGTACTTCAAGAAGTATTAACGGTCGCATGAAGGATGTGTAAGCAAAATTCATTTAAAAATTCACCAATTAATAAGTACTTTGGACAACGGACAAGTGTATGATTGCTTGATTTGAATTTCCAAGTGTAGGGGTGATATATACACACACGTAGGGGTATGTGATTGGAGTTTAGATAAGAGAAAGGAATGAAGAATAAAACTTGTATCTTTAGTAGAGATGATGAAAATTCCTAAGTGGAGATTGAACCCTAAAAGGAAAACTTAAGAGATACCGAAAGCTAAGTAAGTCTATAGAACATATATAATCTTAAGTTAAATGATGAGTAAGTGTGAAGAATATGGGTGGATAATTTGCGAGTCGACGATAATAGAATTCCTTGCCAGAAAACATAATTGAAGAATACAAGTTAATGAGCCAAATTGATAGGATTTTGTGGGTAGTATCCGCTGAAAACCCTCAGGAGACAACACTCCTTCTACTAGGGACACCTAGAGGTTTAACGGCTTGTTGCACGAGCTCAGTGCAATCGCGTTTCCCTGCGAAAGTGCGGTTAGGTTTTTTGTTGAGAATAAAACTAAGTTTGCTCGAGGATGAGCAAAATATAAGTTTGGGGGTATTTGTTCATACCATAATATTGCATTATTATATTCCCCATTCTTATTCGTTTTATAAATAAACAGGTGCTTTTGACGAATGTCTGCTACATATTACAGGTTCTTGAATCTAAAACAGTGAAAAAGATAAAAGATAATGCAAAAGTGAGACTTTGACCAACAAACAGAGAATCTTGATCAAGCCTACACAGAGATCGGTACAAAACAGCGCAAGGTTCAGGACTTCGTCACGAAGCAACGATAAAAGTCCGCTACAATGTTCACTAGAGATCTGGAGAAGACCTAGAAGCCCAATTGAAAAAGGACATATAGAAAAAGGAAGTAAAAGACACCAGTAGCTATACCCAGAAGTTACAAAGCCTAACTCCTCAGTTTGGCCGCGGAACCGCGGCCAAACCTAGCTTCGGGTCGCGGTTCCGCGGCCGTGTATAGCACACGTCGGTGGAAAATTTCACGGGAGCTCTGGCGGTGCGTTGACTAGTCGTCCTAGGGGCAATTTTGTAATAGCACATGTGCGAGTCATTGTAACCCTAATTTTCCTATCCTCTATAAATAGGAATTCTAAATATTGTATTAGGTATGCCTCTTTTTCATAAATAAAATTCAGATTCATTTGAAGTTGGAAGAGCATCATTCTGTAAGTTCATTTTTATTTTTGCCGTAGTTCTATAATTAATTTCTTGCCCTAGATAAATTATTCTTTTGCCTTAATTTAATCTAGTGTAGAACTTCTTAAACTGCAGTAGGTAATTAATCTATTAGATCTAAAAATACATATAATAAAAATGATGTTTTTAATAGATCCCTTAATGAGCAAGTAATTTCCTCGCTTGTTAGGGTTAGGAATAGGGAAGAGTTTGAGAGATGAAGATCTCTCATCTCTTTCGTACCCAATCATTTGTAATAATTAGAACTTCATGCATGCATGCATGATCCGCTCCCTACGGCACCCTACCCACGAGGTAAAGGTGAAACCGTAGTATAAAGGACCGGACATGCATGTCTTCCATGAAGGTTAGAGCAATTATTAGGAAAGGACGGACAAGGATCTAGAGGAAGAAACATTGTTTCTTCCCAATCATCCTAATCCCCTTTACTAATAATTGCTATAACTCCTAAAAGATTTAATTTAGGGTATTGAAAGAGGTGTGAAATTTAATCTTACCAAACTTCACCTAGACCTAATCCTAGCAAGTTTCTTAATTCTCGTACAACTTAGTTTTTAGATTTAATTAGAAGATCCAACACCCATTGGAATTAGCTCGTAAGAACATTTAGGAAATTAACACCATCCCTGTGGACCGACCCGTACTCACCGGCTGGCTGCAAAGCGACGCCGTTCTTGATTGCGGTAAAATATTTTTGATCGTTAAAATCCTACAATAATCAACACCTGAAGATGCGTCCTCAAGACATCAGCTTATGAAACGAGCTCTGTCTTTTGCTTTCATCAACAATACTTTGTATAAGAGATCATTTGATTCTCTGTGGTTTGTCGTACTACTCAAAGAAAAAGAGTACCAAAGGCGAACGGCATTCTGTTGTAGTACAGCTACGTTTGTCAGACGAATTCATTCCGAATAAAGGAAGGCGGTCGTGATAGGGAAAGGCCTTGCCTTATTACCAAGAAAGGTTTTCTTCGAAAGCACCAGAGTTAAGAATCGGGCTTCTTTCGGTCTTAAAAAAGACACAGAAGATGCCTGGGACCTGAAGAGGAAAAGAGAGTCGTCCAAGAAACTCACGACGGACTCTGCGGTTCTCACTAAGTCGGGCCGAAGATGAAGCTGAAGATCAAACGGATGGGTTGTTATTGGCCCACGATGATCCAAGACTGCCTCGAATACGCGAAGCAGTGCCACTCGTGCCAGATTCATGGAGACTTCATCCATCAACATCCAAATCCACTACATCCAACGGTGGCTAGCTGGCCGTTTGAAATGTGGGGAACTGACATAATCGGCCCCATTGAGCCAGCATCGTCCGGAGGACATCGATTCATTTTGGCGACGACTGATTACTTCTCCAAATGGGCAGAGGAAGTACCGCTGAGGGAAGTGAAGATGGAGAATGTCCTCCATTTCTTCAAGATGCACGTCATTTATCGGTTTGGAACTCCACGACGGATTATCTCCGATAACGGGCCAGCCTATAGAAGCCACAAGATAAGCCGCTTCGCACAGCAGCATAACATAGACTGGAGATACTCCTCAATCTATAATCCCCGAGCTAACGGTCTAGCTGAGGCTTTTAACAAGACCTTGACGAAGATCGTAAAAAAGATGGTGTCCCGGAATAAGAAGGACTGGCACGAGAGACTGCATGAAGCTCTTTGGGCGTATCGAACTACGTTCAAAACGGCCACGAACACAACGCTGTACGCATTGGTATTCGGTACAGAGACGGTACTTCCCCTCGAGATAGAGCTACCCTCTCTACGAGTGGCAGTTCATTACGAGCTAACGAACGAAGAGAATGCCCACCTTCGGCTTGAGGAGCTCGATGCCCTTGATGAAACCCGGCTCATAGCGCAACAAAATCTGGAGGCTTATAAAGCAAAGATGACACGCTCATACGAAAGATTGACTAGGCCGAGGACATTCCGCCAAGGCGAACTCGTGCTAGTGGTCAAAATACCTATGATCCCCAATCGTGCTAAACGGGGGAAATTCGAGCCGAACTATGAAGGCCCGTATATCATAGACAAGGTCTACAAGGGTGGAGCCTATCTACTCATGGACATGTATGGCGAAAGGCCCTTCAGACTAATAAACGGTCGCTTCCTAAAAAAGTACTAAGCCTGACGAGTCACGGCCTAGGTCAATGATAGATGACGACGACTATGTCCGCTCGCTGTCTTCCTAAGCCCGAACTCTATAAGTAGTAGCCGGCTTGCGGACCGAAACGTCCTTAAACTAACAACGGACCGAAATGTCCTTAAACTAACGATGGACCACTATGTCCTAAAACTAGCCGTTGACCGAGACGTCGATAAACTACTGTGGATCATAGCATCCCAAGACTGATAAAAAAAAAGAATAAAAAAGAATAAAAAAAGAGAGAAAAGAAAACGGTATGTCCACAAGTAAAATGGGCACGGATGAAAACCCGAAAGGGCTCCGTGAGTAAAAACAGCAGGGCTACCGGCGAGTTTTGTGAAAACCAGAAAGAGCGCAACCTCGTTAGAAAAAAAAGGGGGAAAAAGAAAATGGTATGTCCACAAGCAAAAGGGCACGGATGAAAACCCGAAAGGGCTCCGTGAGTAAAAACAGCAGGGCTACCGGCGAGTTTTGTGAAAACCCGAAAGGACGCAATCTCGTTAAAAGACACTTGCAAGGTCCTCTTGACTTTGTAAGGAGAAACCACCTGCGTGAGATCCTTACGACTCACAAGGAAGAAACACACTTAGGGATCATCATGATTCCTAAGGAGAAATTACACTTGCGAGATCCTTACGACTCGAAAGGAGAACCCTTTTATAAGGCCCTCACGGCTCATAAGATTCAAAAGTCTTAAGCTACAGGGATCTGAGCCTGTTCTTAAGCAGCCCACCACAATCTTCGATACTGCCCTACAAGCGGCTCAATGCTGACCCTTATATACAATCCACGGGCGCGAATAAACATTTCCCTAACAAAGTCCCATCCGTGACTGGGGATATGTTTGCACGATGAACACCCCTTGTAAGCCCACTCGACTTATAAGGAGAAAATACTCTTGTAAGATCCTTATGACTTACGAGAAGCCATACACTTAGGAGTCCTCACGACTCCTAAGGAGAAAACGCACCTACGAGATCCTCACGACTCGCAGGGAGGAATACCTTCATGAGACCCTTACGGCTCATGAAGTCAAAAGCCTTAGTCGACAGGATCCTAACCCTGTCTACTAAGCCACCTTTGTTCGATATCGACAGAGGCAAATGATGATTCGCTCCTGGTAATATCCCAGTTGTAGCAGAGCTGATGCCGAAATCGGTGTCTAATTCCAAGCTTGCAGCGAAAAGCCAGCGAGCCACACATGCATACGAAATAGCCGAAATGATGGGGCAACTTGCAACAAAATCAGCAAGTAAAAATGTATGCCTGCAAAATAGCTGAAATGATTGGGCAACTCGCAATAAAAAAAACAGCGAGTAAAAAAATAAAATAAACAGCCGAAATGATTGGGCACCGCGAAAAATAGCCGAAATGATTGGGCAATCATGACTTTCACGATATAAAAGCTGAAATGATAGAGCATCGCGGAAATAAAATATATAAAAATTTATGCCCTACAGGTGATATTACATCAATCCCTGTATACAATCCAGGGGCACGAAAG
Source organism: Agapanthus africanus (assembly GCA_030015575.1). Classification (NCBI taxonomy): domain Eukaryota; kingdom Viridiplantae; phylum Streptophyta; class Magnoliopsida; order Asparagales; family Amaryllidaceae; genus Agapanthus; species Agapanthus africanus. The sequence continues at coordinate 160,040,425 of JASDDO010000014.1, read as the reverse complement.
AAGAAGGAATCACGCCTCCCCTCCCCAGGCTCCATCAGAAGAAGAAGCCATATCTCAACAGCTCACAGACAACCTAGAGACCACTCCGATATTCGTCTCATTACAACAGACGCAACGTCATCAACATGACCCCGTTCGGAAACACGTCATCCACATGACACCATTCAGAAACACGTCATCCACATGACCCCGCTCGGAAATACGTCATCAACATGACCCCGTCGCGGAAATACGTCATCTACATGACCCCGTCTCGGAAATACATCATCCAAATGACCCCGCTCGGAAATACGTCATCCACATGACCCCGTTCGGAAACACGTCATCCACATGACCCCGTTCGGAAACACGTCATCCATATGACCCCGCTTGGAAACACGTCATCCACATGACCCCTCTCGGAAACACGTCATCCACATGGCCCCGTTCGGAAATACGTCATCCACATGACCCCGTCGCGAAAATACGTCATCCACATGACCCCGTTCGGAAACACGTCATCCACATGACCCCGTTCGGAAACACGTCATCCACCACATGACCCCGCTCGGAAATACGTCATCCACATGACCCCGTTCGGAAACACGTCATCAACATGACCCCATTCGGAAATACGTCGTCCACATGACCCCGTTCGGAAACACGTCATCCACATGACCCCGTTCGGAAATACGTCATCCATATGACCCCGTCACGGAAATACGTCATCCATATGACCCCGTTTCTGAAATACGTCATCTACATGTCTATCCCACTAAACACTTACGGGTCCTCTCGATTCGTAAGGAAGAAAACTCTCTCATAAGATCCTTACGACTTATAAGGGAAAACACACTTTGGAATCCTCATGATTCCTAAGGAGAAAATACACCTACGAGATCCTCTCGACTCGTAGGGAGAAAAGTCTTTATGAGACCCTCACGGCTCATAAAGTTGAAAAGTCTTAGGTAACGGATCTGAACCTGCTTCCTAAGCCATCACTACCCCTCGAAGAAGCAAAGACAAGATGTTCACTCTATCATCTGCCGGCTATATTTGCCAAGGTGACATGCTGATAACAAAAGAAAGAAGAAGGCAGAGAAATGACACATGACATTGCAAAAAAAATGTGTATCTTTTATTCATGAATTCAATTGGGTACAAAATACATCATGTGAAAGAATAAAAGAACGAATACATTTTATTCAAAATTACAAACGGTACAAAAAAAATTTATTGAGAGGAAAGCGCTTTCAATAATCCAATCAGCCGCTCGCGCACTTCCCTCAGCCTCTCTTCTTGATCAGCTGCCGCGGCCAACTCTACTTCGACCTGGGCTCGCTGCTGCAAGTAAGACGAAAGTTGTTCCTCGACGGTCCGCTGAGCTGCTTCACGATCTTGTGCATCCCGCTCGATGACGTCGAGCTTATGCCTCAGTGTTAACCCATCAGAAATACATCACAGAAGGCTGTCAAAGATAACTTTCAACTGGGCAGCATTCGCATCAACCTAAGCATGCAGTCGAGCAGATTCGCTTGAAGTTTCTTTACATTCCTTCTGCTTTAAAGCCACTTCTTGTTCAAGATGGTGGAAGTAAGAAGTGCTCTGCTCGATCCACGCAGCCCGTTGAGTGCTCACAGCCAGAATCTCAGGTGTAGGACACCTAAGCTCAAGCTCATGCAGGCAAGCCTTGATTTCCCTGCAGCGATTAACCCAAGACTCACGACGCCCTCACCATGAAAGTTCACGAGCGTCGCCAGCATAGGATTAACCTCCAGGGAAAAATCTGCAGCAGATGTGGGAGTCTCTGCGTCAAGCTCCTCGATATATCCGCTCAGCATGCGCAGACTGGTCCCAGCAACTTTGGAGGATGGGCGTCTGGAAAAAGGCCCTGTCGGCATCATAATGCGAGACTCGAACGGGGCTGGAGTCGATGTGACTGCTGCAAAATAGATCATAATCAGATGTCGGCTCAGAAAATAAAGAAAATACACAAAAAATAGAGTCTACTATACCAGCTGCAACAGGGGGCAGAGCTGGGAGTGCTGGTGGCGTAACGACAGCCTCGTCCCCTCCTTCAATTCGTAAGGCTACAAGCAATATAAAGAAGAGTTAGCAGTAATGTGACTGCCCGTTAAAGAAAAGGACGTCATTTAGAGAAAATACTCACCGACACCAGCAGGCGGACTAATCTCTGACAAGAAGGAGAAGTGTGGGTGTAGCACCTGATATAGGTGGTCAAAAAGGACTCCTGCAAGGACGCAGTAGTGCAACATCAGTACATAGGTTATACAGCTTAAAAATAAAACTGATGGGTCATGAATCCGCACCTTCCAACATCTGAGATAGTATGAGAGAGGGTAGAGAAGGTGTCACCGTCAGGGCGGTAGCTGATGGTATTGCCTCGGGTAGTGCGACCTTAGCGCTCACCGCACCTGCATTAGAAACAAGATAAACCCTGTCAGGAAAAATTGAAAAAGATTGCAGAATAAAAAGAAAGTAAGTAATGAACCAAAATCTACCTGATGAGTCGCCAGTCGGAGCCACGACGAGGGCATCACTTGATACAGCAACTGCTTCATCCTCTTCCATCGGGATGGTCTCACCTTCCATCGCCTCATCCCCTGACTCTACGAGAGCCGTCGTAACACTTGCGACACCAGGAGATGGCAAAGAGCCGCAGGCGGAAAGAGCGATGATTGGAGCGGTGCCCGACTCTTGAGAGGGAGCAGCCACCTCGGGCTCAGCAATTATGGCTATCTCATCCATCGCCACCTCAGGCTCGGCAGTGGTGGTCATCTCACCTACTGCCATCTCAGGCTCTGCAATCGTGACTGTCTTATCCGCCGCTACCTCGAGCTCAGCGATCGCCGCCACTTCTTCGGGTAGACTCAGTCCTGCAAGATAAGATATATGAGAATTGATACTTAAAACTTTGACAACAGAACCCCGTGTCACATTACCTTGGGTTGGTTTTCCGACCGCTTCCCGAGCCGCACGTGCTGCTCGTCTATAGGCAGTAGACAAGGCAGCCGGGGACTCTTCTGAAGGAGTAGCGGCAGGGGTAGCGGCGCTCGAACCCGCACCCATGGCTAAGGCAGCACTACACTCCCTTGCTGCACGCATTCTGCGCTTCCTTTCCGCCCGGGCCATGAGAACCGATCTTCTCAACACCTCCGCCAGTGGGACGTCATCACCCATGCCAGGAGCTACCTCTGGAGCCATTACGGCGTCCGTCATCGGTTGCTTGAGTAAAGCCTTTTTCGGCAGTGCCGAAGAGGCCGGGACTTCGATGGCTGGCCCGGGAAGAATTTCCACATCACTTTGCGGGATCGGCATTGTGATCCCTGCAATAAGATAGAAAAAAGGTTAGATTGTCCACAAGAAAGGAAGATGAAGATGCAATGAACCGAGATATACCGATGCCCAACAAAGCACGATTCCTCTCCTCCTCCTCGAAGGTCTTGAGGGAATCTACGAGAGCTTCTTCAGTGGAAATGCCTGTTAAAAAAAGGAAAAACGTCAGTTAAAACACGGTAATAGAAATACGATGCAATGGCGGAAAATATAGCTAATGACTACCTGATCGCGCGAGGATAGCCAACCCCTCTTCGTGGTTGGCTAATTGCTCAGAAGCTGCAATGGTAGCCGCCAGATCGGTATCATCTGGTGGCATGAACAAGCCCTCGTTCGTCCCATACTCGCTCAGGCCCTCGCCGTAAGGAGCGTGAGGCTTCTGGCCAAGTACAACGTCAACAGAAAGGATCGACTTCTTTTTCTTCTTCTATGAGCGAGCTCCGGTTGCAGCCAGCACCAGCTTGCGCTTGGTGGGCACTTTGGGACGGCGAGTCCCGATATCTGAGCCTACGCCAGATTCAGGTGAAGCTACATGTACCGTCTCCGCGGGAGCACGGGGCACCGATGGCGCATCCACCGTCTCTACAGAAGCACGGGGCAATCCACACGTAGGGCTTAGCACACATGGAGGCTCAACTGCAGCAACCTCTCCTAGTGGAGGGGGGACAGCGACCTGTCGCTTTAAAGGGACGTTGCGATCACCGGCAGGGGGCGCACTCTTGCGATCAAGCAGCCGCCGCCTCTATTCCCTAATGACAGCACCCATCGCGTGTTGATACCAGGCCACGTGTACGTTGAGGGCTCTCGGGACGCAACTCGGCTCGCTAATGAAGAAGTGAGAGCCCATATTCAAGCGCATAAAGTGATGCAGCGCACCCTGTATTCCTTCTCTGGTGGCAGCGGGTTCTACCAAGAAAGCCTCCAACGGGACCCCCTGGTTATAGCTCAGTTGCTGGGCAAAATGATGGGGATTGCATCTCATAAATAGCGCTGCATCATTTAGCCTGAATACAAGAAAGCCCGGCCTGATGGAGTATAAATGGAGAATCTCCCGGGTTTTCAACACGGAGGCTCCATCCTTAAAAACGTCACGCAATGCCAACACCGTCTTGGAAGTTTCCTGGCCGATTGTTAGGACTTTGTCCGTGAAAGACATACCATCTCCAACGGTGCACGGACGAAGGAGCAGGCCCCTAGCTTCCCGCTGTGACGGACTCACAATAGAGGCGTCAACCAGCCGCATAATTCGCGGGAACTTGCATTTCTCGTAAAATGAAGGTCTCTTATGAATGCCAAAGACCCCGAGTACATGCATCTCCATCCATGAGGTGAAGTAATGCATCAGGAAGTCGGCAGGATGCACTCCCGGTTTTGTGGTATCCGCCGCCACGCTAAGACCATAGTATAAATGGGCTAACCCGGCGATCCCGATGGCCACTTGTATTCCCGCCACCATGCGATGCGCGGGATAGAAGACGGAAGGTCTTATGTAACGAGGATGCATAGGGAGCGCGAACCAGCACAACCATAGCCCAAGAAACCCAAGAAAGAAAGCCTCCTCGTCAATGCCTGGAGCAGAGATTTCTGACAGAGGGATGGTTGCGGCATCAGGAAGAAAAAAGCCCTTCTGATCATCTTCAAGTACTGGTCGACGGTCTAAGCCGAAGCCGAAGGGATCATCGAGCTTGGCAAACTTGTCGCCTCATTGCGACAAAATCTCCGGACGAAGAAACCAGGCAATGAAGTCCGCAAAATTGACCCCCCGACCTCCGAATTCCAAGAAGAGGCTCCCGTACATGTTCAGCACCTTTATCAGACTAGGGAACTGGTGCTGAATGGCGTTCTCTGGCGTGAGGCCCATCACCACCGGCTTGGTGGAAAAAACATATTCATCCGGAGGAAGCATCTCCTCGTAGTGCTCTCCCCTAACCGGCAGACCGGAAACCTCAGCAAATTCTTCCAAAGAGATGGAGACTTCTCTGTCCAGTAGAAGAAAGGTATGGGTTGGGATGTTCCACTACTCCAACAATGCCTTAATCCACCATGTAGGAGGAGCAGAATATTGGAACAATGAAGCGTAAACCGCAGGGTATAGGCCGAGCTTTAACAGCTGCGTTTTCTTCGCCGACAAGATGTACCTGGCCCACTGCAAATATCCGGTCGGATGACGGGGAGTTAGCCCGATGTTGTAGGGTTGTCCCCAAGGGCGCGACTCGCCCTGGCATATGCGCCGCCCCAGGGTATCCAAAGCCGCCGGAAGCTGCATGGGTACGGCAGCAATCGAAGGTTGAAGAAGACCCTCCGAAGTCCAGTTGACAACCTCCACGGCATAGTTCACCGGGGGTGCATCTGCATATGAAATCGACGAGATCGAATCCGACGGCGTCGCACAAGAGAAGCTTTGACGACCTCTGATAATCTGGTCATACCACCTACCTCACAAGTAAAGGTTTTTGTGTTCCGGGTCATAGTCTCTGATGAGCGCGAGAACCTCCCGGTCCACAGGTGCCTCAGGGAATCCTCCCTCTGAACGAACAAACGGGAAAGAGAGATCGAAAGCATGTCACCTGCAAAAAGGACAAAATTCAATTGTCAGTACTATAATTTAATTTTAAAATTCTGACACTCGGCACTTTAAAATTTGTACCACACTGCAATGCAGTGGAAAGGGGACTAAAGGGGGATCCACAAAATCTAGATGACAATTCATCGATTAATAATTAATAAAACAGCCTCATTATTAGATGAGACTGTTAATTAATGAGGAAATTCTCAAGAAAATTCTCATTGAATGAGAAATCCCTCGGGAGAAGGAGAAAATCTCCTTTTGAGAGCAAAACTCTATGACAGAGTGACACTTGTCAAACTCTGATCATGGAGGAATAAAATTCCTTAAAGAGCCTGGCTTTGTAATGATGATAGAAAAATTAATTAAAATTAAAATTAAAATTAATGAATTAAAAATTCTGGGATCTTCAAGATCCATGAAAAAACTCTTAAGAGTTCTTCATCAAAGATCAAGAAATCTACATATTATCAAAAAGCAAAGCTCTGATTCATGGGCTAAGAAACCCCAAGAAAAGATCTCTTTAGATCTATGGGTTCATGAGAGCAAAGCTCTGTTAATAAAACCCTAAATGGGTTTTCTTTAGATCAAAGATCTACGAAGAGCAAGGCTCTGTAAAACCCTAATTTATTAAAAAATATTTTTTTTAAAATTTTACCTAAGTTTGGAAAGAGTATTTACTCTTGGGAAGTTCTTAAACAAAAGAGCTGCGCTCTGAATAAAAATTCTCAAGAAAGAAGATGATAATCATCTGAGGACCAAAGATCCTATTTATAGGCGCTAAGCCGCCTCTTCAACTTCTGAGTTGATCCAAGGGCTCAGATGTTGCCACCGCTGCGCTCACGTGTGGGCCACTTAAGCGCAACGGTGGGGGGTATTTGTTTCCTCCTGTTCCCCTCCGAAAGACGTGGCAGAGACGCGGCGAACGTCTTGCCTGAAATTCGAGGCAGATGCTAATTGGTGCTATCCGTCCACCTCTCCGAAGATGCCAAGTTGATTTATGGCACCATGTATCGAAGGTTTAAACGGATGCGGCCGATGTAGCAGACTTCGTCAGATTCCCCCTCGTTTGAGGGGTTTTGATTGTGGGGACGCTCTTCCCTGCAGGCGCAAGCCCCTGCAGTTAATTACGGTATCGCATCGCGGTAACAACTTTCTCCTTCTCCAGATGGTCACTTCATGTCGTGGGTGTTTTTTTATGTTTGGTTGCTCGTGGATTGTATACGGAGACTAAGTTATGTTGCCGTCCGTAGGGCGTGGATTAGTCCAAATCCGTATTTTTCTTAGATTTGGGTTTGGGGGGATTTGAGTTTAAGGATACGTTAGCCTCATTTAAGACTAAGATCAACTTAAACGTTTGTTAAGAATACGTTAGTCTAATTTTAGACAAAGATCAACTTAACAGGATCGTTTAGATCTGACAAGAGAGCAATTGGGCTCTGTTGTTTAGTTTAGTGACATTGCGGTCGATAATTAGTTTAAGAACATTACGGTCCAATGTTAGTTTTAAGACATCGCGGTCGAGGTTAAGGACATCATAGTCCGTGGATTTAAGAACTCCACAGTCCAACGTTAGTTTTAAGACGTCACGGTCAAGGTTAAGGACATCATAGTCCGTGGATTTAAGGACTCCACAGTCCGACGTAATGTGTGGTTGTCGGGACCCGTCACCTCTCTGACGACGTTGAAGGATTACAATGACAGATATCAGAGGAGTAAAGAAATGTACCCTCGAACCGGGTGTAAATTGATTAGAAGAGCATATGAGCTCAGTTCAATTTAAATTGAGAACTTATGGCCAGAATTGGGCTAAGTCCAGTTAAAAATGTTTAACATTTTATTTTTTGTTCTGCCTGTTAGGCCTTTCTTTGGGCTCTGCCCTTTTAATAATGTCAAGCATTGGGCTCTAACATTTTTTGTCTTATATTGAATGCATAGCATTTATCAGAACAAACTATGTTCTGACAGCGCGCCACGTGGCACACTAGGCGCTTTGCACCAGTCAAAGAGCGCATTGTGCTTCTGTCGGTTAGCGTACACGAGGAGGACACATGCCGTGCTTAGCGCTAAGCTCTAGTTTGTTAGCGCACTGCGCTTTTAATTTATGAGTGCGCTGCACTAGTTATGGGTGCGTCAGTGAGTGACACGTGGCGCGCTTGGCGCTGAGCGCCAACCAAAGAGCGCAGTGCGCTGTTTTCAGGAACACAAAGCGCAGATCGTGTCTATGGTTGACACGTGGCATGTTTTGGCGCTGAGCGCCGATCCAAGGAGCGCAAAGGCGCAGTTCATGAGTGCAAAGCACTGTCTAATAGCGCAAAGCGCATTTTGATCAATTTTAAGATCAAAGAACAAATTTATGTTCTTCAAAGGAGGCCTTGCCTCAAGATCCAAGAACAAAATTTCTTGTTTTTATAAAAGGCTCTGCCTTTATAAATCAAAAGATCTGTGAATGAAGTAAAATACTTCTTTTTATGTTTTTATGATTAGATCTTTTGATCTTTTCTTTTTAATCAAAGACCATATAGATCTAAGATCTTTTTAGAAGATATTTCTTCTTTTTACGAGATGATTTCATCTCTGTTGTTCAAGAATTAATTCTTCACCTTTAAAGATGAAGAAATGATCTTCTTTCTTCTAAAGGCTTGCCTTTCTTTCTCTTTGAGTTTTTCTTAAAGTTTGCAGAGAGTTTTCTCCATATGAGACTTGAAGTCTTGGGGCCTTTATATAAGGCCAATTGATTTGTTAAATCAGTTTAAGAGATCTTTATCTGATTGATTTGGGAATATTTCCCACCGTTGGATCTTTGATCCTAAGGCTTCTGTTTTACAAAAGATAATTTTCTTGTTTTAATAAGATTGAAAAATCTTTCCATAACAGAATTTTAATTCTAATTAATAATTTATTATTATTAGATCTTTTGATCTAACGGTGGGGAATTCTTTTAATTCCAGCGCTGACGCACTTGGCGCGAGCGCACCTATGTTTGATACGTGGTGCGCAGCGCAGAGCGCGGCGCAACTGCGCTAGCGCGCCCGTGTTTGACACGTGGCGCGCAACGTAAAGCGCAGCGCAACTGCGCTAGTGCACCCGTGTTTGACACGTGGTACGCAGTGCAGCGCAACTGCGCTAGCGCACCCGTGTTTGACACGTGGCGCGCAGCGCAGAGCGCTGGATCTGAAGCGTTGCTTCAACTTTTAAATTTTGAATTTTGAAACAGAGCTTTGCTCTGATTGGGGGTGCGCTGCCTAGGGCGCAGCGCTCCTGGCGCTGGCGTGTCTGCTTTTGATACGTGGCGCATAGCGCACGGGATCTGATGCGTTGCTTCAATTTTAAATTTTGAATTTTGAAACAGAGCTTTGCTCTGATTAGAGGAATCAGAAGCGTCGCTTCATTTCAAATCTTGAAATTTGAACAGAACTTTGCTCTGACTGGGGAAACAAATGCCCCCTACCGTTGCGCTTACGTGGCCCAAACTTGAGTGCAGCGGTGGTAGCATCTCAGCCGTTGGATCAACTTTTGGAAGTTGAAGCGGCTCTGAATGCCTATAAATAGGACCTTTGTTCCCTGGATGATTTTCGTCTCCTCCTTGAGAATTATCTCTTCGTCAGAGTATTGCTCTCCTGTTGAAAACTTTTAAGAGCCAGAACTCTATTAAAATTTAGGTCAAGTTTAAAACCTTCACTAAATTAAGGTTTTACCCATTAACAGAGCTTTGCTCTTCATAGATCTTTGATCTAACGAGAACCCTTTTAGGATTTCACTAAAAGAGATTTGCTCCTATAGATCTAAAGAAATCTTTTGTTGGGGTTCCTTAACCCATGCATCAGAGCTCTGCTTTTTTGTTAGATTTTCTTAATCTTGGATGAAGAACTCTTAAGAGTTTTTTCATGGATCTTGAAGATCCCAGAATTTTTTAATTTACAATGATTTTAATTAATTCTTGATGGATTTTTCCATCATCATTACAGAGTCAGGCTCTTAGTATTCTCAGGGAATCTCTTTTAAATTCCTTTCATAATTGACACTGACGAATGTCATCACTATTTGTAGAGCATTGCTCTCAAGGAGTTTAACTCTTCGACTCGAAAGGTCGCTTATCAAATGAGATTCCCTTTTTAGGATTTCTCACAAATTCGAATTTATTAGGTGTCATAATTAAGATTTGTTGCCTGTTTTTTAATAAGAGTTTGCTTAATCGGTCTGTCCGCTAATTCTTGTTGATTTTCTTTTTCAGGAGTTATGGACGCCCATATGTACGACCTCGACGAGATTATCTCTTACGGAGACATCCGCTCACTCGGCCATTCTCAAAATCGAGAATTCACAAACGCCGAGTGTGCCGAAATCATGACTCGCTTTGACGCATACAATGGTCGGCTGCTTCCTCGACATTCCTCTCTCCTGAAGCTTATTGTGGGAGCGATCTGGGAAGCGCTTCCTTTATTTTGTACCGGCGTGCCGCTTAGGGCATTGGATGCCGCCGAGGATAAGGTGCACTCGGTGTATCTGATGAGCCTAATCTCAAATAGAAGGCGAGACAATCTTGTTGATCTCCTACATCAGGCTTTTCAACAGTCGGCCATTCTTGCTGCCTATCGGAGGGTGGAGGACATCCGTGGGGATCCCGACGCTTGTGATCGTGAAAGAAAGCATACTAGGATGGTTCGAAAGGCCTAGAAGATTTTGGACAAGGTCACTTTTGAATTCCTCAATCCATGCCCTGGGTCTGAGGTTTTGCCATTGTAACCATCTCGATAATGTTTTTGTTTACTGCTTTCATAATTGTAAGAACTTTTTTGTAGTATGAATGGCAAATTTTTCATTTCAGTGTGTTTTATCCTATGTATTAAATCTTTTGCATATGTCTGAATGAGTATGCCTCGGACGCTTAATTAAACACAAATCAGATATTCTTTCTGTCGCTTTCTTCTCCTTGCTGTGTTTTTGCCATGCGAATTTAGCAAGTGTGGTCGGTAGATAGTATATAACTGTCAATCTTGGGTCTTTGTAGGGCGGTGATGGCTTAGAAAATAGGGTTAGGATCTGTCACCTAAGACTTTTCAACTTTATGAGCCGTGAGGGTCTCATAAAGAATTTTCTCCCTACCGGTCGAGAGGATCCCGTAGGTGTAATTTCTTCTTAAGAATCGTGAGGATTCCCAAGTGCATTTTCTCTTGAAAGTCGTAAGGATTTCACAAGAGAATTTACTCCCTTATGAGTCGTGAGGACCCGCAAGTGATGGGTGAAGTCGTCCTTATCCGCATTTCACGGAGTTAAGGGTTGCTCTGGATGCTTCCCACGGGTTCACTGCCGTGTTTGGCGAGGACCAGGTTCCGCTCTGGATGTTTTCCAGGATACCGTAGTTTAAAGACATCGCGGTCGAGGTTAAGGACATCATAGTCCGTGGATTTAAGGACTCCACAGTCCAACATTAGTTTTAAGACATCACGGTCGAGGTTAAGGACATCATAGTCCATGAGTTTAGGGACCTCATAGTCCAATGTTAGTTTTAAGACATCACGGTCGAGGTTAAGGACATCATAGTCCGTGGATTTAAGGACTCCACAGTCCAATGTTAGTTTTAAGACATCACGGTCGAGGTTAAGGACATCATAGTCCATGGGTTTAAGGACTCCACAGTCCATTGTTAGTTTTAAGACATCACGGTCGAGGTTAAGGACATCATAGTCCATGGATTTAAGGACTCCACAGTCCATTGTTAGTTTTAAGACATCACGGTCGAGGTTAAGGACATCATAGTCCATGGATTTAAGGACTCCACAGTCCATTGTTAGTTTTAAGACATCACGGTCGAGGTTAAGGACATCATAGTCCATGGGTTTAAGGACCCCACAATCCATGAAATGTGTGGTCGTCGGGACCCGTCACCTCTTTGAAGACGTTGAGGAATTACAACGACAAGTATCAAAGGAGTGAAGAGATGTACCCTTGGACCAAAGTAAAATTAGTTTAAGGACATTACGGTCCATTGTTAGTTTTAAGACATCACGGTCGAGGTTAAGGACATCATAGTCCATGAGTTTAAGGACCTCACAGTCCGATGTTAGTTTTAAGACATCACGGTCGAGGTTAAGGACATCATAGTCCATGGATTTAAGGACTCCACAGTCCGATGTTTGCTCTGGATGCTTCCCACGGGTTCACTGCCGTGTTCGGCGAGGACCAGGCTCCGCTCTGGACGTTTTCCACGGGGTCAGAAGTGACATAATCCGCATCCCACGCAGCCAGGAATTTTGCTCTAGATGCTTCCCACGGGTTCACTGCCGTGTTCGGCGAGGGCTGGGCTCCGCTCTGGACGTTTTCCACGGGGTCAGAAGTGACATTATCCGCGTTCCACGTAGCCAGGAATTTTGCTCTAGATGCTTCCCACGGGTTCACTGCCGTGTTCGGCGAGGACCAGGCTCCACTCTGGATGCTTCACACGGGTTCACTGCTGTGCTCTGCGAGGACCAGGATCCGCTCTGGACATTTTCCACGGGGTCAGAAGTGACATTATCCGCATTCCACGTAGCCAGGAATTTTGCTCTGGATGCTTCCCATGGGTTCACTGCCGTGTTCGGCGAGGACCAGGCTCCGCTCTGGATGCTTCACATGGGTTCACTGTCGTGCTCTGCGAGGACCGGGATGCGCTCTGGACGTTTTCCACGGGGTTAGGAGTGACATAATCCGCGTTCCACGTAGCCAAGAAGGGTTGACTTTATCCGCATTTCATGGAGTCGGAGTTTGACTCTCGGTCATCTGTACACCGCCGAGTCATGGAACTGGGAGTTGCCGCTGTTCCGCTTTGCTTGATGTTGTGTCTTCCTGCAGAGATACTGATTTCTCTGCGGGTCGACGTGAATCGAGATGCTCTCGTCAAGGACGCTGATTTCCCTGAATCAAGGAGGTTGCCAAGGACACTGATCTCCTCGGAGTTGAAACGAATCGAGGTATTCCTACAAAGACGCTGATTTTTCTGCGGGTCGACGCGAATCGAAATGCTCTCGTCAAGGACACTGATTTCCCTGAATCGAGGATGTTGCCAAGGACACTGATTTCCTCGGAGTTGAAATGAATCGAGATATTCCTGCAAAGACTCTGATTTCTCTGTGGGTCGACGCGAATCGAGATGCTCTTATCAAGGATGCTGATTTCCCTGAATCGAGGAGGTTGCTGTTTACCCCAATCAGAGCAAAGCTCTGTTCAAATTCCAAGGCGGAAGATGAAGCAACCCCAATCAGAGCAAAGCTCTACTTTGAAAATTTAAACTTTAGTAAATGAAGCAACGCTTCAGATTCTTTGCGCTGCGCGCAACGCGCCACGTGTCAAAAGTTGATATATCAGCGCAGCGCCCGAGGCAGCGCACCAATCAGAGCAAAACTCTATTTAAAACAAACATTAATGGAAGCAACGCTTCAGCTGCGCAAGCGCTGCGCGACACGTGTCTGCGCAGTTGCGCAAGCACAGCTGCGCAAGCACAGCCGCGCAAGCATTGCGCTGCGCGACACGTGTCTGCGCAGTTGCGCAAGCACAACTGCGCAAGCGCTGCGCTGCGCGACACGTGTTACGCGCTGAGGCGTTTACGCCTAACAGAATTAAGATTCTAAAGAAATCTTTCTGTTCTTGTTAAAACAAGAAGATTTTCTTCTGTAAAACAGAGGCCTTTGGATCAAAGATCCAACGGTGGGGAAAATTCCCCAAATCACTCAGAGAAAGATCTCTTTAACAAATTTATGGGCACTATATAAAGGCCCCTAGACCTCAATTCAAAGGCATCAACATTCTTGAAAAAATCAAGAGTTTCAAACAGAGAGAACTCTGAAAAAGCTTTCAAGAAAAAGGTAAAAACCTTCACAAAATAGAAGAAATTTCTTCTAATAGATCATTGATCTAAAAACAAGATCAATGATCTTCACATAATAAACAGTGCTTTGCACTTCTTATGAACCACTGGTTCTTTAAAACAAGAAAAACAAAATAAATAATAGTGCTTTGCACTTTTATGAACCTTTGGTTCCTGAAATAAAAAGAAAAACTTGTTTTTTCTTTGATCTAAATTAGATCAAGGAAACGAATAGTGCTTTGCACTTCTTTTATGAACCATTGGTTCTTGAATCTAAAAGATTCTTAAATCATAGTGCCTTGCACTTGAAAACTGCGCTGTTGCGCCCCTAGATTGGCGTAAGCCACCAGAGCGCGCCACGTGTCAGCAGCGCAGGCGCAGCGCACTGCGCTTGCGCGACACGTGTCAACACCACAAGCGCTTGCGCTCTTTGATTGGCGCAAAGCGCCTGACAAATGCAATGCATTTCCTAAAGGGTCAGGCCCAAATCAAAAAGACCAAGCAGGCCTAATTAAATTGATGCTCTGCATCTTTTATGGGCAGAGCCCAAACAAAAAAATAGAAAATGGGCTAAGTCCTAGCACAGGTCTAACAGACCAAAAACAAATAAAAGCGTTGAATATTTTTCAACTGGACTTAGCCCAATCATGGCCGTAAGTCCTCAAACTAAATTGACTGAGCGAGATTGCTCTCCTAAATCAATTTACGACCCGTTGACTCTTATCGTTGTAATCCTTCAACGATGTCAAAGAGGTGACGGGTCCCGACAACCACACATCAACATGGACTGCGGGGTCCTTAAACTCGTGACCGCAACGTCCTTAAACTAATATTGGACTGCGGGGTCTTTAAACTCGTGGACCGAAACGTCCTTAAACTAATGTTGGACCACCACGTCCCTAAACTTGAACACGGACCACCACGTCCCTAAACTGGAACAGAGACCACCACGTCCCTAAACTGGAATACGGACCACCACGTCTCTAAACTGGAACATGGACCGCAATGTCCTTAAACTACCAATGGACCGCAATGTCCCTAAACTACCTATGGACCACTACGTCCCTAAACTGGAACAATAGAGCCCCCAAATGCTCTTTTGTTGGATCTAAACGATCCCGTTTAAGTTGATCTTAGCCTCAAATATGGCCAACGTATGCTTAAACATTCAAACAGACTTTAGTCCCAAATTGGACTATAAGACCCCCAATCAACTTTACAAACACTCGCCGGCAGTCCTGCTGTTTTTACTCACGGAGCCCTTTCAGGTTTTCATCCGTGCCCTTTTTGCTTATGGACATACCTTTTTTTATCTTTTTTTTTATATTTATTTTTTATTTACTTTTTTTTTTACGAGGTCACGCCCTTTCGGGTTTTCACGAACACTCGCCGGTAGCCCTGCTGATTTTACTCACGGAGCCCTTTCGGGTTTTCATCCGTACCCTTTTGCTTATGGACATACCGTTTTTTTTATCATCTCGTCAGCCTACGGATGCTGCGTTATTAGTTTAAGGACGTTTCGGTCCGCTAATATTTTAAGGACGTTTCGGTCCGTCATTAGTTTAAGGATATTTCGGTCCATTGTCGCCATATTTGAGGCGAATCTCTAGTTTACTGACTTTTCGGTCTATGAGGCTTTCTCTATGACTGAGCATGATGCCCCCGGCGTATCCGTCTTTCTCAAAGCGTGCGGTTGTGGCGGGTTCACCTTCCAGTTTTCGGAGAGCGCGAACAACATCTCTCAGTCAATTTAATTTGATTTGGTCTTATAGTTCTCTCAGTCAATTTAGTTTGAGGACTTACGGCCATGATTGGGCTAAGTCCAGTTGAAAAATATTCAACGCTTTTATTTGTTTTTGGTCTGTTAGACCTGTGCTAGGGCTTAGCCCATTTTCTATTTTTTTGTTTGGGCTCTGCCCATAAAAGATGCAGAGCATCAATTTAATTAGGCCTGCTTGGTCTTTTTGATTTTGGCCTGACCCTTTCGGAAATGCATTGCATTTGTCAGGCGCTTTGCGCCAATCAAATAGCGCAAGCGCTTGTGGTGTTGACACGTGTCGCGCAAGCGCAGTGCGCTGCGCTAATGCGCTGCGCCTGCGCTGCTGACACGTGGCGCGCTCTGGTGGCTTACGCCAATCCAGGGGCGCAACAGCGCAGTTTGCAAGTGCAAGACGCTATGATTTAAGAATCTTTTAGATTCAAGAACCAATGGTTCATAAAAGAAGTGCAAAGCACTATTCGTTTCCTTGATCTAATTTAGATCAAAGAAAAAACAAGTTTTTCTTTTTATTTCAGGAACCAAAGGTTCATAAAAGTGCAAAGCACTATTCTTTATTTTGTTTTTCTTGTTTTAAAGAACCAGTGGTTCATAAGAAGTGCAAAGCACTGTTTATTATGTGAAGATCATTGATCTTGTTTTTAGATCAATGATCTATTAGAAGAAATTTCTTCTATTTTGTGAAGGTTTTTACCTTTTCCTTGAAAGCTTTTTCAGAGTTCTCTCTGTTTGAAGCTCTTGATTTTTTCAAGAATGTCGATGCCTTTGAATTGAGCTCTAGGGGCCTTTATATAGTGCCCATAAATTTGTTAAAGAGATCTTTCTCTGAGTGATTTGGGGAATTTTCCCCACCGTTGGATCTTTGATCCAAAGGTCTCTGTTTTACAGAAGAAAATTTTCTTGTTTTAACAAGAACAGAAAGATTTCTTTAGAATCTTAATTCTGTTAGGCGTAAACGCCTCAGCGCGTGACACGTGTCGCACAGCGCAGCGCTTGCGCGGCTGTGCTTGCGCAACTGCGCAAACACGTATCGCGCAGCGCAATGCTTGCGCGGCTGTGCTTGCGCAACTGCGCAGACACGTGTCGCGCAAGCGCGGCAACTGCGCAGACACGTGTCGCACAGCGCAGCGCTTGCACAGCTGTGCTTGCGCAACTGTGCAGACACGTGTCGCGCAGCGCAGCGCTTGCGCTGCTGAAGCGTTGCTTCCTTTAATGTTTGTTTTAAATAGAGTTTTGCTCTGATTGGTGCGCTGCCTCGGGCGCTGCGCTGATGTATCAAATTTTGACACGTGGCGCGTTGCGCGCAGCGCAAAGAATCTGAAGCGTTGCTTCATTTACTAAAGTTTAAATTTTCAAAGTAGAGTTTTGCTCTGATTGGGGGAAGATGAAGCGTTGTTTCATCTTCCGCCTTGGAATTTGAACAGTGCTTTGTTCTGATTGGGGTAAACAAATGCCCCCCCACCGTTGCGCTTACGTGGCCCCCAAACGTGAGCGCAGCGGTGGTAGAATTTCAACCGTCGCGGCAACTCTTGGAAGTTGAAAGGGCATTCGATGCTTATAAATAGGACCTTTGGTCCTCAACAGATGATCATCATCTTTTAAGAATTTTACTTTCAGAACTCAGAGCCTTGCCCTTTATTTTCAAGAACTTCAAAAGTTAAACTCTTCAAACTTTTAGGTGAAAATTTTAATTTGAATTAAATTAAGTTAAATTAATTTCCATTGACAGAGCCTTGCTCTCAATAGATCCCTGATCTAAAGGAAACCCATTTAGGGTTTCACTTAGCAGAGCTTTGCTCTATAGGTCTAAAGGGATTTAAAGAGAACTAAAGAGGACCCTATTAGGGTTCCATTAGTAGAGCTCTGCTCTCTGAAAGATTTTCCTTGGATTTTCTTAATTCATTAATGGAGCTTTGCTTCTTCCAAATCATACAACAGAACTCTTAGGAGTTTTTCATTGATTTGGGAGTTTAAAGATGGCATTTTATTCCTCAGTGCTTTATATCATTTTGCTTAATCAGTCTTTCTGATAATTTTGTTGATTTTCTTTCACAGAACAATGGACGCCCACATGTACAGTCTTGATGAGATCATCTCTTATTGGGACATCCGCCGACTTGGTCGCTCTCAAAATCGAGAGTTCACAAAAGCGGAGTGTGCTGAAATCATGAGCCGCTTCGACGCATACAACGGTCCACTGCTTCCCCGACGTTCCTCCCTCCTTAAGCTTATCATGGGAGCCATCTGGGAGGCGCTTCCCCTATTCTGTTCCGGTGTGCCGCTTAGGGTGTTGGATGCCGCCGAGGATAAGGTGCACTCGGTATACCTGATGAACTTTATCTTGAAGAGACGGCGAGACAGTCTTATCGATCTCTTGCACGAGGTCTTTCAACAGTCTGCTATACTTGCTGCTTATCGGAGGGTAGAAGACATCAGGGGGGACCCTGACGCTTGTGCTCGTGAAAGAACGCACACTAGGATGGTCCACGAGGCTTGGAAAGTCATAGATAGGGTTGCTTTCGAGTTCCTCAATCTATGTCCTGGGTTCGAGGTTATACCTTTGTAATAATATTTCTCATTTATTGCTTTATGATTGTAAGAATTTTTTGGCAATATTAATGGAAAAGTTTTATCCCAGCTTGTCTTATCCCTTGTTCTGAATTCTTTGCACATGCATGAATGAGTGTGTCTCGAATGCTTGATCAAATGTAAATCGGATGTTCTTCCTGTCACTTCCTTCTTTCTCTTATTGTGCGTATGTTGTCTGAATAAACAGGGTTGATAGATAATAGAACAAGCATCTAGATTTCTCCAAGAGATAGCAATGGCTTAGGCCGCAGGTTCAGATCTGCCGCCCAAGACTTTTCAACTCTATGAGCCGTGAGGGTTTCATAAAGACTTTTCTCCCTACGGATCGAGAGGATCTCGTAGGTGGATTTTCTCCTTAGGAATCGTGAGGATTCCTAAGTGTGTTTTCTCTTATAAGTCGTAAGGATCCTATAAGAGAATTTTTCCTTCTTACGAGTCGAGAGGACCCGTAAGCGGTTGCTTCCCTCCTTGTCGAGTTTCGAGTTTGGAGAGTGAGACCCGTGGATAGTGTGCAAGAGACTGTTTTGGGCAAACTTGCAGGGTCCCAGTGCTTAGGAAACAGGCTCCTTTTATGCCTATTGCCTCAGGCTTTATCTCACGAGTCGAGCCGCATCGAGAATTTCTCGCAAAGACATCAGTTTCTTCACAAGTCGAGACGAATCGAGCATTTCTCGCAAGAATATCCTAACGTCACAGTTAATCTATGCTATTTATGACAGAAGTCCGTTAGGGTCTGTGGTACTTAGGGTTTTGGCCGTCGTACCGTCGCATAAGCTGATATATTCCTTGATAGGCAATCGTGCTGCTCAAGTAGCCCTGCGACTGCCGTGTCTCTGATCCCTTCGGAGGCTGGACAAGACGTCTTCAAGCAATCTTCCTAGGCAGTTTGACCGTCGGAAGAGCTAGCGTTTGGAATTTGCCATGCCGCTTTTTACTTGAGGTTAGGCTCATTTTGGCGAGCCCCGATGAGTCATAACCACTCTGCGCTGGTGTGGGATGATCTTCGATAGTCTTTCAGGTTTTATGTGAGTTGCCGTCAAGACCCTGAAGCTAGGAATTTGGCCTTTGCTTCGTTTGCTGGTATCGCGTCTGCTGTATCGAGACGAATGTCGCGGTGGGAACTAGGGATTTTACCGTGGCTCCATTTGTTTGATTGTCGCGTCTGAACCCTGCTGGAGGAAGAACGCTGGAGTGACATCTCGTCTGCTGTATCGAGACGAATGTCGTAGTTGTCTCTAGGTTGCTGACGAACCGTCGAGGTTTGGAACTAGGGATTTTGCCGTGGCTCCATTTGTTTGATGATGTTGCGTCTGCTGTGTCGAGACGAACGTTGGGGTGACATCTCGTCTGCTGTATCGAGACGGACGTCGAGGTTGTCTCTAGGTTGCTGACGGACCGTCTCTTGTGATTTTCAATAGTGTCCTAATCTTGACCCCCTCTTGTGATTTTCAAAGATTAATATTGTTTAACTCAAGTTTGGGGGGAGGTATAATCTGGCTCTCGAAAATAAATTTTTTTACTCAAAATGGTGAGCCAAAAAATAAGTTTGGGGGAGGATTTTCACTTTCACTTATTCTTGCTCCATTAATAAATTTCCTTCCAGGCTTACAGGTTTTTTGTGATCTAGCGGAAGACAACAATGAGGACACTATTGAAAACAAGTTTGGGGGAGGTTTGTGCTTCTTTTCGCATCATTTTGCATCATACTTTGCATAAGCACAAAACTTTTAAAACATATAAAAATAAAAATAAAAAGTTAAAAAAAATTCAAAAGATAAAAATATTTAATATTTAATTAGATAATAAAAAGATTAGATAGTGAAAAATTACATCCAAAAGATTGGAAAAATTTAAGAAAACCAAGAAAATTAGAAGTTTTCTTAAACGAACTAGTAATAAGTGGTTATGAGCCGTTGTCCCAAGGGTTAGTAAGATGAATGAAGTCACTAATTTGAGAATAAAAATAAGTCTGAAAAATAGTTCCTATTCTGGAAGCCAAATATTTGAACGTTGATACCCTACTATACGCACTTACACACGTCTTGAAACTCGGGATAGTAGAGAATACCTTGAAATGTTCTTGTCTAAAAGCCAAAGTATGAAGAAAATAAAAAATTGAATAAAATATAAAATAGTGAGAAAAATGAATACTGGTTTTGTTAATTGCCAAGGCAGCAATAAAAAAATATAGCGAGGGTGCTTCATCACCTAGTGCCTTAGACCAACTGGTCTGGGAGTTACTGCTAAGCCTTAGGTGGTGCAAGACGAGAAATGCACCTAATAAGCAAGCACATGAGTAATCGGTCGGTTAGTACCTCAAGAAATATTAACGGTCGCATGAAAGTGTGTGAGCAAATCCATCTAAATATTCATCAAATTAAAAAGTACTGAGGCAGATGGACAAGAGTATGATAGCTTGAATTGAATTCTCCGAGTGTAGGGATGTCTATTACACACACGTAGGGTTATATGATCGATGTTTGGAAGAAAGATAGGAATGAAGAATAAAGACGATGTTTTATTGAGGGATGATATGATTTCTAACATCTTTTCATGACTATTAAGATAGGACTCATGACAACCGAAAAACTGGTGTAGTTGAAAACTCTTATTTTCAAGTTCTTTCTTTTATACTTCTTATCTTTATATGTAACTTTCACCATCTCTCTTTTATTATAGGATTTTGTGGGTGTAATCCACTAAAAACCCTCAGGAGACAACACTCCTCCTACAAAGGACACTTAGAGGTTTAACGGCTTGTTGCACGTGCTCAGTGCAATCGTGTTTGCCTACGAAAGTGTGCTATTTAGGTTTTTCTTTTTCTTTTTCTCTTTCTCTTGAATAACTGGTTTGCTCGGGACGATCAAAGTTAAGTTTGGGGGTATTTGTTCAGTTGAAAATATTGCACTTTGGTATAAGTATTTTCCTTACATTTCTTAAATAATAAAAGGTGTTTATTATAAATATTAAACATATTTGGATTTATCTGCAAAATACTATTTGCCATATGTTTATATATTATAATTAATATTATGAAGGAAAATATAGGCATTTTATATTTATATAATATCTTGGTAATTGAAAATATGCATATCATATCAAATATTCTAATCACAATTCTTAAAAGATATAATATCATACAAATGGTTAGAATAATATTTTAAAATATATGCATAATATTTTAGTAATTAAAAGATGCATAGCATATCAAATATTCTTAATCATGTTTCTTAAAGATTTATTACCATATAAAAGATGCATAGCATATTAAATATTCTTAATCAAGTTTCTTAAAGATTTATTACCATATATAGTGATTAAGATACTCTCTCTAATTTAATAAATAAACTAACATTATTCATAGAGATATTGTGCAAGATTTAGCTCAGGTCAAGAGATCAAGGTGTTCAAGATGTCAGGATCAAAAATCTGCCAAAATCATAAAATCAATACTGACAGGGACTTAGAATCCGGGCATGGAAAGTCACCATATTAGGAAGTCACCATATTTGGTAACTAGTTTTTCTTCTTTGAGAGCTATATAAAGGACCAAGGGCTAAAGTTAGAAGGCATCAAGCCGAAGAGATCACGAAGTCCAAGACGGCTCACGCATCCAGACTGATCATCAACTGTTCATCTACCTCCTTCGGAAGAGTTCGAGAAGCAAACCAAGTTTTTGTAATTATTTTCTAAGGAATAAAGTGTAGATTGTTCAAGTTGATTAATAAAGGTAGTTGTTTTATTTAATTCTTTTGCGTTTTACATTATGTTTTCCCTCTCTGTCTTTTCATCTTCTTTTCCCAACATGCGCGAGTAATTCTCCGCTTGTTAGAGTTCATAGGATTATAGTAGATTAATGGATGATGAAGATCCTTAAACTCTTTTTACGTCCTATAAAGTTTTTAAACTTTACTAAAAGAATCATTAACATCCTAATCGGGCGCGCTACCAATTTATTGTTAGTCTCGACCGCGATTAGAGATTAGATTAATGATTGTTTTGGTAAAGTCTAGATATGAACGGAGTTCCATGTCGAAATAAGGGTTAAGAGTGGGAACCCTTTTCCCTCCAGAAACCCTAATCTACATGCATCTCTGTCGTTCTAGTTTTAAATCTATTAAAGGATAAAAAGAGTAATCTTTAATTAACCATCCATAACTACTAAATCCTAATGAACCCTACAAGTCCCCTTTTAATATTGAACTTACATTCATAATTAATCTAGATCTATATTTTGCATCCGTATTTAACGTAGATCTAAAAGCTACAACCATTCTTATTTCTTCCTCCTTTCTTTCTCAACACGTCTAAACTAAGAATAAAATATTCCACGTTTCCCTGCGGACGACCCGTACTCATCTCGGCTAGCTACAAGCGACACCGTTATTGATTGCGGTTATTCTACAAACACTTTTTCACACAAATCAGCTAGCGCCAGGAGCGCTGCGCCCTAGGCAGCGCACCCCAAATCAGAGCAAAGCTCTGTCTTAAATTTTAAAATTCAAAATTTAAAGCAACGCTTCAGATCCAGCGCTCTGCGCTGCGCGCCACGTGTCAAACACGGGTGCGCTAGCACAGTTGCGCTGAGCTCTGAGCAGCGCGCCATGTGTCAAGTACATGTACGCTAGCGCAGTTGCGCTGCGCTCTGCACTGCGCGCCACGTGTCAAACATGGGACTTTAGGCCTCGGGGCCAGGCGCGACCTCGGGGGCCTCGGCATCCACCACGAGACGAGCTGGGTCCTCGGCGACTTCCTCGCCAGGAATCTCCTGCCCCTGTTCATCGGCATCCGCGAGGGGGTATTCGGCCCGGAGCTCTTCGTCGGCGAACTCCGGCATCCGGGCCTTAACGGCGTCGAGGGCCTCGTGCCAGATGAGGGTCGTGGCAAAGTCCAGTTCATCGTAGAAGTCCTTCGACTTCTTGTAGTTCTCCACCGCCTTCGCCGCCGACAGATCGGCCAGCTTCGCCGCTCTCAGGTCGGCCGATTTTGCCGACTCGGCCGCCGCCCCCAGCTCCTTCCGGAGGGTCTTCACCGTCTTCTTCAGGTTGCCGGTGGGCACCTGAGCGTCCTCAAGCTTGATCTCGGCGGCTACGGCAGCCTCGTGATACCGGGCGACCTCCCGCTTCCCGGCCTCCACCTCGCCCTCCAGGGCGGCAACCCTCGCCATCACCGCCTCCAGCTCCCGTTTGGAGCTCTCTTCCATCGAAGCGAGCTGGCCCGCGGCCTTCATCGCCGAGGCTATCACCTCGGCCTCCATGCGTAAGGCGAGGGCAACGTGCTGGAGAACCTGAAAGATAGGAAAGAGATCAGAAAGATAAAAGAGGCACCGAATCTCACAATGTTCCAAACACTTACCTGCACGGACTCCTGGGCGATAGACGCAAGCTGAGCCCTGAAGGTCCCCCCGGGGACTCTACCCACGGCCGATGTCTCTATTTCATGCAGTAGGCTATTCGCGACGGATAGCCCCGAAGGCACTGCGAACTGGAGGCCCTCTTCCTCCACCATGATCGGCGAGGGAGGGTCCCGTGAAGATCTCCTCTTGAGCAGCTCCGAGGGAGAGCCGATCTCCTCCTCCGAGGCCAGTCCTCCAGAATCCGGGCCCGCTTCCGGCCTGACACTCTGCTAGGCCCCGAGGCGGGATCCGCCCCCAAGCGCTCACGAGATGCGACCACCGGAGGAGAAGGAGCCGGGGCGGGCTTTGAGCGGGAAGTGCTGGCGCCCTCAGCCTTCGCGACCTTCCTCGGCTGGCGCATGGAAAATCGGAGCGAGTCCAGGTCCATGGGTCCTACACAAAACTGAATGTATAGAAGTCAGTGACACCAGCAATATACGAGCCAAAAAGCAAACCTAAACTTACCGACGAACTCGACGGGGCTGAGTCGGCCCAACTCAGGGCCCTCTCAGACAGCAGCACGTCGAAACGGGGGATGGGCTCCCACGACGCCACTCTCACCGCGACGGGATCACTGGACTGGTTCCCCGGCAGGCATTTCTCCCTCGACCACTTTGTAGGCACGGGCCAGTCCTCGCCCTCGGGGGGGAACGAAGAAGAACTTCTTCTTCCAGTCGTGAATGGAAGAAGGCAGGGCCACAACCCCTGTCCCGGCGGGGCTCCCCTGCCGCTTTCTAAAAGAAAGGTAGACCCACCTCGGGTCGCCCGCTCGACCACCAGGGTGATTTTTGAAGACGAGGGAAGAATTAAGGAGGGAGAGGTTGAAGGGAATCGCCTGTAACTTCAGGCGGATCAGGAACCCGAGGAGAATCCTCCACGAGTTCAGCACTAACTGGATAGGGGCTAGCCCGAAAAAGTTCAGCGCTTCGGCGACCTCAGGAGAGAAGGGCAGGCGCATTCCACCCCAAAAAGCTTCCAAGTACAGGGCGATCTCCCTGCCCCGTACTTGGTCTGCCCTCTCTCCCTCCTTGGCCAGACGAAGCGTATAACACGGGGGGATATGGAAGCGAGCTCGAGCATTGGCGAGCTCGTCCTCATGCCTCACCCAACACGAGGCGCCGGGGGCAGCCTCTACCGCCTCCTCCCTGGGGGCTGCCCCCGCCGCACGATCCCGGGAAGAGGGCCCACCCCCTGTTCCCCGGGAGGACTCAGGCTCACCTAAAGGGTCCCTAGAACCTACTCCAACGACATCTACTGACTCGACAAAGGAAGACATCTAACCTTGAGAAGAAGGGTCCTCGGGAAACAAGAGCGGAAGAAGAAGACAAGCACCGAGCAACCAAGACTTAAAACGAGGAAATATGAAGGAGTAGAGGCTCTGGAACGAACCCCACCCCTATTTATCGCCGAGAGTGACCTCATCCAACGGCGCCCTTCATCTCCCGCCGAAACGCCCCCTGTAAAAGTTGGTGACTGGTCATAAAACGCAACGGCTCCGATTGCTCCACTTGTCGTTCCCACACTGGACCGCACCCCTTCAAGCGTCACAGGTCTGCACACGTCGCGTCGGCCAACCGACGCTTAACACGTGGACCGTCACTTCAATGGCAGGATGCACGAACCGGCGCACCTTCCTTAAATGCAGAGATCTTGCCCTGATTCGCTGACAGAAAAGACAGCTGACGCCCTGGGGACACGTCCCGACGAAACCTTAGGAGGGAGCTCACCCCGGGCAGCCCGGCAGTCCACTCCTGGCCCGACCTGCTAGCTGGTCGGGACAAGAGTGGGGGGCTAGTGATGATACTCAATATTGGCGATCCCCAAAATCAGGACACGTGGTAGATGACGTGTCCCAGGACATAGAAGGAAGAGCCCACGGGTGCCGGCCAGGCCACCCCTGCACCGGACCTGCGAGCACAAGGTGGCCCTCCTCAGGGCCCCCCTGCAACTTGGCCTCCTCGGCCCCACAGCTCGCCCCGAGCTGCCATAAGACCGAGACTCCTCGGCCTTGTCTCCCGTCCCCGAGCTGCCAAGCCGAGCCCGTCTTCCTCGGTCCTCCGACCAACCTCACCGCTCACCGGCGTAACCGCCGCTCCGCAAATCTCGCCATGCGCAGATTTTCCGTCAGCAACATCCCACGTTCCACGCTATCACGATCCCCATTAATGGGCGATCCGCTCTCTACGCGGGCGTGACGTCGGAGCGTAACAGCCGGCGGGATTCTCGCGCCTGCTGCTGCGTGTTGCCGCCGCTATATAATCCCCCATCACAGAAAGGTCAGGTAAGCCATTTTTATTCCACTTAGCCGTTACTCTGCTCGGATCTAGTGCTAACTTAATCGTCGGAGGGTCCTCGGTGGTACCAAACCACCCCGGGACTTCTTTGCTGGTATTCGGCGCTAAACTCCTCAAATCACCAATCTCCTCAAACCCATTGAGACCCACACGCAACAGGAGATCATCTCCAAAATCCACCGGGAGATTGACGGAAGACAACATCTGACGGAGACCCGAAAAGGACTTCCATCACCACCAAAATATCGATGTCAATGATGAATACAGAAGGCTCGATTCATGAATGAATGATAGATTTGATCTCGTTCATTGATAATAGAGTGAGAGGAAATGTAATTTCAGAATAAAAATACAAAAGGTACTCACATGATAGGTCATGTGACCAATTCACTTGATGACAACGTTAAATCCGAATGACGGGGGTTTATGTGCAATGAATTAAGAGTTAGGAGGATTTTGGTGATGAGTCTCAACGCTGAGTGTAGTTTTGGACAATTTAGATTAACCTTATGAGGTGCTTAATGTTAAATAAGCTTATATTTGTTTAAAAGTCTGCATCTTTTTTTAAGAGTAAATTGTCAAAATCCCTCAGGTAAGTTTTTTCATTGGAAAAAAACCAGTGGCCTGAAACGGTTCTCAAAAGCCTTTGAAAAAGTTTTCAATTGTCAAAAAAAAACTCTCATACAAATATTGAAGGAATTTTTTTCAAAAGGTTTTAGACAATCGCTTCGGGTCCAAGGGTTTTTGTCGGCGGGAAACATGAGGAGAGTTTTGACATTTTACCTATATGACTTTTAATTACTTTTTGAATTTATTTTTAAAAAGTTAAGAAGATAACATGATTGTTTAATAGAACAATACTCTATTTTTATTTATATTTATTAAATACTCTATTTTCAATAGCATATATTGCAAAAGATAGGATCTATTTAGTTCCGTAAGAACATGCATAAAATTATTATATCCATGGATGGCAAGCGCTGACAAAATTCTTATAATGAAACAATATTTTATATTTCAAAGAAGATGGCGAACCATGTGCGTGGCACGTGCAAAAAGAATCTAGTGTATGTAGGCAGATAATTAAATTAAAAAATTATGAAACTAAAGGACCCATAACTCACTTCAACGGTATACTAACAATAAAAGGTCTAATTACATAATTAAGACCAATTATCTTGGCGGAGAAAGGAATGAAAGTACAAGATCATGATATCTAAAGTTTCGAAACTTATGTTGCACAGTGTAGTAGTTCTGTGTTATCCTTAATTTATCTTTGGTTTTTTGGGCAGCTGTCATTGCACAAAACTTTGAGGAAACATAATATCTAGCAAATATGGCACAGGGATAAATCTTCATCATTATCGATTTCGACCCCTTCTGGATTCCAACCGTTGACCTTTCAGTTTAAAAGAAAAAAAAGTTATACAACACGGGCTATATGCCCCATTAGTAGGTTTTTTTTATTCCACAAACAAAAGCAAAAAAATTGTCCTGAAATTATCCTAACATAAAGAGGGTGTTGGAAATTTTGATTAAAGAAATAAAATAAATTAGAAAAACCAAGTTATTTTAATGCACATTTAAATCTCTTTATTCAACACATATGGACTACTTTATAACATAAATTTACTATTTTAAAAGGCAGCTATAGTATTTTAAAAAGTAAATATAATAGTTTATCTGAAAAGGCAATGTCGGTATAAAACAATAGTAAATATACTATAGTAACAAAAACACAAGAATCTTTAAAGGAGACCTAAACCGATTGTTTTTCAAAGCTAGAGACTTACCCTAATCATTTTGAAACTATCTCTCACGGATTCTAATTTCTATAATAATATCATTTATATTTTATTTTCAAATTAAGTGCAAGAATTACTTGTAAAGTTATAGAATCAAAGCGAGAGTTACACCTATCCACTAGAATTTTTGCACATGCATCTCACTAGAAGAAGAAAAAAATTGTAGATTAAAGGTGATGTGATGGCAATTATGATTTGATTAAGAATCTGTAACTACTTACAAATGCATAGCAGTTGTTTCGAAAAGATCGCAGCTAAATTATCCGATGCATATTTTCTACTTTTGGAAATAAAGGATTATGTGGACGTGCCAATTCTTTGTTTGAATTGAAATTAGAGGTGCGCATGATCTTAGTATGTTCTAGTTATATATAATAACAGCAGAAACGAGAGAGAGAGAGAGAGATTATTAAATCTCTACCTAAATTATTGACTCGTTGACTCAACCCCTCATCAAAAGTTTTCAATTAACATCCAACCGTTGACCCCATTTGAACCGGTCTTCAGAGAGACCCCTTCGCTTGAGCAGGCGATGACACGTGTCGGTATACCAACCACTGGTCCATTGTCAACCCAAAACAGAAGGAAAAGAAACAGCAATATGGGGTTGTTGCCCCTACAATCTCAATTCTTGTTTTGTACAGCTAGGAGGAAAACAGGAAGAGGAGAGAGAATATATCCCCCCCTCCTCTCTCTCCCTCTCTGTCCATCTCTATCTTTCTCCGTTTCGCCTTCTCACGCAAAGGCAAGGACAATGCAGTACTCTCCGCCGCAATCAGGGGAAGCCCCCATGGCCACGATAACGGCAGTGGCCATCGACAAGGACAAGAACAGCCAGCAGGCGATGAAATGGACGGTGGACCACCTCCTCATCCACATTCCCAGAGTCACCCTCATTCATGTGCGATCGAAGGGTGTGTCCACGGCAAACTGTAGGTACCCTTCCGCGTTTGTTATCCATCGTCATGAAAGAAAAGTAATAAACAATACATGTCTGGTTATCATCGAACTCTAAATATGTCTGAATCTCATAGAATCCCGATATTAATATGTCAAATGATGGCGAGGTTGGATACATAATTTACTAGCTTTTGACGCCACTCTACTTGCGTGCAATAAATATGTCAAATATAATTATTTCATAAAAGGTCTCATTATAATCTTAGAAATAAAAATTTAAATCAATTTTTTAAATTTTTTTAATGGGATACATGGAATAGAAATACCTACAAGTGTTTTCTCCGGAAAAATATTATTATCGTAGTATTACAAATTTCAGACGAGAAATATATGAAAAGAGGCATACAAACTTTTTCCCCATTGTGCGTAATTAATTTAGCCTGTTAATTTTGATTGCAGATGCAGCTTCAAATGGGTTTTCAGTGACTGAACAAAGTGCCGATGCCAATCGAGAGCAGATCGAAGCAGAGATGCAACAGTTATTTCTTCCCTACAAGGGCTTCTGTGCTCGTAAAGGGGTACGCTTATCCCAAAAACATACTATGTCTTAGCCAAACCAAAACACTTCAACATAAAAAAATCTCTTCAAAGAACTACAACGATAAAACGAAATGTTTACCTGTAATGAAACTCGCAGATGCAAATGAAGGAGGTGGTGCTTGAAGATGTTGACGTCTCTAAAGCTTTGACAGAGTACATCACCGCCAACAATATCCAGAACATAGTCGTGGGTGCATCGAACAGGAACGCAATAATGAGGTCTCTATAACTTTATTCCCTCATATGAACATGCACAAACAACTTTCATTAATTCCTTTAATTCTGTATAAAGAGAAACAGCTTCTTTCATTTTGCAGGAAATTTCGGAACCCTGATGTGCCTTCATGTCTGATTAAATCTGCGCCAGAGTTTTGTGCGGTGTATGTGATATCCAAAGGGAAGCCGATAACTGTTCGATCGGCAAAGAGCAGCATTCCTAATACCGCTATGCCTCCACGACAATCGTTGACGAGCTCACAGCCGCTATTACCTGATCAAGATGACTCTATTAGGTAAGTTTTGTTTTCAGTTTTTAATCAATGTCGCAAAATAATAGAAATCTTATGCAAACTATATGCTACAAGTATAAATATCTTTCAGGAAAACTTGTTATCAACGTTTTAACCAAGTTCTAACCTGAGTCCAATAAATCAATCTGCTGATGTTTCAATGTAAAAATACCAGATCATAAGTTATCTGTAATAATACCAAACCATAAGTTACCTATTTGCCTGTGCTTTGTTTGGAAAAATAACAGGGCACCAAGGGGAGGAAGTTGGAGAGGCCAATACCCTCCATCTCCTCAACAAGAGAGAAGATCTTTTGAGAGATTCTCCGACAACAGCAAAATGAATGCACGAGAGAGGCCCGGATCTCGATCAGCACCAAACAATTACTTTCTCGACAGCCTTGACTCATCTGTTTGTACTTCAAGGTTCTCTGACTTCACCGAATCCTCTTTTTCAGAAGACAGCGGAAGCAATGGTCGCCAATCAATAGACTTCGGAAACTCATATGAATTCTCTTCGACCTCGATTGAGACCGCTGGGGGTGCCTCTCCCCCTCCTGGTGTAAGCAGTGTTTTCCCCCTTTTTTGAGCAAAAAGTTTATGTACAGGTTTAAGGTAAGGCGGAGAAAATAACTTGTTGTTTCCATCTCGATCATTTTAGTCTTACCAAGATATTGAGGCCGAAATGAAAAGGCTGAGACTCGAGTTGAAGCAGACCATGGACATGTACAGCACTGCTTGCAAGGAAGCAATAACTGCCAAACAAAAGGTGAGATTGCAGTCCCAAGCTCGGTATATAGATAGAACTCGAATCGAGACGAGGAAAAAATAACAATCCAGAATACTTCATAAGTACTGAGACAATCTTAAAAATTTCCTACATATTGGTGTGCATGACCAATAGTTAATCAAAATGAAAAATGCAGACAAAGTTTCACATAGATACGAATTTAGTACTGCACACCGTGCTTCACTTGTAATACTTCCTACGTATACAGACTAAAGAGCTCAACCAGTGGAAAGTCAAAGAAGCCCGAAAGTTCGAGGAACTACGAAGCGCCGAAGAGGCTGCCCTTGCAATTGCCGAGATGGAGAAAGCCAAGTGCAAAGCTGCCCTTGAAGCAGCTGAGGCAGCACAGAGGATCGCTGAGCTCGAGGCACAGAAGAGAATGGATGCAGAAAAGAAAGCGAAACGTGAGGCAGAAGAGAAGATGAAAGCGTTGGATGCCTTAAATAACACCGATGTCCGATACAGGAAGTACAGCATCGAGGAGATCGAAGCGGCTACCGATCACTTCGCAGAGAAGTTGAAGATTGGTGAAGGTGGCTACGGACCTGTATACAGAGCTTATTTGGATCACACGCCGGTCGCCATTAAGGTTTTGAGACCTGATGCAGCGCAAGGAAGAAAACAATTCCAACAAGAGGTAGTAAACAAACCGCTTTGCACTATCAGGAAAAAACAATGCTATCTTTTTTTTATTTTTCAGTTTCTAATTATGGTGATTATGATTGAATTTTCTGTATTCCATAAAACCTAATAAACCATGAACATCCAGGTTGAAGTTCTGAGCTGCATCAGGCATCCAAACATGGTGCTGCTGCTCGGTGCCTGCCCGGAGTACGGATGCTTGGTATACGAATACATGGACAACGGAAGCTTAGAAGACCGACTCTTCCACCGAGGCAAAACTCCACCAATCCCATGGAGCGTGCGCTTTAAGATTGCCGCAGAAATAGCCACCAGCCTCCTATTCCTCCACCAAACCAAACCGGAACCTTTAGTCCACCGAGACCTCAAGCCTGGAAATATCCTCCTTGACAGAAACTTCACGAGCAAGATCAGCGACGTGGGCCTTGCTCGGCTAGTCCCACCGTCCGTAGCAGACACGGTAACACAATACAGAATGACCTCGACCGCCGGCACTTTCTGCTACATTGACCCCGAGTACCAGCAGACCGGCATGCTCGGGATAAAATCTGACATATATTCATTGGGCATCATGCTTCTCCAGATCATCACGGCAAAGTCTCCAATGGGTCTAACTCACCATGTCGAGAGATCGATAGAGAGAGGGCAGTTCCAGGAGATGCTCGATCAATCGGTTACGGATTGGCCGGTGGAAGAGGCACTGGCATTTGCCAAGCTTGCGCTGAAGTGTGCTGAGCTAAGGAGAAAAGACCGGCCAGACCTTGGCACGGTTATTTTGCCGGAACTCAACCGGTTGAGAAACCTCGGGCATTCTTATGAAGCCGTGCTTAACGGAGGCAGCGGCAGCGGAAATAACAGCAGTATCAGTACCAGTTTTGGTGCTATCTCTTCAAGTAATCCTCCTAGCGCCCCTTCTTCGAGTAATTTTAGCAGCCCACTACAGAGACCGCGGCCGCCGCTCATCCAACAGGTACATTTAATATGATCACGTATTAAAAACAAAAGGTTTAGGGAAATTAACAACATTACTGTTCGTTTTCGTGCATAGGAACGGGTCACAAGCAACCCAAGTATGCGGCCACAATGGATGTCGTCAGGTGATTCGTAAGGGCTAACGGAGTATATAGTAGGCAGACAATGAGATGAGAGAGGGTTTGTACAAATTAACAAAGTTTTGGGTTACTTATATTGGATATTATGTAATTTAATGCTAATTTCCATTGGATTTTGGATATGTAAAGCAGTATCATATACAGTTGACAGTTGTATATTTAAGAACAAGGTGACCCAAAATCTCTTGAAACTCGATGCGTAGTTAAGAATGATAACCTGAAGGATATATTCCACAAGTGAACGGTTGAAAATTAAATGTTAGCCACCTACTATATAGAATATGTACTATTTAAACATACAGCAAATTTGTCAACACCTTGTCCTAATTACAAAAATGGTCACGTTTTCTATAATCAAAGTTATCTTCAGTTGTTGATTGACTAATCATGAAGAGTTGCAACCAGTATGATCTGCTATGTAGTATAGACTCGGACGTTTTAGATTCGTCGATTCGTAATTTTCTAAAAGCATAGGATTTTAGATTCGTCGATTCGTAATTTTCTAAAAACATAGGATATGAGATACGATTGTATAACGAATTTTTGAATTAATATATATTAAATATTAATATATACATAAATAGATAACAAAAAATGCTATTAAACAATTCTAAAAGGCTAATAATAATGAAAAGTTAGATGTGATATATATTTATATAACTAAAAAATAATATGTGGTCAACCACAATACCGCAAGGGAAACCCTTAACTTTTGTGAAGAGAGAACCCCTAATTTTTTCGAGTGATATTTAAGTTAAATGATCGGTCCAAACCATATTTAAAAACCAATTTAAATGATCCACCCAACCAAAGTTAAAAACCAATTTATATGATCGAACCCGATACGCCGATTGGATTGAATCATGAAGTGTCAGAATTATTATTTGATTTATTTAATAATAGAAATCGGGATTCGCGGCTGCAATTCGCGAATTCGAGTGAACCAGAGAGAATCCACTTCGATTCATGAATCCAATAAGATGTGAAGGATTTTCGCTAATCCATACTTCATAGATGATTTAATTGTTTCTGGAAAGAAGTCAGATTCAGTAGTTCTCTAGGAGTTCTCACAAAACCTGGTCATTTATAAGTCTATAATGTGACCTGGAGTTTGAAATTTTAGTGTTGGATATTACACAATCAAGCATAGCATCAAGAGAATCAGTTTACCTCCCAGTTAGATTAATTGCGATGAGATTAAGGGAAAAAGTGCACATAAGTCTTTCTTTTATATATATTTTACTCCTCTCTCAACATATCATGTAGGATTTACCCCATTGAGGTAAAAATTTACACCTCATTACCAAAATTAAAAAATCAAACATTAAAAATAAAAAAATCAACGCCCAAACAAGTGGATCCGGGTCCAACCAACCCGGGCCTAAGTCCAAGCAAGTGGGCCCACACCCAAATAATCTCAAACCCAAGCGAAACCGGCCGGCCAGCAATCGACGAAGAAGGAAGAAATTTGTAATAAATGAATTTTGTATGCAAAATAAATGTAATATTCTAACACAAATAGGCAAAAGGCCAAATTATGTAAAGGCCATGGCTCATGTGCAAAATTAAAAGCACAAGGACATGGGAAAGACAAAATGCAATTATATGAAGTCCAAAGGGCAAGATGAAAAAGTGTAAGTATATAAAAGCCATGGCATATGAAAAAATAATTCTGATTCCATATTTTCTATTCTTAGGGTTTTGAGCCTCCACTCTCTCTTCAAGGTTTTTTCTTCTTCCTCAAGAACAAAAAAACTCTCATTTTTCTTAAGGCAAATAGTATTAAACCCATAGATATATTGAAAAGAGCTTGAATGCTCTATCAAAACCAACAAAAAGAGAACTTTTGTGTCCTCCTTTACTCCAAGAGAAAAAAAGAAGGAGAACCCATATCTCAAAATTCTATTTGTGAAGGATCCAAACCATAAGAGAGGGAAAAAGAATCCCGTTTCCCTCATTCAAGCTTCAAGTCCGGTTGAATACAAAATGATGGGATTTTAAAGATGGTCCCACATTGGACATAACAAAAAAAACGCATGGATATAAGATATATGATGGATCAAGCCTTAATAAGGCTTGAGTCTTACTGTTGGAAGCCATTTATATCAAAGGTCCATGTGTACCTATTAAAAAACACATCACTCCCTCAACTTAAGTTCTAAAAATCAAGGATGCGGGTTTCGATCCGTACTTCCCTCTTGAACGTGGATCTCACCCATACTTCACCCACATATGCGGGGAAACAGACTTTGCTTTATGTTTCTTCCAAATAATCGATAAAATTGACAAAATCTAGTAATTATACAGCCGAATTTTTACCGAAATCCGCACACTTAGTTTTGTTTGTAAAACCAAACAAAATATATATATATATATAAGAAAAAATGAATAAAAACCGTCGGGAGCATTCGACCTAGGTGACCACCGCCGGATGCCCTGAAAGGGGGACCCGAGCCTCCCCCAAATAGGGGAGGCCGCCCCATTGGAGATCCAATTCCCCCATCCTTTGGGGATCCAATTCCCCCACCCCTATCCCTGCTCCTTTGGGGATCCAATTCTCCCACCCGCACCCCGAAAAAGAGGGAGCCCCCTAATAATGGGAGCTGACCCTGGCTCCCCACCCTTTTGGAGTAAGGAATACCTCAGGTGTAGCTAAAAATGGCAGCATCGAGCTCCACATTGCAAAACAAGAATCAAGTCAAGTATCGACCTCCACGCTGCTAAAAGGGGACAGTATCGACCGTCCACGTCGCAAATATGGCAGTATCGACCTCCACATCGCAAAAAAGAAACCAAACCAAATATCAACTGCCCATGTCACAAAAGCGGTAATATCGACCGTCCACGCCGCAACCGTCCACGTCATAAAAAGGACAGTGCCAGCCTCCCAAAAACGGGAACCAAATCAAGTCAACTTCTACACGAAAAAATATCCATCAATTTTATGCATGCAACCCATACATATGGTGTGCATTTTTTGATGGGGACACTTTGTTGGGATAAAAATCTACACCCTATTGCCAAAATCAAAAATCAAAAATCAAAAATGAAAAGTCAAAAAGTCAAATTCAACGCCCAAACAAGTGGACCCGGGTCCAACCAATTCAGGCCCAAGCCCAAGCAAGTGGGCCTATGCCCAAACCGTCTCAAACCCAAGCGAAACCGGGGGCCATCGACGAAGAAAGAGGAAGAAATTTGTAATAAATGAATTTTGTATGCAAAATAAATGTAGGAATGTAATACAAATAGGCAAAAGACCAAATTATGTAAAGCTCATGGCTCGTGTAAAAAGATGAGAACATGGCCATGAGAGAGACAAAATGCAATTATGTAAAGCCCAAAAGACAAGATGCAAAGTGTAAGCCTATAAAAGGCATGACATATGAAAAAATAACTTTGATCCCATATTTTCTATTCCTAGGGTTTTAGCATCCCCCTCTCTCTCTCTTCAAGGTCTTCTTCCTTAAGAGCAATAGGTATTCATTTTTCTTAAGGCAAATAATGTTAAACCCATGAATCTATTGAAAAGAGCTTGAATTCTCCATCAAAACTAACAAAAAGAGAGCTTTTTGGTCCTCCTCTCTTTTTCTCTCCAAGAGAAAAGGGGAAGAAGTACTCATTTCTCAAAACTCCATTTGTGAAGGATCCAAGGCATAAGAGGGAAGAGGGATCTCTTTGCTCTCATTCAAGCTTCAAGTTCCAAGTTCTAAAAATCAAGAGAGTTCTTTTGAACAAATTAGATAGAAGGTCGAGAGTGATCCTACCAAAGGGAAGGCCTTTGAGCTTTATCCTTGGGAAAACCCTCGGAGATGCAGATTTCGATCCATACTTATCTCTTGAACGCAGATCTCACTTGTGCTTCATCTACATACACGGAAAAATATAAATTTCGTTCTATATTTCTCTCAAATAAACGACAAAATGTAGCGGTTATGCAGCCGAATTTTTGTCCAAATCCGCACTTAGTTTTGTTTATAAAACCAAATATATATATATATATATATATATAAAATAAAGAAAAAAATGAATAAAAGTCGTCGAGGGCGCCGTACTCGAATGAACCCCTATTGCACTGTTGGGTCCCCCGAAGAAGGCACCCGGACCCGGGCCTCCCCCCAAATAGGGGAGGGCGGCCCTTTGGGGATTCGGTCCCCCCGGAAAAGGGGGAGCCGGCCCCCCTAAGGAGGTCGACCTGGCTCCTTCCCTTTTGGGAGAGGGGCTACCTCGGGTATCCGGACCCGGGTTTCCCCTCCGGGGGTATCCGGACATCTTTTCATCTTAAAAAATAATAATAAATAATATAATAAAAAATAAAATAAAATATAAATGAATGAATGAATAAAATTGTATTTCTTTCCAAACGCATACACCTTCACATTGAGTTCGCATAATTGCAAGACCTGCTAATCGAAGATTTCCTTGTCTCAAATCGAGGGTAATTAGCTGCAGTTTTGTCCGCAGTTGCCAGAGATTTGAATCCCCGCAATCAATAAACCCCCGTCCACCATCAGATGGAAGAAAACTGTATAACGCCCGACAAGCGAGTGCATCCATCCTAATAGATGACAAATACACCCTACATACCCCTCCTTTCCATGATGCCTTGTTACCCGTGTGACTTGGATAGAGAATTTTAAATTTTTGAAGATTAGTATACCAATACTGTATGTTTTGTTGTCGGGAGTATGATTGGTAAAAGTATAAATAATACCATGAAATTAAAACGGTAGGTTATAAGTGATAGCACTTACATGCTTTCACTCACTCACCCGAAAAATTCGATGATCGAGTTGTATCCATCTCAAATTCAATGTCACCATATTAAATTTCTCGTTCATGGTGGATTGAGGTATATGAACAAGAAAGTTGAGCGTTATGTCATGATCTTTGGTGGGTGTTCGATGACCAAGTAGCATTACAACATGTAATAGATCGTTGAAGTTGAACATAATCCCTTGTCTCCACGGTCTATGTCTAAGGAGAAGTTGGATGATGTGAACGGGACATCTAGGATTATGGAAAGCATCCTTCAAGTCTATCTTTTGCTTATTTAAGAACTTTTTACACAAATTAAAAGGACTGATGTGAAGTATACAGTCGGACGTAAAACTTTATTAAATCTGCCTATGAAGCTTACTTCATAAGCTAACCCATTTTAGGGGAAATGACTTAGAGGATGACGATGATAAATATCAAAATAGCTATCTACTTCCAGAACTTATGAGAATGATTATAATGATCACCATCATATGCGCATGCATATGCGTTATACACCTTCCTGAAGCATATTGAACCGCATGGCCCATTATGTATGCTTATGTTTGAAGCTAAAAACACCTATCCAGACTTTGTTTAATACAATTGAGGTTGAAACATTGTGTGAATTGATCAAATGTTGTTTTGGACTTACCACGCAACCAATTAAATTTAAACGAACATTTCTATACAACTTTTCTTCTTTCATTCTATTTCGCTCTTCCAAGGTTTATTCCCTTCAATATAACTCAATTTTTATTCATATAGACTATAAAATTTCATATTTTCCTCAATTTTTTTAAAATTCTTATCAACTTCTTTCTCTATTCCATTTATTTCCCTTTTCCCTCCTTATTTATCTTTAAAAAGCAATACCACACATATGCAATATATGTGATATGCACCAGTAAACCATATAGTGGCGTATATCAGGTTTCATATCTGATGGATCTCTGGATCTCCTTTAAATGTTATCTTCCGTTGATCTGCAGCGAGCGCTGATGGATGGCTGAGATTGGATTTGGGGGTTGCCTCTCGAAGCGCGTGGATCTCAATGGGCTTTATGTGGTTAAGGCCAAGCTACCTGCAAGGAAGTCCCGGGGTGGTTGTGCCACCGAGGACCCTCCGATGATCAAATTAGACAGGTTATTTTGGCAGAGTAACGGCCTATTGGGGTAAAAAATGGCTTCCCTGAGTCGTCTAAGAGAAGGGTTTATATAGTGGCAGCCATGGGCAGACGGTCGCGAGATTCACGCCTGCAGTTACGCCCCTGATGTTACGCCCGCGTGATAGACGGGATTCCCCATTAATGACGAGATATGCCCGTTAATGGGGGATCGTGATGGCGTGGAACGCGGGATCATGGGCAGCAGATATCTCGCGTCTGGCGAGATTCGCGGAGCCGTGGCGGAGGCGCCTATGACCGGTGCTGTGGGTTGGTCGGTGAGACCGAGGAAGATAAGCTCGGCGGGAGGCTCGGGAACGAGCGGGAGACCGAGGCATCTTGGTTCTGTGATAGCTCGGAGGCGGGCTGGGGGTGGTCTGGAAGGCCACCGAAGGTTGGTAACATCCCCGGGTTGCAGGCCCGGGGTATGCTTCCAACGTACCATTCTTGATCTTTTCTTGTAAGCTCTGGGACACGTCATCTGCCACGTGTCATGATCTGCAGAGTCACCGATATCGAGCATCATCATTAGCCCCCCACTCTCGTCTCAACCCGTTCCTGGGTCGGGTCGAGAGTGGTCTGACTAATCACCCGGGGTGAGCTATTATTTGACAATACCGTCGGTGTGTATTCCCAAGCAGTTAATCGTATTTTCCTGATGACGTCAGTGGATCAGGGGAGAGATCTCGCATTAAAGGGGAAGCGCCGGTTTGTGCGTACGTTCGTCGAAACGACAACCCACGTGTCTGGCGCTGGTTGGCTGACGAGACGGGCTGTAGGTGTTCCCGCGCCCGATGGGACGTGCTCAATGTGAGTGCGACAGGTGGAATGTTGTCGGCCATTGGTTGTGAAGCGTTGTTTTGGTGGGAGGCGATTGGAGCCGTAGGATGTGTACGCCGGCAGCTATAAATAGAGGTGGGATCCCCATCAGGGCCCATACATCACCACAATTTCCTCGTCCCTAGTCGTGTTAGCTCGGCGCTCTTCTCCTCAGGTCGGATTCCTTGCGTTCTCTCTTCCGATGACTCATCCCTTTGATCAGGTTAGATGTCTTCTACCGAAGAGTCTGTAGAAATAGTCCGGGAAGAGTCTAGGGAGTCCTCTGTAGCTTCCTCTTCTTCTTCTTCTTCTTTCTCGTCTGAGTCAGAGTCCCCCAGGGAAGTTAGGGTTAGTCATACTTCCCGGGGTCGTGTGACGGGGGCGGTCCCCAGAGCGTAGGTCATGGATGCTCTTGGCTTGTCATCCATGCTGAGGCATGTGGATGAGCTCGCCACCATCCGGACTCGTTTCCACATTCCTCCCGGCTACTCGATTCGTCTGGCCGAGGAGGGGGAGAGGACAGACCAGGCACGAGGTAAGGAGATTGCCTTGTACCTAGAATCCTTTTGGGCCGGGATGCGCCTGCCCTTCTCCCCTGAAGTGAGTGCAGCGTTGAATTGTTTTGAGTTAGCCCCAGGCCAGTTAGTGCTGAACTCTTGGAGGATTCTCCTTGGGTTCCTGGTCCGGTTGAAATTACGTCCGATCCCTTTCAGCCGGAGTCTTCTCGTTTCTTCTCTTTGCTACAAAAACCACCCCGACACTCGCAGGGGCGAACCGAGCTGGGTATACATCTTCTTTAGAAAACACCGGGGAGGTGCTGCCGGGTCGGGGGTCGTCGTAGTACCTTCTTCCATTCACGAATGGAAGAAAAAGTTTTTGTTTATTGGACCGCCTGAGGGTGAGGATTGGCCTGTGCCCATCCAGTGGCACAGAGCCAACTGCCCGCGGGTGAGACGGTCGAATGATCCCGACGCGGTGGTGGTGTCGGAGTGGGAGCTCATCCCCCGGGTTGATGTGTTGCTGTCTGAGTGGGCCCTCGGTTGGGCCGGGCTCAGCCCCGCCTAGTTTGCGGGTAAGTTAGGAGTTTTCAGATGACCTGTTTAGACTTGTGTATTCTTTAACTTTTTCTGGTATTGCTGGCTCCTTTGTACTTTTTTCTTATGCATAACCCATGGACCTAGGCAAATTTCGGGCATCCCTGGTCGAACAGAAGAAGGGGAAAAAGGCCGGAGGCGCCGGCCCTTCTCGCCCGTCGTCGGCTCCGGCTCCACCGGCAACCGCTCCATCCAGGAGCTCAAGCATGCCCCGGACCCCGGAGTCCAGCCAAGCGCCAAGCCGAAAACGTGCTCGGGAGCAAGAGCCCCGGGCTCCGGAGGTAGGAGGTGAGACTGGCTCCCCCGCGTCGCTCCTCAAGAGGTTTCATAGGACGGCGCCCCGCTTCTCGGCTTCTCCGATCATCATGGACGATGGGGAGCTTCGTTTCAAGGTGCCCTCGGGGCTTTCCGTCGCCAACAGCCTGCTCTCGGAGATGGAAAGGTCGGCCAGGGGCAAAATCCCTCGGGGGACCCTCCAGGCCCAAATGGCGGCCATAGCTCAAGAGGCCGTGCAGGTTAGTGTTCGCACCCCACTCGGGTCTTCATTCAGTATTTTTATTCGCGAGATTGTGTGCCCCCTTTCCTTTTTAACCCTTCTTTGCTTTCTTCCGGTCCTCTAGCACGCCGCCTTCGTCGTCAAATTGGAGGACGGGGAAATTACCCCGGCGATGCCGGCCGCGGGCGAGTTCTCCTCACGGGAGGAGAGCTCAAGGCTGGAGCTGAAGACGGCGATGGAGAGGGTCGCTGCCTTCGAAGACCGGGTGGCGACCAGGGATCGGGAGATCGCCAGGTGCTGGAGGCCGCCTGAGCCGCCGAGACCAAGTTAGAAGATTCCAAGGTGCTCGTCACCACCCTGAAGAAGACGGCGAACACCCTTCGGATGGAGAAAGAGGCGGCGAAGGAGGGAACGAGGCGTGCCGAGCTCCGAGCGTCGAAGGCGGTGAAGTCGGACCAGTACTACACCGACCTCGCTGGAGTCGCTGCCGTCGTTTGGCACGACGCCCTCGACGCCGTCAAGGCCCTGATGCCGGAGTTTCCTGACGGCGAGCTCTGGGGTGTGTACCCTCTCGGGGATGACGCGCAGGGGAATGCCCCTGAAAGAGCTGCAGGGGGAGAGGCCCCCGGTGGGAGCTTTGGGGAGAAGTCGATCCCCCCTGCTCCCAACGCCGAGGCTCCTGCGATGGGCGCCGACCTTCAAGACCCAACCCCGGTCGTGGTGGTGGATCCGGAGCTCATCGAGGCTCTTCTCAGCCCCGAAGCCTGAACCTCCTCACCCTTTTATTTTTCTTTTTGCGCTGAAATTTTGTAAGTCTCCGGGCGTTTTTGTAATGCTGGGAAGCCCATAACCTCTGTAAAGACTTCCGACTTTATGAACAGAAATCGTTTTGCAGTGTTCTTTGCGTGCACATTTTCCCTTTGTTTGTGGTAAAAAAAAATTATTTGCACGGTACTGCTTTCATGTCGCGTTAGGTCGGGGATCGGTTCTTCGTCTAGCGATCGCACGTCGAGTTGAATTCAGCCACTTGCCAAGTGTGCAAAGACCGGTGTAAGGTCGGTGTCTCCATGGCCCCGAAATCGAGATGGGGATCGCTTATTAAAAGACGTGTAGGAAGTCACCCGAGGATGGATTGAGCAGGGAACTTGCTCGATAGCCTCTTGATGAGGGCTTGGATCCTTAGCGCGGGAGGGCAAGGAGTTGCCTGCTAAGGATAGACCGGGCAGGATAGCTGCTCGGCAGCCTCTTGATGAGGGCTTGATCCTTGGCGTCGGTGGGTAAGAGATTATCAGCCAAGGATGGACCGAGCAGGGTAGCTGCTCGGTGGTCTCTTGATGAGGGCTTTGATCCTTAGCGTCATGGGGTAAGAGATTACCAGCCAAGGATGTACTGAGCAGAGTAGCTGCCCGGTTGCCTCTTGGCGAGGGCTTTGATCCTTGGCGTCGGTGGGTAGTGAACTACCGGCCATGGATGGACCGAGCAGGGTTGCTGCCCGGTGGCCTCTTAGCGAGGGCTTTGATCCTTGGCATTAGTGAGTAGTGAACTACCAGCCATGGATGGACCGAGCAGGATTGCTGTCCGGTTGTCAAGACCCAAAGTTTGGATGCGACCGGCACTTAGATTATGTGATATCTCAAGATGTCGACATAATCTGAGTAAGCCAAAAACCAAGATCAAAACCCTGCGGAAGTTTAGAAATGTTCAATAATTAAGTAAAAGAATGAGGTAGCATGTCGAAAGGTTTTTAAATAATGGAAATGTAACAACTGCTTTTAAACTTTCGACGGTGCCTATCTTTTTAAGTAATAATAGAAAACCAATTTAAGTTATGTAATTAAATTGCATCCCTAGTTGGGAGCAACAATACCAATTAGCGGAAATCAATACGCAATCATAGTACAACACTCAAGTTGAAGAATTTCATGCGAGATTAAATAAAACATAAGATAACATAACTAACTATATCACTCAGTCTACATAATATACAACATATTTCGTTCTAAATCAATATACATGGTCTGATGGAGATATTCTAGATTCAATATACAATACTAAAAGAGGAAGTTACTATATATGTAACCCACCTAGCAAAAAGAGCGGTAAAAACTGGTAAGTGGATCTGCTCTGCTGCTAACCGTCCACTCGACTCCTGCAAGGAACTGTAGCATAACGGGGATGAGTTGCCAACTCAGTGAATAAGACTAATATCTATCGGCTGATAATGTAAGTATGACGAACTAGAACTACTATCAACAGTAATGAATGTGATGCATGATAACATGTGGAAGAATGAATATGTACTACTCAATGTATAAATCAAAACTAAAATCTCATCAATTATTTTCCAAATCAGGTTCATTTTTCCGTATCTAACAGCGACACAAATCTTCGGTGTTTCATCAGGCATTGTTCCCCGAACGATCATGTTTCTCAATAACACCGGTCGGTATCATCTAAATATCCGCCGTGTTCACAACTGTCTCCGGTATCGAGTATTCTCGTTAGGCTCCCCGCCTAAAGTGCGGCTATCCTGCCCCTCGGTCTCGACCGGGTCCACCATGTATCCAACTGTATGCCCCCCGATTCAGTCTGGATAAAATTGTAAATCCGCAACCGTATGACCCCCAACTCGGTTCGGAATAAAACCAAATCATAAAAACGAAATTAAAGCTTACTATTTTCAATTCACTACTCAGTTCCGTAAGGTTAATCCTGGACTCTGATACCAACTTTGTCACGACCCAAAGTTTGGATGTGACCAGCACTTGGATTGTAAAATATGTAAAATTATCGACACAATCCGAGTAAGCCAAAAACCAAGATCAAAAACCCTCTTTTCGGAACTTTAAGAAAAATTTAGTTTTTAAATAAAATTTTCAATTTTTATGTATTTAAGATCATAACAATAACTCCCTATTTAATTAATAATAACAGCAATTATACAGTGTTTAATTAGGTTGCATCCCTAGTTGGGAGCAACGATGCTAACAGCGGAAATCAATATATAATTATAATACGACATCAAAGAAGAATCTCAGACATAAATAAAAGAAATATCCTTTAATACAACTAAACGATCTCATCTGTCGAAATAATATACATATAACTATATATCGTTCTAAGTCATTATACAGGGTCTGATGAAGATATTCTATATTCAATATACAATACCAAAAGAGGAGGTTACTACATAGGTAACCCACCTAGCAAAAAGGAGCGACAAAAGCTGATAAGTGGATCCGCACTGCTGCTACGTGTCCACACGACTCCTGCAAGGAAGTATGGCACAACGGGGGTGAGTTGCCAACTCAGTGAATAAAACTAATATATATCGGCTGATAATGTAAGTATGCCGAACTAGAACTAATATCAACAATGATGAATGTGATGCATAATAATAGGTGGAAGCATGAATATGTACTACTCAATGTATAAATCAAAACAGAAATCTCATCAATTATTTTCCAAATAAGATTCATTTTCTTCCCGTGTCCAACATCAACACAAATCTTCGGTGTTTCATCAGGTATCGTTCTCCGAACGATTCTGTCAATCAAATAACACCGGGCAGTATCACCCAGATATCCGCCGTGTTTACCACTGACTCCGGTATCGAGTATCCTCGTTAGGCTCCCTGCCTATAATGCGGCTCTCCTGCCCCTCGGCCTCGACCGGGTCCACCATGAATCTGGCTGCATAGCTACCCCACCCAGCCCGGATATACGTAAGAAATTCCGCAACCGTATAGCTACCCCACCCGGTTCG
The DNA here is from genome assembly GCA_030015575.1 of Agapanthus africanus. Classification (NCBI taxonomy): domain Eukaryota; kingdom Viridiplantae; phylum Streptophyta; class Magnoliopsida; order Asparagales; family Amaryllidaceae; genus Agapanthus; species Agapanthus africanus. The sequence continues at coordinate 159,996,174 of JASDDO010000014.1, read as the reverse complement.
GAACAAAACCAAATCAAAAAACGACATTTCATGATGGACATGTCACATCAATCATGAAAATCATTGAATCCTTTCAATAGTGTATAAAACTCAAAACCAAAATCAGTAGTAATCCAATTCATCTTATATCAGAACTACAAATACTTGGAGATAAAACATGATAACATTTATGGAAAATAATTACTATTCTTGATGTTTAAGGTATGATGGGAATCATATTTAGTATAATACTAAGTGTATATGTGACATGTTAATATCGACAAGGTGTAGTGTAACATGTAAATATGTGCATGTGCAGCATGTCTCATCGATAATTTGTGCAGTGTTCTAACAATTATTAACATGATAATATTTATATATATGAATGCGTACGATCAAACTCTGTAAACGAAGGAACGATTGTAATTTAAACTTAAACTACAGGCGTATCACGCCATCCATACAAAATCCCCCGATAGATATTTAGTCTACTCACTGGAATACATCGAATCAACTCAGATCACCAATCCTTTTCCTTTCCTTGCGGCCTCCGAAATTCCCGTACTCAAATCTAATATCAACATTAACTTGAATAAGAAACGACTAATTTTAATACGGCGAAGACATAGAAATACAAGTGTTACGTACTAACTATATTACGTAAGACTATTTTAAACTATCTAACACTTATACTAACCGAGTTTAATTTGATCGTTGTTCGCAACAGAAAACAGAATCGCTTTACGAAACGTCCGTGTCGTGTTTTAAATGTTTTAACCCCATTTCAGATATTAACTCCCAGATTTCCCATACTGAAAATTTAACTCAAACAAACAATACCAAATATCCTAACATCTATACAGAGACCTACCCTAAAACCCATAATCCCCAAATCCCCAAGAAATCCGGCGACGCCGGATTTTCCCTATGCCTCGCCGGCCAACTTCCGAGCAAAAGGGTTCGTACTCCTAGGGTTTATTCTAGGTCCAATATATAATATTAAGGTACTGTTTGGTTAAGTTAGTTATTATCTAAGTTATAGCAGATTTTCACAGAGCCTATATTTCTCTAAAATACCAACTTTCCGATATCCGATTTCTACAATTTAACGTTTACAGAACTAAAATTCTACTGAGTTTAAGAATTATACTTACTGAAGATTGCTAAGAATGCTTCCTCCAAGATACCCAAGTCCTTAGCTCCTAACTTGGTGGTGAAAACCCTTAGCACCTACTTCTTCTTCCCTTCTCTCTTTTTCTTATTTTCTTTTGTGTGTTGTATGTTTTCTTTCTTTCCTTTGAAATTTTCTGAATTTAATTTTTGTTAAATTGATCTGAACACTTGATATAGGGTAAAGGGAATGAGTGAGGGTGTAGGAGGAAGTGTCACCAAGAGGATTGTGGTAGTTTTATGCAAGGGTGAGGTGGTGTGCATGAGGTGTGCATGCAAGAAGGAGGTGTTTGTGCATTATCACTCCTAAGTTGTGGTGTCTTGAGGTAAATTCTGAACTTAACCAATATCTAACCCTTTACACTTACACCCTCAACATTTCCAAGTTTTCACAATTACCTGAACTTTACACAAAACCCCTTCATACCATATGTTATTATATAACACTATTTTTATTATAAATGAAGCTAAATTATTTACTAAAACTCTTGTAATTTACTAATGTTACAAACTAAAATTTCAATTTAATTAGTTTCACATACTACTTATGAAAAATTCCTATTTTGTTTTAATAACTTTTTAAATTAACATTTTATTATTTAATTAATGTTATTTATTTATTTTCTAAAATTTTCAAAATGTTACAACTAGGTTATATCAATGCGATACGACTAGCTAAGTTACATAAAGATGGATATTTGAATCCATTCGAATTATCATCTTATAAAACTTGTCATTCATGTCTCAAAAAGAAAGATGACCAAAACTCCGTTTAGTGGACACGGAGAAAGAGTTACGGAACTCTTGGGACTGATACATAGTGATGTATGCGGTCCCATATCTACACATGCCAGGAATGGTCTTTCGTACTTCATTACATTCACTGACGATCTCTCAAGATATGGACATGTGTTCCTGTTGAAACACAAGTCTGAAACTTTTGAGAAATTCAAAGAATATAAGAACGAAGTCGAGAACCAAACGAGTAAAAGTATTAAGATCCTTCGATCTGATCGAGGAGGAGAATACTTGAACACGAAATTCCGTGACTATCTAAAAGAGAATGGGATTCTCTCTCAGGTTACTCCTCCGTATACACCACAGCACAACGGTGTATCGGAACGGAGGAATCGCACCCTATTAAATATGGTGCGCTCAATGATGAGCACCGCCGAGTTACCTATTTCCTTTTGGGGGTATGCACTTGAGACAGCCATACACCTATTGAATATGGTCCCTACCAAATCAGTGCCTACCACTCCATATGAGATATGGAAGGGAAAGAGACCATGTCTTAATTATGTTAAGATATGGGGTTGTTCGGCCTATGTCAAAAGGCACAATCCGGACAAACTCGAGGCAAGGTATGTTCAATGCAAGTTTGTAGGATATCCCAAAAACTCACAAGGGTATATCTTCTACCACACCGAGGAACAAAAGGTGTTTGTTTCTCGACATGCCGCCTTTTTAGAAAAGGAATTTCTTATGAAAAAAATTTCTGGCGAGGAGATAGAACTAAAAGAAGTTCAAGCGATACAAACTATGACAGAAGATTTGGTAGAACCAGAGTATTCGATAGCTCCCAACGAATCTCAACCTCTCCGCCGAACTAGTAGGGTTTCTCATCCACCTGAGAGATACTATGGTTTTCTCATTGATAGTGGGAGCGAGGATTGCATCATGGAAGATGATGACCCAACTAGCTTCTAACAGACCATCACGAGTGGGGATTCTGTGAAGTGGCTGAATGCAATACGATCTGAGATGGAATCCATGTACACCAACAAAGTATGGACTTTGGAAGTTGCTTCTGAAGGGGTAAAACCCATTGGGAGCAAATGGATCTTTAAGAAGAAACTTGGTGTAGATGGAAAAGTTGAGACTTTCAAATCTAGACTTGTTGCAAAAGGTTTTCGTCAACGACCAGATGAGAATTATGATGAAACATTTTCTTCAATGGCTATGCTTAAGTCCATCCGGATCCTATTTGCCATTGCTGCATACCATGACTACGAAATCTGGCAAATGGATGTTAAGACCGCCTTTCTAAATGGTGATTTAGAAGAGTGCGTGTACATGACTCAGCCAGGGGGCTTCGTAGACAGTGGGAGCAGCGGAAAGGTATGCAAGCTGTTTAAATCCATCTACGGGTTAAAGCAGGTATCGCGGAGTTGGAACATCTGTTTTGATGTGGTAGTCAAAGAGTTTAACATCATCAAAAACGTAGATGAACCTTGTATATACAAGAAGATGGCCGAGAGTAAGGTTGTCTTCCTCGTATTGTACGTGGATGACATACTCTTGATAGGAAATGATGTTCCTGTGCTGCACTCTGTCAAGCTCTTCTTATCACAAAGATTCTCAATGAAAGATCTAGGTGATACCTCCTGCATCTTGGGGATTAAGATCTATAGAGATAGATCTAAACGGATACTGGGATTGTCCCAATCCAGATACATTGACACCATACTAAAATGGTTTAGTATGGAAGAATCCAAGCGTAGGAATTTACCCACGATCACTGGACCCACTCTCTCCAAAGAGATGTCTCCCAAGACTGATTTGGAGAGAGCTCGCATGCAAGAGATACCCTATGTTTCGGCAGTAGGCTCTATCATGTACGCGATACTATGTACCAGACCCGATGTAGCATACTCGCTAAGTGTAATGAGTAGGTATCAAGCAGATCCTGGAGAGAGTCTCTGGACAACTGTGAAGAACATTCTCAAGTATTTGAGAGGGACTAAAGAGATGTTCTTGGTGTATGGTAACGGAGAACTCCAAATGGAGTCCTTTACCGATTCGAGCTTCCAAAGTGACAAGGATGACTCTAAATCGCACTCGGGATTTGTCTTTACCCTCAATGGAGGGGCGATTTGTTGGAAGAGTTGCAAATAGGAAACCGTAGCAGACTCGACGATGGAGGCTGAATACATCGCTGCCAACGATGCTGCTAAAGAGGTTGTCTGGATGAAGAAGTTCATAACTGAATTTGGTGTGGTTCCGACCATTAAGCATCCAATACCTTTGTATTGTGATAACAATGGAGCTGTGGGTTTAGCCAAGGAACGCAGGTCCCATCAACGATCCAGGTATATTCTGTGGCGGTATCACCTGATCCGGGAGATAATTGATCGCCGGGAGATCGAGATCAGGAGAGTTGACATGAAGGACAACACTGCGGATCCACTCACAAAAGTCATACCCCATATACAATTTGAGAGACTTTTCGGGATGTTGCGTATGAGATACTACAACAACTGGCCTTAGTGCAAGTGGGAGATTGTTAGTTATGTTTATGCCCTAGAGGCCATTATTGTACATATGAGGTATATTATAGTGGATGCTTGGATATATATAGATAGGACTTTCTTGCTCGATATGATAGTATGCTATCTGGTTACTCTTTGTTTTAACATGTTGACTTGTAGTGTATTACTGTCTTGCTCTTACATGTTGATAAAGCCTTTAGGATGTGTACTTGACTACTAGGACAATGATGGAGATCATACTAGTGGGGCCAGGGTAGTCCACAAGTACATCCTATAATTGTTTCTAGTCGAGGGTGTATCGAGACAGGGCATCGATACTCCAGAGTAGACTAGCGTATACGCTTCTTGACCCATATGATGGGCGATGGATGATCACACATCCATTGGTGTTTGACATCAAAGATGGTATACGGGTGCTCAGTGGAGACTGGGTACACTGAACGGACTCGTTGAGAACTCCTAGTTGGTATTATACATATCGTCAGATAGCAGTTCTCTGGTGACACTGGTACATGTTAGTCTGTAGACCCAAGATCGTCATAGAGTCTTGTGTGATTCTCACTGTGCTTTGATTTCCACCTTACCACGTTCAGGAGAACGTGCAAAATGGTGGCTTTTGGGTGCAGTCCCGAATTACATGGAGGCAATGAGCGATAAGAGGGGTTTCGTCTCTTCCGTATTAGGGGTTAATGTTGCGATGTGCTCGATTGGCTATAACAGGAAGTCCCTGGCCAGGGCTGATATGGAGATCAACTGGTAAATGTTATCAGTAGTTTCTCGACCCGTTATGAGCCTCACATCGACACGACTTATCGGTTACTGGGGTCTGACGTTTACCACTCTTAGACTGGATATGCGACATATCAGACGAAGAGACCAGACTGTACGGTAGTGTTACTGATTGGATTCGCAGGAATATGGACAAGCTTGCTTGTTGATCTTCTGATCGCTCAATACCCGGGTGGCCGTTACGTTTAGCTGGCCGCTTGCGGCTTGTGGGTGTTTGATATGATCATCACCTACTACCGGCGTATTGACGAGTCTTTAGAGTCCTACACAGAGGTTTCCTGGCTCAGGCGAAACGGAATAGGAGCACATATGTGATATGTGTAGAACCGAGATTATTACGTGTATGTGAGACCGTATTCTATTCTCGCGATATGTGATATCGGCCGGTTATATGTGATATAGCCGGGTTATCGGATTAAGTGTTGATTCGATAAAATGATACATATTATATTAGTCGGTTATATGTAATATAGCCAGATTATTAAATCAAGTATTGATTTATTAATTTAATGTATAATTATATATTTGATATATTAAATTACATTAACTAATATATGCTCACTTAAGTATTTATTTTTCTCATTAATTATACATTTAACATATATGTGATATATGTTTAGTGTATAGTTTTCTTTTGTTCACAAAATTATATATGTGATATATAATATTGTGACATGCTAGGTTACACATGCAACAAGGGTGTATGAGACTTACACCATGCTAGGATTAATATGGGTTAATATTTATTATTAAGCAAATTCAAAATTGGAGAATAATTAGTCATGGTTATAAGCTTGGATGAAGCTTGTAGATATTGACTAAGTCCACCTCTTTTGTTTTCACTTAAGATATTTATTAACCTAAGCTTTAACCCTTAACCATGGTTTATTCTCTATATGGGTTAAGCATGACATAATCTTACCATGCTTGCATTTCTAACCTTAAGCTCATTATTCATTCATCTTCTTCCTCCTTCATCTCCTTCAAGCTCTCTCTAGGTTTTGAGGAGATAAGGAAAAATAGTGAGAAAATAAATTCTAAAGTGAGCAAAATTCCTACTTCATCATCCTCTTCTATAGTAGCCATATAGATTAGTGTGTTGGCTTCACTAATTCATTATTAGTGAAGAGATAGCTTGAGTTTGTGTTTCCTCGAAATAGATCATCATAGACTTTGAAGACTTCTAGCAAGCATGGATCATTCATCTTGTGGAGCCACTCAAGAGTCCGGGAGTTAGTTGATCGCAGCGAAGGGACTACAACAAGAAGCTATAGAAGCGAAAGAACGGACTACAAAGGTTGTAATCTTTACTCACTTAGTTGTAAAGTTGTTTACATCTTGTACTTGTATGATTCTCTAGTTAAACATCCTAAGTTAGAGTTCTTTAGCATGACAAAATTTTTAATTTGGCATGGATGATGCCACCCGAAACCTTACTGTCGTGCTTAGGATCCCTACAGTTATGGAACTACTCCCGTTTCCTGGACTGAACGTATCCGAGCCCTGTTGTCTCCATCTTCCCGTTGGGCATCTTTCGCTGGGTCTCAGGGATATCCCAAATCTTTTTGTAGAATTGGGCTCACTGAACAGTTTGTTTAAGGGGTACACCTTGGCGTCTTAACAGGCTTTTCAATCCCTCCGCATAGTATTTTGGTAGACGGATGGGTTGAAGCCTGTCGGGTGCAAGATCGGCACCGTGCCAGACTTCTTTCTCTACTCTGGTCTCCGTAGATTGGTAGAAGAGGATCGCCTTTTCACCTCTTCGCCTGGGAGGGACGTAAAAAGTATGTAGTTCTTGTACGCTGTATGTATGGAGCGCATCAAGTTCCTTGTAATGCTGAGGCGGAGCCATTGTGATTTTCAGACTCTGGTCTACTTCGTCGAGGGTTTGCACTGATGGGCGGATTAAGAACACTGCGTTGGTCTCGTCCTCAGAGTCGCTGTTAAAGACTAGAATAGGGGTAGATGGTCCGAGCCTGTTGTTTTCTTTCTAGGGTTGCTCCGAGTAGACTATTTCTTCATCTCCTTCGGAATCACTCCTAAAGATCGGGATAGTGGCGATAGACTTCTGTTTATCCTCCGGTTTATGACACCTTTCTTTATCTTCGAAGTCTGGTAGGAAATATTTTGCGTCTTCATATTTCCGGACCTCATTTACATAGAACGGATTCAGCTCCCCTGTGATGATGCATTCCAAACCATCCTTGAAATACTTCATACACTGATATTGTGTAGAAAGGATGGCGTTGTACTCATACAGCAAGGGCCTGCCGAGCAAAGCGTTATAGCAAGTCTTGACATCAATGACATGAAATTTGATGTCAGTGACGAGCAACCCGAAGCGTAACGTCAATATTACGGACCCCAGCATCCGTGACGACTGTGAGTCAAACCCGGAGATGGTAATTTTGTCTCAGACTAAGTGCCGAATGTTCATACAAATATCCTTCAGCACTTTCACGTTGAGAAGGTTGACGGAGAATCCGTTGTTGACAAGGATTTTTCCTATCTTGATGTCGTGGCAGTACCCGGTGACGTATAACGGGCGGTTATGCTCGCACGTACCAAGAAGGAGGTCTTCATCGCTGAATGTAATGCCTTGATCAGAGACTCTCGTGCTTTTTTGGACAAGAGGAGAGCATCCAATATGCTCAGTTGTGAGGGCATTTTCCTTAGATGTGCCCGGACGTTATAATCCACCTTATTTTTCTTAGACGGGTCTCTCACTGCGAGCTCTTTGATAACTCCATCGTCGAGGGCAATTTCCTCAAGGATTTTTTCTTTCCCTTTGTCTTTTTTGCTCGAACCTTTGTTTGTAGGTCCGAGATTCTTCTCAGACAGCGTGCGGTTACGGAGCTGAATGTTCTCGCAGTTCTTCTCCTTCTCTTCTTTTTCGGAGGTGGAATCCTTGAAGAGAGGACTGAGGGTTATTTCATCCTCAGAATCACTCCCGAAGGTAAGCACCTGGGGCTTTTCCCCTTCCGGACTGGTATCAGCCATATGACATTTGCCAGTCGTTTTTTCACGCGCATCTGTCGCACTCTTTTGTTGTCGACGAGCTTCACGCTTCATCATCTTGAAGTGTTTTTTATGGGCAACGTATCCTTACCACCACTTCTTGAAGACACTGCATTCCTCGGTGGGGTGGGTAACCGTCCGATGATATAGGCAGTAATTTGGATATGAATCCTCTCCGTCGAGGCATATGACCTCGGGAGTGTTTCGTACTAGAAGTGGCAGCTTCATTCCCACTGACATGGCTTTGGCGAACCGCTTCTCTACAGTTAATTACGTTAAGTTCTTGCAGTTAATTACGTTACCGCGTTGCGATAACCACTTTCTCTTTCTCCAGCGGTTCACTTCATGTCGTGTTGTATTTTTTGTTTGTTTTGGTTGGCCGTGGATTGTATACGGAGACTAGTTTATGTCGTCGCCCGTAGGGCGCGGATCAGTCCAAATCCGTATATTTTAGATTTGGGTTTTTTTTATTTAAGGACCGTTAATCTAATTTGAGATTAATCTAATTTGAGATTAAGATCAACTTAAATATATGAGCATTTGGGCTCAATTTATTTTAACTAAGATACATTAGTCTAATTTAAGACTAAGATCAACTTAGCAAAATTTCAAGCATCATTTTTATTTCAAATCCAACAGCAGAGCGTTTGGGCTCAGTTGTAAGAAAACATTTTCATAAAGGCTAAACCAATTTGGGCTGAGTCTGCTCAGTCCTTTTTTTGTTCAAAAGTGCTAAGCACTTATTTGGGCTTTGCTTATTCAGCCCCTTTGTTTTTATACAAAAGTGCTAAGCACTTGTTTGAAGCTCTGGCGCTCACATGAGTATCATGTGAAGCCTTCAGTTATGGACGCTGCCCAATCAGTGCTAAGCACTCAGTCATTTTGCTTATATATATAGTGCTAAACACTTTTTTATATGGCGTCCACGTGAGGAGCACATGCGGCGCTGGGCGCTGCCCAATCAGTGTTGAGCACTCAGCCGTTTTTGCTGTATATAAAGTGCTAAACACTTTTGTATGGCGTCCACGTGAGGAGCACGTGAGGCGCTGGGCACTGCCCAATTAGTGCTAAGCACTCAGTCGTTTTGGTTGTATATGAAGTGCTAAGCACTTTTGTATGGCGTCCACGTGAGGAGCACGTGAGGCGCTGGGCGCTGTCCAATTAGTGCTAAGCACTCGGTCGTTTTGGATGTATATGAAGTGTTAAGCACTTTTATTCAGCACTCACGTGTATTTCACGTGAGGCGCTGACTTTCTGTTTTGGACGCCCGCGTGTCTTTCATGTGAGGCGCTGGACGCTATTGGGAGGGCGTCTATGTGGGAAGCATGTGAGGCACTAAGTTCTTTTCTTTCTCTGTTAATGGCATTTTGACTATTAATATCACCAAGATATTTGTTTTGAAGATATGGGATCAGGTTTTCTTTAAGAACTAAGTTTCTTTTAGGGTTAAATCCTATTTTATGAGGAATTAAATTCCCATAGGATATGTTCTTTTCTTTTCTTTCTCTTTCTTTTTAACCTAGTTATTTTCTAAATCTTTGATTCTCAAAAACAAGATCTTCCCGATGAGAATTAAATTCTCAACTTATGGGAGACTTGTCTTGTGGATCTCAGATCCAGGGAAAAAACTAAGTTCTTGAGAAGGGTTAAACCCTTAGGTTTGCTGTGATAGGTAAAGAAGATATTTTGATCTCTGTGGTTTCTTTATCTAGGGTTTGAGAGGAAAAAGACCTTCTTCTCTATTAAGAATTAAATTCTCTGTTGGTTTCTTTAGAGCATTCTGTATTTTTTTGCAGAGGCTTATGGAGGGTTCTCTCTATATGTTTGTCTGTTGAGACTTAAAGTCTCAGATCTTTTATATAGTGGAGACAGATTATTAATTAGTTTTAAGAAGATCTCTTATTGAGAGATTCCAATTGATTTAATAGGTCTCAAAATTTGTTTGGAGAATTTTACCCACCGTTGGATCTTTGATCCAAAGATTTCTATTTTACAGAATATGTTTTCTTGTTTTTAACAAGATTAGGGAAATAATATTCCCATTTACAAAACTTTATTCTGTCAAACGGTGATTTTTAATCACCATTGAATTTTTAATTTAAGGGCTCTCTGTTATATAGAGCACATCTTTCATTGTTTAGAAAGATATAGGGAAATATTTTCCATCTCATTGGATTTTTGATCCAACAATTTTCTGTTCATTTAAAAAGATTAGGGGAATATTTTCCCTTAATAGAATTTTATTCTATTATTTGATAATTTATCATCACCATTGGATTTTTAATCTAACGTCTCTGTTTAACGGAGAGTATCCCAGTTTTTAGGGAAATATCCCCTGTAGAATTTAATCCTCCTTAATTTTAACTTGGGCGCCGGCGCTCACGTGTTGTGCACGTGGAGCGCCACTTAAGAATTTAATTCTGGACGCTCCTGTGCTTTCCACATTGGCGTTCGTGTGAGCTTCACATGCGGCGCCACTATAGGATTTAATACTAAACGGTTGGCGCTGGCGCCCTCGTGGAAAGCACGTGAGGCGCTGCCTCAGTAAATTTAATAGAGCGTAGCTCTTTTATTATATTTAAATATTGGAGGAATAGTTTCTTGTTTAGTCTGTATAAAAAATGAAAGAGTTTTGCATCCTACTTTCCAGTCCATTGTTTGATAGTATACAAATTAGTCAATGATTACATATATGAATTTGGAGGTAAGCATATCAAGCCAAGGTGAGTGTAACTTTGGTCATCCCTACATGGGACAAAACTCTATTGGGAGCAAAACTATACCTTATTTCCTAAAAAAAATTCAACATAAATTGGAAATAGTTGTTTATGCTTGAATCTTGTTGGGGGCGAGGGGGGTTGGGGGTTGATTGTCTTTCATCTCCAACCCAACAATATAGCCAAAATGGACCCAGATAGCTTAAATGCTGTAATTAAATTTCAGTAAAAGGTTAAAAAATGTTACCAAATTGGCCGTTCATGTCTTGAATCCCTCTTAATCAAAAAATTGAATCCATAAACCGTGATCAATGCAGTTCAAAACTAAGAAATCCTTGTTCCCAACCCGATCCAAGTGTATGCACCGGAGAGATCGGGGGGGGGGGGGGAGGCGTTCGGTGGCTGGGGGGAGGGAACGGGGGTTGGAGGCAGCGGGGGCGAGGGAGGGGGAACGGTGAGGTTGAGGGGATTTCAGAGGCAGGGGGAGAGAGAGAAGCAGCGCGGGGAGGGGGAGGGAGAGGAGTGGGGCAGCGAGCAGCGAGACAGAGAGATGAGGCAGCTACAGGAAAGGAAAGGGGGTGATTTGAAACCCTAAAAATAAATAGGGTTGTTTGTTTAAAAAACCCTCCCGGTTACAGAAAACAAAAAATCCTAGCCCTCAAACTGTTTTTCTATAAAAAAGGGTTTCGGTTGTTAAAACACCATGCTTGCAGCGTTGACTGTTATATCTAATTTCTATGTGATATGTATGTCGTTTGGATATCTCTGTAGTTGCCTACAATGTGTGTGAGCTAATTAGGCATAGCACACAAGTGTGCTACGATACAGGTACTGTAGAAAATTTTTCCAAAGGTTTTTGACAACAGCTCTAGAGTCACCAGGGTTTTTTGTGAGCGGGAAAATTTACCGGTGTTTGGACCGTTTGCCCTTTAAATTATTATTTCATCCCAGGCATACTTAGACCTCCGGTGGTTCATTCATTTGACCATAGACTAGAGCTACTTTTGATTCTGCAATATTTTTTTCATTAATCACCGCGGATTCTTTCATTTCCATGTAGAGATCATTTCCTTTACGAGTACGTTCTCCTACTCCGCCAAATACGGATACGCCTCCATGAGCTTTTGCAATGTTGTTGATTAATTCCATGATAAGTATTGTTTTACCCACATCAGTTCTCCCAAATAGTCCGATTTTCCTCTACGGCGATACGGAGCTAAAAGATCCAACACTTTAATTCATGTTTGAAAGATTGATAATTCTGTACGCAGTTTTTGCAAATCCGGTCTCTTTTCTTCCTTTTTCTTTTGGGAACTGAAAGGAGTTGAGCTCTGATGCGGCAGCAATCCATCCTATTTCCAAGTTTGCATGCCAAATATCAAACTAGCAATCTGGCACTGCAAAGCTAATGCTTGAGGATTTCTGGGAATGGTTTCGGCTACTTGAGTTTAGAACTATTCATATAATTTCGAAAAGGACATGCGGGAGCTGGTTTTTGGCTAATTCAGAAACATTGAATGGTGCTATCGGATTTATTAAGACATAATTTCTAAATGCTTTATTACAGCTGGTCTGAAATGATCGCAGGGGTTGCTTCACTAAAAGAACCTGACAGAAGTTATAAGCATAGAAAAAACAAACAAACTAGCAATTGCATATGGATTTGGCCATCAAAACTCTAGAATCCAAACCAAATCCATTCAAGCTGTAAGATGACCTTTCATTGGATATAAAATAATGTGGATGCTTCAATTCTCAAAGTAATTGATATCCAATGAAAAGATTGGTAGACAATATGGATTCTATAGACTTGATATAAAAAGTATTTTTCAAAAAGGGCACCTCGCCCTGCGGGTATGGATTCTATAGGTTTCTTATTTTGAAAAAAGAGAGTCGAAAACATGTGAGTAGTTGAATATCTGATAGACGTCTAGTGCATTGCCGTGTTTTCTTAATGTCTTCCGAGTCTCTAACTTCCACACTGCCCTTGAATGATCTATACAAACCATAGCCGTCTCATAAACTATTTAATAAGTAATTTTGAAAAGAAAATAGCAAAAGAAAGCCATATTTAGGGAAAACAGCGCTCCATCGCGGATTTGGGATGGAGCGCTGTCGCTTCAGAACAGCGCTCCATCGCGGATTTGGGATGGAGCGCTGTCGGTGCTATTGCTTCCATGCTATTTTGATGCCGTTTAAGAATCCTAACCACATGTTAATCGACACTCAAATGGAAGGGCAGAAAAGTAATACAGCCTTATCCTGCTCATGGCTCATGTCTGGTTTGATTGAAATGCCATCACGAGACTATGGCATCCCGTTTGACCATGTCGCCCACGGTTGGATCCCAAGTATCATCAATTCTGTCCCCTCGGTATAGCACCCAACCCGGATCCATCCATCGCACATTAAAACTCCAATCCTCACCTGCGGGGACCACATCCGGGCACAAAAAGCAAAGGCCATGCTGTAGAGCCTCAATCAGAAGACAATGGCGATCAGTTGCTTCTCCTCCTCCTCCTCCTCCCCTTTCGCTCCTCCACTAAACCCTGCTGCAAGCCCTAGATTCCCAATCCACAATACTTCAAATTCCACGCCCCCCCGCCCCCCCCGCCACTCCCCCCCCCCCCAAAAAAAAAAAAAAATTGGTGGCAACCAAAGGATCCGTTTGCTGATCAAAGCCAAGGCCTCAGCTGAACCCAATCTTGTCGATAGAGACGAGTCCAATTCCCTCAGCGACCCCAACGGTTAGTCCTTTGTCTCTGTTCATTTTTGTTTGCAATGAGTCAGGCTATTGTTCTTGTAGCTACCAAAGATCAATTTTTGTGCAGTGATAATACGAATACAATGATTTAGTAGTATGTATCTTTTATAGATTAAATTAACGTTACATGTTAATGGGAACTCATTCTTTGTAGTAGAGGAATTAGAAGGACATGACAGAGGATAGGTGAAAGAAGCTGGGGAGGATGGAGTGTTGGAATGGGGCGGAGTGTGATGGAAATAGGGCAGAACTAGTGGTTTCATGAGTGTAGTGGTATCGTAGATGGCGTATGAGAAAAAATAATGGAGGGGAAGCTGGTTGGTGTATATGGTGTAAGGAATGAATCCGAGAGTGATGATGCTCGATATCGGTGATCTCCTGGATCATGACACGTGGCAGATGACGTGTTCCAGAGCTCGCAAGAAAGGACCTACAGTGGCCGACCAGACTACTCCTGTGCCCGTCCCACAAACAAACGCTCGCTCGCCTCCGAGCCCCTGCACAATTGGCCTCCTCGGCCTCCCAGCTCGTCTCCGGGCTACCGCAGAACCAAGATAGCTCAGCTCTCCCGCTCGTCCGCGAGCTCTCCCGCCGAGGTCATCTTTCTCGGTCTCATCAACCGATCAACAGCACCGCTCACAGGCGCAACCGCCATCCCGCGAATCTCTCCATGCGCAAGATGTCTGCCGGCCACATCCCACGTTCCACGCCATCACGATCCCCATTAACTAGCATGTCTCGCCATTAATGGGAGATCTCGCTCATCACGCGGGCGTGACGTCGGGAGCGTAACAGCCGGCGTGATTCTCGCGCCTGCCCTGCCTGCTGCCACCGATATATAAACCCCTTCTTCAGACGGTTCAAGTAAGTCATTTTTACTCCACTAAGCCGTTACTTTGCTCGGATTTCCTCTCTAACTTGACCGTCGGAGGGTCCTTGGTGGTATAACCACTCCGAGACTTTCTTGCAGGTAGCTCGGCAACAACAACCTCAAACCCATTGAGATCCACACGCTTCAGAAGCCTGCCTCCAGATCCAATCTCAGCCGTCCATCGCCGCCGTCAGCAGATCAACGGAAGGTAACATCTTGGCGTGATGCAGGTCGCGTCAGCTGGCGCCGTCTGTGGGAACACCTTGATTCCACAAAAACAAAAGTTCATCTTCCGATCTCAATCTAATAGCGAGCGATCATCACAACGATCCAAGCACTAGCCGTCGCCTTCCCTTCAACGGAGGCGCGGACAAACTTCCTCCGCCGAATGCCATCAACACTCTCGCCGGCCGGATAGACCGACTCGCATGTGTCGTGGAGGCGCTCATCCGTGTCCAAACGGCAGGGCAAGATCCCCAGACCGCCGCCCTTCCGCGGGACCGGGACCCCTAAGGGGGAGAGAAGACTCCGCACGTGTCGGCACTGCCGACCACTGCCTCGCTACCTCTCACGGCCGTAGATCTCCCGGGCCAATACCTTCTGCGACCCGCTGGGCGCCCCACGGTTCAACACCGAGGTCCATCACCAGAGCGCCTCACCCCGAGAGCCTCTTCGCGACCCTTTCCCTCCCGAGGAGATGTCGGTCAGCTCGCCTGTTCTCAGGCATGACCAACACCCCCTCCCTCGACGGGGTCGCGCGGACGAGACTCGCCACGGCGGCACAAAGACTACTTCGCCGGGGGATCTGAGGAACCTCATTGAGAGGAACCGGGGCCGTGCCCAGACACAGGTCTCCAACAGCAGAGGCCGGGGATCAGAATGTGCCGAATCGTCGGGATACCACGGCTGACTTGCTGCCCTCGAGAAGAAGATCGAATGTATACATCGGGAAGGTCACCACTCGAGCGACGGGGCTAAGTACGCCGCCGACTCGCTTAACAAGCCATTCACCGAGGAGCTGCTCATCGTCCATGTCTCCTCCCGCAACAAGCCGCCAAAGGTCTCTCTCTTCGACGGTAAATCTGACCCGAAGAACCATTTGGATGTGTTCACCGCGGGAATGAGCTTCCAAGATAACTCCGACGCCGCACAATGCCGAGCTTTCCCGGCCACTCTCATCCGCTCCGGACGAGACTGGTTCCAAGGACTCGAGCCACGCTTGATCTCAATTTTCGACGAACTGGCCACCCAATTCCTCGGCCATTTCGTCGGGAACAGGTGGCAAAAACACACAATTGACCATCTCTTCACGATCAAGAGCGGAGACAAGGAGACGTTCAAGGCATACGTCACCCGTTTCTACAACGCCCTTCTCAAGGTCCCAGAACATAAGGACGAGACGGTCATCACAGCCCTGAGGACTGGTCTTAGGCACAAGGAGTGGTTACGCTCCTTTGCATTAGCGCAACCTAAGACCATGACCGAGTTAAAGGCCTGGACCGAGCGTGAGGTCTAGCTCGAATCCGAGGTGAACGCAAATCTCCCCCGGGCGGAGCAAACCGACCAATAGAAAAGGGCAAGGGAAGAGAGAAGGGGACCTGAGCGGTCAAAGTCCTATCTCCCGAAGTTTCAGGAGTACACCCCGCTCAATGTCTCCCAGGCAGTGCTACTGGAGGAGGCTAAGGGCGAGGGGTTCTTCAAGCCTCCCGATCTCGCGAATGGCCTTTAAGCGAACCCGGGGCCCCTATTGTGGTTTCCACAGGTCGCTAGGCCACTCCACGGAGAGCTGTAAGCAGCTCCGAGACTAAATCGAGGAGCTCATCCGTTCGGAACACCTCACGGCGTACTTGAGGGACAAGCGGCAAGCTGACCGTGAGCAGGAGATCCTCCTGCCGAGCTGACCATCGGCCAAATCATGGTCATGTCAGCAGAGGATGCATCTGGTACCTATGAAGCTCAGTACCCTATGCCGGGCATAGAGGCCAGCAGACATCCGAGGCGCTCAAGCTGCACGAATAAGAACATCTACTAGCATGTATTTCCTTCTAAAGCAATGTACACCTTTTTTGGGATCTTTTTTTATATCATAAAAGGGATCAATAAAGCATTGCAATGAAAGAAAAAGATTCTTGTTCATTCAAAGTGTACTATAGGCTCCTCAGCCATATATTGAAAAAGAAAAATTACAGTAGCGGGGGAAGGGGTGCAGAGAACACTGCTCGTGGTACTCTGAGGATATCTCCGCCAGCCGAGTCCTCGCGGCATCTAACCTCTGCCCTCGATGCCCCCCGCGAACGTCGGCATCATGCCTCAATTGGTAGCACTCAAGGACGAGCGCTACCGAGCGGTTTAGCCGACTCGCAGAGATCAGGTCGAAGCGCCTCAGAGACCTTAGCTTGCCAACGGGCTCTTCTTTCAGCTGTTCGGACAAGGGGTTGTAGAGCCCCGGCGACGCCTTCCAGATGGAATACATCAGCAGTTGAAGTAGGGGGAGCGCCGGGGGAGCAATCGGCCAAAATGATCCTCGATGCGGCCTATCACCAACTGCACTGTGTCCTCAGTACAATATTAATCGTAGAGGTACACGTCCATGAAGTTTATGATCTCGGGGATGGTGAAAGAGAAGTTCTCCATTCTTAAGTTTCGGGGGTGAGGAAGGGAGTAATCAACACTCCTTCCGTTTTATAGCCCGCAACGCCCCCGGAGTTCAACGGTCGCCCGTTTCACCCGCAACTGTGCCGCCACGCGGCAGATCTCGCGCCGCTTGATGCGAAATCGAAATGACACTACTCCAGCGCTTCGTGTTCCCCACGCAATCATCATATGTGTCGCCAACGACCGTCCCTCTTCCCGGTATCCAACCCAGGGAGGACAGACGGAACCTCGCACAAGAGGCAACTGAGCAGCTTCACTGCTCGGTCCATCCTTAGCAGGCTCGATCTATCCTTAGCGGCCCTCCCACGGCCCCTCCAGCGCTAAGGATCGAAGCCCTCACCGAGAGGCAGCCGAGCGGCTACCCTGCTCGGCTATCCCTGGCTGATAGCATCCTACCCCACAACGCCAGGGATCAAAGCCCTCACCAAGAGGCAGCCGAGCGGCTATCCTGCTCGGCTATCCCTGGCCGGTAGCTCCCCTACCCTACAACGTCAGGGATCAAAGCCCTCACCAAGAGGCAGCCGAGCGGCCACCCTGCTCGGCTATCCCTGGCCGGTAGCTCCCCTACCCCACAACGCCAGAGATCAAAACCCTCACCAAGAGGCAGCCGAGCGGCTACCCTGCTCGGCTACCCTGGCCGGTAGTTCCCCTACCCCATAATGCCAGAGATCAAAGCCCTCACCAAGAGGCATCGGGCAGCAACCCTGCCCGGCCATCCTTAAGGATCAAAGTCCTCGCTAAAGGCACCGGGCAGTAATCCTGCTCGGCCAATCCTTAGTAGGCCTCTTACAGCCCCTTCCGCGCTAAGAATCAAAAGCCCTCGCAAGAGGCAACCGGGCACGCCCTTGCTCGGTTATCCCTGGCTTGTAGCTCCCTACCCCAATACACCAGGGATCAAAGCCCTCGCCAAGAGGAACCAAGCAGCAACCCTGCCCGGCCCGTCCTTAAGGATCAAAAGCCCTCGCAAGAGGCAACCGAGCCCTCCCTTGCTCGGTTATCCCTGGCTGGTAGCTCCCTACCTTAACACACCAGGGATCAAAGCCCTCGCCAAGAGGCACCGAGCAGCTACCCTGCTCGGCCCCGTCCTTAGTAGGCCCTTTACGGCCTCTCCCGCACTAAGGATCAAAAGCCTTCGCACGAGGCAACCGGGCCCGCCCTTGCTCGGTTATCCCTGCCTGGTAGCTCCCTATCCCAACACATCAGGGATCAAAGCCCTCGCCAAGAGACACCGAGCAGCTACCCTGCTCGGCCCTATCCTTAGTAGGCCCCTTACGGCCCCTCCCGCGCTAAGGATCAAAAGCCCTTGCCAAGAGGCATCCGGTCTATCTACGTCTGAGCAATCTCCACCTCGACTTCGGGGCCATGGAGATACCGTCTTCCTGCCGATCTTTGCATACTTGGCAAGTGAACGGATTCAACTCGACACGTAATCGCTAGACGAATAACCGACATAACACGAAGGCAGTACTATGCAAATACAAGTGTTTACCGACAAAAGAAAATACGCGCGCAAATACGACTGCAACAAGTCTTTATTCACAAAGTCAGCTTTTATAAGGGTATTGTGAGCTCCCCAGCTTTACAAAATGCCCGGAGGTCTACAAAATTCCCGATGCAACAAAAGAAAAGAAACAAGAAGACAAGGGGCTTCAGGCCTCGGGGCCAGGCACAACCTCAGGAAGCTCAGCATCTACTACGGCTCGGGCGACATCTGGGGGCTCAGCGCCCATCACATCAGCCTCGGCGTCGCCCTCGCCGGGAATCTCTTCCCCGGCTTCGTCCCAGGGGTCGTCCCCCTGCTCATCATCCCCGTGAGGATATTCGGCTCGGAGCTCTTCGTCAGCGAACTCCGGCATCCGAGCCTTGACGGCGTCGAGGGCCTCGTGTCAGATGGCGGTAGTGGCCGAGGCTAGGACGGTGTAAAAATCTTCTGACTTCTTGTAGTTCTCCACCGCTTTCGCCGCTCTGAGATCGGCTCGCTTCGCCCTCTCTACCGCCGCCTCCAGCTTCTTCCGGAAGGTGCTCGTCGACTTCTTCATGGTGCTGACGAGCACCTTGGAGTCCTGAAGTTTGGCCTCGGCGGCCTGAGCGGCCTCGCGGTACCTGGCAACCTCCTGCTTCATGGCCGCCACCTCGCCCTCAAGGGCAGCGACCCTCGCCATCGCCGTCTCCAGCTCCAGCTTTGAGCTCTCCTCCAGTGAGGAGAGCTCGCCCGCGGCTCGTATCGCCGGGGCAATTTCCTCTTCCTCCATGTGGACGACAAGGGCGGCGTGCTGGAGGACCTGAAGAAATCAAAGAGGGGGTCAGGAAGGAAAGGGGGCACCAAATCCCGCGAATGATGAGACGCTGAGTGAAATCGAGCCAAGTGCGACCACTAACCTGCACGGCCTTTTGGGCGATGGCCGCCATTTACGCCTTGAGAGTCCCCCGAGGGACCTTGCCCCCCGGCCGACCTCTCCATGTCGAACAGCAAGCTGTCAGCGACAGAGAACCCCGAGGGCACCTCAAAGCGGAGATCCCTTCGTCCACCAAGATCGGGGAGGCCGGGGTCCACGGAACCGTACGGGGGAACCTCTTGAGAGACGACGGCGGAGAGTCGGTCTCCACCTCTGAAGCCTGGGCCTCCTGTCCTTGAACCCGCTTTCGGCTCGGCGCCTGGCTGGGCTCTGGGGCACGGCCTGCACTCGAACGCTGGGGTGGGACGGCTGCCGGGGGAACCGGGACTGACGTCGGACGAGAAGAGCTGGCACCTCCAGCTTTCGATCCCTTCCTCGGCTTGCGCATGGCCGCTCGGAGCTGGCTCAAGTCCATGGGTTCTGCACAAGACAAGATACAATGGAATCAACAACACAAACAAAAATGAAAACAAACGCAAGCTCCTAACTTACCGACAAACTGGGCGGGGCTGAGCCCAGCCCAACTAAGGGCCCGCTCAGAAAGCAGCACGTCAGCCGGGGGAATGGGCTCCCACCCCGCCACTCTCACCGTGTCGGGATCATTGACGGACTCCCCCGCCAGCACCTATCCCTAGACCACTGGGTGGGCACGGGTCAGTCCTCACCCTCTGGCGGCCCAACAAAGAAAAACTTATTCAAATCGTGGATGGAAGAAGGCAAGACGACGACTCCAGACCCGGCTGCACTCCCCCGTTGTTTCCTAAAGAAGAGGTAAACCCATCTTGGGTCGCCCACGCGAGTGCTGGGGTGACCTTTGTAAATGAGAGAGGAGGTAAGGATGGACAGCCTGAAGGGGATCATTTGCAACATTAAACGGATCAGGAACCAAGGAGAATTCTCCAGGAGTTCGGCACTAACTGGCCCGGGGCTAGCCCTAAGTAATTTAGCGCTCTAACAACCTCGGGAGAGAAAGGCAGGTGCATTCCGACCCAAAAGGCTTCCAGGTACAATGCAATCTCTTTACCCCGTACCTGATCTGCCCTCTCTTTCCTCGGCCAAACGTAGCGTATAGCCGGAAGAGATATGGAAACGAGCTCGAGCGGTGGCAAGCTCGTCCTCATACCTCACGAAGGACGGCACACCAGGGGCGTCCGCCGCCTCCGCTCTGGAAACCGTCCCAGTCGCGCTACCCCGGGAAGAGGATCTGACCCCAACTCCCCGGAAAGACTCCGACTCAGTGGAAGAATCCCTAGAATCTACCCCGACGATATCAACAGACTCCTCAAAAGAATATATCTAACCTGGTGGAAAGAAATCCTCGGGAACACAAAGATCCGACCTAAAGAGGAGAGCGCCGACCTAAAGAGACTCAGAACGAGAAAAATATGAAGAGATATGGGCCCTGAAGCGGACCCCACCTCTATTTATAGCTGCCGGCGTTCTCATCCAACGGCGGCAGTCAATTCCCGCTAAAACTTCTCCTCGCGTTCGACGGCCACGGTCGCTCTACCTGCCGCACGCGCATTGGTCGTATCCCATCAGACGCTAGAGGTCTGCGACCCGTCGCATCAGCCAACCAGCGCCCGACACGCGGACTGTCGCTTCAGCGGAAGTACGCGCGATCCGGCGCACCCTCTTTAAAGCAGAGATCGCCCCCTGATTTGATGACGTCATCCAAAAAATACAACAGATTGCTCGGGAACACGCCCCGACGATATTTTCGAAAGGAGCTCACCTTGGATGACTCGGCAGACCACTCTTGACCTGACCCGTCAGCTGGTCGGGACGAGAGTGGGGGGCTGATGATGATGCTCAATATCGGTGATCTCCCAGATCATGACACGTGGCAGATGACGTGTCCTAGAGCTCGCAAGAAAGGACCTACAGTGGCCGACCAGACCACTCATGTGCCCGTCCCACAAACAAACGCTGGCTCATCTCCGAGCCCCCTGCACAATTGGCCTCCTCGGCCTCCCAGCTCATCTCCGGGCTACCGCAGAACCAAGATACCTCGGCTCTCCCGCTCGTCGGTGAGATCTTCCGCCGAGATCATCTTTCTCGGTCTCATCGATCGATCAACAGCACCGCTCACAGGCGCAACCGCCATCACGCGAATCTCGCCATGCGCGAGATATTCGCCGGCCACATCCCACATCCCACGCCATCACGATCCCCATTAACGAGCCTGTCTCGTCATTAATGGGAGATCCCGCTCATCATGCGGACGTGACGTCGGGAGCGTAACGGCCGGCGTTATTCTCGCGCCTGCCCTGTCTGCTGCCACCGCTATATAAACCCTTCTTTAGACGGTTCAAGTAAGCTATTTTTACTCCACTAAGCCGTTACTCTGCTCGGATTTCCTCTCTAACTTGACCGTCGGAGGGTCCTCGGTGGTACAACCACCCCGGGACTTCCTTGCAGGTAGCTCGGCAACAACAACCTCAAACCCATTGAGATCCACACGCTTCAGGAGCCTGTCTCCAGATCCAATCTCAGCCGTCCTTCGCCGCCGTCGGCAGATCAATGGAAGGTAACATCTTGGCGTGATCCAGGTCGCGTCAGAGGGCGTGTGTCAAGAAAATGTTTGGAGAGGAGATGCAGTGACGGACCCAACAATTTGGGTCTGAGGGGGCACTGCATGTAGGAAGGATCCATCGAAATTCCAAGTGTATTATATAAAAAGTAATTTTAATAAAAAAATATATATGATATAATTTTGAATTATTTAATACTAAATGAAATAATATTGTTTGCAATAATATTTTTGCAAGATTTCATATTTTAAACTATACCATATAAAGCATGCTTTTGGTGAGACCGAGATAAACTAATTTTAGTGCAAGCATTGTGTGTGTCATCAAAGCTGTCAATTAAGAATAATTGCAAAGTACAGATTTATATTAAAAACATAGAATAACAATGATGTGAAACGGTTGAAGCTAAAAGAAATTTATGATTTTTTTTCTGGATAAGATTAAATAGAACACATTAATGATCTATAAAACAAGATTTTATTCAAAATACATTATTATCATGGTCTTATTTTAATCATAAAAGAACAGATTAGAAATTAATACTCAAGTTAATTAAAACATAACAATGGTGGGAATTTAACCTATGACCTCTTGCTTTAAAATGTCCCATACAACCATTTGAGCAATATTTCCATTATGCTATATTTATGAACACAATATATATAATATTCTCTTATATATATGTTATTGCATTTGTAGATCGAACTAGAGATTTCTTTTTCCGTAAAATCTCAGGTCGGGCCACATGCCTTCGCTGAGCTCTATGTGGGTCCGCCCCTGAGGAGATGTATAAAAAATGTATGGTTGGTGGCGAGAGAGATAAAGAGGTGGAGACGGATGGGAGGAAGAACCGGGGAGGAAGAAGGGTAAATTGGTTTGCTTTTTGTTTGTATACTCCCTCAATTTCAATTTAGTGGTCCTTTTATACTCCCTTTGATTTTAGTTTCCTTTGGATCACCTTTTTATTTCTCAAATTAGTTGTTTCTTTTTATTATAAAAAAAAATATTAAGGATGGTTGAAAACCTATCTCTCTAATTAGTGCAATGTAGACGTAGATTGCCAAAAATAACCCTTACCATCATGTAGAGATTTTACATTCCTATGATTTTCTGTTAAAGTAGAGCTACGCTTTTTTGTTTACTAGTATTTTGCACGTGCAATGCACGTGAGCATATTTTGAACAACATATATATTGAAGGCGTACGTAAATTTTTTTATCATAAACATTACATGAAAATTTCTAAAGATATTTATAGTTTTTTTAAATTTAAACTAAATGAATATGGTTAGTGGTAATATTAGAATTGAGAAATTTATGGTTATACAAAATAACAAAGATATAAGGGTTTATGTATAAATTTGTAAGGCATATCTCTTTTGGCTTTTGAGCATGAGAGAAAATGTGTCAAATGAATGGGATTATAAGAGAGAAAGAAAGTTGACTTTTTCATTTTTTTTTATTTTTGTCTAAATGAGGTGGACATCTCCACTTCTCGACTTTGGCTATTGGAATTGTCATTTTTTCAATTTTTCAATTTTTGATGATTAATGACACCATCTAGGGACTTCTAGTTATAATAGTAAAGATGAGTGTGCAATGAGTCAAAAAGGATAACGGATATGAAACAGAGAGAGAACCATTCTTCTTGTTTCATATTTCCTAGCCTTTTAGGAAATAGAGGAGAATGTTTAAAGTATCATTTTTAATAGATATTGTAATGTATGTAAAGATTACTAAATATTGATCTTGCAATTTCAAGTTTCAATAAAAAGGAGTCACTCCTGGATTAAAGGAGTGGAGGGTAATATAAAAATTTGGTATTTTTATCGCCATCCGTTAAAGAGAAGTTTGTTCTCTTCCTTAAGTTTTATGCAATAGTCAAAAAAGACAATAAAGTGAGACGGAGGGATTGTTGCATTAAAAACTGTACGCTAACACAATTCTATGCTTGGTAACCTGTTTACATATTATCAACCTTGTGCAATGGGGTAAACAGTATTTTCATCACTTTCTATTTACAGCACCAGGGAGGCTGATTGGTTAAAATAGGTCTGGAAACGATGAGCTTTGGAACTTAGGAGTTTATCAAATGTTAGGTTAAAACTGATGGGAATTTCGCCTTATTTGGCTAATGATTTTAATGAAATACACATGGGCTTATGGCAAAAGATGATCATGTCATATGGATGTACATATCCAGACATGTAACTGTAGGATGCTCCATTGGAAATTATGAGCTGCATAATAAAAATTACGACCTTAATAAAAACATGAATAGGTTAATGTATTTACTTGAAAAGGCTAAATCAACAAATTATTTCTCTATTATAACCATTTAAAGAGAATAAAGGTTGAATTTATGCAAAGACGGGTCATATAGGTTTCAAGACTATGATGGTGATTCATAGATGGTTTTATCATTATTAGACCACATTACCGCAAACAGATGAGCAGCAGCAACAGCAGGCCAGCAGCAGCAAGCCTTCATTCCAAATTTTTGGGGTCGGCTTTATGATTCCTTCTTTTCCATTTTGCTCTGTCAAGAGCCATTTTCTTGAGATTATATTTGTCTACTTTCCTGAGAAAATCCGGTTATATTTGTAGTGTTTATTAACTCTTTATTTGACTAGGCAAAGATTTAAATGCTTCAAGTAAATGAAGCATCATATCACAGCTTAAATGATGAAGACAAGAATGTTCGTTTGCATATCTATAGTCATTAAGTGTTGTCATATGAACAGATATATACTTCATAACGTTGCCAATATATTCTTTCTTTTATCCAACAACATTTTTCATGTTCGATGCAGATTATGGAGTTGTTAGCATCCACCATGTGGGGATTCTATGTGAAAGCCTTGAGAAGTCACTTTATTTTTATCAGAACCTTTTGGGTATGTCTCAGTTTCTAGTTAATAACCATCTCATGGTTTCCTTGCTTACAAGATAATTAATAGATTCATGCACCATACCAGGTCTTAAAATTAATGAAGCAAGGCCACATGATAAGCTTCCATACAGAGGTGTTTGGCTGTGGGTAGGTGATGAGATGATTCATTTGATGGAACTTCCGAACCCTGATCCCTTGACAGGACGACCTGAACATGGGGGACGTGACCGTCATGCTTGTATTGCAATAAAAAATGTTGCAAAGCTGAAAGAAATCTTTGATAATGCTGGTGAGTAGTCGAAATTTACCCTTTATTTGGTATTCTGCATAATGATACGACTACTACTATTATGTGTTTGTGCATCTTTGTTTGGTTTCTTGAGGGCTTAACCCCGATGACCATGAGTGACTGACTGGTTATAGGTAAAGAGTGCAGTTAGCATACACGTAGAACACAATACACACATATTAACATATATTAATTTCTTTGTTTTATATCCGCTGAAAATTCTATAAAGTGCACCACATGGCCCTTTTAGAAATGAAGCATTTGCATAACAAATATTATTTTGTAATTTCTTTTCTTTTGTATCCTACTGGCAATTCTACAAAGAACGCCACATCGCATCTAGAAATAAAGCTTAGACAATGCATACATGGCACATGCATAGATAATCGTTGTATTTGAGAAAAACATAAATAATTTTACGGAACCAGAATCTGTAATGTAATTTTGTTTGTTTTCTAGCCCACTGTCAATCCTGCAAAATGGTTCTCTTGAAAAAACTGAATATAAAGCCCGTATATTTTTTTTCTGGTTTGCTTATACTTTGTTGTTGGCATAGTTGACCTATCGGCTGAGATCTTAGATATATAATCAAGTTCAAATACAAATCCATGTCAAATGGCCAAACCTACATATTGTCTAAATTTGATCTTACCTAAAGAGCACATCTCCAGGAGTTTTCTAATAGGAGCGTTTCCTTTCAAATTATTGGGGTCTGATGGCATGTTGACAACCAAGCATGAGAATTTTTTGGACCTTCATTTTAATTAAGTTTGCACCTTATGCTAAAGTCTTTCTTTAAAGAATGGGGAAAGTCACATGAAAAGAGAACTCTTATATATGGCAAATGTTGAAGTCTAACCCTTGCAAGCAGTACATATTTCTATATCGGTAATCTATCTATTTTTAAATGGGCTTTTGGTGGCTTAAATAAATCGTGAACTATTGGGTCAAAGCCGAGTTGTAATTCTCGTCAGCGGTGGATGTTCATATTTTCTGCGTGTTTTAACTTTGACTAAATAAAAAACGGCAATTTTCTAATATCCCAATTTTTTTAAAATTCCAGTAATACAATGGTCAACTAACGTCGCAAAGCAGTATTTTCTAAAAGATGTACAATTTTTATGGCTTGTAGCCATCCTATTGTAATGAGTCATGACTAGTTATTGCAACGGAAATATATTAGACTCGCTCCTCATCAAGCCATGGTTTTTCCTCGGATTCTACCCTTCCCTTTTGGGAGATCATAATTGGCGTTTTCTTGCTTGACTTGCTAGGTTGAACCCTTATAATTTAAGCTGCCGCCGCCGCTTTTTAATTTATACCTTCTCCACACTCCGCTCATTATACCAGCCAGCAATATTATTTTTTCCTCATTTGGTCTGTCAACATCTGCAAAGTATGCTAGTTGTATGATGCCTATGGTAAATTTATACTCGGTTCTCTCATTTAGTATATGCAACCTGTTGCAAAAAGAACAAATATTGTAATTCGCAAGTCATAAATAGGTCAATAAACTTGATTTGTTATACATATTGTGGTACATCCTATTGTTAAACTTTTTTTCTTGGCCTTTGACCTTTTCCTCAGAAACATAATAAAATAATTAATCAAAACATCATGTGCAACAAACCACACCTTGTTTGTCTATGTATATACATGTCTACATTATAATAATTGATTATTGGTATATTGTTATAATTTGGATGACGCCCATTTGGTGTTCAAGGTAAGCCTCTCTCTTGTTCATAGTTGCATTGGCCAGAAGCCTGTCTCTAATTAAGCCTCAACCTGTCATAAGACTATTGTCAAATATTCTACAAGAGTCTTGCTTCAGAACCAACCCCATTATTATCGCAAAAGACATAGACGATAGTGATGCCTCGCACTAGGACATATCAGTCACACAAGTTGCCTCTTGTTTTGTATCTACATTTTGTATGTCCTTTTATGTTATTTATGCTCCAGATAATAGGTAGAAAATAGTGAATCATTTGTCAGCTTAATTTATAATCTCGCTTCTTCCATTTTTTGGGGTTAACTTCACTAAAGTATGTGCAACTTCCGCAATTTGCAAAAATATGTTCCGTTAGTTTCTGCTTAAACATACATATGCACAGAACATGCGACCTTTTTAAAATAAAATATCTCTAACGACCTAAATAATATGTTGCAACTCTTCTCCAAGTTCCGCTTCAGCTGTAGGCTTTAATTGTGATTGAAAGCAGATTTTGTTGGAAGTGCCAGAAAAAGAAAAATTGACCCAAATATATATATATATATATATATATATATATATATATATATATATGAGAATAATGGAGGAAAGAGGCCATAGGAGGGAATTTCCTCCTATGGTGTTGAAAAAGTACGCCCTCCATCGTGTTTTCCAACGATCAGAATCTATCATCTTCATCGTTATCATCTAAGATGTGGGTACGCCAAATTTCATGTGATTCTACAACCTTTTCACCGTTGATTTAGCAATGTAAAAAATTCTATTGTCGGTAAACCGTTAATTTTGAACCAATTAATTCAATGGTGAAAAAGTTGCAGAATCACATGAAATTTGGTGTATCCATATCTGAGATGATAACGATGAAGATGATGGATGCCGATCGTCGGAAAACACAATGAAGGGTGTACTTTTTCGACGCCATAGGAGGAAATTCCCTCCTATGGAATCTTTCCTCCATTATTCTATATATATATATGAGGTTAACGAAGGGAAGGTGCCATAGGAGGGAATTTCCTCCTATGGCGTCGGAAAAATTCACCCTCCATGATTTTTTTGGACGATCCGCATACATCACGTCCATCTTTATCTTCTAAGACGTGAATACACCAAATTTCATGTGATTATACCATTTTTTCACCGTTGATTTAGTTGGTGCAAAATTAATGGTTTACCGACAATAGAACTATTTATATTGCTAATTCAACAGTGAAAAAGTGGTGGAAGGACATGAAATTTGGTGTATGCACATCTTAAGATGATAACGATGATGATGATGGATGCCGATCGTCGGAAAAAATGGTGGAGGTTATATTTTTTCGACGCCACAGGAGGAAATCCCCTCCTATGGCCTCTTTTCTCCATTATTCTCTCTCTCTCTCTCTCTATATATATATAGGGTGAGGTAGTGAATCCTCGCTTACTCGTTAAGGTAGAGTTCAAAGAGGACGACACTAATGGCATATTCAAATCTGATAAGCCGCATTAATCATCTGAAGCGTCAACATGGAATTTACCGGCCCCTGTGCTTGAATAGCAGTTCATTGCCTGAGCAAATAACATCAAAATGCATACTTTAACATGGATTTTTGTGTTCTTTATTTGTTTGCAGGAATTAGCTACACTCTAAGTCGCTCTGGCTATCTTCACAAGAGACCCAGACGGAAACGCCCTTGAATTTACACAAGTTGATTAATAAGCATGGTACATCTCTTGAAAATTAGTGAGAAAAATACATATATGATATAACAAAGTGAATTGCATATCGCTTTCGTAGAAAACAAAACATAATAAATATAGAAAACACCTCAGTATTGTATATATTCTATCACACAGAATTGTAGACCGACAAATGTTATTGTTTACAAGTCCTATTCTGATGTGGGCATGCCCTATTGTTATATTTCAATGCAATGTAATTATGAAGACCGCGGGCGCAGTTACTTATTGCCGAGGTTTCATATGCATCTTGTAAATGATAATGGGCGGATATTTTTGGCGGTAGGAGATGTTGTCGAAGTAAATGATCTTTCTAAAAATGCAACCCACAACTATATTGTAGTTTGCTGCTTTCCAGGTTACTGCTTGTAACGTAGGAGATTGTAATTTCTTAGGTAGATCTTGCAAATGTGATTGTTTATGGTAATTTCAGTGGCTTTGCAGTAATACAAAGGCGCTATTGCGCACAGCTAGTTAGTTGTAGTCAATGGACCTAGTCGGCGGATGAAACCTAATGGGCATGCTGTGTACCTTTTTTGGAATAAGACACAGAACATTTTAGAATTTGAAAGGTGATGATAAGCTCACTTTCTCATATATAGAATATAATGTGGCTGAAAATTAGCTGCGGGCAACACTCACAATCCATGAGGTTGCCCCCGCCAACTTCAAATCCAAGGGGAGTTTTGATCCGCCCATATTTAGGACACATGGGGAGTTTTGCTTCATGTTTAGGTGTCATCCTATCATTTTTTTGGTTTTTATTTTCCTCATAAAATTTCAAATAAATGAGAAAATTTCTTAAAGGTCAAGTTGTCGAAAAATTATACTGCCATATATACTCAGTCATGAGAACGGCAATTCATCCGGTGACTTCACGGTCGCCAAAGAAGAATGAAAGAAATAAGAGCTTGGACTGCTAAGTTATCTGAAGGATGAATGTCTGAAATTTTCCATTTCTCTCTCTCTCTCTCCAACCCGCATCATCCGTATCTTTACTAAAAAGGAGGGTTGCATATCGCTTTTCTTTTGCCTCTTTGTAACTAACCACTTCTCTCTCTTTAACTATTCTTTCTTTTCTTTTTCACGTTCATGGTATGTACGAGGATGACGAAAAATGGTCTTAAGACATGGTAGGCAGAGTTGATACAAGTCCACATGCAAAAATTGTCAAAATGTTTCTTTTTAATTCCTTTTTTCCCCCTAAACTATATATGAAGTCAAAATGTTTTCTTTTTCGTCGATTCCACCCAGGATTCATTCTGCCATTCTTCGTCGTCAACCAATCGCATGCTCCGTACCCCCGCGCACACAAAAAACAGAAAGAAAGAGATAAGAAGCAACGGCCGGATCCAAAACCTCACGTGCCCCGCTCGTGACACCGCGTCCCCGCTCTCACCTTATCCCCCTCACCGCCTAACACGTCACCGCCCTTTTCAGCACATGCTTCACAAACCTGAAGGCTTCATCCAGGCGTAACCCTCCACGTGTACCGGGACACCACTTTACCTTAACCTGCACCCGCAGCAAGCATTCGCCGTACCCGCGTACCCGCGGTTTCTTTCAGTCAGCACTCTGCGTCTCCTCTCTTTCCTTCGAAGCCTCCCTCAACCGCGTTCACACGCTTCTTTTGGCTTCGTATTTAAACTCCCCCTCTCCACTTCAAAACTCAAAATACTCTCTCTCTCCGTCCTCGGTACTGATCAGAGCCCCAAAACTTGAATCCTGGATTCTTCCTCCTCCTCCTCCTCTATGAATCTGTTTGAGGACGACTTCTCCTCCTTCTACTCCTACACCTCCTTCTTCCAAGACTCCCTCTTCTCCTCTCCTGCTGAACTCCCCGAAATGTCCTCCCTCCCCGCCGTCGCCGCCGAGGCCGCCACTCTTCTCCGCAAGCGCGAGCGCGACGAAACGGAATCCGACACCTTCACCGCCAAGAAATCCAGGTCCTCCGATTCGGAGTCGGATTCCAACGGGAATGCGGCCAATTCAGCCTTTTATGTGTCCTCCAGCTCCGCCGCTCCTTCCTCGCAGCGCCGGCTCTGGGTGAAGTCCAGGTCGCGTGACTGGTGGGACAGGGTCAGCCACCCTAGCTACCCGGAGGCCGACTTCCGCCGCGACTTCCGCATGAGCCGGGCCACCTTCGACCTCGTCTGCGACGAGCTCGGATCCGCCATCGCCAAAGAGGACACCACCCTCCGCGCCGCCATCCCGGTTTGCCAGCGCGTCGCGGTCTGCATCTGGCGGCTCGCGACGGGGGAGCCGCTCCGGCTGGTGTCCAAGCGGTTCGGGCTCGGGATCTCCACCTGTCATAAGTTGGTGCTTGAGGTTTGCTCTGCGATTAAGACCGTCTTGATGCCTAAGTATCTCGATTGGCCCAATGCGGCTTCGGGGAGCGAGATTTCGGGGCGGTTCGAGGCGATTTCGGGGATCCCGAATGTGGTCGGAGCGATTTATACCACCCACATTCCGATAATTGCACCCAAGGTCAATGTGGCGGCTTATTTCAACAGAAAACACACCGAGAGAAACCAGAAGACCTCGTATTCGGTAACCGTTCAGGGCGTGGTGGACCCGAACGGGGTTTTCACAGACATTTGCATTGGATGGCCTGGCTCGATGCCCGACGAGAAAGTTCTAGAGAGCTCCGCGCTTTACCAAAGGGGTGCAAACGGTTTGCTGAACGGGAGCTGGATCGTCGGGGGAACGGGGTTCCCTTTAATGGATTGGGTGCTGGTGCCGTACACGCACCAGAATCTGACATGGACGCAGCATGCGTTCAACGAGAAGGTCGGGGAAGTGAGGGAAGTGGCGAAAAGCGCCTTCGCCAGGATGAAGGGGAGGTGGGGATGCTTGCAGAAGCGGACGGAGATGAAACTACAGGACTTGCCGGTGGTTCTGGGGGCATGTTGCGTCTTGCACAATATATGCGAGATGAGGAAGGAGGAGATAGGGAACGAGGCAAAGTTTGAGATCTTGGATGATGAGATGGTGGCCGAGAACGGAATCCGATCGGGGAGCTCAATGCAGGCAAGGGATCACATCGCACACAACTTGTTGCACAGTGGGCGTGCAGGGACCTATTTCTTTTAGAGATTGAGATATAGGAGATAGAGATTCTTTGTTTGTTTGAAATAATGGTGAATATATAGTATAGGTAAAGATATAAGAATATGCCGCCTCAGAATGGGGTTTTGTTGTGTATTTGTTTGGGGTTTTTTTTTAACACCCATAAAGGTGATCAAGGTTGTAAAAAAATTTACTTCGATGTGGTATTTTGGGGTGTTTGATCAAGCGTCAAGGCTTAAGATTTGGATTTTTTTTACTGTTGTTAGAATTCTCATTCTTTATTTTTCAGGATTTGATACCTGAGTTGGTGACCTAAACGTTTGAGATCTGCTCAATAAAATAGAGGTTAGCAAATGACCATCATCATCATATGTGATTTAGGTAAAAATATGCATCAAGGTAATAGACACCATATTCAAAACAAATTCATGCCCTTTAAGCATTCACGCTGATATTTGAGGAGCTGAAGATTTATCTTGAGTTTGCTCCTCGTAAGCAGCATCATGAACTCCAAGTGCAGCACGGCCTGAAGGATCAAGATTCTTGGACCAGGAAGCATCCCATTCTACGGCTTTGGCGCTGCTGCATGCCACGCTTGGACCTCCTGGAACTGTTGCCCTTGCAGCACTCTGCAGGGAAAAGAACAAGAAATTCTGTTAATATTAGACATGGGCATGTCGAATAATTTTGGCTATCTCAGGCACTATATTTGGTTATCAGACTTCTTAATCTCTTAATAGTTTAACTCAGATAGGGAGGGAGCTTCTAATTGAAAACTCAATTTGATTCTCAGTAAGACTGATGGTGAAGCCTTAGAATTTTAAGAAAAAATGATATTTATGAACTTTATTTCTAACTGTCAAATCTACTTCTGCAATCGTTAAAGATCAATAGCTACTTGAATCTTCACAACAGAAACAGATATTGATTGTTCTAGTTTTCAACTGATAAAACAAAATGCTTATCCTCGTTTGATGATAATTAATACTTTAATTAGATATGAAACTTCAATACATGTGAAAAAGTGCTAGGGTTAAATAACTAGAAATGGGCCTGGACATCAAGCGTGGAACCCCACAAGCTGAACTACAAATGTGAAGTGGAGGGAGTATATTCAATATGATGTCCAACATAAGCAAAAACTGACAGATCTTGCAAAGAATAGTAACAAGGAATTGCTTAGAATGGATAATTAGAATTCATATTGCAATCTGCATAATTGGAAATGGTAAATCAGTCAGAAGTAACATGTTTTTGTCCCCAACACAATTGTACATTTAAAAAGAATATATGTAAACTATACATGACATTGGCACATAATTTCAAATGTCAAGGGGAAAATACTGCAAAGAGGATAATAATGCAGTTTGTTCTTGGTCAAGGAAACTACTCGCAAGATCTGGTAACAAATGGGATTTGTCTATGGAGTGCGCTTCAAGTTGAGAAAGCAATAGATTATTTGAAGTTCTATCATTCTATGAGTAGGTACAAACATGACATCAATTGCTAAATTGGTATCAAGTTCTTGGCCAAGTTAAATACTCAGAAGATACTGCCATGGATTTAAACTAGTTGCCTGTTGGTCGATAAAGCGAATACATATTATTTGACCATTCAGTTTAAACTAGTGTAGAGAAAGAGAAAAGACGAGGACAAGAGTATTTCTTTCCTAGAAGATAAGAAATTTTAAACATTCAAACCTTTGGGTAAAACTTCTCAAATATGGTTCTGTAGTAGTATGCCTCCTTTGTCGTAGGAGTGTTCTCAGGATAAACAAAGCTTGCATGCATTAACATGGCATCTGATATCTGGCAAGATAACACAACTATGATTTTCAGTGTACTTAAAAAATATTACAAAATCAATATAGTAAAAATACTTCTCCTGAAAGATTAATGAAATATGATGGGCATGCGGAACAATTTTTTGTCTCACGTAACCCAAGAAATAAGTTACAAAGATGAGAAATACTTGTTCATTTGCATGGCCCTTTAAGCCATCAATCCAGCTATAACCTACTCCATCGCTGAATTGTTCCTTCTGCCTGTAAAGGATGCGCTAAACACAGAGAAGGGTGACATCAGGCATGACAGTTATACGCATTATTTAAAAAAAATCAGCAAATATACAATACAAAAGAATATTCTAACCCATAATATAGTTCAAAATAATTCCAAACCTTTGGAAGATACGGCTTCTCATCATCATCAAAGGCATTGCGCAGGACCCATTTCTCAATGCGTCCAAGATCACGTCTTATCTGGAATTTGTTGTACAATGAAACGAAATCAGTTTAAACGCAAGGTTGTATTTTCAAAGCATCTTGTCAGATTACCATGGGTAGACATTTTCCATATTCATTTAAAAGACTAAATCTCAGTATGTGACCGTACTACCTTTTCTGTTGACCTTGGAGTTCTTAACTAAGAATTTTTAAACTCTATGATGATCATAGATAGCTAAAGTAGCGCTTGGAATGCATTATCGGCCAAAGTTCAATATCCATTGTTCAACATGAATAAAGATACAGAAAATGACATATATATCCACAACAGAAACGAATTCTACACATTATGCCTTAAATTGTATAAGATGGGAATCAAAGTCAATAATTCTTGATTTTTTATTGTTCATGAAATCTGCAATTAAGAATATTGCCGCCTAACATCTCAAGGAGACACCAGACTATTGCCTTAACGCTAAATGCTTTTGCATCTCATAAAAAAACATGTGCAAGGAGCATGCCCTTCCCAAATATCATAATGACTATCGCTTCTGTGTGTTTGAGAGCACTGCTCATGCCTCTTTGTGTCTTTGCCAATGCATAATGCTTATTAGTTATTTTTAATGCAGTTGATTGTTTCAATGTGATGCATGGCATTTGGTCCCTAATGAAAGTGGTAAAGTTTAGTAGTCAGGTTAGAACAGTATAACTTTAGTTCATATATTTCTTCCATTTCATAAATCACAAGCAATATAGTGTATGCATTGCACCTTGCCTTGGTGAAATTCTTATGCTTTGATCCTCATACAAAATAATACTCGAGAAGAAGTACTTCACTTGGTCATTTATAAACAGAGGAGATAAGTTCTTACCATTTTCCATTCAGGATCTATGGCCATTGCTAGATTGAGAAATTCTTTGTCCAAAAATGGCACACGAGCCTCCAAACCCCACGCTGATGTTGATTTATTGGCCCTCAAGCAATCATACAAATGAAGAGCTTTGATCTAAATATAAAGCATTATGATGTCAGTACTTCATTTGATTCTAACTCAGTTGAAGGAGGAAAAAAAAGGTCAACAACAATCTATTTGATAACTATTGGTATTTTAGAAGCTGGACATACATAACAAGAATAAAAGAAAAACTTAATATTTGAAAGAAGTTCACCACTGAAATTTTGAATACTAAATAATATATAAAAGGTGCTGCCACCTCCCAAACAGGAAGCTCACAAGATTAATACTTTTTCTGGGCATTCATATAGCTATATGTACAGTTTTTGGGAGAACAAAAACTTCCTCTCAAGGTTATGCTAAACCTTGCAGACTTTTGAAGTATATTTAGCCACAGATGTAATTATTTGTTAGGCATAATTAATTGCAGACAACTCATAAGGCATTGGCTTTCACTAGTTTAGATTTTTTTAAAATAAGGAGAACATCCTTCAATTTCCAGTGGAGAAACTATAATAAAAAATAGCATAAAAAGAAAATCGTCAATACAATGTGCATACCTTTCGACATGTTTCAAGATGAAACTCCTCCTTGTTAGGTGCTTTATGAAAATAAAGGTAACCACCAAAAATCTCATCCGAACCTTCTCCCGAAAGGACCATTTTTACACCCAAAGATTTAATTTTGCGTGACATCAGAAACATTGGGGTGCTTGCTCGGATAGTCGTCACATCATAGGTTTCTATATGGTGAATGACTTCTTCAAGCGCATCAGTGCCCTCCTGACAAAGGGAGCAAGAAAAATAATCCTGATGCAGCCACCTTCATACAAAATTTTCATAACCCATGTCCTTGTGCTTTTACAGGATAAAAATGTTACCTGCACTGTAAAGTGAAACTCGTGATGAAAAGTACCAAGATAATCTGCAACTTCTCTCGCAGCTTTCAGATCAGGAGAGCCCTGCATATGAAGAATAATCATTGAATCAGAAAATGAAGCTCCACAAAAAAGTAAAAACAAGGCTCATAACAAGTCATCAATATTAAGCCAGTAAATAAACATGTCCAACTCTGCACAAGGCTTGTCGTTCTGTTAATCTAATTGTGGCTACAAAGTAAATGAGTGAGTGAAAGACCATCTAAGTAAAATGGTTTCTAATCTCAATATTGGTTTTGATATCGGATGGTTGTTTTGGGAATAGAACCGGCTTTCTCGTCTGTATTGGCCGTCATGGATCGGAATATCGGATTTTTTTCATTTCACTAAAAGAATATTTTAAATTAGTATAGTATTTAATAAATAGTAAAAATATATATAGGCAATCCGATAAGTTATTTGGTGATTAATATGTCTAGAATGGTTTTTAAATACATAATAAAAATAACTATAAACTTTTAATATTTTTTAGTGATTATGACATTAATGTTCGGTAGCCAAGATTTCTAATTACAGTAGAGAAACAATTCTCTGATCGTGTTACAAGAATGAAAATGACCTTTAGACCAATGCAAAATGTGTGCAACTGAGATCCCCACTGTCTGGCAACTTTGGTCTGTGCAAGGTAACGTGAAGCGACAGCAGCAACAAGTGACGAGTCAAGTCCACCGGACAAGAGAACACCAAATGGTACATCAGTCATAAGCCTCTTGATAACAGCCTGCATTATTTCAATAAATTAAGAAAAGTAAGATTAAAGCTTAAGAAACCGGCAGAACGGGGGCTAAAAAGATGAATTCTTCAGCAACCAATCAAATAAAATAAAATTAACACCACATATCATTAGACTTCCTTCTTGGTCTGTGAAACTAGGTTAATGAAAGTATGCCATCCTAGGTACCATACACATTAATTCTGGGAGCTGTGACAACACTGAGATTTTAAACATGAGAAATGACATTGCATCATAAGATTAATGCCCAAAACCTAGATTCTAGATTTTCTCCCCCCCCCCCCCCCCTCCTTTCCAGTTTGGAAATGAGAAGCCGTTAAAGGGTTAAAACCACTGAGATTTATAAGATTTCACATTCGGTAAAATACAGGAAACTGAGGATCAACAAAAAACCACAGGATTAATTGCTTTTACAAATACTTGGGCAGGAGGGGATATTAACAGCCAAAGTTATTTCATAGATACAAGAGGCAATTGACAACAAAATTTAAATTTGTAAATGCAGTTTTGATTTTCGCCATCTAGAAATGACCAGGTGGTAAACGACTCATGAGAATTTCCTTGCATAGACAAGCATTACCATTATATTCCAATTAATATCAACAACTTCAACTTAATTATATATTTATGTATGATTTACTATGTGCACAATATTTGATAATCGATTCAACGAAGTATTGGGAGAGAGAAAGAAGGTAAAGAAGATGCGCCTAGCCCGACAAGTATGGATGGCTACAAGAAATGATAAATATAAAGAATGTAAAGCATGCCTTCTCAAAGGCATGACGTAAAAATAGAGGATCATAAGGAGTGGATGGTATCTGTTCTGAATACCATGGTGGATTGTACCATCTCCGTAGCCCACCTGGAGAGAAAAAAGAAAGAAAGAATTTCAAATAAGTCGGATATAAACTAAGATAATATTAAACTTCGACGAAAACAATACTTTCAAGCAGCAATTGTGAGACAGTTCCATGAAACAAAAATTAAGAAAATTTCTACTTTATAACACAGAGGTTTGGTGCTTTTGAATCAATTAAGGGTACGGCTTTTGCTGAATTATATATGCCTTCAGAAGAAATAATACGAATTGTTCAAAAATAAGAAATAATTTCAAATGAGTCAAAAATAAACTAGATATAATAGTAAACTTGAACGGCAAATAAACTTTCAAGCAGCAATTGTGAGTCGTGACACACTTCCAGGATACAAATATTAAGCATATTTCTATTTTATAGCATATAGGTTTTGGTGTTTTCAATCAATTACGTGTACCATTTTTGCTAGAATATATATGCCCAGGAAGGAATGATACAAATCGTTCACAATCATCACTCAAAGCTTTCATTTCCGATGCAAACCAAATTGAACCTGCAAAAACAAACAGCAGCTACTCAATCATATTCCTGTAAAGTATGTATGGCATGAAAGAAGAAATTATTTTTAAGGGAGATCCTAGTTGTAACAATCGTGTGTGAAAGTGCTGATTTAGATGAGCTTGTTAGATGAAACATCCAGAATAGATTTAACGGTAGTATTGTGAAACATGTTAAGATGTCATTAATTAAATATAATATACCTAAGCAATTTAGCTGAATCATATTAAATTTGGCATGCACAGACATCTTAATCTGTTATCTGTTTATACATGATTCAGGCATTTTAAACGAAAACCACTCATTCCCCATCTGAAATTTCATGTTATCATTATTTCGTCTTTGTAAGATTATATACAAAAACTAATATGTTCCCATTTGTTGCCATGCCATGATTTTCCAACAATGATAATAAAATTCTGCTACCAATAGTTTTATAAAAAAAACTATATGATGTCCAAAAAAACTCCATATTTGCAGTGCATGTTTCGAATATGACTGTCATGGAAGTGTAATCACATACCATCCAGACCCCACCCCATGTATAGTGGAGTAACGCCAATAGCATCACGTGCAGCAATAAAACTCTTATCATGAGTGTCAAGCAGAACAAATGAGAACATCCCATCCAACATATCAACAAAATCTTCTCCATACTCTTCATACTGTCAGAAAAGGAAAGGAGGTAAACGAAATTCAATTAACTGATACCAACATCCACATGAGTAAATACTCGGTCTAGTTTGGCAACATGTGTAAATTTAGAGTACCAAAACTAAATCCTACACATTTTTCCTGTGTTAACCCAAAAAGCGTTCAATAACAAGGACATTAAGCTCTAAATTACTCACTAGGTGTGCGATTACTTCACAGTCACTGCCAGTATTGAATTGGTGGGATTTAAGCTTTGACCTTAACTCCTCATGGTTGTATATCTCTCCATTGACCTAAAAGAAGCAGGTAACCACATCTGTGTCATAAGCTGATAGAAACATATAAGACAAATAGAATATAACAGTTGGCATTCGCCAAAAAAAGGGATATCAATCATACAGTTGTATATAAAGTTTATGTAAAGCTATATGCATCAACATAAATTTTGTGGGTATTAATTAAGCTTATATATAAGTGCGAAAAAATTTCATTTTTTGCACACTTTTAAGAGTATAAATCAAAATGCCGGAGTGTAAATGTTGAGCAACTAAGAAACAAGGTGTCAACAAAATGCCATATAGCTGATATAACAATGTTGAGATAACTTGTGGCAATATGCTACGCGACAATGAGAAAGAAGTGTGTTTGTTAAGAATAAATAAAATAAAAGCCTTCCTTTAAATGGAGATATGTTAGGAGACGTAATTTTGGGCATAGGATTAGAAATGGAGAGTAAAGAGTAAAGACTAAAAAGTCCGCTATGCAATGAAAACTAGTGGAGTTGAAGGATCTCCTAGACTAGCGATAGAGCAGATAGAGCAAAGTCCACTGATTAAACCAGTAAAAACGGGTTATGGAAGTTGGTGGTTTGGGAGGTAGTATTAATTTAGTACAGAGCAGAAATGCAGATAGTCCAAAATTTGGGATGAAGGAATGGTTCTTAATGTAGACATGTTGCTTGAGATATCCATGATTCTCTCTAATCCATAGGCAAATTTACAAGGATTTAAGGTAATGCTTTCCTAGAAACGGTATTCATATAATCTTCTACGGATTCATCACTTGATATTTTCTTAAATGTTTCAAGAATCCTCGTTTTTTTACTTCGTTGGTGATCTTCATTCGAAGGCAGCAATCTAAAAAAATATAAATATTTCACTGCATTGGAATCTCACTCTCTTGATGTAAAACAAACTCTTTCATAAAAGCTTGTCGTCCTTGCATTTCACTAAGCACGACCAAAAAGCGTTTCAATTTCCACTCATCTCCGGTCAAAACTTCCAATCCGCAATAAAAACAATCGACTTTTCTTGATGAGTGCATTGCATATCAATCCATTTTATATTTAAAAAAATCCCTATCAATCACCGATTACGAGGCACCGTACGTTTTTGGTAACAGATTACAAGCGTCTTGCATTTGATTTAAAAGGAAAGACTTGGTAGCATTTAAACAAAAAGACTGACTTGATTTACAACAAACACAAAACAAAAGCAACTTATTTCGATATATCACAAACCGTAACGGCGATCGTTTTGTCCTCGTTGAAAAGAGGCTGATCACCAGAAGCGGGATCCATGATAGCCAATCGCTGGTGCGCAAGATAGCAGTTCTCATAGCAATGCAGCCCACTCCAATCTGGACCTCGATGCCTCAGTCTACGCACAAATTCAATTAGAGAGAGAGAGAGAGAGAGAGAGAGAGAGAGAGAGTTCAATATCAAAATCTTGAATGAATTCAAAATCTTTGACGAGATTACCTTCGAGAGAGCTCGATAACGCGAGATCTCTTGGCCTGCGAGTTGTCGGCGCATCCTAGCACCGCGAGGATCCCGCACATGGCTGAAGCTTAGAGAGAGAGGGATGAAGTGGCGAAGGCAGCAGAAAATGGAGGCGAGAGAGAAAAGCGAATGAAATGGCCGACAGTGTGTGTGTGTGTGAGAGAGAGAGAGAGAGAGAGAAAACACGGATCCGCCAGGGTTTACGTTATTGGTGGAATATTTTCCATTGCTTTGGTGATTTGCACATACAAGTATATATCAAATCTCAATGATTTTAGGTTTTTTTTTATCTCTCTTCCCAAAATTTTAATATCTCTAAATTTCTACCCTAAAAATTATATTTCTAAATTTCACTCCTAAATTCTTTAAGTTGTTTAAAAATATTCCTGATTAGTTTAAAGAAGTATATGAAGAGAATATTTTTCATCGTTAAAAACGGTTATCAGCTTAGTAAAAGAAGAAGATGCGCCTCCAATGACTATCTTCTTCTCCACTAATGTCGTAAATTGGAGGCAGGGGCTAAGGCTCTTCTTAATTATCAAAAAAGACATACTCATTTTCTGCCTCATTATAAAAAAAAAAATCATAAGATCGGTTCTTAAATGTTATCCTTAAACCAACCATGAGGGTTTCACCTCTTCCATTACTCATTTTTTCATTGGAATTGTTATAATTGCAATAATAAAGATCACAATTTTCCTCCGTATCGACATGCTGGAAATGTTAAAGAAGAATTACTCTAATTTTTTTTCTAAAGAAAAGCCTGATTTTAAAATTAAGAAGAACCTTAGCCATGACCCCCAATTTATGACATCAGTCAAGATCAAATGCTTGGTTAAATTAACTATGGGGATATTTTTGAACAACTAATTGATTTTAGGGGTGAAATTTAGAAATATAGTCTTTTAGGAGAGCAATTTAGAAATATTGAAAGTTTAGGGGTGAGATATAAAAAAACCCATGGTTTTATTGTGTTTTTCTATTTTTCATAGAAAAATTATAACTCAGCACAGATAGTTATAAATGATATGGTCGTTTTTTTTTATAATAAACGATGGAGTTAGCTGTGGTTATAAATTTTAGTTTGGTTTTTTTAATGTTTTTTATTGATTTTCTTGAAGAATGGCGAAAGCCACGTAAACAATTGATTTGAAAATAAAAGCATCTCTTTTCTTTTGCACCATGGTGGGCGACAGTAAATAGATAATGGCAGATAACCCTTCTCAAATTCTATTTTAATTCCTACTTCAAGTCTCTAAAATGTTACGTATCTTTTCTTTTGAAATCTTTCGTCCAAAATTCAACTCGACGGATGTTGTTCTTTATCATTTTATTATAATTAATCTGCAAAATGACATGGAGAGATGATAATTTTAGTTAAACACCAACATAGGTTGGTATAAAGAAAAAATAGCTTTGGGATGGAAAATGTTAAAAGAAGAAATAGGGAAACAACATTAGAATAAGAGAGAGAAGTTTGAAAATATCTAGATTAAGGAAAGTCTATTAAAAATAAGATAGAATTTAAAGAGGGGTACAAATATCCCAATAAAAATTAACATTTCCCAAACTTATACGGAAAGATCGCTATTTGTCTTTAGAATAAGATTTTTCATCTGCGTTGAAGAAAAAACGACAAGTCTGAAAAGATGTATTGGGCAGGTGCCAATTTTTTGCTTCCATCAAGACCGTGCGTCCATTGTATCTTTACTTTCGCTCTCCGCGAAAACCGTGACATGTACCAAATGAACGTACATAGTCATCGGCTTCTGAGAGTTCAACATCCTCCGATCCCCAATCTCACAAGCGATGTGCCGTATAAAATGACGTCTATATCCATCAATAAAATAGACGGTCGATCTTTCCATGCAGCACATTCACCAAAAAGATG
This sequence comes from Agapanthus africanus, assembly GCA_030015575.1. NCBI lineage: Eukaryota > Viridiplantae > Streptophyta > Magnoliopsida > Asparagales > Amaryllidaceae > Agapanthus > Agapanthus africanus. The sequence goes on along the minus strand of JASDDO010000014.1, from coordinate 159,953,757 downwards.
CCGAGTCGGCCCTGGTATTGCAAATTGACATAATTGATAATCGAGCGGGCCATATATGTGGCCAAATGCGATAAAAAAAATAATAGTTTTCACATGCGATGCACACTTGTTTACACATACCTTTTTTAGTTATACATAAAAGGATAGATGATGTTTTTATTTATAAAAAAGATGATATTTATTCAGTTATCCAGAGACATAATGTAAATCTTTAGTTCCTTGTATATATTTTTCCCGTATTTTTCTTATTATTTTCATATTTTCAGTTTTTCCCCTAATATAAAACCCCCAAACCTGACCCGACCCGACCCGTTTTCCCCACTCCCTCCTCCTCCTCTTCTTCTTCTACTAATTTTTCTTTTCCCTCATTTTCCCCATGTCCCTCCTCCTTCTCTCGCACTTGCCCCGACCTCGTCCTCGCCACGCCAACGACGCCCCCCCGATCTCCGCGGCAACCTCTCTATTCCATCAACGTCTTCTCTCTCTTTCCTCCCTCGTTCTCTTCCCCAACGTCGTCCTCTTCTCTCGCGACAGCACCTGCGAGATCCGCTCCCCACGACGAAGCCCCCACACCAATAAACCCATGTGATTTCCTCAACTGTCTCCCCTCCTCTCTTATAATTCTTTCTTTTTCCTCAAGCTCCCCCGCGTCGCTCCTTCTCCTTCGCCAACCGCCCGCGTGACCCGCTCCCTCTCGACTTCGTCTTCATACAATGTTCTCCCGAGATCCCTTCGGCCACCTTCTTATTCCTTCAACGAACCTCGAGCATCCCTTCTTCTTGATCTCCCCATCGTTCTCTCTCTCTCTTTTTCATTTCCATCACCGCCCTCTCTTCCCCGATCTCTACACCATCACCATCACCCAACAGCCACCACCGGCAAGCTCCTTGACCTCATGACCACCTTAGTTCCTCTATCCTCCATCAACAACCGACAACCTACACCTGAACTCTTCCTGCTGCCCTAACTCGACCGCCGGCGACCTCTCGCCAACACCACCACCTCCTCGTCGAATACCACGCCAACAACACACCATCACCCACCGAGCTCTTCTTCTCATCCCTTGCTGTTGCCATAGCGGCTCATCACTGTTGCCGCGTTGTGCCATATTACTGCCGATGTTGCCTCTATTTGTTGTCGTGTTATTGTCGCCGCTAACCATCGCCAGCACTCAACATCCCAACCCCAGACCTGAGCATCGTTGTCACACCCCGCTTCCGAGTAGACGGATACGGTGACGTGTCAGGCTGCAATATATTTACTAAGAAATAAATACGTTAAGCGTAATTAAGCAATATATAAAATGAACAAGAATGACGAGTGATTGTTCCCCGCCGAAAACACGGGGACGCGACCGCGCGGGTCCGTCTTGCCTAAATTTTGGGGCAGATGCTAATTGGTGCTATCCGTCCACCTCTCCGAAGATGCCAAGTTGATTTATGACACCGTATATCGAAGGTTTAAACGGATGCGGCCGATACAGCAGACTTCGTCAGATTCCCCTTCATTTGAGGGGTTTTTTTTATTGTGGGGACGCTCTTTCCTGCAGGCGCAAGCCCCTGCAGTTAATTACGCTACCGCATCGCGGTAACAACTTTCTTCTTCTCCAGATGGTCACTTCGTGTCGTGGGTGATTGTTTTGTTTTTGGTTGCCCGTGGATTGTATACGGAGACTAATTTATGTTGTCGCCCGTAGGGCGTGGATTAGTCCAAATCCGTATCTTCGTAGATTTGGGTTTGGGGGTTGGGTTTAAAGATACGTTAGTCTCATTTGAGACTAAGATCAACTTAAACGTTTGTTAAAGATACATTAGTCCAATTTTAGACTAATATCAACTTAACAGGATCGTTTAGATCCAACAAGAAAGCAATTGGGTTCTATTGTTTAGTTTAGGGATATTGCGGTCGATTAGTTTAAGGACATTACGGTCCAGCGTTAGTTTAAGGACATCTCGGTCCAGGTTAAGGACATCATAGTCCGTGAGTTTAAAGACCTCACAGTCAAGGTTAAGAACATCATAGTCCGTGAGTTTAAAGACCTCACAGTCAAGGTTAAGGACATCATAGTCCGTGGGTTTTAAAGGACCCCACAATCCGTAAAATGTTTGGTTGTCGGAACCCATCACCTCTTTGAAGACGTTGAAGGATTACAACGAAAAATATCAGAGGAGTAAAGAGATGTACCCTCGAACCGATGTGAGTTGGTTGAAAGATCTGTAGTCCAATTTGGCGCTAAGATCTGTTAACATATTTATGAGCAGATGAGCTCAATTAATATGAGTTGAGGACTTATGGCCAATCTTGGGCTAAGTCCAATCAGGTTAAATTGTTTAACATTTTATTTTGGGCTGTTGAGCCTTTATTTGGGCTTGGCCCTTTTAACAATGCTGAGCATTGATTTATATCTTGACAATGTTTTTGTCTTTTATTGAATGCTGAGCATTCATCAGAGCTCTGGGCTTATTAAAGAACAATTTATGTTCTGTCAGCACAATACGTGGCGCGCTAGGCGCTTTGCGCCAGTCAAAGAGCGCAGTGCGCTTCTGCCACATGGCGCACATGTAAGGGACACGTGTCGCACTCAGCGCTAGGCGCCAGATGATGAGCGCATGATGCCAGTTTATGAACGCTGAGCGCTAGTTCATGAGCGCATTGCGCTTTCAATTTAGTGGCGCACACGTGAGTGACACATGGTGCGCTTAGCGCTGAGCGCCAGCCCATGAGCGCAGAGTGCTAGTGGTTAATTTGCGCATACGCGGTTAACACGTGGCGCATTTGGCGCTGAGCGCCAGTCTAGAGAGCGCAGAAGCGCAGTTCAAGAGCGCAAAGTGCATCTGATCAATTTTATGATCTGGGAAACAAATTTATGTTCTTTTAAAAGAGACTTTGTCTCAAGATCTAAGAACAACAGTTCTTATTTTTGCAGGAGATATTTCCAACCTCTTATGTTGATGAAAGGCTTTGCCTTTATAGATCCATGATCTGTGAGAAGAATTATGTTCTTCTTTTATTATATGATGAGATCTTTTGATCTCTTTGTGAAAGACTTTTTGTCTTATAGATCTATGATCTTTAAAGAAGTAAATTCTTCTTTTTATGAGATGATTTCATCTCTATGTTCATCATTATCATTTTACCTTGAAGAAGGATCTTCTTGCAGGAGCTTGCTCTTTATCTTTGAGTTTCTCAAAGTTTATGGTTTTTTTTTAAGACTGGAAGTCTTGGGGCCTTTATATAGGGTAAGCTGATTTGTTGAATCAGTTAAAGAGATCTTTCTCTGATTGATTTGGGGGTGTTTCCCCACCATTAGATCTCTGATCCTAGGGCTTCTGTGTTACAGAAGGCAATCTTCTTGTTTTTAACAAGATTGATAAATCTTTCCATACAGAATTTATTCCGTCTTTTGGTAATTTTTATTTACCATTGGATCATTGATCCAACGGTGTTCTGATTTACAGAGCACAATCTTGTTATTTGGAAAGATTTTGAGGAATCTTTCCTTAACAGAATTTAATTCTGATTACTTAATGATTTATCATTATTATTAGATTTTTGATCTAACGGTGAGGTGCTTTTAGTTCCAGCGCTAGCGCACCCGTGTTTTGCACGTGGCGCGCTGCTTAGAGCGCAGCGCACCTAGCGCTAGCTCATCCGTGTCTCACACGTGGTTCGCTGCTTAGGGCGCAGCGCACTTGGCGCTGCATCTGAAGCGTTGCTTCATTTTGAAATTTAAATTTCAAATAGAGCTTTGCTCTGATTGGGGGAAACAAATGCCCCCCCACCGTTGCGCTCACGTGACCCACATGTGAGTGCAACGGTGGCAGCATCTGCGTCCTTGAATCAACTCAGAAGTTGAAAAGGCATTTCAATGCCTATAAATAGGATCTTTGGTCGTTTAGATGATTCTGTTCATCTTCCTCTTGTTTTCTGAGAATTTTTATTCTCCCATAGAGTATAGCTCTTCATTTTAAGAAATTTTCAAGAGTCAAAACTTTTTCAAAATTTAGGTAAAATTTTTTTTTAACGATCTGGGGTTTTACCCATTAATAGAGCCTTGCTTTTCATAGATATTTGATCTAAAGAAAACCCTTTTTTAGGGTTTCATTAACAGAGCTTTGCTCTTTCGAAACTATAGATCTAAAGAGATCTTCTTTTAGGGTTTCTTAACCCATGAACAGAGCTTTGCTCATAATGAACTCTTAAAGTTTGTTCATAGATTTTGAAGATCTCAGAATTTTTAATTCATAAAAAAATGATTTTAATTTTTCTGATGGATTCTTTCATCATCATTTTTTCCAGAGCAAGGCTCTTGAGGAATTTTTATTCCTTCATGATCAGAGTTTGACAAGTGTCACTCTGTCACAGAGCATTGCTCTCAAAGGGAGATTTACTCCTCTGCCTGAGAGATTTCTCATTTAAAGAGAATTTCTTTTGAGGATTTCTTCACTTAATCAACAGTCTCATCAAATGATGAGACTGTTTTATTAATGATGAACTGTCATCTAGATTTTGTGGGTCCTCTTTTGGTCCCCTTTTTACTGCATTGCAGTGCGGTACAAATTTTAAAGTACCAAATATCGGAATTTAAATTATAGCACTGACAATTGATTTTTGTCTCTTTTTGCGCAGGCGACATGTCTTTCGATCCCTTTTTCCCGTTTGTTCGTTCAGAAGGAGGATTCCCTGGAGCGCCTGTAGACCGGGAAGTCCTAGCTTTGATCAAAGATCATGACCCGGAACATAAGAATCTTCACTTTTGGGGGACATGGTATAATCAGATTATTAAGGGTCGGCAAAGCTTTTCGTGCGCGGTACCCTCAGAGCCCATCATGGCGATCCATTACGCCGACCCACCCCCGGTGAACTATACCGTGGAAGAAGTCAACTGGACTTCGGGAGGCCTTCTTCAGCCTGCTATGGCTTCGATACCCGTTCAGCCTCCAATGATTTTGGATACCCTGGGGTGACGTATTTGTCAAGGCGAGGCGCGACCGTGGGGACAACAATATATGATTGGCCTAATTCCTCGTCATCCGACTGGTTATCTGCAATGGGCCCGTTATATTTTGTCGGCGAAGAAGTCGCAATTGCTAAGGCTTGGGTTGTATCCCGCAATTTATGCTTCTCTCTTCCAGTATCCTACGCTTCCCGCCTAGTGGGTTAAGGCCTTTCTGGAGCAGTGGAATATTCATACCCATACCTTCCTTTCGCTGGACCAAGAAGTATCGATCTCCTTAGAGGAATTTGCAGAAGTTTCTGGCTTACCGGTTATGGGGGAGTATTATGAGGAACTGCTTCTTATAGATGAATATGTTTTTGGCGCCAAGCCAGTGATGACCGGCCTTACCCCGGAGAGCGCCATTCAACACCAATTTTGTCACGCCCCGCTTCCCAGTGTACGGCGAAGGGGACACGACGAGGCCCGCTACGTATATACTCAAAAGTACATACGCTAAGCGTATCTAAGCAATATAAAATAAATACACAAGATGCAAGAAATAAAAAGAACAGCAACTTTTATTTATTAACATTCTTTGTACAATGCATGAAAGGAAATACAGCTGAAATAAAGATGCCTAAACAGCGGCATAACAGAAAATGGAAAGTACTGAAAAGAAAAGTGTACAATGAAATTATACTGCAGGGTCTTCGGCAAATTGCTCCAAGTCTTCTTGGGTTGGCTCAACTTCTGCCGGGTCCAGGTCACCTGACGACATTCAAAGAAGAGAGAAACAGAATGTCGTCAGCGAACAGATCGCTCGGTAAGTTCCAAAGGTAAGAGGGGAGTAGAGAAGACAGAATAAGAAGATACATTTTTAAAGTGTAAGCTGTTGTTGTAATATTATGTTAACGTTGTTGTTTGTAGCTTAGTACAGAAGAATGCCAGTGTATACGAGGGGAGTCTCACTTGCCAGAGACTAAGGCACGTATAGTACAAGGAACCGTTATGCCATGGTACAACAGCAATGGAATTCAGGTTAGGTGTCTTAATCTGACCACCTCGTGTCACCTTTAACACCTTCCGTACCAATCTACCCCTTAAACCCCGCGATATCTTGTTTGTATTGTTATCTTGTAAAATTGTATTGATTGTAAGATTGATTAACTGACTGACCGAAACTATGATATCAGGAAACGGTTATAACCGTAGAGTCATGTAAATGGAATACTGGGAAACATGTAAAAGGAATATATCCATGGTTCGGTTCAGTCAAGTTATATAGATTGTTAACTGGATTCAGGGATTCATGTATTCATATTGAGTTAGAATATAAAAGAATATAGATTGACTTGAATCATATTCAAGTCAGGAATAGTCAGACTCTAACCCGAGTCAGACTAAAAGAAGGTAAGTTGAAGTTCAATATTTGTTAGGGGCCTTATTGTAATTTATAAAACTTGAGGGGGTTTTATGTAAAAAGTACTATTGTATATTTTTTCAAAAATACACCTCAAGTATTTATTATTCGTCTTTATAGTTATAATGAGTGTAAATTTTATTTGTGTTATTCTAGTGAATATATCCTAATAAAAGTATTAATTTATTTATTTGAAATTCATGGTATTTTAATGTAACTTTTAATCTTGTAATTTTAGAAAAATGGAAACTTTATCTTATAATAAAATATGTGTTTAAATGATAATTAAATATATACAAGAATAATTTTAAATAAATATTTTATTTTCCAAAATCTCATTTTTTTTCTTAAATGCCGTATTTTAAACCTTTCGAGACCGAATGCTCCTTGCGGAGGTTTGAATCTCGCACTACTAGCCCGTGGGTGCACGATGAACCGTACTATCCTTAACGGGTTCCCCAAAGGTGGGTTGTAGCGCCGCTTTGCTTAGGTTTAATAAATACTATTCATTTAGAAAAAAACGGTTTTATAAATATAAGGTATTTATTTGTAAAGGATGTAATTTCCGTATTTTAATTTCTAGGGTTTCCTAAGCCAACTAGCCTATTTCTAAGGTCTAAACGATAAGTCATTAGAAGCCTCAAATCGCCTCTTCACCGCCAATTGCGGCCAGGTAAGTGCCAGGTAAGTGGGAAGGAACCACAGTAGTGGGCCTAATTAAAAACCACTAGCCTAGACACACTTTGCCTAGACACCACAAAGTCAGTTTAGATAAACGATTGATGTCCATGACATATCGTGCTTTTATTTTAAAAGATTTTATTTAGAATTGTGTACAACTTAAAGCTTTCAAGAAAGGTTTATAAAGATGATGGTATTTTAGTGAAAAGTCTTGTATTTTCGTATTCTATGTTTTGACGTTTATCAATTAGTGTTATATTTGTGTGTGTGTAGAGGTAGGTCATTACCTCGTGACTTATTTTATGGTTTATTGAAGTTTTAGAGGTTAAATATGATATATTAAACATGAAGGTATTTAAGTGTAAGAATACGGTATTTGAAAACGTTATCATTTTATGTGTGAAAACTCATTCAAATTGATTTCTACAAGTTTATTTATCAAGATGAACATGTTTAGGAATGTGGGAATTAATTAGAACAAGAAAAATAAACTTCATGGTATTTTTATGAAAAGAATACGGTATTATAAGAAAGTTATCATTTCATGTGAGAAACTTTGTTTAAATTGATTTTTATGTGATTAATAGTTATCATGGATATATTTAGGTATTATGGATTAGGTGACAAGTGAAATTTTGTAGAAAAACCGAATCGGAAATCGGTTTGTTCCGATTTCCGTCGGGTTTCATATTTCCGTATTTTAAGAAATAGAAAAGGGAGAGAGGGATGGGACTTACGGGTTTTCAAACTCTTCTAAAGAGTATAGGGGAACTAGATGAGTTGCCGAGGCATTGTTTCGTCGCCGGTAGTTTCAAAAAACGTTGCCGGAATTTCCGCCGGAATTTCGCCGGAGCTTCGCCGGGAACTTGTTTTCAAAGTACACAACTCTTGAGAGGATTTTGAGAGAGTAAGCTTAGGATTTTTGGGATGAGAGGGTAGAGGGGAGGGGGTGTATTTATAGGGTAGGCTAGGGGTAGGGTCGGTGAAGGGTTTTTAAATAAAAAATGTAAAAATATATAAAATCATTAAAAGTTGGAGTAAATAGGGTATATGAAAGTTTTTAATGTAAAAATGTATAAAATCATTAAAAATTGGAGTAAATAGGGTATATGAAAGGTTTTAATATAAAAATGTATTAAAAAAATCATTAAAATGGAGTAAATAGGGTATATGAAAGGTTTTAATGTAAAAATGTATTAAAAAATCATAAAAATGGAGTAAATGGGAATTTCAAAGGTCTCTGAAACCGATCTAGGAATTTGAAGTGTACATGGGGGTTTAGAAGATGAAGAGACACAACCATGAAGAAAAATTTAAAACAAAATAAATATTAAAAATAATGTGGGGCATGAGATTTGAACTCTAGTGGCTTGGTTCAGCAATGCAAAGTATTACCAATGAGCTACAAGTTCTTTCTTGTAATTAAATTGCTAATCAATTACTTAAGTCTTGTGCTCAGGTAATAAATACCCCTTTATGAATTTTTGAAAAAATTAATTTAAAAATTTGTATAGGAAAAAGTGTATAAGAAATTAGGGTTGTTACATTCTACCCTCCTTATAAAAATTTCGTCCTCGAAATTTGTAAAAGGAAAGTGTAACAGTTTCAAGGAAAGTTTGGTGCTGGTGTACTGACAGTATGCGAAAAATAACAAGGTGGTGCAAGAGTTTTAGAAATGTGAAGAATGTGTGAAGGAATGAAAGGATGCGAAGGTTTTGGTAAAATTGTAAAAGAGGTGAGGGATTTTTGGGTTAGGACAGATTCAAGATATATGATTCAAAGAATAAGAAATGATGGGATTCAAGAAATATGGTTGTAAAGAATGTTTTAGTTGCTGGTTCTTGTGTTTTATATTGCTTAGGGTTCCATACAGCTCAGACCTGCATGGGCCACCAACAAAACCTGTCACGCCCCGCTTCCCAGTGTACGGCGAAGGGGACGCGACGAGGCCCGCTACGTATATACTCAGAAGTACATACGCTAATCGTATCTAAGCAATATAAAATAAATACACAAGAGGTAAGAAATAAAAAGAACAACAACTTTTATTTATTAACATTCTTTGTACAATGCATGAAAGGAAATGCAGCTGAAATAAAGATGCCTAAATAGTGGCATAACAGGAAATGGAAAGTACTGAAAAGAAAAGTGTACAATGAAATTATACTGCAGGGTCTTCGGCAAATTGCTCCAAGTCTTCTTGGGTTGGCTCAACTTCTGCCGGGTCCAGGTCACCTGACGACATTCAAAGAAGAGAGAAACAGAATGTCGTCAGCGAACAGATCGCTCGGTAAGTCCCAAAGGTAAGAGGGGAGTAGAGAAGACAGAATAAGAAGATACATTTTTAAAGTGTAAGCTGTTGTTGTAATATTATGTTAATGTTGTTGTTTGTAGCTTAGTACAGAAGGATGCCAGTGTATACGAGGGGAGTCTCACTTGCCAGAGACTAAGGCACGTATAGTACAAGGAACCGTTATGCCACGGTACAACAGCAATGAGATTCAGGTTAGGTGTCTTAATCTGACCACCTCGTGTCACCTTTAACACCTTCCGTACCAATCTACCCCTTAAACCCCGCGATATCTTGTTTGTATTGTTATCTTATAAAATTGTATTGATTGTAAGATTGATTAACTGACTGACCGAAACCATGATATCAGGAAACGGTTATAACCGTAGAGTCATGTAAATGGAATACTGGGAAACATGTAAAAGGAATATATCCATGGTTCGGTTCAGTCAAGTTATATAGATTGTTAACTGGATTCAGGGATTCATGTATTCATATTGAGTTAGAATATAAAAGAATATAGATTGACTTGAATCATATTCAAGTCAGGAATAATCAGACTCTAACCCGAATCAGACTAAAAGAAGGTAAGTTGAAGTTCAATATTTGTTAGGGGCCTTATTGTAATTTATAAAACTTGAGGGGGTTTTATGTAAAAAGTACTATTGTATATTTTTTCAAAAATACACCTCAAGTATTTATTATTCGTCTTTATAGTTATAATGAGTGTAAATTTTATTTGTGTTATTCTAGTGAATATATCCTAATAAAAGTATTAATTTCTTTATTTGAAATTCATGGTATTTTAATGTAACTTTTAATCTTGTAATTTTAGAAAAATGGAAACTTTATCTTATAATAAAATATGTGTTGAAATGATAATTAAATATATACAAGAATAATTTTAAATAAATATTTTATTTTCCAAAATCTCATTTTTTTCTTAAATACCGTATTTTAAACCTTTCGAGACCGAATGCTCCTTGCGGAGGTCTGAATCTCGCACTACTAGCCCGCGGGTGCACGATGAACCGTACTATCCCTAACGGGTTCCCCAAAGGTGGGTTGTAGCGGCGCTTTGCTTAGGTTTAATAAATACTATTCATTTAGAAAAAACGGTTTTATAAATATAAGGTATTTATTTGTAAAGGATGTAATTTCCGTATTTTAGTTTCTAGGATTTCCTAAGCCAACTAGCCTATTTCTAAGGTCTAAACGATAAGTCATTAGAAGCCTCAAATCGCCTCTTCACCGCCAATTGCGGCCAGGTAAGTGCCAGGTAAGTGGGAAGGAACCACAGTAGTGGGCCTAATTAAAAACCACTAGCCTAGACATACTTTGCCTAGACACCACAAAGTCAGTTTAGATAAACGATTGATGTCCATGACATATCGTGCTTTTATTTTAAAAGATTTTATTTAGAATTGTGTACAATTTAAAGCTTTCAAGAAAGGTTTATAAAGATGATGGTATTTTAGTGAAAAGTCTTGTATTTTCGTATTCTATGTTTTGACGTTTATCAATTAGTGTTATATTTGTGTGTGTGTAGAGGTAGGTCATTACCTCGTGACTTATTTTATGGTTTAATGAAGTTTTAGAGGTTAAATATGATATATTAAACATGAAGGTATTTAAGTGTAAGAATACGGTATTTGAAAACGTTATCATTTCATGTATGAAAACTCATTCAAATTGATTTCTACAAGTTTATTTATCAAGATGAACATGTTTAGGAATGAGGGAATTAATTAGAACAAGAAAAATAAACTTCATGGTATTTTTATGAAAAGAATATGGTATTACAAGAAAGTTATCATTTCATGTGAGAAACATTGTTTAAATTGATTTTTATGTGATTAATAGTCATCATGGATATGTTTAGGTATTATGGATTAGGTGACAAGTGAAATTTTGTAGAAAAACCGAATCGGAAATCGGTTTGTTCCGATTTCCGTCGGGTTTCATATTTCCGTATTTTAAGAAATAGAAAAGAGAGAGAGAGGGATGGGACTTACGGGTTTTCAAACTCTTCTAAAGAGTATAGGAGAACTAGATGAGTTGCCGAGGCGTTGTTTCGTCGCCGGTAGTTTCAAAAAACGTTGCCGGAATTTCCGCCGGAATTTCACCGGAGTTTCGCCGCGAACTTGTTTTCAAAGTACACAACTCTTGAGAGAATTTTGAGAGAGTAAGCTTAGGATTTTTGGGATGAGAGGGTAGAGGGGAGGGGGTGTATTTATAGGGTAGGCTAGAGGTAGGGTAGGTGAAGGGATTTTAAATAAAAAATATAAAAATATATAAAATCATTAAAAGTTGGAGTAAATAGGGTATATGAATGGTTTTAATGTAAAAATGTATAAAATCATTAAAAATTGGAGTAAATAGGGTATATGAAAGGTTTTAATATAAAAATGTATTAAAAAATCATTAAAATGGAGTAAATAGGGTATATGAAAGGTTTTAATGTAAAAATGTATTAAAAAATCATAAAAATGGAGTAAATGGGAATTTCAAAGGTCTCTGAAACCGATCTAGGAATTTGAAGTGTACATGGGGGTTTAGAAGATGAAGAGACACAACCATGAAGAAAAATTTAAAACAAAATAAATATTAAAAATAATGTGGGGCATGAGATTTGAACTCTGGTGGCTTGGTTCAGCAATGCAAAGTATTACCAATGAGCTACAAGCTCTTTCTTGTAATTAAATTGCTAATCAATTACTTAAGTCTTGTGCTCAGGTAATAAATACCCCTTTATGAATTTTTGAAAAAATTAATTTAAAAATTTGTATAGGAAAAAGTGTATAAGAAATTAGGGTTGTTACAAATTTCTTAGTTTGATCAAAGTGTTGAATATTTATGAGGGCCTTTTTCTCGAATCTGAGAGCCGCAGGGTTAATTTTGAGGACTTCATCGCTCGTTTTCTTCATCCGGAGGTCCTCTCGAAGGAGGCTGCTAAATTCGCCACGCTTGACGACCCTTTCAGCTTAGGTTTAAACAACCTGCCAACGGCGGAGGCAGATCAGAAGAGTTTCTTCCTTCCCAATACTCCAGTTGTTTCTTTCGCGGAGGTCGCAGTCCCTGAGATTGATGAGGAAACGTTCTTTCTGGGGTTTCTTGGACTATGGCTGAGCTGGTTTGCGCTCCCGATGCACTTTCGCCGTATGAGGCCGTCTGTCTTCTATCCGGCTCACCGAATGATTATTAGGGTGAAAGTGGCTGTCGGGGTCGCCGGTTTAGCTCATTTGTATTACGGCCTTAGTCAAGCGGCGGATACTACTGAACCCGGAGTGCAGCATGTGAACTTCTCGATGCATTACTTCATGTCATGGCTCGAGCTACATGCACTTGGCGTTTTTGGTATCCATAAAAGGCCTTCATTCTATGACAGGTGCAGCTTCCCCCGGATTATGCGATTAGTCAGCGCATCTATTGTAAATCCGTCACCACGGGAAGCTAGAGGTTTGCTTGTTCGTCTTCGCACGGTTGGAGATGGCATGACCTTCACCGATAAGATTTTGACCATCGGCAAAGAGTCCGCAACAACGGTGCAGCCATTGCGGGACATTTTTAAAGATGGAGCCTCTGTTTTGAAAGCTCGAGAAATCCTCCATTTATATTCTATCAGACCGGGATTTCTAGTGTTTATGCAAAATGATGCGGCGTTATTCATGATATACAATCCACATCGTTTCGCCCAACAATTGAGCTATAATCAGGGAGTTCTACTGGAGGCTTTCTTGCTAGAACCTGCTGCCACCGAAGAGGGAATGCGAAACGCGCTGCATCATTTTATGTGCGTGAACATAGGGTCCAATTTCTTTATCGGCGAACCAAGCTGTGTCCCGAAGGCCCTTAGTGTGTACGTGGCGTGGTACCAGCATTCAATGGGCGTCGTCATCAGGGAAGAGAAGCGACTGCTGCTCGATCGCAAAGGTGCACCCCATGCTGGCGATCGAAATGTCCCCCTGAAGCGACGGACCATTGTCCCACCTCCGCTAAGAGAAGCTGCCGTGATCGAAATCCCGCACGATAGGTCCGAGCTACCGATACCCCGAGCTCCTGCAGAAACGGTGACTGTAGCTTCCTCCGATTCTGGCGTGGGTTCAGATATAGGGACTCGTCGCCCTAAGGTGCCCACTAAACGTAAACTTGTGCTTACGGCGACCGGAGCTCGCTCGCAGAAGAGGAAGAAGAAGTCGATCCTCTCTGCCGACGTTGTATTTGGTTAGAAGCCTCATGCTCCGTATAGTGAGGGCTTGGGCGAATATGGAACCAACGAGGGTCTATTCGTAGCGCTGGACGATACCGACCTCGAGGTTGCTATTGCAGCTTCTGTGCGATCAGCAAGCTACAAAGCAAGATTGGCCATCCTCGCGCAATCAAGTAAATATCAGCCGTACCTTTTGTCATTGCATTATATTTTTATTATCATGTTTTGACTGACACTTTTCCTTCTTTAACAGGCATTTCCACTGAAAAGGCTCTCGCGGCTTCCCTTAGGACCTTTGAGGAGGAGGAGAGGATTCGCGCTTCGCTGGGCGTTGGTATATTTCGGCTCACCGCGTCTCTGCTCCCGTTTCTTATGGGTAATCTGACCCCCTTCTTATCTTATCGCAGGGACTATAATGCCAATCCCGTAAGGTGATGCGGAGATGCTTCCAGGGCCAGCCATCGAAGTCCAGGCCTCCTCAACACTGCCGAAAGAGGCCTTACTCAAACGACCTATGACGGATGCCATAACAGCTCCAGAGGTAACCCTTGGCGCGGACGATGACATCCTATTGATGGAGGCTTCTAGAAGATCCGCTCTCACGGCCCGAGCGGAAAGGAAGCGCAGAATGCGCGCGGCAAGTGAGCGTAGTTCCCCCTTGGCCGCGGGTGCAGGTTCGAGCGCTGCTACCCCTACCCCTACTCCTTCAGAGGATATTTCGGCTGTCTTGTCCACCGCCCACAAACAGGCAGCACGTGCTGCTCGGGAAGCAATCGGAAAACCGACTCAAGGTAACGTGACATTGGGTTCTTTTGTCAAAGTTTTAATTTTCAGGTTCTCATATATTCTATCTTGCAGGGCCGAGTCTTGCCGAGGAGGTGGTGGGTGTCGTGGCGGCAACCATCGAGCCTGAGGTAGCGGTAGGTAAGACAGCTACAATCGCCGAGCCCGAGGTAGCGGTAGGTGAGATGGCTACAATCGCCGAGTCCGAGGTAGCCGCTCCTTCTCAAGAGTCAGGCACTGCTCCAATCATCATTCTTTCTGCCTGCAGTTCTCTGCCATCTCCTGGCGTCGTGAGCGTTACGACGGCTCTTGCAGAGTCAGGGGATGAGGCGATAGGAGGCGAGACCATTTTGTTGGAGGAGGGTGAGGCAGTCGCTGCATCCAGTGATGCCCTTGTCGCGGTCTCGACCGGCGACTTACCTGGTAAATTTCAGGTTATTGCTTTCTATTTTATTCTGCAATCCCTTTTGACCTTTTCTGACAGTACTTTTGTTTCGAATGCAGCTGCGGTGGGCGTTGAGGTTGTGCCACCCGAGGAAGTGTCTCCAGTTGCTGCTTTGACGGTGACCGCTCCTTTATCTTCTCTCGTACCCTCTCAAATGCTGGAAGGTGTGGATTTGTGACCCATCGGCTTCATTGTAGACAGTATACTTCATGTACTGACATTGCATTATTATATCCTTACAGGAGTCCTTTTTGATCACCTGCATCAGGTGCTACACCCACACTTCTTCTTTCAGTCAGAGATTGCCTCTTCTAGCGGAGCTGGTGAGTATAGCCTTTAGCTAACGTCTCTTCTTTTCTTTGACGGGTAGTCAAATCGTTTCTAATTCTTCTTTGTTTTAATTACAGCCTTACAGCTTGAAGGGGGAGACGAAAGAACAGTTGCACTGCTGGTACTCCCAGTCTTGCCCCCTGCTGCAGCCGGTATAGTAAACTCCGTTGTTCATGAACCTCCTTTATTTCTCGAACCGTTACTTAATTGTGATTTGCTTTGTAGCTGTGACATCGACTTCAGCTCCGTTCGAGTCTCAAGTTATAATGCCAGCAGGTCCCTTCTTTCGACGTCCCTCTTCCAAAGGTGCTGTGAATAGCCTGCGCATGTTGATCGATCACCTCGAGGAGCTTGATGTAGAGACTCCTGCCCTTTCTACCGATTTCGCTGCTGAGGTTAATCCCATGCTGGCGACGCTCGTGCACTTTCATAACGAAGGCGTCATGGAGTCCTGGGTTAATCACTGCAGGAAAATCGAGGCCTGTTTGCATGAGCTCGAGTTTAGACATCCTGCCCCCGAGGTCTTGGTTGTGAACTCCCAGCGGGCTGCATGGGTGGAGGAGAGCACTCCTTACTTCCGCCATCTTGAACAAGAAGCGGCCCTGAAGCATAAGGAGTGCGAAGAGGTTTCAAGCGAATCTGCTCGATTGCATGCTCAAGTTGATGCAAACGCTGCATAGTTGAAAGTTATCTTCGAAAGCCTTCTACGATATATTTCCGACGGGCTAATGCTAAGGCAGAAGCTTGACCTCATCGAGCGAGATGCACAAAGTCGTGGGGAAGCTCAGCGGGTCATAGATGAGCAACTTTCATCTTATTTGCAGCAACGGGCTCAGGTTGAAGTGGAGTTGGCCGCGGCAGCTGACCAAGACAAGAGGCCGAGGGAAGTGTGCGAGCGGCTGATTGGTTTATTGAAAGCGCTTCCCTCTCAATAATTGTTTTTGTACCATTTGTAATTTTGAATAAAATGTATCCATTTTTTTCTTTCATAAGATGTATTCTGTACCCAATTGAATTTATGAATAAAAGATACATTTCGTTCGTAATGTCTTATGTCATCTCTTTACTTTCTTCTTTTCTTCGTTACCAGCATGTCACTTTAGTAAGCATAGCCTGCAGATGATAGAGAGAGTATCCCGTTTTGAATTCTTCGAGAGGTAGTGATGGCTTAGAAAGTAGGTTCAGATTTGCCGCCTAAGACTTTTCAATTTCATGAGCCGTGAGTGTCTCATGAAGACTTTTCTCCCTACGAGTCGAGAGGATCTCGTAGGTGTATTTTCTCCTTAGGAATCATGAGGATTCCTAAGCGCGTTTTCTCTTGTAAGTCGTAAGGATCTTACAAGAGAGTTTTCTTCCTTACGGGTCGAGAGGACCTGTAAGTGATTGATGGTGTTGCCATTATCCGCACTTCGCGGAGTTAGGAGTTGCTCTGGGCATTTCCCAAGGGTTCAAAATTGACTTTAACCGTGTTCCACGGGACCAGGATTTGCTCTGGATGCTTCCCACGGGGTCATAGCCGTGTTCTGCGACGACCAGGCTCCGCTCTGGGCGTTTCCCACGGGGTCAGGATTGATATAAGCCGCGTTCCACGTGACCAGGAATTTGCTCTGGATGCTTCCCACGGGTCATAGCCGTGTTCTGCGAGGACCAGGCTCCGCTCTGGATGCTTCCCACGGGGGTCATAGCCGTGTTCTGCGAGGACCAGGATCCGCTTTGGACGTTTTCCACGGGTCAGGATTGACATAAGCCGCATTTCACGTAACCAGGAATTTCCTCTGGATACTTCCTACGGGGTCATAGCCGTATTCTGCAAGGACCAGGCTCCGCTCTGGATGCTTCCCACGGGGTCGGATTGATATAGCCATGTTCTGCGAGGACCAGGATCCGCTCTGGATGTTTACCACGGGGTCAGGATTGACATAAGCCGCGTTCCACGTGACCAGGAATTTGCTCTGGATGCTTCCCACGGGGTCATAGCCGTGTTCTGCGAGGACCAGGCTCCGCTCTGGACGTTTCCCATGGGGTCAGGATTGACATAAGCCGCGTTCCACATGACCAGGAATTTTCTCTGGATGCTTCCCACGGGGTCATAGCCGTGTTCTGCGAGGACCAGGCTCCGCTTTGGATGCTTCCCATAGGGTCATAGCCGTGTTCTGCGAGGACTAGGATCCGCTCTGGACGTTTCCCACGGGGTTAGGATTGATATAAGCCGCGTTCCACGTGACCAGGAATTTGCTCTGGATGCTTCCCACGGGGTTATAGCCGTGTTCTGCGAGGACCAGGCTCCGCTCTGGACGTTTCCCACAGGGTCAGGATTGACATAAGCCGCGTTCCACGTGACCGGGAATTTGCTCTGGATGCTTCTCACGGGGTCATAGCCGTGTTCTGCGAGGACCAGGCTCCACTCTGGATGCTTCCCACGGGGTCATAGCCGTGCTCTGCGAGGACCAGGATCCGCTCTAGACGTTTCTCACGGGGTCAGGATTGACATAAGCCGCATTCCACGTGACCAGGAATTTGCTCTGGATGCTTCCCACGGGGTCATAGCCGTGTTCTGTGAGGACCAGGCTCCGCTCTGGACGTTTCCCACGGGGTTAGGATTGACATAAACCGCGTTTCACGTGACCAAGAATTTGCTCTGGATGCTTCCCACGGGGTCTGATTGATATAGCCGTGTTCTGTGAGGACCAGGCTCCGCTCTGGACGTTTCTCACGGGATCAGGATTGACATAAGCCACGTTCCACGTGACCAGAAATTTTGCTCTGGATGCTTCCCACGGGGTCATAGCCGTGTTCTGCGAGGACCAGGCTCCGCTCTGGATGTTTCCCACGGGGTCAGGATTGACATAGGCTACGTTCGACGAAACCAGGAAGAGTTGACTTTATCCGCATTCACGGAGTCGGGGTTTGACTCTCGGTCATCTGTGCTCCGCCGAGTCATGGAACTGGGAATTGCCGCGGTTCCGCTTTGCTTGATGTTGCGTTTGTTGTAATGAGACGAATGTTGAGATGATCTCCAGGCTATCTGTGGATAGTTGAGATTTGGCTTCTTCTTCTGATAGAGTCTGGGGAGGGAAGGTGTGCTTCCCTCTTTGTTTGCGCCCCTGGATTGTATACAGGGATTGATGTGATATCACCTATAGGGCAAAAGTTTCATTTTATATATTTTTCTTTCCGCGATTGCCCAATCATTTCAGCTTTTATATCGCGAAAGTCGCGATTGCCCAATCATTTCGGCTATTTTTTCACGGTGCCCAATCATTTCGGCTATTTGTTTTATTTACTCGCTACTTTTTATTGCGAGTTTCCCAATCATTTTGGCTATTTTGTATGCATACACTTTTACTTGCTAATTTTGTTGCAAGTTGCCCCATCATTTCGGCTATTTCATATGCATGTGTGGCTTGCCGGCTTTTTGCTGCAAGCTTGGAATTAGACACCGATTTCGGCATCAGCACCGCTACAAATAGGATATTGCCAGGAGAGAATCATCATTTGCCTCTGTCGATGTCGAACAAAGGTGGCTTAGCAAACAGGGTTAAGATCCTGTCGACTAAGGCTTTTAACTTTACGAGCTGTAAGGGTCTCATAAAGGTATTTCTCCCTACGAGTCGTGAAGACCTCGTAGGTGCGTTTTCTCCTTAGGAATCGTGAGGACTCCTAAGTGTATGGCTTCTCGTAAGTCGTAAGGATCTTACAAGAGTATTTTCTCCTTCTAAGTCAAGAGGACTTATAAGGGCTGTTCACTGTGTAAATATATCCCTAGTCGCGGATGGGACTTTGTTAGGGAAGTGTTTATTCGCGCCCGTGGATTGTATACAAGGGTCAGCATTGAGCCGCTTGTAGGGCAGCATTGGAGGTTATGGTGTCCGCTTAAGAACAGGTTCAGATCCCTGTAGCTTAAGACTTTTGAATCTCATGAGCCGTGAGGGTCTCATAAGAGGGTTCTCGTTACGAGTCGTGAGGATCTCGTAAGTGTAATTTCTCCTTAGGAATCATGGGGATCCCTAAGTGTGTTGCTCCCTTGTGAGTCGTAAGGATCTCACGTAGGTGGTTTCTCCTCACAAAGTCGAGAGGACCTTACAAGTGTCTTTTAACGAGATTGCGCCCTTTCGGGTTTTCACAAAAATTCGCCGGTAGCCCTGCTGTTTTTACTCACGGAGCCCTTTCGGGTTTTCATCCGTGCCTATTTGCTTATGGACATACCGTTTTCTTCTTCTTTTTTTATTTTTTTATTCTTTCTTTCTTTTTTAGCCTTGGGATGCTGCAGTCCACAGTAGTTTATTGACGTCTCGGTCAACAGCTAGTTTTAGGACATAGTGGTCCATCGTTAGTTTAAGGACGTTTCGGTCCGACGTCAGTTTTAGGACATAGTGGTCCATCGTTAGTTTAAGAACGTTTCGGTCCGACGCCAGTTTTAGGACATAGTGGTTTATCGTTAGTTTTAGGACATTTCGGCCCGTTGTTAGTTTAAGGACGTTTCGGTCCGTTGTTAGTTTAAGGACGTTTCGGTCCGTTAAACGGCTACTACTTATAGAGTTTGGGCTTAGGAAGATAGCGAGCGGACATAGGCGTCGTCATTTATCGTTGACCTAGGCCGCGACTCGTCAGGCGTAGTATTTCTTTAGGAAGCGACCGTTTATTGGCCTGAAAGGTCTTTCACCATGCATGTCCATGAGTAGATAGGCTCCACCCTGGTAAACTTTGTCTATGATATACGGGCCTTCATAGTTTGGCTCGAATTTCCCCCGCTTGGCGCGATTGGGGATCATAGGTCTTTTAACCACTAGCACGAGTTCGCCTTGGCGGAACGTTCTCGGCCTAGTCAATTTTTCATGTGAGCGTGTCATCTTTGCTTTATAAGCCTCCAGACTTTGTTGCGCCACGAGCCGGTTTTCATCAAGGGTATCAAGCTCCTCAAGCCGAAGGTGGGCATTCTCTTCATCTGTTAGCTCGTAGTGAACCGCTACTCGTAGAGAGGGTAACTCTATCTCGAGGGGGAGTACCGTTTCTGTGCCGAATACCAATGCATACGACGTTGTGTTCGTGGCCGTTTTGAACGTAGTTCGATATGCCCAGAGAGCTTCATGCAGTCTCTCATGCCAGTCCTTCTTATTTCGAGACACCGTCTTTTTCATGATTTTCATCAAGGTCTTGTTGAAAGCTTCGGCTAGACTGTTAGCTCGGGGATTATAGATCGAAGAGTATCTCCAGTCTATGTTATGATGTTGTGCGAAGCGGCTAATCTTGTGGCTACTGTAGGCTGGCCCGTTATCGGAGATGATTCGTCGCGGAGTTCCAAACCGATAAATGATGTGCGTCTTGAAGAAATGGAGAATATTCTCCATCTTAACTTCCCTCAGCGGTACTGCTTCTACCCACTTGGAGAAGTAATCAGTTGTCGCCAAAATGAACCGATGTCCTCTGGACGATGCTGGCTCGATGGGGCCAATTATGTCAGTTCCCCACATTTCGAACAGCCAGCTAGCCACCGTTGGATGTAGTGGATTTGGATGCTGATGGATGAAGTCCCCGTGAATCTAGCACGAGTGGCACTGCTTCGCGTATTTGAGGCAGTCTTGGATCATCGTGGGCCAATAGTAGCCCGTCCTTTTGATCTTCAGTTTCATCTTCGGTCCGGCTTGATGAGAACCGCAGAGTCCGTCGTGAGTTTCTTGGACGACTCTCTTTGCTTCTTCAAGTCCCAGGCATCTTAGCCATAGAGAATCAAATGATCTCTTATACAGAGTATCATTGACGAAGGCGAAAGACAGAGCCCGTTTCATAAGCTGATGTCTTGAGGACGCATCTTTAGGAGCTCGACGGGATTTGAAGTAGTCTATAAAGACTTCTCTCCAATCCATAGCCTTTTCCTGGCCTTTTATTTGTAGGGTCATTTGCTCAGTCGCTCCTTTTTCTTCGGATGACTCCGGAGATATTTCTGCTGGTGCGAGAACCCGACGGCTTTGCACAACGATCCTCACGTCATCGAGGTTCTCGTCGGCCAATTCTTTAGCGAGCTTAGTTAATGTATCCGCCTTGCTATTTTCCGTACGCGGTATACTTTACAGGGTGTAGGAAGGAATTTGAGTCAGCAGTTGTTGCACTTTCTCGCCGTACTTCACCAACTCAGGCTTGCACGTCTGATAGTCGCCATTTACTTGACTAACGACCAGCTGGGAGTCTCCGTATATGAGGAGGTTTTCAATTCCCATGTCGACGGCGATCTCAAGACCTGTTATCAAAGCTTCATATTCGGCTTCGTTGTTCATCCTCGGCTCTGTTAAGGAGAAAGAAAAGCGCATTATCCCTCCTTGTGGAGTCACGAAGATGAGGCCTACCCCTGATTTGATTATGGGGATGCTTTGTTTGCGCCTCTTCATGGAAGATGCCCCATCAAAATAGAGTTCCCATCGGGTATCATTTTCCTTTTTCTCCCCGGCGATCGTGTAAAATGTGTGTTCGTCTGGCAATTCACAGTTCAAAGGAGAATCGGCGGGTATCGGGTGCTCAGCGAGGAAGTCGGCGATGGCCTGGCCTTTCACTGCCTTAAGAGGTCGATAAGTTATCGAGAATTCCATCAAGAGTAGGGCCCATTTAGCGAGACGTCCCGTTAATATGGATTTCGACATCAAATACTTGAGATGATCCACTTTTGATATGAGACGGACCTCATGCGCCAACGCGTAGTGTCTGAGCTTCGTTATCGCGAAGATCAACGCCAGGCGGTGTTTTTTGATGGGAGAATAATTGCTTTCTGCCCCCAGTAGAACTCGACTCAAATAATAAAGGGCTCTTTCTTTCCCTTGGTCGTTTTCTTGTGCCCACAGCGCGCCTAAAGAACCTTCGAGGGCGGTCGTATACAAGATGAGAGGTTTTCCTTTAACGGGAGCGGTCAATACTGGCGGATTCTGCAGGTACTGCTTGATTTCGTCCAGTACGCTTTGGCATTTGTGATCCCAGACGAACGGGGTTTCCTTTTTCATCAAGTGACTGTAGGGGCGGCACTTGCAGGAGAGGTTGGCTATAAATCGCCGGATATATGCGAGCTTCCCTTGGAGAGACCGCAGTTGCTTGAGAGTCCTTGGTGGAGGAATTTCCATAATCGCCTTGATCTTTGACGGATCTATCTCGATGCCTCGGTGTTGGACGATGAATCCTAAGAATTTGCCTGAGAAAACTCCGAACGCGCATTTGAGAGGGTTCATCTTCAAGTTGTATTTCCGAAGGCGCTGAAACGCGATCTTCAGATGCTTTAAATGTTCCTCGTATAATTTGCTTTTAACTATGAGGTTGTCAATATAGCATTCGACGATTTCATGTATGAGGTCATCGAAAATCTTCGTCATGGCCTTCTGATAGGTGGTACCGGCGTTCTTTAGACCAAAAGGCATCACCTTGTAGCAAAATATGCCCAAAGGAGTCCGAAAAGCGGTATGCTTCTGGTCTTCGGGATGTATCTTTATGTGATTGTATCCTAATGAGCCGTCCATGAAGGAGAAAACTTCGTGAGTGGACGTATTATCTATCATCAGTTCAGTGACAGGTACTGGGAAGTTGTCTTTTGGGCAAGCTTTGTTGAGATCCCGAAAGTCCACACAAATGCGCACCGTCCCATTCTTCTTCATCACTGGGACGATGTTGGCGATCCAGTCAGGATATTGAACCTCTTGGATGAAGCCGGAGTCGATTAGCTTCTTGACCTCGGCATTGATGCTCATCTCAAGCTCGAGCCGCATTCTTCTCGGTGCTTGTTTTATCAGCTTGACGTCCGGAGATATTGCCAATTTGTGTACAGCAATCTCTGGATCTAGTCCTGGCATCTCGGAATAGTTCCATGCGAAGCAATCTTTTTGCTGCATGAGCATGTCTTTTAGCGTAGCCATCTTTTCTTCAGATAACAGCTCACTGATGAACATTGGCCGCGGGTCACTTGCCGTCCCAAAATCAATTTTCTTGAGGTTATCTGCAGTAGTATGTATTCCATCTTCCAGCTCTTCTGGCGCCAGTGGAAACTCTGAGATTACCTCGTCATCATCGTTTTCGAAGCACCAGGGGAGTTTATCCATATCCTCGGTTTCTTCTTCCGACAGCGTTATCACGTGACAGGTACGAGATCGCTTCCAAGACCGATGTTGATCCGGTTCTACTCTCGTGGCTTTGGGTTCATGCTTCTGCAGCGGGGTTACCCTCCAGCTGCTGGATAGAGCGAACCTGCCTTGCTGATACTGCTCTTCTACCCAATCTTTAAATGTGAAGTAGTCTTCGAGAGGATGTCCTATTTCCTTGTGATAGGAGCAATAGTCCGGGTGAGAGACTTCGCCTGCTTGCTCGGGGTGCTTGGACTCCGGGAGGATAATCATTTGATATTTTATAGCAAGATCAAGTATCTTCTTTGTCTTGTCTTGGGCAAAAGAGTACGCTCGACACATCTTCTTTATAAGAGACGGATCCTGGTTGCTCGATTCCCGATCACGTGGCTTCTTGGTCCCGTTTTGTTGCCATCGAACGCCTTTCCCGCTTTTTGATTTATTTTTGCCTCTGCGTCGGGCC
This sequence comes from Agapanthus africanus, assembly GCA_030015575.1. Taxonomy (NCBI): domain Eukaryota; kingdom Viridiplantae; phylum Streptophyta; class Magnoliopsida; order Asparagales; family Amaryllidaceae; genus Agapanthus; species Agapanthus africanus. The sequence continues at coordinate 159,930,106 of JASDDO010000014.1, read as the reverse complement.
TTTTCTATGACGGGTTGATAAGGAAGAGCATTTTCATTTTTCGCAACCAGCTGAAGGAGGCGCTGCGTTCTGGCTTTCTCATAGATGGCCATTTCGCGATTATGATCGTCTCGAACCTTTTGACCCGCTTCCCTTATAAGCTTGTCCATCTGTTCTTCGAACGACGGACTTGGCATTTTCACGACGGGGGCTCGTTTTGGTTCAGGGTTAGTATCTTCCCATAGAGCATCTCCTTCTTCGTCAAAGTCATATATGACGTAGCAGTCGCGGAATAGTTCCCGTTTCTTGGATCGAATATATCCAAGCCTGATCGTTTCCATTCTCCCGTTGGGCAACTTTCGTTGAGTTCCAGGAACGTTCCAGATCCTGTTATAGAACCGTGCTTGTCGAGCAGTTTTCTTAAGGGGTACACCTTGGCGTCTCAAGAGTCTCTTTAGTCCGTCTGTGTAATATCTGGGCAAACGGATGGGCTGGAACCTGTCAAGTTTAGAATCCGCACCATGCCAAATTTCTTTCTCCACTTTGGTTTCCCCGGATCGGTAGAATAGGATCTCCTTTTCACCTTTTCGCCTGGGAGGGACGCAGAATGTCTACAGTTCTCCACATTATAGGTATCAAGCGCGTCTAGCTCTTTATGATGCTTTGGCGGAACTATGGAAACTTGCAAACTTTGATCTTCATCAGCGAAGGCTTGTATTGATGGCCGAGCAGAGAATACGGCATTGACCTCATCTTCCGAGTCGCTGCCAAAGATCAACATAGGAGTGGACGGTCCTGGCTTGTTGCACTAGGGCGGACCTAAATAAACTATTTCTTCTTCCTCCTCAGTATCACTCCCGAAGACTGGAATAGTGGTGATAGCTTTGTTCTTGTCCTCCAATTTACGACATCTTTCTGTGTCTTCGAAATCTGGCAGGAAGTATTTTGCATCCTCATATTTGCGAACTTCGTTTACGGAGAACGGGTTAAGTTCGCTTATTACGGTGTATTCGAGACCATCCTTGAAATATTTCATACACTGATGTTGTGTAGAGGGGATGCTGTTGTACACGTGTAACCAAGGCCGGCCGAGCAAAGCGTTGTAGCAAGTCTTGGTGTCAATGACGTGAAATTTAATGTCCGTAACGAGCAGCCTAAAGCGCATCGTCAATATTACAGACTCGAGCATCCGTGATGACTGGGAGTCAAACCCGGAGATAGTGATCTTATCCCGAGCGAGGTGTTGAACGCTCATGCAGATTTCCTTCAACACTCTCACATTGAGGAGATTGACGAAGGACCCATTATCAACCAGGATTTTTCCTATCTTGATGTCATGACAGTATCCGGAGACATAAAGGGGACGGTTATGCTCGCATGTCCCAAGGAGAAGATCTTCATCGCCGAAGGTGATATCGGCTGTGTGCACTTCTTCCAACTCGTCCTTCATCTTTTCTTCAGCGAGGAAAGCTTGGAATTGTTCCGGCTCTTGTAATGCCTTGATCAGCGAATCTTTCACCTCTTTGGATAGCAGAAGGGCGTCGAGAATGCTTAGTTGTGAAGGTAGCTTTCTCAAGTGTGCCAGAACGTTGTAGTCCACCTTGTTTTTCTTTGGCGGGTCCTTGGCTGTCAGCTCTTTGATGGCTTGGTCATCAAGGATGATATCCTCAGGGACTTTTTCTTTTCCCTTATCTTTTCTATTTGACCCACTGTTCGAGGGCCTAAGATTCTTTTCGGGTAGCGTGTGATTACGCAGCTGAATGTTCTCGTAGTTCTTCGGTTCTTCCTCTTTTCCCGACGTGGATTCTTTGAAGAGAGGGCCAAGAGTCATTTCTTAGGCAGATTCGCTCCCGAAGGTGAGAACTTGTGGTCCCCCAGCGTCGACCATGCGACAGTTGCCGGTAGTTCTTTTACGCTCCTCGGTCGTGTTTCTTTGCTCCCGACGAGTTTTGCGTTTCATCCGCTTGAAATGTTGCCGGTGAGCAACATATCCCTGCCACCATCTTTTAAAAGCGTTGCACTCTTCGGTGGGGTGCACAATCTTTCGATGATATAAGCAGTAGCTAGGATGTATTTCCGCTTCATCAAGAATGTTTCCTTCGGAGGGTGGCAGCTTTATTCCCATCGATATGGCTTTGGCGAACCTCTTTCTCGTTTTGAACCTGCTTTTATTTGCGGCGGATGTACTTTGATCTGGCGGGAGTGTTTCAACCCTTTCGTCCAGTCGTCGGCGTTTGGCTTTTTCAAATATGGCCATCTCACGCTCTCGAGCAGCTTTTCTTTTAAGAAGAGCTTCGTTCAGGAATGCATCAATCGTTTCGTCTGACAGCCCTAGAAGTTCCGGTTCAGGATTTGCCCCCAGTTTCTTTATGTAAGGAGCTTCTTCATCGTCTATCGACGAGTGAGAGATCACATGGCAACTTGCCACATAACCTTCAGATTCGTCCGACGAGTCTTCTCCATTGTCATCATCTCCGTCCTCAAGGACGTGGCTAAGAAATTCTTGGAGTGTGACTGGAGTCCGCGCTTTTTGATTATATTCTTCCAACCCGTCAATCTGTTTTTGCAGGTCCGTGCGCTTGTCACCAGGCTTCACGGGCTTTTTGGTCTTCTTCTTCTTCTTCTTCGAAGACTTTGACGGCTGGATGTGAGTGCTTTGGCTATCACTACCAATCTTTGGAGTTGGGCGCGGTTTCAGCATTCCCTCGATGATCTCGGGTTCCAGTGGATTTTCCACCTGATCACCGGACATGTTTGGAGATCCTTCAGCATTCTTTTCGTCTTGGCTGAAAGAGAGACCTCCCATGGAGCTTCTTCTATGAAAGAGCATGATGTCCCCGATGTATCCGTCTTCTTGGGGGCGTGTGGCTGGGGCGGGTTCACCTTCCAATTCTCGGACAGGGCAAATTTGCCCTGTTGGTATTGATCTTCAATCCAGCCTTTAAAGATGAAGCAATCTTCAATTGGATGACTTACCGTTTGATGGTAAGGGCAATAATTGGGACTATTAGCCTCGTCGGGTTGCAACAGTCATTTTGGATTCGGCAGATTGATGAGCCTGTTGCGCACCGCTAGTTCGAACAATCTCTTCGTTTTGTCCTGGAGGAACGAATAAGGACGCTTCATCTTCTCATTATAGTATCGCCGTCTTTCCTCTAGGCGATCCGTTAATTTTGGACCACTGGGCTGCTATTGAGTATTCGCAACGAATGTCGCCTTCCCTTTACCCTTTTCGTTTCGCGGCTCCGTCTTTAGAGGAGACGGTCTATGACCCATCTGATCCATTTGGGCCAGTTTGTCGATCAAGGCCTGGAACGTGGTCGGCTTGAAGAACATCATGAATTGGGAAATAGTTGCCTGAGGGTCCAGAGTGCCCACAAACATGCCCACTGCCGGCGCTTCTTCAATGCGCTGCTCACATTTCGACCACAAATTCCGCCATCGTATTGCGTATTGTACCCAAGTTTCGCCTGGCTTCACCCTGGCATTGATCAATGCCGTTATTGGGGTGCGTTCACTAGCACTCGCGAAACGCTGGGTGAATAGTAGCTTCATCTCTGCAAAAGTCTTGACGGAGTCGTTTGGAAGTTCAGAATACCACTCGAATGCCGTCTCCGACAAGCTACCGAAAAACTGGCGGAGTAGAAGTTTATCGTTAACCCCGGTGTTGCCGCACAAGGCTCTGAATTGAGCGATATGCTGATGTGGATTCCCCGTCCCTTTATATACATGAAATTTAGGGATCGTATATCCCGGCGGGTACTTTATTTGGTCATACCAGCCTGGATAAGGTCGTCCAGTCTTAACGATCTGTCCAGCCGCTTCGTTCGCCTGGTGAGCTCGTATCTGCTGAGCAATGTAATCATCCAGAGCGGCCTTGGAGATAGTCACCTCTTTGGCTGCTGAAAGAGCCTGAGGAGGGTTCGATGTCTCCCCTCTGTCGTTTTCAACGATAATTGGGGGGTCTTCAGCCGGAGGTTCCGGCTGTAATATCATCCCGACCATGTCTTAGAATAAAAGAGTCATTCGTTTTATGTTGGCTGCCTGTTCTGCAGCCTCTTTTTCTTTCCTCTCGAGCATTCTTCGGAGGAATTCAGTATCAATTTCTTGTTCCCGACGTTGTTCCGAGGTCTCCGGATTGTCTTTTGGCCCAGTGAGTGCGGCCATTGGAGTCAGCATCTCCTGAGGTTTCTGTTGCTGTTGTTCCTGGGCCTTCGTTATCGATCGGGTAAGCGGTCGATGACCCGTAGAAGCATGGCTTTCCTCTTTTCCGGAAGCCATATAAACAGTATGCACCATCATGACTACAGACTTGGGGCGTTTAGATTCGACGTCCTTACGGCTTGCCGCATTCACGGGGGCTTTCTCTGGCCTCCTTCTCTTATGAGCAGTTGAAGTGGAGGGAGCCGTTGCAGCGGCCACCCAAATGGCTGTCGCCTTTTGTGGCTTGACTGGATGGTTTTCTCCTTGTCGAGCTTTAAGCTTCTTTGATCGGCGAGAGTAGTCCTGGTCAATCACCGATTCCTGGACATGTCGCCAGACTCTATAAATTTTGGAGGACAGCCGCTGAGGGGGCTGCTCCGTCTTCTTTTCTGTAGTAATCTCCATAGGTGGAGGAGATTTCTTCAGCACGGCAGTCGGAGAGTTCTTGCGAACCTTCCTAAGCGGTTCAAAGCTGTTTCCAGTTGGAATAGCAGCATTGATTTCCGCCATGGGAGCTGGCGGAGTTAGCCCAGAGGGGGAGTTGCCCCCGGCCTTCCTTACTTGGCGCCAGTGACGACGTCGAGCATGTCATGTGGATAGGATTGTCTCAGCTGTAGGGGTGACTTCGTCATGCCCCCTGTCTTGACAGAGGGTTGTCGCCGGTGTCAGCCTTTTGAAGACCGACGTTCGCTGAGATGTAATGTCCAACCTATCAAATACAGACATCTGGGCAGATGTGATTTCGCCTGGAGCGGGAGCTTGAGTGGCCAGCCTTGTGAAGACTGACTTCTTGTCAGGAGAAGCCTTTCTAATGATTTCGCCCGCTTGAGCCGGGATAGCTATCCGCTTTGGGATAGTTGCTTCAGGTATGGCGGGCTTGTTGGCATTCTGGCCCAGTCTGTTGAAAACTGAGGCATTAGACTTGGGCAACCCATTGAGAGGGGCCGCGGCAGTGGTAAGTCGATCAAAGACCGACTTCTTTGGGGCTTCTTGCGGCAGCATCGAGGCATCGAAGCTCATGGGTGGGATCATAGTCCCAAAGAACATCCCAGTAGTGGCCTGAGTTACTTGGTCCAACGGCATTGTGAACAAGGAGGCCGCCTGGGGCCCGTAAGTTACATCTCCAGATGAGGCGGAACGAGAGTTGCAGTTGCAGCTGGAATATTTTATGCAGGTAGACGCCATTGATCTTTCGTTTTCTGCACAGAGCAAGACACCAAATCTTAGTACCTCGAATCCAAGGGCAACCATATTAAATCGCGATTCGTTCGCGAACACGACACACGAAGTGTGGAGCGGAAAGAGGAAAAGGTCCCACCGGGCGTGCCGGAATCTATTCCCCGCCGAAAACACGGGGACGTGACCGCGCGGGTCCGTCTTGCCTGAATTTCGGGGCAGATACTAATTGGTGCTATCCGTCCACCTCTCCGAAGATGCCAAGTTGATTTATGACACCGTATATCGAAGGTTTAAACGAATGCGGCCGATGGAGCAGACTTCGTCAGATTCCCCCTCATTTGAAGGGTTTTTGATTGTGGGGACGCTCTTCCCTGCAGGCGTAAGCCCCTGCAGTTAATTACGCTACCGCATCGCGGTAACAACTTTCTCCTTCTCCAGATGGTCACTTCGTGTCGTTGGTGTTTGTTTTGTTTTTGGTTGCCCGTGGATTGTATACGGAGACTAATTTATGTTGTCGCCCGTAGGGCGTGGATTAATCTAAATCCGTATCTTCTTAGATTTGGGTTTGGGGGCTGGGTTTAAGGATACGTTAGTCTCATTTGAGACTAAGATCAACTTAAACGTTTGTTAAGGATACGTTAGTCCAATTTTTAGACTAAGATCAACTTAACAGGATCGTTTAGATCCAACAAGAGAGCAATTGGGCTCTATTGTTTAGTTTAGGGACATTGCGGTCGATTATTTTAAGGACATTACGGTCCAGCGTTAGTTTAAGGACATCTCGGTCCAGGTTAAGGACATCATAGTCCGTGAGTTTAAAGACCTCACAGTCAAGGTTAAGGACATCATAGTCCGTGAGTTTAAAGACCTCACAGTCAAGGTTAAGGACATCATAGTCCGCGAGTTTAAAGACCTCACTGTCAAGGTTAAGGACATCTTAGTCCGTGGGTTTTAAAGTACCCCACAGTCCGTAGAATGTTTGGTTGTCGGGACCCATCACCTCTCTGAAGACGTTGAAGGATTACAACGACAAATATCAGAGGAGTAAAGAGATGTACCCTCGAACCGATGTGAGTTGGTTGAAAGATCTGTAGTCCAATTTGGGGCTAAGATCTGTTAACATATTTATGAGCAGATGAGCTCAATTAATATGAGTTGAGAACTTATGGCCAATCTTGGGCTAAGTTCAATCAGGTTAAAATGTTTAACATTTTATTTTGGTCTGTTGAGCCTTTATTTGGGTTTGGCCCTTTTAACAATGCCGAGCATTGATTTATATCTTGACAATGTTTTTGTCTTTTATTGAATGCTGAGCATTCATCAGAGCTCTGGGCTTATTAAAGAACAATTTATGTTCTGTCAGCGCAACACGTGGCGCACTAGGCGCTTTGCGCCAGTCAAAGAGCGCAGTGCGCTTCTGCCACATGGCGCACATGTAAGAGACACGTGTCGCACTCAGCGCTAGGCGCCAGATGATGAGCGCATGATACCAGTTTATGAACGCTGAGCGCTAGTTCATGAGCGCATTGCGCTTTCAGTTTAGTGGCGCACACGTGGTGCGCTTGGCGCTGAGAGCCAGCCCATAAGCGCAGTGCGCTATTTCAAGAGCGTAGAGCACTAGTGGTTAATTGGCGCATACGCGGTTAACACGTGACGCATTTGGCGCTGAGCGCCAGTCCAGAAAGCGCAGAAGCGCAGTTCAAGAGCGCAAAGCGCAGTTCAAGAGCGCAAAGTGCATCTGATCAATTTCATGATCTAGGAAAAAAATTTATGTTCTTTTAAAAGAGACTTTGTCTCAAGATCTAAGAACAACAGTTCTTATTTTTGCAGAAGATATTTCCAATCTCTTATGTTGATGAAAGGCTTTGCCTTTATAGATCCATGATCTGTGAGAAGAATTATGTTCTTCTTTTATTTTATGATGAGATCTTTTGATCACTTTGTGGAAGACTTTTTGTCTTATAGATCCATGATCTTTAAAGAAGTAAATTCTTCTTTTTATGAGATGATTTCATCTCTATGTTCATCATTATCATTTTACCTTGAAGAAGGATCTTCTTGCAAGAGCTTGCTTTTTATCTTTGAGTTTCTCAAAGTTTATTGGTTTTTTTTTAAGACTGGAAGTCTTGGGGCCTTTATATAGGGCAAGCTGATTTGTTGAATCGGTTAAAGAGATCTTTCTCTGATTGATTTGGAGATATTTCTTCACCATTGGATCTCTGATCCTAGGGCTTCTGTGTTACAGAAGGCAATTTTCTTGTTTTTAACAAGATTGATAAATCTTTCCATACAGAATTTATTCTGTCTTTTAGTAATTTTTATTTACCATTGGATCATTGATCCAACGGTGTTCTGATTTACAGAGCACAATCTTGTTATTTGGAATGATTTTGAGGAATCATTTCTTAACAGAATTTAATTCTCATTACTTAATGATTTATCATTATTATTAGATCTTTGATCTAATGGTGAGGAGATTTTAGTTCCAGCGCTAGCGCACCCGTGTCTTACACGTGGTGCGCTGCTCAGAGCGCAGCGCACCTAGCGCTAGCGCATCCGTGTCTCATACATGGTGCGCTGCTTAGGGCGCAACGCACTTGGCGCTGCATCTGAAGCGTTTCTTCATTTTGAAATTTAAATTTCAAATAGAGTTTTGCTCTGATTGGGGGAAACAGTGATATTAAATAATATCAACTTTATTTACATTCATCTTTACCTACAACTGTTTGAAAATGAAAAGAAACAATGATAATAAGACGTGCCTAAACATTGGCATACAGGAAGGTAAGTACAAGGAACTAGAAGTCAGGCTGTGCCGCGAGCTGGTCCAAGTCCTCCTGGCTAGGCTCGATCTCCTGAGAGTTCGGTCCTCCTGACGAATATTCCAAAAAAAAAAACAGAAAGGAAAGTCGTCGGCGAACTGACGCTCGGTAAGTTGTAACACCTTAGTTCATTTATACCATATTTGATTTGAGTATTTTCTAATCTTGTGACTATTTCTTGATTATTACTTGTTTTGGGTGTGGATAGTGCTTTGGTATCTATGGTTAGTATCCGATCCAACCCGCATGCTTGAAACCCTTTATGCTTCAAGATTACGACATATTCTTACTAGTAGAGAGAATCCGTGCACACATATATGTCCTATATACATGTATCATATATTCAGTATCTGCATATATTTTATATAATACAAATTATAACCAAACTATATTTTTAAGTATCTAGCATGGCCTGTATCATACCCCATACCCTGTGCGTGCATCCAGACATCGTGTTCACGTCCGGTTTGATAAAATGGACTCGTTTGGATCGCTACCTGTTTTTACGTGTATCCGTTCTTGGAGGTATGCATTCTATCTAACCGGACATCGCATTATGGTTTTGGTTGATACGTATATTATCCGTATTTTAAAACTAGATTTTTAGACAGAACCCGGGTATTTTTCGGAGTATTTTTGTAAAATCCTATAATATATATTATAATATTTTAACAGTTTATACAAATATATTATATATATATATATATATATATATATATATATATATATATATTTCTAAACTAAATCTCTCTCAGATTATTCTCACACACTCTCTCTCTTTCTTACACACACACACACACATACATATTTTACCTATGATATCACAACACCTCTCTCTCCTCAAAATTTCTTCCTCGTCTTCCTATGCCTCCTCACGAGAACCCGTGTCCTAACCCTAGCCGAGCCCTTGTTGCCGACCATCCCAACTTCATCTTTCCCTCGTCCTCGACCGCCTCATCACCATCTCTTCTCTCCCGAGCACTCAACGCCACCACCACGACCCCCAACGGCTTCGTCACGTGAACCCAACACCCACAACCCAAGAAAACCCTGACCTCGACTTCCCCCTCACCGTCGATCTTCTCGTCAACAGCACCCGACCTCATCACCTCCTCCTTCTCCTCTCCTCCTCTCCTCTCCCGAGCACCTGACTGAGATCTCTGCACACCCGACGACCCAAGAAACCCAAGAAACCCTTCACCGCCGGTCGCCCTCACCTCGCCATCGACACCCTCACCGACTTCACCTTCATCACCTCTCATCCCTCTCCTCCTTCTCTTCACCTCTCTCCAACCCCGACACCACCATCACCCGAGAACCCACAGAACCTTCACCCTCACTTCACCGGCGACTCATCATCAACATCACCCTCGATCTCGACCACCTACACCTCCTCTCCTCTGTCCCCAGAAATCCAGAGCAACCACAACCCCAGATTCCCTCCATCTCCTTCTTCTTTTTCTTTCTTTCTCTCTCTCTTTTCTTTTCTGTTCTTGGCCGTCGGCGGAGACGCGCACATCGCCGATGATCCGGGTGACCCATTCGTTATCCTCATCCATCGTGGTCACGTCTTGGATTAGCCAGGTCCAGTCTTGTACGCGCATGTGCGCATCGCGACGTTTACCTGACATCAAACGTGACGTACATACCCCGACGTGAGATCCGATCAGGCAAGTTCGTCTTGCTACATGCTATGTTACTATATTTATATCCATATGAATAAAAATAATACATGTATCTTAATTATGCATCCCTTGTTATAGATTTATCGTTTTTGGATACCTGTACGTATCCGTACTGTCTATTGCATATCTAGTTGTATGCCGGAACCTCATTATATCACACTACTGATCTATTAGTACCACGTGCTTTCATATGTGCATCGTATGTAGTTATGGATATATATATATATATATGTATATATATATATATATATATATATATAGGTTATTATAGATAGACACATATGCATCCTGACATCAGCACTATTTACCGTGATCCCGACCTCGTTTACAATTTCACATTTGGTGTCTACTTGATATATATGCACCATATGGCATATCCTAACATACTACTTGACTTGTTACTTTGATCTTGTTACTAATGCCGACAATTCTGACTTGTTGTCCTGATGGACGTAACCTATTGTCTACATAGACAAAGCTGTACCTGCTTGATTCTGTGTTGGCATTAGACTTACATCTTCAATACTTGACTTGAACACATAACTTTGGGGGTAAGAGGAAATCAATAATGAAATCTGACTTGTAACTCAACAGTTCGATACTTATACTAATTAGTCTTTATGGGCTAGACCAACCCTGGGATGATACTGCTGATATCATTCGTCTGTACATGTTACATGTTTACTGCCTAGCGGCACGTCTCGGATTTAGCCCAAGAGTCTTGACCATGGTCCCGGGCACGCACAGGATACTATTGAGTTACTGTTTACCGCCGGAAACCGGGAAGACAAAACATCTTGCCTGAATTTAGGGGCAGATACTATTTGGTTTTATCCGTCCACCTCTCCGAAGATGCCAAGTTGATTTATGACACCGTGTATCGAAGGTTTAAATCGTTTTGTTCATCAGAGATGCTCATGTGGGAACACGTGAGCTTTGTTATGTAGCGTTGAACGCTAATGAATCACCGGGCTATTCTTCTATGGTTCTGAGGAATCAAGTTCTCCTTTTGTTCTTTGCAGGGATTAAATTCTTTTTAAAGGGGTTAAACCCTTGTTTCAGAGGAATTAAATTCACATATGTTTTGTAAGAGTTAAATTCCTGGTTTGAGAATTAAATTCTCTTTTTGTGGGAGCTTTTGGGAGGGGTTCCTCTTCTTTAGAGAATTAAATTCTCTCTTTATTTTTCTTCCCCTCTCCCTCTGTCTGTCTCTCCTTCTCTCCTCCTTTCCTTGCTCCTATTTATATGAGAAGAAAAAGAATCAATTTGTTAAGGGAATCCCTCATTGAGAGATTGTGATTGATTTCATGATCTTTTAGATCAATCAGTGAATTTTATTCACCGTTGGATTTTAATCCAAAGGCTCTCTGTTTAACAGAGAAGATTTCTTATTTGTTTAACAAGATTATGAATATCTTGTTAGTTTTAATAAGATTAGAATTTTATTCTATCATATCTTTTTAATTTAACAAGAGCAGAAATATATTTTCTTAACATAGAATTTAATTCTATCATATAGATATCTCGTTAGTTTAATAAGATTAGAATTTTATTCTAACATAGATTTCTGATCATATGAATATCTTGTTAATTTAACAATATTAGGAAAATATTTTCCTATGATAGAATTTTAGTGTACCAGATGATCACCGTTGGATTTTTGATCCAAAGGTCCTCTGTTTAACAGAGAAGATCTTTTTAGTTTGAGAAATATCAGAAAAATATTTTCCAAAATAGAATTTAATTCTAGAATTTGATAGGAGCATTTTAAATTAGGTCGCTCACATGCTTTGCATGTGAGAGGCAAGAGAACTCACGTGTTTAACATGTGACTCCTGCTGTGGGTTTTAGCCTGTTTATGTTCAGCGCTCATATGCTTTGCATATGAGCGCTCACGTGTTTTACACGTGAGGCTTGTTTGGCCGTTGGTGATTTATGTTCAGCGCTTATATGTTTTGCATATGAGCGCTCACGTGTTTTACACGTGAGGCCTGTTTGGCCCTTAATTTTTTATTCAGCGCTCATATGCTTTGCATATGAGCACTCGCGTGTTTTACACGTGAGGCATGTTTGGCCATTAATTGTTTTAATTTTTAGCACCCATATGCTTTGCATATGTGCTCCCACGTGTTTAACACGTGAGGCCAAATTTTGTGGACTCTCCCCCTTTTTTTATAAGGGAACAAGTAGCTCTTGGTCGAAAATTTTGGCGGGAACAGTTACATCGACGATTCCATTAAATTGATTTTAAAGACTTTATCGTAGATAACCTAGTAGCACCATTTAGGTTACATATTGCACTTCACATACACATACATACCTCACCGTTCATATCTGTGTTATTCTTTATATTCATGTTTACTTATATCGTTACATCCTGGTTATTACTGTTGTTTTGATGTTATAACGCACTGACGTCTGGATTTTGCATGGCCCAGTTCCTCTATCATTATCGCAGGCTGAACAGAGTACTTTAGCTGTCAAGCCGAGCAGTGAGGAATTGATTATATATGATTTAGAGATGTTTAGCTCTTAGACTCTTAGCTTATTTTTTCGCACTTTTATTTCTTGATGTGAGCCTATATTGGGACGTTTTCTCCAGATGTTGTTTATTGAATTTAATATCGTTTCCGCTTATACATTTTCTTGACTCTTTTATTTGGCAAATGGACATGTATTAACTAGTTTTTATATTTTACAGTTCTTGATATTCTATAGACAGCCGTAATATGACTGTAGAGGGATGATTCCTATCCACAAGTAGCATGGTTGGCTCTGTCACGTGCCGTAGTTTGCGCACTCTGGGAAGCGGAGTGTGACAGGGTTTGTTTGGTATTAGAGTCATAGGATTTAGGGTTAATCGGGTTTGGATCTTTTATAGTTGGATATTAAACCCAATACACTAATCAGAAAACCCGTAATTAGGAACATGTCCTACCACATTACTTTCTTGTCATTCTTGAATCTATAACTATCTTGTTTTTTTGAATCCTGTTTACCGTTGCTAATCCACTACAGTGTCTTGACTTCAGAATCATGGCGGATAGAGATTTGTGATCGTACCAGAGGTGTGTCGATAACGCCGCCTTTCTTGGAGTTATACGTAGGATGCTGGAGAACCAGAAGCAGCAAACTGATCTGAATCAGTGGTAAGCCGAGGCTTTCCAGGAGGGTCTGCGGACAGTCCAGCAGTCCGTAGACGCAGTAGCGGCCAAGCCAGCATAGCGTGAGGGCACCGTGGTGGATTTCAGGTAGCTTGGTCCGTCCACATTTACTGGATTGGAGGAGCCATTACTAGCGGAGCAGTGGCTAGTTGATACGGAGAATCTGCTCGTCGCCTCCATATGACAAGAGGGTGGATGTTGTACGCATCCAACTGGTGGATTATGCTCGCAAGTGGTGGATCGTGAAGGAGACTCGTCTGCCCAAGTCGATCAGTTGGACAACGTTTTCACGGAGTTAATTGAAGAAGTTCTTTCCGCAAACTGCTCGAGAAGAAATGGAAGAAAAGTTTATTAGCTTGAAGCAGAATGGCGGATCCGTACCTATGAAGAAGCCCGTCGTATCCGATTAGAAAAGGAGCCTGATTTGTGAATTTTGCCATATACCCGGATACCTACAGAAGGAATATAGAAGGAGGCATAGACTCTGTCTTGTTTGCAGATCAGCTGACCATACTATCAATGCTTGTCCTTCAAAGCTATAATTGAGGGACGATACTCAGAAGCTACCGCAGAAGCAGATTCAGAGGCAGAAGTAGATTACTCAGGGGCCTAATCAAGCACGGGCCTTTACTTTGACGGCTGAGGAAGCCAAGGCTTCTGATGAAGTCGTTTTAGGTATCCTACCCGTTCATAATTTCTCGTATTGGCATTATTCGATTCAGGTGCATTCCATTGTTTTATGTTGTCCAAGTTTATTACCGTACACTCGATTCCACATGCAGCCCTGTCCAGTTGCTGGGACATACACATTGGGAATGGGAAAATTATATCTAGTAGTGAGTGCAAGGATTGTCCGATTGTTATATGCGGACGAGAGCTATTCATGGATTTCTTGGTGATTGATAGTGGCAGCTATGATATCGTTTTGGGAATGGATTTTCTTGGCACTTTCCATGCTCACATCGATTATAAGGCAAAAAAAATGATTTTCCAAATTCCCGGACATCCGAAGTTTATATTTTCAGGAGGTGGCAGATCTGTCGGGCCAGTCGAATTTAGGGCTAGGCCGACAAGTGTCGTTTTTTCGTTGATGGAAGTAGATAAGGAAGAAGCGCCAACAATAGCCTGAGAGTTTATGGACGTGTTCGAAGACATCTCGGGTTTACCGCCAAAATGAGATGTGGATTTTGCGATCGATCTTATTCTTGGAGCGGCGCCGATTTTAAAGGCGTCTGATGGCACCAGTGGAGCTAGAAGAAGTCAAGGAATAGGTCGTCGAATTATTAGAGAAAGGTTGGATTCGCAGCAGCAATTCACCCTAGGGAGCTCCAGTTCTTCCAGTTAAGAAGAAAGATAGCACCGTTATCGAGAATTAAATCGGGTGACTATTAAGAATAAATACCCGATCCCTCGCATCGGCGAATTATTCGATCAACTCAGTGGCTTGAGGGTATTCTCGAAACTGGATTTGCGATCTGGATATCATCAAGTTCGAGTAAAATCAGAAGATATTTGCAAGATCGCGTTCCGAGCTCGATATGGGCATTACGAGTATTTAGTAATGCTATTCGGAGTCACGAACGCACCGGCGATATTTATGGACTTGATGAACCGAATCTTTTCACCGTATTTGGACCAGTTTATAGTAGTGTTTATCGATGCTATTTTGGTCTATTCGAGGAGCTAAGAAGAGTATGCAAAACACTTGAAGATCGTACTGCAAACGTTGAAGCAAGCAAAGTTATATGCGAAGATAAGCAAGTGCGAGTTCTGGCTCGAAGAAGTGAAGTTTTTGGGTCATGTCGTATCCGGAGATAGAATTGCAGTTGATCCTGAAAAGATTGCAGTAGTTCATGATTGGCCGATTCCGAAGAACGTAGCGGAGATCCGAAGTTTTCTTGGGCTCGCCGAATATTCTAGAAGGTTCGTGGAAAATTTCGCTCGAATAGCTAAACCATTGACCAAGCTAACACGAAAGGAGGTACCGTTCGTTTGGACGGAGAAGTGTGCGTCAGCTTTCGAAGCGTTGAAGTAAAGATTGACTACCGCTCCTATCTTGACAGTGCCGGACAGTTCCGGAGGGTTGGTTATTCACAGCGACACATCTAGGAAAGGTTTGGGATGTGTTCTGATGCAGCATGGGAAAATTATAGCCTACGCATCGAGACAATTGAAGACCCATGAGAAGAATTACCCAACTCATGATTTGGAGCTTGCAGCAGTGATTTTCGCTTTGAAGATTTGGAGACAGTACTTATTGGGCGAAAGGGTAGAAGTATTTACCTATCGCAAAAGCCTAAAGTATGTGTTCATACAGAAAGAGCTCAATATGAGGCAGCGTAGATAGTTGGAGCTGATGGCTGACTATGATCTTGATCTAAAGTACCATCCGGGAAAAGTTAATGTAGTGCCGGATGAGCTAAGTCGGTTGCCAGAAATACAGATGTTGACTGCACAGAAGAAGCTTATAGATGATTTACAGAGATTCGAGTTGGAGATCGTACTACCGCATTTTCCGGGACAGTTGATGTAGCTGCAAGTACAGTCGTCCTTGATTGATAATATTAAAGCAGCGTAGTCGCACGATCCAAGATTGCAGAAGTTTCGAGAACAAGTAGAAGCAGGACTTCGAACAGACTTGTTGATTCATGACGATGGTTCATTACGATATGAAAGCCGTTTATATGTGCCGAAATTAGATATTCATGAAGAAGTTATGAAGGAAGCGCATAGTTCCGTATATTCCGTACATCCGGGAGGCACGAAGATGTACCGAGATCTACGACAGCATTTCTGGTGGGAAGGCATGAGAAAAGAGATTGCTCGCTTTGTATCGAAGTGCTTGGTGTGTCAGCAAGTCAAGGCTGAACATCAAAGGGTAGCTGGTTTATTGCAACCACTTTTGATTCCTCAGTGGAAGTGGGAACATATAACCATGGATTTCGTGACTGCTTTACCGTGAAGTCCAAAGGGCAACAATGCAGTTTAGGTGATTGTTGATCGATTGACCAAGGCAGCTCATTTCATACCATTTCGAGTTGGTCAGTTGATCGCACGCTTTTGGCGTGTCGGATGTTCAAAGTTCTAAAGTTATAACAACGATCAGGACGGTGTCGCTTCGCAGCTAGCCGGTTGAGCATGGGTCGATCCACAGGGAGATGGTTGTATGTCCGTTCTTATCTTAGACGAGTCAATAAAAAATGTGTATATATTTGTTCAATTCTAACCTATGTGTTATATGCAAGTATAAAGTTGTTAAGAAAAAGATACGAAAGTGTAAGCTAAAGAAATCCGCACTCAAAACCTTTGAGCCGAGTCTTGACCAATTGAAGCTAGAGCAATCGGCAACAACATTGATTAGGGTACTTAAGCACGGTATTCGTGGAATCCGGCTTATTGACCCTTGTCCGTCCGTTCTTATCTCTTGCTTTTGCCTCCGGCCAAACCGAACGCAACCGGTCACGGTTAGGAATCACCGTTACCTTGGAAGGGTAGGGTGCCTAACAGAGCGCTTGCGTAACGTTTGGGCGGAGTTCAAAGGAAAATAACGGGAAAAGGAAATGAGGAAAGAAACCTTAACTTACAATATTGTATTTATTCTTAACAACAACATATTACAACCATTCACAAAACGAACCAAAAAGAGCAAAAGAAAAGATAAACAAAGAAAAGAAAAGATTACAAACAAGTAATTAAAAGTGCATGAAAGTAAAGTAAGGTAATAAAAAGCAAGAAAGAAATAAGCAAGAAAATAACAATAAGAACCATAGAACCAAATACACGACATGGGTTCAATAACCAAATCTTAAACTTGCAAGCTCGCTTAAGAGGTTGCAAGATCAAGAAAAGGCAAAGAACTCATGGAGAATGAAGCACAAAAGAGAGAACAAAATGATACAACCTCTTGAGATCAATGACCAAAGCTTAAACTTGCAAGCTCACTTAAGAGGTTGCAAGATCAAGTTAAGGTAGAGAGCTCAAGGGGGAAGCTAAGCAAAAAGAATGATACAAATTAACCCTTATCTTCATTTAACATCCACTCAAAAGCTCTCACAACAATTTAATGGAGGGAAGATGAAGAAGAAGAAGAAGAAAACTAAAACTAACAAAGAGAAAGCATGAAAAGAACACCATTGGCTTGGCAAGTTCTGGGGTATTTATAGGTAGTAAACAGAGAACCTAGGGCAATATTCTGAATCAAAATGAATGTACCAATCTGCCCCCAGAAAACGACCCAGTGCGGAGCCCACATGGCCGCGGTTCCGCGGCCTAAGCCTGCTTATGCCGCGGAACCGCGGCTATAATAGGGAATTGGGCCGTAGGTTTTTGTGGGGATCCTTGGTTTGATGTTGTCTGCTGTATGGTATATGACTTTTCTCAGAAGCTCTTCACAATTCTTCCAGAATTTCAGTAGATCAAAAGGTGATGTGATGTGGATCTTTTGCCATGATTTCCTCGAGCTCCGCGTAAATATGTTGGATCTTGTGTTGACATTGAGCTTTGTGCATGAAAATGACATCGATTTGCCATTTTGTCCCTTAAACTGGTGTGTGGCAACATACGGATAGAGAGCGGAGACCCGTGTTTTATCTGTGGTTGGCAGTAATCCGGAATTTGTCATACTTTTCCATGAATTTCATTGTTTAGAGCTGAGAACCAGTATCTTGTAAATATATAGCAAACACTGATTAAAAGCACCTGCCTATAACCAAACGAGAGTAAGAATGGGCGGTATAAAATGCAATATTCTGGTATGAACATCAGTCAACGGAAGTTTTAGTTGAACGGTACATGCAGGAGATTGTGAGATTGCATGGAGTACCTGTGAGCATCGTTTCCGATCATGATACCCGATTCTTATCGCACTTTTGGAGGAGTCTACAGGAAAGTTTGGGGACTCGATTGAAGTTCAGCACAGCCTATCATCCTCAGACAGATGGCTAGTCAGAAAGAACGATCCAAACTCTTGAAGATATGTTGAGAGCAATCATGTAAGACCTCAAGGGTTCATGGGAGGATCATTTTCACTGGGTGGAGTTTTTTTATAATAACAGTTTTCAGACGACTATACAGATGACTCCATTCGAAGTATTATATGGTTGTAAATGTCGCTTGTCCGTCTGTTGGGATGATGTTGGAGAAAGAAAATTATTGGGACCGGATCTTGTCGTGCAAACCGTGGAGAAACTTAATACGATCCAGAATCATATGAAGGCTGCACAAGATCGACAGAAAAGTTGGGCCGATACAGGACGAAGACCTCTGGAGTTCGCAATTGGAGATCTTGTATTCCTGAAGATATCACCGACCAGAGGAGTGATTCGATTTAGTAGTCGAGGCAAGCTTAGTCCTCGATTTGTGGGGCCTTTCAATATTATCGAGCGCGTTGGAGAAGTAGCTTATCGATTGGCTTTACCACTATCCTTGGTGGGTGTTCATGACGTATTTCATGTATCTCAACTCCGCAAGTATATTCGAGATGAGACACACGTACTAGATCACTTGGAACTGACAGTAAGGGATGACTTGACATACGAAGAACGACCGGTGGCGATTGTAGATCAAAGAGAAAAGGTCCTCAAGGAAAAGGTTATCCCTCTAATACTTGTTTCATGGGGAAATCGTTCGCACGAAGAATCAACTTGGGAACGTGAAGACGAGATTTGACAAAAGTTTCCATACCTATTTTCTTATATTCATGTTTTCTTGTCTCTTCTTGTTCCGGGAATTTCGAGAACGAAATTATTTTGTAGTTCGGTATAATGTAATACTCTAGTACATTTATACCATATTTGATTTGAGTATTTTCTAATATTGTGACTATTTCTTGATTATTACTTGCTTTGGGTGCGGATAGTGCTTTTGTATCTATGGTTAGTATCCGACCCGCATGCTTGAAACCCTTTATGCTTCAAGATTACGACATATCCTTACTAGTAGAGAGAATCCGTGCACACATATATGTCCTATATACATGTATCATATATTCAGTATTTGCATATATTTTATATAATACAAATTATAACCAAACTATATTTTTAAGCATCTAGCATGGCCTGTATCATCCCCATACCCTGTGCGTGCATCCAGACATCTGTTCACGTCCGGTTTGATAAAACGGACTCGTTTGGATCGCTACGTGTTTTTACGTGTATCCGTTCTTGGGGGTATGCATTCTATCTAACCGGACATCGCATTATGGTTTTGGTTGATAAGTATATTATCCGTATTTTAAAACTAGATTTTTAAACAGAACCCGGGTATTTTTCGGAGTATTTTTGAAAAATCCTATAATATATATTATAATATTTTAACAGTTTATACGAATATATATATTATATATATTTCTAAACTAAATCTCTCTCTTCTCAGACTATTCTCACCCCCCCTCTCTCTCTCTCCGCCATCTCTCTCTCTCTCTCTCTCTCTACTATATATATACATATATTTTACCTATGATATCACAACACCTCTCTCTCCTCAAATTTTCTTCCTCGTCTTCCTCTGCTTCCTCACGAGAACCCATGCCCTAACCCTAGCCGAGCCCTAGCCCTCGTCGCCGACCATCCCAACCTTACCTTTCCCTCGCCCTCGACCACCTCATCACCCTCTCTCCTGTCCCGAGCACTCAACGCCACCACCACGACCCCCAGCGGCTTCGCCGCGTGAACCCAACACCCACAACCCAAGAAAACCCCGACCTCGACTTCCCCCTCACCGCCGATCTCCTCGTCAACAGCACCCCGACCTCATCACCCACTCCTTCTCCTCTCCTCTCCCGAGCACCCGACCGAGATCCCTGCATACCCGACGACCCAAGAAACCCAAGAAACCCCTCACCGCCGATCACCTTCACCTCGCTGTTGACACCCTCGTCGACCTCGCCTTCATCACCTCTCATCCCTCTCCTCCTTCTCTTCACCTCTCTCCAACCCCGACACCACCATCACCCAAGAACCCGAGAACGCACAGAACCTCCACCCTCACTTCGCCGGCGACTCGTCGTCAACATCACCCCCGCCTCGACCACCTACACCTCCTCTCCTCTGTCCTTAGAAACCCAGCGCAACCACAACCTTCTCTTCTTTTTCTTTCTTTCTCTCTTTCTTTTCTTTTCTGTTCTTAGCCGTCGTCGGAGACGCGCACGTCGCCGACGATCCGGGCGACCCAGTTGTCGTCCTCATCCAGCGTGGTCATGTATTGGATTAGCCAAGTCCAATCTTGTACGCACGTGTGTGCATCACGACGTTTACCTGACGTCGAACGTGACGTACGTACCCCGACGTGAGATCCGATCAGGCAAGTTCATCTTGCTACATGCTATGTTACTATATTTATATCCATATGAATAAAAATAATACATGTATCTTAATTATGCATCCCATGTTATGGATTTACCGTTTTTGGATAACCGTACGTATCCGTGCTATCTTTTGTATATCTAGTTGCATGCCGGAACCTCATTATATCATACTACTGGTCTATTAGTACAACGTGCTTTCATATGTGCATCATACGTAGTCATGGATATATATATATATATATATATATATATATATAGGTTATTATAGATAGACACATATGCATCCTGACATCAACACTATTTACCGTGATCCCGACCCCGTTTACAATTTCACATTTGGTGTCCACTTGATACATATGCACCACATGACATGTCCTGACACACTACTTGACTTGTTATTTTGATCTTGTTACTAATGCCGACAATCTTGACTTGTTGTCCTGATGGACGTAACCTGTTGTCTACATAGACAATCTTATACCTGCTTGATCCTGTATTAGTATTAGACTTACATCTTCAATACCTGACTTGAACACATAACCTTGGGGGTAAGGGGAAATCAATAATGAAACTTGACTTGTAACTCAATAGTTCGATACTTATATTGATCAGTCTTTACGGGCTAGGCCAGCCCCAGGATGCTGCTGCTGCTGACATCATTCGTCTGTACATGTTACCTGTTTACTGCCTAGCGACACGTCTCGAATTCAGTCCGAGAGTCTTGACCGTAGTCCCAGACACGCACGGGATACGATTGAGTTATATCGACGATTCCATTAAATTGATTTCAAAGACTTTATAGTAGATAACCAAGTAGCACTGTTTAGGTTACTCATCGCACTTTACATACACATACATACCTCACCGTTCATATCCGTGTTATTCTTTATATTCATATTTACCTATATCGTTACATCCTGGTTATTACTGTTGTTTTGATGTTATGATGCACTGACGTCTGGGTTTTGCATGGTCCAGTTCTTCTATCTTTATCGCAGGCTGAACATGAGTAGTTTAGCTGTCAAGTCGAGCAGTGAGGAATTGATTATATGTGATTTAGAGATATTTAGCTCTTAGACTCTTAACTTATTTTTCCGCACTTTTATTTCTTGATTTGAGCCCATATTGGGACGTTTTCTCTAAATGTTGTTTATTGAATTTAATATCGTTTCCGCTTATACATTTTCTTGACTCTTTTATTTGGCAAATGGACATTTACTAACTAGTTTTTATATTTTACAGTTCTTGATATCCTATAGACAGCCGTAATGTGACTGTGGAAGGATGATTCCTATCCACAGGTAGCATGGTTGACTCTGTCACGTGCCGTAGTTTGCGCACTCTGGGAAGCGAGGCGTGTCATAAGTCCCAAAAGAAGAAAGAGAATATACAAGTAATGTGAAATGAACAGATAAGTCTTATATGATTGATTACCGATATATGATAGTTATTCTAACGTGGTAGTTTGTACCTTGGTAAAGAAGGTATTCATGTATATGAGAGGAGTCCATCTTATCCCGTGGATTATGGTAACATATAGTACAAGGCTCCGTTATAACCTACGGGACAACGGCACGATAATTCATGTAGGTGTCTTTTAAGTGACCTCTCGTGCCACGATATACGTTCCGTACCAATCTACCCCTTTATTTCCGCGTAATGTATTATATAGATTATGATTACAAGTCTTGCCGAAACCATGGATACAAAATGTTCAAGTAGTCATGTTCATGATGTAATCAAGTATTCAAGTAGTCAAGTCAAGTTATAATCATAGTTCGGTCAAGTCAAGTCAAGTATATATGTTTGATATTGAT
The DNA here is from genome assembly GCA_030015575.1 of Agapanthus africanus. NCBI lineage: Eukaryota > Viridiplantae > Streptophyta > Magnoliopsida > Asparagales > Amaryllidaceae > Agapanthus > Agapanthus africanus. The sequence goes on along the minus strand of JASDDO010000014.1, from coordinate 159,907,954 downwards.
GTTTGATTTCAAGTATTCATGTTCTTGATCAAGTATTCAAGTTTGATTTTGGATTCAGATTTGAATTGGACTCAGACTGAGTCAGACACTTCTAAACTGATTTAGCTCTTGAATTAGGTTCGGGAGTCATAGGTAACTGCTGCACATGGACGGCAGGATTTGTGTCCTTTTTCAAGACAAACCATTGATAACTCCGTTAAGTTATCTACCTTAAATATGCAAGCACTCACTTTCTCCGGCTCCCTGGGGCTCAAAAAGAATTGATCCCGCTTAAACCTATATTTACTAAAGTCCTTAAATATTGTTTTATATATCTCGATGGGGTTTTACGAAAAAATATTTTAATATAGTTTTAAAGTAAACCTAGAGGGTGATTAGTATTACTTAGGGTTTTCATGAGTGTGGATTTTAAGTATTGGGTATTTTAGTGATAATTATTTAGCTTGGAAAGTTCATGGTATTTTATTATAAAACTTACCCTTTTGGTATCTTGATGGTATTTTATTAACATTTGTTAATCTTTTCATTTTTGAAAAACATAGGTTTATTATTTTTTGAAAATATGGATTTATAATTTTATATAATTTTAATTTTAAAAATAATTTTAAATTATTTAGAAAATTCGTATTTCTTAAAAACCGTATTTAAATCCTTTCGAAATCGAATGCTCCGTGAGGAGATCTGCATCTCGCTCTACTAGCCTAAGGATGTGCGATAATCTGCACCACTCATTAGTGGGTCCTCTGAAGAGGGTTGTAGATGCTTAATCGCAAATGATATGAAATACCGCTTTAAAAGAAATCCGTTTTTTAAAGGTTATGTGGTATTTTATTGTAATATTATTCCTCGAAACGAAAATACATACAATGAGTATCGTGCTATGAAACCAAGTGTACGTGTGGGGTAGGTCGTTACCCCGTGAAGTTTTCCTTAGGTATTATTTTAACAAATACTAAAAGAGGTGTTTATAAAGTTCAAGGTATTTTAATTAAAAAGTTCTACTATTGTTGTTTCACATGAGAATTTTGATGAAATTTGATTCTAAACATTAGGGTTTAAGGGTATAAGTGATGTAGTAAAATTAGATTGATTAAATTGTAAAGGAAAAAGGAGTTATGTGTTTTAGAAAAGAAGATATCGGTATTAACTCCACTTTTACCGATATAAAATTTGAAGAGCATTTTCAATAGAAAGGAAGGGATTTGGAAGGGAATTACGGTTTAGAAACTTAGGAAGAGGGTGAGGAAAAGAAAGAGGGTCTTCATGGTATCGCGGGAGCTCCGGAATTGCTTCGATCTTCGCCGGAACCAACTTGCTCGCTAACTCCACTTTTACTTCACTTGCACCAGGAACTTTTTAGAGAGTTTTGACTATAATTTTCAGAATGGTGCTGAGCCAAGGTAGGGGTGGTATTTATAGTGGAGAATTAGGGTTTGGGAATTAAAAGTGTGGATTAAAAGCATTAAAATTATGATAAATTATGAATTGAAAAGTCTCTGTTTGATTGCAGGGAAATTAAACATTATAGAGGAGTTAGGGGTAGGTGAAGAGACAAGTGTGCAGAGCATGGATCAAGATGGAGCCCATCTGACCGTCCCCGCCGGCCATATGGCGATTCCCGCCGGTCGATCTTCATGGGTTGGCCTCTAGATTTATGCCACGTGGATTATTTTGTGTTTACTCCATTTTGTGCCTGTTTGATTTTTTCTGAACTTTTCATTTCCCTGTGTATTGCACGTGCAATCTTTTGGGCTTCCAAAAATTAAAAAAATTCAGAAAAAATAATTGTGTCTGATAGGAATCGAATACAAGGGCTACGTCACAGCAATGCAAATACTTTACCAGTGAACTACAAGTTGTTTCTTGCTGTTATTTAACAAAATTGACTTATAATTCAAACCCAGGCTGTAAAACTCATTTCATGTATATTAAAAGTAAAATTTCCGTACAAGATTTTAGAGCCGTTACATTCTACCCTCCTTATAAAAATTTCGTTCTCGAAATTTACATTTACATATGGACTTACTTTCAAAGAGGTAAGGGTATCTTGCACGCATGTCTTCTTCTCGTTCCAATGTTGATTCTCCTGACGAATCCTTTCTCCACATCACTCGGACCAAGTTTACTTCATTGTTCTGCAGTGTCTTCACCTTTCGGTCCAAGATCTCAATGGGTTGTTACTCGCAGGTTAAGTCAGTTTGTATTGTGAGCTCTGAGTGATCAAGTATGTGGCCCACATATCGTCGTAACTGGGATATATGGAACACGTGCACTCTTTCCAATGAGAGTGGAAGTGCTAAACGGTATGCTACTTCTCCAACTCGTTCGAGTATGTCGAATAGTCATATGTATCTTGGACATAGCTTACCCCTCTTGCCAAAGCGGATCACTCCTCGGTTTGGAGAGATCTTTAGAAAAACATGGTCTCCAGGTTGGAACTCTAGATATCGCCGCTTTGCATATGCCCAATACTTCTGTCGGTCTTTGGCTATACACATTCTTTCCCTGATCGTGCAAACTACGTCCACAGTTGGCACGATCATCTCTGGTCCAAGAAGTTCACTAAAACATTTCAGGAAATAAAATATTATTTTTGAAATTATTCGGGAAATTAATATAATTAGTAATTTTGAAGGTAATTATGTGATTGGGTATTTTAAAATTTACTATACAATTAATTGTATACAAGTTAATATTAAACTCGATTCATATTTTACTAATTTTGTTTTAACCATGATTAGGTACTTGGCATACAACAAATCATGTTGCAAATAACTTGCTACATTTTATTTTTTTAACCATGGCTTCTTTTACATTTAAATGGTTTGTTTTGTTTTAAAAAGAAAAGGGAAAAGATAAAGGTGTGAGAGAGTGATGGGACTTGTATTATGACTATGTGTGTGTGAGAGAGAGGGAAGTTTCTACACACATGGGCACTTTTATTCCTCCTTCTTTCTCTTCTTCATTCTTCTTCATCTCCACCTCCTCTATCTTCCACCTCCTCTTCCCCCCTTTACCACCCCCAAAACCCACTCAAAACCTCACACTCACTTCATAAAAAATGATTTTAAGCTTACCCGAAACCTTATGGTGGTATCAAGTTAAGGTTTTGAAGACTTTGGGCAACCCAAGAAATTTCTTGAGTTTCCAAATGAGGCAAATCCTATATTTTTAGTTAAGTATTAGCTTCCTACTCTCGTAGTATAACTTAGAGTTAATTAGGTGGTGGTTTGGTGAAGTTAGAAATTCCTAGAAGAGGTTTAGGAGCTAATTTAAATTGTGAAGGTGTATATAAGGTGTAATTAGTGACCACAATACCTGTAGTGTTAGAATTATGGGCAAAATCCGAGACTAAACCTCAAAATGAGAACTTTGGATCTACCGATATTGAAAATTGTGGAATTTATGATGTTGTATTGAGATCTGCTGCTACTAGGAAATCCTGAAAATATTTTAGCGTTCACTGAGAGATGTGCAGGTGATTGTGAGTTTACCCTAAAGACCCGAGACCCAAAACCCATACTTTGGCCGCAAATAAATCTATTCCGGCTATAATTTGTGACCAGGACTTGGCTTTTAGGCCACGTTCTTGGTTAGTAGCTCCTATACCTGTTAATTAGACCTATCCTATTTGCAACTTGTTCCAATTCTCACCTGAGGCAAATCTGGGAGTGTTTTCTTGAGTTGCTGTTTTTGTTTTGCAGTTTTAATAACTTGGGTTTTTATAATTGTCTTTTTTCTTGGTCGATTGATATTTGTACGTCAACGACGAGGGTTGTTTGATTGTTCTTACACACGTAGACCATAGGTTCTAACCTATGTGTGTTTCGTGTGCCGTACGGCTTTTCTTGTATTTGATTCTTGTTTTATGAAATAACGCATTTGAAACTGTAGGTACCTCCGTGTGGGCATCGTACGACAAGGGAGAGCGTGGCGTCATCGACTTCGGCAAGCGAGGATCAAGGTGAGTAGATGTATATCTATGGGGGAAGTCGGGTTGATGGCTTATAGCACCCTCGCAATTTCGTAGGGTAGGATGCGCATATGTGTGTATGTGTGTGTGTGTGTGTGTGTTAGTTATTGGGAGATGTGAATACTTAGCAAGTAAGGCTTTAGGAGACTCTAGGTTAGAATATATATACTTGTAGAAGATGCTTATTCTTAGTCCACTTCCTATAGTCGAGAACCGTTAGTTATATTGTTGCACACACGCACGCACACGCACACGCACACGCACATGCAAACGCGCACACACACACACACACACTTGAGTTTGTGTGTATATGTGTGTGTGTGTGTGTGTATACACGGCTGATGAGGATAGCATATAATATATGGAGATGAGTCGATATGATCGGGCATGATGCCGTGGGATTTTGATATGTGATTGAGTCGTGATATGATATACGATATGATATTATAATGGATCGTTGGGCGATATGTATTCATACATACGATAATATGTGAGTTGATGATATTAGAATGTACGAGACCTTAGATCCGTACCCCTGATCATGATATTGTACGATGATGATACCGTACGAATGATGATATTATGTATGATTTTGACCTGTACCCTCGATTTTGAGGATGTCGTACGATGGATATTACCGTACGAGACATATAATATGATTGATTCGCACTCTTGACTCGAGAATGCCGTACTATGTATTATACAGTACGTGACGCTATGAGGCTGGATCGCCGACTACTAGGTATATCGACTCGGGATATATATTTAGATTTTCTTGTCCTTCCGACTAGTTTCTTAGTTAGTCTTTTAGTTTTTTAGATAGATGCTAGACTAGCTTCGAGTCATACCTACTTTCAAAACTAACGAATCGTGAGTATTTTCAAAAGACAACCTGAGTGATGCTACAGAACTTTTCAAAGGACATATCTTTTCTCAAAACACTGTAGCCCTTACTTTTCTAAAAACCACGATTCGTGCCATTTCAAAAAAACACTAAAACCGTATGACTCATGCACATATATGCATACTTTTTAATGTTGCGTTTACTATTCATTTTTCCGTTATATTCATATTGTTTTCATTGCATTATAGATTAAATTGTGTTTTTACTAGCTGTTATGATCTCGTTTGCTAGAACACCTGCACCATTACCGATGATGCGCATGTTACACGTACACTTGTTTGCTGGCTCACACACATCACCATCGGTAATTGCCATGTCACGTACACTTTAGAAAATGCTACTTCATTGATATAACCTGCTAGCTGGTGGTTTCAACATATTATTAGTATGCTTGCTCTCATATGCTAGTTTAGATATTGCATTACTTACTTAGATACCCCATGCATTTATATATTCATTCCGTTATGCAATATTGTGGGACTTTATGCCGATATTCACTGCTTATTGACTCTTGATTTTGGGATTTTGGATTTTCCATGAGATTTCTGGATTTGGGGGAAAACCGCAAGAATTTTATAAACTCATTATCGTTTTAAAAATACAAGTTGCGATTTTCTCGTGATATGATATATATGGCGTCCACCATGAGTTTTCCTAATTGAGTTGGTTTTCGAGACCCGATTCGAGGAGTAGGATGAACCATTTCAGATACATGGTGGACCCGGTAAGGTACCCGGGGCAAGAAGCTCGAGATGTAGACGATGAGCCTGGCAGGGGAGGACCACCTACCGGTGATATTTGGCGCGGCGGATATCCGGAGGATACCGACCGTAGTCATGAGATTGGATGGTATGGACCGATTCGGACTGACGGAGCCCGGGATTTGAGGATTTTGTGTCGATGTTTGACACGGATTTCTGTCAATTTCATTGATGATACTCCAGTTTTTATACTAAAATCTTACCGAGATAAGAACACAGCTTTCTCATACAGATATATTCTGATTTCATTCTTGATGCATTCATACATCATATATATGGCATGTCGCTACTTGAGGCACTGACACGAGTACTTGGTATTACACTTATGCTTAGATTATTACCCTTGCCACTATTAGATGTTTCAGTGCTATATTTGAGTATGTTACTATATGACCTAGGAGATCGTCATACATGCGATTTCTACTCGGTGATGTTTTCTACTCACGAGTTGGCAACTTAACCCCGTTGTGCCACAGTTCTTGCAGGTTTAGCCGTACAGGTTCCGTTGCAGCTTGCTGGCACATCATTTCTTTCGGGTGATTGCTTGGTAGGTGGTTTCACTTGCATCGTGACCACCGTTGTATATGTACTTTTCAGTTCAGCTGTACTTGTTATTTATTTCTGTTGTATCTAGTTAAAGGCTCCATCAACCAGACTTATATATTTTGTAGACTTAGATAACCACAGTTTGTATATTTTTTCGGCCTTATAGTCGTGCTCTTGTATTCATTATTGTTGGGATTTTCTTGATGACACTTCGGTTTTCTTGCTTTCTTTCCATGTTTTGATCCTCACCCTTCAGTGTTATATATTTACTTTACTTGCGTGCTTGTTTCCGTCAATTGGCGAAGTGCTAGCTCCCGCTTAGGGATGCCTTATATTATATTGTTTGTATCGTTTTCGGGGTAAGTTATACAAAGGAGGTGCTGCCCAAATTTTCAATGACGAAAATATTTTCAAGTTAAATATAAACATTGTGTTTTCGAATACTATTATCTATGTTTTGTAGGAAGAATTCGTTTTCATTATATCATTATTTCAAAACTTCACCTCCACTATTTTTTCCCTAAAAGGTTTAGATTTTATGGGCTTTTGGTTTACTTGAATTAGGTGGGGTCCGATAGACTCCACATAATTCAAGTGCCAGTCACGTGCCTTTTCCAGGTCATGACATTCGCGATCTCCGACGTCGTCCCAACTTAGTGGTGAACAACACTTCCGTCCATAGAGTACTGCGAACGGTGCAATTCCAATGCTTGCCTGATAGCTGTTGTTGTATGAAAACTCTATAAGGTGTAGGTGATCTTCCCACAAACCTTCGAAGTCTAACATACAAGCTCTGATCATGTTCTCCAGAATCTGAATTGTTCGTTCGGACTGTCCGTCCGTTTATGGATGATAATCCGTGTTGAAATTCAGACTCGTTCCCAGGCTAGCTTGCAGACTCTGCCAAAATTGTGATCAGAATCTGGTATCATGATCGGAGATGATGCAAACCGGTACTCCATGTAATCTCACAATCTCTTGCATGAGTTCATGGGTATCAAATATGATACATCTTGAAGGTTTAAATCTTACTTTAGATTTATGCTTACCTCTATGTACTTCTTTGCTAACGCCTCGGTAGATTGCCCAACTCGAAATGGAATAAAATGAGCCGACTTGATGAGTCGATCCATAATAATCCATACTGCGTCGTTACCCTTCGTGCTGTGAGGAAGGGTGTTCCCGCCAAAATTTTTTGGCTCAGAGCTTGTTGTTCCCTTATAAAATAAAAGGAAAGTTCCACGTGTTAAATACATGCACCCACATGCAAATCATGTAACTATCATCTCAGGTAGCACCACACATGAAGTTCACGCAGGCACCAATATGCAAAGCACAGGAGCGACTGTTCCCCTAATATTTAAACATAATAAAACAGCTAAGCTTTGTTAAAAGTTTGTTGAGGCAGCGCCTCATGTTCCCCTCATGAGGGCGCCAGAGCCAGCGCCAATCTCGTAGAATTAATCCTATGGTGGCGCCGCACGTGCTCCTCACGTGGGCGCCAATGTGCAAAGCACAGGAGCGCCTATCATAAATAAGAATTAAATTCTTAAGTGGCACCTACATGCACAACACGTGAGCGTCGGCGCCAAAATTAAAAGCAAGTAGAATTAAATTCTACATAGGAATACTTTCTTAAAAACTGGGATATTCTCTGTTAAATAGAGCCGTTGGATAATAAATCCAATGGTGATAATAAATCATCAGAAGATAAATTCTATCTGGAAAATATTTTCCTACTAATATAGAAAGATCTTCTCTAATAGAAAATCTTGGATTTAAAATCCAACTGTGATAAAAATATCACCAATTAAACTATATGATAGAATTAAATTTTATAAGAGAGATCTTCTCTGTTAAACAGAATTAAATTCTATGGTTAGGAAAATATTTCCTAATCTTGTTAAACTAATAAGATATTCATATGATAGAATAAAATTCTATTTTAGGAAAATATTTCATAATCTTGATAAACAAATAAGAAGGATCTTCTCTATTAAATAGAATAAAATTATATATTAGGAAAATATCTTCCTAATCTTGTGATAGAATAAAATTCTATATTAGAAAATATCTTCCTAATCTTATGATAGAATAAAATTCTAATCTTTTTAAACTAACAAGATATTCATATGATAGAATAAAATTCTATCTTTGGAAAATATTTCCTAATCTTGTTAAATAAACAAGAAATCTTCTCTGTTAAACAGAGAGCCTTTGGATTAAAAATCTAACGGTGAATAAAATTCATCAATTGATCTAAAATATCATTTTTGATTGATTATGAAACCAATCATGATCTCTCAATGAGAGATTTTCTCAACAAATTGATTTTTCTTTTCTCCTATAAATAAGAGCAAAGAGATTAATCAAAACAAAGGAGGGGAGAAAGAAAAAAGGAGACCCCCCATAAGCTTATGTAAAAAGACAGAAGGCTCTAAAATCAACAGAGAATTTAATTCTCCCAAAGAAGAAGATTTCGCTTCTAAAAAACCCTAGGTAAAGAAAAAAGAAGAGATCAAAATATCTCCTTTACCTAACATACCATATCTAAAGGTTTAACCCTCCTCAAAAAACTTAGTTCTTTCTCTGGATCTGAGATCCACAAGACAAGTCTCCCACAACTTGAGAATTTAATTCTCATCGGGAAGATCTTATTCTTAAAATTTAAAGATTCAGGAAAGAATAAAATTGAAAAGAAAGAAGATGGAGTTCATAATACTTCAGGAACTTAGTTCTTTCAAATCAAGAACTTAGTTCTTTAAAGAACCCGATCCAAGATTCTCAAAATAGTGATCTTGTTGATCCTTAATTTTCAAAACACTATTAAAAGAGGTTTAACCTCTCTGTAAATATGAACATGGAAAACATGGAGTTCTTAATTCTCCAGGAACTTAGTTTCTTTAAATAAGGAATTTATTTCTTAAAGAATATAATCCCAGATCCTCAAAATAATGATCTTGGTGATCGTTAATGGTCAAAATACCATTAACAGAGATTTAAGTTTCTCTAAAAATATCAACAGAGATTAAATCTCCAAAAACATAGTGCCTCACGTGAAACACACGTGAGCGCCAGAGAAAATTAGTGCTTAACACTATTGTAGCGCCTTACGTGAAAAGCACGTAAGCGTCCAAGGCTAAAAATCCAGCGCCCCACGTGAAAAGCACGTGAGCGCCAGAAAAGATTAGTGCTTAGCACTATACCAGCGTCTCACGTGAAATACACGTAAGCGCTGTATATCTTAGTACTTAGCACCGCTGAGTAGTATAGAAACTCAATCTCATCCCAAATTGGCTAAGTTTCCTGAGGTTAAACCTCTTTGATTTTAAATCAACCGAGCCCATATGCTTGTGATTTCCAAACTGATCTTAGTCTCAAACATGACTGATGATCTCTTATTGATGATATCCAAAATGATATTCATCCTATATCTCCTAAGGTAATCTTAGTCTCAAATATGACTAACAATTCTTAGGTCCACACAACCCTTTTCCCCCTTAAATACGGGATTTGGTTCAAGGGTATATCTCTCCACACCTCTGATATATGTCGTAATTCCTCAACGTCTTCAGAGAGGTGGCGGGTTCCGATAACCAACAACTCTTTTCTCGTCCCAACTTGATGTAAAACTTCATCAAGACTGGGAATGATATATCCCACGTTGATGCACTTCTAAATTGACGTGCACACCTCAAATCGGATCGCACTCTAAATTGGGTGCATTCCATGTCACCATCGTTCACTCCGCCACGTAACAAATACACGTGCGCGCAAGTTGAATGTTGGACCGAAATGTCTTTTAAACTAATCTTTGCCCCCAAATATGGTGATAATGGACCGAAATGTCCTTAAACTAATCTTCATCCCAAACAGGGAACATTGGACCGAAATATCCTTAAACTAACATTCGTCCCAAACAGGGAATGCTGGACCACGACGTCCTTAAACTAATATGTTTTTCCCGGCGGACTATCTCCATAATGACTACCATATACTATCCATGCGCTATTCATATATGATCTAATGATTAGTCGAGCCCATATGCTCACTGATCATAAGTCGATCTTAGTCTCAAATATGGCTAATGATCCTTAGATCAAACCCAAATATTCCATGAATCGATGGATCTCACAAATTTGAGATCTGCGTTCTAAGTTCATTCTCATTGGCAAACCAAGCTACCAATATGGGCCCCGTCAAGCAAAATTCTTGACTTAAACCCAAATCTCAAATATATGGATTTGGACTAATCCGCGCCCTACGAGGGACTACATAAATTAGTCTCCGTATACAATCCACGGGCAACCAAAACAAACAAAATAATACACGACACGAAATGAACTGCTGGAGAAGGAGAAAGTGGTTATCGCAATGCGGTAACGTAATTAACTACAGGGGCTTGCGCATGCAGGGAAAAGCGTTCCTACAATCAAACTCCCCTCACAAACAAGGGGTAATCTGATGAAGTCACGCTACAATGGTCGCGTCTGTCCAAACCTTTGATATACGGTACCATAAATCAACTTGGTATCTTTAGAGAGGTGGATGGATAAGTCCAAATAGTATTTGCCCCCAAATTCAGGCTAGATGTCCCAACGTCTCGGTCCGGTCTTTCGGTGGTGAACAAATTCTGGCACGCCCGGTGTGACCTCTTCCTCTTTCCACTCAACACTTCGTGTGTCGTATTTTTCAGCGATCGAATAATCGCGGTATAGATGTTTGTAGATGCCCTTGGGTGATGGGATACTTGTTCCCCGCCGAAACACGGAGACGCGACCGCGCAGGTCCGTCTTGCCTGAATTTCGGGACAGATGCTAATTGGTGCTATCCGTCTACCTCTCCGAAGATGCCAAGTTGATTTATGGTACCATGTATCGAAGGTTTAAACGGATGCGGCCGATATAGCAGACTTCGTCAGACTCTCCCTCATTTGAGGGGTTTTTGATTGTGGGGACGCTCTTCCCTGCAGACGCAAACCCCTGCAGTTAATTACGCTAACGCATCGCGATAACTACATTCTCCTTCTCCAGATGATCACTTCGTGTCGTGTGTGTTTGTTTTGTTTTTGGTTGCCCGTGGATTGTATACGGAGACTAATTTATGTTGTCGCCCGTAGGGTGTGGATTAGTTCAAATCCATATTTTCTTAGATTTGGGTTTGGGGGTTGGGTTTAAGGATACGTTAGTCTCATTTGGGACAAAGATCAACTTAAACTTTTGTTAAGGATACGTTAGTCTAATTTTAAACTAAGATCAACTCAACGGGATCGTTTAGATCCAACAAAAGAGCATTTGGACTCTATTGTTTAGTTTAGGGACATTACGGTCGATTAGTTTAAGGACATTACGGTCTAAGGTTAAGGACATCATTGTCCGTGGGTTTAAAGGGATCCTACAGTCCGAGATTAAGGACATCATAGTCCGTGGATTTTAAGGGACCCCACAGTCTAGTTTAAAGATGTCATAGTCTATGAATGTATGGTTGTCGGGACCCGTCACTTCTCTAAGGACGTTAAAGGATTACAACGACAAATATCAGAGGAGTTCAGAGATGTACCCTTGAACCAAAGTTGATTGGGAGATATGTAGTCCAATTTGGAACTAAGATCAATTAATTAGATTATGAGCACATTGGCTCAGTTAAATCTGAATTGAGGACTTATGGCCAATTTGGGCAAAATCTAATTAAGTTTGAAATGTTGGCCCTTTGTTGGACTATTGAACATTTGTCTGGGTTCAGCCCCTCATTATTTAGCAATGCTAAACAAGAGTTTGAGGGCTCTGATAACATTTTGTCTTTGGCTGAACACTAACCATTTATTATAGCTCTGGATTTTACTTTGCATATCATATAAACTGACCAATTTTGAGGTTCAGTTGAAGGGAAGATTTGTTTCTAGAAACACTTAACCAATTTGGGCTAAGCTGGTTTTAAAATAGTGTTAAACACTAAAAGTGGGGTAGTCACGTGGGGTCACGTGAGGCGCCTGAGAATTGGGCCAAACCTCCTTTATTTTACCCTCAAATCTGCAAATAAGTGTTAAACACTTAGTCTTCAGGCCATCACGTGTGAGCACGTGAGACATCTGAAGATGGGGGCCAGACTTCCTTTATTTTGTTCTCAGAATATTCAAATAAGTCTTAAACACTTTATCTTAACGGCCATCACGTGTGGGCACGTGATGGGTACCTATGTATTAATTATTAAAGTGTTTATTAGGGGTTACGTGGGGACACGTGAGGGCGCCCAAAATTGATTCTGCCTTTAGCTTTGTTCCCTTTATTTTGAAGGTCACGTGGGAGCACGTGAGGCATTGCCTCTGGGCTAATTCCTTCTTATTCTGAGGAGTCCATTTAAAGGGTCACGTGGGGGCATGTGATCTAGTCTTGTTAGTTCTTTTTCATTCGTTGGGATGAAGGGTTACGTGTTACCACGTGATCACGTTGGATACTTTGATCTTTATGTGCATGGAGAGCTTTAAATCTCTTGTTTTTTTTAAGAATTAAATTCTTTTATAGGGTTAAACCCTAGTTCTGTTTGGAGGAATTAAATTCCTATGTATTTGGAAGAATTAAATTCTGATATAGGGTTAAACCCTAGTTTCATTTGGGAGAATTGAATTCCTATGAATTTGGGAGAATTAAATTCTCATATAGGGTTAAACCCTGGTTTTATTTGGAGGAATTAAATTCCTATGAATTTGGGAGAATTAAATTCTCTAAACTCAATTCTCCCTCTAAGTTTTGGATTTGCATGGCAGAATCTCCTCGATGAGAATTAAATTCTCAACTTGTGGGGAGATTTGCTTCTGCAGATCTTCAACCAGAGAAAGAAATAAGTTCTTATTCAGAAGAGTTAAACTCTTAGATTGAGAATTAAATTATCTTTTTGTTTTATGGAGCTTAGATCTCTTTCTCCTTTCTCACCTAGGGTTTCTTTTCTTGAGAATTAAATTCTCCTTTCTTTTTTTCTCTCTGTTGTTGTTTTTTCTCCAAAAATCCAAGATTCCAAGATCCCTTCTCTTCTCTTCTTGGCTCCTATTTATAGGAGAAAGAAAAGAAGCAATTTGTTTAATCAATCTTTCATTGAAAGATTTTGGTTGTTTCTGTAACTAATATGATCTTTTAGATCACTCAGTGAATTTTATTCACCATTGGATTTTTAATCCAAAAGATATTCTGTCTGTTATTCTTGGTGAATTTTAGGGAAATCTTTCCTTGTATAAAATCTTTCCATAAATTGGTGATTTTTAATCACCATTGGATTTTTAATCCAACAGTGCTCCACTTTACAGAGCACCATCTTTTTGTTTGGAAAGATTTAGAGAGATCTTTTTCCAGTTAAGGTTCTGGACTCCCATTTAATTAGAATTTAATTTTACTATTTGAAAAGGATTAAAAGCTTATCACGTGTTGGCACGTGATCCCACTGTTTGATCATTGAAATAGAATTTAATTCTATCAATTAAAGAGTTTAGGAACCCGTCACGTGTTGGCACGTGACCCCCTTGATTAAACATTTTATTCAGAATTTAATTCTGCCGTTAAACAGAACTTAAGGAATCATCACGTGTCAGCACGTGACCCTTGGTCATGTGTGAACACGTGATTCCCCATTGGGGTTTTCCTTAGTGTCTTATTATATCTTTTAATCCCTTTTGGTGGGTTTTAAAGGCCCATCACGTGGGGGCACGTGACTCCACTAATTGCCTGCTTGATTAGAATTTAATTCTGTTATAACAGAGTCGCAGGAAACCATCACGTGTCAGCACGTGACCCTTGGTCACGTGTGAGCATGTGATACCCCATTGAGGAATTTCCTGATATTTTATCAGGGAACAAATGCCCCCACAGCGTTGTTCTCACGTGTGTTCCCGCCAAAATTTTGGCTCAAAACCCGCTCCGTATAAAATAATAACAATAAAAGAAAAATAAATAAATAAATAAATAATAATAATAAAGGAGAAAATCTCCCTTTCAGAGCATAGCTCTGTTCAAATTCTAAGGCGGGAAATGAAGCAACGCTTCTGTTTCCCCCAATCAGAGCAAGGCTCTGTTTTAAAATTCAAATTTTAATAAAGGAAGCAACGCTTCAGATAACTTGCGCTCTGCGCTGCGCGACACGTGTCAGCGCAGTTGCGCTGCGCTCTACGCTGCGCGACACGAGTCAGCGCAGTTGCGCTTGCGCAGTTGCACTGCGCTCTGCGCTGCGCGACACGTGTCAAGCGCAGGTGCGCTTGCGCCAACTGTGCCAGCACTAAAATAGAATTATAATTCCAGAAAGATTTTTCCAATCTTGTTAAAAACAAGAAAATTATCTTCTGTAAAACAGAAGCCCTAGGATCAAAGATCTAACGGTGTGAAAATATCCCCAAATCAACCAGAGAAAGATCTCTGTAACTAACCTAACAAACTAATTGGCCCTATATAAAGATCCCTAGACTCCAAGTCTAAAAGACATACAGAGATAGAGATAGAGAACTCCTCTAAAACTTTGAGAAGAATTCAAAGAGAAGGAAAAAAGGTAAAACCTTTTGAATAAAAGAAGAATTTCTTCTAAAAAGATCAATGATCTAAGAACAAGATCAATATCTTGGATAAATAATAATAATAATAATAATAATAAAGAAGTAATTTTACTTCTTTATTAGATATTTGGATCTATATAAAGGCATTGCCTTTTGATGAACCACTGGTTCTTGAAATTTGAGGTAGAACCTCTCTGGAAAAAGAAAAACTTGTTTTCTTTGATCTAAATTTGATCAAGATATTAAACAGTGCCTTGCACTTTTGAAATTTGCACTGTTGCGCTCCTTGGATTGGCGCAAGCCACCAGAGAGCGCCATGTGTCAGTCACAGAACAACTGCGCCTTGCGCTTCTAAAAACAGAGCACTGCTATCTTGGTTTGGAGCAAGTCACCAGAGCGCGCCACGTGTCAGCAGCGCACTGGCGCAGCGCACTACGCTAACAGACTTACGCTCAGCAGAGCGCGACACGTGTCAGCAACGCAATAGCGCAGCGCACTGCGCTTGCGCTCACCAGAGCGTGACACGTGTCGCGCTCCACATGCGCTGGCGTCTTGCGCTCTTTAATTGGCGCAGAGCTCCTGACAGGCCACGTGGCGCGCTGTCAGACCATTAAATACTTTGCATTATTAAAGAAAAGGGACATAGCCCAATTAAAAAGGCCTAACAGGCCAAAATAAATGCTATGCATTATTTTAAAGGAGGGCAGAGCCCAATCAAAGGCCTAACAGGCCAAATGTGAACAAATAAAATGTTGAATATTCTCAACTGGACTTAGCCCAATTCTGGCCATAAGTCCTCAAATTAAATTGAACTGAGCACAACTGCTCTCTCAAATCAATTTACATCCGGTTCAAGGGTACATCTCTGAACTCTTCTGATATTTGTCGTTGTAATCCTTCAACGTCGTCAGAGAGGTGACGGGTCTCGACAACTACACATTGCTACGGACTGTGGGGTCTTTAAACTCATGGACTAATGCATCCTTAAACCAATATTCGTCCCCAAAATGGAAATGTTGGACCACTATGTCCCTAAACTGGTAATACGGACTGTGGGGTCCTTAAACTCATGGACTAATACGTCCTTAAACCAATATTCATCCCCAAAATGGGAATGTTGGACCACCATGCCCCTAAACTGGTAATACGGACTGTGGGGTCCTTAAACTCATGGACTAATGCGTCCTTAAACCAATATTCGTCCCCAAAATGGGAATGTTGGACCACTATGTCCCTAAACTGGCAATGGACCACCATGTCCTTAAACTGGCAATGGACCACTATGTCCCTAAATTGGAACAATAGAGCCCCCAAATGCTCTTTTGTTGGATCTAAACAATCCCGTTAAGTTGATCTTAGTCTCAAATTGGACTAACGTATCTTTAACAAACGTTTAAGTTGATCTTAGCCTCAAATATGGCTAACGTATCCTTAAACCAAAACCTTAAACCCAAATCTAAGAAAAAACGGATTTGGACTAATCCACGTCCTACGGGCGACGACATAAATTAGTCTCCGTATACAATCCACGGGCAACCACAAACAAAATAAACATCCACGACACGAAGTGAAATTTTGGAGAAGGAGAAAGTTGTTACCGCGATGCGGTAGCATAATTAACTGCAGGGGCTTGCGCCTGCGGGGAAGAGCGTCCCCATAATCAAAAACCCCTCAGACGAGGGGGAATTTGACGAAGTTTGCTATATCGGCTGCATCCGTCTAAACCTCCGATACACGGTGCCATAAATCAACTTGGCATCTTCGGAGAGGTGGACGGATAAAACCGAATAGCATCTGCCCCGAATCTCAGGCAAGACGTCTCTGTCTTGGCCGCCATTCGGAGGGGAACAGATTCTGGCACGCTCAGTGGGACCTTTTCCTCTTTCCACTCCACACTTCGTGTGTCGTGTTCGCGAACGAATCGCGGTTTGCTGTGGTTGCCTGTGGATTCGAGGTACTTAGATTTGGTGTCTTGCTCTGTGCAGAAGACAGAAGATCAATGGCTTCAAACTACACTACCTGCAACTGCAACTCTCACTCCGTCCTTGCTGGAGGAGTGACTTATGGGCCCCGAGCGGCCTCCCTTTTCAAAATGCCAGTGGAGCGGGTAACTCAGGCCACCACTGGACTATTCTTTGGGACCATGATCCCACCGATGAGCTTCGATGCCCCAATGACGTCGCAAGAAGCTCCAAAGAAATTGGTCTTTGATCGGCTTGCTACTACTGCGACCCCTCTCAACGGGTCGCCCAACTCCACTGCCTCAATTTTTAACAGACTAGGCCAGAGCTCTAAAGGGCCCATGAAGAAGCCTGCAATACCAGAAGGCGTTATCCCGAAGCGGAAAGCCATCCCTGCTCCCGTTCCAGGCGAAACCACCAAGGTTGCTTCCTCTACTCGGAAGTCTGCTTTTGATAGGTTGGCCATCCCCATTCAACGAACGTCAGTCTTTAAAAGGCTGATACCAGCAAATTCTGATCAACGCCCGGGGCAAGACAAAGCCATCCCGTCCCCGAACCAACTCCAACAGCTTGACACGCTCGACGTCGCCACTGGCGCCGGGTGAGAAAAGCTGGGGGCAATTCCCCCTCTGGGCTAACTCCATCGGCCCCAATGGTGGAAGTTGATGTCGCTGTTCCAACTGGAAACAACTTTGAACCGCTAAGGAGGGTGCGCAAAAACTCTCCGACTGTCATGCTGAAGAGATCTTATCCACCCATGGAGAACGCTACTAAGGCGAAGCTAGAGCAGCCCCCTCAGCGGCTGTCCTCTAAAATTTACAAGGTCTGGCATCAAGTCCAAGATTCCGTAATGGATTAAGACTATCTCCGCTGACAGAAAAAGATGAAGGTTCGGCAGGAGAAGGACTACTCTGTCAAGCCAGAAAAAGCAACAGCTGGCTGGGTGCCCACTGCAGCGGCCCCCTCAACGTCAATCACTCAAAAGAAAAGGAGGCCGCAAAAAGCCTCTGTGAACATGGCGAACCGTAAAAGCGCTGAGCCCAAATGCCCCAAGTCTGGGGGCATGGTGGTGCACACCGTTTATATAGCTTCCAGAAAGGAGGAAAGTCGTGCTTCGACGGGTCACCGACCGCTCACCCGATCCGTGACAAAAGCCCAGGAACAACAACAGAAGCTTCAGGAAATGATGACTGCAATGGCCGCACTTACCGGGCCAAAAGAAAGCTCGGAAGCATCATCAGAGCAGCGTCATGAACAAGAAACCGACGCTGACTTCCTACGCAGAGTCCTCGAAAAGAAAGACAGAGAAGTAGCAGAACAAGCAGCTAATATAAAACAAATGGCGCTTCTCTTCCAAGATATGGTAGGAATGATGTTACAGCAGGATCCTCCAGCTGAAAACTCTCCGACCATTACTGAAGACGATAGAGGGGAGACGTCTAATCCTCCTTCGGCTCTTTCAGCAGCCAAGGAGGAAACTATCTCCAAGGCCGCACTGGATGACTATATAGCTCAGCAAATACGAGCTTATCAGGCGAGTGAGGCAGCCGGTCAAGTTGTCAAAACGGGGCGATCATATCCGAGCTGGTATGATCAGATCAAATACCCGCCGGGCTACACGATCCCAAAATTTCATGTCTACAAAGGGACGGGCAATCCCCACCAGCACGTTGCCTAGTTCAGAGCCCTGTGCGGCAACACCGGCGGCGATGATAAGCTCCTGCTTCGCCAATTTGTCGGCAGCTTATCGGAGACAGCGTTTGAATGGTACTCCGAGCTTCCGAACGACTTCGTCAAAACTTTCGCTGAAATGGAGTTGTTGTTTACCCAGCGTTTCGCAAGCGCCAGCGAGCGTACTCCAATAATAGCTTTGATCAATGCAAGGGTGAAGCCGGGCGAGACCTGGATTCAATACGCAATCCGATGGCGGAACTTGTGGTCGAAGTGCAAACAACGCATCGAGGAAGCACCAGCGGTGGGCATGTTCGTGGGCACCCTAGACCCTCATGCAACTATTTCACAGTTCATGATGTTCTTTAAACCAACCACGTTCCAGGCCTTGATTGAAAAATTAGCCCAAATGGACCAGATGGGCCATAGGCCTTCCTCTTCAAAGACGAAGCCTTGGAATGAAAAAGGGCAAAGGGAAAGCAACCTTCGTCGCCAACGCTCAACAACAACCGAGTGATCCAAGACCGGTTGTTCGCCAAAGCAACAAGCGGCAATCCCTCGATGAGAAGTTGAGACGTCCTTACTCGTTTCCCCGGGATAAAACAAGAAAACTGTTTAAACTGGCAGTGCAAAATGGACTCATCACTCTACCGGAGTCGAGACACCCAACGCGACCGAACGACGTCAACGATCCTAATTACTGCTCTTACCACCGAGTATTGGGCCATCCGATCGAAAACTGCTAAGTCTTCAAAAACTGGGTCGAAGACCAATACCAACAGGGCAAGTTCACGCTGTCCGAAAACTGGAAGGTGAGACCGCCACAACCACATGCTCCGAAAAAGATGGACATGCCGGGGGCATCATGCTCATTCATAGAGAAATTCCCATGGACCACTATGTCCTAAAACTAGCTTATGACCGAAACATCGTTAAACTACTACCAACCCGCGGCATCCCCAGGCTGGCGTGATAAAAATAAAAAATAAAAAAAAATAATTAAAAAAAAACGGTATGTCCATAAGCAAAATGGGCACGGATGAAAACCCGGAAGGGCTCCGTGAGTAAAAACAGCAGGGCTACCGGCGAGTCTTGTGAAAACCCGAAAGGGCGCAACCTCGTTAGAAAAAAAAAGAATAAAAAGAATTAAAAAAAAAGAATAAAAAAGACGGTATGTCCATAAGCAAAATGGGCTCGGATGAAAACCCGAAAGGGCTCCGTGAGTAAAAACAGCAAGGCTACCGGCGAGTGTTTGTGAAAACCCGAAAGGGCGCAACCTCGTTAAAAGACACTTACAGGGTCCTCTCGACCTGGTAAGGAGAAACCACCCGCGTGAGATCCTTACGACTGACAAGGGAGCAACACATTTAGGAGTCCTCACGATTCCTAAGGAGAAATTACACTTGCGGGATCCTCACAACTCGTAAGGAGAACTCTCTTATGGGACCCTCACGGCTCATAAGATTTGAAAGTCTTAAGTTACAGAGACCTAAACCTGTTCGTAAGCAACCCCCACAATCTTCGATATTGCCCTACAAGTGGCTCAATACTGACCCTTGTATACAATCCACGGGTGCGAATAAACATTTCCCCAGCAAAGTCCCACCCGTGACTAGGGATATGTCCATATGGTGAAAAACACTTGTAAGTCCTCTCGACTTATAAGGAGAAAACACTCTTGTAAGATCCTTACGACTTATAAGAGAACACATGCTTAGGAATCCCCACGATTCCTAAGGAGAAAACATACCTACGAGATCCTCACGACTTGTAGGGAGAAATACCTTTATGAGACCCTTACGGCTCACGAAGTCAAAAGCCTTAGTCGACAGTTTACTATGCCACCTTTATTCAACATCGACAGAGGCAAATGATGATTCGCTCATGGCAATATCCCAGCTGTAGCGATGCTGATGCCTAAATCGGTATCAAATTCCAAGTCCTTTCATGGCAAATGATGATTCGCTCCTGGCAATATTCCAGTTGTAGCGATGCTGATGCTGAGATTGACACCAGATTTCAAGTTCCACACTCGCGATAAAAATCAGCGAGCTAAAAATGCATATGAAACAGCCGAAATGATTGGGCAACTTGCAATAAAAAGCAGCGAGTAAAATTAAAAAAACAGCCGAAATGATTGGGCAACTCGCAATAAAAAGCAGCGAGTAAAATAAAAAAAATAGCCGAAATGATTGGGTAGCTCGCAATAAAAAGCAGCGAGTAAAAGGAAAAACAGCCGAAATGATTGGGCACTGCGAAAAATAGCCGAAATGATTGGGCAATCGCAACTTTCGCGATATAAAAGCTGAAATGATAGAGCATCATGGGAATAAAAAAAATTATGAAAGAATGAAACTTTTGCCCTACAGGTAAGATCACATCGATCTCTGTATACAATCTAGGGGCACAAACAAAGAGGAAACCATCCCTTTCCAACAGGCTCCACCAGAAAGCGAAGTCAAATCTCGACGGTTCATAGATAACCTAGAGACAACCTTGACATTTGTCACAATATTGCAGACACAATGTCAACAAACGAAGTAAAGGAAGATCCCTAGCTTCAGGGTCTCGATGTCGATATCGACAACTTAGAGATCACCAACGGCGTTTCTCCTCACTCTAACCAGATGCAGACGTGACGTCAACAACCGACCTCAGAGTTGCAACGAAACGGAGCCATGGCAAGATCCCCAGTTCTAAATCTTAATGGCCACATCTACAGCCGGGAGACCAACAACGGTGTGCCTCTTCATTCCAGCAGGACATAGACGCTACACCATCAAACGGAGCCATGGCATAGTCCCTAGTTCCAAATCTCGACGGTTTACAGACAACCTAGAGATCATCTCATCATTCGTCTCGTTACAGCAGACGCAATGTCAACGACGGCGTTCCTTCGCAGTCCAGCAGGATGTAGATGCAACGTCAACGAAAGACCCCATGGTCAGCAAAGCGGAGTGACGACGAAATCCTAGCTCCACCTCAGCGTTCTTCTCAATACAATAGACGAGATGTCACGACAGTGTTCTTCCTCCAACAGGATTCGGACACGCCAGCAAATGAAGCAAAGGCCAAATTCCTAGCTTCAGGGTCTTAACGGCAAGTCATATAAAGCGTGAAAGACAATCGGAGATCATCTCGCACCAGTGCGGAGTGGTCACCACCTCGACGTTCGTCTCGACACAGCAGATGCAATGCCAGCAAACGAAGCGAAGGCCAAATTCCTAGCTTCAGGGTCTTAACGGCAAGTCATATAAAGCCTGAGAGACAATCGGAGATCATCTCACACCAGTGCGGAGTGGTCACCACCTCGACGCTCGTCTTAATACAGCAGACGCAACATCACCAAAAGGAGCCACGGCAAAATCCCTAGTTCCAAACCTCGACGGTTCACCAGCAACCTAGACACAACCGCGGCATTCGTCTCGATATAGCAGACGCAATGCCAGCAAATGAAGCAAAGACTAAATTCCTAGCTTCAGGGTCTTAACGGCAAGTCATATAAAGCCTGAAAAACTATCGGAGATCATCCCACACCAGCGTAGAGTGGTTATGACTCATCGGGGCTCTCCAAAATGAGCTTAACCTTAAGTAAAAAGCGGCATGGCAAAATTCCTAACGCTTGCTCTTCCAACGGTCAAACTGCCTAGGAAGATTGCTTGAAGACGTCTTGTCTAGCCCCAGAAAGGATCGGAGACACGACAATCGCAAGGCTACTCGAACAGCAAGACCGCCTATCGAGGAATATATCAGCCAATGTGACGGTGCAACGGACAAAACCCTAGTACCACAGACCCTAACGGACCTCTGTCGTAAAGAGCAGAGGGTAACTGTGACGTTAGGATATTCTTGCGAGAACTTCTCGATTCGTTTCAACTCCGAGGAAATCAGTGTCCTTGGCAAATACCTCGATTCAGGGAAATCAGCGTCCTTAACGAGAGCATCTTGATTCGCGTCAACCCGCAGAGAAATCAGTGTCTTTGCAGGAATACCTCGATTCGTTTCAACCCCAGGGAAATCAGTGTCCTTGGCAAAACCTCGATTCGCGTCGACCCGCAGAGAAATCAGTGTCTTTGCAGAAATACCTCGATTCGTTTCAACTCCGAGGAAATCAGTGTCCTTGGCAAATACCTCGATTCAGGGAAATCAGCGTCCTTGACGAGAGCACCTCGATTCGCGTCGACCCGCAGAGAAATCGGTGTCTTTGCAGGAATACCTCGATTCGTTTCAACTCCGAGGAAATCAGTGTCCTTGGCAAATACCTCGATTCAGAGAAATCAACGTCCTTGACGAGAGCATCTTGATTCGCGTTGACCCGCAGAGAAATCAGTGTCTTTGCAGGAATACCTCGATTTGTTTCAACTCCGAGGAAATCAGTGTCTTTGGCAAATACCTCGATTCAGGGAAATCAGCATCCTTGACGAGAGCATCTTGATTCGCGTCGACCCGCAGAGAAATCAGTGTCTTTGCAGGAATACCTCAATTCGTCTCAACCCCGAGGAAATCAGTGTCCTTGGCAAATACCTTGACTCAGGGAAATCGGCGTCCTTGACGAGAATATCTCGATTCGCGCCGACCCGTAGAGAAATCAGTGTCTCTGCAGGAATATACAACGTCAGCAAAGCGGAGCCGCAGCAAAGTTCCCAGTTCCATGACTCGGCGGTGCACAGACAACCCAAAGTCAACCCTCGACTCCCTGTTGAAGCAATGCATTAACTCGGGAGTAGGTCAACTCATCAATCACTTACGAGTCCTCTCGACTTGTAAGGAAGAAAATTCTCTTGTAGGATCCTTACGACTTATAAGGGAAAACGCACTTAGGAATCCTCACGATTCCTAAGGAGAAAATACACCTACGAGATCCTCTTGACTCGTAGGGAGAAAAGTCTTTGTGGGACCCTCACGGCTCATAAAGTTGAAAAGTCTTAGGCTACAAAGGCCCTAAACTTGTCTCCTAAGCCCTCAATTCAGTGACCATGCGTAACTATGCACTACTTCACCCACGTACATACTTACGTGGGCAAAGTAGTGGGGGGCATTTGTTCCCGCCAAAATTTTGGCTCAAAACCCGCTTCGTATAAAATAATAACAATAAAAGAAAAAATAAATAAATAAATAAATAAATAAATAATAATAATAAAGGAGAAAATCTCCCTTTCAGAGCAAAACTCTGTTCAAATTCCAAGGCGGGAAATGAAGCAACGCTTCTGTTTCCCCCAATCAGAGCAAGGCTCTGTTTTAAAATTCAAATTTTAATAAAGGAAGCAACGCTTCAGATAACTTGCTCTCTGCGCTGCGCGACACGTGTCAGCACAGTTGCGCTGCGCGACACGTGTCAAGCGCAGGTGCGCTTGCGCCAACTGTGCCAGCACTAAAACAGAATTAAAATTCCAGAAAGATCTTTCCAATATTGTTAAAAAACAAGAAGATTATCTTCTGTAAAACAGAATCTCTAGGATCAAAGATCCAACGGTGGGAAAATATCCCCAAATCAACCAGAGAAAGATCTCTGTAACTAATCTAACAAACTAATTGGCCCTATATAAAGACCCCTAAACTCCAAGTCTAAAAGACATACAGAGATAGAGATAGAGAATTCCTCTAAAACTTTGAGAAGAATTCAAAGAGAAGGAAAAAAGGTAAAACCTTTTGAATAAAAGAAGAATTTCTTCTAAAAAGATCAATGATCTAAGAACAAGATCAAGATCTTGGATAAAAAATAATAATAATAATAATAATAATAATAATAATAATAATAATAATAAAGAAGTAATTTTACTTCTTTATTAGATCTTTAGATCTATATAAAGGCATTGCCTTTTGATGAACTACTGGTTCTTGAAATTTGAGGTAGAACCTCTCTGAAAAAAGAAAAACTTGTTTTCTTTGATCTAAATTTGATCAAGATATTAAACAGTGCCTTGCACTTTTGAAATTTGCACTGTTGCGCTCCTTGGATTGGCGCAAGCCACCAGAGAGCGCCACGTGTCAATCAAAGAACAACCGCGCCTTGCGCTTCTAAAAACAGAGCACCGCTCTCTTGGTTTGGCGTAAGTCACCAGAGCGCGCCACGTGTCAGCAGCGTACTAGCGCAGCGCACTGGCACAGCGCACTGCGCTAACAGACTTGCTCTCAGCAGAGCGCGATACGTGTCAGCAGCGCAATAGCGCAGCGCACTGGCGCAGCGCACTGCGCTTGCGCTCACCATAGCGTGACACATGTCGCGCTCCACATGCGCTGGCGCCTTGCGCTCGGCGCAGAGCGCCTGACAGGCCACGTGGCGCGCTGTCAGACCATTAAATGCTCTGCATTATTAAAGAAAAGGGACAGAGCCCAATTAAAAAGGCCTAACAGGCCAAAATAAATGCTATGCATTATTTTAAAGGAGGGCAGAGCCCAATCAAAGGCCTAACAGGCCAAATGTAAACAAATAAAATATTGAATATTCTCAACTGGACTTAGCCCAATTCTGGCCATAAGTCCTCAAATTAAATTGAACTGAGCACAACCGCTCTCTCAAATCAATTTACATCTGGTTCAAGGGTACATCTCTGAACTCCTCTGATATTTGTCGTTGTAATCCTTCAACGTCGTCAGAGATGTGACGGGTCCCGACAACCACACATTGCTACGGACTGTGGGGTCCTTAAACTCATGGACTAATGCGTCCTTAAACCAATATTCGTCCCCAAAATGGGAATGTTGGACCACCATGTCCCTAAACTGGTAATACGGACTGTGGGGTCCTTAAACTCATGGACTAATGCGTCCTTCAACCAATATTCATCCCTAAAATGGGAATGTTGGACCACCATGTCCCTAAACTGGTAATACGGACCGTAGGGTCTTTAAACTCATAGACTAATGCGTTCTTAAACCAATATTCGTCCCCAAAATGGGAATGTTGGACCACCATGTCCCTAAACTAGCAATGGACCACCATGTCCCTAAACTGGCAATGGACCACTATGTCCCTAAACTGGAACAATAGAGCCCTCAAATGCTCTTTTGTTGGATCTAAACGATCCCGTTAAGTTGATCTTAGTCTCAAATTGGACTAACATATCCTTAAAAAACGTTTAAGTTGATCTTAGCCTCAAATATGGCTAACGTATCCTTAAACCAAAACCCCAAACCCAAATCTAAGAAAATACGGATTGGACTAATCCACGTCCTACGGGCGACGACATAAATTAGTCTCCGTATACAATCCACGGGCAACCATAAATAAAACAAACACTCATGACACGAAGTGAAATTCTGGAGAAAGAAAAAGTTGTTACCGCGATGCGGTAGTGTAATTAAATGCAGGGGCTTGCGTTTGCAGGGAAGAGTGTCCCCACAATCAAAAACCCCTCAGACGAGGGGGAATCTGACGAAGTCTGCTATATCGGCCGCATCCGTCTAAACCTTCGATACTCGGTGCCATAAATCAACTTGGCATTTTCGGAGAGGTGGACGGATAAAACTAAATAGCATCTGCCCCGAATCTCAGGCAAGACGTCCCTGTCTTGGCCGCCATTCGGAGGGGAACAACGTGTTTGCACGTGAGTGCAACGCTGTCACCTTTGTGACCGTTGGATCTGTCTAGGGAATAGGGGAGATGAACCGTCTCCCATCACATCCTATAAATGCAGGAGTCCCCTCAAAAGCGCCTCCACTTTTTCCATTTTCTTCTTTGCTCGTTTTTCCTCTGAGAATTTAATTATCTTTCCCAGAGCTTAGTTCTCTGATTCAAAAATTTTCAGAGTTTAACTCTGTCAACAAAGATTTCCTTTTTTCAGGTATGAATCTTGAATGGCTGAGGAACTCCTTGTAGAAATTTGGATTTTAAATCCATACCAAGGGTGTTTCCCTTTAACAAGAACCCATTTTTTCTAAGTTCTTTAAAAAGAAAACTGCTCAATCTTTAAATAATAAATCCCTTTTGTTAGGGCTCTTTTGATCTCAGAGATCGATGGCAATACTTGACCTTTCACTGGAATTTAATTCCATTCCAAAGGGTCTTTTAACTCTGAAAATGTTTTCTGGGAATTTAATTCCCCTGTTCAAAAGGAATTTAATTCCTCTAAAGAACTTAATTCTTTAAAAGAAAACTTCTTGGGATTTTTCCTCCTGAGTTGTTCTTACAGAAAAAATTGCAGTAGAGATTCTACTTAATTTTCACAGAGTCCAAGATGGGTTTCCCTTTGGGGGAATGTGTAGAGTCATTTGAATTCATTGAGAATCTTCCTTTTATTCTCACGATGATTGCTTGGCCTCATTATTAGTGAGCCGCCATCTTGATTTTGTGGGGCCCATGTGTTTTGTAACCAATGGTCCCATAAAATAAGTCCTTTGTCGCTTTCTTCCACTGTCTTTTTATATATATACATTTATAAACATATATATATACACGCGTTGGCTTCGCTTAACAGTTTCCCCTTCTTTTATTTCAGGAACAATGGCTTCTCTTCCGTACTTCCCTTTTACCTGCTCGGAGGCTGCCTTTCCTCAGTCACCGTCTGATGAAGAGGTGATAGCGATGATCAAGGCTCATGACCCGAATTGCACCAATCTACTTTTATAGGGGACCTAGTACGGTCATATCATCCGCGGTCGCCGCAGCTTTCTTTGCGAGATACCGACAGAACCTACCTATCCCTTTCTGCTGATGGATCATCCACGGACCGCCCTTGCTGTGGAGATGCTGAATTGGACCCCTACGGGACGGCTTGAGCCATCAACAACTGGGATTTCAAACCATCCTGTGCCGGCTATAGACATCTTAGGGCGCCGCATATGCCAAGGCAAAGCCCAGCCATGGGGACAGATTTACAAAATAGGGCTTACCCCTCGACATCCCACGGGCTACCTTCTCTGGGCCCGTTATATTCTGTCTGCCCATCGTGCACGACTACAGAGGGTCGGACTCTATCAGGCGTTATATGCGTCTCTCTTCCACTATCAGTCCCCTCATGTCTGGTGGGTTAAGGCCTTCTTAAACCAATGGAATCTTCCCACTAACACCTTCTTTTTAGGGGACCGCAAAGTTTCAATTTCTCTGGAAGAGTTTCGCGAAATCTCAGGGTTTCCGGTCAGGGGGACGCTCTATGAAAAACTACCGCCTCTCGATGAGTATGTCTTCGAAACTGAGCCTGCCATGCTTGACGGCCTGCCGACCGAGGATGCCGTCCGCTACAAGCGCCCAAGTTTGATCAAGACTCTGAGCATTTTTGAGAAGCTATTCACAGAGTCAGAGGAGCAGGGCGTCACTTTTAAAAGCTTTATCGCCTGCTTCCTTCGAGAAGATGTCCTATCAAAGACGGCTCCGAAGTTCGCGAATATCAACGACCCCATTGGGTTCAGTTTAAATAAGCGGTCGGCTAAAGAAGAGGACTTGCCGCAGTTCTACATTCCCAACATGTCGGCCGTATCTTTTGAGTCGATCGCAGCTCCTGGTATGGATGAGGAGACTTTCTTTGTGGGTTTCATCAGTGTTTGGCTCAGTTGGTTCGCCATTCCCATGCACCGTCGTTTCATGAGAGCCTCAGTTATTTACCCTGCTCATCGCATTGCTAAGGGGACGCGACTAGCTGTGGGCATTGCGGGGCTAGCGCATCTGTATCATGGGTTAAGAGCCACGGCCAATACCTCAACTTCAGGCGTAGATGTGGTAAATTTCTCTCTTCATTACTTTACGTCCTGGATTGAGATGCACATGCTGGGGGCATTTGCTGCACACCAAAGACCCAGTTTTTATGACGCTTACACTTTTCCGCGACTCATGCGGCTGGTGGACGCTTCTGCTCCTGACCCGACTCAGTCTGGGGCTATTCGCGTGCTGATTAATCCCTATGCCAATACGGGCGGGATGGTATTCAACGATCGAGTCCTCTCTGCTCCCTCAGGACCGATTCAACAGCTTTGTGACTCGTCGAAAGAGGGAGTACCTTCTCTGAAGCCCAAGGAAGCCATGCACCTATATTCGATCAGACCGGGTTATTTGGTATTTTGTCAGAATGGTGCGGCTCTTTTTATGCGGTACAACCTACACCGCTTTGCTCGACAACTCAGATATGACCGGGGCATCCCCTTTGACGCATTTATATTGGAGCCTAGCCCGTCGTCAGAAGTTGTTCATGACGCCGCTCATCACTTCATGCGGCTGAACACCGGATCTCGCTTTGTAATTCCTGAAGCTGATCATATTCCTCGATGTGTGGGGTCTTTCACGGGCTGGTACCTCCACCGAGTCAGTCCAATTATTGCCAAGGAGAGAAGGGTGCTCCTCGGATATAGGGCTCCCACTCCGATCCAAGCCACGGGAGTTCCGCCGCGATCGCGTGCAGCGGTTCGCCCTCCCTTGAGAGATACTAGCGTCATGCTTATTCCGGAGGCGGCGGAAGTGGATTTAACTCCCACAGCTGGTATGCCACAGCGTACTAGAGCTCAATCAAGGGCCAATAGGGCGCCAGTAGCAGTGTCATCAGCTGCGGCGTCAGCAATGGCCGTGTCATCATCGGTAGCACCGCCGAGCGAGGACATTGAGGGCGAAGTGGGTCAACGCCATACCAAAGCACCAAGGGGAAGGAAGCGATCGTCTTCGGTGGTTGGTTCTGGGCCTAAGAGGCGGAGGAAGACGGTCACCAATCTGCCCGACTCTTTAGTGGAATCCGAGCCTATTCTTCAAGATGAACCACTAGCCATGCAAGATTCGGATGGTGGTCTGCTTTTCCCGGGTTCATCTGCCGAGGAAGCCGCACAATTGGCTGGGCTATAAGATGCTCACAAGATGAATCCGAAAATGTAAAGATCCCGAACATGCCTTATTCTGCCGTTATCTTTTACGAAGACCCTCCATCGATATGGCGGATATTCATAAGTCCTTTGGAAGAAGGGGTGAGAGAGCCTTTAACCAGGCCGTTTCAGCCGACGCCGAAGATGCACTTTCGTTGTGGACCGGTGGCCACGAGTCTACTCTCGAACCTCAGCGAGCATACCTCCTCAGGAAGGAGCGTCGGCTTGAACAAGCCATACTAGAAGCTCCTTTGCGCATTGGTATACTTATATATCCTTTTGTAGTATTTTGCACTACTTATATATATATATACATATCCTTATCCTCGTACAAACTTTGCAGAGACTTCGGCGATGGCGGAGGATCTGAGTTCGAGTCACGCTTTGACTGTAGACTCCGCCAATATCCCCAATGAAACACTAATCAGTGTGGAGGGGTCGATGCAACTGTTGCCCCTGCGATGGAGCTTCCCTCGGTGATTCCCGCTCCCCAAGTTCTTGCTCCCTCGGAAGAGGCATCTTCGTTGGTCGCCGATTTAATGGATCTTTCTGGGGATGGCTCGGAGGCTAGGGAACAGGTAGTCGAGGCTACAGTCCATCCGCTGGAGCCTGCAGTGGCGGTCACTACTCCTCGATCGGACGTTATTATACCGACCCACGTCCCCGATGATGTGCCTGGGAGCATGGAGGAGGCCGCCGAAGCTGCTATCCCTCCAGTACAGAATGGGAGAAGCATCGAAGGTAGCATTCTATATTTTATATTAATAATCTCTCCATTATCTAAACCTTTCTGTCTTGTCAGAATTGCGCGGATTGGCGGCGTCTATTGCTGATCTGTCTCCCAGGAAGTCTTTTCAGCGCCTGTTGGAGATGGCCGCTCCGCAGGCGATATCTCCTCAACGCATCGTCCTCTCTTCTGGGCAAGGTTAGTGTCGTTTGCCCTCTCCTCACGGCGTTATTATTATTCTATATAATGACATTGATGTCTTCTACAGTTCTGGAAGCCGATGACGAGGTTGAGATTCTTGACGGACCTGAGGAGCCTTCAGACCCCTCTTGCATGACTGTGGGTAAGTAAAGTCTCAACGTTGTTCCATCTGCTTTCTGCTTTCAAGTCTCGCTGATTGTTTATAAATCTTAACAGCTTTGCCAGTTCTTACCACGCTGGAATTTCGCATCGTCATGCCACCCGGCCCCTATGCTCTGCGTGCCTCGGAACGGATGGTAAAGCTAAGCCTTCACTCCCTATCAGCCTTGATTGAAGACCTTCGTCCCGGCAGTCTGATCACGGCCGAAGCGTTTGCCGCTGAAGCCAACGGTTCTCTTCCCTTTCTTGCCACCTACCATAGTGAAACATTGGTGCAAGTTTTGGTTGAGTTTTGTCGGCAGGTGGAGGCTTGCTTGTATATTCTTGAATGTACATGCCTTCCTTCAGAGGTTGTGGCCGCGAAGGCGAGCTTACGGGGGCTGATTGAGTGGTGCGCTGCGAACATGATCTTATGCGAGAAGTCGCTCAGCCGCAAGTTTTCGGAGAGAGAGCTGGCTTCCAAAGCGCCGAGGGAGTTTCAAGCCAATCTTACGGCCAAGACCACTAGGGCATATGAATTTTGGCGGGTGCTTCAAGAGGCTATCAAGGAGGTGGTAGCCATTGATAAGACCTTCATTTTTACTCGTGAAATGGTCGAAGCCCATAAGGTTACTGAAAAAGAGCTTGAAAGCCGGCTTGCCTCATACCAGGCCCAACAGGCTCAAGCGGAGGCCCGTCTTTTGACGATAATGAATCATGAAGCCGAGGCCCAGCGGAAAAGGGATGAACCGGCAAATCTACTAAATCGTCCGTCAGCTAGAAGAATTGTATATATATTTTTTTCATTCTTCTTTTGTACATACTCCTGAATGAGAGTATATTTTTCTTATTCTTTCATAAATTGTACTTTGTATTCATTTTGATTTATGAATAAAAGACATATTTTGCTTCATGATGGTGTGTCCCTTTTTTAATAAGTGCATTCTGTGGATAATCTATTTTGATTTCTTTGTAGGACAGCGATGGCTTAGGATTCAGGGTTAAGATCTGCCTCCTAAGACTTTTTAACTTTATAAGCCGTGAGGGTCTCATAAAGAATTTTCTCCCTATAGGTCGAGAGGATCCCGTAGGTGTAATTTCTCCATAGGAATCGTGAGGATTCCTAAGTGCGTTTTCTTCTGAGAGTCGTAAGGATCTCACAAAAGAGTTTTCTCCCTTACACGTCGTAAGGACCTGTAAGTGATGGATGAGGTTGACATTATCCGCACTTCACGAAGTCAGGGGTTTCTTTGGCCATTTCCCACGGGGTCAAGATTGACTTTAGCCGTGTTCTATAGGACCAGGATTTGCTCTGGATGCTTCCTACGGGGTCAGGATTGACATAGCCATGTTCTGCGAGGACCAGGCTCGGCTGTGGACGTTTCCCACGGGGTCAGGATTGACATAGGCCGTGTTCCACGAAACCGGGATTTGCTCTGGATGCTTCCCACGGGGTCAGGATTGACATAGCCGTGTTCTGCGATGACCAGGCTCCGCTCTGGATATTTCCCACGAAGTCAGGATTGACATAGGCCGTGTTCTGCGAGGACCAGGATCCGCTCTGGACGTTGCCCACGGGGTCAGGATTGACATAGGCCGCGTTCCAAGAAACCAGGATTTTGCTCTGAATACTTCCCACGGGGTCAGGATTGACATAGCCATGTTCTGCGAGGACCAGGCTCCGCTCTGGACGTTTTCCACGGGGTCAGGATTGACATAGGCCGCGTTCCACGAAACTAGGATTTTGCTCTGGATGCTTCCCACGGGATAAGGATTGACATAGCCGTGTTCTGCGAGGACCAGGATTCGCTCTGGACGTTTCCCACGGGGTCAGGATTGACATAGGCCGTGTTCCACGAAACTAGGATTTTGCTCTGGATGCTTCCCATGGGGTCTGATCGACATAGCCGTATTCTGCGAGGACCAGGCTTCGCTCTGGACGTTTCCTACGGGGTCAGAATTGACATAGGACGCGTTCTACGAAACCAGGATTTTTCTCTGGATGCTTCCCACGGGGTCAGGATTGACATAGCCGTGTTTTTCGAGGACCAGGCTCTGCTCTGGACGTTTCCCACGGGGTCAGAATTGACATAGGCCGCGTTCTACGAAACCAGGATTTTGCTCTGGATGCTTCCTACGGGGTCTGAGTGACATAGCCGTGTTCTGCGAGGACCAGGCTCTGCTCTGGACGTTTCCCACGGGGTCAGGATTGACATAGGCCGTGTTCCACGAAACCAGGATTTTGCTCTGGATGCTTCCCACGGGGTCTGATTGACATAGTCGTGTTCTGTGAGGATCAGGATCCGCTTTGGACGTTTCCCACGGGGTCAGGATTGACATAGGCCGTGTTATACGAAACCATGATTTTGCTCTGGATGCTTCCCAAGGGGTCTGATTGACATAGCCGTGTTCTGCGAGGACCAGGCTCCGCTCTGGGCATTTCCCACGGGGTCAGGATTGACATAGGCCGTGTTCCACGAAACCAGGATTTTGCTCTGGATGCTTCCCACAGGGTCTGATTGACATAGCCGTGTTTTGCGAGGACCAGGATCCGCTCTGGACGTTTCCCACGGGGTCATGATTGACATAGGCCGTGTTCCACGAAACCAGGATTTTCTCTGGATGCTTTCCACGGGGTCAGGATTGACATAGGCCGCATTCCACGAAACCAGGATTTTGCTCTGGATGCTTCCCATGGGGTCAGGATTGATATAGCCATGTTCTGCGAGGACCAGGCTCCGCTCTGGACGTTTCCCACGGGGTCAGAATTGACCTAGGCCGTGTTCCACGAAACCAGGAAGGGTTGAATTTATCCGCATTTCACGAAGTCGGGGTTTAACTCTCGGTCATCTGTGCACCGCCGAGTCATGGAACTGGGAATTGCTGCGGTTCCGCTCTGCTTGATGTTGCGTCTGTTGTCATGAGACGAATGTTGAGATGATCTCCAGGCTGTCTGTGAACCGTTGAGATTTGGCTTCTTCTGATGGAGCCTGGGGAGGGAAGGTGTGATTCCTTCGTTGTTTGCGCCCCTGGATTGTATACAGGGATTGATGTGATATCACCTGTAGGGCAAAAGGTTTCATTTTATATATTTTTCTTTCCGCGATGCTCTATCATTTCAGCTTTTATATCGCGAAGGTCGCAATTGCCCAATCATTTCGGCTATTTTTCGCGGTGCCCAATCATTTCGGCTGTTTGTTTTATTTACTCGCTGCTTTTTATTGCGAATTGCCCAATTATTTCGGCTATTTTGCATGCATACATTTTTACTTGCTGATTTTGTTTGCATGTTGCCCCATCATTTCGGCTATTTCGTATACATTTGTGGCTCGCTGGCCTTTCGCTGCGAATTTTGGGATTTGACACTGATTTCGGCATCAGCATCGCTACAACCGGGATATTGCCAGGAGCGAATCATCATTTGCCTTCGTCGATGTCGAACAAAGGTGACTTAGTAGACAGGGTTAGGATCCTGTCGACTAAGGCTTTTGACTTCATGAGCCGTAAGGGTCTCATAAAGGTATTTCTCCCTACAAGTCGTGAGGATCTCATAGGTGCGTTTTCGCCTTAGGGATCGTGAGGATTCCTAAGTGCGTGGTCTCTTATAAGTCGTAAGGATCTTACAAGAGTGCTTTCTCCTTATAAATCGAGAGGACTTATAAGGGCTGTTCACTGTGCAAACATATCCCTAGTCATGGATGGGACTTAGTTAGGGAAATGTTTATTCGCGCCCGTGGATTGTATACAAGGGTCAAGACGCTTGTAGGGCAGAATTGGAGGTTGTGATGGCTTAAGAATAGGTTCAGATCCCTGTAGCTTAAGACTTTTGAATCTTATGAATCGTGAGGGTCTCATAGGAGGGTTCTCTTTACGAGTCGTGAGGATCTCGCAAGTGTAATTTCTCCTTAGGAATCGTGGGGATCCCTAAGTGTGTTTCTCCCTTGTGAGTCGTAAGGATCTCACGCAGGTGGTTTCTCCTTACAGGGTCGAGAGGACCTTGCAAGTGTCTTTTAACGAGGTTGCGCCCTTTTGGGTTTTCATAAAGACTCGCCGGTAGCCCTGCTGTTTTTACTCACGGAGCCCTTTCGGGTTTTCATCCGTGCCCATTTGCTTATGGACATACCGATTTTTTATATATTTTTTTATTTTATTATTTTTTTGTGTCAGCCTTGGGATGCTGCAGTCCACAGTAGTTTATCGACGTCTCGGTCAACAGCTAGTTTTAGGACATAGTGATCCATTGTTAGTTTAAGGACGTTTCGGTCCATTGCCAGTTTTAGGACATAGTGGTCCATCGTTAGTTTAAGGACGTTTCGGTCCATTTCCAGTTACTACTTATAGAGTTTGGGCTTAGGAAGATAGCGAGCGGACATAGGCATCGTCATCTATCATTGACCTAGGCCATGACTCGTAAGGCGTAGTATTTTTTTAGGAAGCGACCGTTTATTGGCCTGAAAGGTCTTTCACCATGCATGTCTATGAGTAGGCAGGCTCCACCCTGGTAAACTTTGTCTATGATATACGGACCTTCGTAGTTCGGCTTGAATTTCCCCCGTTTGGCACGATTAGGGATCATAGGTCTTTTGACCACTAGCACGAGTTCGCCTTGGCGGAATGTTCTCGGCCTAGTCAATCTCTCATATAAGCGCGTCATCTTTTCTTTATAAGCCTCCAGATTTTGTTGCGCCATGAGCCAGGTTTCATCAAGGGCATCGAGCTCCTCAAGCCGAAGGTGAGCATTTTCTTCGTCTGTTAGCTTGTAGTGAACTGCCACTCGTAGAGAGGGTAGCTCTATCTCGAGGGGGAATACCGCTTCCGTACTGAATACCAACGCGTACGGCGTTGTGTTCGTGGCTATTTTGAACGTATTTCGATACGCCCAGAGAGCTTCATGCAGTCTCTCGTGCCAGTCCTTCTTATTTTGAGACACCGTCTTTTTCACGATCTTTGTCAAGGTCTTATTGAAAGCCTCAGCTAGACCGTTAGCTCGAGGATTATAGACTGAAGAGTATCTCCAGTCTATTCTATGCTGTTGTGCGAAGCGGCTGATCTTGTGGCTTCTGTAGGCTGGCCCGTTATCGGAGATGATCCGTCGTGGAGTTCTAAACAGATAAATGACGTGCGTCTTGAAGAAATAGAGGATATTCTCCGTCTTCACTTCCCTCAGCGGTACTGCTTCTGCCCATTTGGAGAAGTAATCAGTTGTCGCCAAAATGAATCGTGTCTTCTGGACGATGCTGGTTCGATGGGGCCGATTATGTCAGTTCCCCACATCTCAAACGGCCAGCTAGCCACCGTTGAATGCTGATGGATAAAGTCCCCATGAATCTGGCACGAGTGGCATTGCTTTGTGTATTCGAGGCAGTCTTGGATCATCGTGGGCCAATAGTAGCCCATCCTTTTGATCTTCAGCTTCATCTTCGGGCCGGCTTGGTGAGAACCGCAGAGTCCATCGTGAGTTTCTTGGACGACTCTCTTTGCCTCTTCAGGTCCCAGGCATCTTAGCCACAGAGAGTCAAACGATATCTTATATAGAGTATCATTGACGAATGCAAAAGAAAGAGCTCGTTTCATGAGCTGATGTCTCGAGGATGCATCTTCAGGTGTTCGACGGGATTTGAAGTAGTCTATAAAGACTTCTCTCCAATCCTTATTCTTTTCCTGGTCTTTTATTTGCAGAGTCGTTTGCTCGGTCGCTCCCTTTTCCTTGGACAACTCCGGAGATATTTCTGCCGGTGCGAGAACCCGACAGCTTTGCACAACGATTCTTATGTCATCGAGGTTTTTGTCAGCCAGTTCTTTAGCGATCTTGGCTAATGCATCCACTTTGCTATTCTCCACACACGGTATGCTTTCCAAGGTGTAGGAAGGAATTTAAATCAGCAGTTGCTGTACTCTCTCGCCGTACTTCACCAACTCTGGCTTGCACGTTTGATAGTCGCCGTTAACTTGGCTAACGATCAACTGGGAGTCTCCGTATATGAGGAGGTTCTCAATTCCCATGTCGACGGCGATTTCAAGACCTGCTATTAAAGCTTCATATTCGGTTTCGTTGTTTGTCCTCGGCTCTGTTGAGGAGAAGGCAAAGCGCATTATCCCTCCTTGTGGAGTCACGAAGATAAGGCCTACCCCTGATTTGATTATGGGAGTGCTTTGTTTGCGCTTCTTCATGGAAGATGCCCCATCAAAATAGAGTTCCCATCGGGTATCATTTTCTCTTCTCCCTCTGTCGCTCGTGTCAAACGCGTGTTCGTCTGGCAATTCGCAGTTCAGGGGAGAGTCGGCAGGTATCAGAAGCTCAGCAAGGAAGTCGGTGATGGCCTGGCCTTTTACTGTCTTAAGAGGCTGATAAATTATCGAGAACTCCATCAAGAGCAGGGCCCATTTAGCGAGCCGCCCTATTAATATAGCCTTTGACATCAAATATTTGAGAGGATCCACCTTCGATATGAGATGGACCTCATGTGCCAACGCATAGTGTCTGAGTTTCGTTATTGCGAAGATCAACGCCAGGCAGTGTTTTTCAATGGGGGAGTAATTGTTTTCTGCCCCCAGGAGAACTCGACTCAAATAGTAGAGGGCTTTCTCCTTCCCTTGGTCATTTTCTTGTGCCCATAATGCGTCTAGAGAACCTTCGAGGGCTGTTATATACAGGACGAGATATTTTCCCTTGACGGGAGTGGCCAGTGCTGGCGGATTTTGCAGGTATTGCTTGATTTCGTCCAGTGCATTTTGGTATTTGCGATCCCAGACGAATGGGGTTCCCTTCTTCATTAGGTGACTGTAAGGACGGCACTTGCCTGAGAGATTGGCTATAAATCGCCGGATATACGCGAGCTTCCCTTTGAGAGATCGTAGTTGCTTGAGAGTCCTTGGCGAAGGCATTTCCATGATCGCCTTGATCTTCGACGGGTCTATCTCGATGCCTCGGTGTCGGACGACGAATCCTAGGAGCTTGCCCGTGGAAACTCCTAATGCGCATTTGAGAGGGTTCATCTTCAAGTTGTATTGCTGAAGGCGTTGAAATACGATCTTCAGATGCTCTAGATGTTCCTCGTATGATTTGCTTTTAACTACGAGGTCGTCGATATAACATTCGACGATTTCATATATGAGGTCATCGAAGATCTTCGTCATGGCCCTCTGATAGGTGGCACCGACGTTCTTTAGGCCGAAGGGCATCACCTTGTAGCAGAATATGCCCCAAGGGGTCCGGAAAGCGGTGTGCTTCTGGTCCTCGGGATGCATCTTTATCTGATTGTATCCTGATGATCCGTCCATGAAGGAGAAGACTTCGTGAGTGGATGTGTTATCTATCATCAGTTCAGTGACTGGTACTGGAAAGTCGTCCTTTGGGCAAGCTTTGTTGAGATCCCGAAAGTCTACACATATGCGCACCGTCCCATTTTTCTTCATCACTGGGACGATGTTGGCAATCCAATCGGGATATTGAACCTCTTGGATAAAACCAGAGTCGATTAGTTTCTTGACCTCGGCGTTGATGCTCATCTCAAGCTCGAGCCGCATTCTTCTCGGTGCTTGTTTGATCGGCTTGACGTTCGGAGATATTGCCAATTTGTGTACAGCAATCTCTGGATCTAGTCCTGGCATCTCGGAATAGTTCCATGCGAAGCAATCTCTATGCTGCATGAGCACGTCCTTTAGCGTAGCCACCGTTTCTTCAGACAACAGCTTACTGACGAATGTCGGTCGTGGGTCACTTGCCATCCCCAAATCAAATTTCTTGAGGTTATCTGCAGTAGTATGTATCCTATCTTCTAGCTCTTTCGGCGCTGGTGGAAACTCTGAGATCACCTCGCCATCATCATTTTTGAAGCATCAGGGGAGGTCATCCATATTCTCGGGCTCTTCTTTTGACAGCGTTATCACGTGACAGGTACGAGATCGTTTCCAAGATCGATGTTGATCTGGTTATACTCTCGTTATACGCGTCGCTTTCGGTTCATGCTTCTGTGGCGGGCTTACCCCCAACTGCTGGATAGAGCGAACCTGCCTTATTGATATTGGTCTTCGACCCAGTTCTTGAAGGTGAAGCAGTCTTCGAGAGGATGTCCTATTGCTCGGTGATAGGAGCAATAGTCTGGGTGGGAGATCTCGTTCGCTTTCTCGGGGTGCTTGGACTCCGAGAGTGTCATCATCTGATGCTTTACGACGAGATCGAATATCTTCTTTGTCTTGTTTTGGGGAAAAGAATATTCCCAACCCATCTTCTTTATAAGGGACGGATCCCGGCTGCTCGACTCTTGCTCGCGTGGCTTCTTAGACCCGCTTGGCTGTTGTCGTACGTTTTTTCCGTTCTTTGGTTTATTTTTGCCTCTACACCGGGTTTTTTGTATGACGGGCTGGCGACGAGGAGCATTGTCATTCTCCACGGCCTGCTGAAGGAGGCGCTGCGTCCTGGCTTTCTTGTAAATGGCCATTTCACGGTTATAGTCATCCCGGACCTTTTGACTCGCTTCCCTTATTAGCTTGTCTATCCGTTCTTCAAATGACGGACTCGACATTTTGATGGCAGGATCTTGTTTTGGTTCAGGGTCAGCGTCTTTTAACAGGGCTTCTCCTTCTTCATCGAAGTCATGTATGACGTAGCTACCATGGACTCGTTCCCGTTTCTTGGATTGGACATATCCAAGCCCGACCGTTTCCATTTTCCCGTTGGGCAACTTTCGCTGAGTTCCGGAGACGTCCCAAATCCTGTTGTAGAATCGAGCTTGTGGAGCGGTCTGTTTGAAGGGTACACCTTGGCGCCTCAACAGCCTTCTCAAGCTTTCTGTGTAATATCTAGGCAGACGGATGGGCTGGAGCCCGTCAAGTGTAGAATCCGCACCATTCCAAATTTCTCTCTACACTTTGGTTTCCATGGATCGGTAAAATAGGATTGCCTTTTCACCTTTTCGCCTGGGGGGACATAGAATGCCTGCAGCTCCTGCACACTATATGCATTAAGTGCATCGAGCTCTTTGTAATGCTCCCGCGGAACCATGGCGATTTGCAAACTCCGATCATCATTAGCGAGGGCTTGCATTGATGGCCGAACAGAAAATACGGCATTGACTTCATCTTCGGAGTCGCTGCCGAAGATCAACATATGGATGGACGGTCCTGGCTTGTTGCATTGGGGCGGACCTGAATAAACTATTTCTTCTTCCTCCTCGGTATCACTCCCGAACACCGGAATAGTAGTGATGGCTTTGTTCTTCGGTTTGTGACATCTTTCCGTGTCCTCGAAATCTGGTAAGAAGTATTTCGCATTTTCGTACTTTCGGACTTCGTTCACGGCGAATGTGTTCAGCTCCCCTGTTACGGTATACTCGAGACCATCCTTGAAATACTTCATACACTATGTTGTGTAGAAGGGATAATGTTGTACTCGTGTAACCAAGGCCTGCCGAGCAAAGCATTGTAGCATGTCTTGGCGTCAATGACATGAAACTTAATGTCCGTGACAAGCAGCCCAAAGCGTAGTGTCAATATTACAGACCTAAGCGTCCGTGATGATGATTTTTCTCAAAAACTATCTATTACCGTAATCAAGAACGGCGTCGCTATGCAGCTAGCCGGTGAGTACGGGTCGGTCCACAGGGATGTTGTGAATTTCCTAATCGCTCAAATGAGTTAATTCCGAACAGTGTGAATGGATTAATTAAATCTAAAAACTAAATTAATCTAGGGCAATTGAATTAAAGATCTAACTATCTAACTAGGGCAAGGAATTAAATTTATACTAGGGCAGAGAATGAAAAATTACCTAGGGTAAGAATTGAAATTAATTACTTACTTTACAGATTGCTCTCTCCAAACATCAACACAAGACTTTTCAGATCTGAATTTCTGATATGAAAAGAGGCATCGATGCTCTCCAAAAGAAATCTAAATTTTATTGATAAAAAGAGGCACAGGGAGGCATGAAAAGAATACAATGATTTAGAGTTCCTATTTATAGAGGATAGGAAACCCTAGGTTACAATTGATTCGCACATCTGCTGTTACAAAAATGCCCTCTAAGAAAAGACCTAGTCAAAGATTTGCGCCGCCTCTGGAATTTTGGTAAAATTTTATTCAATTTTGGGCTCTTGATGGCCGCGGAACCGCGGCCGCAGTAGGGTTTGGGCCGCGGTTCCGCGGCCCAATGATGGAGTTGAAGGCTTAAAATTCTGGGCTTGGTTCTGGGCTGTTTGGGCTTCTTATTTCTTTGGTTCTTTTATTAAAATAGTTTCTAGGTTTCTTCCAGATCTCCAGTGAACCATTGCAGTGGACTTTTAACCGTTCGCTTTGTAGTCTTGGACCTTGCGTTGCCTTGTGCTTTGTAAACTTTATCTTTTATGTAGGCTTTATCAAGATCCTTCTGTTTGTTGGTTGTAGTTCCATTTTTGCATCGTCTTTTATCTTTTTCACTGTTTTAGATCCAAGGACCTGTAACCTGTAATATGTAGCAGACATGCGTCAAAAGCACCTGTTTATTTATAAAACGAATAAGAATGGGGAATATAATAATGCAATATTATGGTATGAACAAATACCCCCAAACTTATCTTTTGCTCGTCCTCGAGCAAACTTATTTTTTTATTTTCTAAAAAAAACTAACCGCACTTTCGCAGGGAAACGCGATTGCACTGAGCTCGTGCAACAAGCCGTTAAACCTCTAGGTGTCCTTAGTAGGAGGAGTGTTGTCTCCTGAGGGTTTTCAGTGGATACTACCCACAAAATCCTATCAATTCGGCCCATTGACTTTTGTTCTCCAATTAGGTTTTCTAACAAGGAATTCTATTATCGTCGACTCGTAAATTATCCACCCATATTCTTCACACTTCCTCATTTTTTAACTTAAGATTATATATGTTCTATACACTTACTTAGCTTTCGGCATCTCTTAAGTTTTCCTTCTAGGGTTGCATCTCCACTTAGGAATTTTTATCAACTTTACTAAAGATACAAGTTCTATTCTTCACTCTTTTCTCTTATCTAAATCCCAATCACATACCCCTACGTGTGTGTATATATCACCCCTACACTTGGAAATTCAAATCAAGCAATCATACTTTTGTCCCTTGCCTAAAGCACTTATTAATTGGTGAATTTTTAATTGAATTTTGCTTACACATCCTTCATGCGACCGTTAATACTTCTTGAGGTACCAACAACCGATTACAAGATGCGTTAGCACTTTAAAGCGTACTTCCTAATCTTGCAACACCCAAGGCTTTAGCAGTGACTCCCAAACCAGTTGGTCTAAGACACTAGCTGATGAAGCACCCTCGCTAAATATTTTTCTATTTTTAGCCTTAAGTAATCGCAAAAACCAGTGTTCATTTTTTCTATTTATTCATTTATTTTCTTTTATTTTCTTTGTACTAAGGACTTTAGACAAGAGCATTTCAAGTCTCTTCTACCATTCCAAGTTTCAAGGTGCGTGTTTGTGCAAATTGTAGGATATACATTTTCAGAATCTAGACTTAAGCTAGAAATTATTTTTCAAACTTATGCTCTAATAAGAACATCAATACTTTTCCTTTGTTTCAACTTAGCCCAAGAATTGAACTCAAAATTTGCCTATTTCTAAATAAACTACAAAGACATATATTTTCTACTGCTAAACTTTAAGGAAGGTTATTTTTAGGGTTTTTAATTTACTAAGTCTAAGATCTAGTTATTCCTAACTAGTTAACCTATTTGTCAAACTCAAGTCAAAATAAGGCCAAAATTGAATACAATAATTTTTATAATTTTTGAAAATTTTCAATTTTTATGGGTTTTCAAATAAATATGCAAATGCAAAAAATATGTACAAATGAACGCGAAGAAAGAAGACTTACCGAGCATACCCCCAAACTTAAACTTGACAGTGTCCTCACTGTTATGCTACACCAAGAGGGTCAAAATGCCGGCACTCCCCTGTTTATTTATTTATAATTTTTTATATTTTTTAATGTTTTGAATTTTTTTTTTATTTTTTATAGAGAAAGAAAACAAATATATATATATATATATACATATATAGAACAAGGTTCCCCCCCAAACTTAAGCTTGGCCTTACACAAGCCAAAGGTTAGCACCAACCATTCAAAAATCTTATCGTGGTAATGGTCGAGTTGGTGAAAGAATGGAGTGGAAAGAAAAGAGATGAGAAGCACAAGAGACCGTGTGGAGGTAGAAACGGGATACGGTCTCGGTGAGAGAGAAGAATGGCGGAAAAGAGAAAGAAGTATAGTACGATCTTGAGGGTGTAAATTGAGTGAATAAATTAGCGCAATTTATGATGACCGATGTGTTAAAAGCGATTGTGCTAACCTATCAACCCGTCGAGAAATGGGGTCAAATCCCTCAAGATTCGCAAAAAAGCATGGGTACGCCGAACTTGGTATTGGAGATGAAAGCGTAACGGTCTCTTGTACGGTCGGAACAATAGGAAGGACGAAAGGGAATGAATTAGGGATAGTCTCATTCTCACCGTAGTAAACTGTCTCGAACTTAAAAGATTCCATCAATGGTTCGAAACTACTGTAAGCAACCGAGTCTGATGGTTCAACTAACTCATATGAAAATTCAAAGGACTCAAACTCGGGCGGTGAGTCATCAACATCGTCCGAAAAAGTGAAACACTCGTAAGTGTCATCGGTAGTGAGAACTGTGTCAGATTCAAAGGAAAATTTTTCAAGCTCACAGTCTTCAATCGTGATATTAGGCGTGGTCGGAACGATGGAAAGGAGGGAGGGTGATATAACAGTTAAAGGTTCAGGAGGCTGAATTGGAAAATCCGACACATCAAACAAAAATGGTTCAACCTCAATATTATCCTTAATACTCTCCTCAATACCATCCTCATAATTCTCCTCAATATTTAACTCATCCATGTCATTATCATCAAAATCAAGACGCATATGAAGTTCGGCGCCATTTGATTTATGTCAAAAACTATCTATAACCGCAATCAAGAACGGCGTCGCTTGGTAGCTAGCCGGTGAGTA
The DNA here is from genome assembly GCA_030015575.1 of Agapanthus africanus. Taxonomy (NCBI): domain Eukaryota; kingdom Viridiplantae; phylum Streptophyta; class Magnoliopsida; order Asparagales; family Amaryllidaceae; genus Agapanthus; species Agapanthus africanus. The sequence goes on along the minus strand of JASDDO010000014.1, from coordinate 159,864,777 downwards.
CGGGTCGGTCCACAGGGATATTGTGAATTTCCTAATTGCTCTTACGAGTTAATTCCGATGGGTGTTCGGATTGATTATTAAATCTAAAAACTAAATCTATCTATACTAAGATTATCTAGATCTAAATCTTGCTAGGGTTAGGTTTAGGAATGGTTTGAAAATGTAAATAAATCTCAACACTTTCTATACCCAAATTAGGATCTAAGAGGAGTTATGGTAATTATCAATAAAAGGGATTAGATCCATTCGGGAAGGTGTTCTTTCCTCTAGGTTCTTGTCCTTCCTTTAGAGATTCTTACCCTAACCTCCATGGAAAACACGCGCAACCGGGCCTTTATACTACGGTATCACCGCTACCTCGAGGGATAGGGTGCCGTAGGGCTCGGTGTGTACGTGTATGCATGGAGTCCTATTGAAAATATATAATGGGCAAGAAAGGGATGGGAGATCTCATCTCTCAAAAGCCTTCCCCAAAGCTAACCCTAACAAGCGAGGAGACTACTCGCTCATTAGGGAATTTAAGAACATTTATCTAGGGCAGAGAATGAAAAATTTCCTAGGGCAAGAAATTAAATCTAAACTAGGGCAATTAAATTAAAGCTACTTACTTTACAGATGGCTCTCTCTAAACATCAACACAGGGTTGTCAGATCTGAATTCATGAAATGAAAAGAGGCATCGATGCTCTCCAAAAGAAATCTGAATTTTATTCATAGAAAGAGGCATAGGGAGGCATAGCCTTTACAATGATTTAGAGTTCCTATTTATAGAGGATAGGAAACCCTAGGTTACAATTGATTTGCACGTCTACATTTACCAAAATATCCTTAGGAAGACCTAGTCAAAGTAGACTCTAAGCTTTGGTAAAATTTTATGTCTCTGTCTCTTTAAAAGTAAGTATTGGGCCTTGAAATTTCCTTTGTTGGCTCTTCTGTTTTTGGGCTTCTTTATTATTTGGTTCTTTTATTAAAATAGCTTCTATGTTTCTTCTAGATCTCCAGTGAACAATTGCAGTGGACTTTTAACCGTTCGCTTTGTAATCTTGGACCTTGCATTGCCTTGTACTTTGTGAATTTTATCTTTGATGTAGGCTTGATCAAGAGTCTTCTGTTTGTTGGTCAAAGTCCACTTTTGCATCGTCTTTTCATCGTTTTCACTGTTTTCTATCCAAGAACCTGTAACCTGTAATATGTAGCAGACATGCGTCAAAAGCACCTGTTTATTTATAAAACGAATAAGAATGGGGAATATAATAATACAATATTATGATGTGAACAAATACCCCCAAACTTAAACTTGACAGTGTCCTCACTGTCATGCTACACCAAGAGGGTCAAAATGCCGGCACTCCCCTATTTATTTATTTATAAAAAAATTTATATTTTTTATTGTTTTGAATTTTTTTTATTTTATAGAAAAAGAAAACAAAAATATATATACATATATACAACAAGGTTCTCCCCAAACTAAACAAGGCCTTACACAAGCCAAACATTAGTACCAACCATTCAAAAATCTTATCGTGGTAATGGTAGAGTTGGTGAAAGAATGGGGTGGAAAGAAAAGAAATGAGAAACACACGAGACCGTATGGAAAGAAGAGTGGAATATGGTCTTGGTAGAGGAGAAGAAGGGCGGAAACGAGAAAGAAGTGGAGTACGATCTTGAGGGTGTAAATTTAGGGAATAAATTAGCACAATTTGTGATGACCGATGTGTTAAAAGCGATTGTGCTAATCTATCAACCCGTCGAGAAATGGGGTCAAATCCCTCAAGATTCGCAAGAAAACATGGGTACGCCGAACTTGGTATAGGAGATGAAAGCGTAACGGTCACTTGCACGGTCGGAACGATAGGAAGGACGAACGGGAGTGAATTAGGGATAGTCTCATTCTCACCGTAGTAAACTGTCTCGAACTGGAAAGATTCCATCAATGGTTCGAAACGACTGTAAGCAACCGAGTCTGATGGTTCAACTAACTCATCTGAAAATTCAAAGGACTCAAACTCGGGCGGCGAGTGATTAGTAGTCAAAAATATAAGTTTACCGCAATCAGAAACGGTGTCGCTTCGCAGCTAGCCGGTGAGTACGGGTCGATCCACAGAGACGGGTAAATTCCTTTTATGTGTTTTAACGAGTTGATTCAATTTGTCGTTTTGGTTGGTTTATAAAAATCTATGAAAACTAGATCTAATTAATCTAATTAAAAGTCTTGCTAGGGTTAGGCTTAGGGGAAGTTTTGGAGATTAACGTTCTTCCTCACCGCTTTCAATGCCTTCTTTTTTTAGATCTATTAGATGTTAAGTTGATTATTAATAAAGTGGATACAAATCTTTTGGAAAGATATTTCTTCCTCTAGATTCGTATCCTTTCTTTGTTGATAATTACCTAACCCCCATGGAAAACGCGCGCAACCGGCCCTTTATACTACGGTTCATCGTTACCTCGATGGGTAGGATGCCGCAGGGAGCGGTTGTGCTCGTATGCGTGGAGTTCTAATTCATTAGGTTAAAGTGGCATTGAAAGGGGTGAGAGATCTCATCTCTCAACCCTTTCCCTAAGGCTAACCCTAACAAGCGAGGAGATTACTCGCTCATTAGGGGATGAGAAAACATTTTAATTAAAAGAAACATAAATAACATACCTTCCTAAATTGACGGCTCCCTCCAAACAAGAAGAACAGATCTGAAATTAACTCTCAGAAAATCTGAATTTTATTGATTGAAAAGAGGCATAGGGTTTTTACAATTTTAGATTACAATTTATAAGCAAACAGGAGAATTTAGGGTTACGGGATTCGCACATGTGCAATTACAGATTTGACCCCTAAAAATCCCAACACCCGCACCGTCGCACCGACACGCCAATTTTCCACCGACACGCGCACTAGATGGCCGCGGATCCGCGGCATTGGTTGGCTTGGGCCGCGGATCCGCGGCTCTTTGGTGAGCTTGGCTCACCAAAATTCCTGGGATGCATACTGGGTATTTGGGCTTTCTATTTCCATAGTTCTTTTATCTGTTGGGGTTCTGGGTCTTCTCCAGATCTTCAGTGAAAACTTGTTCGTATCTTTTTACCGTTCACTTGACATTTTGGATCTTGTACTGTTCTTCGACTAGGCTTGATTAGGATCCGTTCTACTTGTTGGTCAAAAGTCCTTTTTCTGTATCAACTTTCGTCTTTTTCACTGTATTCGCATCCAAGCCCTGTGTCCTGTAACATGCAACAAACGTGCGTCAAGAGTACCTGTTTACTTATAAAACGGATAAGAATAGAGGGATGAAAAAATGCAATATTATGGTCTGAACAGCGAGTCATCAACATCGTCCGAAAAAGTGAAACACTCGTAAGTGTCATCGGCTGTGAGAACTGTGTCAGATTCAAAGGAAAAGTTTTCAAGCTCACAGTCGTCAAGCGTGATCTTGTGCGTGGTCGGAACGATGGAAAGGAGGGAGGGTGATATGACAGTTAAAGGTTCGAGAGGATGAATTTGAAAATCGACACATCAAACAAAAATGGTTCAACCTCAATATTATCCTCAAGACTCTCCTCAATACTATCCTTTTAATTCTCCTCAAAATTCAACTCATCCATGCCATTATCATCAAAATCAAGATGCATATGAAATTCGGGAGAAACATTTAATGACTCGGGATGATGAATTGGACATAAAATTTCAATCAAATCGACAGGTTTATCATCCGAAATATTCCCGGCGTCTATATCCTCAATCAAGTGAAAATCAATTTTTTCTGACACCTCATAAAAAGCATGGATATTTATCAATTCAGGTTCTAGAGTGGAGATGTAAAGGTCAAACGGATTGGGTGTGGTTTCACTCGAAAGGGGTTCCTCATAATCTGGCAAATCAAGCACTACAAAGTCGCACAACTCATCATTTTGGACACATGTTTGAAAATTGGAGTTGTTGGATTTAATTGGGTATGGGTAGGTTTGATTTGGAAATCCTCTCACATTCTCACTCTGTCCAACCGCCTCCTTATACATTGAAAAATTTGGAGCTAGCGGGAAACTAGCTACCGGTTCAATAGGTTGCATAAGGGCGGCAATGGACGCATCCACATTCCTAACCATTTTGTTTGTTGCTGCAATATAAGCCTTCAACGACTATTCCAAACTAGACATGGGTTGTGGAGGGGTTTCGGTAAAAGATTCAAAATTGTTTGGATATGTGAAACTCCCAAAAGGCTGTGTAGAAACAGTGTCTAGTGACGGTGGGAAAGTCGGGTAGGACTGGTAGGAAGTGGGTGGTTGGACAGGGGTAGGGTCAACATGTGGATAAAAAGATGAATAGTCTTGTGGATCCCTAGAACTAGATGAGTGGAGAGGGGTGAAAGATCGGCTACGAGATTGAGCAATATGCTCAGCAATGGACATCGGTTTAGGAGTTACAGTAGGACTTGGAAAAGTGGTGTCAACGTACGAAGGTGGTAAAGGTTGACTTGGTTGACACAAAGTGGGTTGCAAAGTCAAACTGTTTCTCCTAGACGCTTCTATTTGATCTTTCAAAGATATTTTAGGCATGGAAGGATCGTCTTTAAATCGACCGAAACAATTGACGTACGAGGCAAAATTAGGTTCGGGATACTAAAGTTCGGCAAGAGATTTATGATGTAGGGTACCCATGATAGAAGAAAGAGAAGAGAAAGAAGGTAGGTGGTGCAAGGATTTCTTAGCGGCAAAATTTTGCAAGTTTTTACAAAAAAAAATTTCCTTTCTTTTATTTGGAACAGTTTGCAAAAAGATTTCCGATAAAGGGTTTAGACACACTTTCGATCAACCACAAATGCACAATCAGGCCTAGATCTAGGGTCACCTAGGTCAGCTAGACAGCTCTTAACTGTTTCAAAGGGCTAGAGATAGGACCTCAAACCGCCTCTTCACCGCCAATTGCGGCCACGTAAGTGCCAGGTAAGTGGGAAGGAACCACAGTAGTGGGCCTAATTAATAACCACTAGCCTTTGACACACTTGCCTAGACACCGCAAAGTCAGATTAGGATAAACGGTCGATGCCTATAACTAGTCCTCTGTCCTATTGAGCTCGAAGTCTTTAGGGCTGAGTCTAGTATTTTTTTAATTAAAAATTGGTCAATGCAAATGCCTTATGTGATTTCTGGGGTCCTGGGAAGGGTGATGAAATCCCCACCCAATCTGATTTGGTCAAAAGCCCCTTAAAGTCCGATTAAAAATATGCAAAATAGTAAATCACTTGCAATCAAATCTTTTTTTGTGAATTTCAAAGTTTACAAGTTTTCTAATTAAAATTTTCCTTTTTTCTCTTGCTCTTTATTTGGAAAGATATTTTTAGCAATAAGATTAAGGATATGCAAATCAGAAAAGTGTTACTTACAATCAATTTCTATTTTAAGCGAGGCGTAAAAATCCTGCACAAGATTTGTTATTTGGAAGGGGGACGATTTTTAAAGCGCAAAGAATCCTGCAGAAGATTTGACAAAAGATATATTTTAGGTTGCAGAGGGGGGAAAAAGGAAACAAACAGTAAAAAATCCGCGCGATGATGTCAGCATGACGCGGCGGTTCAGCGGCGGGAGCGCGCTTGCGCGGCGGAATGGCGGCGGTACGGAGGCTTCAGGTCTCCAAAAAAATTGTGCTGTTCTAATTTTCCAACCTCTTTCTTTTCTGATATATCTTTTTCTGTTTAGAACTCTGGATTTTTCCAGATCTGTCTCGATTGTAGATCCTGCAAAATTCAAACAAAAAAATACCCTTCACAAAATACAAAGATGATAAATTTTTATATTTTTGATTTTTCAGTTTTTATGATTTTTTTAATTTTATATTAACCCGAAATTGCAAAAAAGGAAATAACACACCATCCCCGGCAATGGCGCCATTTGGTTGTATGTCAAAAACTATCTATTACCGCAATCAAGAACAGCGTCGCTATGCAGCTAGCCGGTGAGTATGGGTCGATCCACAGGGATGTTGTGAATTTCCTAATCGCTCAAACGAGTTAATTCCGAACAGTGTGAATGGATTAATTAAATCTAAAAACTAAATTAATTTAGGGCAATTGAATTAAAGATCTAACTATCTAACTAGGGCAAGGAATTAAATTTATACTAGGGCAGAGAATGAAAAATTACCTAGGGTAAGAATTGAAATTAATTACTTACTTTACAGATGGCTCTCTCCAAATATCAACACAAGACTTGTCAGATCTGAATTTCTGATATGAAAAGAGGCATCGATGCTCTCCAAAAGAAATCTAAATTTTATTGATAAAAAGAGCCACAGGGAGGCATGAAAAGAATACAATGATTTAGAGTTCCTATTTATAGAGGATAGGAAACCCTAGGTTACAATTGATTCGCACATCTGCTGTTACAAAAATGCCCTCTAAGAAAAGACCTAGTCAAAGATTTGCGCCACCTCTGGAATTTTGGTAAAATTTTATTCAATTTTGGGCTCTTGATGGCCGCGGAACCGCGGCCGCAGCAGGGTTTGTTCCGCGGTTCCGCGGCCCAATGATGGAGTTGAAGGCTTAAAATTCTGGGCTTGGTTCTGGGCTGTTTGGGCTTCTTATTTCTTTGGTTCTTTTATTAAAATAGTTTCTAGGTTTCTTCCAGATCTCCAGTGAACCATTGCAGTGGACTTTTTACCGTTCGCTTTGTAGTCTTGGACCTTGCGTTGCCTTGTGCTTTGTAAACTTTATCTTTTATGTAGGCTTTATCAAGATCCTTCTGTTTGTTGGTTGTAGTTCCACTTTTGCATCGTATTTTTATCTTTTTCACTGTTTTAGATTCAAGGACCTGTAACCTGTAATATGTAGCAGACATGCGTCAAAAGCACCTGTTTATTTATAAAACGAATAAGAATGGGGAATATAATAATGCAATATTATGGTATGAACAGATGACTGTGAGTCGAACCCGGAGATGGTGATTTTATCGTGAGCAAGGTGCTGAACGCTCATGCAGATTTCCTTCAACACTCTCACATTGAGGAGATTGACGGAAGACCCATTGTCAACCAGGATTTTGCCTATCTTGATATCATGACAGTATCCGGAGACATAAAGGGGACGGTTATGCTCGCACGTCCCGAGGAGGAGATCTTCATCGCCGAAAGTAATATCGGCCATATGCACTTCTTCCAGCTCGTCCTTCATCTTTTCCTCGGCGAGGAAAGCTTGGAACTGTTCGGGCTCTTGTAACGCCTTGATCAGAGAATCACTCGCCTCTTTGGATACCAGAAGGGGTCGAGAATGCTTAGCTGCGAAGGTAGCTTTCTCAAGTGTGCCAGAACGTTGTAGTTCACCTTACTTTTCTTTGGCGGGTCCTTGGCTGTCAGCTTTTTGACGGCTTGGTCATCAAGGATGATATCCTCAGGGACCTTTTCTTTCCCCTTATCTTTTCTATTTGACCCACTGTTCGAGGGCACAAGATTCTTTTCGGGCAGCGTATAATTGCGCAGCTAAATATTTTCACAGGTCATCGGTTCTTCCTCTTTTCCTGAGGTGGATTCTTTAAAGAGAGGGCCAAGAGTCATTTCTTCGTCAGAGCCGCTCCCGAAAGTGAGAACTTGCGATCCCCCAGCGTCGACCATATGACAGTTGCTGGCAGTTCTTTTGCTCTCCTCGGTCGTATTTCTTTGTTCCCGACGAGTTTTGCGTTTCATCCGCTTGAAATGTTGTCGGTGAGAAACATATCCCTGCCACCATCTTTTAAAGGCTATGCACTCTTCAGTAGGGTGCGCAATCCTTCGATGATATAGACAATAGTTAAGATGTATATCCGCTTCATCAGGAGTGTTCCCTTCGGAGGGTGGCAGTTTCATCCCCATTGATATGGCCTTGGCGAATCTCTTCCTCGTCTTGAACATGCTTTTATTTGCGGCGGATGTACTTTGATTTGGTGGGAGTGTTTCAACCCTTTCGTCTAGTCACCGGCGTTTGGCTTTTTCAAATATGGCCATCTCACGCTCTCGAGCAGCTTTGCTTTTAAGAAGAGCTTTGTCCAGGAATGCATCAATCATTTCGTCTGATGGCCCTAGAAGTTCCAGCTCAGGATCTACCCCCAGTTATTTTGTGTAAGGAGCTTCTTCATCTTCTATCGATGAGTGAGAGATCATATGGCAACTTGCCACATAATTTTCGGATTCATCCGATGAGTATTCTCCATTGTCATCATCCCCGTCCTCAAAGACGTGGCTGAGAAATTCTTGGAGTGTGACTGGAGTCCGCGCTTTTTGATTATATTCTTCCAACACGTCAATTTATTTTTGCAGGTCCGTGCGCTTGTCACCAGGCTGCAAGGGCTTTTTGGTCTTCTTCTTCTTCTTCGAAGACTTTGACGGCTGGGTGTGAGCGCTTTGGCTATCACCACCAATCTTTGGGGTTGGGCGCGGTTTCAGCATTCCCTCGATAATCTCAGGTTCCAGTGGATTTTTCCACCTAATCGCCGGACTTGTTTGAAGATCCTTCAGCATTCTTTTAGTCTTGGCTGAAAGAACGACCTCCCATGGAGCTTCTTCAACAAAAGAGCATGATGCCCCTGGTGTGTCCCCCCTTTTAAGAGCATGTGGTTGAGGCGGGCTTACTTTCCACTTCTCAGACAGTGCGAATTTGCCCAGTTGATACTGGTCTTCAATCTAGCCCTTGAAGACGAAGCAATCTTCAATTGGATGGCCTATCGCTTGGTGATAGGGGCAATAATTAGGGTTATTCGCCTCGCCAGGTTGCAACGGTCGTTTTGGATTCGGCAGATTGATGAGCCTGTTACGCACCGCTAGCTCGAACAATCTCTTCGTTTTGTTTCGGGGAAACGAATAAGGGCGCTTCATCTTCTCATTATAGAATTGCCGCCTCTCGTTTTGGCGATCAGTTAGTTTTGGGCCACTGGGCTGCTGTTGAGTATTCGCGACGAAGGTCGCCTTCCCTTTACCCTTTTCGTTGTGCGGCTCCGGCTTTAAAGGAGACGGTCTATGACCCATCTGGTCCATTTGGGCCAGTTTGTCAATCAGGGCATGGAAGGTGGCGGGCTTGAAAAACATCATAAATTGCGAGATGGACGCTTGAGGGTCAAGAGTACCCACAAACATGCCTACTGCGGGCGCTTCGATACGCTGCTCGCACTTCGACCATAAATTCCGCCATCGTATCGCGTACTGCACCCACGTTTCGCCTGGCTTCACCCTGGCGTTAATCAATGCGATGATCGGGGTGCACTCGCTAGCGCTCGCGAACCTTTGTGTAAAGAGCAACTCTATTTCTGCAAACGTCTTAACGGAGTCATTTGGGAGCTCGGAATACCACTCGAATGCCGTCTCTGACAAGCTGCCAACAAACTGGCGGAGCAGTAGTTTATTATCACCTCCAGTATTACTACACAAGGCTCTAAATTGAGCGACATGCTGATGCGGATTTCCCGTCCCCTTATATACATGAAATTTAGGGATCGTATATCCCGGCGGGTACCTTATTTGGTCATACCAGCCTGGATAGGGTCGTCCAGTCTTCACGACCTGCCCAGCCGCTTCATTCGCTTTGTGAGCTCGTATTTGCTGAGCAATGTAATCATCCAGAGCGGCCTTGGAGATGGTCTCCTCTTTGGCTGTTGAAAGAGCCGGAGGGGGGTTCGATGTCTCCCCTCTGTCGTCTTCAATGATGATCGGGAGGTTTTCAGCTGGAGGTTCCGGCTGTAACATCATCCCAGCCATGTCTTGGAACAAAAGAGCCATTTGTTTTATATTGGCTGCTTGCTCCGCAGCCTCTTTTTCTTTCCTCTCGAGCATTCTTCGGAGGAACTCGGTATCAGTTTCTTGTTCCCGACGCTGCTCCGAGTCCTCTGGATTTTCTTTTGGCCCAGTGAGTGCGGCCATTGCAGTCAGCATCTCCTGAAGTTTCTGCTACTGTTGTTCCTGAGCCTTCGTTATCGATCGGGTAAGCGGTCGATGACCCGTAGAAGCACGGCTTTCTTCTTTTCTGGAAGCCATATAAACGGTATGTATTACCATGCCCCCAGACTTGGGGCGTTTAGATTTGACGTCCTTGCAGTTTGCCGCATTCATGGGAGCTATCTCTGGCCTCCTTCTCTTGTGAGCAATCGAAGTCGAGGGGGCCATTGCAGCGGGCACCCAGATGGATGACGTCTTCTGTGGTACCACGAGATGGCTCTTTTCTTGCTGAGCTTTGAGCTTCTTTGGCCGACGAGAGTAGTCCTGGTTAATCACCGATCCCTGGACCTGTCGCCAGACTTTATAAATTTTGGACAGCCACTGAGGGGGCTGCTCCGTCTTCTTTTCTGTAGTAATCTCCATAGGTGGAGGAGATCTCTTCAGCACGGCAGTCGGAGAGTTCTTGCGAACCCTCCTAAGCGGTTCAAAGCTGTTCCCAGTTGGAACAGCAGCATTGATTTCCACCATGGGAGCCGACGGAGTTAGTCCAGAAGGGGAGCTGCCCCCAGCCTCCCATACTCGGCGCCAGTGACGACGGCGAGCATGTCGTGCGGATGGGATTGTCTCAGCCGTAGGGGTGACTCCCTCATGCCCCCTGTGTTGGTCAGAAGTTGTCGTTGTTAGCCTATTGAAGACTGATGTCCGCTGAGTGGGGATGGCCAGCCTATCGAAGGCAGACTTCCGAGTGGGGGAAGAAACCTTGACGATTTCGCCTGGAACAGGAGCTGGAACAGTCAGCCTTGTGAAGACCGACCCTTTGACAGGAGAAGCCGCCTTGACAACTTCGAGAGCAGGGATGGCTATCCTTTTTGGGATAACCCTTTCTGGTATCGCGGGCTTCTTCACAGGCCCATTAGAGTTTTGGCCCAGTCTTTCAAAGACTGAGGCGTTGGAGCTGGACGACCCGTTGAAAGGGGCCGCAGTAGTTGTAAGCCGATCAAAGATTGACTTCTTCTGAGCTTCTTGTGTTGATACAGGAGCGCTGAAGCTCGTTGGCGGGAGCATGGTCCCGTAGAACAATCCAGTGGTGGCCTGAGTGATCTGTTCCACCGGCTTAGCAAAAATGGAGGCCGCTTGGAGCCCGTAAGTCACTCTTCCAGACGGGACGGAGCGAGAGTTGCAGTTGCAGTTAGTGCAGGTTGAAGTCATTGATCTTCTGTTTTCTGCACGGAGCAAGACACCAAATCTTAGTACCTCGAACCCAAGGGCAACCATATCAAACCGCGATTCGTTCGCGAATACGACACACGAAGTGTGGAGTGGAAAGAGGAAAAGGTCCCACCGGGTGTGCCAGAATCTGTTCCCTGCCAAAACACGGAGATGCGGCCGCGCAGGTCCGTCTTGCCTGAATTTCGGGACAGATGCTAATTGGTGCTATCCGTCCACCTCTCCGAAGATGCCAAGTTGATTTATGGCACCATGTATCGAAGATTTAAACGGATGCGGCCGATGTTGCAGTCTTCGTCAGATTCCTTCTTATTTGAGGGGTTTTTGATTATGGGGACGCTCTCCCCTGCAGGCGCAAGCCCCTGCAGTTAATTACGCTACCGCGTCGCGGTAACCACTTTCTCCTTCTCCCGATGGTCACTTCGTATCGTGTGTGTTTGTTTTGTTTTTGGTTGCCCGTGGATTGTATACGGAAACTAATTTATGTTGTCGCCCGTAGGGCGTGGATTAGTCCAAATCCGTATTTTCTTAGATTTGGGTTTGGGGGTTGGGTTTAAGGATACGTTAGTCTCATTTGGGACTAAGATCAACTTAAATGTTTGTTAAGGATACGTTAGTCTAATTTTAGACTAAGATCAACTCAACGGGATCATTTAGATCCAACAAAAGAGAATTTGGACTCTATTGTTTAGTTTAGGGACGTTGCGGTCGATTAGATTAAGGACATTACGGTCCAAGGTTAAGGACATCATAGTCCGTGGGTTTAAAGGGACCCCACAGTCCGAGGTTAAGGACATCATAGTTCGTGGGTTTAAAGTGACCCCACAGTCCAGTTTAAAGATGTCAAAGTCTATGAAATGTATGGTTGTCGGGACCCGTCACCTCTCTAAGGACGTTGAAGGATTACAACGACAAATATCAGAGGAGTTCAGAGATGTACTCTTGAACCAAAGTTGATTGGGAGATCTGTAGTCCAATTTGAAACTAAGATCAATTAATTAGATTATGAGCACATTGGCTCAGTTAAATCTGAATTGAGGACTTATGGCCAATTTGGACTAAGTCCAATTAAGTTTGAAATGTTGGCCCTTTGTTGGATTATTGAACATTTGTTTGGGTTCAGTCCCTCATTATTTAGCAATGCTAAACAAGAGTTTGAGGGCACTGATAACATTTTGTCTTTGGCTGAACACTAACCATTTATTATAGCTCTGGACTTTACTTTGCATATCATATGAACTGACCAATTTTGAGGTTCAGTTGAAAGAAAGATTTTTTTATGGAAACACTTAACCAATTTGGGCTAAGCTGGTTTTAAAATAGTGTTAAACACTAAAAGTGGGGTGGTCACGCGGGGTCACGTGAGGCGCCTGAGAATTGGGCCAAACCTCCTTTATTTTACCCTCAAATCTGCAAATAAGTGTTAAACACTTAGTCTTCAGGCCATTACATGTGAGCACGTGAGACATCTGAAGATGGGGACCATACTTCCTTTATTTTGTTCTCAGAATATTCAAATAAGTGTTAAACTCTTTATCTTAACGGCCATCACGTGTGGGCACGTGATGGGTACCCGTGTATTAATTATTAAAGTGATTATTAGGGGTCACGTGGGGACACGTGAGGGCGCCCAAAATTGATTCTGCCTTTAGCTTTGTTCCCTTTATTTTGAAGGTCACGTGAGGCATTGCCTCTGGGCTAATTCCTTCTTATTCTGAGGAGTCCATTTAAATGGTCACGCGGGGGCACGTGATCTAGTCTTGTTAGTTCTTTTTCATTCGTTGGGATGAAGGGTCACGTGTTACCATGTGATCACGTTGGATACTTTGATCTTTATGTGCATGGAGAGCTTTAAGTCTCTTGTTTTTTTTAAGAATTTAATTCTTTTATAGGGTTAAACCCTCATTCTGTTTAGAGGAATTAAATTCCTATGTATTTAGAAGAATTAAATTCTGATATAGGGTTAAACCCTAGTTTCAATTGGAGGAATTGAATTCCTATGAATTTTGGAGAATTAAATTCTCATATAGGGTTAAACCCTGGTTTCATTTGGAGGAATTAAATTCCTATGAATTTGGGAGAATTAAATTCTCCAAACTCAATTCTCCCTCTAAGTTTTGGATCTGCATGGTAGAATCTCCCTGATGAGAATTAAATTCTCAACTTGTGGAGAGATTTGCTTCTGCAGATCTTCAACCAGAGGAAGAACTAAGTTCTTATTCAGAAGAGTTAAACTCTTAGATTGAGAATTAAATTCTATTTTTGTTTTATGGAGCTTAGATCGCTTTCCCTTTTCTCATCTAGGATTTCTTTTCTTGATAATTAAATTCTCCTTTCTTTTTTCGCTCTATTGTTGTTTTTTCTCCAAAAATCCAAGATTCCAAGATCCCTTCTCTTCTCTTCTTGGCTCCTATTTATAGGAGAAAGAAAAGAAGCAATTTGTTTAATCAATCTTTCATTGAAAGATTTTGGTTGTTTCTGTAACTAACATGTTCTTTTAGATCACTCGGTGAATTTTATTCACCATTGGATTTTTAATCCAAAAGATTTCTATCTGTTATTCTTGGTGAATTTTAGAGAAATCTTTCCTCATATAAAATCTTTCCATAAATTGGTGATTTTTAATCACCATTGGATTTTTAATCCAATGGTGCTCCACTTTACAGAGAACCATCTTTTTGTTTGGAAAGATTTAGAGAGATATTTTTCCAGTTAAGGTTCTGGACTCCCATTTAATTAGAATTTAATTTTACTATTTCAAAAGGATTAAAAGCTCATCACGTGTTGGCACGTGATCCCACTGTTTGATCATTGAAATAGAATTTAATTCTATCAATTAAAGAGTTTAGGAACCCGTCACGTGTTGGCACGTGACCCCCTTGATTAAATATTTTATTCAGAATTTAATTCTGCCGTTTAACAGAACTTAAGGAATCATCACGTGTCAGCACGTGACCCTTGGTCACGTATGAACACGTGATGCCCCATTGGGGTTTTCCTTAGTGTCTTATCATATCTTTTAATCCCTTTTGGTGTGTTTTAAAGGTCCATCATGTGGGGGCACGTGACTCCACTAATTTCCTGCTTGATTATAATTTAATTCTGTTATAACGGAGTCCCAGGAAACCATCACGTGTCAGCACGTAACCCTTGGTCATGTGTGAGCACGTGATACCCCATTGGGGAATTTCCTGATATTTTATCAGGGAACAATACTGAAGCCGACATTTCGTCTCTCTGCAGAATGGAGTTTGCTTCCACTCATCGCAACTCAGGCTCTGTCACATCTGGTGGAGTCAAGTATGGGTCACTTGCAGTCTCAAATCTCTACAATTCGACACTTCAAGAAATCAATGGGCTTCACTTTTTGTCTATGCTCCCACCTCCCACCCTCGGTACCTCAACGCCGAAGGAGGAATCCCAGAAGAAGTATGTCTTCCACAGGCTCGCTTCTCAAGCTTCTGCTTTGCCGATGGAATTGGTCTCCAAACAACCGGTACCTTCCAAAGGCCATGGTCGACGCAGGGGGAAAAATACTCAAGCTCTCGAAGAAAACAGGGTGCAGGCTCAGCAAAATCCTGAGGCTAATCAAATTCCGCCCATAAGAAATGGTCGATGTCGATATCAGCGTCGTACAAAATAAGCTGAGGGCAGTTATCCATCAGCGTTGACTCCACCTGCTTTAACTCTGATGATGAATGTTACTGTTCCAACAAGGAACAGCTTCAAACTGCTGTGAAGGGTCAGAAAAAATTCTCCCATCATAGTATTGAAGAAATCTCCACAGCCCGTGGAAATCCAACTCGAGCAAAAAACAGTTCACTCCCCAAAAGAACTTTCCTTATCTATATATAAGTTGTGGAAGCAGGTGAATGGCTCAGTTGTCGTCTGCGGCTCTTCCCTTAAACATCAGCCAAATTCTGACAAATCCCCTTTCAAATATAAGGGAACTCATCCCAAAACGGTTCCTGCTACAACGATTCCTCCCAAAGCCAAAACGGCTTCTCACAAAAAAAAGAGGCCCAATAGAGCTCAAATGCCCGAGGTAAACTCCAAACGCCAAAACTCTAAACACCCAAAGCCTGGGGGCATGGTAGTTCATACAGTCCACATAGTAAACTCTAAAGATGAAATTCGAGCTTCTACTAGCTACGGACTGCATACTCGGTCTTTGATAAAGGCTCAACTGCAACGTGAAAAGCGACATGATATACTTACTCAGGCGGCAGCACTCGCTAATCCATCATCTAAGGAAAATCTCTAAGACGCAACTGGAGAAAGAACAGAGCAGGAGTCAGATATCGACTTCCTAAAGCGCGCTCTCAAAAAGAAAGATGAAGAAGCGGCAGAAATGTCCTTTAAAATGAACCAGATAGCCCTTCTGATCCAGAATATGGCTGGAATGATGGTTCAGTCGGAACCACTGGCACATGAACCGCCGGTAGTCGCTCTTAAAGACAAGGGTGACATTTCAAACGCTCTGCAAGTCTTATCAATGGCCGAAGAGGAAATGATTCCAAAATCAAAGCTGGACGAATATATCGCTCAGCAAATCAAAGCTTACAATGTCAGTGAAGCTGCAAATAAGTTAATCAAGACTGGTCGACCATATCCGGCCTGGTATGATCAAATACAATACCCGCCAGAGTACACACTTCCAACGTTCCACATATACAAAGGAACTGGGAATCCTTGTCAGGACATTGCGCGATTTAAATCCATATGTGGCAATACTGGAGGAAATGATATACTGCTCCTTCGACAGTTCATCAGCAGTCTGGCAGGCATCGCCTTCGAATGGTATGCGGAACTCCCAAATGATTCCGTGAAGACCTTCGAAAAGATGGATATTCTCTTCTGTCAAAGATTCGCTAGTGAGAATGAACAAACTACGGTGGCGGCGTTGGTCAACGAAAGGGTTGGACTGAATGAAACCTGGGTTCAATATGTTACCCGATGGCGAAATCTCTGGTTAAAATGCGAGCAACGCATCGACGAGGCTGCAGCCGTGGGAATGTTCATAGCCACCCTTGACCCAAATTCAAAGGTGTTCCCATTTATAGCCCTCTTCAAGCCGACGACCTTCCAAGAGCTCATGGATAAAATGACTCGATTGGATCAGATGGGTCAAGACCCTTCATCATCCGATGAAGATGAATGAAAAGCGGAGGCATGGTGGCATTTGTTGCCAACGCTCAATAAAAAATGAGCAACTCTGAAGCAACCTGTCGCTAAAATAGCGACTGCGTGAGTACTCGCTCCCCTCGAGATATACACAGGGGGCATATTTCTCACTGGCGGAAGAATCTCTACGTGGGATGGTCCTTTCTTCTCAAAAAACAGAAAGGATATCAAGGGACCTACAAGCAGGTCCTGCAATCAAGTGGAATATCCTACTTAAACCAAAAAACCATGGGAGGGATGTGAAATCCATGTCCCACTCCGAATCAGACGATGAGGGAAAAAACCCCCAAGTCAAGTTCATTCTTCCATGGAAGAAGAAGACTCGGCAAAAGGAATGACGTGATATCTCGTTCCTTCATATATGAAGAAGATGCTCCATCAGTATCGGAAAGCGACATTGATGATCAGAGGGCAGGTGCCGTGTAAAATGCTCGATATTTCCCGCAAAAAAAACCTAATTGCTATGATAATAAAAGAAGTAGTCCAAAAGGGTGAAAAGAGCTTGAGGTGTAAAGTGTCCATACATACAAAGGACATGCAGCAACACCTCAGCAAACAAGAGTCGGAAGGGGTGAGTTATGTAACGTCCTGATCGAATGAAAAAGAATGGACCGAGAAGTCCCTAAACTAACAATCCGCCTCAAACATGGCGATAATGGACCGAGATGTTCCCAAACTAACAATGGACTGAAATGTCTTTAAACTAACATTCGTCCCCAAAATGGGAATGTAGAACCGAAATGTCCTTAAACTAACATTCGTTCTAAAAAACGGCGATTTTAGACCGAAACTGTCATGCCCCGCTTCCCAAAATACGGAATACGAGGGGTAGACAAGGCCAGCCATGCTCCTACGGTCAAGGAAATGTCCCACCGTAGTCACACTTCGGCTTCTAGTTTATCATGGTAAACAGTAAATAATGCGCAGGTAATGAGAAATGCAGTAACTGGAGTAAAACAGTAAAATGAACTGACCTGAAGGGAAACAAAAGATATAACTCTGAATAGCAAGTCAAGAAGTCTGTATTGCACGTCTAGTTCTGGTCCAGGCTAAATCTTCTCCTCACACTGAGCATGCATACTCAGGTCGTCAGAGCGACACAATAGCGATATAATATATATAAAATCATGTGACAACTCTAAATAGATATGTGAAACAGTAAATCAATGACAGCATGAATATGAATGTGCAGGAATCAATGCAGCGGAACCGTAAAGCAGTAGAACGATATGTCACGTATATCAACACAGTATAAAAGGTATATAAATGTCAGTATCCCTATCAGTCTCTAAGTCTCACTGCACAGGTCACTAAGCCTATCGTCAGTCCAAGTGTGAGAGTCAACCACTCGCGAGTGTCCTCCACCCAAGGGTAGAACCCAAGGGCAAGGGACCACGGGCCCAACATGTAACATGTATATCACGGTGTATATCACATACCCTGTAAATCTCCATATAACTCCCTAAATATATAAGCCAGCATGGGACTCCCGAGATTCTGTTGAATTCACACTTAAACTACCCCATACCCCATGGTCTACACCAAACGCTAACCATAACCCTAAATACTAATCGATCCGTAACAAGTCTGCGCGAGAACTGGAGGCAGGACCTCCATCAAGCACATCCCGACTAATACCTAAGATAAATGGTAGTGTCGGATGCCTTATCTGTGACACCCGTGCAAGCGCTTCCATAAGTGTCCCATACCACTTATAGTCACACGTACATGCATCCCACAGACGTCGACAATGCAATAGAATAATAGGGTCACTGATTGTGTACAAGTACGTATCACTTTCACTTATTCACGGATACACGAACACTGACGTACTTGCCACAATCATCACTAAAATCTAACACTGGGTAAATGCACGATATCACTAGGTTATCACTACAATGGTATGTGTATGATATGATACGTAAACAGTATATGAATCATGATTAAGGTGTCATAAAATAGCATTCTATCACTTGCATGATTTATCATGAAACGTACGTGTACAGTTTAGCGAAACGATAAACAGGTAATAATCAGTATGTTCAGTTATCTATCTATCTATCGGGTTTCAGGATCATTAATTATAACCATTTCATTTTAAGCGCTCGCGGCTGGAAATCCGGTTTCAGAATCAGAAATCCATTTCGTAGCGTATTTTAATCCTAATTGGGATAAGATTTTAGCGACGCTACAGTTATATGAAATCTAGGGTTTTCAGTAAGGTTTTCAACGCAATAGACAAATTTTCAATCGCGTCTGTACGCCAGGAGTTATACACTATCTAATACTAGTATGTCAGTTCTGATTCTGCTGGGACTGTTATGCGTCCCGATCTATTAAATTACAGATTAAATATCAAACGGTAACGAAACAGAATGAAACCAATTGTGTTGTCTAGCTAACATATTTACCTATAATAAGCAGCGGAGTTCCGCAATCTATGAGTTAAGGAGATCTTGTGGTATCCATTACGGAACAGCAAGCAACAACTGGAGTCGCTCTGGACTGCAGTCCAGAGTCGCACTCCGATCCAAATATCATCATGGTTTGAGTACAGGAATATCTGGAAACTAGTATAGGGTCAAAGTTCGTTGAGTTGGTTTCGATTTGAGCCCTCGAACGCACCATTCTAGTATGTATATAATTTATGGCGATTTTATTAGTTTTCAGGTACAAGGAAATTCCAGTTTTACGGTTAAACTTTGGGGTAGTTGTTTTGGTTATTAACGATCAAATTATCCAACGAAATTCATGCACTAGGTTCATAGCCATACGGGCCAAACAACACCATTTAGTTCCGCCAAATTAGGAAAGGATTCTCATTGGGAACACACGTCGAGCAGGTAAATAGTGTACTTTTCAGGAATAGTAACATAGCAATTTAAATGATTTGGATTTGTAACATAAATAGAATAGCATGAAGCAAGTATAGAACTTGCCTGGACACGGTGAACTGATGGCGCGGCAGCTAAAGCAGTAGTGACACGTCCCGGGCACGGGGTAGCAACCACGCGACGAGTCTCGGCTAGACTTGGGCTTGGCTCGAGCTTGGGAATGGGCTGTTGCGGGCTCGGTCAATGTCGTGTGGTGGTAGTAGGTTGATAGAGGATGGAACGACGGTGAGATTTGGAGAGAGAGAGAGAGCTAGAGAGAGAGAGAGAAATGAGAGGGAGAGAGTAGACTGAGGGAGAGAGAGAGCTGAGAGTTAAGAGAGAGAGGGACAGAGGGGGAGAGAGGGCTGAGAGTTAGAGAGAGATGAGGTGCAGGGAGAGAGAGAGACAGTGAGGAGGAGAGAGAGACAGTGAGGAGGAAAGAGAGTGTACTGAGAGAGAGAGAGATGAGAGGCAGAGTGAGAAAGAGAGAGAGAGAGACAGAGTGCGAGAGAGAGAGGGGTGAAAACTGAGGATGATGATGATGAGGCGGTCGACGAGATGTAGGTACGTCGACGACGAGACGAGGAGTTCGCCGGTCGTCGGCATAGGGGTGGCCGAGCTCGGGTGCAGGGTTGGGTTTGGTGTGCAGGGATTGGGGTTCTGTGATGGGGGTGATGGCGGTCGAGGTGTTGAGAGAAGGAGGAGTTGGGGTGTGAGGGAGGAAGGAGGTGGAGAGGAGAGAATGAAGGTGAGGAGGATGAGGGGTTGCGGTCGCCGCCGTCGGGATGAGCGGCGAAGGGTGCGCAGTGGTAACGAGAGGGTGGTAAATGAGATCGAAGATTTTTGAGAAAAGGAAGGAGTGAGGGGTTGGGACGATGAGAGGTCGAGGGCGCGCGTCGTGGTAACGCTCGCGAGCGAGGCACGGCACATGTCGGGCGGCGACGTGGGCGCAACGGCAGAAAACGCGCGCGGGAATCAGGAAATAGCCGTTGGGGGAGAAGGATGAATAGGAGCGGGTCGGGTCGAGGTTGAAGCGGGCGCGGGTGCGGGGAGTGGGCCGGGATATAAAAACAATTGAAGAATTATTTAAAAAGGTGTGGGCTGGTGAGGGAGAAACGGGCCGGGGAGTAAGGAATTTATTTAAGAATTTGGGAGTGGGCTGAGTGAGCTGGGCCTGCTCAGGAAAATTAAATCTAAATTGAAAAACAAATGGAAACGGGCCGGGGTATATAATGAAACTTGGTTATAATGAAAATTTTAGGGTTTAGAAGAAATAGAATTTAAATAAATCAAATAAAATTCAAAAATAACAATTATACAGATATTGGTATAAAAAGGGGCTGGGTATTACAGAAACGTTCTTAAACTAACGTGTTCCCCTAAAAAAAACGGGAATGTTGGACCGAAACGTTCTTAAACTAATAACGGACCGAAACGTCCTTAAACTAACATTCGTCTCCAAAACGGGAATGTTGGACCGAAATGTCCTTAAACTAATATTCGCCCCCAAAATGGGAATGTTGGACCGAAACGTCCCTAAATTAGTGCGTCGCCTCAAACATGGCGATAATGGACTGAAATGTCTCTAAACTAGTGCGTCGCATCAAATACGACGTGTCACCCCAAACACGGCGATAGTGGACCGAAAAGTTCCTAAACTAACAATCCGTCTCAAATATGACGATAATAGACCGAAATGTCCTTAAACTAACATTTGTCCGCAAGATGGGAATGTTGGACCGAAAAATCCTTAAACTAGAAATTCACCTCAAATATGGCGATAATGGACCGAAACGTCCTTAAACTAGTGTGCCGCCTCAAACATGGCGCATTGCCCCAAATACGGCGATATCCTCCCTTGAGATCTATATTGCAATCAAAATCTCAACGACGAGGGTTGCAACTCAAGTCTTGCCGGCTACACAGTTACTCCAGCGTTGAAGCCACCCCCAAGTCCCATCGACAAACAGATGGGTTAACTGCGGCGAAACTACTTTTGAGAGTTTCATCGTTCACAAAAAAACGGTATGTCCGCCAGCAAAATAGCCACGGATGAAAACCCGAAAGGGCGTTGTGAGTAAAAACAGCAGGACTGCCGGCGAGTTTGTGAAAACCTAAAAGGGCGCAATCTCGTTTTTAAAAAAACAAAAAAATGGTATGTCCATAAGTAAAATGGGCACAGATGAAAACCCGAAAGGACGCCGTGAGTAAAAAACAGCAGGACTATAGGCGAGTTTGTGAAAACCTTAAAAGAGTGCAAACTCGCAAAATAAAAAAATTCATGTACACTTGCAATGTCCTCTCGACCTTGTGAGGAAAAAAAACCTGCGTGAGATCCTTACGACTCACAAAGGAGCAACACACTTAGAAATCCCCACGATTCCTAAGAAGAAAATACACCTACGAGATCCTCACAACTCGTAGGGAGAAATACCTTTATGAGACCCTTATGACTCATAAAGTCAAAAAGCCTTAGTCAACAGGATTCTAACCCTGTTTGCTAAGACACCTTTGTTCAAATCAACAAAGGAAAATGATGAGTCGCTCGTGGCAATATTCCAGTCGTAGCGATGCTGATACCTAAAATGGAATCACACTTCAAGTCCTCTCAAGGAAAATGATGATTCGCTCCTGACAATATCCCAGTTGCAGCGATGCTGATACCTAAACGGGTGTCAAACTCCAAGTCCTTTCATGGCAAATGATAATTCGCTCCTTGCAATATCCCAGTCCTAGCGATGTTGATACTAAGGTTGGTATCAGATTCCAAATTTGTAATAAAAACAGCAGCGAGTAGCAAAAAAATGCATATGAAATAACCAAAATGATGGGGCAACTCGTAATAAAAATCAACGAGCAAAAAATATGCATATAAGAACAGCCGAAATATTTGGGCAACTCGCAATAAAAAGCAGCAAGTAAAAATATAAAAAAATAGCCGAAATGATTGGGCAATCGCAAATTTCGCGATATGAAAAGCTGAAAGAGATCGCGGCTATAAAAATAAAATAAAATAAAAATTCTTCTGCCCTGCAAGTATGTCTATATTGACTCTTGTATACGATCCATGGGCACAAATAAAAGAAAAGGGAACCATATTGTCCCACCAGGATCCGTCAAAGGGGGTGTCAGATCTTGATGGCAACATCTACAGCCTAAAGATCAGCTCGACACTCTTTTCATTCCAACAGGGTGCAGACGTGACGTCAGCAAAGATCCAAAGAGCCAAATAAAAAAGGATTGATGGCAAAATCCTAACTCCGGCTCGACGTGCTTCTCATGCCAGCAGGATGTAGATGCAACATCAACAGAGGCTCCAAGGAGCCAAATAAAAAAGGAGCGACGACAATATCCTAACTCCAGCTCGATGTGCTTCTCATGCCAGCAGAATATAGACGCAACGTCATCAAAGATCCAAGAGTCAAACAAAAAAGGAGTAATGGCAAAATCCCAGCTCCAGCTCGACGTTCCTTCTCGATGCAGATGTGACGTCAATAAAGGCTCCAAGGAGCCAAATAAAAAAGGAGTGACGTCAAAATCCTAACTCCAGCTCGACGTGCTTCTCATGCCAACAGGATGCAGATGCGATGTCAACAAAGGCTCCATGGAGCTAAATCAAAAAGGAGTGACGGCAAAATCCTAACTCCAGCCCGACGAGCTTCTCATGCCAGCAGGATGTAGACGCAACGTCATTAAAGACCCAAGGGTTAAACAAAAAAAGAGTAATGGCAAAATCCCAGCTCCAGTTCGACGTTCCTTCTTGATGCAGATGCGACATCAACAAAGGCTCTAAGGAGCCAAATCAAAAAGGAGTGACGGCAAAATCCTAACTCCAGCTCGACGTGCTCCTCATGCCAACAGGATGCAGATGCGACGTCGACAAAGGCTCCAAGGAGCCAAATCAAAAAGGAATGACAGCAAAATCCTAACTCCAGCTCGACGTGCTCCTTATGCCAACAGGATGCAGATGCGGCGTCGACAAAAGCTCTAAAGGGCCATATTAAAAAGGAGTGACGGCAAAATCCTAACTCCAGCTCGATGTGCTTTTCATGCCAGCAGGATGTAGATGTGACGTCAACAAAGGCTCTAAGGAGCCAAATCAAAAAAGAGTGACGGCAAAATCCTAACTCCCGCCCGACGTGCTTCTCATGCCAGCAGGATATAGATGCAACGCATCAAAGATCCAAGGGTCAAACAAAAAAGGAGTAATGGAAAAATCCCAGCTCCAGCTCGACGTTCCTTCTCGATGCAGATGCGACGTCGACAAAGGCTGCAAGGAGCCAAATCAAAAAGGAGTGACGGTAAAATCCTGACTCCAGCTTAACGTGCTCCTTATGCCTACAGGATGCAGATGCGACGTCGATAAAGGCTCCAAGGAGCCAAATAAAAAAGGAGCGACGACAATATCCTAACTCCAGCTCGACGTACTTCTCATGCTAGCAGGATTTAGATACAACGTCATCAAAGACCCAAGGGTCAAACAAAAAAGGAGTAATGGAAAAATCCCAGCTCCAGCTCGACGTTCCTTCTCGGCGCATATGCGACGTCAACAAAGGCTCCAAGGAACGAAATCAAAAAGGTTTGACGACAAAATCCTAACTCCAGCTCAACATGCTTCTCATGCCAGCAGGATGCAGATGCAACGTCAATAAAAGACCCAAGGGTCAAAGCAAAAATGGAGCCATAGCAAATTCCTAGCTCCAAGTCTTGACGGTTCATATACAACCCAGAGACTATCTCGATGTCCCCTCTCATTTCAGCAGGATGCGGACGCAACTATCAAATGAAATTGGAGTAATGGCATATTCCTAGCTCAGGACTTTAATTGCAATACATACAACATAGAGGTCCTACAGATGTCTACCCTACTTCAGCAAAGAATCGGCGCGATATCGTCAAAGCAAAAAATGAAGTGACAACATATTCCTAGCTTCGGGTTTTGACGGTAACTCATATAAAACCCGAAAGACCATTGGAGATTATCCCACCCCAGAAGGGTGCGGTTATGACTCATCGGAGCTCCAAATTGAGCCTAACCTCAAGTAAAAAGTGTCCTAGCAAATTCCTAACAGTTGCACTTCTAACGGTAATATAACCTAAGGAGATTACTTGAAGACGTCTTTTCCAGCCTCCGAAGGGATCGGCGACATGACAGTCATAGGGCGATGGCATATTCTTAGCTCCGGATTTCAATTGCAATACATACAACATAAAGGTCCTACAGATGTCTACCCTACTTCAGCAAAGAAACGGCACGAAATCGTCAAAACAAAAATGAAGTGACGGCATATCCCCAGCTTCGGGTCTCGACGACAACTCATATAAAGCTTAAAAGGCTATCGGAGATCATCCCACACCATAGCGGAGTGGTTATGACTCATCTAGGTTCCAAGTTGAATCTAACCTCAAGTTAAAAGCATCATGGAAAATTCCCAACGTTTGCTCTTCCGACGGTAATATGACCTAAGGAGATTACTTGAAGACGTCTTGTCCAGCCGAAGGGATCAGAGACACGACAGTCGCGGGGCTACTCGAACAGCAGCTTAAAAACTGCATATCGAGGAATACATCAGTCAATGCGACGGTACCACGGACTAAAACCCTAGTACCACAAACCTAACGGACCCATGTCGTAATGAATATGGGTTATCTATATTTCATGTTAGGATACTTGGAGATCCTCTCGACTCATCTCGACTCGTAGGGAAATTTTTTTTTATGAAACCCTCACAGCTCATAAAGTTGAAAAGCCTTAGGCGACGGGGATATCAACCTGTTTCCTAAGCACTGTGGCCTTACAAGTAGGTCCAAACTGACTCTTATATACTATCCACGAGCCACATTCACTAAAATCGCATACCGACGAGAAGGGGAAACCACTTACGAGTCCTCTCGACTCGTAAGGGGAAAATTCTCTTATGAGATCCTTACGACTCTCAAGAGAAAACATACTTAGGAGTCCTCATAACTTCTAAGGAGAAAATATTCCTATGAGATCATCTCGACTCGTAGGGAAAAACATCTTTATGAAACCCTCATGTTTCATAAAGTTTAAAAGCCTTAGGCGATGGGGATATCAACCTGTTTCGTAAGCACCGCGGCCCTACAAGTAGGTCTAAACCGACTCTTGTATACTATCCACGGGCCACATTCCCCAAATTCGCATACCGACGAGGAGGGGAAACCACTTACGAGTCCTCTCGACTCGTAAGGGGAAAATTCTTTTGTGAGATCCTTACGACTCTCAAGAGAAAACGCATTTAGGAGTTCTCACGACTTCTAAGGAGAAAATACTCCTACGAGATCCTCTCGACTCATAGGGAGAAAAATCTTTATGAGATTCTCACGGCTCATAAAGTTGAAAAGTCTTAGGCGACAGATCTAAATATGTTTCCTAAGCCATTGCTGCCCTATAAGAAGGTCCAAACTGACTCTTGTATACTATCCACGGGCCACATTCGTCAAAGTTACATGCTAATGAAGTGAAGAAGTCACTTGCGGGTCCCTTCGACTCGTAAGGAGAAAATACCTGCGTGAGATCCTTGCGACTCACTGAGGTGAAAGACAATCAGGAATCCTCATGATTTCTAGGGAAAATATGCACCTATGAGATCCTCACGACTCATAGGGAGAAAAACCTGCTTGAGACCCTTACGGCTCATGAAAATGAAAAAGTCTTAGGCGACAGGGATCCTAAACTTGTCTCCTAAGCCATCAATTCTATGGTAATGCATTATTTTGCACTACTTAACCCACGTATAAGCTTACGTGGGCAAAGTAGTGGAGGGCATTTGTTCCCACAAAAAATATTTGGCTCAGAGCTTGCTGTTCCCTTATAAAAATAAAGGGAAAGCTCCACGTGTTAAATACATGCACCCACATGCAAAGCATGTAACTGTCATCTCAGGTAGCTCCGCACGTGAAGCTCACCTGGGGGCCAATGTGCAAAGTACAGGAGCGCCTATTCTCCTAATATTTAAACATAATAAAACAGCAAAGCTCTGTTAAAATTTTGTTGAGGCAACGCCTCACGTGCCCCTCATGAGGGCGCCAGCGCCAATTTTGTAGGATTAATCCTATGGTGGCTTCGCACATGCTCCTCACGTGGCCGCCAATGTGCAAAGCACAGGAACGCCTATCATAAATAAGAATTAAATTCTTAAGTGGCGACCACGTGCACAACACGTGAGCGCCGGTGCCCAAATTAAAAGCAAGTAGAATTGAATTCTACATGGGGATACTTCCCTAAAATCTGGGATATTCTATGTTAAACAGAGCCGTTGGATCAAAGATCCAATGGTGATAATAAATCATCAGATGATAAATTCTATTTGGGAAATATTTTCCTTCTAATATAGAAAGATCTTCTCTAATAGAGAATCTGGGATTTAAAATCCAACTGTGAAAAAAATATCACCAATTAAGCCATCTAATAGAATTAAATTCTATAAGAGAGATCTTCTCTGTTAAATTGTTAAATAGAAT
The DNA here is from genome assembly GCA_030015575.1 of Agapanthus africanus. Lineage (NCBI taxonomy): Eukaryota > Viridiplantae > Streptophyta > Magnoliopsida > Asparagales > Amaryllidaceae > Agapanthus > Agapanthus africanus. Next base: position 159,838,129 of record JASDDO010000014.1, on the reverse strand, counting down.
TAAATTTTATGGTTAAGAAAATATTTGCTAATCTTGTTAAACTAACAAAATATTCATATGATAGAATAAAATTCTATCTTAGGAAAATATTTCCCAATCTTGAGAAACAAATAAGAAGGATCTTCTCTATTAGATAGAATAAAATTCCATATTAGGAAAATATCTTCCTAATCTTGTGATAGAATAAAATTCTATATTAGGAAAATATCTTCCTAATCTTATGATAGAATAAAATTCTAATCTTGTTAAACCAACAAGATATTCATATGATAAAATAAAATTCTATCTTAGAAAAATATTTCCTAATCTTGTTAAACAAACAAGAAATCTTCTCTGTTAAACAGAGCGCCTTTGGATTAAAAATCCAACGGTGAATAAAATTCACCAATTGATCTGAAAGATCATTTTTGATTGATTATGAAATCAATCATAATCTCTCAATGAGAGATTTTCTCAACAAATTGATTTTTCTCTTCTCCTATAAATAAGAGTAAAGAGATTAATCAAAAAAGGGAAGAGGAAAAAAGAAGACCCCCCCATAAGTTTCTGTAAAAAGTCAGAAGGCTCTAAAATCAACAGATAATTTAATTCTTTCAAAAAGAAGATTTCCCTCCTAAGAAATCCTATATAAAGAAAAAAAAGAGATCAAAATATCTCCTTTACCTAATATACCATATCTAAGGGTTTAACCCTTCTCAAAGAACTTAGTTCTTTTTCTGGATCTGAGATCCACAGGACAAGTCTCCCACAAGTTGAGAATTTAATTCTCATCGGGAAGATCTTGTTCTTGAGTGTAAAAAATTTAGGAAAGAACACAATTGAAAAGAAAGAAGATGGAGTTTATAATACTTCAGAAACTTAGTTCTTTCGAATCAAGAACTTAGTTCTTTAAAGAACCCGATCCAAGATTCTTAAAATGGTGATCTTGGTGATCCTTAATTGTCAAAACACCATTAAAAGAGGTTTAACCTCTCTGAAAATATGAACATGGAAAACATAGAGTTCATAATACTCCAGGAACTTAGTTTCTTCAAATCAATAACTTAGTTCGTAAAGAACATGATCCCAGATCCTTAAAATAATGATCTTGGTGATCGTTAATAGTCAAAATACCATTAAAAGAGATTTAAGTTTCTCTAAAAATATCAACAGAGATTAAATCTCCAAAAACATAGCGCCTCATGTGAAACACACGTGAGCGCCAGAGAAAATTAATGCTTAGCACTATTGTAGCGACTCACGTGAAAAACACGTGAGTGCCCAAGGCTAAAAACCCAGCGCCTCACATGAAAAGCATGTGAGCGACATAAAAGATTAGTGCTTAGCACTATGCCGGCATCTCATGTGAAACACACGTGAGCGCTGTATATCTTAGTGCTTAGCACTGCTGGGCAGTATAGAAACCCAATCTCAGCCCAAATTGACTAAGTTTCTTGAGGTTAAACCTCTTTGATTTTAAATCAACCGAGCCTATATGCTCGTGATTTCCAAACTGATCTTAGTCTCAAACAAGACTGATGATCTCTCATTGATGATATCCAAAATGATATTCATCCCATATCTCCTAAGTAATCTTAGTCTTAAATATGACTAACGATTTTTAAGTCCACCACAACCCATTTTCCCCTCAAATACGGGAATTAGTTCAAGGGTACATCTCTCCACACCTCTGATATATGTCGTTGTAATTCCTTAACGTCTTCAGAGAGGTGGCGGGTCCCGACAACCAACAACTCTTTTCTCATCCCAACTTGATGTAAAACTTCATCAAGACTGGGAATGATATATCCCATGTTGATGCACTTCCAAATTGACGTGCACACCTCAAATCGGATTACACTCCAAATTGGATGCATTCCATGTCACCATCGTTCACTCCGCCACGTAACAAATACACGTGCGCGCAAGTTGAATGTTAGACCGAAATGTCCTTAAACTAATCTTTGCCCTCAAACACGGTGTTAATGGACCGAATTGTTCTTAAACCAATCTTCAACCCAAATAGGGAACATTGGACCGAAATGTCCTTAAACTAACATTCGGCCCAAACAGAGAATGCTGGACCGCAACGTCCTTAAACTAATATGTTTTGTCCTGCGGACTGTATCCATAATGACTACCGTATATTATCCATAGGCAATTCATATATGATTTAATGATCAGTCGAGCCCATACGCTCACTGCTCATAAGTCGATCTTAGTCTCAAATATGGCTAATGATCCTTAAATCAAACCCAAATATCCCATGAACCGATGGACCTCATAAATGTGAGATCTGCGTACTAAGTTCATTCCCGTTGGCAAACTAAGCTACCAACATGGGCCCCGTCAAGAAAATTTCTTGACCTAAATCCAAATCTCAAATATACGGATTTGGACTAATACGCGCCCTACGGGCGATGACATAAATTAGTCTCCGTATACAATCCACGAGCAACCAAAACAAACAAAATAACACACGAACGAAGTGAACCACTGGAGAAGGAGAAAGTGGTTACCGTAATGCGGTAACGTAATTAACTGCAAGGGCTTGCGCCTGCAGGGAAGAGCGTTCTCACAATCAAAACCCCCTCACAAACGAGGGGGAATCTGATGAAGTCACGCTACAACGGTCGGGTCTGTCCAAACCTCCGATATACGGTGCCATAAATCAACTTAGTATCTTCGGAGAGGTGGATGGATAAGTCCAAATAGCATCTGCCCCCAAATTCAGGCTAGACGTTCCAACGTCTCGGTCCGGTCTTTCGGCGGTGAACAAAAGGCAGTCACGAAGTCCATAGTAATGTGCTGCCATTTCCATTCTAGGATTGGTAACGGCTGAAGTACACCGGCAGTTCTGTGATGTTCAGCCTTCACTTGCTGACACACCAAACACTTGGCTATGCTCCTTACTATTTCGTGCTTCATTCCATGCCACTAGTAGTGTTGCCGTAGATCCTTGTAATTTTCGTACCACCGGGGTGTACAGAATAAAGAGAGCTGTGAGATTCTTTTATCAACTCTTCTCGAACTGGGCCGTTTGGTATACATAATCGATTTCCATATCCCAAGGATCCATCTTCATGGATGATGAAGTCGGTTCGAAGTCCACTTTCTACTTTTTCTCGGATCTTTTGTCGCTTGGCATCATTTGCTTGAGCTGCCTTGATCTAATTGACAAGAGTGGACTGAACTTGTAAGTTCATCAAATCTGAAGCGTTACCTGGCATAACTACTTCAATCGCCAATCCATGCAATTCTTGCTGCAGCTTCCACTGAGCGGTGAAATTCATTGCTAATGGCTAGCGGCTAAGTGCACCAGGAACTACGTTCACCTTCCCAAGATGATACTGTAAGTTGATGTCGAAGTTCGCCATGACTTCTAGCCATCTTCTTTGCCACATGTTTAATTCCTTCTGAGTAAATACATACTTCATACTCTTGTAGTCAGTGTATATATCCACCCGTTCTCCCAAGAGGTAGTGGTGCCAAATCTTAAGTGCAAAAATGATGGCTGTCAACTCCAGATCATGTGTTGGATAGTTGCGCTCATGAACCTTCAGCTGTCTTGATGCAAAAGCCACAACCTTTCCATGCTGGTGTAGAACACATACTAATCCTTTACCGGACGCATCGCAATGCACAACGAATCCTCCAGATTGATCCGGTATTACAAGAATAGGAGTAGAGGTTAGCCTTGACTTGAGTTCTACAAAAGCGTTTTCACATGCTTCTGACCACACGAATGCTTTATCTTTACGTGTGAGCTTGGTTAAGGGTGCTGCAATCTTCAAAAAGCCTTCAATGAATTGTCGGTAGTATCCTGCTAATCCTAAAAAACTTTGTATATCCTTTACCATCTTTGGTGTCGGCCACTCACTGACAGCTGACACCTTAGCTGGATCTATCGAGATTCCTTCGTCTAAAATGATATGTCCGAGAAATCCGACTTGATCTAGCCAAAATTCATACTTGCTGTACTTGGCGTAGAGCTGATCTTGTCGCAATGTCTCCAGGACAATCCGTAAATGTTCAGCGTGTTCTTTCTGATTCTTTGAATACACTAGGATGTTGTCGATGAAGATGACAACAAACCTGTCTAAGTTCTCTCGGAAAACTTGGTTCATCAGATTCATAAAGATGGCAGGTGCATTGGTCACTCTAACCAGCATTACAAGATATTCATAATGACCATAGTGAGTCCTAAATGCCTTCTTCGGAATGTCGGACTCTTTGACCTTCACCTGATGATAACCCGAACGAAAATCTAGCTTCAAAAATATACAAGACCCATTTAGCTGATCGAAAAGGTCATAGATGCGTGGTAGTGGATACTTGTTCTTAATTTTTACTTCGTTCAGAGCTCGATAATCTACACACATCCTGTATGAACCTTCTTTCTTCTTCACGAGTAATACCAGAGATCCCCAGCCTGAAGTACTGGGACGAATCCAACATTTCTTCAGGAGTTCGTCCAACTGAATACGGATCTCCTTCAATCCTTATGGACTTAGCTGGTATAGAGCTTTGATTACAGGCTATGCACCAGGTTGTAAATCGATGCTGAATTCAAGAGCTCGATCGGGAGACAAACCTGATATATCTTCTGGGAATACATCCTCAAACTATCGAACTATCTCTGGCTTCGATTCTTCCGCTTGCAATGCTGCAACCACTGCCTTCTTTGGTTTTGCTTTATATATGCTAGGTTCCTGTTCATGCCATAATATTGCATTATTACATTCCCCATTCTTATTTGTTTTATAAATAAACAGGTGCTTTTGACGCATGTCTGCTACATGTTACAGGTTACAGGTTATTGGAGCGAAAACAGTGAAAAAGACAAAAGATGATACAAAAGAGGGACTTTTGACCAACAAGTAGAAGGATCCTAGTCAAGCCTACATAAAGAACAGTTCACAATTGTACAAGGCAACGCAGGATCAAAAATGTCAAAGTGAACAGTTAAAAGACCACTACAAGTTTCACTGAAGATCTGGAGAAGACCCAGAAGCCAAATTGATAAAAGAACCACATAAATGAGAAGCCCAAACAGCATAGAAGTAACCCTGAAAAACACACACTGTGTTCTCACTAAAGGGCCGCGGAACCGCGGCCCTACCCCCACCAATGTTGCGGTTCCGCGGCCTCCTGATGCATGTGTTGGTGTAGATTTTTGGTGGCGGTGCGTCGGTGACTTTGTTAGGATTTTTCGGGGGTATTTTTGTAATCGCACATGTGCGAATCCCGTAACCCTAAATTTCCCTGTTTCCCTATAAAATGTAATCAAAATATTGTAATAGGGATGCCTCTTTTCAAAAAATAAAAATTCAGATTCTTTTGAAGATCTAAGAGCATCAATTCTGTAAGTTTATCTTTTAATTTCTGCCCTAGCTTTATAATTAAATTCCTGCCTTAGATTAATTAATTTTCTTTGCCTTAGTTAATTCTAGTTTAGAATCTCTTAAACTGCAGTAGGAAATTAATCCAGTAGATCTAAAAATGCAAAATCTTAAAATGATGTTTTTAAATGATCTCCTAATGAGCGAGTAATTTCCTCGCTTGTTAGGGTTAGGAATAAGGGAGGGATTGAGAGATGAAGATCTCTCATCTCTTTCATTGCCCAATAATTTGTAATAGCTAGAACTTCATGCACGCATGCATGATCCGCTCCCTACGGCACCCTACCCACGAGGTAACGGTGAAATCGTAGTATAAAGGACCGGACATGCATGCCTGTTCAGTTGATAAAACTGCACATTTGTATTACATTTTTCCTATCATTTTTATATTAAAAAAGGACTTTATTATAATATATTATACATATGAGGGTTTATGTGTAAAAACACTATTTTCCATGTGTTAATATATTTTAATTATCATTTGGTAGGAAAGTGTATGCAAATAAATTCATTGACCTAATCCTAGTAGAACTAGGTCTACTAAATCTTATTTAAGTTGTTGTGCAGAATTTTCCAAGTTGTTATGCAGAATATATCAAAGAAATCAAGCTGTTGAAGAAATCTTGCCAAATTAAGAAGCAAAACTTGGAGACCAAGTCTGGAAGCAACCGAGAGAAGATTTCTGAATTATGAAGGTGCCTAGGATTGCCACATGTCACAAGATGCAAGCACAAGAATTTTGATCAAGAGATCTCATCCGTCCTTAGCCCCCATTTGCCGCGGATCCGCCGCAATATTATGGAGTTAGAAATCAAGATTTTTGGAGATCAATCATTGCTGAATTTTACCAAGTTTCCAACTAAAAGATTCTGGCTTTGCACTATAAAATAGCACCGAGAGCCTCTTGGAAAAGTTATCAAGCCGAAGAGATCACGAAGTCCAAGACGGCTCACGCATCCAGGCTGATCATCAACTATTCATCTACCTCCTTCGGAAGAGTTCGAGAAGCAAACCAAGTTTTTGTAATCATTTTCTAAGGAATAAAGTGTAGATTGTTCAAGTTGATTAATAAAGGTAGTTGTTTTATTTAATTCTTTTGCATTTAACATTATGTTTTCCCTCTCTGTCTTTTCATCTTCTTTTCCCAACATGCGCGAGTAATTCTCCGCTTGTTAGGGTTCGTAGGATTAGGGTAGGCTAATGGACGATGAAAATAATTAAACCTTTTTTAAGTCCTATAAAATTTAGGAACTTTATCAAAAGAATCATTAACATCCTAATCGGGCGCGCTAGCAATTCTTTGCTAGCTCCGACCACGATTAGAGATTAGATTAATGATTGTTTTGGTAAAGGCTAGATATGAACGGAGTTCCGTGTCGAGATAAGGGTTAAGAGTGTGATTCCTTTTCCCTCCAGAAACCCTAATCTACACGCATCACCGTCGTTCTAGTTCTAAATCTATTAATGGATAAAAATGGTAACTTTTAATTAATCGTCCATAACTACTAAATCCTAACGAACCCTACAAGCCTTCTTATTATATTTACTACATCTTTAAAATAATCTAGATCTATATTTTACATTCTTGTTTACGTAGATCTAGAAACCATTCAATAAATTCTTTCTTCCTCCTCTCTTTTTCAACACATCTAAAGTAAAAATAAAAGATTCAACGTTTCCCAGAGGACGACCCGTACTCATCTCGGTCTAGCTACACGCGACACCGTTATTGATTGCGGTTATTCTACAAAAACACTTTTTCACACCAATCAAATGGTGCCGTTGCCGGGGAAACGTGCGTAATTTTTTATTTTTACTATTTGTGTTGAATTCTTAGACGAGTCATATCATTATTAAAACAAAACTGCAAATTGTATATTTAACGATTATTGTGTGAATTTTTGCGAGGAAATCTGGAGTCACGGACTTGAGGAAACATGAGATCTAGGGTTCACGCTTCTCTGGTAAGATTCTAACTCCCTTCTCTCTCCTCTAAAATCCAATAAAATCTATTTTCTGCAGGATTCTTTGCAAAATATCGCCGCTCAAAAATCTTTTTGCAAAGTTTTGTTTTTCGGTTTGTTTTTGCATATTTTAATACGGATCTTTAAGGGGCAAGGACCAAATCAAGATTAGGTAGGGATTTCATCACCCTTCCTAAGCCCCACAAATCACAAACCGAGCATATAGATCAACCCTTCATTAATTTAAAAAATATCTAGACCAGACTCTAAGGACTGTCGCGCTCAATAAGGACAGAGGAAGGTCGTGGGTAATCTATCGTTTATCCGCATTACTTTTGTAGTGCCTAGACAAGTGTGACAAAGGCTAGTGGTTTTTAATTAGGCCCACGACGTGGTTCCTTCCCACTTACCCGGCACTTATCTGGCTACAAGGGTAGTACGGAGGCGGTAGAGGATTGATCCTGCGGCTTGTCTTTTGGAAGTCTAGGAGCGGTCTAGAGACCGACCTAGGTAACCTTAGTTCTAGGGTTGCTTGTGCATCTTAGGGGTGATTTGTCTTGAGTCCCACTTTTTCAAAACAAGCTAATTTTAAATCACACACACGCTGCCACTTGCACTAAACCCGCTTAGTGCATGCTCGGCTGGACACGGGATCCTAGTGCCCGTCTTGTCCGCGTTCCTGCTATCGACACCGAAGTCGGTACTTCTTCATCTTCTTTTCCCCCACCACACACCACATCAACCGTGATGGACGACACTCCATCTAATTATAATACCACGCTGCCACCGCCCAGAGGTGCGCAGAATCCACCGCGCATCTCTCTCCAAGAGAGATGCTATCCTATTCGTGGTCCCCTTCCTACTTGTTTATCTCTTCCACCACCTAATGGGGATAATTTCGAAATTAAACCCCACTACATCAACCTGCTGCCAAAATTTCACGGGCTTGAGTCGGAAGACGCGTACGTTTTCATCACCAAATTCGAAAACGTATGCGCAATGATGGGTACTTCACAATTGACTTTAGATGCTATGCGCTTACGTCTTCTCCCATTCACATTGTGCGACTTGGCAGAAAAATGGCTTTATAATACTGCCGCACACTCTATCACTAATTGGGATGAATTCGTCGTAGCATTTCTTAAGAAGTTTTACCCAAATCATAAGACTGCACATATTAGGAGCGAGATCAACCAGTTCACCCAGCTTCCCAATGAACCATTTTGGAAGTGCTTTGAACGTTTCAAAGATCTGCTTGTCCAATGCCCCCATCACGGAATACAAAGATGGGATTTATGTCGGATTATATATGAGGGCATTAATCCAGCGACAAAGCAGATGCTTGAAACAATGTGTCAATGCAATTTCATGTCTAAAGATGACGGTGAAGCATGGGAATATCTGGAAGATCTCGCAGAAAGCACTTTGCAGTGGGAAAGCGTAAGACCACCTTCAACTAAGGGAGGTATTCACCAGCTCGATGTTTCTATCGCAGTAAAAGCCGAAATGGCAGCGAGTCAGAAGAAACTCGAAGCTATTGAGAACAAATTCTCGTCCTTCTCCCTAAATCAGGTCACGCTTCCTAAGACCGTCCGTGGTTGCTGTTCGGATCCTTCACACCTAACGGAAGAATGTCCTATGAATGCATCGTTTCAAGCTAATGCTACTTTTCAGCAGCGACCTAGAAACGACCCTTATTCTTCCACGTACAATCAAGGATGGAGGAATCATCCTAACTTTGCTTGGAATCAAAACCAACAAAGCAATTATCAAAGACCTCCTCCACAGCAACCACAACCACAGAATCAGCCCCCCTTTCAGTCACAAAATTTCCAAAATCCGGCCAACATTTCTACACCACAAGTGGCCGGTACTGACAACTCACTTGCACAAACTTTGGATATGTTCATGAAACAATCCATGCAAAATTCGGCTGAGATAAGGTCTTCTATTGATGCCTTAACGAAAAACTCCTCCTCCCATGGTGAGAGTATTAAATCAATAGAAAACCAAATCGCACAGTTAAACGCCGCAATGAGTGCGAGAGAAAAAGGGAAACTCCCATCTCAACCCATACCTAATCCTGGCCACTCACAAAGTTATAATGTGAGTGCTGTTACCACGTTGAGATCGGGAAAAGTGCTGAATAACCGAGTGGGTGAGCAGTGTGATGATAGTGACACCAATGATACCCCTTCTTCTTCTTCTTCCCCTAATTCGTCTAGTCTCCCACCTTCACCCGAGCCTATTCTCCGTTTTCCCCAAGGCTCGAACCCTTCTCCCATTTCGCCAAATCTATCTAAGTCGATTCCCACTCCAGTTTTGGGATCGAATCCGTCCCCACAATCCTCTCCAACGTTGGACCCAAAACTTATTAATCAAGCACCTTATCCAAACAGGTTAAGGGGCAACAGACCAAGTCCACAAATGGAGAAGATTGTGGAATTTTTTAAGCAAGTTAACATAAACATTCCTCTCCTAGATGCTATTCAACAAGTTCCGTCATATGCAAAAATCTTAAAGGACTTGTGCACTAGGAAGAGAAAAGTTTAAGTACCTAAAAAAGTTTTCCTTGCGAGTAATGTGAGCACTGCTTTTACACAACAACTACCCAAGAAACGAAAGGACCCCGGAAGTCCTACAATTTCTATTTCCATTGGGGATAAAAATATCAATCGTGCTCTACTCGATCTAGGTGCTAGTGTAAACTTGCTTCCGTATTCTGTTTATGAGCAATTAGGGATCGGAGAGTTAAAACCTGCGCATTGCACTCTTCAGATGGCCGATCGATCTATCACCCAACCTAGGGGTGAGCTAGAGGATGTGTTAATCAAAGTCGGGGGATTCATATTTCCTGTGGACTTTATCGTTATAGATACACAACCTGTAGCAAACCCACGCAATCAAATCCCGGTGATACTCGGTCGACCCTTTTTGGCCACTTCCAATGCAGTAATCAATTGTAGAAACGGCTCTATGACCCTATCCTTTGGAAAGAAGTCAATTGAGCTTAACATTTACAAGTTGGGAAGTGAACCCTCCGAACCCTATGCTCATGTGTGTTCTGTCGAATTAATGGATGTCGACAGCAGCGAATTTGATCAACCTCATGATACTGACTCTTTTCATATGTTGTTGCTTGATACGGACTCTTCCACCGAGTTGTCCGGGTCAACATCTAACACTGATGAGGAACTTTTTATAGAGTCTGACGATCACCTCATTTTTTCTGAGGACATTATTCTTCGGGGTATCGATGAAAGCTTTGAGGAAATTTTCGCTGATGAACTCGCATTTTTACAAGACACGGGTGTTGAGATGAATCAACTCCAAGATGAAGAAATTGGACCTCCACCCCCTCTTTTGGACAATCATGATAATGCGAGTAATCCATCATTACTATCACTGTGTCGTCTCTCCAAATTGAGACGCAATCCCTTTCCAATACACCTCTTGTCACTTCCCCACTTCTTCACGTCAATAGGTGACATGTTCTTCCACCAACCTTGGTGCTTCATCGATAAATTTTTTGAATGGTTGGTGTTGACCTTCGGTCTTTGCAAAGCTTGGCATTGACCAATAACCTTGACCCCCTCATGTGATTTTAAAAGATTAAAATTGTTTAACTCAAGTTTGGGGAAGGGGTGGTATATTTTGGCTCTTGAAAGAAAATGATTTTTACAAAATTGTAAGCCTAAAATAAGTTTGGGGGAGGATTTTCACTTTCATATATGCTTGCCCCCATTAATAATTTCCTCCCAAGTCTACAGGTTTTTGAGCTTAACGGATGACATCAGTGAGGACACTGCTATAAACAAGTTTGGAGGAGGTTTGTGCTTATTTACATATCAATTTGCATCATATTTTGCATAAGCACAACTTTTAAAAAAAAAAAGTTAAATTTATAACAAAAGAGTAGAAAGTGAAAAATTACATCCAAAAGATAGGAATAGTTTAAGAAAACCAAGAAAATTACAAGTTTTCTTAAACGAACTGGTAATAAGTAGTTATGAGCCGTTGTCCCAAGGGTTAGTAAGATGAAAGAAGTCACTAATCTGAGGATAAAAATAAGTCTGAAAAATAGTTTCTATTCTGAAAGCCAAACATTTGAATGTTGATACCCTACTATATGCACTTACACACGTCTTGAAACTCGGGATAGTAGAGGATACCTTGAAATGCTCTTGTCTAAAAGCCAAAGTATAAAGGAAATGAAAAAAAAAATGAAGAACATATAAAAATGGTGAAAAGAAAAAAATGAACACTGGTTTTGCTATCGCCAAGGCAACAATAAAAAAATATAGCGAGGGTGCCTTTTCACCTAGTGCCCTAAGGCCAACTAGTCTGGGAGTCACTGCTAAGCCTTAGGTGGTGCAAGACGAGGAAAATATTATCACCAAATCAGCAAGCACACGAGTAATCGGTCTGTTAGTACCTCAAGAAGTATTAACGGTCGCATGAAAATGTGTGAGCAAATCTTAATATTCATCAAATTAAAAAGTACTAAGGTAGATGGACAAGAGTATGATAGCTTGAATTGAATTCTCCGAGTGTAGGGATGTCCATTTCACACACGTGGGGTTATATGATCAATGTTTGGAAGAAAGGTAGGAATGAAGAATAAAGACGATGTTTTATTGAGGGGTAATGTGATTTCTAACATTTTTTCATGACTATTAAGATAGGGCTCATGACAACTGAAAAGCTAGTATAGTTGGAAACTCTTCTTTTCAAGGCCTTTCTTTTATGGTTCTAATCTTTATATGTAAATTTCACCATCTTTCTTTTGTTATTGGATTTTGTGGGTGTAATCCGCTGAAAACCCTCAGGAGACAACACTCCTCCTACTAGGGACACCTAGAGATTTAACGGCTTGTTGCACGTGCTCAGTGCAATCGTGTCTGCCTACGAAAGTGTGCTTTGTTTTCTCCTTTCTTTTTCTCCTCTTAAATAAACTAGTTTGCTCGGGACGATCAAAGATAAGTTTGGGGGTATTTGTTCAGTTGATAAAACTGCACATTTGTATTACATTTTTCCTACCATTTTTATATTAAAAAAGGACTTTATTATAATATATTATACATATGAGGGTTTATGTGTAAAAACACTATTTTCCATGTGTTAATATATTTTAATTATCACTTGGTAGGAAAGTGTATGCAAATAAATTCATAGACCTAATCCTAATAGAACCAGGTCTACTAAATCTTATTTAAGTTGTTGTGCAGAATTTTCCAAGTTGTTATGCAGAATATATCAAAGAAATCAAGCTGTTGAAGAAATCTTGCCAAATTAAGAAGCAAAACTAGGAGACCAAGTCTGGAAGCAACCGAGAGAAGATTTCTGAATTATGAAGGTGCCTAGGATTGCCACATGTCACAAGATGCAAGCACAAGAATTTTGATCAAGAGATCTCATCCGTCCTTAGCCCCCATTTGCCGCGGATCCGCCGCAATATTATGGAGTTAGAAATCAAGATTTTTGGAGATCAATCATTGCTGAATTTTACCAAGTTTCCAACTAAAAGATTCTGGCTTTGCACTATAAAATAGCACCGAGAGCCTCTTGGAAAAGTTATCAAGCCGAAGAGATCACGAAGTCCAAGACGGCTCACGCATCCAGGCTGATCATCAACTATTCATCTACCTCCTTCGGAAGAGTTCGAGAAGCAAACCAAGTTTTTGTAATCATTTTCTAAGGAATAAAGTGTAGATTGTTCAAGTTGATTAATAAAGGTAGTTGTTTTATTTAATTCTTTTGCATTTAACATTATGTTTTCCCTCTCTGTCTTTTCATCTTTTTATCCCAACATGCGCGAGTAATTCTCCGCTTGTTAGGGTTCGTAGGATTAGGGTAGGCTAATGGACGATGAAAATAATTAAACCTTTTTTAAGTCCTATAAAGTTTAGGAACTTTATCAAAAGAATCATTAACATCCTAATCGGGCGCGCTAGCAATTCTTTGCTAGCTCCGACCACGATTAGAGATTAGATTAATGATTGTTTTGGTAAAGGCTAGATATGAACGGAGTTCCGTGTCGAGATAAGGGTTAAGAGTGTGATTCCTTTTCCCTCCAGAAACCCTAATCTACACGCATCACCGTCGTTCTAGTTCTAAATCTATTAATGGATAAAAATGGTAACTTTTAATTAATCGTCCATAACTACTAAATCCTAACGAACCCTACAAGCCTTCTTATTATATTTACTACATCTTTAAAATAATCTAGATCTATATTTTACATTCTTGTTTACGTAGATCTAGAAACCATTCAATAAATTCTTTCTTCCTCCTCTCTTTTTCAACACATCTAAAGTAAAAATAAAAGATTCAACGTTTCCCAGAGGACGACCCGTACTCATCTCGGTCTAGCTACACGCGACACCGTTATTGATTGCGGTTATTCTACAAAAACACTTTTTCACATCAATCAATGCCTTCCATGAAGGTTAGAGCAATTAGTAGGAAAGGAGGGACAAGGATCTAGAGGAAGGAACTTCGTTTCTTCCCAATCATCCTAATCCCCTTTACTAATAATTGCTATAACTTCTAAAAGATTTAATTTAGGGCATTGAAAGAGGTGTGACATTCAATCTTATCAAACTCCACCTTAGACCTAATCCTAGCAAGTTTCTAATCATCGTACAACTTCGTTTTTTAGATTCAATTAAAAAAACCAAACAACCATTGGAATCAGCTCGTAAGAACACTTAGGAAAATTACACATCCCTGTGGACCGACCCGTATTCACCGGCTAGCTTCATGCGACGTTGTTCTTGATTGCGGTAAAATATTTTTGATCGTTAAAATCCTACATCAATCAAATGGCGTCGCTGCCGGGGATGGCGTAAAAATTTCCTATTTGTAATTTCGGGTTGATATAAAATTTAAAAATCATACAAATTTGAAAATATAAAAAGTACAAAATTTATCATTTTTATCTGTTTGAAGGGTTATTGTTTGAATCTTGCAGGAACAGTGAAGAATCTCGGATCTGGAAATTTACAGAGGGAGAAACAGAGATTGGTACATCAGAACAGAGGAGAATTGGAGAACAGGAGCTACAGAATTTTTTCCAGAAACCGAACCCACTTCCCGACCGCAAAACCGCGGCCGTAAGCGCCCCAAACCGCGGTTCCGCGGTGGACACGTGGCTTCTTTGCACAAAATCAGCTCTGTTTGTTTTCTAATCCCCTTCTCTGCAACCTACAATATATCCTTTGTCAAAATTTTCTGCAGAATTTCTTTGCGCTAAAAATTCTTCTTCCCCCTTCTAAATAACAGATTTTCTGCAGGTTTCTTTGCGCCGCGCTAAAAAAAATTGATTGCAAGTGAATTTACCGTTTTTGCATATTTTAATCGGACTTTAAGGGGCTATTGACCAAACTCAGATTAGGTGGGGATTTCATTACCCTTCCCAGGACCCCAGAAATCACTTTAAAGCATTTGCATTGACCACTCTTAAATTAAAAGATATTAGACTCAGCCCTAAGGACGTCGCGCTCATTAGGACAGAGGACTAGTATAAGCATCAGCCGTTTATCCTAACCTGACTTTGCGGTGCCTAGGCAAGTGTGTCAAAGACTAGTGGTTTTTAATTAGGCCCACTACTGTGGTTCCTTCCCACTTACCTGACACTTACCTGGCCGCAATTGGCGGTGAAGAGGCGGTTTGAGGTCCTATCTAGCCCTTTGGAACAGTTAGGAGCTGTCTAACTGACCTAGGTGACCCTAGATCTAGGCCTGATTGTGCATGTGTGGTTGATCGCATTTGTGTCAAAAGTCTCTTTTCAAAAATCTTTTTGCAAAAATTTCACATAAAAAAACAGAAAAAATCTTTTCAAAACTTGCAACTTGTCGCTAAAGAAACCTTGCAACTCACTTACACCACTCCCTTTCATCGACGTTATCTTACCTCCACATTCTGTCTTTCATTTTTTTTCTGACTACACTACCCCTTTAGTGTATGTCACTTTGGATTAGGGACACTAACGCCCGATTAGTCCGTGTTTCGTTGGTACCGACCGACGAACCTTTCGACACCGAAGTCGAAATTCCGTCCACTTCCTTACCTCCACCTTCAAATTCTTTTTCCGAAGGCATGTCGGGATTCAACCCCAACAATACCTTACCGACGGGAATGATTCCACCTCCGTTAGGTGCGAATAACCCGAATCAACCGCCCGTTGAAGCGCCCGCACGAGTTGCGCTCCAGGATCTCTTCTACCCTGTCCGCACTTCTTTACCTACCTGTCTTTCACCCCCACAGGCAAATGGGGACAATTCTGAAATAAAACCACATTTCATCAATATGCTGCCAAAATTTCAAGGTTTAGAATCTGAAGATGCTTATATCTTCATTAATAAATTCCAAAACGTTTGTGCTATGATGAAAACGACCCAATTAAGTGATGACGCTATAAGGCTAAGGGTCATTCGTTTCACCTTATGTGACCTAACCGAGAAGTGGCTATACAGCACCGCATCACATTCAATTAGAAATTGGGACGAGTTTGTGAAAGCTTTTCTTAAAAAGTTCTATCCTTACCACAAAACTGCTAGAATCCGTAATGAGATTATACAATTTTCACAGCTTCCTCACGAACTATTTTGGAAGTGTTTTGAAAGATTTAAAGACCTACTCGTTCAATGCCCTCATCATGGGATCGAAAGTTGGCAACTTTGCCAAACATTATACGAGGGATTGAACTCGGAAACGAAGCAGTTGCTAGAAACCATCTGTCAAGGTCACTTTCTCTCCAAATCTAGTGAGGAAGCGTGGCAGTTTCTTGAGGATCTTAGTGAACAAACAATTCAGTGGGAGAGCTCCAAGACCACATCATCTTCTTCTAGTGGTCAATCTAGGGCAGGCATACATCAAGTAGAGATGTCAATTGCTATGAAGGCCGAGATGGCCGCTCTTACGAAAAAGCTAGAAGCGATTGAGACCAAAATCTCGTCGCCTTCTCCTGCCCCTGTTATACCTCCACGAACTGTGTGCGCTTGTTGTTCGGCTCCATCACACTTAACCGAAGAGTGTCCTTATAATGCATCTACTCAAGGACATGATCAAGTCAATGCTTCCTTTCAGCAACGACAAAGAAACGATCCATACTCTTCTACATATAATCCGGGTTGGAGGAGTCACCCAAATTTCGCTTGGAACCAAAATCAATAATTCCAAGGAAATAACAATTTTCAAGGGCCTCCACAACAACAACAAGCACCCCCACAAACTCAATTTCAACAGCAACCTTACCCTAATCAGGTGAACAATGTTGTGCCTAATAATTCTTACACGCCAAACAATTTTGTTCAACCTAACAATGACAAGGTTAGCTCTCTCGAAAGAAGTCTAGATGCGTTCCTAAAGCAATCTACACAATCTACAGCAAGATTAGAGACTTCTATTCAATCTTTGGTGCAAAATAGTGCCTCACATGATCAAAGCATCAAATCTATTGAGGCACAAATTGCACAACTCAATGCAGCATTGAGCGAGCGAGAAAAAGGAAAGCTCCCATCTCAACCACTACCCAATCCCGGTCACGTACATGTTGCATATCAACAGCAAACTCATAACGTAAACACTGTGACCACGTTGAGATCGGGAAAAATGTTGCAAAACAATGTGGGTATTCACGATGACGCCCCTGCCGGTGGTTCTTCTTCACCTTCTTCTTCTTCGTTAGAGCCTGTTCTCCATCATTCACAAGGCTCTACTCCTTCTAGCTCGAACGGACCCACTTCTCACAACACGAATACATCTACACGGGGTTCCGTTCCAACTCAACAATCTGATCCGCAAAAATTGGACTCAACAACATTTCAAAATGCTCCTTTTCCAAACCGGTTGAGATCCAATAAACCAACTCCACAAATGGAGAAGATTATCGAGTTGTTCAAACAGGTGAGCATAAATATCCCTCTTTTGGATGCAATCCAACAAGTTCCTTCATATGCAAAAATCTTAAAGGACTTATGCACCAAAAAGAGGAAGTCACAAGTACCAAAGAAAGTTTTCGTGGCTAGTGCTGTTAGCGATGCTCTTGTCAAATCTTTACCCCAAAAGCACAAGGACCCCGGTTGTCCTACTATTTCGATAACAATTGGGGACAAGAACATCAATAGAGCACTACTAGATCTTGGTGCTAGTGTCAATTTGCTACCTTATTCTGTGTACGAGTAATTAGGCATTGGAGAGCTTAAGCCCACTCACTGTACTCTCCAAATGGCTGATCGATCAATCGCCCATCCAAGGGGTGAGCTAGAGGATGTGTTGATCAAAGTTGGGGAGTTCATATTCCCCGTTGATTTTATTGTTATGGACACACAACCTGTTGCCAACTCACGGAACCAAATTCCGGTGATCCTCGGTCGACCATTTTTGGCCACTTCCAATGCTGTAATAAACTGTCGCAATGGATCCATGACTCTATCCTTCGGGAAGACGTCTAGTGAGTTCAATATTTACAAGTTAGGAAGTCTGCCCCCCATGCCTAAAACTAGTACACGAGAAGTTTGCTCTATTCACGAAATCACGCAGGAGGACTGCGAGTTTGAATGATTTTTGTTTGATGAGAACAGCTTTGACGCCACTAGTGCGTCCCTCCTTGAGCCTACCACAGTTGACACAACCGATATTGATTATGAAAGTTTCACTTTTTTGGTTGATGACGACTCACAGCCCGAATATGAGTCTTTTGAATTTTTGGATGAGTTTGTTGAACCATCCGAATCGGTTGTTTGCAATGATTTCGAACCTGTGTTGGAGTCCTTTGAGTTCGAGGTAGATTCCGTTATGATTCTTTCGCTTCCGAAACTCGAGCTCATGCCCTTGCCGTCTCACCTTAAATATGCTTACATAGGTGAGAATGAGACCTTTCTCATTATCATATCGGCCTCTCTAGCCTTCGAGCAAGAGAACGCTCTTTTAATGGTCTTACAAGATAGGCGGCAAGTTTTCGGCTGGACTATGGCGGACATCGAGGAGATTAGTTCCCTCATAATTGAATATTATATGCATATGATGGATGATGCCAAGTCAATAACGGATCCACAGAAACATCTTGGGGATATTGTGGTTAGTCAACCTCCTCTTTTAGAAGTTGAACCACCCCCATTTCTTTTAATAAGCCACGAGAATGCCAATATTCCACTGATTGCTGATCATTCCCATTCTCGTTTTGATTCATCACCACATCATAACTATTCACTTCCATACTTGCCCCACCACCACTTCTATCTTCCCCAATTCTTTTTGGATCGGTACAACATGTTCTTCCACCAACCGATATTCTTTACAGATAAATTTTTCGACTGGTTGGTGTTGACGTTTGGTCTGTGCAAAGTTTGGCAGTAATGTCTAACATTGTTTCACTGAAGTTTGGGGGGGCCTTTCTGTATATATTTTTGTTTTTCTTTTAACAATAAAATAAAAAAAATTTAAAAATAAATAAACAAGGGAGTGCCGACATTTTGACCTTCTTGGTGCAGCATGACAGTGAGGACACTGTCAAGTTTAAGTTTGGGGGTATGCTCGGTACGTTTTCTTCCTTCGCATTCATATATACATATTTTTGCATTTGCATATTTATTTGAAAACCCATAAAAATTGAAAATTTTCAAAAATTATAAAAATTTATTGTATTCAATTTTGGCTTATTTGAACTGAGTTTGACAAATAGGTTAACTGGCTACGAACAACTAGATCTTAGACTTAGTAAATTGAAAACTCTAAAAATAACCTTCTTTAAAGATTAACGGTAGAAAGTATATGTCTTTGTAGTTTATTTAGAACTAGGCAAAATTTTGAGTTCACTTTTTGGGCTAAGTTGAAATAAAGGAAAAATATTGATATTCTTATTAGAGTATAAGTTTGAAAAATAATTCCTAGCTTAAGTCTATATTCTGAAAATGTATACCTTACAAATTGTACAATCACGCATCTTGAAACTTGGAATAGTAGAAGAGATCTTGAAATGCTCTTGTCTAAAGTCCTTAGTACAAAGAAAATAAAAAAAATGTGTGTGAATAAAAAAAAAAATTAACACTGGTCTTTGTGATTACTTAAGGCTGCAAAAATAGAAAAAATAATTAGCGAGGGTGCTTCATCACCTAGTGCCTTAGACCAACTGGTTTGAGAGTCACTGCTAAAAGCCTTGGTTGTTGCAAGACTAGGAATTACGCTTAAAGTGCTAACGCATCTTGTAATCGGTCGTTGGTACCTCAAGAAGTATTAACGGTCGCAAGAAGGATGTGTAAGCAAAATTCACAAATTAATAAGTGCTTTGGACAACGGACAAGGGTATGATTTCTTGATTTGAATTTCTAAGTGTAGGGATGATTTATACACACACGTGGGGATATATGATTAGAGTTGAGATAAGAGAAAGGAATGAAGAATAAAACTTGTATCTTTAGTAGAGTTGATAGAAAAATTCCTAAGTGGAGATGGAACCTTAGAAGAAAAACTTAAGAAATGCCGAAAGCTGAGTGAGTCTATCGAATATATATAATCTTAAGTTAAATGATAAGGAAGTGTGAAGAATATGGGTGGGTAATTTACGAGTCGAAGATAATAGAATTCCATGTTAGAAAACCTAATTGGAGAACAAAAGTCGAAAAGCCAAATTGATAGGATTTTGTGGGTAGTATCCGCTGAAAACCCTCAGGAGAAAACACTCCTCCTACTAGGGACACCTAGAGGTTTAACGGCTTGTTGTACGAGCTCAGTGCAATCGCGTTTCCCTGCGAAAGTGCGGTTAGGTTTTTATCGAGAATAAAAATATAAGTTTGCTCGAGGACGAGCAAAAGATAAGTTTGGGGGTATTTGTTCATGCCATAATATTACATTATTACATTTCCCATTCTTATTTGTTTTATAAATAAACAGGTGCTTTTGACGCATGTCTGCTACATGTTACAGGTTACAGGTTATTGGAGCGAAAACAGTGAAAAAGATAAAAGATGATACAAAAGAGAGACTTTTGACCAACAAGTAGAAGGATCCTAGTCAAGCCTAGATAAAGAACAGTTCACAATTGTACAAGGCAACGCAGGATCAAAAATGTCAAAGTGAACAGTTAAAAGACCACTACAAGTTTCACTGAAGATCTGGAGAAGACCCAGAAGCCCAATTGATAAAAGAACCACATAAATGAGAAGCCCAAACAGCATAGAAGAAACCCTGAAAAACACACACTGTGTTCTCACTAAAGGGCCGCGGAACCGCGGCCCTACCCCCACCAATGTCGCGGTTCCGCGGCCTCCTGATACACGTGTCGGTGCAGATTTTTGGTGGCGGTGCGTCGGTGACTTTGTTAGGATTTTTCGGGGGTATTTTTGTAATCGCACATGTGCGAATCCCGTAACCCTAAATTTCCCTGTTTCCCTATAAAATTGTAATCAAAATATTGTAATAGGGATGCCTCTTTTCAAGAAATAAAAATTCAGATTCTTTTGAAGATCTAAGAGCATCAATTCTGTAAGTTTATCTTTTAATTTCTGCCCTAGCTTTATAATTAAATTCCTGCCTTAGATTAATTAATTTTCTTTGTCTTAGTTAATTCTAGTTTAGAATCTCTTAAACTGCAGTAGGAAATTAATCCAGTAGATCTAAAAATGCAAAATCTTAAAATGATGTTTTTAAATGATCCCCTAATGAGCGAGTAATTTCCTCGCTTGTTAGGGTTAGGAATAAGGGAGGGATTGAGAGATGAAAATCTCTCATCTCTTTCATTGCCCAATAATTTGTAATAGCTAGAACTTCATGCATGCATGTATGATCCGCTCCCTACGGTACCCTACCCATGAGGTAACGGTGAAACCGTAGTATAAAGGACCGGACATGCATGTCTTCCATGAAGGTTAGAGCAATTAGTAGGAAAGGAGGGACAAGGATCTAGAGGAAGGAACTTCGTTTCTTCCCAATCATCCTAATCCCTTTTACTAATAATTGCTATAACTTCTAAAAGATTTAATTTAGGGTATTGAAAGAGGTGTGACATTCAATCTTATCAAACTCCACCTTGGACCTAATCCTAGCAAGTTTCTAATCATCGTACAACTTCGTTTTTTAGATTCAATTAAAAAAACCAAACAACCATTGGAATCAGCTCGTAAGAACACTTAGGAAAATTACACATCCCTGTGGACCGACCCGTATTCACCGGCTAACTTCATGCGACGCCGTTCTTGATTGCGGTAAAATATTTTTGATCGTTAAAATCCTACATCAATCAGTTCCAAGGTACAGTCTCCACTCTTGAAATATAACACTGGATGATCTGGTATTTCGAACACTAACCTACTTTGGCGATAGTCGATGGTAGCGAAGAAAGTTCCCAGCCAGTCCATTCCTAAGACTACATCGAAGTTCGATATGTCCAGCACCTTGAAGTCCGCATAAAATTCTCTACTGCAGACGACCACTGGACAAAGATTGTATCCCAAAGTTGCTTTTAGAACGCCGTTCCCTGAACTGACATTCTAGCTGGATACGAGCGGTTTAACTGGAATCGCATGAGTTCGGACAAACCGTTGCGACATAAAGCAATATGATACTCCAGTGTCGAAGAGTACTAGAGCAGGTAGGGAAGCTACTAGTATAGTACCTAAGTTGTGTGAGTTTAGGTTTAGATATAGGAAAAGTATAGTGATATACAAGGATTGAAAATGTTTGAAAGGATTGGGAACGACCGTCATTGTGAAAGCCTGACGTCGTGGTACTGTCACGCCCCGCTTCTCAGAGTATGGGTAAGGAGACATGATAAGGCCCGCGGCGTATTTACTCAGAAGTAAACACGTTAAGCGTAAATAAGCAATATAATAAAAGTACACAAGAAATGACAAAAGATATAAATCAACAGCAACTTTTTATTGATTAAACATTCTTTACAATACACTAGAAAGTAAATACAATACTGGAAAGTAATGCCTAAACAATGGCATGAACTGAAAGTAAAATTATATACAAGTGAACTAGAGATCTGGGTCTTCAATGAACTGCTCCAAATCGTCCTGACTAGGCTCGATCTCCAGAGAGTCGGGTCCTCCTGATAACATTCCAAAGAAAGAAAGGAAAAGGAATGTCGTCAGTGAACAATCGCTCGGTAAGTCCCAAAAGATAATGAAGAATAGACAGAGATTAGAATAGGTAAAATATATATGGTTATGTTTATTATGTTGACGTAGTTGTTTGTAACTTGGTACAAAATATGCCAGTGTATACGAGAGGAGTCCAACTTGCTCCGTGGACTAAGGTATATAGAGTATAAGGGCTCGTCAAAACCCACGGGACAACGACAACGGATGTTCAGGTTAGGTGTATTATAGTGACCATCATCGTGCCACTTTTAACACATTCCACCAGTTTACCCCTTAAAACCCCATAATACATATTGTATTGATTTGTTGTATGAGACTTGCCGAAACCATGGTATAAATTGTTTATGTAAACGGATAAGGATATAAACGGATAATCATGTAGTCAAGTCAATATATATCCATGTTTCGGTCCAGTCGAGTCTGTTGATAGTATTCTGGTATTCATGTTCAAGTTCCAGTATATATGGATTCATATTGTATTGGAGTTATATTTGAATTGTATGTAGGTAGGAATTGTTTTCATATTAGACTGAGACTCTGTCTGAGTCAGACACTTAAACAGAATTGGATTCCTGAATTAGGTTTTGGAGTTATCGGTAACTGTTGCATATGGACGGCATGATTTGTGACTTTTTCCAAGCCAATTACCATTGATAACCCCGTTTTAGTTTTCTACCTTAAATAGGCAAGCACCCACTTTCTCCGGTTTCCTGAGGCTCAACAGAATTAGTCCTGCTTAAACCTATATTTACTGGGGTCCTTAATGTAAATTTATATAACTTGAGGGAGTTTTATGAAAAATAGTTTTAGTATAATTTCAAAATAATCCTTAAGTATTCATTTATCGTATTTATGGTTTTCATGGATGTAAATTTTAAAATTGAGGTATTCTAGTGAATAAATACCTAGCTTGAATAATATATGGTATTTTTATGTAAATTTGACTTGTTTAGATTCTTGATGGTATTTTCATGAATCTTCTGATTCTTTAGTTTAGAAAACATGGAATTTATTATATATATTTAAAATAGATGGTTTGATAATATTATATATAATTATTAAAAATAAATTTTATTTATTAAATAGAAATCCAAGTTTTTCTTAAAAATTGTATTAAAAATTCCATCGAGATCGTATGCTCCATGAGGAGGTCTGCATCTCGTCCTACTAGTCCGATGGATGTGCAATAATCTGCACCAACCAAATCGGATTCCCCAAAAGTGGATTGTAGAGACATAATTGTAAGGAATTTAATTAAAACGATTTAAAGAATACGGTTTTTAATAGTTTATGGTATTTAAATGTAAATTCGTATTTGTCCCAAAAAAATATCGTTTTCAAGCAATCATGCTATATCAAGATGTGTGTTGTGAGAGGTAGGTCGTTACCTCGTAAGATTTTTCTAAAGGTGTCGAATATAAAGTCTGTGGTATTAACCGTAAAAGTGCAATAAAAATGGTTTTATATGGAGTTTTGAATTGAAACTTGTTTCTAATTATTGTTTAATGTTTAAAAAACAAAGTACAATGATTTAGATAAATAGTTCTTAAGAAAAATTGTTAGTTTAAGAAGTTCTAGAAATGAGTGTCGGTATAACTCCCCTTACCGACATCATTGAAAAGAAGAAGTTTTGAGAGGTGAAAAGAAGAGAGTAGAGAGGACTTATGGTTTGAAAAGAGTGAGGGGAGGTATGGGAACAAGATGGAACTTTGTTGAGTCACGGTGTCGCCGGAATTGTCCCGAATTGTCGCTGGAAAGTGACCTTGGGCTAACTATACTTGTACACTTCTTTGACTTGAAAAAATTTGAGGATTTTTTATAATGGATTTCAGAATGGAGAGGGCTAGGATGTGATGTGGTATTTATAGGAGAAATTAGGTTTTTGAGGATTGAAGAATGGAATTAAAAATTCATTTAAATTTGGACTAATGCTCATTTTTAATTCTCTGTTTAATTTCAGGAAAAACAAACAGAAGAGGAGTAGTGGGGGTAGGCCAAACGACTAGGGTTCAAAATATGGGAGCATTTCCTACGGTTGGGCCCGGCGGTTCCGGCCCTTAGGGCTTCTTCGCCGGTCGATTTGGTGGGGTTGGGGTCTGGATTCTTGCCACGTTTTCTACTCTGTTCATATAACATTTTCTACATGTTTTTTTTCAGCGACTTTTCTTTTTAACGTGTATTGCACGTGTAAACTTTTGGGCTTCGAAAAAGTTTAAAAGAAAAATCATTAAAAATAATATGTGGCTGAGGGGATTTGAATATAGGGGCTACGTCACAGCAGTGCAAGGGATTTACCAGTAAGCTACAAGTGCTTTCTTGTTATTTTTCAAACAAAATAATACATAAAATATACTCAGGCTTGCAAATACTTCATTCAGTATACTAACTTTAAGAAAATCTTATATATTAAAACAGAGTCATTACATTCTACCCTCTTTATAAAAATTTTGTCCTCGAAATTTATAAATATTTAAGGACTAATTTACAAACAAGTAAGGGTATCTTGCACGCATGTCGTCTTCTCTTTCCCATGTTGACTCTCCTGATGAGTCTTTTCTCCACATCACTCGGACCAAGTTTACTTCCTTGTTCCTAAGTGACTTTACCTTCTGTCCAGAATTTCAACAGGTTGCTGCTCACAAGATAAGTCTGTCCGTACAGTGAGCTTGGAGTGATCAAGAATGTGGATGGGATCGCTCACATATCTTCGAACCTGTGATATGTGGAATACATTGTGCACTCCTTCCAATGAGGGTGGAAAGGCCAATCAGTATGCCATTTCTCCGACTCGTTCGAGTATGCCGAACGGTCCAATAAATCTCGGATTGAGCTTACCACTCTTTCCAAAGCGAATCACTCTACGGTTTGGAGAGATCTTTAAGAACACATGATCTCCCGGTAAGAACTCTAAGTGTCGGCGTTTTGCATCAGCCCAGTACTTCTGTCGGTTTTAGGCTATGCGCATTATTTCTCTGATCGTGCGAACTACATCCACAGTTACTAAGATCATCTCTGGTCCAAGGAGTTCCCTATCTCCGATGTCTTCCCAACTTAATGGTGAACGACACTTCCTTCCATAGAGAGATGCATAGGGTGTCATTCCAATACTCACTTGGTAGCTGTTGTTGTATGAAAACTCCACAAGATGTAGGTGATCTTCCCATGATCCTCTGAAGTCTAACATACACATTCTTAGCATATCTTTAAGGATCTGAATCGTTCCCTCAGACTGACCATCTGTTTGTGGATGATAAGCTGTGCTGAAATTCAGACTCGTTCTCAAGCTAGCTTGCAGACTCTGCCAAAACTGCGATCGGAATTTGGTGTCACGATCGGAGACAATGCAAACCGGTACTCCATGTAATCCCACGATCTCCTGCATAAGTTCATGGGTATCAGAGATAGTACACTATGAAGAGTTAAATCTTACTTAGATTCAGACTTACTTTTATGTACTTCTTTGCTAGTGTCTCGGTAGAATGGCCAACTCGAAATGGGATGAAATGAGCTGACTTTGTGAGTCGATCCACAGTAACCCATGCTGCATCGTTACCTTTCGTGCTGCAAGGAAGTGCAATCACGAAGTCCATGGTAATGTGTTGCCACTTCCATTCTGGAATAGGTAACGGTTGAAGTAAACCAGCAGTCCTGTGATGTTCAGCTTTTACTTACTGACACACCAAGCATTTGTCTACGTTTCTGGCTACTTCACGCTTCATTCCATGCCACCAGTAATGTTTCCGCAGATCTTTGTACATTTTTGTACCACCAGAGTATACTGAGTATGGAGAGTTGTGAGCTTCTTTCATCAACTCTTCCCGAACAGAAGCTTGTGGTACACACAATCTACTTCCGTATCTTAAAGATCCGTCTTCATGGATGATGAAGTCTGTTCTAAGTCCACTTTCTACTTGTTCTCTGATCTTTTGCACTTTGGCATCATTTGCTTGAGCTGCTTTGATCTGATTGACAATGGTAGATTCAACTTGTAAATTCATCAACTCTGAAGTATTACCTGGCATAACCACTTCAATCTCCATCTTGTGTAAATCTTGCTGAAGCTTCCACTGTGCGGTGAGATTTATTGATAACGGCTAGCGACTAAGTGCATCAGAAACTAAATTCACCTTCCTTGGATGATATTGTAGGTTGATGTCGAAGTCCACCATAAGTTCTAGCCATCTTCTCTGCCGTATATTCAACTTTTTCTGAGTAAACACATACTTCAGACTTTTGTGGTCTGTGTATATATTTACTCGTTCTCCAAGAAGATAATGACGCCAAATCTTCAGTGCAAATATAACAGCTGCCAACTCTAAGTCATGCGTTAGATAATTACGCTCATGAATCTTCAACTGTCTTGATGCATAAGATACAACTTTTCCATACTGGTGTAGAACATATCCTAATCCCTTACCGGATGCATCGCAATGCACTACGAAACCTCCAGATTGGTCTGATATTATGAGAATATGCGCTGATGTCAATCTTGACTTAAGTTCTACAAAAGCCTGCTTGCATGCTTCTGACCACAAAAATGCTTCATCTTTACGTGTGAGCTTGGTCAGGGGTGTTGCAATCTTCGAAAAGCCTTCTATAAATATTCGATGGTATCCCGCTAATCCCAAGAAACTTCGAATGTCTTTCACTGTCTTTGGTGTCTGCCATTTGCTTACTGCTGATACTTTAGCTGGATCCATAGAGATTTCTTCACCTGAAACGATATGCCCGAGAAATCCGACTTGATTTAGCCAAAACTCACACTTGCTGTACTAGGCATAGAGTTGATACTGTCGCAAAGTCTCCAGGACAATCCTCAAATGTTCAGCGTGTTCTTTCCGACTCTTAGAATACACCAGAATGCCGTCGATGAATATCACAACGAACCTGTCTAGGTACTCTCGGAAAACTTGGTTCATCAGATTCATGAATATAGCTGGTGCATTGGTCACTCCAAATGACATCACGAGAAACTCATAATGACCATAGCGAGTCCTAAATGCCATCTTCGGAATATCAGACTCTTTGACCTTCACCTGATGATAACCCGAACGAAGATCTAATTTTAAAAAAACGCAAGACCCGCTTAGCTGATCGAACAGATCGTCGATTCACGGTAGAGGATACTTGTTCTTTATCGTGACTTCGTTTAGAGCTCGGTAGTCAATGAATATTCTGTATGAACCTTCCTTCTTCTTCACAAGAAAAACTGAAGATCCCCAACTTAAAGTATTAGGACGAATCCATCCTTTCTGCAGAAGTTCGTCCAGTTGAGTACGGATCTCCTTCAATCCTTTTGGACTTAACCGATACGGTGCTTTGATCACCGGTTGTGCACCAGGTACTAAGTCAATACTGAATTCAAGAGCTCGATCGGGAGGCAAACCCGATATGTCTTTAGGAAAAACATCGTCGAACTCTCGAACTATCTCTGGCTTCGATTCTTCCTTTGCTTGTAGTGTTGCAATCACGGCTTTCTTTGGTTTAGCATTGTATGTGCTAGGCTCCAGTGTACAGTCTCCACTCTCGAAATAAAAGACCGGATGGTCTGAAATCTTGAATGCTACCCTCCTTTGACGACAGTCAATGTTAACGTAAAAAATTCCTAGCCAATCCATACCCAAGACTATATCGAAGTTCGGTATGTTCAGCACCTTGAAGTCAGCATAAAATTCTCTGCTGCAAACGACCACTGGACACAGGTTGTATCCCAAAGTTGCCTTTAGAACGACCTGAACTGACATTCTAGATGGATACGAGCGGTTTAACTGGAATTGCATGAGTTCGGACAAACCGTTGAGACATAAAGCAATGTGATGCTCCAGTATCGAAGAGTGCTAGTGCAGGAAGTGAGGCTACTAAGATTGTACCTAAGTTGTGTGGAATATGTTTAGGTATAGGAAAAGATACTTTGATATGTATAAAGGTTGAAAGAAAGTTTTGAAATAAAGGGAGTTACCAGTGATGACTTGGCCAGTGGCTTCAGCTTCTTCCAGTCATTGTGAAAGCTTGTCGCCTAGGTACATTCCTCCTTGCTGGTGGCGCATTCTTCTGTCCGTTCCTCTGTTCTAGAGGTAAGTTCCTTTGCGCATGATGGAATTGACGAGGAGGAGGTGCTGTAGGTCCATGAGGAGGTGGAGCTGGGAGAGCAAGACGAGGAGCAGTTGCCTGGATAGCTGGCCGCTGTGGATATGTGATTGCTGGTCTGGGTGCAGGGCTTGGATTGAATCTATAAGGATAAGATCCAATATCGTGTGTGGATGGGCCACAAACTAAGCATAGGCGATTTGCACGCTTGCAATCTTTCGCCAGGTGTCCATTTCTTTTACAATAGAAGCAGAAATCTAGACCGGGCCAGTTAAAAGTTACTCCCGGTCTCCTGGGTACAAACGGTGGCCTGAAAGAGCCTCCTCCTGCTATCTGAGTAGCAGGGCTCTTCACACCAGTAGATTGAGGTCTGCTCTTCTTCTTCATCACTGCCTCATATCTTTGGGTAGCCTTCAAAGACAAATCATGGGTTGGGAAATCCCCTGTAGCTAATGCAGCTTGGATCTCCGGATCTAACCCTTGCTGAAATCGTCTAGCCCTGATCTCAGCAGTCGGTATGAAATGGGCCGTAAACCTGTTACAGTCTTATGTTAGCTGTGTAGTATGTGATATTCGAATATTTAAGACATATCTTACCTGAACAACATGGTGAACTCAGTATCATACTCATCCACAGATTTGCTCCACATAGAGCTTTGTTGCAAGTGGATGAATTGCTGCTCCATATCAAAATGGGCAGTCTTGGGAAAATATTTCACGTAGAACATCTCGTGAAAAATCCTCCATTCGATCGGCTGGGCAAGACAGCTTTCTTCCGCCTTCCACCATACCCTAGCATTGTCAGTTAGTTGCAGCTTTGCAACCCTTACCCAAGCGATCTCTAGCACTTGTGCTGCTGCCAGGTCGTCTTCGATCGACTGAGCCCATTCCTCTGCTTCCAAAGGGCTTTCTTTCCCAGAGAATTGTTTATGGTGCAATGCCCGGAATTGTTTCACTCCAGGTGCCTCAGTTTCAGGGCGGTTCATTAGGATAGCGGTCTGCTGGTGCTGTCCCTCTAAGAGGCTCTTG
Source organism: Agapanthus africanus (assembly GCA_030015575.1). NCBI lineage: Eukaryota > Viridiplantae > Streptophyta > Magnoliopsida > Asparagales > Amaryllidaceae > Agapanthus > Agapanthus africanus. Next base: position 159,808,561 of record JASDDO010000014.1, on the reverse strand, counting down.
ATTGTCTCGAGCAATACCGTCTGCTCGTTAATAGGAGTTGCTACGGTAGGTGTAAGTGGAAGAGATGGTGGTGTGGTGTTGTTGTTCACGTTGGTGCTCGTATTGTTCAGAGAATCCATAATCTTGAAAGAAAAATAGGGTTTGGATAGATTCAAGGAATATGAAATGTAAATAACGTTTAGTTGCTGATTCTTATAATTATTGTGATATATTGCTTAGGTTTCCATGCAGAACTGACCCTGCATGGTATGACTTCATGCAGAACTGACCTGCATGGGCCGCCAACAAAACCTGTCACACCCGCTTCCTAGAGTATGGGTAAGGAGACATGACGAGGCTCACGACGTATTTACTCAGAAATAAACATGTTAAGCGTAAATAAGCAATATAATAAATGTACACAAGAAATGACAAAAGATATAAATTAACAGCAACTTTTTATTGATTAAACATTCTTTATAATACACTGGAAAGTAAATACAATACTGGAAAGCAATGCCTAAACAATGGCATGAACTGAAAGTAAAAGTATATACAAGTGAACTAGAGATCTGGGTCCTCAATGAACTGCTCCAAATCGTCTAGGCTGGGCTCGATCTCCAAAGAATCGGGTCGTCCTGACAACATTCCAAATAAAAAAGGGAAAAGGAATGTCGTCAGCGAACAATCGCTTGGTAAGTCCCAAAAGATAAAGAAGAATAGACAGAGATTAGAACAGGTAAAGTATATATGGTTATGTTTATTATGTTAACGTAGTTGTTTATAGCTTGGTACAGAATATGCCAGTGTATACGAGAGGAGTCTAACTTGCTCCATGGACTAAGGTATATGGAGTACAAGGCCCCGTCAAAACCCACGGGACAACGGCAATGGATGTTCAGGTTAGGTGTATTATAGTGACCATCATCGTGCCACTTTTAACACATTCCATACCAGTCTACCCTTTAAAACCCCGTAATGCATATTGTATTGATTGTATTAATTTGTTGTATGAGACTTGCCGAAACCATGGTATAAATTGTTCATGTAAACGGATAAGGATATAAACGGTTAGTCATGTAGTCAAGTCAATATATATCCATGGTTCGGTCCAGTCGAGTCATGTTGATAGTATTCCGGCATTCATGTTCAAGTTCCAGTATATATGGATTCATATTGTATTGGAGTTATTTTTGAATTGTATGTAGGTTGGAATTGTTTTCAGATTAGACTGAGACTCTGTCTGAGTCAGACACTTAAATAGAATTGGATTCGTGAATTAGATTTTGGAGTTATCGGTAACTGCTGCACATGGACGGCAGGATTTGTGACTTTTTCCAAGCCAATTACCATTGATAACCCCATTTTAGTTTTCTATTTTAAATAGGCAAGCACCCACTTTCTCCGGCTTCCTGAGGCTAAAGAGAATTGAACCTGCTTAAACCTATATTTACTAGGGTCCTTAATGTAAATTAATATAAGTTGAGAGGGTTTTATGAAAAATAGTTTTAGTATAATTTCAAAATAATCCTCAAGTATTCATTTATCGTATTTATGGTTTTCATGGATGCAAATTTTAAAAGTGAGGTATTCTAGTGAATAAATACCTAGCTTGAATAATATATGGTATTTTTGTGTAAATTTGACTTGTTTGGATTCTTGATGGTATTTTCATGAATCTTGTTATTCTTTTGTTTAGAAAACATGGAATTTATTATATATATTTAAAATAGATGGTTTGATAATATTATATATAATTATTAAAAATAAATTTTATTTATTAAATAGAAATTCACGTTTTTCTTAAAAATTGTATTAAAAATTCCATCGAGATAGTATGCTCCGTGAAGAGGTCTGCATCTCGCCCTACTAGTCCGATGGATGTGCAATAACCCACACCAACCAAATCGGATTCCCTAAAAGTGGATTGTAGACCAAAGACAACAATACCTACATTCTCATTCTCAAGATTAATCGTAAGGAATTTAATTAAAATAATTTAAAGAATACGGTTTTTAATAGTTTATGGTATTTAAATGTAAATTCGTATTTGTCCCCCAAAAAATATTGTTTTCAAGCAATCATGCTATGTCAAGATGTGCGTTGTATGAGGTAGGTCATTACCTCGTGAGATTTTTCTAAAGGTAATACAAGTAAATATGAAAAAAGATGCCGAATATAAAGTTTGTGGTATTTAACCGTAAAAGTGGAATAAAAGTGGTTTTATATGGTGTTTTGAATTGAAACTTATTTCTAATTATTGTTTAATGTTTAACAAACAATGTACAATGATTTAGATAAATAGTTCTTAAGAAAAATTGTTAGTTCAAGAAGTTTTAGAAATAAGTGTCGGTATAACTCTACTTACCGATATCATTGAAAAGAAGAAGTTTTGATAGGTGAAAAGAAGAGAGTAGAGGGCACTTACAGTTTGAAAAGAGAGAGGGAAGGTATGGGAACAAGATAAACTTCATGGAGTCGCGGTGTCGACGGAATTGTCCCGAATTGTCGTCGGAAAGTGATATTGGGCTAACTCCACTTGTACACTTTTTTGACTTGGAAAAATTTAAGAATTTTTGATAATGGATTTCATAATGGAGAGGGATAGGATGTGATGCGGTATTTATTGGAGAAATTAGGGTTTTAAGAATTGAAGAATGGAATTAAAAATGTATTTAAACTTGGATTAATGCTCATTTTTAATTCTCTGTTTAATTTCAGGAAAAACAAACAGAAGAGGAGTAGTGGGGGTAGGCCAAACGATTAGGGTTCAAAATATGAAGGCATTTCCTACGGTTGGGCCCGGCGGCACCGACCCTTAGGGCTTCTTCGCCGGTCGATTTGGTGGGGTTAGGTTCTGGATTCTTGCCACGTGTTCTACTCTGTTCATATAACATTTTCCACATGTTTGTTTTCAGTGACTTTTCATTTTTACGTGTATTGCATATGTAAAATTTGGGCTTCCAAAAAGTTTAAAAGAAAAATCATTAAAAATAATATGTGGCTGAAGGGATCTGAACATAGGGGCTACGTCACAGCAGTGCAAGGGATTTACCAGTGAGCTACAAGTGCTTTCTTGTTGTTTTTCGAACAAAATAATACTTAAACTATACTCAGGCTTGCAAATACTCCATTCAGTACATTAACTTTAAGAAAATCGTGTACATTAAAATAGAGTCATTACAGGTACATTCCTCCTTGCTGGAAGCACATTCTTCGGTCCTTGGGGCATGTTTCTCTGCTCTTGAAGCATGTTACTTTATGCCTGATGGAACTGCCGTTAAGGCTGTGTCAGAGGTCCACGTGGAGCTGGTGCAGAGAGAGCTAAACGGGGTGCAGGAGCCTGAATTTCTTGCAGCTGCGGGACTGTGATTGTTGGTCTGGGTGCTGGAGCTGTGTTGAAACGATATGGACATGCTCCTATGGCGTGAGCGGATGCGCCACAAACCAAACACAGGCCATTTGCACGCCTGCAGTCCTTCGCCAGGTGTCATGTCCTCTTGTAGTAGAAACAAAAGTCTGGACTGGGTCGGTTAAACGATCCTCCCGGTCTCCTGGGTGCAAAAGTTGGCCTAGAAGAGGCTCCTCCTATCATCTGAGTGGCAGTGCGTTTCACACCGGCGGTTTGCGGTCTGCCCTTCTTCTTCACAAATGCCTTATAGCGTCGGAAAGCCTTCAAAGCAAGTTCATGGGTTGAGAAATCCTTTGTAGTGAGTGCAACTTGGATTTCTAGGTCCAACCCTTACTGAAATCGTCGTGCCCAGATCTCAGCAGTAGGAATCAGGTGTGCAGCGAATCTGTTACGACCTTGTGTTAGCAGTGTAATGAGTGAGTTCAGGAATTTGAATTTGAGACAATATCTTACCTGCTAAGCATGGTAAACTCAGTATCGTTTTCATCCATAGACTTGACCCACATCGAGCCTTGTTATAGATGAATGAACTGCTGCTCCATGTCAAAACGGGCAGTCTCAGGGAAGTACTTCGCATCGAACAGATCGCGAAACATCTTCTATTCAATAGGTTGGGTGAGACGGCTTTCTTCAGCCTTCCACCAGATTCTTGCGTTGTCTGTCAGTTCCAGCTTCGCAACTTTCATTCAGGCAATATCTGGCACTTGAGCTGCTGCCAGATCATTTTTAATCGATTGAGCCCATTCTTGTGCCTCCACTGGTCTCTCTTTTCTTAAGAAGTGCTTTAGATGCAGTGCCCGGAATTGTTTGACTCCGGGTGCCTCGGCTTCGGGGCGGTGCATGAGAATAGCAGTCTGCTGCTGCTGACCCTCCAGAAGGATCATGATCATCTCGAGCAGTACCGTTTGCTCGTTGATAGGAGCTGCAACGGTAGGTGGTGGTGGTAGAGTAGACAGTGGGGTGTTGCCATTGACGTTCGTGCTGGTGTTGCTGGGAGAATCCATGACCTTGAGAGGAAAAGAATGGTTAGGATAGATTCAAGAAATTAGAAATGTAAGGAATGTATAGTTGCTGATTCTTATAATTCTTGTGATATATTGTTTAAGACTTCATGTAGACCTGACCTGCATGGGCGGCCAACAAAACATGTCACGCCCCGCTTTTCATCAGACGGATACGGTGACGTGGCAGGCCGCAACGTATTTACTAAGAAATAAATACGTTAAGCGTAATTAAGCAATATATAAAATGAACAAGAATGACAAGTGATATAAAATAACAACAACTTTATTTACATTCATCTTTACATACAACTGTTTGAAAATGAAAAGATACAATGATAATAAGCAATGCCTAAACAATGGCATACAGGAAGGTAAGTACAAGGAACTAGAAGTCAGGCTATACCGCGAGCTGGTCCAAGTCCTCCTGGCTAGGCTCGATCTCCTGAGAGTCCGGTGCTCCTGACGAACATTTCAAAGAAAGAAATAGAAAAGAATGTCGTCGGCGAACTAACACTCGGTAAGTCCCAAAAGAAGAAAGAGAATATACAAGTAATGTGAAATGAACAGGTAAGTCTTGTATGATTGATTATCGATATATGATAGTTATTCTAACGTGGTTTTTTGTAGCTTGGTAAAGAAGATATTTATGTATACGAGAGGAGTCCATCTTACGCTGTGGACTATGGTAACATGTAGTACAAATCCCCGTCATAACCCACAGGATAACGGCACGAGAATTCATGTAGATGTCTTATAAGTGACCTCTCGTACCACAATATACGTTCCGTACCAATCTACCCCTTTATCCCCATATAATGTATTGTATAGATTATAAATATAAGTCTTGCTGAAACCATGGATACAAAATGTTCAAGTAGTCACGTTCAGGATATAGTCAAGTATTCAAGTAGTCAAGTCAAGTTATTACCATGGTTCGGTCACGTCAAGTCAAGTATACATGTTTGATATTGATGTTTGATTTCAAGTATTCATATTCTTGATCAAGTATTCAAGTTTGATTTTGGATTCAGGTTTGAATTGGACTCAGACTGAGTTAGACACTTGTAAACTGATTTAGTTCTTGAATTAGGTTCGGGAGTTATCGGTAACTGCTGCATATGGACGGCAGGTTTTGTGTCTTTTTCCAAGATAATTACCATTGATAACTCCGTTATGTTGTCTACCTTAAATAGGCAAGCACTCACTTTCAACGGCTCCCTAAGGCTCACGAGAATTGATCCCGCTCAAACCTATATTTACTAAAGCCCTTAAATATTGTTTTATATATCTCGAGGGGGTTTTATGAAAAAATATTTTAATATAGTTTAAAAGTAAACCTCGAGGGTGAGTAGGATTACTTAGGGTTTTTATGAGTGTGGATTTTAAGTATTGGGTATTTTAGTGATAATTACTTAGCTTGGAAAGTTTATGGTATTTTATTATAAAACTTACTTTTTTGGTATCTTGATGGTATTTTATTGACATTTGTTAATCTTTTCATTTTTGAAAAACATAGGTTTATTATATTTTTAAAATATGGATTTATAATTTTATATAATTTTAATTTTAAAAATAATTTTATTTTATTTAGAAAATTCGTATTTCTTAAAATCCGTATTTAAATCCTTTCGAGATTGAATGCTCCGCGAGGAGGTCTGCATCTCGCTCTACTAGCCCAAGGATGTACGATAATCTACACCATCTATTAGCGGGTCCCCTAAAGAGGGTTGTAGATGCTTAATCGCAAAGGATATAAAATACCGCTTTAAAAGAAATCCGGTTTTTAAGGTTATGTGGTATTTTATTTTAATATTATTTCTCGAAACGAAAATACATACAATGAATATCGTGCTATGAAACCAAGTGCACCGTGTCGCGCCGTGCCGTTGCCGTCACCGTCGTCACCCCCGTCTACCGCAACCACGACCGACATGCTCTCATCTGCTCACTGCAGCCCAGTTCCGCCACCATCGCACACTCCACAACATCAATCGATGCCAAAATCATTGCCCGACATTTCGTCGAACACGTACATTTTTTGCGATCCACGCTGTTCCAGTCACCGCAGTTGCCGTCCAAGCCATAGCCTTGGGCACTATGGCGGTCACCGTTGTCAACGCAGTCGCAGTCGCAACATCGCACACGTCCGTCGCAACACGTATCGTACTCAAGCCTCGCGTCGCGCCATGCCCGATTCTGCAACGTTCGTAGCCGTCTCATGTGTCGAGGCGATCTTCGTGTCCGTTTTGCTTCCAATTCAGTGACCCAGGCAAGTGAAATCCCTATTCACTTGTTTAACATGCTATAATAAAGCGTTAGCTAACTGGATATATAAATAAATATATCGAAATCTAAACTTGAATTTTGTATAGCGAACCATCATGCTGTTTTACTCGAGTGGATCTCAACTAGGGCTTATTACTGTGTTAGTAACACGTATAAATTAAATGGTTAATATCTAATTTAGTTTGTGAGAAGAAACGTTAGTTTCGATCGATGACCGAAAGTTTATCTTAGGTGCTCGATGCGAATCTTATGCGAAAACAAAATATAATATGGCGGAACTCATAATCAAGGAAACCCTGTGTTGACCGTATATAAATCTGGTTGTAAAATGAAGTTGGTTACCCCATAAAACGACATCCCTATAACCCTTGTGAAAGCTGATTTTTTCTCGGACAAGCTGAACGGTTAAAATCATAATAAATTACATATATATATATATATATATATATATATATATATATATATATCGGATCTCAGAGTTCTATGGATCATATCGAGGCAAACAGATAAAACTACAGCACCCCATAATTCATTTTTGCATTTTAATAAGTTATAACAACGAATAATGAGGCGATACATGGCTCTGAACTGCAGTCCGGGGCAAGAATCTCCGTCTTTGCTTATTTTAGAACACATGTATCTCACCGTTTAAATGTACAAGTGTTCAGAACCATACATAGAATCATAGAGAATTGAATTAGATTTCCAACGATACTGGTCTCATTGCATTCCGGTGTCGTTTGATATTCATCACACCTTTTTAACCGTAGATGTGTTCTGCAGTTTCATGCAGAGACATAATGTATACGTTAACCTTAGACAGTGTATATCTCCCTACATACAGTGGATATTATTGATCTGTCTAGTGTGTTGGAAACATAACAGTTAAATCTAAATATTATCTAACTGTAGCGTAGCCTAATTATAATCCCAACAGAGAGTAAAACATGTTACAAAACGGACTTCCAGTTCAGAAACTGGATTTCCAACAGAGAACACTTAAAATGGAATGCACATAACTCGCAAACCTGAAGCCCGATTAACTCGAAACCAATTTTGCTGTACAGATAATTAAATATATTACTTACTCCTTTTATATTATTTTGCTCAATTCTGCACGTGTGATTTATAGTGAATTTTCCAAGTTATATGACACTGGCTGCTATATTTTATTCGTCATAATTGATTGCATTCTTATCATATATCAGGTAACGGTTATACTCTCATTGAATAGTTATCATATGTATTGATATCCTAGTGACCATGTTACATTACTAAGTGACAAGTGTTAGTAATTGGATTGTGGCAAGTACGTTAGTGTAAAAGTCTGATTGAATAGTGGAAGTGACACGTACTTATACACAATCAGCGCAACCATTTAGTTATTACATTGTCGACGCCTATGGGGTATATATAAGTGTAACTATAACTGGTATGGGATGGATATGGAAGCACTTATATTAGTGTTATAGGTGAGACATCGAGGACTGTCCACTTATCTTCTATACCAGTCGAGATATGCTTGATGGAGGCCATGTCTCCAGTTCCCGCGTAGACTTGTCATGTAGCGACTAGTATTTGGATTCATGATCGATGTTTGATGTAGACTATGGGGTGTGGGGCAGTTTGAGTGTGAGTTTGATCAACGGAATCTCAGGAGTCCTACTGCCGGCATATATAGCGATTTCGGGAGTCGTATGGATGGTATTACTGATTATTAGCGAGCGTGATTCGGGCATGTGTTTCCTTGCCTCTGGGGCCTACCCTTGGGTTGGGGATAGTCCTGCGGTGGTTAACGCTCACACTTGGACTGATGATAGGTTTAGTAACTTGGACAGTGAGACTTAGAGACTGAGAGCTTTAGTGACATGGACATTGCATTGATTACTGATCTGATACACCTGCTTTATCATTACATGTACCGTTTATTTCGAGCTCGCATCATTGTTCTATACTTACTGCTTTATGTTTACCATCATTGCACATTATATTTTAATATATTGCTATTGTGTCGCTCTGACGACCTGAGTATGCATGCTCAAAGTGAGAAGTGGACTTAGCTCGGATCAGGATCTGTATTATCTTGAGGATATTGCGGACATCTAGATCAGTGACGCCAGCACTATCTCTCCCTTGATTTCTATCGGGTTAGTTTTGTATCTGTTTGGTAGAATTAGTGACTGCATTTCTCATTACCTGTACATTGATTACTGATTACCATGTAATGCTAGGAGACGAAGTGTGATTACGACAGAATATTTTCTTGACCGTAGGAGAATGGCTGACCTTGTCACCCCTCGTATTCCGTATTTTTGGAAGCGGGGCGTGACACTTAGACTTAAGTCAGACACTTAAAACTGATTTGGATCCTGAATTAGGTTTAGGAGTTATCGGTAACTGCTACAAATGGACGGCAAGATTTATGTCTTTTTCCAAGATAATTACCATTAATAATACCGTTAAGTTTTTCTACCTTAAATAGGCAAGCACTCACTTTCTCCGACTCCCTGAAGCTTAAGAGAATTGATCCCGCTTAAACCCATATTTACTAAAGTCCTCAAATGTAATTTTATATAACTCGAGGGGGTTTTATGAAAAAATATTTTATATATTTTCAAATAAAATCTCGAATATTTATTTATCGTATTTAGGGTTTTATGGATGTAACTTTTAAGATTTGAGGCATTTTAATGAATATTAACTTAACTTGAATAGTTCATGGTATTTATGTGTAAAACTTATCTTGTATTGATTCTTGATGGTATATTAGTGAAACTTGTCATTCTTTTTATTTTTAGAAAAACATGAAATTTTATTATAACTTGAAAATATGTGTTTTGATAATATTTATATAATTATTAAAAATTAATTTTATTATTAAATAGAAAATCTAGTTTTTCTTAAAAATCGTATTAAAAATCTTTCGAGACCGAATGCTTCGTGAGGAGATCTGCATCTCGCTCTACTAGTCCCGAGAATGTGCGATAATCCGCACCATCCAATAACGGGTTTCCCAATAATTGCAAAGAGTTTAATAATACCATTCAAAGAAAACTGAGTTTTTTTTTATAGTTTATGGTATATTGATGAAATGTTGTAATCGCCACAAAAATTGCTTTCCAAGAGTATCGTGCTATGTCAATATGTGTGTATGTGAGGGGTAGGTCATTACCCCGTGAAGTTTTCTAGAGGTAATAGTAAGCAAAACAATAAAATACGGTAAATGCAAAGTTCATGGTATTTTAATGTAAAACTCAATTTAAAGTTATATAACATGACGTTTTAAGGTGAAAATTGTTCCTAATTATTTGTTTTCATGATTAAAAAGTATGGTGTAGGAATATACATGATGAAAATGTAAGAAAAGTGGAATTTATAAAGTTTTTAAATAAGATGTCGGTGTTAACTCCACTTCCGACATGTTTTATAAAAAGAGACTTTTTATGTAGAAAGAGAAGAAGGGGATGGGACTTACTAGCTAGAAAGAGGGAGGAGAGGTAGAAGAAATGGTGGTAGCCTTCGTGGTATCGTAGGGTCGCCGGAACTTGCGTAGATCCTCGCCGGAAGTTGACCTTGGGAGAACTCCACTTCTATTGCACTTATACTTAGAAAAAATTGATAATTTTGGCTAGGCATTTCAGAATGAGGAGGGGCTAGGGTATGGGGTTGTATTTATAGTGTGGAATTAGGGTTTTAGAAATGAAAGAATGAATTAAAATGCATTAAAAATTGGATTAATTGGGAAATTGAATTCTCTGTTAAATTGCAGAAAAAACAAACAGTGCAAGGGTAAAGGGGGTAGGCCAAGGGTCTTGTGTGCAGAGCACGGGGGTTATTGTCTACGGAGGGCCTGATGCCGCCGGCCCTAGGCCTGATCTCACCGGCCAAGTGGTGGAGGGGTGCCGGTGGATTTGTGCCCCAACATTTTACACATATTTGTTTTTCCGGACCGTTCATTTTTACGTGTATTGCATGTGTAAACTTTTGGACTTCCAAAACGTTTAAAAGAAAAATCAGGAAAAATAATATGTGGCTGATGGGGTTCGAACACAGGGGCTATGTCACAGCAGTGCAAGGCTGTACCAATGAGCTACAAGTGTTTTCTTGCTGTTCTTAAATAAGAATAACTTTTAAATTTTGCTCAGGCTTGCAAACTCTTTTCTGTATTTTAAGAAGAAAAATTTTGTACAGAAAATTCATGATCGTTACATTCTACCCTCCTTATAAAAATTTCGTTCTCGAAATTTATAGAAGGAAGTTGTAACAGATTCAAGAAAAATTTGATTGCAGTGGTGGTGAAAAGAACTACTGATATGGTACTGAAAGTGCCAGAAAAAAATGTTTGAAAGAACGAAAGGATACAAGAGTAGTTTTCAAGAAAGCTGCATGCATGCAAAATAGAAGAAACGTAAATTAGAATTGGATTGTCAAGAATGGCACAAAGATAAAAATGATAATCGAATAAAAATCAGGAAAGGGATATAAGTTAACAAAGAAAATATGGTTTGATGATATACGGTAAAACATAACTAAATTAAGAGGAAAGATGATCAAATACAGAATTCTAAGTCATCTAAGTAGAGTACCGCATTGTAACTGTGCTGCAGTTCATAATTACAATAACATAACTCCATTTAAATTGCTCAAATCCTACTATCAGAGTCAATGTGATAAGATATAAGAAACAATCAAGAAAAATCAAAGGAAGATCAAGAGTTTATAGTTTCGTGTTACGTCGAGACAAGATTATTAGGGAAAATAAGAAAAGATTCAACGGAATGCAATCATATTGCAGGCGCCCTCCTTAAAAGAATTTCGTTCGCGAAATTCTATCAACTTGCGACATGAAGCATGGTGATGCTCCAGTATCGAACATTGCAAGTGTAGGAATAGTGGCTACCAGTATAACGCTTAAGTTGTGTGGGGTTGTTTTTAGATACAGGGAAGAATCTAAAGGTATACAAAAAGATGAGAGGTTTTGGAATTACCAGTGATAACTTGGCCAGTGATTTCGGCTTCTCCAACCGGCATCGTGGATGGCTGGCCACCTGGCACTATTCTCTGTGCCTGCTGGTACATTTCGGACTGACTAGGTAAAAGTGGTCCTCGCGAAGGTGGTGCAGTAGTAGGAGTTTGTATAGTCAGCCTTGGCATGGGGTTTGTGTCTGCTCTGTACTTTGAGCATGCCCTTAGAGTGTGTTCAGGCGATCCACAAATCATACAAAGACCATTAGCTCGCCTACAGTCATTTACTTCATGTACGAGTTTCTTACAATAATAGCAAGTCCTTGCTGACGGTGTCCTTTGCTTCTTTTTAATATAACCATGAGCTGCTCTCAAGGCTGCCTTAGTGCAAACTAGTCCTTGGTGAAGGAAAGCAGCCTACTCCTGCTGTCCCTCAACTAGACTCCTGGTTGCTTCAAGGAACACCATTAAACTTATCAGTAGGTTATCAACGGTAATAGGTGGTAGTGTAGGTGGTGGAGTGTTGCCGTTCACGTTGGTGCTCCTGTTGTTGGAAGGATCCATGACCTTGATGGAAAAAAAAGGGTTGGGATAGATTCAAGGAATTTGTAATGTGAAGAATGTATGGTTGCTGATTCTTATAATTCTTGTGATATATATTGCTTAGGATTCCATGCAGAACTGACCTGCATCACGCCCCACTTCCCAGTGTACGGGGAAGTAGACGTGACGGGCCGCGACGTATTTACTCAGAAGTAAACATGTTAAGCGTAAATAAGCAATATATAAATAAAAGCATAAGAATAACAAGAGATGTAATATAAACAACAACTTTTATTAACATTCATTTTTTACATTACAACCGATTTGAAAACGAAAGTACAAGGATGTAAGCAACGCCTAAACAGTGGCATATGAACTGAAAAGTAAATAAGTACAAGTAAGCTAGTAGTTGTGTTGCTCGGGTATCTGCTCCAATTACTCCTGGCTGGGCTTGGTCTCCTGAGAGTCAGTCCTCCTGACGAACATTCCAAAGAAAGAAGAGACAGGAACGTCGTCAGCGAACTAGAGCTCGGTAAGTCCTAAAACAAAGAATGGAATAGACAAGTAAAGAGAATAGAACCGGTAATTATACAGATTTATATTTGTTATACTAACATAGTTGTTTGTAGGTTGGTACAGAATGTATCAGTGTATACGAGAGGAGTCCAACTATCCCGTGGACAATGGAAACAGGAAAGTACAAGGCCCCGTCAAAACCCATGGGACAACAACACGGATGTTCAGGTAGGTGCCTTTTAGTGTCCATCATCGTGCCACTTCTAATACATTCCGTACCAATTTGCCCCGTTAAAACCCCGTAATGTATATTGTATTGATTTGTAGTTATCAGACTTGCCGAGATCATTAATACAAGTTGTTCATGTAAACAGGTTCAGGATGTAAACAAGTAGTCAGGTAATTAAGTCAAGATATAGCCATGGTTCGGTCAAGTCAAGTTATGTTTGCATGTTGATATTGTTCTGGTATTCAGGTTCAGATTCAAGTATACATGTTGGTATATTGGATTCATGTTGAATTTGATTCAGATTTGGATTAGACTCGGATTGATTTGGACTCAGACTTGAGTCAGACACTTAAAACTAATTTGGATCCTGAATTAGGTTTAGGAGTTATCGGTAACTGCTACACATGGACGGCAGGATTTGTGTCTTTTTCCAAGACAATTACTATTAATAACACCGTTAAGTTTTTCTACCTTAAATAGGCAAGCACTCACTTTCTCCGGCTCCTTGAGGCTCAAGAGAATTGATCCCGCTTAAACCCATATTTACTAAAGTCCTTAAATATAATTTTATATAACTCGAGGGGGTTTTATGAAAAAATATTTTATATAATTTCAAAATAAATCTCGAGTATTTATTTATCGTATTTAGGGTTTCATGGATAGAAGTTTTAAGATTTGAGGTAATTTAGTGAATATTAATTTAACTTGAATAGTTCATGGTATTTAAGTGTAAAACTTGTTTTGTATTGATTCTTGATGGTATTTTAGTGAAACTTGTCATTCTTTTTATTTTTAGAAAAACATGAAATTTTATTATAACTTGAAAATATGTGTTTTGATAATATTTATATAATTATTAAAAATTAATTTTATCATTAAATAGAAAATCTAGTTTTTCTTAAAAATCGTATTAAAAATCTTTCGAGACCGAATGCTCCGTGAGAAAGTCTGCATCTCGCTCTACTAGTCCCGAAGATGTGCGATAATCCGCACCATCCAATAACAGGTTCCCCAAAATGGATTGTAGAGGCATAATCGCCAAGAGTTTAATAATACTATTCAAAGAAAACTGAGTTTTTTTTATAGTTTATGGTATTTTGATGAAATGTTGTAATCGCCACAAAAATAGGTTTCCAAGAGTGTCGTGCTATGTCAATACGTGTGTATGTGAGGGGTAGGTCATTACCCTGTGAATTTTTCTAGAGGTAATAGTAAGCAAAACATTAAAATACAGTAGATGCAAAGTTCATGATATTTTAATGTAAAACTCAATTTTAAAGTTATATAACATGACGTTTTAAGGTGAAAATTGTTCCTAATTATTAGTTTTCATGATTAAAAAGTATGGTGTAGGAATATACATGAAGAAAATGTAAGAAAAGAGGAATTTATAAGGTTTTTAAAGAAGATGTCGGTGATAACTCCACTTTAGACATGTTTTATAAAAAGAGATTTTTTATGTAGAAAGAGAAGAAGGGGGTGGGACTTACTTGCTAGAAAGAAAGGGGAAAGGTAGAAGAAAAGGTGGTAGCCTTCGTGGCGTTGTGGGGTCGCCGGAACTTGCGTAGATCCTCGCCGGAAGTTGACCTTGGGCTAACTCCACTTATACTTAGAAAAATTTGATAATTTTGACTAGGAATTTCAGAATGAGGAGGGGATAGGATATGGGGTTGTGCTTATAGTGTGGAATTAGGGTTTTAGAATTGAAAGAATGAATTAAAATTCATTAAAAATTGGATTAATTGGGAAATTGAATTCCCTGTTAAATTGCAGAGAAAACAAACAGTGCAGGGGTAATGGGTGTAGGCCAAGGGTCTTGTATGCTGAGCACGGGGGTTATTAGCTACGGAGGGCCCGATGCCACCGGCCCTAGGCCCGATCTCGCCGATCAAGTGGTGGAGGGGTGTCGGTGGATTTGTGCCACGTGTCCTCTTCAGTACATACAACATTTTACACATGTTTTTTTCCCTGACTGTTCATTTTTACGTGTATTTCTTGTGTAAACTTTTGGGCTTCCAAAAATTTTAAAAGAAAAATCAGGAAAAATAATATGTGGTTGATGGGATTCGAACACAGGGGCCATGTCACTGCAGTGCAAGGCTTTATCAATGAGCTACAAGTGTTTTCTTGCTGTTCTTAAACAAGAATAACTTTTAAATTGTGCTCAGGCTTGCAAACTCCTTTCTGTACTTTAAGAAGAAAAATTTTGTACAGAAAATTCAGGGTCGTTACACTGTACTTGGCATAGAGCTGATATTGTCGCAATATCTCCAGGACCATCCGTAAATGCTCGGCGTGTTCTTTCCGATTCTTTGCATACACCAGGATATCATCGATGAAGATGGCAACGAACCTGTCTAAGTACTCTCGGAAAACTTGGTTCATCAGATTCATGAATATAGCAGGTGCATTGGTCACTCCAAATGGCATTACAAGATACTCATAATGACCATATCGAGTCCTGAACGCCATCTTCGGAGTGTCGGATTCTTTGACCTTCACCTGATGATAACCCGAACGAAGGTCTAGCTTTGAGAATACACAAGACCCTCTTAGCTGATCGAAAAGATCATCGATGCGCTGTAGTAGATACTTGTTCTTGATCGTCACTTCGTTTAGAGCTCGATAATCTACACACATCCTTTATGAACCTTCTTTCTTCTTCACCAGTAATACCGGAGATCCCCTGCTTGAAGTACTGGGATGAACCCAACCTTTCTTCAGGAGTTCGTCTAACTGAATGCGGATCTTCTTCAATCCTTCTGGACTTAGCCGGTACAGAGCTTTGATTACCGGTTGCGCACCAAGTAGTAAATCAATGCTGAATTCAAGAGCTCGATCGGAAGGCAAACCTGTTATATCTTTAGAGAACACATCCTCGAACTCTCGAACCACCTCTTGCTTTTCTTCTTTCACTAGTAGAGTAAACACTTCTGCATTCTTTGGCTTAGCACAGAAGATTCCTGGCTCCAAATTTCTATCTCCACTCTTGAAGTAGAAGACTGGATGATCTGGTATCTCAAATACTACCCTCCTTTAACGGCAGTCAATCGTAGCATAGAAAACTCCCAGCCAGTCTATTCCCAACACAGCATCGAAATTTGGGATATCCAGAACTTTGAAATTCATGTAGAATTCTCGTCCGCAAACTGCAATTGGACACTGATCAAATCCCATAGTTGCTTTCAATACTCCATTCCCGGAACTGACATTCCAACTTGAAATGAGTTGCTTCACGGGAATCGCATGCGTTCTTACGAATCGTTACGACATGAAGCAGTGTGACGCTCCAGTGTCAAACAGTGCGAGTGCAGGAAGGGTGGCTACTAGTATAGTACCTAAGTTGTGTGAGGTTGGTTTTAGATACAGGAGAAATATAGTGATATACATGAATTGAAAAGATGTGAAAGGATTGGGAATTACCAGTGATTACTTGGCCAGTGGCTTCGGCTTCCTCAACCGTCATTGTGAAAGCCTGACATCTGGGTACATTCCTCCTTGCTGGAGGCACATTCCTCTGCCCTTGAGACATGTTTCTCTGCCCTTGAGGCATGTTCCTCTGTACCTGATGGAATTGACGAGGAGGCTGTGCGGGAGGTCCATGTGGAGGTGGTGCAGGGAGAGCTAGACGAGGTGCAGGAGCCTAAATAGCTGGCCGCTGCGGAACTGTGATTGTGGGTTTAAGTGCTGGAGCTAGGTTAAGTTGATATGAACATGCTCCTACGGCGTGAGTGGATACGCCACAAACAAAACACAGGCCATTTGCACGCCTGCAGTTTTTCGCCAGGTGTCCATTCCTCTTACAATAGAAACAAAAGTCTAGACTGGGCCGGTTAAATGATCCTCCCGGTCTCCTGGGTGAAAAAGTTGGCTTGGAAGAGGCTCCTCCTGTTATCTGTGTGGCAGGGAATTTCATATCGGCAGTGTGAGGTCTGCTCTTCTTCTTCATCACTGCCTCATAACGTCGGGCAACCTTCAGAGCAAGATCATGGGTTGGGAAATCCTCTGGAGCGAGTGCAGCTTGGATTTCCGGGTCCAACCCTTGCTGAAATCGTCGTGCCTGGATCTCAGCAGTAGGAATCAGGTATGCCGCAAACCTGCTAAGCATGGTAAACTCAGTATCGTATTCATCCACGGACTTGCTCCACATCAAGCCTTATTGTAAGTGGATGAACTGATGTTCCATGTCGAAACGGACAGTCTCGGGGAAGTATTTCGCATCGAACATATCGCGAAACATCTTCCATTCAATAGATTGGGTGAGACGGCTTTCTTCAGCCTTCTACCAGACTCTGGCGTTGTCTGTCAGTTGTAGCTTCGCAACCATCATTCAAGTAATCTCTGGCACTTGTGCTGCTGCCAGGTCATCTTTTATTGACTGAGCCCATTCTTCCGTCTCCAGTGGGCTCTCTTTTCCTGAAAATTTTTTTGGGTGCAGTGCCCGGAATTGCTTGACTCCAGATGCCTCGACTTCCGGGCGGTGCATGAGGATAGAGTCTGCTGCTGCTAACCCTCTAAGAGGCTCTTGATTGCCTCAAGCAGCACCATTTACCCGTTGATGGGAGCTGTAATGGTAGGTGGTGGCGGTAGAGTAGGCGGTGGAGTGTTGACATTGACGTTCGTGCTTGTGTTGTTGGGAGAATCCACGACCTTGATAGAAAAAAAGGTTAGGATAAATTCAAGGAATCTGAAATGTAAGGAATGTATAGTTGCTGATTTTTATAATTCTTATGATATATTGCTTAAGATTTCATTCAGAACTGACCTGCATAGGCCGCCAACAAAACCTGTAATGCCCCGCTTCCCAGTGTACAGAATCGGTGACGTGGCGGGCCGCAACGTATTTACTAAGAAATAAATACGTTAAGCGTAATTAAGAAATATAAATAAAATGCACAAGAATGACAAGTGATATAAAAATATAACAACTTTTATTTACATTCACTTTACATACAATCGTTTGAAAATGAAAAGATACAATGATATAAACAATGCCTAAACAATGGCATACAAACTGAAAGTAAATACAAGGAGAGCTAGAAGTCCGGCTGGACGGTGAGTTGGTCTAAGTCCTCCTGGTTAGGCTCGATCTCCTGAGAGTCCGGTCCTTCTAACAAACATTCAAAAGAAAGAAAAGACAGGAATGTCGTTAGTGAACTAGCACTCGGTAAGTCCCCAAAAAAGGAATGGAATAAAACAAGTAATGTGAAATGAAACTGTTAAGTTGTTCAGGTATATGATTGTTATTCTAACACAGTTGTTTGTAACTTGGTACAGAAGATATTTATGTTTACGAGAGGAGTCTATCTTACCCCGTGGACTATGGTAACATGTAGTACAAGGCCTCGTCAAAACCCACGGGACAACGGCATGAGAGTTCATGTATGTGTCTTTTAAGTGACCATCTCGTGCCACGTTAATACGTTCCGTACCAATCTATCCCGCTATCCCCGCGTGATGTATTATATAGAGTTATATTTACAAGTCTTGCCGAAAGCATGGATACAAGTTGTTCAAGTAATTAGGTTCAGGATGTAATCATGTATTCAAGTAGTCATGTCAAGTTATAACCATGGTTCGGTCAAATCAAGTCAAGTATTCATATTGATGTTTGAATTCAGGTATTCAGGTTCATGTTCAAGTATTCATGTTAGATTTTGGATGCATGTTTGAATTAGACTCTGATTTGAGTTTGGATCCAGGTGTGAGTTAGACTCAGACTGAGTCAGACACTTGTAACTGATTTAGATCCTGAATTAAATTCGAGAGTTATCGGTAACTGCTGCATATGGTCGGCAGGATTTGTGTATTTTTCCAAGACAATTACCATCGATAACTCCGTTAAGTTTTCTACCTTAAATAGGCAAGCACTCACTTTCTCCGGCTCCCTGGGGCTCAAGAGAATTGATCCCGCTTAAACCTATATTTTCTAAAGTCCTTAAATATTGTTTTATACAACTCGAGGGGGTTTTATGAAAAATATTATAATATAGTTAAAAATGAACCTCGAGGGGTTATTTATATTATTTAGGGTTTTCATAGATATGAATTTTAAGGATTTGTGGTATTTTAGTGATAATTGCTTAGCTTGGAAAGATCATGATATTTTATTGTAAAACTTGTTTTTTATTGGTATCTTGATGGTATTTTAGTGAAACTTGTAAATCTTTCATTTTAAAAAATGTAAGTTGATTATATTTTGAAAATATATGGATTTTATAATTTTATATAATTATCAAAAATTAATTTTATTTAATTAAAAAAAATCGTTTTTCTTAAAAACCGTATTTAAAACCTTTCGAGACCGAATGCTCCGTGAGGAGGTCTGCATCTCGCTCTCCTAACCTAAGGATGTGCGATAATCCACACCATTTAATAGCATGTCCCCTAAAGAAGGTTGTAGAGGCATAATCACAAAGGGATTTAAAATACAATTTAAAAGAAATCCGATTTTTATAGTAAGTGGTATTTTCTTGTAATAATGTCTTCGCAATGAAAAATACATTCAAAGAGTATCGTGCTATGAAACCAAGTGTGTATGTGAGAGGTAGGTCATTACCTCGTGAAGTTTTCCTAAAAGTATGATTGTAACTGATGCACTTCCAAATTGACGTGCACACATCAAATTAGATCGCATCCTAAATTTAGTGCATTCCATGTCACCATTGTTCTCCCCGTTACGTAACAAATACATGTGCACGTAAGATGAATGTTGGACCGAAATGTCCATAAACTAAAATTTCGCCTCAAACATGGCGATAATGGACCGAAATGTCCTTAAACTAACATTTGTCCCCAAAATAGGAATATTGGACCGAAATGTCCTTAAACTAATTTTCATCCCAAACAGGGAATATTGGACTGAAATGTTCTTAAACTAACATTCGTCCTAAACAGGGAATGTTAGACCTCGACGTTCTTAAACTAATATGTTTTGCAATGCGGACTGTCTCCATAATGACTACCGTATACCATCCATGGGCTATTCATATATGATCTAATGATCAGTTGAGCCCATATGCTCACTGCTCATAAGTGGATCTTAGTCTCAAATATGTCTAATGATCCTTAGATCAAACCTAATTATCCCATGAACCGATGGACCTCACAAATGTGAGATCTGCGTCCTAACTTCATTCCCGTTGGCAAACCAAGCTACCAATGTGGGCCCCGTCAAGCAAAATTCTTGACCTAAACCCAAATCTCAAATAAACGGATTTGGACTGATCCGCACCTTACGGGCGTCGACATAAACTAGTCTCCGTATACAATCCACGGGCAACCTAAACAAACAAAAACACACACGACATGAAGTGAACTGCCGGAGCAGGAGAATCTGTTCACCGCCGAAATACCGAACCGAGACGTTGAGACGTCTGGCCTGAATTTGGGGGCAGATACTATTTGGATTTATCCGTCCACCTCTCCGAAGATACTAAGTTGATTTATGACACCATATATCGGAGGTTTGGACAGACGCGACCATTGTAGCAGACTTTGTCAGATTCTCTCTCATTTTATGAGGGTTTTTTGATTGTGGAGATGCTCTTCCCTGCAGGCGCAAGCCTCTGCAGTTAATTACGTTTCCGTATTACGATAACCACTTTCTCCTGCTTCGGCAGTTCACTTCGTGTCGTGTGTGTTTTTGTTTGTTTAGGTTTTCCATGGATTGTATACGGAGACTAGTTTATGTCGTCGCACATAGGACAAGGATCAGTCCAAATCCGTATATTTAAGATTTGGATTTAGATCAAGAATTTTGCTTGACGGGGCCCACGTTAGTAGCTTGGTTTGCCAACGGGAATGAACTTAGGACGCAGATATCATATTTGTGAGGTCCATCGGTTCATGGGATATTTGGGTTTGATCTAAGAATCATTAGCCATATTTGAGACTAAGATCGACTTATGAGCAGTGAGCATATGGGCTCAATTGATTATTAGATCATATATGAATAGCCTATGGATAGTATACAGTAGTCATTATGGAGACAGTCCGCAGGGCAAAACATATTAGTTTAAAGACGTCACGGTCCAACATTCCCTGTTTGGGATGAATGTTAGTTTAAGGACATTTCGGTCCAATATTCCCTGTTTGGGATGAAAATTAGTTTAAGGAAATTTCGGTCCAATATACATATTTTGGGGATAAATGTTAGTTTAAGAACATTTCGGTCCATCATCACCATATTTGAAGCAAAATTTTAGTTTATGGACATTTCGGTCCAATATTCATCTTGCGTGCACGTGTATTTGTTACATGACGAAGTGAACAATGGTGACATAGAATGCACCCAATTTGGGGTGCAGTCTGATTTGATGTGTGCACGTCAATTTGGAAATGCATCAACGTAGGATACATCATTCCCAGTCTTGATGAAGTTTTACATCAAGTTGGGACTAGAAAAGAGTTGTTGGTTGTCGGGACCCGCCAACGACATATATCAGAGGTGTAGAGAGATGTACCCTTAAACCTTCTAGGAATATGTAGGCCCTAAAGGCCATTATTGTATGATATAGTGGATGCTTGGACATATATATATGGGACTTTCTTACTCGACATGATAGTATGCTATCTGTTTGCCTTTATCTTAACATGTTTACATGGTATTATTATATTGTCTCTCATATACATGTTGAAAAAGCTCTTAGGATGTTGGCTAGACTACCAGGACTATGATGCGGATCATACTACTGGGACTTGGGTAGTCCATAAGCACATCTTTCAATTGTTCCTAATCGAAGGAATATCGAGACAGGGTATCGATATTCCAGAGTAGACTAGTGTGTACGTTTCTTGACCCTGTATGGGGCGATGGTTGATCCCATAACCATTGGTGTTTGACATCAAAGATTGTACACATGTTCTCATTAGAGAATGGGTACACTGAACAGGACACGCCGAGAACTCTTAGATGGTACTATACCTATCGTCAGATAGCAGTTTTCTGATGACACCGGTACAGGTTAGTCTGTAGACCCGAGATCATCATAGAGTCTTTTGTGGTTCCCACTTTGCTTTGATTTCCTCCCTACCACGGCTCAAAGGAGTCGTACAAATAGGTGGATTTTGGGTACAGTTCCGGGTCACATGGAGGCAATGACCGATAGGAGGAGTTTCGTCTCTCCCGGTATAGGGAGTTGATGTTTCACTATGCTCGATTGGCTATAACAGGAAGTCCCTGGTCAGGGTTGTTGATGAGATTTACTGGTAAGAGTTATCAGTAGTTTCTCGTACCGTTATAGGCCACACATTGGCATGACTTATCAAGTTATTGGGGTCTGACGATTCCAACCCCCAGACTCGATATGCGACATATCAGACGAAGAGACCGGACTGTACGGTAAGTGTTACTTATAGGATTCATGGGAGTTTGGAAAAGCTTGCTTGTTGATCGTCTATTCGCTCAATACTTGGGTAACCGTTACGTCCAACTAGTACCGCTGATGGGTTGTGGGTGACTGATGTAATCATCACCTACTGCTGGCGTATTGATGAGTCTTTAGAGTCCCACATAGAAGTTTCCTGTTTCAAGCGAAACGAACTAGGGCACATATGCTGATATGTGCAGGGGCCTGATTAAATACGTGTGCGTGATACCATATTCTAATCTGGCGGTTATTTGATATTAGTTAGGTTATTTGTAATATAACCGGATTATTGAATCAAGTGTTGATTTGATAATGTGATACACAAATAAATGATATTAGTCGGTTATATGTGATATAACCGGATTATTAAATCAAGTGTTGATTTAATAATATGATATATATTTATATTTGATATAATTATATGTTAACTAATATTATTGCTCACTAATTATTTGCTTATCTTTATATATATATATATAAAGCATGGTTTGATTTTCTATTTTATGAAAATAGAAAATGAAGTGGAAAATGGGGAGACTTTTGAGGAATTGTGAAGCATGACTTTTTATATTTATTAATTCATTTGCTTGCACTATTGAAGTATGGTTCATTAGATTTATTGGAGTTTATTCCATGCTTCAATAATGAGAGGGATTTGATAAGCCTTTCTTCACTTGCATTCTAGGCTTGAGCTCATTTTGCCTTAGCTATTTTTCTTGAGCTCATTCTCTCTAGCTCTCTCTATCTTCTTCATCTCCACCTCCAAGCTCAATCTCTCACATGAGTTGTGAACCCTTGAGCTTCTGGGAACCCTAGTGAGCAAACAACACCCTTACTTCGCCATTCTACACTAGATTAGCACTTTGGTATAGTGTGTTTCTTTCACTAAAGAGTTTAGTGAAGAGGTAGCTTGGATTAGCGGAGGTTCGAGTGGATCATCTTCGGCATGAAGATCGCAAAGGAAGCTCGATCCAACTTCAAGTGGAGCCTAGTGGAGTCGCGTAGACTACTACACGGAGCTCGAGAAGAGAAGGACACGTCTACAAAGGTTGTAGCATCCTTCACTTAGTCAATGTTTTTGTTATATCATAGTTAAACCCTAATCATCTAGTTTCGATTCTTATTTAGTGTTGATTAGCACTCTGAAAACTTTTAAAATGGCATACTTGATGCTAGTAAAACCCAGTGGTGGTGCTAACAAACACTTTCATGGTATCAGAGATACTAGGCATTGGATGTCGACCTATGGGGGGTTCTCACTGTATGACAGTGTGGTGAAGTATAGGCTCTTACCCCCAGGGTGTCCCGAGACCGGAAGGTGTTCCGGCGGGTTGTAGTCCTCGCAAGGGGGCATGCGTAAAAAGTAGTTGATGAGGGACCCGTTAGTGCCACGGCGACCTTATTGGATAGGGTGGCTGCCTAACTTTCATGGTATCAGAGCCAAAGCTAGAAAATTAGATGATATTTGTAGAATTACGAAAACAAAACAACTCTGAAACTGTAACCCGAGAAACCAAGTTTCTGTCATTTTCAAAACGGTCTCTCAAAATTTTTTAAACAAGTGCAGAAAGCTACTTATGAAGTATCTAGAAACCAGAAAAATTCGAGGCAAAACCACTTTAATTTGGCCAGCCACATGCTCATAAAAACCGGCCTGGCCGGTTTTCCTACTTAGTTTTGTCTCGAGTTTTGTTTGGCGTTCTGGTATCATGGTTTTGGGGTTTCAGGTTATGTTTGTTTAGCCCAGTTTGCATATGATGTTAACTTTTCTATTGGGGCTATTCGGAGTGTTTTGTAGTGGTATTTTAACGTCGTTTCAGGTTTAAGTTTGATATGTGATACAATACTTGGAATCCACACTAAATTAGTTTTGTGAAAACTAGTTTGTATTTGTAAATCTAGCAATTTAGTCTCTATTTATCGATTGCCATGAAGTTTCGATTCGGAGCGAAACTCCGTCGCAATCGCGTATCGTACGCGAATACTCACCGGATAACTTTACTAGGTAGCTACACCCCATAGCCCCGACCAAGTGAATGTAGGAGAACACCGTTGCAAAAAGCATCCATTCGGGTGCTCGCGGCCATGGTGTTTCACCTAAGTGCACTTCGTCCACGGTATCAGGGGTGCGGCCATGTACTAATGTCCCCGAAGAGCATTCGATCGGGTATTCGGGAATCTTGTTGAATTACCTGACTAAGTTATTGAAAAGTGTTTTCGATATGAGACTAAAATGCAAGGTTTATAGGGTTAGGCATGAAATTCGAAATATGAGATATTCCGGGTTTATGATGTTTAAGGAAATGCGGATTCTAATTATTGTAGTTTTTCATTTGTTTCTACGACCGTAAGTGTAATATGTGGTGTATCCCAAATCTCGTTGTTATATGTCAACGGAATTTAGGATACGCATATTTACTTACGTTGATGACATGTGATGTTATATGTTGCTGTGATATGTTTTATTGGATCGTTGTGAATGAATAGTCGGGGGTTTTTGTGTGAGATGAGAGTTTTTTTAATTTTCATTCATGTAAAAATTGTATGTAATATTCTTTTATTGGGACACTTTCGGATTGAGGATAATGTCACCATTGATGTATATTATTTAATTTTCCACATTAGGATAGACCCAAGGCAGGGAGCACAAGTAACCGGGTTCTAGAGTCCAGTAGGAGACCATCTCGAGGAGTCGAGACCGGGTCTCCTAACTATAGAATTGCCAGGGTTGCTTGCCGCTCTCGTAGGGGTCTAGAGATGTGGGTTTGGCTATTTATCATGACTATGGAATCCGTGTTTTTTTTATCACTGGCTGAATTTAAAACACGGACCTCCTAGTATGTCCAATATTTCATATGTTGACTTCTGCTACTGAGTTTTATGATGTAATCATATAACTGCGTGAGATGAATACTATATATATAATATATATAATAAACGTTGCTTATGTTTTGCACCCGTGCTAGTCCAGCCCCCGCTCTGCCGTTAGTTAAGTAACCTGACAGTGCATGACGGGACCCCGTGGCGAATGCGGATGGCATAAGCGTGCATTCTATTTTCGTTTCTTTTTCTGTGATGTTTAGGGAAACATAAATGATGGGACTTCATTAATGAGATTAATGAAAAGAAAAGAAACCTAAAAATGTTGTAGAATCAAAAGTTTTTTAAAGGTAGCTCTAGTTCTTTCTTTGCATAGTGGTATTCCTTGATGAATATCCAGCACCTCATTCGATGAGGAAAGAGCCGAGATCCCTTCACCAAGAGTGGCCTCTTTACCAAAACTAGCAAATACTACAACCCACTCGGTTTTGTTTTTATAGCTTCTCTAGTTCATGCTTTGCATAGTGGTATTCCTTGATGAATATCCAGCACCTCATTCGATGAGGAAAGAGCCGAGATCCCTTCACCGGGAGTGACCTCTTTAGCGAAACCAGCAAAAGCTATAAAAAAAACTCCTTTTCAAATCACTAGATTCTACAACGATATCAAGTTCATTACATTAAACGTTTTATTAAAACCAGTTGTAGCCCTCCATCATTTCAGATAAGTGCTATTTAGTATTCGTGCTGCGTTTGTTGACCATAGTCAAGGCATAGTGTAAGGTAGCTGATTAGTACTTATCTGCCGCAGATGATGCGATTGGATTAGGGTATTCGTACGGCCTTATTGACCATAGTTAAGGGTCGTCCGGGTGGGTTTAATTCAATCACGAAATGACGGGTTGAACTTGGCTAGCGCTTATGATTTGTTGACCATAATTAAGGTCATAAGTTGCTAGGGGTAAAACAATATTAGGAATTTCAAGTGTTGAAATTTACAATGAGATTGCATACCCTCTATATGATAGTTGGATCCTGATACCCACTGTGAGTAAGTGTTACTCCTGGGAGAGTTTTCCACTTTACAATTAGCTGATCCAGTAGGTGTATAAGAAAGGTGTTAACGGGGTTATGCCCCTGCGGAAACGAGGTTATTTAATTAGTTCCATGCGAAAGCATGGGGAGACTCCCTCGGAGTACCAATACCTGCCTGGCCGAACGATTAACGAACTTATAGAGTGTAATTAATTCCGGATAATATTACCTTTTAGGGTTTGAAGGAAGATTTGATAAAAACAGTGGGAGACATCCTGATTAGATAAAATAATAACCAATCTAATCTTGCAAAGAGCGCACGCAAAAGTGATTATCCTTCTCTCTCTCCTCATAGCGACCAATGACTTGCCTTAATCAAGATAATAATATAGATGTATTGACCGAACCCACTTATTATACTGGGCTAGGTTCCGCTCTATCTTATGACTGTCATAAGTTTGTGCAAGGAATAGTAGAATACCCGGATTCCCACGCCACCCAAAACGAAGAAGGAGCATGCTGATGCATCTTCTTCGGGTGTGTTCGTTACCGAGAACTGTTTCTCGGTTTGCTCTACATCCGGGGTATTGGATATGATGTTACATGGGTTAAGTATGTAATTTGTTACATGGGTTAAGTAAAGATAGAGAACTGGGAAAAAGGTGATATGTTCCTCAGAGAAGGGAATGGTGCAATTGTTGCAGCCAAAGCAGTTGGCGAATATCACCTTGTATTACCAAGTGGTAACACAGTGATTCTGAGCGACTGTTATTTCGTACCAAAAATATTGTGAATGTTTTCCTAAATCAAGTGTTGATTGGGTATGATACGTTGTATAACGGTATATACGTTCTAAATCACAAAACAATTCTAAGTATACAGAACACACACAAGAGAAACAGTTCAGAAATGAACGAAGCCTTTTTGTGGTATTGTAGACTAGGTCATATCAATGCGACAAGACTGGCTAAGTTGCACAAGGATGGATATTTGAATCCGTTCGAATTTACATCTTATAAAACTTTCCAATCATGTCTCAAAGGAAAGATGACCAAAACTCCGTTTACTGGATACGAAGAAAGAGCTACTGAACCCTTAGGACTAATACATAGTGATATATGTGGTCTTATGTCTACACATGCCAGGAATGGTTTCTCATACTTTATTGTATTCACCGATGATCTCTCAAGATACGGACATGTGTTCCTGATGAAAAACAAATCTGAATCTTTTGAGAAATTCAAGAAATATAAGTATGAAGTTGAGAACTAGATGGGTAAAAGTATTAAATCCTTCGATCTGATCGGGGAGGAGAATACTTGAGCACGGAATTCAGAGACTACTTAAAAGAGAATGGGATTCTCTCTCAGCTTACTCCTCCGTATACACCACAGCACAATAGAGTTTCAGAGCGGAGGAATCGCACCCTATTAGTTATGGTGCGCTCTATGATGAGTAATGCTGAGTTTCCTATTTCCTTTTGGGGTTATGCACTTGAGATAGCTGCATACCTATTGAATAGAGTTCCGACCAAATCCATGCCTACCACTCCATATGAGATATGGAATGGGAAGAAACCATCTCTTAAATGAGTTAAGATATG
The DNA here is from genome assembly GCA_030015575.1 of Agapanthus africanus. Taxonomy (NCBI): domain Eukaryota; kingdom Viridiplantae; phylum Streptophyta; class Magnoliopsida; order Asparagales; family Amaryllidaceae; genus Agapanthus; species Agapanthus africanus. Next base: position 159,780,799 of record JASDDO010000014.1, on the reverse strand, counting down.
GGGTTGTCCAGTTTATATTAAAAAGCAAAATCTGGATAAGCACAAGGCAAGATCAGTTCTGTGCAAGTTTATAGGATATCCCAAACATTCGCGAGGGTATATCTTCTACCACACCGAGGAACAAAAGGTGTTTGTTTCTCGATGTTCACCGCCGAAAGACGCGACCGGGACGTTGGGACGTCTGGCCTGAATTTTGGTGGCAGATGCTATTTGGTTTTATCCGTCTACCTCTTCGAAGATGCCAAGTTGATTTATGGCACCGTGTATCGGAGATTTAAACGGATGCGGCCGATGTAGCATACTTTGTCAGATTCCCCCTCGTTTGCGAGGGGTTTTTGATTGTGGGGACGCTCTTCCCTGCAGGCGCAAACCCCTGCAGTTAATTACGTTACCGCGTCGCAGTAACTACTTTCTCTTTCTCCAGATGTTCACTTCGTGTCGTGTGTGTTTATTTTATTTTTGGTTGCCCATAGATTGTATACGGAGACTAATTTATGTTGTCGCCCGTAGGACGAGGATTAGTCCAAATCCGTATTTTCTTAGATTTGGGTTTGTTTTGATTTGAGGATCGTTAACCTCATTTGAGATTAAGATCAACTTAAATATTTGTTAAGAATACGTTAGTCTAATTTTAGACTAAGATATACTTAACAAGATTTAGGATCATTTAGTTCCAACAAAAGAGTATTTGGGCTCTATTGCTTTAGTTTAGGGACATTACGGTCCATGGTTTAAGGATATCATAATTCGTGGTTTAAGGACATCATAGTCCGTGGAGTTTAAAGATATCATAGTCTATAGAGTTTAGTTTAGGGACGTTGCGGTCCATAAGTTTAAGGACATCATAGTCCGTGTTTAAGGACATCATAGTCCATAGAGTTTAGTTTAGGGACGTTGCGGTCCATTGGGTTTAAGGACATCATGGTCCATATTTAAGGACATCATAGTCCATAGAGTGTAAAAATATCATAGTCTGTTGGGTTTTGGTTTAACAGTTTGGGGATGCGCCAAAAGTTATTGGTTATTGGGATTCTCCACCTCTCTGAAGACTTTGAAGAATTACAACATGTATCAGAGGTGTAGAGAGATGTACCCTTGAACCGATGTCCCGACTGAGGGGGGGTGGGATGGACATCATTTTAGATGCCATCTGTTAGGAGCCCATTAGCTATCTTTGGGACCGAGATCGGTTTTGGGGACCCTGAGTATGAGGGGCTCAATTGATTTTCCTCGGGAGATTTGGTCTGAGTTTGGCTAATATTGGCCTTTCATAGTGTTAAACACTAGTATATGCTCAGCGCTCACGTGCTCCCACGTGAGGCGCTTGAAGTAGTGTTAAATATTAAAAATTTGCGGTGCTCATGTGGGGTCACATGAGGCGCTTGAAGTTGACGATGTTTCTTTAGGTTAATTCCCTTGTTCTTTTCTGAGCGTTAAGCACTATTGGGTCACGTGAGATCACGTGAGGCGTCCCAAAAATAGAAACTACCTTTGATTTATTCCTTTTTGCTTTATAAGTGCTAAAACCTCTTTGGAGATCACGTAGGATCACGTGAGCCAATCTCAGTTGTCCTCTTTTGTTCATCAGGGGTGCTCACGTGGGAGTACGTGATCGGCCATTATCATATTGGGTGCTAATATTTTTACATGCATGGAGATCTTGAGTTTTGAGACTTTCAAGCCCACTGTTTTGTAAGAATTAAATTCTTATATAGGGTTAAACCCTAGTTTTAATAGAGGAATTAAATTCCTATATCTTCTTGTAAGGATTAAATTCTTTGAACTTAGTTCTTTCCTCTAGGTTTGAATCTATATAACAAAATCTCCCCGATGAGAATTAAATTCTCAACTTGTGGGGAGATCTGCTTCTGTAGATCTCAACCAGAGAAAGAACTAAGTTCTTTTTAGAAGAGTTAAACTCTCGTGGAGGCGAAGAAGATATAAGATGTTCTCTGCTTTTCGTCTTTTCTCTTACCTAGGGTTTCTCTTTCTGTTTTCTCTCCTGAACTTGAAGTTTATGGGGGGGTTCTTCTGTACCAGACTTGAAGTCTTGGGTCTTTTATATGGGGGAGGCTAATTTGTTGATTCAGTTAAGGAAATCTTGTAAGGTTCCTAGGCACGCTAATGAGGTCTCACAAGGCATCAACCATGCCAATTTCAAATTTTAACGGTGCCGAGAAACCCTAACAAGATCGTTAACTAGAAATCTAGGCGAATAAGCAACTAGTAAACTACTTTACTAAGGGAATACGGAAATACAACCTTTGTAGATCCTGTGCTCCACCTCCATAGCTCCACGATGAGGTCTCCTCGCTGTCCAAATCAAAATCCGGGCTCTAGCGTCGGCTTCATCGGAGAAAGAGCGGGCTAGGTCATCGACGACGTGCCGAAGATGATCTACGTCGAGGCATCGCTAGATCAAGCTCCAACATCACCAAGTCTAGAAAACTTGTGAAGGAAACACACTCTACTACTTGGCAAGAGGTAGAGGATGAAGAAATAGGAAGTGGGTTCACTTTAGAATTGGATTTCTCACTCATTTTCATCAATCACCATTGATGAAGTGAAGCTTTCTTCATTGAAGAAGATGAAGAAGAAGCATGAATATGATAAGTATATCCTAAAATGAAAAGAATAATGAATTCTTATCATCATAGAACCATGGTTAGGTGTAGAGAATTAATTAGGGTTAAGTGGAATGGTTAGGGTTAAGGATGAGACAAAGTGGTCACAAAGTCAAAGTATTCATGAAGCTTCATGAAAGAACAAAGAATGCCACCATTTTATCATTTCCTTTTCTTTTTCCAAAAGAATAAATAAATGAATAAAATGAATAAGCAAATAATAAACCCTAACCATTTCATTAACCAAGGTTTAATTCTTTATACTTAACCAATTTTACATGCACCATCAAACATGATACAAGCATGTGCACAAAAATCATATCACATATATAATGCGCACATCCGAGTGAGAAAATCCATTTAAAATGAACCGATACTAGTTAATGCAAAGTAATATATCAAATATATAATTATACATTAAATCATTAAATCAACACTTGATTTAACGATCCGGTCATATCGCATATAACCGACTAGTATCAAATGTATCGGCTTATTGAATCAATCTTCGATTCGATAACTAGGTTATATCACATACAACCATTCGACACATTGTTCGCGAGAATGAAATACGGTATCACATACACGCATTATTCTCGGTCCCGCACATATCTCATATGCGCTCCTATTTCGTTTCGCTTGAGCCAGGAAACCTCTGTGTAGGACTCTAAAGACTCGTCAATACGCCGGCAGCAGGTGATGATCATATCAAACACCCACAAGCCGTAAGCGGTCTGCTAAACGTAACGGCCACCCGGGTATTGAGCGATCTGAAGATCGACGAGCAAGCCCGCTCACACTCCAGTGAATCCAACCAGTAACACTACCGTACAGTCCGGTCTGATCGTCTGATATGTCGCATATCTCGCCTAGGGGTGGTAAACGTCAGACCCCAATAGCTCGATAAGTCGTGTCGATATGAGGTCTATAACAATTCGAGAAACTATAGGTAACACTTACCAGTAAATCTCAGCAACCCTGGCCAGGGATTTCCGGTTATAGCCAATCGAACACAGCTCAACATCAACCCCCTATACCGGGAGAGACGAATCCCCTCCTATCGCTCATTGCCTCCATGTGACTCGGGACTGTACCCAAAAACCACCGTTTTGCACGCCCTCTTGGACGTGGTAAGATGGAAATCAAAGCACAGTGGGAACCACACAAGACTCTATGACGATCTCGGGTCAACAGACTACTCTGTACCAGTGTCACCAGAGAACTGCCATCTGACGTAAGGTATAATACCATCTGGGAGTTCTCGGCGAGTCCGTCCAGTGTACCCAGTCTCTACTGAGCACCCGTATATCATCTCTGATGTCAAACACCGATGGATATGGGATCATCCATCGCCCATCTGTATGGGTCGAGAAGGTACACGCAGTCTACTCTGGTATATCGATGCCCCATCTCGATACACCCACGACTAGGGACTTTCAAGGATGTACTTATGGACTACCATGTCCCCACTAGTATGATCCGCATCATAGTCCAGGTAGTCAAGTACACATCCTAAGGGCTTTACCAACATGTAATAGAGAGACCATCTGTGTACACGTTAAGGTAAAGAGCAACCAAATAGCATACTATCATGTCGAGCAAGAAAGTCCTCCTTATAAATGTCCCAGCATCCACTACAATATACATCCAATGTACAATAATGGCCTCTCGGGCATACATATAACTAACAAATCTCTCATTGAGAGATTTCTTAAATGATTTGAGGAATTTATCCACCGTCGGATCTTTGATCCTAGGACTTCTGTTTTACAGAAGACATTTCTCTTGTTTTTTAACAAGATTGGGAAAATATTTTTCCATACAGAACTTATTCTGTATCTTAGTGATTTTTAATCACCATTGGATCTTTGATCCAATGGTGCTCTGATTTACAGAGCACAATCTTTCTTGTTTTAGAAAGATTGAGAAAATATTTTCCAAATAGGATTTAGATCCTTGTATTTAGAATTTAATTCTATCGGCTCAGAAGGCATTTGAGATCTCTCGCGTGCAGCACGTGACCCTTCACAGAATTAACTTGGTTCGTTTGTATGCAGCTGTCCAAACAGAAGGAAGGCATCACATGGTAACACATGAGCTTTTCTGCTCTTTGTTTGTTTTATAACCGGGTCCTACACGTTTTGTGTGAAAGACGATCACGTGCTTGCACGTGAGGCTTTAATTGTTGCTTACTAAGTGGAGCCGCTTACTCTGTATACAGATGCATCACGTACTTGCATGTGATGCTCCACTAGTGGGAAGTTTTTCCTTTCCCTCTCTGAGTCTCTTTATAAGGGATCGATGATCACGTGCTTACACGTGATACTTCCATTAGTGGGGAATTTTCCCTTCCCCTTTTCTTTCTGAATTTTTATAAGGGAACACTTGACATGCCACCTTTTGAGAAAAGGAATTTCTTGTGAAAGAAATTAGTGGTCATGAGGTAGAGCTGGAAGAAGTTCCAACTACACAAACTATAACTAACAATTTGGTAGAACCGGATGATTCAATAGTTCCCGACGAACCTCAGCCACTTCGCAGATCTAGTAGGGTTCCTCATCCACCTGAGAGATACTACGGTTTTCTCATAGACGATGGGAATGAGGATTGCATCATGGAAGATGATGACCCAACTAGTTTCGAGCAGGCCATCACAAGTGGAGACTCTGTGAAATGACTGGATGCTATGTGATCTTGTCACGACCCAAAATTTAGCACGTGACGGCCCTTAAACTACGTAACGTCTCCAGGCGTAACGTAATTCAAGTAAGCCAAAAACCCAGCAATCTAAACCATCAAAAGTAGTAAGTGATAATAACATTGTTAAAACTTTTGAAATCTCAATCAAATTCTTTAAAGTCCAAATTTATTTCCTTTAACAATTTGGCGGCACCTCCTTTGTAAAACAAGCCCCCAAAAAGGATTCAACATAAAGATATAAGTAAAGCATTCCCAAACGGGAGCAAATCCACAACCAAAGGCGAAAAACAACCACCACAACAGATATACGATGCCATAGCGAAGAAAAAGACGACATAAAGTGAACAACATGAAAATATCCAAGTCACAAATAATATACAATATCGTCCTCACAACTCGTCTCTAAGTCAATACATGAAAATGGTAGATAGAGAGTACTGGATAATTCGAATATACAATGAGCAACATCGGATAATCGCAAAACCCACCTATAGCAAAACTGCACCCAGTCAGCCGTAGCGGTATCCACTGCAAAAGATGATACGATGTGAAGAAAATAGCCCTGCCTCTGACTGCTTTGAGGGACAACCTGTACAACCCTGTGGCACAACGGGGGTGAGTTTCCAACTCGTGAATAGTAAATAACATATGCAGGTAATCGCAGGTATGCACGTACTGCGCTAATCTATCACATGCAAGCTGATAGCAATAAATAGCAATATGTATATCCAACAGTCATGAAAGGTACTCTATCAGGTACTACTAATATATGAAGCAATGCATATCAAAATAAATGCGGAGTACGGAATAAAACATGTCATCTTCACATCGGGCACATAGGCCCCTCATATTGGGCACATAGGCCCTTCAAATGGGGCGCATAGACCCCTCATATCGGGCGCATAGGCCCCTCATATCGGTAAATATATTCTGTAAGTCTCAGCGAATCCTAAGTGCCAAACACCGACACTCATGATCCAAATCAGCGAATCCTAAGTGCCCAACATCGATACTTATGATCCAAAACAGATTTATACGTCTTTCGAATTTTAACTGCCCAACATCGACACTCTTGATCCCCGTATCGGTTTATACGTCCTTCGGATCTTAAGTGCCCAACATCGACACTCTCGATCCCCATATCGGTTTATACGTCCCTCGAATCTTAAGTGCCCAACATCGACACTCTCGATCCCCGTATCGGTTTATAACAAATCTCTGAGTGGATGCATCCAAATATCAAGTAAAGAATAAGAATACTTGCATGGATCATTATGATGATATATATATTATAGGTATACATATATAACAGCGTCCCATACCACAGATATATATATATATATATATATATATATATATATATATTAGGTGTACATATATAACAGTGTCCCATACCACTGATATATATATACATGTATATATATCAGCGTCCCATACCACTGATATATATACCCAAGAGTAAAACATCCAGAAAACATCATATGAAATCCATATTACAATGCGAAATCTATAAAATATAATATATGCAACATGAAACAGTAATATGAGCATATAAAGGAAAAGCCACTATTTAACTGCAACAAGTTTTTAAGTATATCATGCGGTTCCTAATTTCTCCGAAACCAAACGCAACTCATATAAAGGTGAACATGTAGCTATAACCAGGTATGCGTAACCATGTCGGTATAGCAAGATATGTGCATCTACCTATCAGTAATGATGGAATACCCTCCAGGTATATGTGTAGCTATATCAAGGTATACGGGTGTACATGTAAGTATGTATGAAAGATGTCCATGTAGCTATGTCTCATATGTGTATATACATATCTCTAATGGTACAATACCATATAAGTATATGGGTAGCTAGCATGTAGTCATGGCAAGGCATATTTGTAAGCATGTAGGTATACAGGTATGCTATATGTCATATGCATAATGAAATATGAATTAATGTCTCAATGTCCCTAACCAATACAATCTCACGTATGTATAAATGTTGTGCGAGTCATGGCAATTATTGACGGTGTGAGTGGCATACAATCAGTGCTCGTGCAACATAAGCCGTCAATAATAGTGCAGTGTCCAAAGGGTACAAGTCCAAGCACAACAAATAATAATATGCAATGAAATTTATGCGCAAACTCTATATGTGCAATATAAACATACGGCTAATATCATATCATATCTAGCCCAGACGCATAACTCCATGCGGGTGATTCCCCTATGGATGTTAAATCTACTCACAGATGATCCTGGGGCTAAGTAAAGCCAACCACACGCTTTCCCCTCTTCGCAGCGCCCGAAGTCCCTGCCTGCGTTCCTAAGATCATAAAACAACATAACAAGTGTGTATTAGCAATCGATCAATAACACGTACCAACCACATTTGACCGACACACCAACTCCAAACACACTCTTAAGTGTTCGTCTAGTGGTTAACGCGCGTAGCGACACTACGAAACTAACCCAAGAGCAACAGATACATAAAGACACGAACCGTATCGGATAACATATCGCGCGTAATCGAAACACTAGAACTAGCAAAGTGATCCCAGATTTTTCTACAAAAACAATTTGTAAAAGTTGCACATACCACAAGACCACACACAACCCCAGAAACCCCCAGACCAAAACTCAAACCCAAACACCCCAGTCTGGCAGCAAATTGCGGCCAGAAGCAATATATTTGCGGCCTCGTTCTTGTGGAATGGTCTCAGATTTTTATGGCGGGTTCTAGGTCACTACACAAAATCACTGTGATAGGAACTTTTCCAACAAAAACCTGCTTTGATAGCAGATCATCCGAGACACCAATCTACACTAAAATTACGATATTTACCCGAAACTAAACTTTACGCGTTCTAAACTGAAATGAACAAGATACACAACACTATAACATCTATTTAACAGTTTAGGGATCATTACCTACTCCTACAAGCTCAAAGATCCTAGCTTTCCAAGCTCCATGGCATCTAAGAGGCAAAACAAGTCTTTAGAAGTGATTTGGGTGAGATTTGATGAAGTTTAGTGAGAGATTTGTGAAGGATTAGTGGGGTTTCAGTTGAGGGTGAAGGAAAAGAGGAAATAATGAGAATGAGAAGGATATAGAGTGAGAATGAGAGTGTGTGAGGTGAAAAGAGAGAGAGGTGAGTGCAGGGTGAGATAAGTCCTTATGCTTACTCTCTCCCCCTCACCTCCATTAATGCCCTCCATGATTCACCTTGCCTCCTCTCATCCAAACTAATATCTCACACAAATATTTAGGGTTAGGGTTAAGGTTTAAACAAGGATTAAGATTTGGTTAAGTTGTTGTGGTCACTAACTAGATTAGCACAAGCAAACCCTCACATTAACGTGCGCACGTGTGTGCAAGCCCAAAACAATTAATAATAAAATATTAATTAATTGTTATAAAATGTGAGGAACACGAATTGGTAAACTTTTTACAGAAAACCCGCATTATCGTCTAATTAACACTAATCGCATTCTAAGGTGTTACAATCTCCCCCCTATAGAAAATTCGTCCCCGAATTTAAAATTCCTACTATGTATATCTTCAAGGAGATGAGTACAAAACTCCCAATCTCGTTCGTAGCCTTCTAAGTGATCTCCTCACTATACGGCTACGCCAAAGAAACCTTCACAGATGGCAAGACCCTTGACCGAAGTTTCTCCACCTGCCGATCTCCTAACACTATCGGCTGTCAGTGAACGAAAAGATCGCGTCCAAGCTAAATGGTCTGGTGCTGAATCATGTGAGAAAGGTCATGAAGGTATTTGCAAAGTATCAATACAAGGAATACGGGATAAATACTCAAAATCTGGGCGGAAGTGCCAAATTATAGGCAACGGTGCTAACTCGCTAAAGGATTTCAAAAGGACCTACAATCTGGGACTAAGCTTCCCAAACTCAACACGCCATTTCATCGAAAAAATCTGTAGGGATACACGATCTCCCACTGCAAACTCAAGTCTGCGACTACTACGGTCGGCATAAGACTTCTGTTTGCACTGGGCTGCCCTCATCCTGACCTGAATCAACTGGATCTTCTCTGAAGCCTCTCGACTAGCTGGGGTCCAAAAATTCTGCTCTCGTGGAGTCAGTAAAACAGACTAGCGATCGACACTACCTATCACACAAGGCCTGAAAGTTGTCATCTGAAACGTCTCCTGATAACTGTTATCGTAGGAGAACCCTATCAATAGCAAGACGATCCCAACTGCCAATAAACAATTAGTAAGTACGCACAAGCATATCTTTCAGAGTCTGTATAGTCCGCTCTATCTGACCATCGGCCTACAGATGGAAAAGCGGAGCTAAAGCTCAACCAGTACCCAAGGCTTCCTGAAGCTTCTGCCAACGACGGCTAGCGAACTGGATGCCTCTATTGGATACGACGCATGATGGAACTCCATGCAAACGCACAAACTCACCGAAGAACAACTGAGCAAACTGAGCATAACCGGACAACAATCACCCGAATGGAGTCACACCCTGTTTAAACCTGGGTAGACACCACAACGAATTTTATAGAGATTTGCTCCCATCCCCACTCTGGAACGGAAAAAAGGTTCCAACTCTCCATCCGGCCTCAAATGCTCAACCTTAGTTCACCGACAAGCCAAGCACTTCAAATGAAATCTAAAACTTCACTCTTCATCCCTGCCCACCAGTAACCAACTCTCAAGTCACGTTACATCTCGGTGGCACTTGGATGAACACAGAAAGCTGACTGATGTGCCTGCTTTAGGACCTCGCGTCTCTACCCATCAGTATCGGGTACACGCCAACGCGTCCCTAAACGTAGCACACCCTGGTCATAAATCAAGAACTCCAAATCTCTACCCAGCCAAACATGCTCAAGAATCTCAGACAACGAGCATCGACAGGTTGTGCCTCACGAAAATGATTAAGTAAGAATGGACGGGCGTGGACATGAGCAAGTTGTCCCCTCAGTAGAGGGGAACTTAAACTATACTCATCTGTCGCACAAGAACTGTAAATTTGCAGAAGACTATTTCTGAACTGCGCACAACTGGAACAAACTACCCCCCGTCCTACGACTCAAGCATCAGCTACCACAATCGTCTTGCCACAGGTAATAAAGGATCTTACAATCACAATCCTTCACAAGCTCCATCCAACGGCGCTGTCTCAACAATCAAAACCCGCTGCAGGAAGATGTACACAAAGCTCTGGTGGTCCGTGAAAATTTGTCACAACTCTCAGTACAAGTAGTGTCCTCAAATCTCCAGTGCAAGACCACCACGGCCATCTCCAGATCATGAGTGGGATAAATCCTGCTCGTACTTTCTCTAACTGTCGGGAAGCATAAGCGATAACTCTATCATATTACATCAGTACACAATTGAGCCCCACTCGCGAAACATCATAATCAACGACAAGGTCGCCCGATCCAGAAAGCAAAGAAAGATTTGGTGCAGTCGTCAACCGAGTCTTCAACTGCCGAAAACTCCGTACGCATGCCTCAGTCTAAAGAAAAGGAACTCCCTTCCTGATCAATATGGTCAACGGTGCAGCGATACACAAAAAAAAATCCTGCACGAAACGGCGGTAAAAACCGGCTAAGCCCAAAAATCTGCAGACCTCTGTCCCTGAACAAGTCTGGCCAAAGCTGTACGGCCTCGATCTTCCTCGGGTTCATACGAATACCATCTCCCGTAACCCCATGACCTAGAAAGTCAACACTATCAAGCCTGAAGGAACACTTCAAGAATTTAGCAAACAGCTAGTGCTCTTTCAACGTCTGCAAGGAAATCCTCAAGTGCTACTCATGTTCCTCACGACTCTTGCAATAGACCAGAATGTCATCAATAACATAACAATCGGCTGGTCGAGGAATGGCCTGAGAAACCTGGTTCATCACATCCACGAATGCTGCTGCGGCATTAGTGAGTCCAACGACACCACCAAAACTCATAAAGCCCGTAGCGCGCTCAAAAGCAGTCTTCGGAATGTCATCACTCTGAACCCGCAACAAATGATGACCTGATCCCAAAACAAACTTAGAAAAATGTCTCGCACCCTTGATCTGATCAAAGAAATCGTCAATGCGAGATAAAGGATGCCTAATCCGCACCGTAACTCGGTTTAATTGACGAAAATCAATAGACAGTCTCAAACTGCCGTCCTTCTCCTTGACGAACAGAGTAGGAGCTCCCCAAAACGAAACACTCGGACGCATAAGTCCCTCTATCTAGCAACCCTGCAGCTGATCCTTAAGCTCCCTAAGCTCCGCCGGCTCATCTGGAACAACGTCGGAAAACTCTTGCACAATAGGAAACCGGTCCAACGAACCCACTATGGATCCATATCATAAATGGAAGCCAAGAATTCTCGACATCCTCTCCTCAAAATTCGACTAGCGAAAAAGGCTGAAACCAAGCTGTGAGGGGTGGCACCATGTCCCCCTGCACAACAAGAACTGACTCGCTGGGAAGACAAAACCTGATTGTCTTCTCGCGGCAGTCCACAGACGTATAGCGCGTAGCTAAACAGTCCGTGCCCAGGAGAACGTCAAAGTCCAACATCTCAAGAAGGACCAAATTGACGGACGAATCTCCATCTCCTATCCTATTGGCACATGACCGAAACACGTGTCGCGCAACCAAAAGATCACTGACAGAAGTTAACATAACAAACGGCTGATCTAGAATACACGACTCTCGGCCCAACCACGGCACGAAGTGTGTAGAACAAACGAGTGCATAGATCCCGAATTAAACAAACATACAAATTTAGAGTACCAGAAAACTCAGCATTGGACGCCCGCACGTCCCGATGAGTAGAAGCAAACACTCGGGCCTGCCCTCTACCCGCAACTGGCTGAACTCCTCCTCCACCATCCTATACTCTCGAAACAAATCCTCCGCGACCACGACCTTTCTAAACATCAGTCTGACACGGATCAACAACAGGCGCAACAGGCGACTCTCCCTGAGGTGAAGATGGTAAGGTATCATATGGTACAACTGTCCTCCTCTGGCATACTAAGGTATAATTTCCGACGAGGAGATGGAAACTTCCGCACTGGAAACATCCAAACGATGGCTGCTGATCCTCCTGAGGATAAGAGCTAAACGACTGTCCTCGTCCAAAGCCTCTGCTACTCCCGCGACGTAACCGAAATCTGTCTCGGCGACTAAGCCTCTGTCTCTGGGCTGATACACCTGTACGAGCCCTCCTCGGTCTCGGAACTCCCAAAGTCTCGGGAAGACGCTCCTCAACTAAACGGGATGCATCCACTGCTGCTTTATACGTGACACAATGCTGTGTGCTGATAGTAAGGAATAACTGGGTAACAGGGGTGGCAACCTCCTGTCGCTGCGCTCGACTGGCCTCAACCAACGACCTCATCATCTGGCACAAGTCCTGCATCTCTGCCTTAAGCCTGGCGATACGATCTATCGAAGGCGGATCAATCTGCTCCTGTGCAATGAGCGTACCGTTCTGGTCAGTCCTCGTCCCAAACGAGTCAACTCCGACCTCGGCCCTCGCTGCCTCTGTCTGAGCCCTCATAGTCATCGGCGGCAAAAGGATAAAAATGGAAATAGGATTCGATATGAATACGGAAATCGAATCATAAGAATATGTATCATCAAGGAAGGAATTTCAAGCAATTAGTACTTAGGTCACTTAGGCGAAGTACCGTGTCGTAAGTATGCCGTGGACATACACATACTACGTTACTCTGCTTAACCTACCTACTCCATCATACCAAGGTCATCCTACACTTTGAAAGGTAAAACCTAGCGCTCTGATACCAACTTGTCACGACCCAAAATTTAGCACGTGACGGCCCATAAACTACGTAATGTCTCCAAGCGTAACGTAATTCAAGTAATTCATGTAAGCCAAAAACCCAGCAATCTAAACCATCAAAAGTAATAAGTGATAATAATATTGTTAAAACTTTTGAAATCTCAATCAAATTCTTTAAAGTCCAAATTTATTTCCTTTAACAATTTGGCGGCACCTCCTTTGTAAAACAAGCCTCCAAAAAGGGTACAACATAATGATATAAGTAAAGCATCCCTAAACGGAAGCAAATCCACGCCCAAAGGTGGAAAACAACCACCACAACAGATATACGACACCGTAGCGAAGAAAAAGACGATATAAAGTGAACAGCATGAAAATCTCCAAGTCACAAATAATATACAATATCGTCCTTACAACTCGTCTCTAAGTCAATACATGAAAATGGTAGATGGAGAGTACTGGATACAACGAATATACAATGAGCAATATCGGATAACCGCAAAACCCACCTATAGCAAAACTGCATCCAGTCAGCCGTAGCGGTATCCGCTGCAAAAGATGATACGATGTGAAGAAAATAGCCCTGCCTCTGACTGCTCTGAGGGATAACCTATACAACCCTGTAGCACAACGGGGGTGAGCTGCCAACTCGTAAATAATAAATAACATATGCAGGTAATCGCAGGTATGCACGTACTGCGCTAATCTATCACATGCAAGCTGATAGTAATAAATAGCAATATGTATATGCAATAGTCATGAAAGGTACTCTATCAGGTACTACTAATACATGAAGCAATGCATATCAAAATAAATACGGAGTACGGAATAAAACATGTCATCCTCACATCGGGCATAAAGGCCCCTCATATCTGACGCATAGGCCCCTCATATCGGTAAATATATCCTGTAAGTCATAGCAAATCCTAAGTGCCAAACACCGACACTCATGATCCAAATCAGCGAATCCTATGTACCCAACATCGACACTTATGATTCAAAACAGATTTATACGTCCTTCGAATCTTAAGTGCCGAACATCGACACTCTCGATCCCTGTATCGGTTTATACGTCCTTAGAATCTTAAGTGCCCAACATCGACACTCTCGATCCCCGTATCGGTTTATACGTCCATCGAATCTTAAGTACCCAACATCGACACTCTCGATCCCCGTATCGGTTTATACGTCCTTCGAATTTTAAGCGCCCAACATCGACACTCTCGATCCCCGCATCGGTTTATAACAAATCTCTGAGTAGATGCATCCAAATATCAAGTAAAAAATAAGAATACTTGCATAGATCATTATGATGATATATATATTATAGGTATACATATATAACAGCGTCCCATACCACTGATATATATATATATATGTATATTAGGTGTACATATATAACATCGTCCCATACCACTGATATATGTATACATGTATATATATCAGCGTCCCATACCACTGATATATATACCCAAGAGTAAAACATCTAGAAAACATCATATGAAATCCATATTACAATGCGAAATTCATGAAATATAATATATGCAACATGAAACAGTAATATGAGCATATAAAGGAAAAACCACTATTTAACTGCAACAAGTTATTAAGTATATCATGCGGTTCCTAATTTCTCCAAAACCAAACACAACATCATATAAAGGTGAACATGTAGCTATAACCAGGTATGCGTAACCATGTCGGTATAGCAAGATATGTGCATCTACTTATCAGTAATGATGGAATATCCTCCAGGTATATGTGTAGCTATATCAAGGTATACGGGTGTACATGTAAGTATGTATGAAAGATGTCCATGTAGCTATGTCTCATATGTGTATATTCCTATATCTAACGGTACAATACCATATATGTATATGGGTAGCTAGCATGTAGTCATGGCAAGGCATATGTGTAAGCATGTAGGTATACAGGTATACTATATGTCATATGCATAATGAAATATGAATCAATGTCTCAATGTCCCTAACCAATACAATCTCACATATGTATAAGTGTTGTGCGTGTGATGGCAATTATTGACAGTGTGAGTGGCATACAATCAGTGCTCGTGCAACATGGGCCGTCAATAATAGTGCAGTATCCAAACGGTACAAATCCAAGCACAACAAGTAATAATATGCAATGAAATTTATGCGCAAACTCTATATGTGCAATATAAACATGCGGCTAATATCATATCATATCTAGCCCAGACGCATAACGCCATATGGGCGATTCCCTGTGGATGTTAAATCTACTCACAGATGATCCTGGGGCTAAGTAAAGCCAACCACAGCTTTCCCCTTTTCGCAGCGCCCGAAGTCCCTGCCTGCGTCCCTAAGATCATAAAACAACATAACAAGTGTATATTAGCAATCGATCAATAACACGTACCAATTATGTTTGACCGACGCACCAACTCCAAACATACTCTCAAGTGTTCGTCTAGTAGCTAACGCGCGTAGCGACACTATGAAAGTAACCCAAGAGCAACAGATACACAAAGACACGAACCGTCTCGGATAACGTATCGCGCGCAATCGAAACAATAGAAACTAGCAAAGTGATCCCAGATTTTTCTACACAAATAATTTGCAAAAGTTGCACATACCATAAGACCACACACAACCCCAGAGACCCCCAGACCAAAACTTAAACCCAAACACCCCAATCTAGCCGGAAAATGCGGCCAAAAGCAATATATTTGCGACCTCGTTCTTGTGGAATGGTCTCAAATTTTTATGGTGGGTTCTAGATCACTACACAAGGTCATTGTGATGGGAACTTTTCCAACAAAAACCTGGTTTGATAGCAGATCATCCGAGACACCAATCTACACTAAAAATATGATATTTACCCGAAACTAAACTTTACACGTTCTAAACTGAAACGAACAAGATACACAACACTATAACATCTATTTAACAGTTTAGGGATCATTACCTACTCCTACAAGCTCAAAGATCCTAGCTTTCTAAGCTCCATGCCATCTAAGAGGCAAAACAAGTCTTTAGAAGTGATTTGGGTGAGATTTGATGAAGTTTAGTGAGGGATTTGTGAAGGATTAGTGGGGTTTCAGTTGAGGGTGAAGGAAAAGAGGAAATAATGAGAATGAGAATGAGATAGAGTGAGAATGAGAGTGTGTGAGGTGAAAAGAGAGAGATGTAAGTGTAGGATGAGATAAGTCCTTATGCTTACTCTCTCCCCCTCACCTCCATTAATGCCCATTAATGCCCTCCATGATTCACCTTGCCACCTCCTCTCATCCAAATAAATATCTCACACAAATATCTAGAGTTAGGGTTAAGGTTTAAACAAGGATTTGGTTAAGTTGTCATGGTCACTAACTAGATTAGCACAAGCAAACCCTCATATTAACGTGCGCACGTGTGTGCAAGCCCAAAACAATTAATAATAAAATATTAATTAATTGTTATAAAATGTGAAGAACCCGAATTGGTAAACTTTTTACAGAAAACCCGCATTATCGTCTAATTAACACTAATCGCATTCTAAGGTGTTACAGATCTGAGATGGAATCCATGTACACCAACAAAATATGGACTTTGGAAGTTGCTCCTTAAGGGGTAAAACCCATCGCGAGCAAGTGGATCTTTAAGAAGAAAATTGGTATAGATGGAAAGGTTGAGACCTTAAAAGCAAGACTTGTAGCAAAAGGTTTTCATCAACGATCAGGTGTCGATTATGATGAAACCTTTTCTCCTGTGGCTATGCTTAAGTCCATCAGGATCCTATTTGCCATTGCTGCATACCATGACTACGAATTCTGGCAGATGGACGTCAAGACCGCTTTTCTAAATGATGATTTAGAAGAGAGCGTGTATATGATACAACCAGAGGGCTTCATAGACAGTGGGAGCAGCGGAAACGTGTGCAAGCTGATTAAAGAAATCTACGGATTAAAGGAGGCATCGCGGAGCTGGAACATTTGTTTTGATGAAGCTGTCAAAGAGTTTGACTTTATCAAAAATGTAGATGAACCATATATATACAAGAAGGTTGTAGACAGTAAGGTTGTCTTCCTCGTATTGCACGTGGATAACATACTCTTGATAGGAAACGATGTTTCTATGCTACACTCGGTCAAGCTCTTCTTATCACATATGTTCTCTATGAAAGATCTAGGTGATGCCTCTTACATCTTGGGGATAAAGATCTATAGAGATAGATCTAAACGGATGATGGGATTGTCCCAATCCAAGTACATAAACTCCATACTAAAGAGGTTTAGTATAGAAGATTCTAAGCGTGGTAATTTACCCGCTTGTTAAGGAATCACTCTCTCCAAAAAGATGTCTCCCAAGACTGATTTGGAGAGGGCTCGCATGCAAGGGATACCCTATGCTTCGGCAGTCCGGTCAATTATGTATACGGTGTTATGTACCAGACCGGATGTATCTTACTCACTAGGTGTAGTGAGTAGGTATCAATCGGATCCAAGAGAGAAACACTGGACAACTGTGAAGAACATTCTTAAGTACTTGAGAAAGACTAAAGAGATATTCTTGGTGTATGGTAATGGTGAACTCCAGGTGGAGTCCTTTACCGATTCAAGCTCCAGAGTGATAATGACGACAGTAAGTCGGTCTCGAGTTTTGTCTTCACCCTCAATGCAGAGGCGGTATGTTGGAAGAGTTCCAAGCAAGATACCATAGCAGACTCGACGATGGAGACTAAATACATCGCTGCCAATCATGCTGCCAAACAGGCTGTCTAGATGAACAAGTTCATTACTGAACTTGGTGTGGTTTTATCCATTAAGCATCCAATACATGTGTATTGTGATAACAATGAAGCCGTGGCTTTGGCCAAGGAACCCCGGTCCTATCAGAGATCCAGACATATTCTTAGGCGGTATCACCTGATCAGGGAGATAGAAGATCGTTGGAAGATCGAGGTAGGAGAGTTGACATGAAAGATAACACAGCGGATCCACTCACGAAGGCCCTCCCCTAGATGATATTCGAGATACTTTTTGGGATGTTGGGTATAAGATACTACAACAACTGGCCTTAGTGTAAGTGGAAGATTTTAAAATGGCATGCTTGATGTTAGTAAAATCCGGTGGTGGTGCTAACAAACACTTTCATGGTATCAGAGATACTAGGCATCGGATGTCGACCTATGGGGGGTTCTCACTGTGTAACAGTGTGGCGAAGCATAGGCTCTTACCCCTAGGGTGTCCCGAGACTGGAAGGTATTCCGGCGGGTTGTAGTCCCCGCGATGGGGCATACGTAAAAAGTAGTTGCTGAAGGACCCGTTAGTGCCACGGCGACCCCATTAGATGGTGTGGCTGCCTGACTTTCATTGTATCAGAGCCAAAGCTAGATGATTAGACGATATTTATAGAATTAAGAAAACAAAACAACTCCGAAACTGTAACCCGAGAAACCAAGTTTCTGTCGTTTTCAAAACGGTCTCTCAAAATTTTTTAAATCTCATCACCATGAAAGTGTTTGTTAGCACCACCACTGGGTTTTACTAGCATCAAGTATGCCAATTTAAAAATTTCGAGGTGCTAATTAATACTAAACAATATCTTAAACTAGATGATTAGGGTTTAACATGATATAACAAAAACTTTACACTAAGAGAAAGAGGGTACAACCTTTGTAGACCGTTTCCTTCTCTTCTCAAGCTCCATATAGTAGTCCATGCGACTCCACTAGGCTCCACTTGAAGTTGGATCGAGTTTCCTTTGCGATCTTTGTGCCAAAAATGATACACCTAAAGCTCCGCTAATCCAAGCTACATTTTCAATAAACTCTTCTGAAGTAAACACACTACACTTAATTTCTAATCAAGTGTAGGATGGTGAAGTAAGGGTTTTGTTTGCTTACTAGGGTTCTCACAAGTTCAAGGTTTCACAACTCATGTGAGGGATTGAGCTTGGTGGAGGAGGTGAAGAAAATGGAGAGAGCTAGAGAGCAAGGAGCTCAAGTGAAGAAGAATGAACAAGCGTTCAAGCATCAAGTGAAAAATGCCTTATATCTTTTTTCAATAATTGAAGCATCCATTTTAAAACTATAATAAAATGGAACCATGCTCCAATAGTGAGTCAAGACCAATATAATAATCATCAAAGCCATGCTTCATCCATTTCATAAAAAGTCTCCCCATTTCCACCTCATTTTCTATTTTCCAAAAAATAGAAAATCCCTGTCATGCTTCACACACACACACACACACACACACACACATATATATATATATATATATACATATACATACATACATACATATATATATATATATATATATATTATGAAGAAAATTTAGTGAGCTAAATATTAGTTAATATATATAATTAAAATTCCGTATTTGAGGGAAAGATCATAATAGATCATCTAAGAATCATTAGCCTTATTTGAGACTAAGATTAACTTAGAAAATATGGGATGAATAACATTTTGGATATCATCAATGAGAGATCACTAGTCATGTTTAAGACTAAGATCAGTTTGGAAATCACGAGCATATGAGCTCGCTTGATTTAAAATCAAAGAAGTTTAACTTCAGGAAACTTAGCCAATTTGGGCTAAGATTGGGTTTCTGTAACACCCAGCAGTGCTAAGCACTCGGTTGCGTATAGCGCTCACGTGTATATCACATAAGGCACTATAATAGTGCTAAGGGCTAATTTTTTGTGGCGCTCACGTGTATTTCATGTGAGGCGATGGGCGCTGCCAAATCAATGCTAAGCACTCAGCCGTTTTGGCTGCATATGAAATGCTAAGCACTTTACTCAGCGCTCACGTGTATTTTACATGAGGCGCTGGGCTTCTGTTTTGGGCGTCCATGTGTGTTTCACGTGAGGCACTGAGTTCTTTTTAGAGATTTAATCTCTGTTTATATTTTTAGAGAACTTAAATCTTTGTTAATGGTATTTTGACCATTAACGATCACCAAGATCGCTATTTTGAGAATCTGGGATTAGGTTCTTTAAGAACTATGTTCTTATTTTATGAGGAAACTAAGTTCCTGGAGTATTATGAACTCCATGTTTTCCATGTTCATGCTTTCAAAAGAGGTTAGACCTCTGTTAATGGTATTTTGACCATTAAAGATCACCAAGATCACTATTTGAGAATCTTGGATCGGGTTCTTTAAAGAACTAAGTTCTTGATTTGAAGGAACTAAGTTCTTGGAGTATTATGAACTCCATTTTCTTTCTTTTCAATTTTGTTCTTCCCTGAATTTTTGATTCTCCAGAATAAGATCTTCCCGATGAGAATTAAATTCTCAACTTGTGAGAAATTTGACTTGTGGATCTCAGATCCAGAGAAATAACAAAGTTTTTTAAGAAAGGTTAAACCCTTAGATATGGTATGTCAGGTAAAGAAGATATTTTGATCACTTCTTTTTTCTTTACCTAGGGCTTTCAGAAGGGAGATCTTCCTCTTTAGGAGAATTAAATTCTCTGTTGATTTTAGAGCTTTCTGTCTTTTTACAGAAACTTATGGGGGTCTCCTCTTTTTTTTTATCAAGTCATCCTCTCTTCCTTGATTAATCTCTTTGCTCCTATTTATTGGAGAAGAGAAAAATCAATTTGTTGAGAAAATCTCTCATTGAGAGATCATGATTGATTTTATGATCAACCAAAATGATATTTTAGATCAATCGGTGAATTTTATCCACCATTGGATTTTTAATCCAAAGGCTCCTTGTTTAACAAAGAAGATTTATTATTTGTTTAAAAAGATTAGGAAATATTTTCCTAAGTTAGAATTTTATTCTATCAAATGCTCGATGGGTGATTTTATAATCACCGTTCGATCTTTGATCCAAGAGTCCTCTGTTTAACAGAGAAGATCTTTCTAGTTTGAGAAAGATCAGAAAAATATTTCCCACATAGAATTTAATTCTATCAGATAGTTTAATTGGTGATATTTTATCACCATTGGATTTTAAATCCAAAATTCTCTGTTAGAGAAAAATCTTTCCCTATTAGAAAGATCGGGAAAAAATATTTCCCAATTAGAATTTATCATTTGATGATTTATTATCTCCATTGAATTTTTGATCCAATGGCTCTGTTTAACAGAGAGTATCCCAGTTTTTAGGGAAATATCCCTATGTAGAATTTAACTCTACTTGCTTTTAATTTGGACGCCAGTTCTCACGTGTTGTGCACGTGGGCGCTACTTAAGAATTTAGTTCTTATATATGATAGGCGCTCCTGTGCTTTGCACATTGGCACACACGTAAGCTTCACGTGCGGCGCCACCGTAGGATTTAATCCTAAGGGGTTGGCGCTGGTGCTAGTGCCCTCGTGGGGAGCACATGAGGCGCTGCCTCATTAAAATTTAATAGAGCTTAGATCTTTTTATTATGTTTAAATATTAAGGGAACGGACGCTACTGTGCTTTGCACATTGGCGCCCAAGTGAACTTCACATGTGGCGCCACCATAGAATTTAATCCTATCTGAAGTGATAGTTATATGCTTTGCATGTGGGTGCACGTGTTTAACATATGGAGGTTTCCCTTTATTTTTATAAGGGAATAGTAAGCTTTGAGCCAAAAATTTTAGCGGGAATAAATGCCCATACTTTGCCTACGTAAGTATGTATGTCATGCCCCGCTTCCCGGTGTACGGCAAGGGGACGCGGCGAGGCCCGCTACATATTTACTTAGAAGTAAACACGCTAAACGTATCTAAGCAATAAAATGTACACAAGAGTCATGAATATAATGAACAACAACTTTTATTGATTAACATTCTTTTACAGGTACAACTGGAAATGTAAATACATGGACAGAAAGCAATGCCTAAATAATGGCATAACTGAAATGAAAATATGTACAAGTGACTATAGCTCGGGGTCTTCAGTGTACTGCTCCAAGTACACCTTGCTGGTCTCGAGCTCCTCAGACTCGGGTCTTCCTGACAACATTCCAAAGAAGAAGAGAAATAGGAATGTCGTCAGCGAACAATCGCTCGGTAAGTCCCAAAGATGGGTAGAGATAGAATAGACAGAAAGAGAGTATAACTAGTTATATTTGATTATAATGTTAACGTAATTGTTTGTAACTTGGTACAGAATATACCAGTGTTTACGAGAGGAGTCCAACTTACACCATGGATTTTGGTAACCAGTAGTATAAGGCTCCGTCGAAAATACCGCGGAATAACGGTATGGATGTAATTACATCTTTAGTCACCACCTCGTGCCACCTTTAACATATTCCGTACCAGTCTATCCCTTTATAAACCCTGCAATGTCTTATTATATTGATTGTACTGATTGTATTGTATTGTCTTGCAGTAAATGGAAGACTTTGCCGAAACCATGATATTAGTAAATGGAATGGATGTAAATGCTTCAGCCCTTTTTTCGACCACAACTAGCTAACTTCGATCTTCTAATGGCACCCCTTTCTGATTCTTTGGGATTTGATGCCTTCCGAGTGGGTTTGTACCGAGAGATCCGGATGCAAGCTCTGGCCTTGTCGTTAATGGATCGCTTGAAAGACCCGTGGAGGATAGTCATGTAAATGGAGTATATCCATGGTTCGGTTCGGTCAATATAGATTGATATAGATTGAATAGATGGATTCATGGATTCATGTTGTATTGTAGTTTTATACTTGAATCATATTCAAGTCAGATTGATTAGATTGAGACTCAGTCTGAGTCATACACATTGAAAAGAAATTGAAGTCCTAAATTAGTTTTGATATTATCGGTAACTGCTGCACATGGACAGCAGGATTTGTGTCTTTTTCTATGAAAATTACCTTATTAATAACACCGTTTGTTAGATTGTTTACCTTAGATAAGCAAGCACCCACATTCTCCGGCTCCCTGAGGCTCAAGAGAATTGGTCCCGCTTAAACCTATATTTACTAGGGTCCTTATTGTAATTTAGTATAACTTGAGGGGGGTTTTATGTAAAAATAGTTTTGATACATTTTCAAAATACACCTCAAGTATTTAATTATCGTCTTTAGGGTTTTCATAGATGTATATTTTATAAAAGTGAACTTTCTAGTGAGTAGAACCTAGTTTCCATTGTATATGGTATTTTAATGAAATATTGGAATTTTGCATTGAATTGAAATGCTATTTTCCTATAACGGTGATTCCTTTGATTTAGAAAACTTGGTATATTTATATAATATATTTAAACTAGATCTTTTGATAATACTCATATATATATATTTATATATTTAAAAATAAATTTTATTTATTTTCTAGAAATACCATTTTCTTAAAAATAGCATTAAAAATTCCATCGAGATCGAATGCTCCTTGCGGAGGTCTGCATCTCACTCTACTAGGCCCGAGGACGTGCGATAACCCGCACCATCTCAATCGGGGTTCCCTAAAATGGGTTATAGAGGTGTAATTGCAAAGAATTAGATAATACTCTTTTTAAAGAAAACGGTTTTGTAATAGTTTAGGGTATTTTATTGTAACTCGTGATATTCCCACAAATATTGTCAAAAAGTAAATCGTGCTATGTCCAATATGTGTTGTGATGAGGTAGGTCCTTACCTCGTGAGTTATCTAAATGTAATACGATTAAAAGTGAATAACAATATCGTTTGTAAACATGATGGTATTTTACTGTAAAAATGAAATAAAGATTGCAACATGATTTATTTTGAGATGAATCTTGTTCTAAGGTGTTTATTTATGTTTGTTAAATATTATATGAGAGTATGGTATTTTATGATTTAAGAAAAATAGAATTTTTAAAGAAAAATGAATCGGAAGTCGGATTAACTCCGCTTCCGTCGGGTTTTGGAAAAAGAAAGTTTTAGACTAGAGATTGAGAAGAGAAAAGGGGACTTACAAGATAGAGAACAAGAGAAGAGAGAGGGAAGCTATTGGAACCGTCGGGGCGTCGTTTCGTTACCGGAATTTTCTCGAAACGTTGTCGGATCTTCGCCCTTTGCTAATTCTACTTGCACAACTTGGGACTTGGAAATTTTATAGAGTTTTTGTGAGGAAATTCTGAATGAGGAGGGGTGAAATGTGGTGTGGTATTTAGAAGGAAAATTAGGATTTAGGGTAATGAAGAATAGAATTAAAATGTGCATTAAAATGGATTAAAGAGGGGATTTATCATTCTCTGAATAAATGCAGAGAAATCAAACAACATGAGGGTAATGGGGTAAGCCAAGGGGTGCTAGGGTTAGATTTTAGGAGTATTTGGTACGGTTTGGACCGATGGTGCCGGCCCAAACCATGATCTTTCCGGTCATCTTGGAGGGGATGCGGCTTGGATTGGGGCTACGTGTCCTAGGCTGTATAAATAGCATTTTCCATATATTTTTTTTATTGTGACTTTTCATTTTACATGCGGTGCACATGCAAACCTTTGAGCTTCTAAAAATTTAAATGAAAAATCAATAAAAATAATATGTGGCTGATGGGATTTGAACTCAGGTGCTATGTCTCAGCAGTGCAAGGTCTTTACCAGTGAGCTACAAACTCTTTCTTTCTGTTCAAAAGCAAATTTAATTTATAACTTGTGCTCAGGATAAGGTATCTCTTTCTGTAGTTTGGAAAAATTTGTACAGAAAGTTTAGGATTGTTACAATGTTCGTGGGTGAAGTAGTGCAAAATTATGGTTCGCCATAGAATAGATAGATTAGGAGACAACTTTAGGGTCCTTGTAGCCTACAGCTTTTTTTAATTTCCTGAGCCGTAAGGGTCTCAAGAAGGTTTTTTCTCCCTATGAGTCATGAGGATCTCATAGGTGCATATTCTCCCTAGAAATCGTGAGGATTCTTACGTGTTCATCGCCTCCGTGAGTCGTAAGGATCTCACTCGGGTATTTTTTTCCTTACGAGTCGTGAGGACCCGTAAGTAGCATCTTCATTTCATTGGCATGTAACTTTTACGAATGTAGCCCAGGAATAGTATACAAGAGTCGGTTTGGACCTTCTTATAAGGCAGCGATGCCTTAGGAAACAGGTTTAGATCTGTCGTCTAAGGCTTTTCAACTTTATAAGCCGTGAGGGTCTAATAAAGATATTTCTCCCTACGAGTCGAGAGGATCTCGTAGGTGTATTTTCTCCTTAGGAGTCGTGATGACTCCTAAGTGTATTTTCTCTTAAGAGTCGTAAGGATGTCACAAGAGAATTTTCTCCTTACGAGTCGAAAGGACTCGTAAGTGGTTTTTCCTCTTCATAGATATGCAATTTTGGAGAATGTGGCCCGTGGATAGTGTACAAGAGTCAATTTAGACCTACTTGTAGGGCCACAGTGCTTAAGAAACAGATCGATATCCCCGTCGCCTAAAGATTTTCACCTTCATGAGCCGTGAGGGTTTTATAAAAATGTTTTTCCCTACGAGTCGAGATGAGTCGAGAGGATATCACAGGTGTATCCTAACGTGAAATATAGATAACCCCTATTCTTTACGACAGGGGTCCGTTAGGTTTGTGGTACTAGGGTTTTAGTACGTGGTACCGTCGCATTGACTGATGTATTTCTTGATATGCAGTCTTTAAGCTGCCGTTCGAGTAGCCCCACGACTGTCGTGTCTCTGATCCCTTCTGAGGCTGGACAAGACGTCTTCAAGTAATCTTGTTAGGTCATATTACTGTTGGAAGAGCAAGCGTTAGGAATTTGCCATGACGCTTTTTACTTGAGGTTAGGCTCAATTTGGAGCCCCGATGAGTCATAACCACTCCGCTTTGATGTAGGATGATTTCCGATAGTCTTTTAGGTTTTATATGAGCTGCCATCAAGACCCGAAACTGGGAATATGTCGTTGCTTCATTTTTGTTTTGACGATGTTGTGTCATTTTTTTGCTGAAGTAGGGTAGATATCTGTAGGACCTCTATGGTGTATGTATTGCAATTGAATTCCGGAACTAGGAATATGCCATTGCTACAATTTCATTTGATAATTGCATCCGCATTTGGCTGAAATGAGGGGGAACGTTGAGATAGTCTCTGGGTTATATATGAACTGTCAAGACCTGGAGCTAGGATTTTGCCGTGACTCCATTTTTGCTTTGACCCTTGGGTCTTTTGTTGACGTTGCATTTGCATCCTGCTGGCATGAGAAGCACGTTGAGCTGGAGTTAAGATTTCGCCGTCACTCCTTTTTTATTTGGCTCCTTGTAGCCTTTGTTGACGTCGCATCTGCACCGAGAAGGAACGTCGAGCTGGAGCTGGGATTTTGCCATTACTCTTTTTTTGTTTGACCTTTGGGTCTTTGATGACGTTGTGTCCACATCCTGCTGGCATGAGAAGCACGTCGAGCTGGAGTTAAGATTTTGCCGTCACTCCTTTTTGATTTGGCTCCTTGGAGCTTTGTTGATGTCGCATCTGCACCGAGAAGGAACGTCGAGCTAGAGCTAGGAATTTGCCATTACTCCTTTTTTGTTTGACCCTTGGGTCTTTGATGGCATTGCATATACATCTTGCTGGCATGAGAAGCATGTCGAGCTGGAGTTAGGATTTTGCCATCACTCCTTTTTGATTTGGCTCCTTGGAACCTTTATTGACGTTGCGTCTGCATCCTGCTGGCATGAGAAGCACGTCCAGCTGGAGTTAGGATTTTGCCATCACTTCTTTTTTGTTTTGGCCCTTGGTTCTTTGATGACGTTGCGTTTGCACTGAGAAGGAACGTCAAACTGGAGCTAGGAATATGCCATTGCTCCTTTTTTGTTCGACCCTTAGGTCTTCGTTGATGTCGCATCTGCACTGAGAAGGAACGTCAGGCAGATCTCTAGGCTATAGATGTTGCCATCGAGATCTGGAGCTAAGGATATGTCATTGCTCCACTTTATTTTGGTGATCTCATATCGATTCTTTGCTGAAGTTGGGTAGACATCCAAATGACCTTTATGTTGTCGCCATCAAGGTCCGGAACTAGGAATATGCCATTGCTCCAATTTCATTTGACAGTTACACCCGCACCCTGCTGGAATGAGGAGAATGTCAAGCTGGAGCTAGGATTTTTTCCATCACTCTGCTTTTATTTGTCGACGTTGCGTCTGCACCGAGAAGGAACGTCGAGTTGGAGCTGGGATTTTACCATTACTCCTTTTTGATTTGGCTCCTTGGAACTTTGCTGACGTCACGTCTGCATCCTGTTGGAATGAGAAGAGCGTCGAGCTGATCTTTAGGCTGTAGATGTTGCCATCAAGATCTAGCTCTCCCTTTGACGGAGCCTGGTGGGAATATATGGTTTTCTTTTTTTCATTTGTGCCCATGGATCGTATACAAGAGTCAATAAGGACATACTTGCAGGGCAGAAGAAATTTTATTTTATTTTATATTTTATTACCGCGATGCTCTATCTTTTCAGCTTTTCATATCGCGAAAGTCGCGATTGCCCAATCATTTCAACTTTTTATCCGTGGTGCCCAATCATTTCGGCTATTTTTTTTTATATTTTTACTCGCTGCTTTTTATTGCTAGTTGCCCAAACATTTCGGCTATTTTTATATGCATATTTTTTGCTCACTGATTTTTATTGCGAGTTGCCCTATCATTTCGGCTATTTCATATGCTTATTTTTGCCACTTGCTGCTGTTTTTATTGCGAGTTTGGAATCTGATCCCAACCTTGGCATCAGCATCGCTATGACTGGAATATTGCCAGGAGCGAATCATTATTTACCGTGAAAGAACTTGGAGTTTGATACCTGTTTAGCCATCAGCATCGCTACAATTGGGATATTACCAGGAGCGAATCATCATTTGCCTTGAGAGGACTTGAAGTTTGATACCTTTTTAGGCATCAGCATCGCTACGACTGGAATATTTCCAGGAGCGACTCATCATTTGTCTTTGTTGATTTGAACAAAGGTGGCTTAGCAAACAGGGTTAAGATCCTGTCGACTAAGACTTTTTGAATTTATGAGCCGTAAGGGTCTCATAAAGGTATTTCACCCTACAAATCGTGAGGATCTCATAGATGTATTTTCTCCTTAGGAATCGTGGGGATTCCTAAGTGTGTTGCTCCTTTGTGAGTCGTAAGGATCTCATGCAGGTTTTTTTCCTCACAAGGTCGAGAGGACCTTGCAAGTGCACATGAATTTTTTTATTTTGTGAGATTGCGCCCTTTTCGGGTTTTCATCCATGCCCATTTCGCTTTTGGACATACCTTTTTTTTTGCGAGCGATGGAACTCTCGAAAGTAGCTTCATCGCAGATGACCTATCTATTTACTGATGGGACTTAGGGGTGGTTTCACCACTGGAGTAGCTATGTAGCCGTAGGACTTGAGTTGCAACTTTCACCGTTGGGACTTCGATTGCAATATAGATCTCAAGAGAGCATATCGCCGTATTTTAGGGGACGCGCTAGTTTAGGAACGTTCCGGTCCATTATCGTCATGTTTGAGGCGAATTTTTAGTTTAAGGACTTTTCAGTCCAGCATTCCCATTTTGGGGATGAATATTAGTTTAAGGACATTTCAGTCCAACATTCCCATATTTGGGACGAATATTACTTTAAGAACGTTTCGGTCCGTTGTTAGTGTAGGGTGTTTTTCGTCACCCCATTGAGATGGGAATACGCGTCATTTGTCAGGCATACTACAGATTCTCCCTGCCTAGGGTAGGCAGGAGTTTATTGATTATGGGGATCCGAATCTCCGGCAGCCGCGAACTAAGCTGCCGTTAATTACCCCTCGCCTTTGGAGCGAAGGAACATCTGATTGACGGGTCAAACTGGTCATGCAAATTTAATATGCAGTGTGTGTATGTGTGTCTTGAGGGGACTTGGATGTATCGGGGGCCACGCAGAGTTTACGGGGGTCCTGCTACCCGGATAGCGGGCTGGGGGTCAAGAGGGCTAGCAGCCCCCATGCGGGGTGTGGGGCAGCACTCCGTTAGAAATTATTTTCTAACGGGGGAAAGTGTTGTGAAGTATGTACATATAAAAAAAAAGGAAATAGCGTCCAAAGGTGCCCAGCATGCGGGCGCTGGGCGCCAGCGGAAAAAAGGGGCTTAGCCCCTATACCGGGAGTTGTACTCCCAATTGACTTTTGGAGCTGAACTTCTAAAAAGAAAGATTTATTATTATTATTATTATTATTATTATTATTATTATATATATATATATATATATATATATATATATATTGTGGAGTTAAACTCCCAAGAGATTTTCGGAGATGATGAAAAGGGATCTTTTTCTTCTCTCTTGAGCCTTGAATCTTCTCTTGAGCCTTAGATCTTCCCAAAGTGGAATATTTGGAGATGGGTCTCCTTCTTCCTCCTCTCTGTTGGCTGGATCTTGAAGAAAAGAGGGGAGATTTAAAAATCTCCCCTATTGGAGATTTGATGGAAGATCCGAGTTTCCCTTCAAGGGTTTTATGGTGAAAATTGTTTCTTTTTGGAAAAGGAAGAGTTAAACTCTTGATTTAATTCAGAGAAGAGAAGAAGGTTTAAAACCTTGAGGAAGGAGTAGGAGGCACAGAAACCCTAACTTTTGAGGGAATGAATTATCCTTTTTTTTCATTTCATTATTATGTTGTCTTATATAGCCTTACAAATTTACACATAGCCTCTTGGGCTTTACAAAATGGTATTTTGCCCATCCCATACCTCATATGCTCATTTTTTTTGCACATGAGCCATGAGCTTAACAAAAATTTGGGTTTATGCCAAATTTTCTTAAATTTATTCATAAAAATTACATCAAAATTATTTATTACATAATTTTCATATTGGCATGCGGGAGGCTAGCTGCGGGGCTCGACTTGGGTATAGGCCTACTTGATCTGGACTTAGGCCCGTTTACTTGGGGTTGAATTTGATTTTGACTTGATCAACCGGGGTGTAATTTTTGACCCCAACAGTTAGTTTAAGGACGTTTCGGTCCATTTTATCATTCGGTCGGAGAGCTGCATAACCCATCCCTTCCAACTCTTATTTGCTGAGGCGCTGTTGCCTGTCTTTTGTTTGTATGGACACTTCACAGCTTAGACTATCTTCACCTTCTTGGAATGCTTCATCTATCATCGTGCCCATTGGGTTGTTTTGTGGGAAGTACCGGGTATTTTACACGGCATCTGCCCCCTGCTCATCAATGCCGCTTTCCGATACTGATGGAGCATCTTCTTCATATACGAAGGAACGGGATATCACGCCGTTCCTTTTGCCGAGTCTTCTTCTTCCTTAGAAGAATGAACTTGACTCGGGGTTTTTCCCATCATTGTCTGATTCGGAGTGGGACATGGATTTCACATCCCTCCCATGGTTTTTTGGTTCAAGTAGGATATTCCACTTGATTGCAGGATCCTCTTGTAGGTCTCTTGATATCCTTTCTGTTTTTTTAGAAGAAGGGACCATCCCACGTAGAGATTCTTCCGCTAGTAAAAAATACCCCCTGTGTATATCTTGGGGGAGCGAGTACCTACGCCGTTGCTATTTTGGCGACATGTTACTTCAGAGCTGCTCATTTTTTGTTGAGCGTTAGCGACAAACGCCACCATACCTCCGCTTTTCATTCATCTTCATCGGATGATGAAGGGTCTTGACTCATCCGATCCAATCAAGTCATTTTATCCATGAGCTCTTGGAAGGTCGTCGGCTTAAAGAAGGACATAAATGGGAACATCTTTTAATTTGGGTCAAAGGTGGCTATGAACATTCCCACGGCTGCAGCTTCATCGATGTATTGCTTGTATTTTGACAAGAGATCTCGCCATTGGGTAACATATTAAACCCGGGTTCATTCAGTCCAACCCTTTCGTTGACCAACGCCGCCACGGTAGTGTGTTCATTCTCACTAGCGAATCTCTGATAGAAGAGCATATCCATCTCGTCGAAGGTCTTCACGGAATCATTTGGGAGTTCTGCATACCATTTGATGGCGATACCCGCCAGACTGTTGATGAACTGTCGGAGGAGTAGTATATCATTTCCTTCAGTATTGCCGCACATGGATTTAAATCATGCAATGTGCTGGCGAGGATTCCCAGTTCCTTTGTACATATGGAACGTTGGAAGTGTGTACTCTGGAGGGTACTGTATTTGATCGTACCAGGCCTGATATGGTCGACCAGTCTTGATTGACCTATTTGCAACTTCGCTAACACAGTGAGCTTTGATTTGTTGTGCGATATATTTGTCCAACTTTGTTTTTGGAATCATTTCCTCTTCGGCCATTGATGAGACTTGCAGAGGATTTGAAATATCACCCTTATCTTTAAGAGCGACTACCGGTGGTTCATCTGCCAGTGGTTCCGATTGAACCATCATTCCAGCCATATTCTGGATCAGAAGGGCCATCTGATTCATTTTAACGGACATTTCTGTCGCTTCTTCATCTCTCTTTTTGAGAGCGTGCTTTAGGAAGTCAATTTACGACTCTTGCTCTATTCTTTCTCCAGGTGCGTCTTCGGGATTTGCATTAGACGATGGATTAGCGAGTGCTGCTGCCTGAGCAAGCATCTCCTGTAGCTTTTCACGTTGCAGTTGAGTCTTTGTCAGGGATCAAGTATGCAGTCCATGGCTATTAGATGCTTGAACTTCGTCTATGATGTTCACCATGTGGACTGTATGAACTGTCATGCCCCAGGCTTGGAGTGTTTAGAGTTTTGGCTTTTGGAGTTTGCTTCGGGCACTTGGGCTTTATTAGGCTTCTCTTTTTTGTGAGAAGCCACTTTGGTTTTGGGAGGACCATTGTAGCAGGAACCACCTTGGGATGAGTCCCCTTATATTTGAAAGGGGATTTGTCAGAATTTGGCTGACATTTAGGAGAAGAGCTGCAGACGACGACTGAGTCCTTCACCTGCTTCCACACCTTATAGATAGATGAGGAAAGTTCTTTTAGGGAGTGAACTGGTTTCTGCTCTCGTTGGATTTCCACGGACTGCAGAGATTTCTTTAATACTGTGGTGGGAGAATTTTGTCTGACCCTTCACAGCAGTTTAAAGCTATTCCCGGTTTGAACAGCAGCATTCATCATCAGAGTTGAAGCAGGTGGAGTCAATGCTGATGGAGAACTGCCCCCGGCTTGTTTTGTATGACGTCGACCATTTCTTACGGCCGGAATTTGATTAGCCTCAGGATTTTGCTGAGCCTACCCCCTATTTTCTTTGAGAGCTTGAATATTCTGCCCCCTGTGTCGACCACGGCCTTTGGAAGGTACCAGTTGTTTGGAGATTGATTCCGTCGGCAAAGCAGAAACTTAAGGAGCCAACCTGTGGAAGAAAAACTTCTTCTGGGATTCCTCCTTCGGCGTTGAGGTACCGAGGGTGGGAGGTAGGAGCATAAACCCAAAAAGAAGCCCCTTCATTTCTTAAAGAGCCGGATTGTAGAGACTTGAGACTACAAGTGGCCCATGTTTGACTCCACCAGATATGACAGAGCCCGAGTTGCGATGAGTAGAAGCAAATGCCATTTTAGGAAATAACGGAACGCTAGCTTCAGTATCTCATCAACCAAGAGCAACAACAAATATATATACAGCGATTATTTAATCGCGGAAAAACATAACACACGAAGTGTGGAGTGGAAAGAGGAAAAGGTCCCACCGGACGTGCCAGAATCTGTTCACCGCCGAAAGACCGGACCGAGACGTTGGGACGTATAGCCTAAATTTGGGGGCAGATACTATTTGGATTTATCCGTACACCTCTCCGAAGATACTAAGTTTATTTATGGCACCATATATCGGAGGTTTGGACAGACGCGACCGTTCTAACAGACTTTATCAAATTCCCTCTCATTTTATGAGGGATTTTTGATTGTGGGGACGCTCTTCCCTGCAGGCGTAAACCCCTGCAGTTAATTACGTTACCACATTATGATAACCACTTTCTCCTACTCCGGCAGTTCACTTCGTGTCGTGTGTGTTTTTGTTTGTTTAGGTTGCTCGTGGATTGTATACGGAGACTAGTTTATGTCTTCGCCCATAGGACGCGAATCAGTCCAAATCCGTATATTTGAGATTTGGGTTTAGGTCAAAAATTTTGCTTGAAGGGGCTTACGTTTGTAGCTTGGTTTGCCAACAGGAATGAACTTAGGACGCAGATCTCACATTTGTGAGGTCCATCGGTTCGTGGGATATTTGGTTTGATCTAAAGATCATTAGCCATATTTGAGACTAAGATCGACTTATGAGCAGTGAGCATATAGGCTCAACTAATTATTAGATCATATATGAATAGCCTATGGATAGTATACAGTAGTCATTATGGAGACAGACCGCAGGGCAAAACATATTAGTTTAAGGACGTCGCGGTCCAACATTCCCTATTTGGGACGAATGTTAGTTTAAGGACATTTCGGTCCAATATTCCCTGTTTGGGATGAAAATTAGTTTAAGGACATTTCGGTCTAATATTCCCATTTTGGGGACAAATGTTAGTTTAAGAACATTTCGGTCCATTATCGCCATGTTTGAGACGAAATTTTAGTTTAGGGACATTTCGGTCCAACGTTATTTTGCGCGCATGTGTATTTGTTACGTGACGGAGTGAACAATGGTGACATGGAATGCACCGAATTTGGGGTGCGGTCTGATTTGATGTGTGCACGTCAATTTGGAAGTGCATCAACGTGGGATATATCATTCCCAGCCTTGATGAAGTTTTATATCAAGTTTGGATGAGAAAAGAGTTGTTGGTTGGCAGGACCGGCCACCTCTCTGAAGATGTTGAGAAATTACAACGACATATATCAGAGATGTGGAGAGATGTACACTTGAACCAAATCCCGTATTTGAGGGAAAGATCATGATGAATCATCTAAGAATCATTAGCCTTATTTGAGACTAAGATTAACTTAGGAAGTATGTGATGAATATCATTTTGGATATCATCAATGAGAATCACTAGTCATGTTTGAGACTAAGATCAGTTTAGAAATCACGAGCATATGGGCTCACTTGATTTAAAATCAAAGAAGTTTAACTTCAGGAAACTTAGCCAATTTGAGCTAAAATTGGGTTTCTGTAACACCCAGCAGTGCTAAGCACTCGGTTACATATAGCGCTTACGTGATATCATGTGAGGCGCTATAATAGTGCTAAGCGTTGATCTTTTGTGGCGCTCACATGTATTTCATATGAGGTGATGGGCGCTGCCCAATCAGTGTTTAGCACTCAGTCGTTTTGGCTGCATATGAAGTGCTAAGCACTTTACTCAGCGCTCATGTGTATTTCACGTGAGGCGATGGCCTTCTGTTTTTGGCGTCCACGTGTGTTTCACGTGAGGCGCTGAGTTCTTCTTGGAGATTTAATCTCTGTTTATATTTGTAGAGAACTTAAATCTCTGTTAATGGTATTTTGATCATTAACGATCACCAAGATCACTATTTTAAAGATTTGGTATCGGGTTCTTTAAAGAACTAAGTTCTTGATTTGAAGGAACTAAGTTCCTGGAGTATTATGAACTCCATTTTCTTTCTTTTCAATTTTGTTCTTTCCTAAATTTTTGATTCTCCAGAACAAGATCTTCCCGATGAGAATTAAATTCTCAACTTGTGGGAGACTTATCTTGTGGATCTCAGATCCTGAAAAAGAACTAAGTTCTTTGAGAAAGGTTAAACTCTTAGATATGGTATGCCAGGTAAAGAAGATATTTTGATCTCTTCTTTTTTCTTTACCTAGGGCTTTTAGGTGAGAGATCTTCTTCTTTGGGAGAATTAAATTCTCTGTTGATTTTAGAGCCTTCTGTCTTTTTACAGAAGCTTATGGAGGGTCTCCTCTTTTCTTTTCTTTTCTTTTTTATCAAGTCCTCCTCTCTTCCTTGATTAATCTCTTTGCTTCTATGTATAGAAGAAGAGAAAAAATCAATTTGTTAAGAAAATCTCTCATCGAGAGATCATGATTGATTTCATGATAAACCAAAATGATCTTTTAGATCAATCGGTGAATTTTATTCACCGTTAGATTTTTAATCCAAACGCTCCCTGTTTAACAGAGAAGATTTCTTATTTGTTTAATAAGATTAGGAAATATTTTCCTAAGTTAGAATTTTATTCTATCAAATGCTCAATGGGTGATTTTATGATCACCGTTGGGTTTTTGATCCAAGGGTCCTCTGTTTAACAGAGAAGATCTTTCTAGTTTGAGAAAGATCAGGAAAATATTTCCCACATAGAATTTAATTCTATCAGATAGTTTAATTGGTGATATTTTATCACCATTGGATTTTAAATCCAAGATCCTCTGTTAGAGAAAGATATTTTCATATTAGAAAGATCAGGGAAAAATATTTCCCAAATAGAATTAATCATTTGATAATTTGTTATCTCCATTGGATTTTTTATCCAACGGCTCTGTTTAACAGAGAGTATCCCAGTTTTTAGGGAAATATCCCCATGTATAATTTAACTCTACTTGCTTTTAATTTGGACGCCGACGCTCATATGTTATGCACGTGGGCGCCACTTAAGAATTTAATTCTTATATATAATAGACGCTCATGTTCTTTGCACATTGGCGCCCATGTGAGATTCACGTGCGGCGCTACCATAGGATTTAATCCTAAGGGGTTGGCGCTGGTGCTGGTGCCCTTATGGGGAGCACGTGAGGCGCTGCCTCATTAAAATTTAGCAAAGCTTAGCTCTTTTTATTATGTTTAAATATTATGGGAATAGGCACTTCTGTGGTTTGCACATTGGCGCCCAAGTGAACTTCACGTGCGGCGCCACCATAGGATTTAATCCTATCTGAGATGATAGTTACTTGCTTTGCATGTGGGTGTACATGTTTAACACATGGAGGTTTCCCTTTATTTTTATAAGGGAACAATAAGCTGTGAGCCAAAATTTTTTGCGGGAACAGTAACAAAAACTAAAAGACATGATATTTAAAGTTCATGGTATTTAAATGAAAAGGTATTATTATTATTATTATTTCACATGTGAATTTTGATGAAATTTTGATTCTAAATATTAGGGTTTAAGGTTACAAGTATTGTGTAAAATTTTGTTTAACCAAAAGATAATAGGAGTTGGAAAAAATGATATCGGTATTAACTCCATTTTTACCGATTTTTATAAAAGGATAAATTCAATGAAGAGAAAAGAAGTTTAGAAGGGACTTACAAGTTAGGAGGCTTAAAGAAAGGTTGAAAAGGGGGGATGAGTTTCTTAGCGTCGTGGGAGCGCCGGAATACCTTCGACTCCTCGCCGGAAGTTGACCGCTTGCTAACTCCTCTTTGCTCCACTTGTACTTAGAGTATTTTTTAGAGTTTTGGCTAGAAATTTCAGAATGATGCCGAGCCAAACTATGGGGTGGTATTTATAGTGTAGAATTAGGGTTTTGGAATTAAAATGGTGAATTAAAATGCATTAAAAAGATGATAAATGGTGAAAGGAAGGGTCTCTGTTTGATTGCAGGGAAATTAAACAGTGCAGAGGTGTTAGGGGTAGGTGAAGAGGTTAGTATGCAAAGCCCGGGCCTCATTGGGCTCGGTCCGACCATCGGTGCCGGCCTAGGAGGAAGATTCACCGGTCGATCTAGGGCAAAAGGGCTCTGGATTTGTGCCACGTGTACGACTCAGTATTTAAACCCTTTTGCACATATTTGATTTTTCTGACTTTTCATTTTTATGTGTATTGCACGTGTAAACTTTTGGGCTTCCAAACGTTAAAAAGAAAAAATCAGAAAAATAACGTGTCTGATGGGGATTGATCACAAGGGCTACGTCACAGCAGTGCAGGGGCTTTACCAGTGAGCTAAAAGTGGCTTCTTGCTGTTTTTTAACAAAATTTACTTATAACTCAAATTCGGGCTGTATAACTCATTTCTGTACAATAAACTGGAAAATTCCATACAGTAAATTCAGAGTCGTTACACATAAGGTGCATGGTGTTTCATATCGCACATGACTCGCTATGTTGCATCATTCTTGTATTTTACCCGACCGTGATACCTTCAGTGATAGTGAACGTTCATAGTGACTTATAGCGAACTTAGCATTGTCGAACGTGAGTGGTATTTGATTAGTTGTGTCAAGCCCGTCAGTGATAAGTGATTGATAGTGAAAGTGAACAGTGCAGTGAAAATGAGTAAGGCCGTGATTTGGCGCGTGCTAGTATACAATTAATCCTATAATTATAGTTATTGAAACCTGGGAAATAGAAAAATCAAGGTGGAATTGAACTCGTATTTAGCGAGGTACAGTGACTTAGAGGATGATCCATTGATCTTAGTAATATATATATGTATATACATATATATATTAGGTTGTGGGCCTAGCTGCACGACTGCAAGGTTATATCCCGAGCAACAGTGGACCATAGTCTCGGGCATGCATGAGACCCTTGTTAAACACGAGCATCCTTTCCACCAATTGATTTCATTGACTTAGTGACTGATAAGTAGTGACATACACATTGCCTGGTTTGATGACATGATACATATATCACACTGTTCATATTCACTTGATATTCATTATTCTCGTGTTGTTGTATTCGGCCGTGCATTTCACGATTAACAACATTGTACACACACTATATATTTATTGCTATATGTATCATCCTGACGACCTGAGTGTGCATGCTCAGAGGACGAGGTAGACCCAACTAAGGAGCAGGACCTGCCATTCGAGATCGCGGAGGTTTAGAGCGCGACACGGCACTATCGCCATAAGAACACTGTTATTTTTTTGGTTAGTTATTTCTTTTATGCAAATGAATGTATCCTAAATTCTGTTATTTTAATGTAATAAAGTTATGAACTGTGATTTCTTTTACTCTAATGCTGTGTTTACTGATTACCATGTAATACTAGAAGCCGAAGTGTGACTACGGCGGGATTATTTCTTGACCGTAGAAGTGTGGCTGGTGTCACGCCTCACTTCCCAATAGATGGAAACGGTGACGTGGCAAGCCCGCGGTATATTTATCCAGAGAAGATCATTTCCTAAATAAATATACTAAGCGTATTGAAACAATAATACACAAGAATAAATTGAGACTGTAAAAAATTTTCAACAAACATCTTTATTTACATTCAACTTCCAATATTTATAAATACAAGAGTTTATGCTGAAAAGTAAATACAATAAAAAAATGCATAAACAAGTGGCATACATAAACTGAAGAAAAAAAAAGGCTGAGCTAGCCCTGAGTAGCTATCTGGTGTAGTCTTCCTCTGTTGCTTCAACTTCCTCCGTCTCGACAGTTTCTGACGAACATTCCAAGAGAAGAAAAATGGGTGGAATGCCCGTCAGCGAACTAGCACTCGGTAAGTCCCAAGAATAGGTGAGAGTAAAGAAAATGACAAGAGTAGAATATATATATATGACGAGTAAGAGTATATGATCATGGGTAAATATATACTATAGGTCTTTAGATGGTCATTATGTTAACGTTAAGTTCCAAGTGTGAATATCAACGCAGCCATAGAAGTGTTCACGGGCTCAAGAGTGGGGCCCCATGAGTAAGGAAACACGGTCCCATTTCATGTGTTAGTGTCAGGGTTCTAGGCTGTGGATGAGTCAACCCGACTGATATTCGAGTAAAATAAAAAAAGAGGTTAATACGGGACTCCTGAAGCTCCGTTGGACTCACACAAGAAACTATTCCAAGCACCCCGTGTATAATATATTATAACTGGTTAATATGCTTATCTGATATGATTGATTGATATTTCTTGATAGAAATCCTAGATTGCAAAAGGTGTAAATTGTATTCGAGTGAGTCGAGTAATGTGCGAGTCATGATAATTGCAATCTGGATTCAAGTCAAGTCGGTTCAAGTAGATTGGATTCGAGTTCATATTCGGGTTTAGATTAGAGTTCGAGTTTGTATTCGAGTTCGAGTTAAAGTTTATATTTGAGTTCATGTATTTTTATGTGAATTGATGTAAATTGTTAAACTCTTATGTTCAGGAGAAATCGGCAACTGCTGCACAAAGACGGCAGGATTTGTGTCTTTTCCCAAGACAATTGCTATTGATAACTCCATTAAATTGTCTAACTTGAATAGGCAAGCACTCAATTTCTTCGGCTCTCTGGGGCTCAAGAGAATTGATCCCGCTTAAATCTATATTTATCTAAGATCCTTAAAATATTGTTTGCATATCTCAAGGGGGTTTTATGAAAAATATTTTAATATAGTTTCAAAATAAATCTCCAAGGTGATTTATAACATTTAGGGTTTTCATGAGCATGTATTTAAATTATTAGGGTATTTTAATGATACAACCTAGCTTTTTGAAAGTTTGTGGTATTTTTATGAAAACTACTGCTTTTGGAAACTTTGTGATATTTTATTTACAATTTTTTAATCTTTCATTTTAAAAATATAGTTTCTTAATTTGTTTTTTTTTGAAAATACGGATTTCATAATTTTTATATAAGTTTCCTAAAAATTAGTTTTTTATTAGAAAAGTCGTGTTTCTTAAAAACCTTATTTTTATTCCTTTCGAAATCGAATACTCCGTGAGGAGTTTTACATCTCGCTCTACTGTCCCAAGGATGTACGATAATCCGCACCATCCATTAGCGAGTCCCCTAACGAGAGTTGTAGAGACGTAATTGCCAAGGATTTCGAAATACCGATTTAAAGAAACCCGTTTTGAAATAGTGTGGTATTTTAATGAAAAGCCTATTTCTTTAACTTAGCCATAGATCTAGAATACCGTGCTATGGAACCATGGTATACGTGTGAGTTAGTTTGTTACCCCGTGAAGTTTTTCTAAAGGTATTTAAACTAATTATCAATGAGAGGGCGATACTAAAGTTCATGGTATTTTACTGAAAATGTTTGTTATATATTCGTTACATATGAAAATTTTGTTAAAACTAAAAACTAAAAGATGTGAAATAAGGTTAGGATTATTGTAGCATGCTAATTTGATCTTGTTTGCTTATCACATGGCTTACAAAAGTTAAAAAGAAAGCGATATCGGAGATAACCCCTCTTTTATCGGGTTGTTTTAAAAAGTGGTTTTGAGATGGAAGAAAAGGAGAGAAGAGGGACTTACCGTTTTATATGATTAAGAAGAGGTTGAAAAAACTCTCGGGGGTCGTGGTTTCGTCGGAGATGCTCCGGTCGTTGAGTTTGGCTCGCTACTCCACTTGAAGGGCTTAACTCCACTTGGCACTTAGAAAGTTTTGAAAGAATTTTTGCTAGAATTTCAGAATGGGGAAGAGCTATAGCATGAGGTGGTATTTATAGTGGAGAATTAATATTTGGAAATTAAAATTTTAGATTAAAAAGCATTAAAAAGATATTAAATGGTGAAATGAAGAGTCTCTGTTTGATTGCATGGAAATCAAACAGTGCAGAGGAGTTAAGGGGAGCTGAAAGGACAAGTGTGCAAAGTACGGAGCTCATTGGAGCTCATCAGACCATCAGCACCGGCCCATTGCAGGGATTTGACGGTTGGATCTGAGGCAATCGCCTCGAGATTCGTGCCACGTGGGTTTTTCTGTGTTTGCTCCATTTTGTACATGCTTGATTTTCTGAAACTTTTCATTTCCCCGTGTATTGCACGTGCAACTCTTGGGCTTCCAAAAATTAAAAAATCAGAAAGAATAATTGTGTCTGATGGGAATCGAACGCACATGCTACGTCACAACAGTGTAGAGGTTTTACCAATGAGCTACAAGTTGATTCTTGTTTTTATTAAACAAATCTAATTTATAACTTTTACACAGGCTGTAATACTCTTTTCTTTACAGTAACAAAAAAAAATTATACAGTGATTTCAGAGTCGTTACATTCTACCCTTCTTATAAAAATTCCGTCCTCGAAATTGACAGTTACATAGGGGAAATTGATAGTTACATAGGGACTAATTTTCAAATGGGTAAGGGTATCATGTACGCATATCTTCTTCTCTTTCCCAAGTTGATTCTCCTGGTGAATTCTTTCTCCACATCTCTCGGACCAAGTTTACCTCCTTATTCCGTAATGTCTTCATCTTTCGGTCCAGGATCTCAACTAGTTGTTGCTCGCAGGTTAAGTCAGTCTGTGCTGTGAGCTTTGAGTGATCAAGTATATGGCTGGGGTCGCTCACATATCGTCGTAATTGGAATATGTGGAATATGTTGTGCACTCCTTCCAATGAGGGTGGTAGTGCTAAACGGTATGCCACTTCTCTAACTCGTTCGAGTATGTTGAACGGTCCTATGCATTTTGGACTGAGTTTACCCCTTTTACCAAAACGGATCAATCCTCTATTTGGAGAGATCTTTAGGAATACATGGTCTCTAAGTTGGAACTCTAGGTGTTGGTGCTTTGTATCTGCCTAATGCTTCTAACGGTCTTGGGCGATGAGCATTCTTTCCCTGATCGTGCGAACTACATCCATAGTTGCCACGATTATCTCTGGTCCAAGGAGTTCATGATCTCCAACGTCGTCCCAACTTAGCGAGGAACGACACTTCCGTCCGTAGAGTGCTGCGAATGGTGCCATTCCAATGCTTGTCTGATAACTGTTGTTGTATGAAAACTCCACAAGGTGTAGGTGATCTTCTCACGAACTTCCGAAGTATAACATACAGACTCTTAGCATGCTTTTCAGAATCTGAATTGTTCACTCGGACTGTCCGTCTGTTTGTGGATGATACGCCGTGCTGAAATTTAGACTCTTTCCCAGGCTAGCTTGCAGACTCTGCCAAAATTATGATCGGAATCTGGTATCACAATCGGAGACGATACAAACAGGTTCTCCATGTAATCTGATGATCTCCTGCATGAGTTTATGGATATAAAAAATGGTACATCTTGAAGGGTTTAAATCTTACTTTAGATTTATGCTCACCTCCATGTACTTCTTTGCTAACGTCTCGGTTGACTGGCCAACTCGAAATGGAATAAAGTGAGCCGACTTGGTGAGTCGATCCACAATAACCCATATTGCGTCATTACCCTTCGTGCTGCGAGGAAGGGAAGTCATGAAGTCTATGGTAATGTGCTTCCATTTCCATTCTGGGATTGGTAACGGCTGAAGTAAACCGGCAGTTCTGTGATGTTCATCCTTCACTTGCTGACACCACAAACACTTGGCTACGCTCCTTGCTACTTCTCGCTTCATTCCATGCCACCAGTAGTGTTGTCGTAGATCCTTGTACATTTTCGTGCCACCGGGGTGTACAGAATAAGGAGACCTGTGAGTTTCTTTCATCAACTCTTCTCGAATAGGTCCGATTGGCACCCATAAACGATTTCCATACTGTAAGGATCCATCTTCGTGGATGATGAAGTCAGTTCGTAGTCCACTTTTTACTTGTTCTCGGATCCTTTGTAGCTTGTCATCATTTGCTTGAGCTTCTTTGATCTGATTTACAAGAGTGGACTGGACTTGTAAGTTCATCAAGGATAAAGCGTTACATGGCACAACTACTTCAATCTCCAATCCATGCAGTTCTTGCTATAACTTCCACTAAGCGGTGAGGTTCATTGCTAATAGCTGGCGACTAAGTGCATTAGGAACTACGTTCACCTTCCCAGGATAAT
The DNA here is from genome assembly GCA_030015575.1 of Agapanthus africanus. Classification (NCBI taxonomy): domain Eukaryota; kingdom Viridiplantae; phylum Streptophyta; class Magnoliopsida; order Asparagales; family Amaryllidaceae; genus Agapanthus; species Agapanthus africanus. Next base: position 159,738,316 of record JASDDO010000014.1, on the reverse strand, counting down.
ACTGTTGGTTGATGTCGAAGTCTGCCATGAGTTCTAGCCATCTTCTCTACCACATGTTTAGATCCTTCTGAGACTCTTGTGGTCAGTGTATATATCCACTCATTCTCCGAAGAGATAGTGGCGCCAAATCTTGAGTGCGAAGATGACGGCTGTCAATTCTAGATCATGCGTTGGATAATTGCGTTCATGTACCTTAACTATCTTGATGCAAAAGCCATAACTTTTCCATGCTGGTGTAGAACACATCCTAATCTTTTACCAGATGCATCATAATGCACCACGAATCCTCCAGATTGATCTGGTATTACAAGAATTGGTGCAGAGGTTAACCTCGACTTGAGTTCTACAAAAGCTTTTTCACATGCTTCTGACCACATGAATGCTTCATCTTTACGTGTGAGATTGGTCAGGGGTGCTGCAGTCTTTGAGAATCCTTTGATGAATCATTGACAACATCCTGCTAAGCCCAAGAAACTTCGTATATCTTTCACCGTCTTTGGTGTCGGCCACTCGCTGACAGCTGACACCTTAGCTGGATCCACAGAGATTCCTCTGCCTGAAATAATATGTCCGAGAAATCCGACTTGATCTAGCCAAAATTCACACTTGCTGTATTTGGCGTAGAGCTGATGTTGTCGCAATATCTCCAGGACAATTCGTAAGTGCTCGGCATGTTCTTTCCGATTCTTTGAATACACCAGGATGTCGTCGATGAAGATGATAACAAAGCTGTCTAGGTACTCTCGGAAAACTTGGTTCATCAGGTTCATAAAGATGGCAGGTGCATTTGTCACTCCGAATGGCATTATGAGATATTCATAATAACCATAACGAGTCCTAAACGCCGTCTTCGGAATGTCGGACTCTTTGACTTTCCCCTGATGGTAACCCGAACAAAGATATAGCTTTGAAAAGACACAAGATCCACTTAACTGATCGAAAAGATCATCGATGCGCGGTACTGGATACTTGTTCTTAATCGTTACTTCGTTCAGAACTCGATAATCCACACACATCCTGTATGAACCTTCCTTCTTCTGCACCAGCAGCACCGGAGATCCCCAGCTTGAAGTACTGGGATGAATCCAACCTTTTTTCAGGAGTTCGTCCAATTGAAGGCGGATCTCCTTCAATCCCTCCGGACTTAATCGGTATGGAGCTTTTATTACTGGTTATGCGCTGGGTTGTAAATCGATGCTGAATTTAAGAGCTCGATTGGGAGGCAAACCTGATATATCTTCCGGGAATATATCCTCAAACTCTCGAACTACCTCTGATTTCGATTCTTTCGCTTGCAACGCTGCAACCTCTGCCTTCTTTGGTTTTGCTTTATAGATACTAGGTTCCAAGGTATGGTCTCCACTTTTGAAATAGAACACTGGATGATCTGGTATTTCGAACACTACCCTCCTTTGGTGAAATTCGATAGTAGCGAAGAAAGTTCCCAGCCAGTCCATTCCCAAAACTACACCGAAGTTTGGTATGTCCAGTATCTTGAAGTGCGCATAAAATTCTCGACTACAGACGACCACCGGACACAGATCGTATCCCAAAGTTGCTTTTAGAACGTCGTTCCCTGAACTAACATTCCATTTGGATACGAGCGGTTTAACTGGGACCGCATGAGTTCGAATGAACCGTTGCAACATAAAATAATGTGATGCCCCAGTGTCGAAAAGTGCTAGAGCAGGTAGGGAGGCTACTAAGATTATACCTAAGTTGTGTGGGATAGGTTTAGGTATAACAGATATAAGATGATTATGAATTGAAATGACTTGAAAGAGAATAGGGAAGAGATTTACCAGTGATAACCTGACCCGTAGCTTCGGCCTCTTCGAACGACATGGTGAATGCTTGGCGTCGTGACACTTTCCTCTGTGCCTGGTTAAACACTCGGGGTTGGGGTTGAGAGGTCTGGGTGTGGGGAGCTGGAGCTGGTAGAGCTAACCGGATAGGAGGACCTTGGATCGCCGGTCTAGCTGGAGGGTTGTTAGGTCTACGGTTCTGGGGGCATGCTCCAATGGCATGTGTAGAAGACCCACAGATCAGGCACATATTGTTCGCCCTGCGACAGTTCTTCACAAGATGCCATGTTCCTTTGCAGTAGATGCAAAAGTCTCCTAGAAGAGGCCCCTCCTGTGATCTGGTGCACAGGGCGTTTCACACCGGCAGTGTAATATGATTGATTTCAAAAACTATCTATTACCGCAATCAAGAACGATGTCGCTTTGCAGCTAGCCGGTGAGTACGGGTCGGTCCACAGGGATGTTGTGAATTTCCTAATCGCTCAAACGAGTTAATTCCGATGGGTGTTCAGATTTCTTATTAAATCTAAAAACTAAATCTATCATTTATCTAGGGCAAAGAATTAAATTTAATTAGGGCAAAGAATTAAAGATCTAACTAGCGCAAGGAATTAAATTTAATCTAGAGCAGAGAATGAAAAATTACCTAGGGCAAGAATTGAAATCTAAACTAGGGAAATTAAATAAATCTACTTACTTTACAGATGGCTCTCTCCAAACATCAATACAAGACTTGTCAGATCTGAATTTCTGAAATGAAAAGAGGCATCGATGCTCTCCAAAAGATTTCTAAATTTTATTCATAAAAAGAGGCATGAGGGAGGCATAGCCTTTACAATGATTTAGAGTTCCTATTTATAGAGGATAGGAAACCCTAGGTTACAATTGATTTGCACGTCTACATTTACCAAAATATCCTTAGGAAGACCTAGTCAAAGTAGACTCCAAGCTTTGGTAAAATTTTATGTCTCTGTCTCTTTAAAAGGAAGTATTGGGCCTTGAAATTTCCTTTATTGGCTCTTCTGTCTTTGGGCTTCCTTATTATTTGGTTCTTTTATTAAAATAGCTTCTATGTTTCTTCCAGATCTCCAGTGAATAATTGCGGTGGACTTTTAACCGTTTGCTTTGTAATCTTGGACCTTGCATTGCCTTGTACTTTGTGAATTTTATCTTTGATGTAGGCTTGATCAAAAGTCTTCTATTTGTTGGTCAAAGTCCACTTTTGCTTCGTCTTTTCATCGTTTTCACTGTTTTCTATCCAAGAACCTGTAACCTGTAATATATAGCAGACATGCGTCAAAAGCACCTGTTTTATTGTAAAATGCATAAGAATGGGGAATATAAAATGCAATATTATGATATGAACAAATACCCCCAAACTTATCTTTTGCTCGTCCTCGGGCAAACTTATTATTTTTTATTCTCTACAAAAAACCTAACCACACTTTCGCAGGGAAACACGATTGCACTGAGCTCGTACAACAAGCCGTTAAACCTCTAGGTGTCCCTAGCAGGAGGAGTATTGTCTCCTGAGGGTTTTCAGCGGATACTACCCACAAAATCCTATCAATTTGGCTTTTTCGACTTTAATTCTCCAATTAGGTTTTCTAACAAGGAATTTTATTATCGTCGACTCGTAAATTATCCACCCATATTCTTCACACTTCCTCATCATCTAACTTAAGATTATATATGTTCTGCAGACCTACTTAGCTTTCGGTATTTCTTAAGTTTTCCTTCTAGGGTTCCATCTCCACTTAGGAATTTTTATCAACTCTATTAAAGGTACAAGTTCTATTCTTCATTCCTCTCTCTTATCTAAATCCCAATCACATACCCCTACGTGTATGTATGAATCACCCGTACACTTGGAAATTCAAATCAAGCAATCGTACTCTTGTCCGTTGTCCAAAGCACTTACTAATTGGTGAATTTTTAAATGAATTTTGCTTACACATCCTTCATACGACCGTTAATATTTCTTGAGGTACCAACGACCGATTACAAAATGCGTTTGTACTTTAAAGCATAATTCCTAGTCTTGCAACACCCAACGCTTTAGCAGTGACTCCCAAACCAGTTGGTCTAAGGAACTAGGTGATGAAGCACCCTCGCTAAATATTTTTCTGTTTTTAGCCTTAAGTAATCACAAAAACCAGTGTTCATTTTTTTCTTTATTCACTTTTTTTTTGTTTTTTCATTGTGCTAAGGACTTTAGACAAGAGCATTTCAAGGTCTCCTCTACTATTCCAAGTTTCAAGGTGCGTGATTGTGCAATTTGTAGGGTATACATTTTCAGAATCTGGACTTAAGCTAGGAATTATTTTTCAAACTTATACTCTAATAAAAATATCAATACTTTTCCTTTGTTTTGACTTAGCCCAATAAATGAACTCAAAATTTGCCTATTTCTAAATAAACTACAAAGACATATACTTTCTACCGCTAAACTTTAAGGAATGTTATTTTTAGGGTTTTTAATTTACTAAGTCTAAGATCTAGTTGTTCCTAACTAGTTAACCTATCTGTCAAACTCAAGTCAAATATGGCCAAAATTGAATACAATAATTTTTATAATTTTTCAAAAAATTTCAATTTTTATGGGTTTTCAAATAAATATGCAAATGCAAAAATATACAAATGAATGCGAAGGAAGAAGACGTACCGAGCATACCCCCAAACTTAAACTTGACAGTGTCCTCACTGTCATGCTACACCAAAAGGGTCAAAATGTCGGCACTCCCCTATTTATTTATTTATAAAAAAAAATTTATTTTTTATTTTTATTTATAGAGAAAGAAAACAAAAATATACATACATATATACAACAAGGTTCCCCCCAAACTTAAGCTTGGCCTTACATAAGCTAAAGGTTAGCACCAACCATTCAAAAATCTTATCGTGATAATGGTCGAGTTGGTGAAAGAATGGAGAGGAAAGGAAAGAAATGAGAAACACACGAGACCGTGTGGGAAGAAGGGTAGAATATGGTCTCGGTGGAGGAGAAGAATGACGGAAAAGAGAAAGAAGGGTCGCACTATCTTGAGGGTGTAAATCGAGTGAATAAATTAGCACAATTTGTGATGACCGATGTGTTAAAAGCGACTGTGCTAACCTAATAACCCGTCGAGAAATGGGGTCAAATCCCTCAAGATTCGCAAGAAAACATGGGTACGCCGAACTTGGTATTGGAGATGAAAGCGTAACGGTCTCTTATACGGTCGGAATGATAGGAAGGACGAAAGGGAGTGAATCAGGGATAGTCTCATTCTCACCATAGTAAACTGTCTCGAACTTGAAAGATTCCATCAATGGTTCGAAACAACTGTAAGCAACCGAGTCTGATGGTTCAACTAACTCATCTGAAAATGTAAAGAACTCAAACTCGGGCGGTGAGTCATCAACATCGTCCGAAAAAGTGAAACACTCGTAATCGATATCATCTGTGAGAACTGTGTCAGATTCAAAGAGAAATTTTTCAAGCTCACAGTCTTCAAGTGTGATCTTATGCGTGGTCGGAACGATGGAAAGGAGGGAGGGTGATTTAGTTAAAGACTCAAGAGGATGAATTAGAAAATCCGACATATCAAACAAAAATGGTTCAACCTCAATTATTATCCTCAATACGATCCTCATAATTCTCCTCAATATTTATCTTATCCATGCCATTATCATCAAAATCAAGATGCATATGAAGTTCGGGAGAAACATCTAATGACTCAGGATGATGAATTAGACATAAAAGTTCAATCAAATCGACAGGTTCATCATCCGAAATATTCCCGGTGTCTATATCCTCAATCAAGTGAAAATCAATTTTTTCTGACACCTCATCAAAAGCATGGATATTTATCAATTCAGGTTCTAGAGTGGAGGTGTAAGATTCAAAAGGATTAGGTGTGGTTTCACTCGAAAGGGATTCCTCATAATTTGGCAAATCAAGCACTACAAAGTCGCACAACTCATCATTTTGGACACATGTTTGAAAATTGGAGTTGTTGGATTCAATTGGGTATGGGTAGGTTTGATTTGGACATCCTCTCACATTCTCACTCTGTCCAACCACCTTCTTATACATTGAAAAATTTGGAGCTAGCTGGAAACTAGCTACCGGTTCACTAGGTTGCATAAGGGAGGTAATGGATGCTTCCACATTCCTAACCATTTTGTTTGTTGCTAAGATATAAGCCTCCAACGACTCTTCCAAACTAGACTTGGGTGGTAAGGGGGTTTCGGTAAAACATTTGAAATTGTTTGGATATGTGAAATTCCCAAATGGGTAGGACTGGTAGGAAGTGGGTGGGTGGACAGGGGTAGGGTCAACATATGGATAAAAAGGTGAATAGTCTTGTGGATCCCTAGAACTAGATGAGTGGAGAGGGGTGAAAGATCGGCTACGAGATTGAGCAATATGCTCAGCAATGGACATCGGTTTAGGAGTTACAGCAGGACTTGAAAAAGTGGTATCAACATATGAAGGTGGTAAAAGTTGACTTGGTTGACACAAAGTAGGTTGCAAAGTCAAACTGTTTCTCCTAGACGCTTCTATTTGATCTTTCAAAGAAATTTTTGGCACGGAGGGATCTTCCTTAAATCGACCGAAGCAATTGACGTACGACGCAAAGTTAGGTTCGGGATACCAAAGTTCGGCAAGAGATTTATGATGTGGGGTACCCATGTTAGAAGAAAGGGGAAAAAGAAAGAAGGTTGGGTGGTGCAAGGATTTATTTGCGGCAAAAATTTGCAAGTTGTTAAAAAAATTCCTTTTTTTCTCTTTTTTTTATTTGGAACGTTTTGCAAAAAATGATTTTCAATAAAGGGCTAAGACACACTTTCGATCAACCAAAAATGCACAATCAGGTCTAGATCTAGGGTCACCTAGGTCAGCTAGACAGCTCCTAACTGTTCCAAAGGGCTAGAAATAGGACCTCAAACCGTCTCTTCACCGCCAATTGCGGCCAGGTAAGTGCCAGGTAAGCGGGAAGGAACCACAGTAGTGGGCCTAATTAAAAACCACTAACCTTGACACACTTGCCTAGTCACCGTAAAGTCAGGTTAGGATAAACGGCCGATACCTATAATTAGTCCTCTGTCCTATTGAGCGCGACGTCCTTAGGGCTGAGTCTAGTATTTTTTAATTAAAGATTGGTCAATGAAAACGCCTTATATGATTTCTGGGGTCCTGGAAAGGGTAATAAAATCCCCACCCAATCTGAATTGGTCAAAAGCCCCTTAAAGTCCGATTAAAGATATGCAAAACAGTAAATCGCTTGCAATCAAATCTTTTTATTTTATGCGCGATGCAAAAAATCTTACACAAGATTTGTTATTTGGAAGGGGAAAGATTTTTTTTTAAGCGCAAAGAATCCTGCAGGAGATTTTTCAGAGGAGATATCAGAGGTTTGCAGAGGCGAAGAGAGAAAACTCACAGAGATTTGCAGTGGCGGAACTGTTTTTTTTTTTTTGGCTGAAGTCACCAAGGCGCGGCGGTTCCGCGGCCGGAAGGGGGTTCGCGCGGCGGTTCCGCCGCGGTTTGGTCGGCTTGGCAGTTTTTTTTTTTGAGACCAGATCACCGCGATTCTTCTTGTTGACTCGGTCCTCCAAATTTCTTCTGTTGTCTATTGTGATATTCTTCTATTTGTTCGGATTTGATATTTGCTGTTTTGATCTCTGTAGATTTCCAGATCCGAATTTCTTTGTAGATCCTGCAAAAATTCTCACAAGAATACCCTTTCCAAAAATAACAGATGATATATTTTTATATTTTTTTGATTTTTCAGATATTTGTGAATTTTTTTCTTGATTAACCCGAAAGTGCAAAAAGGAAATAACATGCCATCCCCGGCAACGGCGCCATTTGATTGGTGTAGGATTTTAACGATCGCAATCAAGAACGGCGTCGCATGAAACTAGCCAGTGAATACGGGTCGGTCCACAGGGATGTGTAATTTTCCTAAGTGTTCTTACGAGCTGATTCCAATGGGTGTTTGGTCTTTTGATTGAATCTAAAAACTAAGTTGTACGATGGTTAAGGAACTTGCTAGGGTTAGGTCTAAGATGGAGTTTGGTAAGATTTGATGTCACACCTCTTTCAATGCCCTAAATTAAATCTTTTAGAAGTTATAGCAATTATTAGTAAAGGGGATTAGGATGATTGGGAAGGAACGAAGTTCCTTCCTCTAGATCCTTGTCCGTCCTTTCCTACTAATTGCTCTAACCTTTATGGAAGACATGCATGTCCAGTCCTTTATACTACGGTTTCACATTTACCTCGTGGGTAGGGTGCCGTAGGGAGCGGATCATGCATGCATGCATGAAGTTCTAGTTATTACAATTGATTGGGCATGAAAGAGATGAGAGATCTTCATCTCTCAATCCCTCCCTTATTCTTAACCCTAACAAGCGAGGAAATTACTCGCTCATTAGGGGATCTATTAAAAACATCATTTTTTATATGTGTATTTTTAGATCTAATGGATTACTTACCTACTGCAGATTAAGATTAAAAGATTCTACACTAGATTAAACTAAGGCAAAGGATTGATTGATCTAGGGCAAGAAACAATTATAAAACTAAGGCAGAAAAATAAAAACAAACTTACAGAAAATGATGCTCTTCCACTGAATTGAATCTGAATTTTATTCATCAAAAAGAGGCATGAGGAAGGCATAGCTTTTACAATGATTTAGAGTTCCTATTTATAGAGGATAGGAAACCCTAGGTTACAATTGATCCGCACATCTGCTATTACAAAAATACCCCCTAAGAAAAAAAGACCAAGTCAACGAGCCTCGCACCGCCATAAAATTTGTCGCCGACACGGGCTTAACCCGGCCGCGGTTCCGCGGCCAAAGGCATGCTTTGGCCGCGGTTCCGCGGCCAAAGAGAAGCTTCATGGGATCAGTTTTCCAGGGGTTGTTCTGTTGCATTTTGACTTGGCTTTTCTTTAGGTTTTTTCTCAGATTGGCTTCTGGTTCTCTTCCAGATCTTTCAGTGAAAACTTGTAGTGGTTTTTTAACCGTTCGCTTTGACATCTTGGACCTTGCATTGCCTTGTTAAATGTGAATTGTTCTTTGTCTAGGCTTGACTAAGATCCTTCTATTTATTGGTAAAAAGTCCTTCTTTTGTATCATCTTTTTTCTTTTTCACTGTTTTCGCTCCAAGAACCTGTAACCTGTAATATGTAGCGGATATGCGTCAAAAGCACCTGTTTATTTATAAAACGAATAAGAATGGGGAATATAATAATACAATATTATGGTGTGAACAAATACCCCCAAACTTATCTTTTGCTCGTCCTCGAGCAAACTTATTTTTTATTCTCTACAAAAACCTAACCGCACTTTCGCAGGGAAACGCGATTGCACTGAGCTCGTGCAACAAGCCGTTAAACCTCTAGGTGTCCCTAATAGGAGGAGTGTTGTCTCCTGAGGGTTTTCAGCGGATACTACCCACAAAATCCTATCAATTTGGCTTTTTCGACTTTAATTCTCCAATTAGGTTTTCTAACAAGGAATTCTATTATCGTCGACTCGTAAATTATCCACCCATATTCTTCACACTTCCTCATCATCTAACCTAAGATTATATATGTTCTGCAGACCTACTTAGCTTTCGGCATTTCTTAAGTTTTCCTTCTAGGGTTCCATCTCCACTTAGGAATTTTTATCAACTCTATTAAAGGTACAAGTTCTATTCTTCATTCCTCTCTCTTATCTAAATCCCAATCACATACCCCTACATGTGTGTATGAATCACCCCTACACTTGGAAATTCAAATCAAGCAATCATTCTCTTGTCCGTTGTCCAAAGCACTTCTTAATAGGTGAATTTTAAATATATTTTGCTTACACATCCTTCATGCGACCATTAATATTTCTTGAGGTACCAACAACCGATTACAAGATGTGTTTGCATATTGGAGCGTAATTCCTAGTCTTGCAACACCCAAGGCTTTTAGAAGTGACTCCCAAACCAGTTGGTCTAAGGCACTAGGTGATGAAGCACCCTTGCTAAATATTTTTCTATTTTTTAGCCTTAAGTAATCATAAAAAGTGCAAAAAGGAAATAACACGCCATCCCCGGCAACGGCGCCATTTGATTGATCTCAAAAACTATCTATTACCGCAATCAAGAACGGCGTCGCTTTGTAGCTAGCCGGTGAGTACGGGTTGGTCCACAGGAATGTTGTGAATTTCCTAATCGCTCAAACGAGTTAATTCCGATGGGTGTTCGGATTTCTTATTAAATCTAAAAACTAAATCTATCATTTATCTAGGGCAAAGAATTAAATTTAACTAGGGCAAAGAATTAAAGATCTAACTAGCGCAAGAAATTAAATTTAATCTAGAGCAGAGAATGAAAAATTACCTAGAGCAAGAATTGAAATCTAAACTAGGGCAATTAAATAAATCTACTTACTTTACAGATGGCTCTCTCCAAACATCAACACAAGACTTGTCAGATCTGAATTTCTGAAATGAAAAGAGGCATCGATGCTCTCCAAAAGATTTCTAAATTTTATTCATAAAAAGAGGCATGAGGGAGGCATAGCCTTTACAATGATTTAGAGTTCCTATTTATAGAGAATAGGAAACCCTAGGTTACAATTGATTTGCACGTCTATATTTACCAAAATATCTTTAGGAAGACCTAGTCAAAGTAGACTCCAAGCTTTGGTAAAATTTTATGTCTCTGTCTCTTTAAAAGGAAGTATTGGGCTTTGAAATTTCCTTTGTTGGCTCTTCTATCTTTGGGCTTCCTTATTATTTGGTTCTTTTATTAAAATAGCTTCTATGTTTCTTCCAGATCTCCAGTGAATAATTGCGTGGACTTTTAACCGTTTGCTTTATAATCTTGGACCTTGCATTGCCTTGTACTTTATGAATTTTATCTTTGATGTAGGCTTGATCATGAGTCTTCTATTTGTTGGTCAAAGTCCACTTTTGCTTCGTCTTTTCATCGTTTTCACTGTTTTCTGTCCAAGAACCTGTAACCTGTAATATGTAGCAGACATGCGTCAAAAGCACCTGTTTTATTGTAAAATGCATAAGAATGTGGAATATAAAATGCAATATTATGATATGAACATAATACCCAGTCCCTTTTCTACGCCAATACCGATATTTAAATAAAATATTTTACCCATTTTAAATTTTTGTATTGTATTCTAATTATTTTGTCTCCAACAAACCTAACCCTAAGCCCAAGTCCATATTTAATCTCACTCTTTTTCCTTCTAATTTTTCGTGAGGCCCAAGCCCATTAGCCCAAACCCTCCACTCTCTTTTCCCCAACAGCTCATTTCAACCCTTTTAAATTCAAAAATTACTCCCTTTAAACCCCGATTGATTTCCCCATTACTCTCATTTATTCCTCATTATATCCTCATTAATAAAAAAAATCAATCTCCTCATTATATCCTATTAATTACTCTAAATCCTGATAATTTCCTCTTTAACACCTTATTTTTCCTAATTAATGACAATCAAAAATCTCTCTCTCTCTCTCTGAATATCTCTCTCTTTCTCCCTCACACGTTTACTCTCTCTCTCTCTCTCTATATATATATAATATCTCTCTCTCTCTCTCTCTATATATATATATATATATATATATATATATATATATTATCAACCAACTTTTATCCCACAGGCCTCTCTCTCTTTCCTCTATTTCTTTCTTCTCGTTTTCCCGCATCTTCAAAGAGACCCAACACCACAGAACCCTAACCCACGCCGAAACGCAAGCCTCGTCACCGGCGACCCCTCCTCATCATCGTCGACCATCCCTCACCCTCCTCGACCACCTCCTCTTCTCCTTCCTCCTTCCCGTCTTTCCCGACCTGCAAACCATCACCCGAACCCTGCAACCTAACCCGACCCTTGCTATACCTTGCCGGAGCTCAGACCCTGCTCCACCCTCGACCTCTCCTCGTACTCACCTCCACCACCTCTGCTCGCCTCTCTCTCCTCCTTCTCCCATTGGAAACCCCGACACCCGTGAACCCAACACCCCCCGATGACCCAAGAAAACCCATCGCCGATCACAACATCACCTCCACCTTCGCCTCGCCTTCATCTCATCACCCTCTCTCCCCTCCCCTAATCCCACATCCCGAGCTTGCCCCAAGAACCCCGATCCCCGAGCATCATCATCATCGCTTCCCTCAACCACCTGTCGCCGCCGTCAAGGTCGCCGCCATCGAGATCGCCACTACCTCCTCACCACTGCCACCTCGACACCTCTGCAACGTCACTGCACCCTCCCCAGAACCCCATCAAGCTAGCTGTCACGCCCCGGTTCCCAGAGTACGCTAAGATAAGCACGTGACAGAGCCAACCATGCTACTTGTGGATAGGAAACATCCCTCCACAGTCATATTACGACTGTCTAGAGATATCAAGAACAGGAAAATAAAATAAACTATCTAGTACATGTCCATGAGCCAGAATAAACGAGTCAAGAAATAATATGCGGAAGCAATAGATCCAATGAGCAATAACATTAGGAAAGTAAAACTGGATACTAACTGGATCCTCACTGCTCGGCCCAATGGCGGAAGTACTCCTGATCAGCCTGCGACAAAGGTAGAGAATCTGGGTCATGCAAAACCCAGACGCCAGTGCGTCATAACATCAATAATAATATAATCAGGGGGTAACAAGTCATGCAGGCATGAATTAGAAAAAAGGTATATGAATGTAATAAGTGAGCAGGGATATAGAACAGTGAAGTGTAACAGTATATGTAAAGTGCAGCGGTGAAACTAAATTGTGCTACTGGGTTAACTACTCTCAAGTCTGTGAAATCAATTTGATGAATCGTAGATGTAACTCAATAGTATCCCATGCATATCCGGGACCACGGTCCAGACTCTCGGGGCTGAATCCGAGACGTGCCGCTAAGCACAAACAGGAAACATGTACAGACGAATGATGTCAGCAACATCATCCCGGGACTGGCCTAGCCCCCAAAACTGATCAGTATAAGCGTCGAACTGTTGAGTTACAAGTCAGGTTTCATCATTGATTTCCCCATACCCCCAAGTTATGTGTTCAAGCCAGGTATTGATAAGTCTGGAGCTAATGCCAATACAGGATTAAGCAGGAACAGGTTTGTCTATACAGACAACAAGATATGTCCATCGGGACAACATGTCAGGATTGTCGGCTTTAGAAACAGGATCAGGTAACATGTCAAGTAGTGGTGTATCAGTTCATGTCAAGTAGTGGTATATCATGTCATGTCAAGTAGTACACAGTGTAACAAATGGGTGCCCAACAGTAAGATGTAGCAAGTATAATATCAGGATAAAAGCATGGATGTACGATAAAAGCATGGATGCACAAACATCTATCAGGGGTTACATCATGACTATGTAGGATGCGCATTATCAAGCATGGTTCACTAATACAACAGTAACATGAAATAATATGGTCTCGGCATGCAACTAGATATGTAATAAACCGTACGGATACAGACGGATACTATAAAACTGTAAATCGGTAAAATTTGCTGAATATTAAAACACAAGCACTATTATTTATTAAATGTATATTGATATAATAATATTAATATGGATAACATATTCAAACCGATTAATAACTATAAAAGTGGTATTGATTAATCATGCACAAGAAAGTTCCGTTCAGAAATTCAGCGTCACCCTGATTTGTAAAATAGCTTAAAAATAACAAACATTCTCCAAAAGGGACGTGTCTTATACCAAAACAAAGATAATTCAATAAGGTTTTCATTTTTATAACTTGAAGTATCTCAGGTTGTTCCTACAAAAAGATATGAACATTTGAAATTGAAAGTTTGCTGCTGGAATTTCCCTGGGCGGCAGTTTATAGATATTTTCATTTGCGATTTACATTATTTAAACAATTTATTTTCCAGTAAATATTTCATAGAGTTATAGTATTATGAGTTAGCTTCGTAACGAACTAAAGAACGTATACTAATAATTTTTCTATGATTTATAATGAGTTTTATAACGTAAGGTGTACAGTAAATTTCAGATTTGTCGTATCCGCTTTGCAACGACGTTTCATGTGTAAACTATAATATTTTCAAACTATATTTTGTATAACATTATAAAATGCAGATTATAAACTAATTAAAGATAATAATAAGAAATATTATGACGATATATATATTCTAAATGATATGGATGCAAACGGGTATCCGAAAACGGTAAAACTTTAATATGGATGTATAATGTGATAAACGGGTAATATTTTACTCATATGGATGCATAATAATATACCTAGCATATAGCAAGATGAATTAGCATACGACTAGATATGTAAATAGTGATATGGATGCACACGGATGTCCGAAGACAGTAAAATAGTAAAATGGTAATGTGGGATGCATAACTAAACATTATGTGATGTTATTATTCAAATTGGTGTAATATATTGTAGTCTAGCATGTAACAAGATAAATTTGTATGCACTAGATACGAAATAAATTATACGGATGCAAACGGACGTCGTAAAACAGTAAAATTATAACAGGGGATGTACAGTACATTAAACATGAAATATTATTATTAATATGGATGTAGTATATATCATAGCATGTAGCAAGATAAACTTGCCTCGATCGAATCACGCGACGGATACGCACGGCACGTCCGACGTCGGTAAATCGTCGCAGCGCACACGCGGAACGCGGGACAGGTCCAGACAAGGCAAGTGGGTGATCACACAGGCAAGTTATGTTCACTGGATCACTTGGATCGTCAGCGACGAGCACGGCTCCGACGGTGATCACCGGAATTAAGAAACAAGATCAAGAAAAAGAAAGAAGAAAGAAGAAGAAGAAGTAAGAAGAAGAGGCTGTGTATTAAATAAGGAAAGAAACAAATAAATAAATTAAATATATATAAATATATATATGCAGAGGAGAGAGAGAAGGGGTTGTTAGTTTGTTAGGAAATTAGTTTAAATTTAAATTTAAAAAATCTTTTATTAGTTAACTAAATTTTAATTTGTATCAGTTTATAAAATTAATATTATATAAATAAAATTTGATATTCTGGTAAATACAAATATAGTCCAAAACATGCCCGGGTCGAATCTAAAATTCAATTTTAAAATACGAAAAATATACATGTCGACCAAAATTAAAGTTGGAAATCCGGGTAATGAAAAATGCATATTCCCAAGAACGGATGCACGCACGTACACGTAGTCATCCAAACAAGTTCGTTTCACTGAACGGGACGAGAACAAGATGCGCGGATGCTACCACAGGGGTAAGGATATCATGCAGGCCATGCAATGTATTTTTAAAATATTTTATGTGATTTAAAATGTTATATTAAAATGCAGATACTAGATAAAATGCGAGTATGCAATGTACAAATAAATGAAAGTGCACGAGTCCATGTAACAGGTCAGGATAAATCATAAACATGAATCTAGACAGGTTTCAAGCAAGCGGGTCGGGTCGGATGCAAATACAGATGTCAAATACACTATTCGCACCCACAACACAATAAATCAGGAAAAAATACCATAAATAAAGAAATAATTGAACTAGAACTGGTATAAATGAACTAGAGTGTTACATTATACCCAACTACAAAAAGAATTTCGTTCTCGAAATTCCCAAAACAAGAAAAGAAAAACAATCAAGAATCTATAAGAAGAGATCTTGAAACTTCTGTCGAATCTCGTCTTCTCGTTCCCAAGTCGATTCTCCGTGCGAGCGATTCCCCCAAGAAACAAGTACGAGGGGATAACCTTGTTCTTAAGGACCTTTTCTCTTCGATCAACAATCGACATCGGTTGTTCCTCAAAGGTCAAATCCTCTCTTACAGTCAGCTCCGAATCATCCAGCACGTATGTTTCATCTCGAACATACTTACGGAGTTGAGATACATGAAACACGTCATGAACCTTCGCCAAAGATGGTGGTAAAGCCAACCGATAAGCCACTTCTCCCACACGCTCCATAATCTCCAAAGGCCCTACGAATCGAGGACTAAGCTTGCCTCGACTCCCAAAACGAATCACTCCTCTAGTCGGTGATATCTTCAAGAATACCATATCACCAACAGCGAACTCTAGAGGTCTTCTCGATGTATCGGCCTAACTCTTCTGCCGATCTTGTGCTGCCTTCATATGATTCCGGATAGTATTAACCTTCTCTACCATTTGCGCGATCAAATCCGGTCCCAACAATCTTCGTTCTCCAACATCGTCCCAACAAATACTTGCGACCATACAACGCTTCGAATGGAGCCATCTGAATAGCGCCCAAAAGCTGTTGCTGTAAGAAAACTCCACCAAGTGTAGATGATCCTCCCATGAACCCTTGAAGTCTAACATGCAAGCTCTCAACGTGTCTTCAAGAGTTTGGATCGTTCTCTCCGACTGGCCATCTGTCTGAGGATGATAAGCTGTGCTAAACTTCAATCGCGTCCCCAAACTTTCCTGTAAATTCCTCCAGAAGTGTGATAAGAATCGGGTGTCACGATCGGAAACGATGCTCACGGGTACTCCATGCAATTTTACAATCTCCTGCATGTACCATTCTGCTAATGCTTCCGTTGACTGACCAACTCGAAACGGTATGAAGTGAGCTGCCTTGGTCAATCGATCAACAATCACCCAAACTGCATTGTTGCACTTTGGACTCCGCGGTAAAGCTGTCACAAAGTCCATGGTTATATGTTCCCACTTCCATTGAGGAATCGGAAGTGGTTGCAATAAACCAGCTACCCTTTGATGTTCAGCCTTGACTTGCTGACACACCAAGCACTTCGTTACAAAGCGAGCAATCTCCCTTTTTATGCCTTCCTATCAGAAATGCTGTCGTGGATCACGGTACATCTTCCTGCCTCCTGGATGTACGGAATAAGCGGAACTGTGCGCCTCCTTCATAATTTCTTCGCGAATGTCCCCTTTCGGCACACACAAACGGCTACCATATCGCAACAAACCATCTTCATGAATCAACAAGTCCGTTCGAAGTCCAGCTTCAACTTGTTCTCGAAACTTCTGCAATCTTGGGTCCTGTGACTGCGCCGCTTTAATACTCTCAATCAACGACGACTGTACTTGCAGCTGCATCAACTATCCTGAAGAATGCGGTAGCACGATCTCCAACTCGAATCTCCGAAAATCTTCGATAAGCTCCTTCTGTGCAGTCAACATCCGAATTGCTGGCAACCGACTAAGCGTATCCGACACTACATTAACCTTCCCCGGATGGTACTTAAGATCAAGATCGTAATCAGCCATCAGCTCCAACCATCAACGTTGCCTCATACTAAGCTCTTTCTGCATGAACACATACTTTAGGCTTTTGTGATCGGTGAATACTTCGACCCTTTTGCCCAGTAAGTAGTGTCTCCAAATCTTCAAAGCGAAAATCACTGCTGTAAGCTCCAAATCATGAGTTGGGTAATTCTTCTCATGGGTCTTCAACTGCTATGATGCGTAAGCTATAACCTTCTCATGCTGCATCAAAACACATCCCAAACCTTTCCCACACGCGTCGCTGTGAATCACCAATCCTCCGAAACCGTCTGGTACGGTCAAAATAGGAGCGGTTATCAATCTTTGCTTCAATGCCTCAAAAGCTGATGCACAACTATCCGTCCATACGAACGGTACCTCTTTCCATGTAAGCTTGGTCAAAGGCTCAGCCAAACGAGCAAAATTCTCCACGAACCTTCTGTAATACCTCGCAAGTCCAAGAAAACTTCTGATCTCGGCTACGTTCTTCGGAATCGGCCAATCTTGAACTGCTGCAATCTTCTCAGAGTCAACGGCGATTCCATCTCCGGATACAACATGCCCCAAAAACTTCACTTCTTCAAGCCAAAACTCGTACTTTCTCATCTTTGCATATAATCTTTCATGCCTCAATGTCTGCAGTGCGATCCTCAAGTGTTCTGCATGCTCTTCTAGGCTTCTCGAATAGACCAGAATATCATCGATGAGCACCATTATAAATTGGTCCAAGAACGGTGAAAAGATTCGGTTCATCAAGTCCATAAATATCATCAGTGCATTCGTGACTCCGAATGGCATCACTAAATACTCATGATGTCCATATCGAGTTCGGAACGCAGTCTTGCAAATATCCTCTGATTTAACTCGGACTTGATGATATCCGGATCGCAAATCCAGCTTCGAGAATACCCTCATGCCACTAAGCTGCTCGAACAATTCGCCAATGCGAGGGATCGGGTACTTGTTCTTAATAGTCACCCGGTTTAATTCTTGATAATCGATGCACATCCTCCTTGTGTCATCTTTCTTCTTTACTAGAAGAACTGGAGCTCCCCAAGGTGAATTACTGCTGTGAATCCAATCCTTCTCAAGTAATTCGGTAACCTGCTTCTTGACTTCTTCCAACTCCACTAGTGTCATTGGATAGTACGCCTTTGAGATTGGCGCTGCTTCAGGAACAAGATCGATCGCAAACTCCACATCTCATTTTGGTGGTAACCCGAGATGTCCTCAAACACGTCCATGAACTCTCGAACTACAGCTGGCGCTTCCTCCTTATCAACTTCCATTGACGAAAGATCATTGTTTGTCGGCCTAGCCCTAAACTCGACTGGCCCGACAGAACTGCTTCCTCCAGCAAAAACAAACTCCGGATGTTCGGGAATTTGGAAAATCACTTTCTTTGCCCTACAATCAATGTGAGCGTGGAAAGTGCCGAGAAAATCCATTCCCAAGACAACATCATAACTGCCAGTATCGATCACCAAGAAATCTGCAAAACATGAACTGGTAAGCAATGAAACTGAGAGAACCAAGGAAATTTCATGACCATGAATGAAGGAAATGGATCAAGACCAGGACTCCAAGTTACTTAAATAGAGTACCGCATTGTAATCATGCTGCAGTTCATAATTACAATCACATAACTCCGTTCAAGTCGTCCAAATCCTAATATCAGAATCAAAGGAATAGAACGGAAGAAACAATAGGGAACCAAAAGAATTTCAACTCAAGATGCAAAGTCATTCCATCTCATCAAGGTAAAGGATCAAGAGAAAGATAAGATTCAAGAATCATGACAACAACGTGGCAGGACATGTTCCTAAATTACAGGTTTTCTGATTCGTGGATTGGGTCCAATACCCAACTACAAAAGAATCAAACCCGATTAACCTAAATCCTATGGCTCGGATACAAAATAAACCCTGTCACGCCCCGGTTCCCAGAGTGCGCTAAGATAGGCACTTGACAGAGCCAACCATGCTACCTGTGGATAGGAAACATCCCTCCACAGTCATATTACGGCTGTCTAGAGATATCAAGAACAGGAAAATAAAATAAACTATCTAGTACATATCCATGAGCCAGAATAAACGAGTCAAGAAATAATATGCGGAAGCAATAGATCCAATGAGCAATAACATCAGGAAAGTAAAACTGGATCCTCACTGCTCGGCCTAACGGCGGAAGTACTCCTGATCAGCCTGCGACAAAGGTAGAGAATCCGGGTCATACAAAACCCAGATGTCAGTGCATCATAACATCAATAATAATATAATCAGGGGGTAACAAGTCATGCAGGCATGAATTATAAAAAAGGTACATGAATGTAATAAGTGAGCAGGGATATAGAATAGTGAAGTGTAACAGTATATGTGAAGTGCAGCGGTGAAACTAAATTGTGCTACTGGGTTAACTACTCTCAAGTCTATGAAATCAATTTGATGAATCGTAGATGTAACTCAATAGTATCCCGTGCATACCCGGGACCACGGTCCAGACACTCGGGGCTGAATCCGAGACGTGCCGCTAAGCACAAACAGGAAACATGTACAGACGAATGATGTCAGCAACATCATCCCGGGACTGGCCTAGCCCCCAAAACTGATCAGTATAAGCGTCGAACTGTTGAGTTACAAGTCAGATTTCATCATTGATTTCCCCATACCCCCAAGTTATGTGTTCAAGTCAGGTATTGATAAATCTGGAGCTAATGCCAACACAGGATCAAGCAGGAACATATTTGTCTATACAGACAACAAGATATGTCTATCGGGACAACATGTCAGGATTGTCGGCATTAGAAACAGGATCAGGTAACATGTCAAGTAGTGGTGTATCAGTTCATGTCAAGTAGTGGTGTATCAGGTCATGTCAAGTAGTACACAGTGTAACAAATGGGTGCCCAACAGTAAGATGTAGCAAGTATAATATCAGGGTAAAAGTACAGATGTACGATAAAAGCATGGATGAACAAACATCTATCAAGGGTTACATCATGACTATGTAGGATGCACATTATCAAGCATGGTGCACTAATACAACAGTAACATGAAATAATATGGTCTCGGTATGCAACTAGATATGTAATAAACCGTACGGATACAGACGGATACTATAAAACTGTAAATTGGTAAAATTTGCTGAATATTAAAACACATGCACTATTATTTATTAAATGTATATTGATATAATAATATTAACATGGATAACATATTCAAACAGATTAATAACTATAAAAGTGGTATTGATTAACCATGCATAAGAAAGTTCCGTTCAGAAATTCAGCGTCACCCTGATTTGTAAAATAGCTTAAAAATAACAAACATTCTCCAAAAGGGATGTGTCTTATACCAAAACAAAGATAATTCAATAAGATTTTCATTTTTATAAGTTGAAGTATCTCAGGTTGTTCCTATAAAAAGATATGAACATTTAAAATTGAAAGTTTGCTGCTGGAATTTCCCTGGACGGCAGTTTATAGATATTTTCATTTGCGATTTACGTTATTTAAACAATTTATTTTGCTAGTAAATATTTCATAGAGTTATATTATTCTGAGTTAGCTTCGTAACGAACTAAAGAACGTATACTAATAATTTTTCTATGATTTATAATGAATTTTATAAGGTAAGGTGTACAGTAAATTTCAGATTTATCGTATCCGCTTTGCAACGACGTTTCATGTGTAAATTATAATATTTTCAAACTATATTTTGTATAACATTATAAAATGCAGATTATAAACTAATTAAAGATAATAATAAGAAATATTACGACGATATATATATTCTAAATGATATGGATGCAAACGGGTATCCGAAAACGGTAAAACTTTAATATGGATGTATAATATGATAAACGGGTAATATTTTACTCATATGCATGCATAATAACATACCTAGCATGTAGCAAGATGAATTAGCATGCGACTAGATATGTAAATAGTGATATGGATGCACACGGATGTCCGAAGACAGTAAAATAGTAAAATGGTAATGTGGGATGCATAACTAAACATTATGTGATGTTATTATTCAAATGGGTGTAATATATTGTAGTCTAGCATGTAACAAGATAAATTTGCATGCATTAGATACGAAATAAATTATACGGATGCAAACGGACATCGTAAAACAGTAAAATGATTACAGGTGATGTACAATACACTAAACATGAAATATTATTATTAATATGGATGTAGTATATATCATAGCATGTAGCAAGATAAACTTTCCTCGATCGAATCACGCGACGGATACGCACGGCACGTCCGACGTTGGTAAATCGTCGCAACGCACACGCGGCATGCGGGACGGGTCCAGGCAAGGCAAGAGGGTGATCACACAGGCAAGGACGTTCACTGGATCACTCGGATCGTCAGCGACGAGCACCGCTCCGGTGGTGATCACCGGAATCAAGAAACAAGATCAAGAAAAAGAAAGAAGAAAGAAGTAAGAAGAAGAGGCTGTGTATTAAATAAGGAAATAAATAAATAAATAAATAAAATATATATAAATATATATATGCAGAGGAGAGAGAGAGAAAAGGGTTATTAATTTGTTAGGAAATTAGTTTAGATTTAAATTTTAAAAATCTTTTATTAGTTAACTAAATTTTAATTTGTATCAGTTTATAAAATTAATATTATATAAATAAAATTTGATATTCTGGTAAATACAAATATAGTCCACAACATGCCCGGGTCGGGTCTAAAATTCAGTTTTAAAATACGAAAAATATACATGTCGACCAAAATTAAAGTTGGATATCCGGGTAACGAAAAATGCATACCCCCAAGAACGGATGCACGCACGTGCACGTAGTCATCCAAACAAGTCCGTTTCACTGAGCGGGACGAGAACAAGTTGCGCGGATGCTATCACAGGGTTAGGGGTATCATGTAGACCATGCAATGTATTTTTAAAATATTTTATGTGACTTAAAATGTTATATTAAAATGCAGATGCTAGATAAAATGCGAGTATGCAATGTACAAATAAATGAAAGTGCATGAGTCCATATAACAGGTCAGGATAAATCATAAACATGAATCAAGACAGGTTTCAAGGAAGCGGGTCGGGTCGGATGCAAATACAGATGTCAAATACACTATTCGCACCCACAACACAATAAATCAGGAAAAAATACCATAAATAAAGAAATAGTTGAACTAGAACTGATATAAATGAACTACGGTGTTACACTAGCCCAAGCTTCAAACCAAGCACTGGTCATTTCATCGAGCACTTGCATCTATCGTCAATCGCTGCTATTACAGCCACCGACATCGCCGTAAAAGCCGTGGCTTCAGTCTCTATAGCCACCATCGTCGTCAAAGCTGTAGCCGTCGCGACACCAACGCACACCTGTCGCAACCACCAAGCCATCAAGCCCAAGTTCAAGCTCTACGAGGCTAAACCCTTGTCGTCGCTGCTTCACGATCATGCCGTGCCATTGCCATTACCGTAGATCACCGCTGTTGCCACGTCGCTACCGTGTCGGCATAGATACGTCGTCAGGCAAGTTTTAAGACTTGCTTACATCCTAAAATGTTTATATGTTGGTATATGATCTGATAATATCCCGTGATTAGTATTAGACGTATTCATTTAAATTAATTTGTATCTGGGTATTAATCGAGTCAAACCCATCATGTTAACGTCGTGTTGAAGTTGTAAGTTATTTCTCGTATGAATTGAACGAACAAAATGGTATTTCCGACAATAAATAACTGATTAGTTTAGGTGTTCGATTCGTATTTTCGTATGATGATCCTATCTAGTGTGGAGGAAATTATTGTTACTGGATTACTTTAGAGACAGGCATAACGTGTAAAAAGATTGGTACGAAAATACGGACTTAAACACCATAGAATGTCAATCTCTTTTAGATCCGTCGAAACTAAACCTTCCGTACCTGAAGTTTGTTAAAATCATAGTAAATTGGTTACACACCGGAATGTTGTGTTAGAGGGCTCATATCGAAGCCGACTCGACGAACTAGAACCCCATATGTTTTATAATCTGTTTCTATTCTATAAAGGTGACGGAAACTGTTTAGGAGTGCGGCTCAGGACTGCAGTCCAGAGCAGCACTGCTTGTCGATACTCGATTTGAAGGGCTCTCACGTTTTTGTGTGAAAATATTATTATGTGTAACTCTATACCGTAGCGAATATAAGTCTGTTAGCTAACTTTTGGAAGCAATATCATTCATTTTTACCACCGTTTACTATTTTAATCACATTTTAAACTATCAGTACATACGGCAGTCCCAAGCAGGGACAGAACGTATACCCAAATATTATAAAATGCATAACTTCCAGTACACTATGGATATTATCTATCCGTCTAGTGCGTTGGAAACCTAACTGATAAAACTAAATATTAATCAACTATAGCATTGCCTAATTTTGATCCCAACAGGGTGAAAACTGTGTTACTAAATGGACTTTCAGTTCAGGAACTGAATTTTCAGCAGCGAACACTTAAAATGAAACGACTGTAATTTGCGAACCCGAAAGCCGATTTACTTGAAACCAATTTCGTTGAACTTCTGACTGAGTTTACTTATTACTGCTTTTATATCATTTTACTTAATTCTGAATTTACGATTTAATGCGATTTTTATAAGTTCATGAGGCGCATAGTGACTTGTATTGCATATAAATTGTTTAGCGGCATGATTCAAAGTTTTACCCGACTGTAATACCTCCAGCGATAGTGAGCATCCTTATTAATTTTCAGTGTATAATGTATTTTTGAACGTGAATAGTATCGGTTTGGTTGTGTCAAGTACGCCAGTGGAAAGTGAATGATTCGTGATAATGAACAATACAGTGAATAGTGAATAAAACCGTGTTATTGATGCGTGCTTGTACACAACTACCCCATACTCATAGATAGTGAAACATGGGGAAAAAAAGGGAAATCGATGTGGAAAGGAAATTGTATTTAGGGAGGTCAATGAATTAGAGGATGATCATTCGAACAACGACTCTTATATATTAGGTTGGACCTAGCGGTCCGGCCGACATGGTTATGTCCCGGGCAACAGTGGGTCGTAGTCTCGGGTACGTAAGAGACCCTCATTAAATATGATCATCCATTTCCACAACTCGATTTCAAAGTGACTTAGAGACCGACAGGGACACAGATCATACATTGCATTTGTTTATTGACATATCGATTGCCTGCATTTATTATCTCCATCATTATTACTTTTATTTTTCTTGCCTCATTAATACTATTATAATATTGCTATTGTGTCGCCCTGACGACCTAAGTATGCATGCTCAGTGGTAGAGGTGGACCCGTCTGATCTGGAGAAGACCGCGAAGATCCAGACCAGTGAACCGGTTATATTTCTCCATTGATATCCCTGGTTAGTTGCCCCCTTGTTTACTTCCATTGCGTTCAGTTTCCTTTATATCTGATAGTTTTAGTAACCGCATTCTCTTTATCCGTGTTGTATTTTACTGATTACCATATAATGCTAGAAGTCGAAATGTGACTACGGCAGAATTTTTCCTTGATCGTAGGAGCATGGCTGGCCTTGTCACCCTTGTATTCCGTATTTTGGAAAGCGGGGCGTAACATGGTTTTGTTGGTATCAGAGCGCCGGGTTTAGAATAAGATTGCAGTTCAATTTAGGGATCTCTTGAATCATACTTTGTTTCCTTGCTTTCACTTTCATATGCTACTTGTGCATCACCACTCAAGTTCATGTTTTGAATCTTATCTACTTTATCTTTTTCTCGTGTTTCGCATCATTATTCATCAATTTTCTTCGTATTCCACTATCTGATCATGACCCTTACTTTTCAGACCATGGCCAACCCTGGGACGGCACCGCTTCTCGATGAGGACACTCGGTCATGCATTTCTTTCGACTGTATATTAGTGAGTTCAGACGACGAGGTCAATGGCCTACAGATTATTTTCGACGACAGCGAATCTGAGAACGAGGGAGTCGATGTTGCAGTTCTGGAGATCAATATGATTAATGATTCTGATGATGAAGAGGAAGATCTAGAAGAAGACCCTGAAGAAGAGGATCCCGAAGAAGACCCAATAGAAGAGGATCCACAGGAAAATGCAGTGGAAGGATCCTGAAGAGGAGGATCCTGAAGGAGACCCGATAGAAGAGGATCCACAGGAAAATGTAGTAGAGAAGGATCCATATGAGGATCCTAAAGAGGAGAATCCTGAGGAAGACCCTATGGAAGAGGATCCAGAAAGGGACCCGGAAGAAGCAGAGCATATGGTGGAGGATTCCGATGAGGAACCTCCCGCCGAAGAGGAAGAACCAGGAGAAGAAAACCCTATAGGGGAAGAATCTGAAGACGAAGCTCCAGTCCAGGAGGAGTGAGAAGATGAAATCTCGAGTGAAGAGAAACTCGAGGCTGAAAAACCTCAAGCAGATATTCAGGCAAGGCACTATGTGAATGGACGCCGCCATCTTAGCACGAGAACGTATCGCAACTTGTTGAACTTCCACAATCGCGACTGACGCAACTTATTTTCTTTTCTTAGGTCCAAATAAAAACGATGTATAGTTTAGGGCCATATTTATCTCTCAATTGTACGTTGTCAAGATTTTCTGAATAATAAAGTTCTGGTTCAATCGAATTTTCCTAGAGTGTTGTACCTTTAAAACCCGCTTGATTCATAAATTGATCCTTCTTACAACATTTCTTTCCCTTATTACAAGTAATTACTTTATCTCATTCTTGAACCTTGTAATCACCTGACCCCCAATTTAGCTAACTTGGAAGGAAGTACCTTACGTATGGACGGAGGAATGTACTGTAACAACCTAGTTCATTTATACCAATTCCAGTTCTCGTATTTCCTTAATTGTGGTATTTTCCTGATTTATCGTGTTTTGGGTGCGAATAGTATTTTACATTTTACATTGCATTCGACTCGACCCGCTTGCTTGAACTTATTTGATTCATATTTATGAATTATCCTGACTTGTTACGTAGACTGGTGCATTTTCATGTTTAGTGCATACTGGCATTTTATCTGGCATTTGCATTTTTACAATATAACATTTTAAGTCACATAAAATATCTTAAAAATACATTGCATGGCCTGCATGATACCCCTAGCCCCGTGGTAGCATCCGCGCATCTTGTTCTCGTCCCGTTCAGTGAAACGGACTTGTTTGGATGGCTACGCGCATGTGCGTGCATCCGTTCTTGGGGGTATGCACTTTTCGTTATCCGGACATTCATTTTTTATTTTTGGTCGACATGTATATTTTTCGTATTTTAAAACTGAATTTTAGACCCGACCCGCGCATGTTTTGGACTATGTTTGTATTTACCAGAATATCAAATTTTATTTATATAATATTGATTTTATAAATTGATACAAATTAAAATTTAGTTAACAAATAAAAGATTTTTTTAAATTTGAATCTAAACTAATTTCCTAACAAACTAACAACCCCTTTCTCTCTCTCTCTCCCCTCTGCATATATATATATATATATATATATATTTATATATATTTAATTTATTTAATTTTTCTTTCCTTATTTAATACACAGCCTCTTCTTCTTACTTCTTCTTCTTCTTTCTTCTTTCTTTTTCTTGATCTTGTTTCTTGATTCCGGTGATCACCGCCGGAGCCGTGCTCATCGCTGACGATCCGAGTGATCCAGTGAACGTACCTGACTTGCGTGATCTGGGTTTTGCATGGCCCAGATCCTCTACCTTTGTCGCAGGCTGATCAAGAGTATTTCCACCGTCGGGCCGAGCAGTGAGGATCATGTTAGTATCCAGTTAGTTATTTCCTTACTTTCCAGATGTTATTGTTACTTGGATTTATTGCTTCCGCATATTATTTCTTGACTCGTTTATTCTGGCTCATGGACATGTACTAGATAGTTTATTTACTTTCCTGTTCTTGATATCTCTACAGCCGTAATGTGACTGTGGAGGGATTTTTTCTATCCACAGGTAGCATGGTTGGCTCTGTCACGTGCCTATCTTAGCGCACTCTGGGAAGTGGGCCGTGACAGGGTTTGTTTGGTATCAAAGCCATAGGATTTAGGTTAATCGGGTTTGATTCTTTTGTAGTTGGGTATTGGACCCAATACACGAATCAGAAAATTCGTGATTAGGAACATGTCCTGTCATATTGTTATCATGATTCTTGAATCATATCTTTCTCTTGACCCCTGTCCTGACGATATGCAAACAACTTTGCATCTCGAGTTGAAATTCGTTTGGTTCCCTATTGTTTCTTCCATCCTATTCCTTTGATTCTGATACTAGGATTTGGGCCACTTGAACGGAGTTATGTGATTATAACTATGAACTGCAGCATGGTTACAATGCGGTACTCTATTTAAGTAACTTGGAGTTCTGGTCTTGTTTCATTTCCTTATTTCATGGTCGTTCTATTACCTTGGTTCTCTCCGTTTCATTGCTTACCAGTTTATGTTTTGCAGATTTCTTGGTGACCGATACCGGCAGTTATGGTCTTGGAAATTGATGGTCTCACTTTCCATGCTCACATTGATTGTAGGGCAAAGAAAGTGATTTTCCAGATTCCCGGACATCCGGAGTTTGTTTTGCTGGAGGTAGCAGCTCTGTCGGGCTAGTCGAGTTTAGGGCTAGCCCGACAAGCAATGTTCTTTCGTCAATGGAAGTTGATAAGGAGGAAGCGCCCGCTGTAGTTTGAGATTTCATGGACGTGTTCGAGGACATCTCGGGTTTACCGCCAAAACGAGATGTGGAGTTCGCGATTGATCTTGTTCCTGGTGCAGCGCCAATCTCAAAAGCGTACTATCCGATGGCACTAGTGGAGTTGGAAGAAGAAAAGAAGCAGGTTACCGAATTGCTAGAGAAGGGTTGAATTCACAGCAGCAATTCACCTTAGGGAGCTCCAGTTCTTCTAGTAAAGAAGAAAGATGGCACAAGGAGGATATGCATCGATTATCGAGAATTAAACCGGGTGACTATTAAGAACAAGTACCCGATCCCTCGCATTGGAGAATTGTTCGAGCAGCTTAGTGGCGCTAGGGTATTCTCGAAGCTGGATTTGTGATCCGGATATCATCAGGTCCAAGTTAAATCAGAAGATATTTGCAAGACTGCGTTCCGAACTCGGTATGGACATTACAAGTATTTAGTGATGCCATTCGGAGTCACGAATGCACCGGCGATATTTATGGACTTGATGAACCGAATCTTTTCACCGTTCTTGGACCAGTTTATAGTGGTGTTCATCGATGATATTCTGGTCTACTCGAGGAGCATTAAAGAGCATGCGGAACACTTGAAGATCGCACCGCAGACATTGAGGCAAGAAAGATTATATGCAAAGATGAGCAAGTGCAAGTTTTGGCTTGAAGAAATGAAGTTTTTGGGGTACGTCGTATCCGGAGATGGAATCGCCGTTGATCCCGAGAAGATTGCAGCAGTTCAAAATTAGCTGATTCCGAAGAACGTAGCAGAGATCAGAAGTTTTCTTGGACTTGCCGGCTATTACAGAAGGTTCGTGGAGAATTTTGCTCGTTTGGCTGAGCCTTTGACCAAGCTTACGCGCAAGAAAGTACCATTTGTGTGGACGGATAAGTGTGCGCCAGCTTTTGAGGCGTTGAAGCAGAGATTGATAACCTCTCTTATTTTGACCATACCAGACAGTTCCGGAGGATTGGTGATTCACAGCGACGCATCTGGGAAAGGATTGAGATGTGTTTTGATGCAGCATGGGAAGGTTATAGCCTACGCATCGAGACAGTTGAAGACCCATGAGAAGAATTACCCAACTCATGATTTGGAGCTAGCAGCTGTGATTTTCGCTTTAAAGATTTGGAGACACTACTTATTGGACGAAAGGGTCAAAGTATTCACCGATCACAAAAGCCTGAAGTATGTGTTCACACAGAAGGAGCTTATTATGAGGAAGCGTAGATGGTTGGAGCTGATGGCTGACTACGATCTTGATCTTAAGTACCATCCGGGGAAAGTTAATGTTGTGCCGGATGCGCTTAGTCGGTTGCCAGCAATTCAGATGTTGACTACACAGAAGGAGCTTATGGAAGACTTTCGGAGATTCGAGTTGGAGATCATGCTACCGCATTCTTCAGGACAGTTGATGCAGCTGCAGGTACAGTCGTCATTGATCGAGAGTATTAAAGTAGCGCAGTCGAAGGACCCAAGATTGCAAAGGTTTCGAGAACAGGTTGAAGCTGGACTTCGAACGGATTTGTTAATTCATGAAGATAGTACATTGCGATATGGTAGCCGTTTGTGTGTGCCAAAAGGAGATATTCGCGAAGAAGTTATGAAGGAGGCACACAGTTCCGCGTATTCCGTACATCTAGGAGGCACGAAGATGTACCGTGATCTACGACAGCATTTCTGGTGGGGAGGCATGAAAAGGGAGATTGCTCGCTCTGTAGTAAAGTGCTTGGTGTGTCAGCAAGTTAAGGCTGAACATCAAAGGGTTGCTGGTTTATTGCAACCACTTCCGATTCCTCAATGGAAGTGGGAACATATAACCATGGATTTCGTGACAGCTTTACCGCGGAGTCCAAAGGGCAACGATACAGTTTGGGTGATTGTTGATCGATTGACCAAGGCAGCTCACTTCATACTGTTTCGAGTTGGTCATTCAACGGAAGCGTTAGCAGAACGGTACATGCAGGAGATTGTGAGATTGCATGGAGTACCTGTGAGCATCGTGTCCGACCGTGACACCCGATTCTTATCACACTTCTGGAAGAGCTTACAGGAAAGTTTAGGGACTCGATTGAAGTTTACCACAGCTTATTGTTAGTTGTATGTATGCCCTAGAGGCCAGTATTGTACAGATGATGTATATTATATTGGATGCTTGGACATATATAGAGATGACTTTCTTGCTCGATATGATAGTATGCTATCTGGTTGCACTTTATCTTAACATGTACACTAGTCTCTTTATACTGTCTTATAGTTACATGTTGGTAAAGCCCTTAGGATGTGTACTTGACTACCTGGACTATGATGTAGATCATACTAGTGGGGACATGGTAGTCCATAGGTACATCCTTCAAGGTCCCTAGTCGTAGGTGTATCGAGACAGGGCATCGATATACCAGTGTAGACTAGCGTATACGCTTCTCAACCCATGAGATGGGCGATGGATGATCCCATATCCATTGGTGTTTGACATCAGAGATGGTATACGGGTGCTCAGTGGAGACTGGGTACACTGGACGGACTCGCCGAGAACTCCCAGATGGTATTATACCTCACGTCAGATGGCAGTTCTCAGGTGACACTTGTACTGGTTAGTCTGTAGACCCGAGATCGTCATAGAGTCTTGTGTGATTCCCACTGTGCTTTGATCTCCACCTTACCACGTCCATGAGGGCGTGCAAAACGGTGGTCTTTGGGTACAGTCCCGAGTCACATGGAGGCAATGAGCGATAGGAGGGGTTTCGTCTCTCCCGGTATTGGGGGTTGATGTTGCGCTGTGCTCGATTGGCCGTAACAGGGAAGTCCCTGGCCAGGGCTGATCAGAGATTTGCTGGTAAGTGTTACCAGTAGTTTCTCGACCCGTTATGAGCCTCACATCGGCACGACTTATCGGTTACTGGGGTCTGACGTTTACCACCCCTAGACTTGATATGCGACATATCAGACGAACAGACCGGACTGTACGGTAAGTGTTACTGGTTGGATTCACAGGAGTGTGAGCGGGCTAGCTCGTCGATCTTCTGATCGCTCAATACCCGGATGGCCGTTACGTTTAGCAGACCGCTTGCGGCTTGTGGGTGCATGATATGATCATCATCTGCTACCGGCGTATTGACGAGTCTTTAGAGTCCTACACAGAGGTTTCCTGGCTCAAGCGAAATGAAATAGGGGCGCATATGAGATATGTGCGGGACCGAGAATGATGCGTGTATGTGATACCGCATTTCATTCTCGCGATGAATGTTTCGATTGGTTGTATGTGATGTAACCTAGTTATCGAATCGAAGATCGATTCGATAAGTCGATACATTGAATACTAGTCGGTTATGTGCGACATGACCGGATCATTGAATCAAGTGTTGATTTAATGATTTAATGTATAATTATATATTTGATATATTACTTTGCATTAACTAGTATTGGTTCACTTTAAAGGGATTTTCTCACTTGAAAAGCACATTGTATATGTGATATATTTTGTGTGCACTTGATTGTATCATGTTAGATGTTGCATGCTAACTTGTGTTTTGTGTAAAGATTAAACCATGGTTGTGTAATGGTTAGGGTTTCCTTTTTATTACTCATTTATTTATTTATTGATTTTGGAAAGGATTATGAAGAAAAATGGTGGCTTTCTTTGTATTTAGTTGAAGCTTCATGAAGGTTTGACTTTGTTACCATTTTGTCTTCATCCTTAACCCTGACCATTCTAACTAACCATGATCTATTCTCTACACTTTACCATGGTTAGCATATGATAAGTATTGATTTTATTTTCATTTTAAAAAGCAAGACTTATCATATTCTTTCTTCTTCTTCATCATCTTCATCAAGAAAGAAAACTTGCCACCATCAATGGCAACTTGAGCAAAAGTGTGAGAAATCCAATTCTAAAGTGAACCCACCTCCTATTTCTTCACCCTCTACCTCTTGCCAAGTAGTATAGGGTGTTTTCTTCACAAGTTTCACAACTTGGTGAAGTTGGAGCTTGATCTTGTGCAACCTCGACGTAGATCATCTTCGGCACGAAGCCGACGACCTTGCCCGCCCATTTCTCTGATGAAGCCGATGCTTGAGTCCGGGATTCGAGACGGACAGTGAAAGGACGTCCACGTGGAGCTAAGGAAGTGGAGAACCGGATCTACAAAGGTTGTAGCCTCTTTCTTATAGTTAAGATGTTAACTAGTTTCCTGTTTCGCCTAAAATTCTAGTTAACGATCCGTATTAGGGTTTCTCGGCACCGAAAAAATTTGAAATTGGCATGGTTGATACCTTGTGAGACTTCATTAGCGTGCCTAGGAACCCTACACTTATCATCCTCAAACAGATGGCCAGTCGGAGAGAACGATCCAAACTCTTGAAGACATATTGAGAGCTTGCATGTTAGACTTCAAGGGTTCATGAGAGGATCATCTACACTTGGTGGAGTTTTCGTACAACAACAGCTTTCAGGCGACTATTCAGATGACTACATTCGAAGTATTGTATGGTCGCAAGTGTCGCTCACATGTTTGTTGGGACGATGTTGGAGAACGAAGATTGTTGGGACTGGATTTGATCGTGCAAACCGTAGAGAAAGTTAATACTATCCGGAATCATATGAAGGCAGCACAAGATCGGCAGAAGAGTTGGGCCGATACATCGAGAAAACCTCTAGAGTTCGCTGTTGGTGATCTAGTATTCTTGAAGATATCACAAACTAGAGGAGTGATTCGTTTTGAGAGTCGAGGAAAGCTTAGACCTTGATTCGTTGGGCCTTTCAAGATTTTGGAGCGTGTTGGAGAAGTGGCTTATCTTTGGCGTTCCCACAATCTTTGGCGTTCATGACGTGTTTCATGTATCTCAACTCCGTAAATATGTTCGAGATGAAACACACGTGCTGGATCATTCGGAGCTGACTGTACGAGAAGATTTAACCTTTGAGGAACGACCGATGTCGATTGTGGATCGAATGGAAAAGGTTCTTAAGAACAAGGTTATCCCTCTCATACTTATTTCTTGGGGAAATCACTCGCATGGAGAATCAACTTAGGAACGAGAAGATGAAATCCGGCAGAAGTTTCCACATCTATTCTTGTAGTTTCTTGATTGTATATCCTTTCTTGTTCTTGGAATTTCGAGGACGAAATTCTTTTGTATTTGGGTATAATGTAACAACCTAGTTCATTTATACCAATTCCAGTTCTCGTATTTCCTTAATTGTGGTATTTTCCTGATTTATCGTGTTTTGGGTGCGAATAGTATTTTACATTTTACATTGCATTCGACCCGACCCGCTTGCTTGAACTTATTTGATTCATATTTATGAATTATCCTGACTTGTTACGTAGACCGGTGCATTTTCATGTTTAGTGCATACTGGCATTTTATCTGGCATTTGCATTTTTACAATATAACATTTTAAGTCACATAAAATATCTTAAAAATACATTGCATGGCCTGCATAATACCCCTAACCCCGTGGTAGCATCCACGCATCTTGTTCTCGTCCCGTTTAGTGAAACGGACTTGTTTGGATGGCTACGCGCACGTGCATGCATCCGTTCTTGGGGGTATGCATTTTTCGTTATCCGGACATTCATTTTTTATTTTTGGTCGACATGTATATTTTTCGTATTTTAAAACTGAATTTTAGACCCGACCCGGGTATGTTTTGGACTATGT
Source organism: Agapanthus africanus (assembly GCA_030015575.1). Lineage (NCBI taxonomy): Eukaryota > Viridiplantae > Streptophyta > Magnoliopsida > Asparagales > Amaryllidaceae > Agapanthus > Agapanthus africanus. The sequence continues at coordinate 159,704,879 of JASDDO010000014.1, read as the reverse complement.
TTGTATTTACCAGAATATCAAATTTTATTTATATAATATTGATTTTATAAATTGATACAAATTAAAATTTAGTTAACTAATAAAAGATTTTTTTAAATTTGGATCTAAACTAATTTCCTAACAAACTAACAACCCCTTTCTCTCTCTCTCTCTCTCCTCTGCATATATATATTTATATATATTTAATTTATTTAATTTTTCTTTCCTTATTTAATACATAGCCTCTTCTTCTTACTTCTTCTTCTTCTTTCTTCTTTCTTTTTCTTGATCTTATTTCTTGATTCCGGTGATCACCGCCGGAGCCGTGCTCGTCGCTGACGATCCGAGTGATCCAGTGAACGTACCTGACTTGCGTGATCACCCTCGTGCGTTGTTTGGAACCGTTCCGTGTACCGTGCGCGCGTCGTGACATTTCGCCGATGAAGGACGTTCCGTATACATCCGTTCTTGTTCCGTCTAGGCAAGTTAATCTTGCTACATGCTATATAACTCATTATATACCTATTTAAATAAATATCACACATGTATTTTAAATCAAGCATCGCATGTTTCATATTACAGCCTTTCGACGTTCCGTTTACATTTTTATAGTGCATTTCAGATTTAGGGCATGCAAACCAATCTTAATTACATGCTACATTACTTTAGACGCATCTATTTTAACAATGGAATACCTGTATTTAAAATCATGCACCCCATATTTTTTATAACTTTTCGATGTTCCGTTTGCATCCATTCATATCATTTCAGATCTAGGTCATGAAAACTTATCTTGTTACATACTATACTATCATATACTGCATCAAATTGAATAGCTACATTTCATATTGCTTAGTTATATGTTCCGCACTTGTTAGTTTATCATTTTACGATTATGTGATACCCGTTTGCATCCATATCATTTAAAATATATATCGTCGTAATATTTCTTATTATTATCTTTAATTAGTTTATAATCTGCATTTTATAATGTTATACATTTGAAAATATTATAGTTTACACATGAAACGTCGTTGCAAAGCGAATACGACAAATCTGAAATTTACTGTACACCTTACCTTATAAAATTCATTATAAATCATAGAAAAATCATTAGTATACGTTCTTTGGTTAGTTACGAAGCTAACTCAGAATACTACAACTCTATGAAATATTTACTTGCAAAATAAATTGTTTAAATAACGTAAAATGCAAATAAAAATGTCTCTAAACTGCTGTTCAGGGAAATTCCAGCAGCAAACTTTCAATTTCGAATATTCATAGATTTTTGTAGGGACAACCTGAGATGCTTATACTTATAAAAATGAAAACCTTATTTAATTATATTTGTTTTGGTATAAGACACGTCCCTTTTGGAGAACGTTTGTTATTTTTAAGCTATTTTACAAATCAGGGTGACGCTGAATTTCTGAACGGAACTTTCTTGTGCATGGTTAATCAATACCACTTTTATAGTTATTAATCGGTTTGAATATGTTATCTATGTTAATAGTATTATATCAATATCTATTTAATAAATAATAGTGCTTGTGTTTTAATATTCAGCAAATTTTACCGATTTACAGTTTTATAGTATCCATCTGTATCCGTACGGTTTATTACATATCTAGTTGCACACCGAGACCATATTATTTCATGTTACTGTTGTATTAGTGCACCATGCTTGATAATTGTGCATCCTACATAGTCATGATGTAACCCCTGACAAAATATTTATGCATCCATGCTTTCCCGTGCATCCGTACTTGCTGCAGTTTTAGTATGAGTATCCGCTTGACACATGTGCACTACCTGTCATGACCTGATATACTACTGCTTGACTTGATACCTGATACACCACTACTTGACATGACTTGATACATGTACACTACCTGACATGACCTGATATATCACTACTTGACATGTTACCTGATCCTGTTTCTAATGCCGACAATCCTGACATGTTGTCCCGATGGACATATCCTGTTGTCTGTACAGACAAACCTGTTCCTGCTTGATCCTGTGTTAGCATTAGTCTCATATTTATAAATACCTGACTTACACACATAACTTGGGGGTATGGGGAAATCAAGAATGTAGCTGAACGTAACTCAAAGGGCTATTATATCATTTTACCGTGGTCCCGTGGGGAATGAACGGGACATAGACTCACAGTTTATTACATCATTTTACCGTGGTTCCGTGAGGAATGAACGGCGCATAGACCGATGGGTTATGATGAGGATTACATTCATTGATTTCGAATAATTTTAGAGTAGATCACCCTATAGCACAGTTTAGACTACTCACTGCACTTCACCTGTTTATATCCTGTTCACTAATTTATATTCATGTTACTGTTACTTGTTATTGATGACTTTTTACTGTTCATACTCATGCCTGCATGACTTGTTACCCCCCGATTATATTATTATTGATATTATGACGCACTGACGTCTGGGTTTTGCATGGCCCAGATCCTCTACCTTTGTCGCAGGCTGATCAAGAGTATTTCCGCCGTCAAGCTGAGCAGTGAGGATCCTGTTAGTATCCAGTTAGTTATTTCCTTACTTTCCAGATGTTATTGTTACTTGGATTTATTGCTTCCGCATATTATTTCTTGACTCGTTTATTCTGGCTCATGGACATGTACTAGATAGTTTATTTACTTTCCTGTTCTTGATATCTCTACAGCCGTAGTATGACTGTGGAGGGATTTTTCCAATCCACAGTTAGCATGGTTGGCTCTGTTACGTGCCTATCTTAGCGCACTCTGGGAAGCGGGGCGCGACATGTACTGAGGCTTTTGAGATATAGGAACAAAAGTTGACCACGGACCCTATTCTTACAGTGCCAGATAATTCAGGTGGTTTGATGATACACATCGATGCTTCAGGGAAAAGTTAGGCTGCGTTCTGATGCAGCACGTCGGGTAGTGGGTTATACCTCACGGCAGCTGATGAATCACTAGAAGAACTACCCAACACACGACTTGGAGTTAGCTACAGAGGTTTTCGCATTGAGAATCTAGAGACATTACTTGTAGAAAAGGTGGAAGTGTGCACGGATCACAAGAGTCTGAAATACGTATTCAATCAGAAAGAACTGAATATGAGACAACGCCGATGGCCGGAACTAATGGCGGATTAGGACTTGGAATTACAGTACCATCCGGGAAAAGTAAATGTCGTACCCGACGCTCTTAGCCGCAAGCCAGCGGTCATGATATTGACCAGTCAGAGGAGCATCATTGAGGATTTTCATAAGTTCGAACTAGAGGTTGTTACACCGAGTGCAATCAGGCAGTTTTGGCAGTTACAGGTGCAAATTTCACTTGTAGATTACATTAAGACTGCACAAGCTAATGATCCTCAATTGCAGAAGTTCAGAGAGCAGGTGGAAGCCGGACTAAGGACAGACTTACTCATATATCGAGACGGTTCTTTAGGGTTCGATAGCAGACTCTGCATTCCCAAGGGGGATGTTCGAGAAGAAGTATTAGCTGAGGCTCACAGTTCAGCTTATTCTGTACATCCGGGAGGCACGAAAATGTATCGAGATCTGAGGCAGCACTATTGGTGGAACGGGATGAAGCGAAAATTGCACGGTTTGTATCCAAGTGCTTAGTATGCCAGCAAGTAAAGGCTAAACACCAAAGAACAGCTGGACTGTTCCAATCGTTTCCGATACCCGAATGAAAATGGGAGCACATCACTATGGATTTTGTGACTGCTTTAACGCGGAGTCTACGAGGAAACAACGCCGTTTGGGTTATCGTCGACCGTCTTACGAAAGCAGCACACTTTATACCCTTCCGGGTGGGACAGTCGACAGAGTCGCTTGCGGAGAAATACATGCAAGAGATAGTGCAACTTCATGGAGTTCCGGTAAGTATAGTATCAGATCGAGACACTGGATTCATTTTAAACTTTTGGAAAAGCTTACAGGAGAGTCTGGGTACACGTCTCAAGTTCAGCACGGCTTACCATTGTAACAACTCTAATTTTAGTGTACAAAAATTTGTTTAAAAGTTAATGTATACTTGGGGTATTTGCATTTCCTGTGAGTACTATAAGTTTTTGTTTTGCTTTTTAATAGCAAGAAGGAGCTTGTAGCTCATTGGTAAGACCTTACACTGCTGAACCAAAGCACCAGAGTTCAAGTCCCATCACCCACATTATTTTTTAATATTGTTTTCTTTTAATTTTTAGAATTCCAAGAGTCTACATGTGCAAAACCCGTAAAACCAATAATCACAAATAAAACAAACTGGTCCAGGGGATACACCAAGAGACAACGGACACGTAGCCCCCTGACCCGGCCTGACTCGGCCGGATCGGGCCAGCAGCGCGGCTGACTCGGCCTGCGCCGCCGGCCGAACTCGGTCGGATCGCCGAGTTGTCAACATGAATCCTCTGCCTCTTTGTCTTCTGGTAACCCCTTTACACTTTAAATCATCTGTAATTTAACAGAAACAATTAAAATTCAATTAAAACTTTTTAATGCAATTTATTTTAATAAATTTTCCTATCAAAACCCTAGCCCTAGATAATCGTATAAATACCACCCCTAAACACACCCCCTCACTCACAAATTCGGTCCAAACTCTTAAGAAAACTCTTTAGAATTTTTGTGTACAAGTGGAGTTAGCGAAGGGCGAAGCTCCGGCAAAATTCCGACGACGACCCTAGGAGCTCCCGGCGACGAAACGATGCACCGAAATCTACTTCCACTCCCCCTTTCTTTCCTCTAAACCAAAAGCCAGTAAGTCCCTCCTTCCTCTTCATTTTGGTATTCTAAAACTCGTATTTCTAAACCCGACGGAAGCGGAGTTAATTCGATTTCCGATTCGGTTCTTCTTAAAAACTCCATCTTTTCTTCAATACAAACATACCAAACCCTCACATCTTGACTATTAAATATTAACAAAACATCATGAACAAGTTTCATAGCAAAATATTTCATATTGTAATTTTTATCGTATTTTTTCAGTAAAATACCATGCAGTTTAGTTTTGATATTAAACATCATATTTCTTGCTATACCTTTAAATAGATCACGAGGCAATGACCTACCTCTTTACAACACCCATATGCAACATAGCACGATACCTTTCGGGAACACAGAATGCGAGAATACGAATTTACAATTAAATACCTTTTACTATTAAAATCGTTTTCTACAAGATTACGTATTTTTACAAAACTTTGCAAAGCGCCACTACAACCCATTTTGGGGAACCCATCTGGGATGGTGTGGATTAGCGCACATCCGTGGGTTTAGTAGTGCGAGATTCAGACCTCTGCAAGGAGCATTCGGTCTCAAAAGATTTTAAAATACAAATATCTTAAGAAAATGAGATTTCTAGAAAAAAAATAATAAATTAAAATTATTTTATATAAATAAATATATATATGTATCATCAAAATATCTATTTTTAATATAATATAAATATTCAAACTTTTCTATATCAAAAGAATCACTTTACATGAAAATACCATGAAATTCCATAAAAGTTCAATACTTTACAACTAAATAACATATATTATGAAATTAGGTTTTATTCACTAAAAATGTCACATATATCAAATCTACATCTATGAAAACTCTAAAAAAGATAATTAAATACTTGAGGTATATTTTGAAAATTATACAAATTATTTTTACATAAAACCCCCTCAAGTTCAATAAATTACAATAATGACCCTAGTAAATATAGGTTTAAGCGGGACCAGTCTCTTGAGCCCCAGGGAGCCGGAGATATGAGTGCTTGCCTATTTAAGGTAGATAACTTAACAAACGGTGTTATCAAAACGGTAATCGTCTTTGAAAAAGACACAAATCCTGCCGCCCATGTGCAGCGGTTACCGATAACACCAAAACCTAATTCAGGATTTCAATTTCTTTTCTAATTGTCTGACTCAGACTGAGTCTCATTATAAATAATTTGACTTGAATATGATTCAAGTACAAACTACAATTCAATATGAATCCATGAATCTATATAATCAATCTGTTCAATCTATTAAATCTATATCGACTGAACCGAACCATGAATATACCTCCATCTACATGATTCTCCAGTTACATCCATTTACTGATATCATGGTTTCGGCAAGTCATTCATCTATACAGTCTATAATACAAGATAGTACAATTTACAATACAATACAAACAATACAATCAAGATATCGCGGGGTTTATAAGGGGTAGATTGGTACGGAAGGTGTTAGAAGTAGCATGAGACTGCAAGATTTAAGACACCTAACATGTATTCCGTTGCTATTGTACCGTGGCATAATGGTTCCTTGTACATTCCATTTACCTTGGTCTCTGGTCTACTGAGACTCCTCTCGTATACACCGGCATCCTTCTGTACCAAGCTACAAACAATAGCGTTAACACTAAATACAACTGTAAAAGGTACACACACACACTCTCTCTCTCTATCTATTCTATTTCTCCCTTATCTTTGGGACTTACCGAGCGATTGTTCGCTAACGACATTCCTTCTCTTTTTTCTTTGGAATGTTATCAGGTGATTTGGATCTTTAGGAAATTGAGCCCACCAGTGAAGACTTGGATCAGCTAGCCTACGACCCAGAGCTGTAGATTCATTGTACACATTTCATTTCAGTACTTTACTTTTCTGTTATGCCATTGTTTAGGCATTGCTTTCATTCAGATGTATTTTACTTTTACATGCATTGTATAAAAGAATGTTAATAAATAAAGTTGTTGTTCATTACATTTGTCTCTTGTGTACATTTACTTTTATATTGCTTAGATACGCTTAGCGTGTTTACTTCGGAGTAAATACGTAGCGGCCTCGTCGCGTCCTCTGCCCGTACACTGGGAAGCGGGACGTGACGGTTTTGTTGGTGGCCCATGCAGGTTAAAGCTGTATGGAACACTACCATGCAGTTCTATTCTTCATGAACAACATAAGCAATATAACACAAGAACCAGCAACTGAAAACATTCTTTACAATTCATCTTCCTTGAATCTTATCATTTCATATACTTTGAATATGTCCTAACCCAAATTTTCTTTCAAGGTTATAGATTCCCCAAACAACACCAGCACCAACTTCAACAACACTCCACCACCACTACCAATCACACCTGCCGTCCCTGCTCCGATCAACGAGCGGACGGTTCTGCTTGAGGCAATCCGCAGCTTCCTGGAAGGACAGCAGCAGCAGACTGCTTTTTTAATGAAACGACCAGAAGCAAAAGCACCTGGGGTGAAGCAATTCAAGGCTTTGCACCCCAAACAATTCTCGGGAAAAGAGAGCCCGCTGGAAGCTGAGGAATGAATGGGCTCAGAGTATCGAAGATGATCTGGTAGCGGCACAAGTGCCAGAGATAGCTTGGGTCCGTGTTGCAAAACTGCAGCTCACGGACAATGCACGGGTCTGGTGGAAGGCGGAAGAAAGCCGTCTTGATCAACCCATCGAATGGAAGACTTTCCGAGACATGTTCGACACAAAGTACTTTCCTGAGACTTCCAGGTTCGATATGGAACATCAGTTCATCCATCTACAACAAGGTTCAATATGGACCAAGTCGGTAGATGAATATGACGCTGAGTTCACCATGCTCGGTCGGTAAGATATGTCCCAATAATTCGATTTTTCAATATATCACATACTACACAGCTAACACAATACTTTAACAGATTTGCAGCACACCTGATACCGAAGAATGAGATCAGAGCCCGTCGATTTCAACAAGGTTTGGATTCGGAGATCCAGGCTGCACTAGCCACAGGAGATTTTCCGACTCATGAATCGGCTCTGAAAGCTGCCTGCTGTTATGAGGCAGTGATAAAGATGAGGGGAAGATCTCAATCTGCTGGGGTTAAGTGCCCTGCAAACCAGATGGCAGGAGGAGCCTCATCAAGGCCACCATTTGTGCCAAGGAGACCGGGAGTACCAATCAACAGGTCCAACCCAGTCTTTTGTACCTACTGCAAGAGAGTTGGACATATGATGAAAGACTGCCGATGAGCCAACCGTCTTTGCTTAGTTTGCGGCTCAGCTACTCATGATATTGGGTCTTGTCCCCAAAGACAAAACCCAGTTGCTGCACCCAGGCCAGCAATCACTTATCCGCAGAGACCAGCCCTTCAAGCACCTGCTCCAAGACTTGCATTACCTGCTCCACCACCTAGAGGACCACCGACTGCACCTCCTCCTCATCAGTTCCATCAAGCTCAACGGAACGTTCCAAGGAATGCTCCTCAGGCCAGGAGGAATGTACCACGGCGACAGGCTTTCACGATGACCGTGGAAGAAGCTGAGGCCACTAGCCAAGTCATCACTAGTAACCTTTTCTTCTCAACCTTTTCTTTCAGTCTTAATACCTATCCACATATTTTTCCTATACCTAAAACATATCCCACATACCTTAGGTACAATCTTAGTAGCCTCACTTCCTGCACTAGCACTCTTCGATACTGGAGCATCTCACTGCTTTATGTCGCAACGGTTCATCCGAACTCATGCGATTCCAGTCACACCGCTTGTATCCAGTTGGAATGTTAGTTCGGGAAATGGCATTCTAAAAGCAACGATGGGATACAGCTTGTGTCCAGTAGTCGTCTGCAGCAGAGAATTCTATGCTGACTTCAAGGTGCTGGACATACCGAACTTCGATATAGTTCTAGGTATGGATTGGCTCGGAACATTTTATGCTACCATTGACTGTCGTCAAAGGAGGGTAGTGTTCGAGATTCCAAACCATCCGGTCTTCTATTTTAAAAGTGGAGACCATACCCTGGAGCCAAGTACTTACAAGGCAAAACCAAAAAAGGCAGTTATTGCAGCAACCCAAGAGGAGGAAGAATCAAAGCCAGAAGTAGTTCGAGAGTTCGACGATGTGTTTCCTGACGATATATCAGGTTTGCCTCCCGATTGAGCTCTTGAATTCAGCATTGATTTAGTACCAGGAGCACAACCGGTGATTAAAGCACCTTATCGATTAAGTCCGGAAGGTTTGAAGGAAGTCAGAACTCAGTTGGACGAATTATTGGCGAAAGGATGGATTCGTCCCAGCACGTCAAGTTGGGGATCACCAGTACTGCTTGTGAAGAAGAAGAAAGGTTCATACAAAATGTGCATCGATTATAGAGTTTTGAACGAAGTAACGATAAAGAACAAGTGTCCGCTACTGCGCGTCGACGATTTATTCGATCAGCTAAGTGGATCTTGTATTTTCTCCAAGTTAGATCTTCATTCAGGTTATCATCAGGTGAAGGTCAAGGAATCGGATATCGACAAAACAGAATTCAGAACTCGATATGGACATTACGAATTTCTTATAATGTCATTTGGAGTGACCAACGCACCAGCAATATTCATGAACCTAATGAATCAAGTTTTCTGGGAGTACTTGGACAGGTTCGTTGTCATCTTCATCGACGACATCCTGGTGTATTCTAAGAGTCGGAAAGAACACGCCGAACACCTACGAATTGTTCTGGAAACTCTACGACAACATCAGCTCTATGCCAAGTACAGCAAGTGCGAGTTTTGGCTAAGTCAAGTTGGTTTTCTTGGACATATCGTATCAAGCGAAGAAATCTCTGTTGATCCAGCGAAAGTTTCAGCAGTAAGCGAATGGCCGACACTAAAGTCAGTGAAGGACATTCGAAGTTTCTTGGGTTTAGCTGGATATTACAGAAGGTTCATTGAAGGCTTTTCGAAGATAGCAACACTTCTGACCAAGCTCACACGTAAAGATGAAGAATTCGTGTGGTCAGAAGCATGCAAACAGGCTTTCGTAGAACTTAAGTCAAGGTTGACATCAGCGCCTATTCTCGTTATACTGGACCAATCTGGAGGTTTCGAAGTGCATTGTGATGCATCCGGTAAGGGATTAGGATGTGTTCTACATCAGCACAGAAAGGTTGTGGCTTATGCTTCAAGATAGCTAAAGATTCATAAGCGCAATTATCCGACGCATGATTTGGAGTTGGCAGCCGTCATCTTTGCTCTCAAGATTTGGCGCCATTATCTTCTTGGTGAACGAGTGAATATATATACAGATCACAAGAGTCTGAAATATGTGTTTACTCAGAAGAAACTTAATATGCGGCAGAGACGATGGTTAGAACTCATGGAAGACTTCGACATCAACCTGCAATATCACCCAGGGAAGGTGAATGCGGTACCTGATGCACTTAGTCGCCAATCATTAGCAATGCATCTCACCGCTCAGTGGAAGCTTCAACAAGACTTTCATCAGATGGAGATTGAAGTGGTCATGCCAGGTAACGCTTCAAGTTTGATGAATTTACAAGTTCAATCTACAATTGCCAATCAGATCAAAGTAGCTCAAGCAAGTGATGCTAAGTTGCAAAAGATCAGAGAACGAGTAGAGAATGGACTCAGAACAGATTTCATCATCCATAAAGACGGATCTTTGAGATACGGCAGCAGATTGTGTGTACCAAAAGGTCCTGTTCGGGAAGAGTTAATGAAAGAAGCTCACAGCTCTCCCTACTCAGTACACCCTGGAGGTACAAAAATGTACAAAGATCTACGTCAGAATTACTGGTGGAATGGAATGAAGCGTGAAGTAGCCAGAAGCGTCGCTAAATTCTTGGTGCGTCAGCAAGTAAAGGCTGGATATCACAGGACTGCTGGATTACTTCAACCGTTACCCATCTCAGAATGGAAGTGGCAACACATCACAATGGATTTTGTGACCGCGCTTCCTCACAGCATAAAGGGTAACGATGCGGTATGGGTCATTGTGGATCGACTCACAAAGTCGGCTCACTTCATCCTATTTTGAGTTGGCCAATCAACTGAGACATTAGCAAAGAAGTATATAGAGGTAAGAATCTATTTAAGATTTAAACTCTTCAAATATGTACTGTCTCTGATACCCATGAACTCATATAGGAAATTGTGAGACTTCATGGAGTACCGGTATGCATTGTCTCCGATCGTGACACCAGGTTCCGATCGCAATTTTGGCAGAGACTGCAAGTAAGCTTGGGAACAAGTCTGAACTTCAGCACGGCTTATCATCCACAAACTGATGGTCAGTCTGAGCGAACTATTTAGATCTTGGAAGATATGCTCAGAGCATGTATGTCGGACTTCGGAGGATCGTGGGAAGATCACCTACATCTTGTGGAGTTTTCATACAACAACAGCTACCAAGCAAGTATTGGAATGGCACATTTTGTAGCGCTCTATGGAAGGAAGTGTTGATCGCCATTAAGTTGGGACGATATCGGAGATAGAGAACTTCTTGGACTTGAAATGATAGTAGCAACTGTTGGTGTGGTTCGTACTATCAGAGAAAAGATGCGCATAGCCCAAGATCGACAGAAACACTGGGCTGATGCAAAGCGACGTCACTTGGAGTTCTTACCAGGAGATCACGTATTCTTAAAGATATCTCCACACCACGAAGTGAACCGATTTGGAAGACGGGGGAAGCTCAGTCCGAGATACATTGGACCGTTCGACATACGCGAACGAGTCGGTGAAGTGGTATACCGCTTGGCACTTCCACCTTCATTGGAAGAAGTGCACAATGTGTTCCACATATCCCAACTCAGAAGGTATGTGAGTGACCCCAGCCACATTCTCAATCATTCCGAGCTCACTGTACAGCCGGACTTATCTTGTGAGCAACAACCTGTGGAGATCCTGGATAGAAAAGTGAAGTCACTTCGGAATAAGGAAGCCAACTTGGTTCGAGTGATGTGGAGAACAGAAACTCCAGGAGAATCAACATGGGAAAGGGAAGATGAGATGCGTGCAAGATATCCTCACCACTTTGTAAACTAGTCCTTAAAATAAAATGGTAAATTTCGAGGACGAAATTTTTGTAAGGAGGGTAGACTGTAACTGTTCCCTCACAAAATATCAGGAAAAACCCCAATAGGGCATCACGTGCCCACACATGACCAGGGTTACGTGCTGACACGTGATGGTTTCCTGGGGATTCTGCTGAAATAGAATTAAATTCTAATCAAACAAGCAATCAGTGGAGTCACGTGCCCACACGTGATGGGCCTTTAAAAGCCCACTGAAGAGAATTAAAAGTGTAATAAAACAGTAAGAAATACCCCCAATGGGGCATCACGTGTCCATACGTGACCAAAGGTCACGTGCAGACACGTGATGGGTTCTTAATCTCTTTAACTAAAAGAATTAAATTCTATTTAAATGATCAAACAGTGGGATCACGTGTCAACACGTGATAGGCTCTTAAGCCTTCTAAACTAATAGAATTAAATTCTAATTAAGAAGGAATCGAGAACCCTAACTGGAAAAATATTTCTCTAAATCTTTCCAAACAAAAAATATTGTTCTCTGTAAAGTGGAGCACCATTGGATTAAAAATCCAATGGTGATTAAAAATCACCAATTTATAGAAAGATTCTATAAAAGGAAAGATTTCCTTGAAATTCACCAAGAATAACAAACAGAATATCTTTTGGATTAAAAATCCAATGGTGAATAAAATTCACTGAGTGATCTAAAAGATCATGTTGGTTATAAAAGCAATTAAAATCTTTCAATGAAAGATTGACTAAACAAACTGATTTTTTTCTTTCTCCTATAAATAGGAGCCAAGAAGAAAAGAAAAAGGATTTTTTTTTATAAAAACACAACAATAGAGAGGAAAAAGAGAGGAGAATTTAATTCTCAAGAGAGAAAAGAAGATCTCTTCAGAGAAAAAAAAACTCTAGGTGAGAAGAAAAAGAAGAAGTTCATTCTACAAGCTCTCACAAAATAAAAAAGAATATAATTCTTAAATTAAGAGTTTAACTCTTCTGAATAAGAACTTAGTTCTTCTTTTGGTTGAAGGTCTGCAGAAGCAGATCTCCCCATAAGTTGAGAATTTAATTCTCATCGGGGAGATTTTGCCATACAGATCTAAAACCTAAGGGAAGATCTAAGTTTAGATAATTCAATTCTCATATCAAAGCAATTAGGAATTTAATTCCTTCAAGCAAAATAGGTTTAAAACTTAATACAAGAACTTAGTTCTTCCTTTGGTTGAAAATCTGCAGATGCAGATCTTCCCATAAGTTGAGAATTTAATTCTCATCGGGGAGATTCTGCCATGCAGATCCAAAACTTAGAGAGAGAATCGAGTTTACAGAATTTAATTCTTCCAAATATATAGGAATTTAATTCCTCTAAAAAATTAGGGTTTAACCCTACAAAAGAATTTAATTCTTAAAACAAGGGACTTAAAACTCTCCATGCACGTAAAGAAATCAATATCCAACCTGGTCACGTGGCAACACGTGACCCTCCCCCTCAATGATCAGAAAGGAAACGAACAAGATTAGGTCACGTGCCCCCACGTGACCCTTAAACAGACTTCTCAAAATAAAGAAGGGCAGAACAGATTTTGGGTGGCTCACGTATCCCCACGTGACCCTTAAACAGACTTCTCAAAATAAAGAAAGGCATAACGGATTTTGGGTGCCTCACGTGTCCCCACGTGACCCTTAAACAGACTCCTCAAAATGAGAAAGAAAAAGCTTGGAGGCAATGCCTCACGTGCTCACACGTGACCCTCAAAACTAAAGGGAATAAAGTCAAAGGCAATACTGACCTAGGGCGCCTCACGTGTCTCCACGTGACCCCTGACTAACACCTTTTTAAAAGGGAAAATGAGGGAAAACAGAGGAATTAATACCCAATACATGGGCACTATCACGTGCCCACACGTGATGATTACAAAGATTAAGTGTTTAACACTTATTTGAATATTTTGGGAAGAAAATAAAGGAGGTTTGGCCCAATTCTCAGGCGCCTCACAAGACCCCACGTGACCACCTCATTTCTAGTGTTTAACACTATTTTGAGCGTTTTGTCCCTAGTGTTTAACACTATTTTAAGTGCATCACGTAGGAACACGTGATCGTCAAATATGTGTTAGTATTTAACACTATTTTCAAACCAGTCTTAGCCCAAAATCAGTTAAGTTTTCCAGAGACAAGATCTCCCTTTTGATTGAGCCCCAACTACATCCTTCCAAACTTGATCATTTCATGTGACATTCAAAGTAAAGTCCAGAGCTATAATGAATGGCTAGTGCTCAGCCAAAAATAAAATGTTGTCAAAGCCCCCAAACCCCTGTTTAGCATTGCTAAATAATAGGGGGCTGAACCCAGACAAATGTTCAACAGTCCAAACAAAGGTCTAACATTTTAAACTTAATTGGACTTAGCCCAAGTTGGCCATAAGTCCTCAATTCAGATTTAACTGAGCCCATGTGCTCATAATCTAATTAATTGATCTTAATCCCAAATTGGACTACAGATTTCCTAATCAACATTGGTTCAAGGGTACATCTCTTCACTTCTTTGATATCTGTCGTTGTAATCCTTTAACGTCTTCAGAGAGGTGATGGGTCCCGACAACCATAAATTTCATAGACTATGACGTCTTTAAACTGGACTGTGGGGTCCTTAAACCCATAGACTATGATGTCCTTAACCTTGGACTGTGAGGTCCTTAAACTCATGGACTATGATGTCCTTAACCTCGAACTGTGGGGTCCTTAAGCCCATGGATTATGATGTACTTAACCTCGGACTGTGGGGTCCTTAAGCCCATGGACTATGATGTCCTTAACCTTGGACCACCATGTCCTTAAACTGGTAATTGACCGCAATATCCCTAAACTAAACAATAAAGCCCAAACGCTCTCTTGTTGGATCTAAATGATCCCGTTGAGTTGATCTTAGTCTAAATTTAGACTAACGTATTCTCAACAAACGTTTAAGTTGATCTTAGTCTCAAATGAGACTAACGTATCCTTAAACCCAACCCCAAACCCAAATCTAAGAAAATACGGATTTGGACTAATCCACGCCCTACGGGCGACAACATAAATTAGTCTCCGTATATAATCCACGGGCAACCAAAAACAAAACAAACACCCATGACACGAAGTGACCATCTGGAGAAGGAGAAAGTGGTTACCGCGATGCGGTAGCGTAATTAACTGCAGGGGCTTGCGTCTGCAGGGAAGAGCGTCCCCACAATCAAAAACCCCTCAATGAGGGGGAATCTGACGAAATATGCTACATCGGCCGCATCCGTTTAAACCTTCGATACATGGTGTCATAAATCAACTTGGCATCTTCGGAGAGGTGGACGGATAGCACCAAATAGCATCTGCCCCCAAATTCAGCCCGGACGTCCCAACTTCCCGGTCTCTGTGTTTTCGGCGGAGAACAGATTCTGGCACGCCCGGTGGGACATCTTCCTCTTTCCACTCCACACTTCGTGTATCGTGTTCGTGAACGAATCGCGGTTTGATATGGTTGCCCTTGGGTTCGAGGTACTAAGATTTGGTTTTGCTCTCGTGCAGAAAACAGAAGATCAATGGCCTCCAACTGCTCCAACTGCAACTGCAACTCCCGTTCCGCCTTATCTGGAGGTGTAACCTACAGGCCCCAAGCGGCCTCCCTGTTCAAGATGCCGGTGGAGCAAGTAACTCAGGCCACCACTGGGTTGTTCTTTGGGACCATGATCCCACCGATGAACTTCAACGCCCCTATACCATTGCAAGAAGCTCTGAAGAGCTCGGTCTTTAATCAGCTCACCACTACTGCGTCCCCTCTCAACAGATCGTCCAGCCCCAACGCCTCAGTCTTTGACAGACTAGGCCAAAGCTCCAATGGTGCCGTGAAGAAGCCTGTGATACTAGAAAGGGTTATCCTAAAAAGGATAGCCATTCCCGCTCTCGAAGTTGTCAAAGCAGCTTCTCCTGCCAAAGGGTCGGTCTTTCCAAGACTGACTATTCCGGCTCCCACTCCAGGCGAAGTCCTCAAAGCTGCTTCCCCTGCCCAGAGGTCTGTCTTTGACAGATTGGACATTGCTTCTCAACGGACATCGGTCTTCAAGAGGCTGACGCCAGCGACAACCCTTCGCCAACACAAGGGGTATGAGGAAGTCACCCCTACAGCTGAGAAAATCCCAACGGCTCGACACGCTCGACATCACCACCGGCGCCGAGTAAGAAAGGCTGGGGGCAACTCTCCTTCTGGACTGACTCCGCCGGCTTCAACGGTGGAAATCGATGCTGCTGTTCTAACTGGGAACAAGTTTGAAACGCTAAGGAGGGTGCGCAAAAACCCTCCGACTGTCGTGCTGAAGAGATCTCCTCCACCTGTGGAGAATGCTACAGAAAAGAAGCGGAGCAGCCCCCTCAGCGGCTGTCCTCCAAAATTTACAAAGTCTGGCGACAGGTCCAGGAATCGGTGATTGACCAGGACTACTCTCGCCGACCAAAGAAGATTAAAGCTCGGCAGGAAAAGAGCCATCCCATGGTACTACAGAAGATGTCATCCGTCTGGGTGCCCGCTGCAACGGCTCCCTCAACTTCAACCACTCACAAGATAAGGAGGCCGGAGAAAGCCCCTTTGACCGCGGCGAACCGCAAGGACGCTGAATCTAAACACCCCTAGTCTGGGGTCATGGTGACACATACCATTTATATGGCTTCCGGAAAAGAGGAAAGCCATGATTTTATGGGCCATCGACCGCTTACCCGATCGATAACAAAGGCTCAAGAGCAACAGCAGCAAAAACTTCAAGAGATGCTGACTGCAATGGTCGCACTCACTGGGCCGAAAGAAAATCCAGAGACCTCAGAGCAGCGTTAAGAACAAGAAACTGATGCTGAATTCCTTCGAAGAATGCTTGAGAAGAAGGACAAAGAGGCTGCGGAACAAGCGGCCAATATAAAACGAATGGCACTTCTCTTCCAAGACATGGTCGGGATGATGATACAACCGGATCCTCCGGCTGAAGACCCTCCGATTGTCCTTGAAGATGACAGAGAGGAAACATCGAACCCTCCTCCGGCTCTTTCAGCAGCCAAAGAGGAGACCATCTCAAAGGTCGTTTTGGATGATTACATCGCTCAGCAAATACGAGCTCATCATGCGAGCGAAACGGCCAGACAAATTGTTAAAACTAGACGACCCTATCTAGGCTGGTATGACCAAATAAGGTACCCGCCGGGATATACGATCCCTAAATTCCATGTATATAAAGGGACGGGCAATCCCCACCAGCATGTCTCCTAGTTCAGGGCTCTATGTGGCAACACTGGAGGTGACGATAAACTGCTCCTTCGCCAGTTCGTCGGCAGCTTGTCGGAGACAGCGTTCGAATGGTACTCTGAACTCCCGAACGACTCTGTCTAAACTTTTGCAGAAATGGAGCTACTATTCACCCAGCGATTAGCGAGTGCTAGTGAACGTACCCCAATAACGGCATTGATCAATGCCAGGGTGAAGCCTGGAGAAACATGGGTCCAGTATGCAATACGGTGACGAAATTTATGGTCGAAATGCGAGCAGCGCATCGAAGAAGCACCTGCGGTGGGCATGTTCGTGGGAACTCTTGACCCTCAAGCGACCATCTCCCAATTTATGATGTTTTTCAAGCCCACCCCCTTTCAAGCCTTGATTGACAAACTGGCCCAAATGGACCAGATGGATCACAGACCTTCTTCTTTAAAGGCGGAACCTCGAAATGAAAAGGGAAAAGCGAAAGCGACCTTCGTCGCCAATGCTCAGCAGCAACCCGGTTGTTCAAGGTTAACTGCTCGCTAGGAGGATAGGCAGTGATTCTTTAACGAGAAGCTGAAGCGCCCTTATTCGTTTCCCCGGGATAAAACGAAAAGACTATTTGAGCTGGCAGTGTGCAATAGGCTCATCACCTTGCCAGATCCAAAACGCTCGCTACAACCTGGCGAAGCTAATAATCCTAACTATTGTCCCTATCATCAAGCAATAGGCCATCCAATTGAGAATTGCTTCGTCTTCAAGGGCTGGATTGAGGACCAGTACTAATAGGGAAAATTCGCACTTTCGAGAATTGGAAAGTAAACCCGCCTCAGCCACACGCTCTTAAAAGGGAGGATACACCTGGGGCATCGTGCTCTTTTATTAAAGAAGCTCCATGGGAGGTCACTCTTTCAGCCAAGACGAAAAGAATGCTGAAGGATCTCCAAACATGCCCGGCAATCAGGTGGAAGAATCCACTAGAACCCGAGATCATCGAGGGAATGCTGAAACCACGCCCAACTCCAAAAATTAGTGGTGATAGTCAAAGCGCTTGCACCCAGCCGTCAAAGTCTTCGAAAAAGAAGAAGTAGACCAAAAAGCCTGTGAAGCCTGATGACAAGTGCACGGAACTGCAAAAATATATCGACGCGCTGGAAGAATATAACCATAAGGCGTGGACCCCAGTCACACTCCAAGAATTTCTCAGCCACATCCTTGAGGACGGAGATGATGACAATGGAGAAGACTCGTCGGATGAGACTGAAGATTATGTGGCAAGCTGCCATGTGATCTCTCACTCGTCGATAGACAGTGAAGAAGCTCCAGACGCAGAGAAACTGGGGGCAGATCCTGAGCCGGAACTTCTAGAGCCATCAGACGAAATGATTGATGCATTCCTGAACGAAGCTCTTCTTAAAAGCAAAGCTGATCGAGAGCGCAAGATGGCCGTATTTGAAAAGGCCAAATGCCGATGACTAGACGAGAGGGTCGAAACACTCCCACCAGATCAAAATACATCCGCCGCAAATAAAAGCAGGCTCAAGACGAGGAAAAGGTTCGCCAAAGTCATATCGATGGGAATGAAGCTACCACCCTCCGAAGGAAACACTCCTGATGAAGCAGATATACATCCTAGCTACTGTTTATATCATCGAAAGATTGCGCACCCTACCAAAGAGTGCAACGCTTTTAAAAGCTGATGGCAGGGATATGTTGCTCACCGACAACATTTCAAGTGGAGGAAATGCAAAACTCGTCAGGATCAAAGAAATACGACCGAGGAGCGCAAAAGAACTACCGGCAACTGTCACATGGTTGATAGCAAGGGATCGCAAGTTCTCACCTTTGGGAGCGATTCTGATGAAGAAATAGCCCTTGGCCCTCTCTTCAAAGAACCCACATCCGAGATGGAAGAAATGAAGACCTGCGAGAACATTCAGCTGCGCAATCGTACGCTGCCCGAAAAGAATCTCGGGCCAGCAGACAATGGGTCGAATAGAAAAGATAAGGGGAAAGAAAAAATCCCTGAGAACATCGCCCTAGATGATCAAGTCGTCAAAGAGCTGACTGCTAAGGACCCGCCAAAGAAAAGCAAGGTGGACTACAACGTTCTAGCACACTTGAGGAAGCTACCTTCGCAGCTAAGCATTCTCGATGCCCTCTTGTTATCAAAAGAAGCAAGAGATTCTCTGATCAAGGCGTTACGAGAGCCCGAACAGTTCCAAACTTTCCTCGCCGAAGAAAAGATGAAGGATGAGCTGGAAGAAGTACACACGGCCGATATCACTTTCGGTGATGAAGATCTCCTATCTCGGGACGTGCAAGCATAACCGTCCCCTCTATGTCTCTGGATACTGTCATGATATCAAGATAGGCAAAATCCTGGTTGACAATGGGTCCTCCGTTAACCTCCTCAATGTAAGAGTGTTGAAGAAAATCTGCTTGAGAGTTCAACACCTCGCCCGGGATAAGATCACTATCTCCGGGTTTGACTCCCAGTCATCACAGACGCTCGGGTCTGTGATATTAACGTTGCGCTTTGGGCTGCTAGTCACCGACATCAAGTTTCACGTCATTGACGCTAAGACCTTCTATAACGCTTTGCTCGGCCGGCCTTGGCTACATGAGTATAACATTATCCCTTCTACACAACATCAGTGTATGAAGTACTTCAAAGATGGTCTTGAGTACACTGTGACAGGAGAACTAAACCCATTTTCCGTGAACGAAGTCCGCAAATATGAGGATGCTAAGTACTTCCTGCCAGATTTTGAAGACACGGAAAGATGTCGTAAACCGGAGGACAAGAACAAAGATATCACCACTATTCCGGTCTTCGGGAGTGATACCGAGGAGGAAAAAGAAATAGTTTATTCAGGGCCGCCCCAATGCAACAAGCCGGGATCGTCCACCCCTATTATGGTCTTCGGCAGCGATTCAGAAGATGAGGTCAATGCTGTATTCTCTGCTCGGCCGTTGATGCAAGCCTTCGCTGATGATGATCAAAGTTTGCAAGTTGCCATGGTTCTACAAGAGCATTACAAAGAGCTCGATGCACTTGAAACGTATAGTGTGCAAGAACTGCAGACATTTTATGTCCCTCCCAGGCGAAGAGTTGAAAAGACGATCCTCTTTTATCGATCAACAGAGACCAAAATGGAAAAAGAAATTTGGCATGGTACCGATTCTACACTTGACAAGCTCCAGCCTATCCGTCTGCCCAGATACTACACAGAAGGATTAAAAAGGCTGTTGAAGCGTCAAGGCACATCCTTCAAACTTACTGCTCGACAAGCACAAATCTATAACAGGATCTGGAACGTCCCCGGAACTCAATGAAAGTTGCCCAATGGGAGAATGGAAACGATCGGGCTTGGATATGTTCAATCCAAGAGACGGGAACGATTCCATGACTGCTGCATTATACATGAATTTGATGAAGAAGGAGATGTTCTGTTAAAAGACGCTAACCCTGAACCAAAACGAGGTCCTGCCATGAAAACGCCAAGTCCGTCATTTGAAGAACAGATGGACAAGTTGATAAGGGAAGCGAGTCAAAAAGTCCGGGATGACCATAGCCACGAAATGGCCATTTACGAGAAAGCCAGGACGCAGCGCCTCTTTCAGCAGGCCGCGGAGCATGACAATGCTCTTCGTCGCCAACCTGTCATACAAAAGACCCGGCGCAGAGGAAAAAATAAACCAAAGAACGGAAAAAAAGTTCGACAGCGGCCAAGCGGGTCTAAGAAGCCACGCGATCAAGAATCGAGCAGCCGGGATCCGTCTCTTATAAAGAAGATGGGTCGAGCATATTCTTTTCCCCAAGACAAGACAAAGAAGATATTCGATCTTATCATAAAACATCAGAAGATGACACTCCCGCAGTCCACGCACCCCGAGAAAGCAGACGAGGTCTCTCACCCAGACTATTGCTCCTATCACCGAGCAATAAGACATCCTCTCGAAGACTGCTTCACCTTCAAGAACTGGGTTGAAGACCAATACCAACAAGGAAGGTTCGCTCTATCCAACGGTTGGAAGGTAACCCCACCATAAAAGCATGAACCAAAAGCCACGTATGAGGCTGGAGTAGAACCAGATCAACATCGGTCTTGGAAGCGATCTTGTACCTGTCACGTGATAACACTGTCAGAAGAAGAGCCCGAGAATATGGATGACCTCCCCTGGTGCTTCGAAAACGATGATGACGAGATGATCTCAGAGTTTCTACCGGCGCCAAAAGAGCTGGAAGATGGGATACATACTACTGCAGATAACCTCAGAAAAATCGACCTGGGGAAGGCAAACGACCCACGGCCGACGTTCGTCAGTGAGCTGTTGTCTGAAGAAAAGGTGGCTACGCTCAACGACGTGCTCATGCAGTATAAAGACTGTTTCGCATGGAACTATTCCGAGATGCCGGGATTAGATCCAGAGATTGTTGTGCACAAATTGGCAATATCTCCGGACGTCAAACCGATCAAACAAGCACCGAGAAGAATGCGGCTCGAGCTTGAGATGAGCATCAATGCCGAGGTCAAGAAGCTAATCGACTCCGGCTTTGTCCAAGAGGTTCAGTATCCTGATTGGATCGCCAACATCGTCCCAGTAATGAAGAAAAATGGGACGGTGCGCATATGCGTGGACTTCCGGGATCTCAACAAAGCTTGCCCGAAGGACGACTTTCCAGTACCGGTCACCGAGCTGATGATAGATAATACGTCCACTCATGAAGTTTTCTCCTTCATAGACGGCTCATCGGGATACAATCAGATAAAGATGCATCCCGAGGACCAGAAGCATACCGCTTTCCGGACCCCTTTGGGCATATTCTGTTACAGAGTGATGCCTTTCGGTCTAAAGAACGCCGGTGCCACCTATCAGAGGGCCATGACGAAGATCTTCGATGACCTCATACATGAAGTCGTCGAATGCTATATCGACGACCTTGTGGTGAAAAGCAAATCGCACGAGGAGCATTTAGAGCATCTGAAGATCGTGTTTCAGTGCCTTCGGAAATACAACTTGAAGATGAACCCTCTCAAATGTGCGTTCGGAGTTTCCTCGGGCAAATTCCTAGGATTCATCGTACGACATCGAGGCATCGAGATAGACCCGTCGAAGATCAAGGTGATCATTGAAATGCCTCCGCCAAGGACCCTCAAGCAACTGCGGTCTCTCCAAGGAAAGCTCGCATATATCCGGAGATTTATAGCCACTCTCTCAGGCAAGTGTCGTCCTTACAGTCACCTAATGAAGAAGGGAACCCCGTTCGTTTGGGATCGCAAATGCCAAAGCGCACTGGACGAAATCAAGCAATACCTGCAGAATCTGCTGGTGCTGACTGCTCCGGTCAAGCGAAAGCCACTCATTCTGTATACAACCGCCCTTGAGGGTTCCTTAGGCGCGCTATGGGCACAAGAGAATGACCAAGGGAAGGAGAGAGCCCTTTACTACTTGAGTCGAGTTCTCCTGGGGGCAGAAAAAAATTACTCCCCCATTGAAAAACACTGCTTGGCGTTGATCTTCACGATAACGAAGATCAGACATTATGCATTGGCACACGAGGTCCATCTTATATTAAAGGTAGATCCCCTCAAATATTTGATGTCAAAGTCCATATTAACGGGACGTCTCGCTAAATGGGCCCTGCTCTTGATGGAGTTCTCGATAACTTATCGTCCCCTCAAGGCAGTGAAAGGCCAGGCCATCGCCGACTTCCTCGCTGAGCATCTGATACCTGCTGACTCTCCCTTGAACTGCGAATTGCCAGACGAACACGCGTTTGACACAATCGACAGGGCGAGAAGAGAGAATGATACCCGGTAGGAACTCTACTTCGATGGAGCATCTTCCATGAAGAAGCGCAAACAAGCCATCCCCATAAATCTGGGGTGGGCCTCATCTTCGTGACTCCACAAGGAGGGATAATGCGCTTTGCCTTCTCCTTGACAGAGTCGAGGACAAACAACGAAGCCGAATACGAAGCTTTGATAGCAGGTCTTGAGATCACTGTTGACATGGGAATTGAAAACCTTCTTATATACGGAGATTCCCAGCTAATCGTTAGTCAAGTAAATGGCGACTATCAAACGTGCAAACCAGAGTTGGTGAAGTACGGCGAGAGAGTGTAGCAACTGCTGACTCAAATTCCTTTCTACACCCTGGAAAGCATACCGCATGTAGAAAATAGTAAAGCGGATGCATTAGCCAAACTCGCTAAAGAACTGGCCAACAAGAACCTCGATGACGTAAGGATCGTCGTGCAAAGCCGTCGGGTTCTCGCACCGGCAGAAATATCTCCGGAATCTTCCGAAGAAAATGGAGCGACTGAGCAAACGGCCCTACAAATAAAAGACCAGGAAAAGGCTAAGGATTGAAGGGAAGTCTTTATAGATTACTTCAAATCCCGTCGAGCACCTGAGGATGCGTCGTCAAGACATTAGCTCATGAAACGAGCTCTATCTTTTGCCTTCGTCAATGATACTCTGTATAAGAGATCATTTGATGCTCTATGGTTAAGATGCCTGGGACCTGAAGAGGCAAGGAGAGTCGTCCAAGAAACTCACGACGGAATCTGCGGTTCTCACTAAGCCGGGCCGAAGATGAAGCTGAAGATCAAAAGGATGGGCTATTATTGGCCCACAATGATTCAGGACTGCTTCGAATACGCGAAGCAGTGCCACTCGTGCCAGATTCACGGGGACTTTATCCACCAGCATCCAAATCCGCTACACCCAACGGTGGCTAGCTGGCCGTTCAAAATGTGGGGAACTGACATAATCGGCCCCATCGAACCAGCGTTGTCCAGAGGACATTGGTTCATATTGGCAACCACCGATTACTTCTCCAAGTGGGAAGAAGCAGAACCACTAAGAGAAGTGAAGACGGAGAATATTCTCCATTTCTTCAAGACATACGTCATTTATCGGTTCGGCACTCCGCGACGGATTATCTCCGATAACGGGCCAGCCTATAGAAGCCACAAGATCAGTCGCTTCACACAACAGCATAACATAGGCTGGAGATACTCTTCAGTCTATAATCCCCGAGCTAACGGTTTAGTTGAGGCTTTCAACAAGAGCTTGACGAAGATCGTGAAAAAGACGGTGTCTCGAAATAAGAGGGACTGGCATGAGAGACTGCATGAAGCTCTCTGGGCGTATCGAACTACGTTCAAAACAGCCGCGAACACAACGACGTATGCATTAGTATTAGACACAGAAGCGGTACTCCCCCTCGAGATAGAGTTACCCTCTCTACGAGTGGCGGTTCACTACGAGCTAACAGACGAAGAAAATGCTCATCTTTGGCTTGAGGAGCTCGATACCCTTGATGAAATCCGGCTCATGGCGCAACAAAATCTGGAGGCTTATAAAGCAAAGATGACGCGCTCATATGAGAGATTGACTAGACCGAGAATGTTCCGCCAAGGCAAACTCGTGCTAGTGGTCAAAAGACTTATGATCCCCAATCGTGCCAAATGGGGGAAATTCGAGCCGAACTATGAAGGCCCGTATATCATAGACAAAGTTTACCAGGGTAGAGCCTACCTACTCATGGACATGCATGGTGAAAGACCTTTCAGGCCAATAAACGGTCGCTTCCTAAAAAAATACTACGCCTGACGAGTCATGGCCTAGGTCAACGATAGATGACGATGCCTATGTCCGCTCGCTATCTTCCTAAGCCCAAACTCTATAAATAGTAGCCGGTAAATGGACCGAAATGTCCTAAAACTAACGACGGACCGAAATGTCCTAAAACTAGCAACGGACCGAAACGTCCTTAAACTAACAACGGACCGAAATGTCCTAAAACTAACAATGGACTGAAACGTCCTTAAACTAACGATGAACCACTATGTCCTAAAACTGGCTGTTGACCGAGACGTCGATAAACTACTACGGACCGCAGCATTCCAAGGCTGACAAAAAAAATAAATAAAAATAAAAGAAGAAAACGGTATGTCCATAAGCAAAATGGGCACGGATGAAAACCCGAAAGGGCTCCATGAGTAAAAACAGCAGGGCTACCGGCGAGTTTTGTGAAAACCCGAAAGGGCGCAATCTCGTTAAAAGACACTTGCAAGGCCCTCTCGACCTTGTGATGAGAAACCACCTGCGTGAGATTCTTACGACTCACAAGGGACCAACACACTTAGGGATCCCCATGATTCCTAAGGAGAAATTACACTTACGAGATCCTCACGACTCGTAAGAGGATCTCGTAAGGACAATTCCCCTTTGAGACCCTCACGGCTCATAGGATTCAAAAGCCTTAAGCTACAAGGATCTGAACCTGTTCTTAAGCAATCACAACCTTCAATGTTGCCCTACAAGTGGTTCAATATTGACCCTTGTATACAATCCACGGTCATGAATAAACATATCCCTGACAAAGTCCCACCCACGACTGGGGATATGCTCATATGGCAAACAATCCTTGTAAGTCCTCTCGACTTATAAGGAGAAAATACTCTTGTAAGATGCTTACGACTTATAAGAGACCATACACTTAAGACTCCTCACGATTCTTAAGGAGAAAACGTACTTACGAGATCCTCACGACTCGTAGGAAGAAATACCTTCATGAGACCCTTATGGCTCATAAAGTCAAAAAGCCTTAATCAACAGGATCCTAACCATGTTTACTAAGCCACCTTTGTTCGACATCGATAGAGGCAAATGATGATTCGCTCCTGGCAATATCCCAGTTGTAGCAATGTTGATGCCTAAATCGGTATCAAATTCCAAACTCGCAGCGAGGCAAATGCATATGAAATAGCCGAAATGATAGGGCAACTTGTAACAAAATCAGCAAGTAAAAATATATGCATGCAAAATAGCCGAAATGGTTGGGCAACTCGTAATAAAAAACAGCGAGTAAAAATAAAACAAATAGCCAAAATGATTGGGCACCACGAAAAATAGCCGAAATGATTGGGCAATTGCGACTTTCGCGATATAAAAGCTAAAATGATAGAGCATCGCGGAAAGAAAAATATATAAAATGAAACTTTTTTGCCGTACAGGTGAGATCACATCGATCCCTGTATACAATCCAGGGGCATAAACAAAGAAGGAACCATACCTTCCCACCAGGCTCCATCAGAAAAAGAAGCCAAATCTCGACGGTTCACAGACAGCCTGGAGATCATCTCAACATTCGTCTCATTACAACAGACGTAACATCAGCAAAGAAGAACCGCGACAATTCCCAGTTCCATGACTCGGCGGTGCACAGACAACCGAGAGTCAACCCCCGACTCCGTGAAATGCGGATAAAAGTCAACCAATCCTGGTCCTCGTGGAACACGGCTGATGTCAATCCTGACCCCGTGGGAAGCATCCAGGGCAAATCCTGGTTTCGTGGAACACGGCTAATATCAATCCTGACCCCCTGGGAAACGTCCAGAGCGGATCCTGGTCCTCGCGGAACATGGCTTATGTCAATCCTGACCCCGTGGGAAGCATCCAGAGCAAATCCTGGCCTTGTGGAACACGGCTTATGTCAATCCTAACCACGTGGGAAACATCCAGAGCAAATCCTGGTCCTGTGGAACACGGCTAATGTCAATCCTGACCCCGTGGGAAACGTCCAGAGAGGATCCTGGTCCTTGTGGAACACGGCTTATGTCAATCCTGATCCCGTTGGAAGCATCCAGAGCAAATCCTGGTTTCGTGGAACACGGCTTATGTCAATCCTGACCCCGTGGGAAGCGTCCAGAGTGGATCCTGGTCCTTGCGGAACACGGCTAATGTCAATCCTGACCCCGTGGGAAGCGTCCAGAGCAAATCTTGGTTCCGTAGAACACGGCTAATGTCAATCCTGACCCCGTGGGAAGCGTCCAGAGCGGATCCTGGTCCTTGCGGAATACGTCTTATGTCAATCCTGACCCCGTGGGAAGAATCCAGAGCAAATCCTTGTCTAGTGTAACACGGCTAATATCAACCCTGACCCCATGGAAAACGTCCAGAGCGGATCCTGGTCCTTGCGGAACACGGCTAATGTCAATCCTGACCCCGTGGGAAGCGTCCAAAGCAAATCCTGGTTTTGTGGAACATGGCTTATGTCAATCCTGACCCCATGGGAAGCGTCCAGAGCGGATCCTGGTCCTTATAGAACACGGCTAATGTCAATCCTGGCCCCATGGGAAGCATCCTGAGCAAATCCTGGTCTAATGGAACACGGCTAATGTCAATCCTGACCCTGTGGAAAACGTCCAGAGCGGATCCTGGTCCTTGCGGAACACGGCTAATTTCAATCCTGACCCCGTGGGAAGCATCCAGAGTAAATCCTGGTTTCGTGGAACACGGCTTATGTCAATCCCGAGCCCGTGGGAAGCATCCAGAACGGATCATGGTCCTTACGGAACACGGATAATGTCAATCCTGACCCCGTGGGAAGCGTCCAGAGCAAATCCTGGTTTCGTGGAACACGGCTTATGTCAATCCTGACCCCGTGGGAAGCGTCCAGAGCGGATCCTGGTCCTTGCGGAACACGGCCAATGTCAATCCTGACCCCGTGGGAAGCGTCCAGAGCAAATCCTGGTTTCGTGGAACACGTCTTATGTCAATCCTGACCCCATGGGAAGCATCCAGAGCGGATCCTGGTCCTTGAGGAACATGGTTAATGCCAATTCTGACCCCGTGGGAAGCATCCAGAGCACCTCCTGGTCCCATAGAACACGGTTAAAGTCAATCTTGACCCCGTGGGAAATGGCCAGAGCAACTCCTGACTCCGTGGAATGCGGATAAAGTCAACCCCTAACTCCGTGAAATGCGGATAATGTCAACCTCATTCATCACTTACGGGTCCTCACGACTCGTAAGGGAGAAAAGTCTTTTGTGAGATCCTTACGACTCTCAAGAGAAAACGCACTTAGGAATTCTCATGATTCTTAAGGAGAAATTACACCTACGGGATCCTCTCGACCTGTAGGGAGAAAATTCTTTATGAGACCCTCACGGCTCATAAAGTTGAATAGTCTTAGGTGGCAGATCCTAACCCTGTCTCCCAAGCCATCATTACCTCGCAGAGAGGTAAAGATAGATTTTCTACGGACCATACTCTCCGACAAGTAAGGAAACAATCACTTATGAGTCCTCTCGACTCGTAAGCAAGAAAAACTCTCTTGTGGGATTTTTACAACTCTCAAGAGAAAATACACTTAGGAATCCTCACGATTCTTAAGGAGAAATTACACTTACGAGATCCTCACGACTTGTAAGAAGAAATACCTTTATGAGGCCCTCACAGCTCATAAAGTTGGAAAGCCTTAGGAGGCAGATCTAAACCCGACTCCTAAGTCATCGTTTTCCTACAAGGAGATCAAAATAGATTATCCATAAAATGCATTTACTAAAAGGGACACACCATCTTGAAGCAAAATATGTCTTTTATTCATGAATCAAAATGAATACAAAGTACAATTTATGAAAGAATAAAAAATACTCTCCTTCAGGAGTATGTACAAAAGAAAAATAAAAAATATACAATTCTTCAAGCCGGCGGACGATTTAATAGGCTTGTTGATTGATACGAAAAGGTTGGTTTGTAGTTAACCGCAATCAGAACGGTGTCGCGCGTAGCTAGACCGAGATGAGTACGGGTCGTCCTCAGGGAAACGTTGAACGTTTTACTTTTACTTTAGATGTGTTGAGAAAGAGAGGAGGGATAAAGAATTTTATAGAATGGTTTCTAGATCTACGTTAAACAAGAATGTAAAATATAGATCTAGATTATTTTAAAGATGTAATTAATATAATAAGGGGGCTTGTAGGGTTCGTTAGGATTTAGTAGTTATGGACGATTAATTAAAAATTACCCTTTTTATCCATTAATAGATTTAAAACTAGAACGACGGTGATGCGTGTAGATTAGGGTTTCTGGAGGGAAAAGGAATCCCACTCTTAACCCTTATCTCGACACGGAACTCCGTTCATATCTAGCCTTTACCAAAACAATCATTAATCTAATCTCTAATCGCGGTCGGAAACTAGCAAAGAATTGCTAGCGCGCCCGATTAGGATGTTAATGATTCTTTTGATAAAGTTCCTAAACTTTATAAGACTTAAAAATGGTTTAGTTATTTTCATCATCCATTAGCCTACCCTAATCCTACGAACCCTAACAAGCGGAGAATTACTCGCGCATGTTGGAAGAAGAACATGAAAAGACAGAGAGGGAAAACATAATGTAAAATGCAAAAAGAATTAAATAAAATAACTACCTTTATTAATCAACTTGAACAATCTATACTTTTATTCCGTAGAAAATGATTACAAAACTAGTTGCTTCTCGATCTTTCCTAAGGAGGTAGTCGAACAGTCGATGATCAGCCTGGATGCGTGAGCGTCTGGGGCTTCGTGATCTTTTTGGCTTGATAAATTTTCCAAGAGGCTCTCGGTGCCTTTTTATAATGCAAAGCCAGAATCATTTGCTTCAAAATTAGGTAAAATTCAGCAGAGATTCATGCCACAAAATCTCATCCTCTAACTCTCATATCTTGCAGCGGATCCGCGGCCCAAGGGGGGTATGGCCGCGGATCCGCGGCCATTTGATCTCAACCCTCCATCAATTTTCTGGGGCTCTGTCTTTGTGACATGTGGACTTCTCTGGAACTTTGTATTTCAGAAATCTTCTCGTGGTTGCTTCCATACTTGGTCTTTAAGTTTTGATTCTTAATTAGGCAAGTCTTCTTCAACGACTTGATTTTCTTGATTTTAGTCTTGGAAAATTCTGCACAACTTGGAAAGATTCTGCACAACAACTTAAATAATATTTAGTAGACTTAGTTCTACTAGGATTAGGTCAATGATATTATTTGCATACAATTTCCTACCAAATGCTAATTATAATATATCAACACATGAAAAATAGTATTTTTACACATAAACCCTTATATGCATGATATATTATAATTAAGTCCTTTTTTAATATGAAAATAGTAGGAAAAATATAATAACAAATGTGCAGTTTTATCAACTGAACAAATACCCCCAAACTTATCTTTGATCGTCCCGAGCAAACTAGTTTATTCAAGAGGAGAAAAAGAAAGGAGAAAACTAAGCACACTTTCGTAGGCAGACACGATTGCACTGAGCACGTGCAACAAGCCGTTAAACCTCTAGGTGTCCCTAGTAGGAGGAGTGTTTTCTCCTAAGGGTTTTCAGCGGATTACACTCACAAAATCCTATAACAAAAGAGAGAGGGTGAAATTTACATATAAAAATAAGAACCATAAAAGAAAGACTTTGAAAATAAGAGTTTCCAACTATACTAGCTTTTCAGTTGTTATGAGCCCTATCTTAATAGTCATGAAAAGATGTTAGAAATCACATTATCCCTCAATAAAACATCGTCTTTATTCTTCATTCCTACCTTTCATCCAAACATTGATCATATACCCCTACGTGTGTGAAATGGACATCCCTACACTCTGAGAATTCAATTCAAGCTATCATACTCTTGTCTATCTACCTTAGTACTTTTTTAATTTGATGAATACTTAGGTTTGCTCACACCTTTTCATGTGACCGTTAATACTTTTTGAGGTACTAACCGACCGATTACTCAAGTGCTTGCTGATTAGGTGATAATATTTTCCTCGTCTTGCACCACCTAAGGCTTAGCAGTGACTCCCAGACCAGTTGGCCTTAGGGCACTAGGTGAATAGGCGCCCTCGCTATATTTTTTTATTGTTGCCTTGGCAATACAAAACCAGTGTTCATTTTTTTCTTTTCACCATTTTTATATTTTCTTCATTTTTTTTTCATTTCCTTCATACTTTGGCTTTTAGACAAGAGCATTTCAAGGTATCCTCTACTATCCCGAGTTTCAAGACGTGTGTAAGTGCATATTGTAGGGTATCAACATTCAAATTTTTGGCTTCCAGAATAGAAATTATTTTTCAGACTTATTTTTATCCTCAGATTAGTGACTTCCTTCATCTTACTAACCCTTGGGACAACAGCTCATAACTACTTATTACCAGTTCGTTTAAGAAAACTTCTAATTTTCTTGGTTTTCTTAAACTATTCCTATCTTTTGGATGTAATTTTTCACTTTCTACTCGTTTGTTAAAAAAAAATTTAATGCCCAGTGTCAAAGATAATTCAGTGAATACAAACCTCCCCCCAAACCTGTTTTCAGCAGTGTCCTCACTGATGTAGCCTTTTGAGAACAAGGACCTGTATACTAGGAGAGAGATACAAGGGGTAAAATAATAGTTAAATGAAAAATTCCCCCAAACTTATTCTTTGACACGCACAGATATTCAATCAAATCATTTTTTTACTCACATCCATTCTTAAAATGTGAAAATGTTATAAAAACATGGAGGTGAGGCGGAGGAGTTTTAGTTTTGATAAAGTGGCTCCTGTAAAAACAGGAGCTCCTCCGTGGGGTCAGCAGAAAAATACGGTTTTAATCTATGCCCATTCACTTTAAAAATCGAACCGTTTTTCAAATTTTCGACTTCAACTGCCCCGTGCGGGTGTATATACCGCACTACAAAAGGTCCTTTCCAACGAGATTTAAGCTTACCCGGATGAAGATGGAGACGGGAATCGTAAAGAAGGACTTGTTGCCCCGATGTGAAGGTTTTTCTAGAAAGATTTTTATCGTGGAACACTTTAGTCCTGTTCTTTACTATCACCGCATTATCGTAAGCTTCATCGCGGAGTTCGCTTAGCTCATTTAACTGCAGCTTCCGATAGCTGCCTGCATGATCAAGATCAAAATTAAGCTCTTTAATAGCCCACATTGCTTTATGTTCGATCTTGACAGGAAGGTGGCATGCCTTCCCAAACACAAGGCGGTATGGAGACATACCAATATCGGTCTTATAAGCGGTTCGGAATGCCCAAAGAGTATCCGTCAATTTGGTTGACCAATCTTTACGGTTTTTCGAAACCGTCTTCTCCAATATCTGTTTGATCTGCCTATTTGAGATCTTCGCCTGCCCACTTGTTTGGGGGTGATAGGGCGTAGAAAGCTTGTGAGTGATTGAATATTTCCGCATCAAGGCCTCGAAAGACCTATTGCAGAAATGTGTCCCGTTGTCGCTAATTATAGCGTGAGGGTGTCCGAATCGCGAAAAGATATTTTCTTTAAGGAACTTAATAACAACTTTGTTGTCATTAGTGCGACACGGTATAGCTTCCACCCACTTCGAGACATAATCAACCGCTAACAAGATATATAGATTCCCAAAGGAGTTGGGAAAAGGGCCCATAAAATCAATACCCCAAACATCAAATATTTCCACAACCAATATAGGTTGGAGCGGCATCTCGTTCCTTCGTGAAATCCGACCCAAATGCTGACATCACGGACAAGTTTTGCAATGTTCAAATGCATCTGTAAATAATGTTGGCCAATAAAAGCCACATTGCAAAACTTTCTCCGCCGTTTTTCGAGGTCCAAAATGACCGCCGCATGCCTGATCATGACAAAATGATAACACGCTCTTGAATTCATCGTTAGGGATACACCTGCGAATGATTTGATCGGAACAATACTTGAAAAGATATGGTTCATCCTAGTAAAAATATTTTACTTGGGATAGAAATCGAAGTTTGTCTTGTTTCAACCAATCGCTAGGTATAAGTCCCGTCGCAAGATAGTTCACGATATCCACGAACCAAGGTTCGTAGGATACACTCAAGAGCTGTTCGTCAGGAAATGAGTCATTTATCGGCACGGTCACAGTTGGCGAAGAAGTGATGCGTGAAAGATGGTCGGCTACAACGTTTTCACATCCACTCTTGTCTCGGATGACAAGATCAAATTCTTGTAACAATAGGATCCAACGTATTAGCCTGGCCTTCACATCCTTCTTCGATAAAAGATGTCGTAGGACGGAGTGATCTGTGTAAACCACAATAGGCGAGCCAATCAAGTAGGGCCTGAATTTCTCTAATGCAAATACAACTGCCAAGAGTTCTTTCTCGGTAGTTGTGTAATTTATTTGTGCATCATTCAAGGTCCTACTTACATAGTAAATTACATGTGGCATCTTATCAATGTGTTGTCCTAAGACAGCACCAATAGCAAAATCTGATGCGTCACACATAAGCTCGAACGGGTGGTTCCAATCCGGAGATGATAGAACGGGGGCTGTAGTGAGTGATTCTTTAAGCGATTCAAAAGCAGCCTCACAATCCGAATCAAAGTGAAATGTAGTGTCCTTGGCCAATAGAAGGGTTAAGGGTCTAGCAATTTTGCTAAAGTCCTTAATAAATCTCCTATAAAATCCTGCATGGCCAAGGAAGGATCGTATATCTTTGACGCAATTGGGGCGAGGGAGGTTTTGAATGACATCTATTTTAGCTCTGTCAACCTCAATGCCTTTTTGTGAAATTATATGTCCAAGTACAATACCTTCTTGGACCATAAAATGGCATTTTTCCCAATTCAAAGTCAAGTTCTTATCCTTACAGCGGGTAAGAACTGTGTCAAGATTACGAAGGCAGTCCTCAAATGAGTCCCTAAAAATGGAGAAATCGTTCATAAAAATTTCTAGAAAATTTTCCACCATATCAGAAAATATCCCCATCATGCACCGCTGAAATGTAGCGGGAACGTTGCATAACCCAAAGGGCATGCGTCTATAAGCAAAAGTTCCGAAAGAATAAGTAAAAGTGGTTTTATCTTGATCCTTTTCGGTGATGGGGACCTGGTTATAGCCAAAGTATCCGTCCAAGAAACAGTAGTATTCGTGTCCCGCTAATCGTTCTAACATCTGGTCAATGAAAGGTAGAGGGAAGTGATCTTTCCTCGTCGCAGCATTGAGTTTCCTGTAATCAATATATACGCGCCACCCAGTTTGGGTGCGTGTTTGGATTAACTCATTAACCTCATTAGTGATGACCGTGATGCCAGACTTTTTAGGGACCACATGAATTGGACTTACCCATTGGCTATCAGATATGGGGTAAATTATTCCACTATCAAGGCACTTGACGATTTCTTTCTTTACCGCCTCCTTCATAACGGGATTTAACCGTCTTTGTGGGTCTCGGGTTGGTTTGGCTTCATCCATCAGATGTATGTTATGTTCAATAATTAAGGGACTAATCCTTTTGATGCCGGCCATTGTCCAACCAAATGCTTGCCAATTTGATCTCAACACTGCCAAAAGCGCATTCTCTTGCTTTAAAGCTAGAGAAGCGGATATAAGCACTGGCAAAGTCTCATTCTCTCCTAAATATGCATATTTAAGATGAGAAGGTAGCGGTTTGAGATCAAGAATTGGCGGAGAGACAATAGAAGGTGGGGTAACGGAATGATATTCGGACTCCTTAAGAGGTTTAAAACTTGCATAAGATATTGACTCGGAAAGTGCTGCTGACTTTTGCAACGAGTCAACGGGTTCAATCTCAAGGTCGGACTCATTGAACCTATCCTCACTGTGAAGTGGTGCAAGATCAAACGATGTCTCATTAGTGTTGTCGAGAACATCAAAGCAAAGTTCCTCATCCATGCAGCTTTCGGAAGCTATCTCGTGGATGGAACAAACATCCAGCAAATGAGCAGAAGGTTCTGACGGCTGACTTCCTAGCTTGTAAATATTAAGCTCAATTGTCATTTTCCCGAAGGATAAGTTCATAGAACCGTTACGACAATTAATTACAGCGTTAGAAGTTGCTAGGAAGGGTCGACCAAGTATCACCGGGATCTGATTACGTGGGTTTGCCACAGGTTGTGTATCTAAAACAATAAAGTCTACGGGAAATATAAATTCCCCGACTTTAATTAACACATTCTCTAGTTCGCCCCAAGGTTTGGTGATAGATCGGTCTGCCATCTGGAGAGTACAATGGGCGGGTTTTAACTCTCCAATTCCTAACTGCTCGTAAACTAAATAAGGAAGCAAGTTGATGCTAGCGCCTAGATCGAGTAAAGCACGATTAATATTTTTACCCCCAATAGAAATAGAGATTGTAGGACAGCCGGGGTCCTTACGTTTCTTTGGTATTTGTTGGGTAAAAGCTATGCTAACATTACTCGTCATGAAAACCTTTTTGGGCACTTGAGTTTTTCTCTTCCTAGTGCACAAGTCTTTAAGGATTCTTGCATAAGATGAGACTTGTTGAATAGCATCTGGGAGAGGAATATTCACGCTAACTTGCTTAAACATTTTCACAATCTTCTCCATTTGCGGGTTAGGTCTGTTGGCCCTTAATCGATTTGGAAATGGAGCTCGATCAATAAGTTTTAGGTCCAACGTTTGTGGAGAAGACTGTGGCGACGGATTCGATCCCAAGATCGGAGTGGGAATCGACTTAGATAGATTTGGCGAAATGTTCGAGCCTTGGGGAAAACGGAGAATAGGCTCGGATGAAGGTGGGAGACTAGACGAATTAGGGGAAGACGAAGAAGAAGCTGGGGTATCAAATGTGTCACTAACATCAAATTGCTCACCCACTCGGTTGTTCAGCACTCTCCCCGATCTCAACGTAGTAACGGCATTCACATTATGATATGTTCGAATGGCCAGGATTCGGTAGGGGTTGAGATGGGAGTTTCCCTTTCTCTCTCGCACTCATTGGGCGTTTAACTGTGCGATTTGGTTTTCTAATGATTTTATACTCTCACCATGGGAGGCGGAGTTTTTCGTTATGGTATCAATAGAAGACCTCATCTCAGCCGAAAATTGCATGGATTGTTTCATGAACATATCCAAAGTTTGTGCAAGTGAGTTGTCAGTACCGGCCACTTGTGGTGTAGAAATGTTGGCCGGATTTTGGAAATTCTGTGACTGAAAGGGGGGCTGATTCTGTGGTTGTGGTTACTGTGGAGAAGGTTTTTGATAATTGCTTTGTTGGTTTTGATTCCAAGCAAAGTTAGGATGATTCCTCCATCCTTGATTGTACGTGGAAGAATAAGGGTCGTTTCTAGGTCGCTGCTGAAAAGCAGCATTAGCTTGAAACGATGCATTCATAGGACATTCTTCCGTTAAGTATGAAGGATCCGAACAGCAACCACAGACAGTCTTAGGAAGCGTGACCTGATTTAGGGAGAATGATGAGAACTTGTTTTCAATAGCATCGAGTTTCTTCTGTATCGCTGCCATTTCGGTTTTTACTGCGATAGAAACATCGAGCTGGTGAATACCTCCCTTAGTTGAAGGTGGTCTTACGCTTTCCCACTGCAACGTGTGTTCAGCAAGGTCTTCCAGATATTTCCAAGCTTCACCGTCATCTTTAGACATGAAATTGCATTGACACATTATTTCAAGCATCTGCTTTGTCGCTGGATTAATGCCCTCATATATAATCCGACATAAATCCCATCTTTGTATTCCATGATGGGGGCATTGGACAAGCAGATCTTTGAAACGTTCAAAGCACTTCTAAAATGGTTCATTGGGAAGCTGGGTGAACTGGTTGATCCCGCTCCTAATATGGGCAGTCTTATGGTTTGGGTAAAACTTCTTAAGAAATGCTATGACAAATTCATCCCAATTAGTGATAGAGTGTGCGGAAGTATTATAAAGCCATTTTTCTGCCAAGTCGCACAGTGTGAATGGGAGAAGACGTAAGCGCATAGCATCTAAAGTCAATTGTGAAGTACCCATCATTGCGCATACGTTTTCGAATTTGGTGATGAAAACGTACGTGTCTTCCGACTCAAGTCCGTGAAATTTGGGCAGCAGATTGATGTACTGGGGTTTAATTTCGAAATTATCCCCGTTAGGTGGTGGAAGAGATAAACAAGTGGGAAGAGGACCACGGATAGGATAGCATCTCTCTTGGAGTGAGATGCGCGGTGGATTCTGCGCACCTACGGGCGGTAGCAGCGTGGTGTTATATTCTGATGGAGTGCCGTCCATCTCGGTCGTGGTGTGTGGTGGGGGAAAAGAAGATGAAGAAGTACCGACTTCGGCGTCGATAGCAGGAACGCGGACAAGACGGGCACTAGGATCCCGTGTCCAGCCGAGCATGCACTAAGCGGGTTTAGTGCAAGTGGCAGCGTGTGTGTGATTTTAAAATTGGTTTGTTTTTGAAAAAGTGGGACTCAAGACAAATCACCCTAAGATGCACAAGCAATCCTAGAACTAAGGTTACCTAGGTCCAGTCTCTAGACCGCTCTTAGACTTCCAAAGGACAAGCCGTAGGATCAATCCTCTACCGCCTCCGTACTACCCTTGTAGCCAGGTAAGTGCCAGGTAAGTGGGAACGAACCACGGTAGTGGGCCTAATTAAAAACCACTAGCCTTTGATGTTGGAGATAGTGCCCTCAGAGTCAATTATTAGGTCACAGGTACGTGATTGTAATGATTGAGGGAGGACCTATCCCAATAGGACAGTCTTGCTCGAGATGATAGTATGCTATCTGGTTTACCTTTATCATCGTGTACTGCTTTAGGTGACATGACACGTCGCTATTACACGTTGATAGAGCCCCTAGGATTCTTGCTTGACCACCAGCAGTATGAGGGCGATCATATAAGTGGGAGCTGGGGGTCTATAAGCTTATCCTTAAAAGGTCCCTAGTCGTGGGAGTTTCGAGACTGGGCATCGATACTCCATTAGTAGACTAGTGTATACAGTCGAGACCCCGACGAGGGGCGGTGGCCGGTCTCACAAGCCACTGGTGTCAGTTGGATCACCTAAGATGTATACAGGTGCTCATTGGGTTATGAGTACACCGGACAGGACTCGCCGGGAACATGCTAGTTGGTCATATACCAGACGTCAGATGGCAGTTCCCTGGTGACATGTGTGCAGGTTAGTTCATCGACCTGGGGATCGTCATTTGTCTCGTGTGAGTTCCCACTGTACTTTGATTACTACCCTACCACGGCTCAAAGGAGTCGTGCAAACAGGTTTTAGTTGGGTACAGTCCCGAGCCACATGGAGGCAGTGAGCGTATCTTCACGGGTTCGTCTCTCCCGGTATTGGGGGTGAGGTCGTGCTGTGTCTAGGAGAGCCATTACACAAAGTCCTTGGCCAAGGCAAGGAGATTTACTGGTAGGTATTCCAGTAG
This sequence comes from Agapanthus africanus, assembly GCA_030015575.1. Lineage (NCBI taxonomy): Eukaryota > Viridiplantae > Streptophyta > Magnoliopsida > Asparagales > Amaryllidaceae > Agapanthus > Agapanthus africanus. Next base: position 159,666,826 of record JASDDO010000014.1, on the reverse strand, counting down.
TATCTCAGGGTGTTCTGGGCTACACTCCGACACGACTTGTACCGCTTTTGGGGGTCTGACTTTTACCAACCCCCTAGGCCCGCCATGCGATGCTCATAGACGAACGGACCGGACTGCACGGATATTGTCACTGACAGGGTCAGTAGGGTGTCAGGCTGAGTTCGCTCACAGACGTCCCTTTTAGTCAGTACCTGGTAGCCCGTTACGTATTGGCTTATACCTCTGACGTGCTAGTGGTTAAATCCACAACCAAGGTGTTGACGAGTCTTTAGAGTTCCCCACATTTCAGTTACTCAGCTTTCGGGCGAAAGGTTGTAGAGGCCGTATGGAGATATGGCAAGGTCCGATCAGATACGTGCGGTATTGCACGGATCAGGATCGGACAGTTTGTACTATAGGCCGTATGGTTATATGGCAGGGTTCGATCAGATACGTGCGGTATTGCACGGATCAGGATCGAACAGATATTACTGGCCGGCTTTGGTATAAGCCGGATCCTTGTATAGTACAGTGTAGTGTTTTGTCTCATCGCATTTGTATTTCGGTCGAAATACAGATGCGGGTGTGTATGCACAGTATCGGGGTTTTCCTGTAATTTATTACGGGACCAGTTTTCTGGAGTTGCCAGTTTGCTTTCCGTTTCGGCCAATTTCCATTGTTCCGTTCATTGGCCGAAGATTGGTGGAGGAGGGCTTATTTGCATTGTTGCAAATAGGCAATTGTGGAGGGGGGTCCTTGCATATTTCCTTGTGTCATGATGGCTCACCATACCTTGACCTTGTAGCTATCATGGTGGCTTGACTTTGTTGAGTTGATGTTGTTGATGGAGTGTGGATTTCCTTTTGATCATTTTGTTTTTCTTTCATCATCACTCACTTTCCACCCACCCCCTTGTCTTTGCACTCTCTCTCCAATCACACCAAAAGGGGGGGGCCGGCCATTCCCAAATGGATGATGGGATTCATTTCATTTTGGAGTGTGGAAAATGTTACTCTCATTTTGGTATGCTACATTTTCCCCACCTCTCTCCAAGCTCTCTTTTCCTCCACCACAATGGCATCTCCATAAACCCCAAATGAGACTTCTTCTACTACATATTCTACAACGAACCTTGGGCACGTCGAGTAGCCGGCTTCGTGCCCGAGTTGCCTCGGCATTGAGGTGGGAGCCCGTAAACGAAGAAGGCGATGTGGTGCACTTCCGGCGACGAGGAGGAGACGGGACTTTTCTGCAGGAGATCGGGACCATGACGAGAAGACCGGAGGACTTGGATCGTCGGTATATCTCTATTCCTATTCTTGTAGATAGCTTAGACTAGTTAATGGTTCGATCCGGTTAAAGTGCGCGGTGGTGCCGGTTTGCAAAGTCCGCAAAATTTAAAGTTATTCACCGCTTCCGCATTCCGGCGTCGGTTTGACGGCCGGGGCGCCGCCGTGCACTTACAGTGGTATCAGAGCCTCCCCATTAACTTAGTCTAGCTTTGTGTAATGTGTTTTTCAGTTCCGATCGATCGAAATGTCCGAAAACCCAAATACACCCACGACAGTTTCTGTTGAAATTTTTCAGTCTCCAAAAATTTTTCAGGTTGTAAAATATTGATGTACGAGAAAATATAAGAGTTCTGTAAAAATTCGACGATGTAACGCTACAGTGTGAGCGCGGAACCGCCGCGGAAACACCATACTTGCCGCCCTTCCGCGGTGCACTGTGCACGTCACATCACCAAATTTTTACAGATGCCTTCTGGGTTTATTTCAGGGGTTTTGGAACATTAAAATTGGGCCCATATTTTCTGTAACTGCTACAGTTTTGTTTTGGGACCCACTTGTTAATATTCGATCGGTCGGATATTTTAAACACATTTTTCACAGTACTTACATTGTATCTGCGACCGTGAATGTCACTCGATCGGTAAATCCGGTCTAACTGCTATAGCCCGGTTAGACGGATTTGCGAACGTGACTTTCACGTTGATGTTCTGTTTTTGCTGTGATGTTGCGGATCGGTCGTGGGGGATAGCCTGGGTGCAATGCTAGTACTGTGCTGTTGTATTATGTACATTTGATATTGCGGGGCGAGCGTCCGACATGTGGACTGCCGTCACTGCCTGATTGTATTATTATTTTGGGGCACGACCTGGTTGCGGTCGATGTACCCGTTGTATGTATATTTTACTTTCTGTACTAGGATTACCCCGCGGAGGGGTGCACGGACAGCCGGGTTCTAGAGGGCAACAAGCCCGCATCTCATGGCATTGAGACGGAGGGGGCTTCACTCTAGGATTGGCGGGCTATTCGCCGCACTCGTAGGGGGTACAGGTTGACCCAGGAGGGGTGCCCAAGTTACCGGATTCCGTGAAGTGCTGGGTGGTCCATTCACGGCGCTGAAGGGGGCTGCCTCGCTTCAGGTTTTGGCGGGTGACTTGCCGCGCCCGTAGGGGTCTAGGATTTCATTGCACAGGCTATCCACACGACCAGGGGAACGTCGGGTTTCAGCGGCTCTGTGAAACCCGGGGATCCCAGATATCTGTATTGTTTCTGTGATGCTGTACATTTCTGTGATGTTGCATTTTATTCACGCCTTGAGCGAATATAATATATTGGTATATATATTAGTAGATGTTGTATATGTTTTGCATCCGCGCTAGTCCAGTCCCCGCTCTGTCGTTAGTTAGCTAACCTAACGGGTAATGACGGGACCCAGTGGCGAATGCGGATGGCATATACGTATATCAGTATATTTTCGTTCTTTTTGGTGTGATCAATTGATGGGACTGCATTGATTCGGATCAATGCAAAGTTAAAAACAAACCTAATCTGATGTTGTTGGAACACTTTTTCAAAAAGCTGTTATTGCAAGGACGTTTACTTTTGTTTTGCATCGTGGTATTCATTAGAATATCCTGCTCCTCAGTCGACGAGGCAAGGGCCGAGATCCCTTCACCGGGAGTGACCCCTTGGACAATAAGTTTGCGTCAGGGCATTAACTTCACTATAGCCGATTACTTTTGCTTTGCACCGTGGTATTCATTTGGAATATCCTGCACCCCATTCTACGGGGAAAGAGCCGAGATCCCTTCACCGGGAGTGACCTCTTTAGCAACGGTTTTCGTCACTATATTTTCAAAAAGCTATCCGTTCCTTCAACGATATCAAGTTCATTACGTTAAAGGTTTTCGCCAGAAACCATTCGTAGCCCTCCGTCGTTTCATATGGGTAGTCAATAGTATTCAAGCTGTGTTTGTTGGCCTTAGTCAAGGCACAGTGTTTGGTAGCTATTGGGTATTCATATGCTGCATAGATAGATGCGTTGGTTTGGGACAGTCGTATAGCCTTGTTGGCCCTAGTCAAGGGCTTGTACGGGTGGATTCAAATTAACCTGGATAATGACGGGTAGAACTTGACATGTGACTTATGATTTGTTGGCCTTAGTCAAGGTCATAAGAGCATGGGGCAGAAAACACATCGGGAGTTTCAAAAGAACTGAGACTTGCCAGATATGCGCATACCTTCTGGAGTGTGATACCGTGAGCGGATTCCGTCACGTTATCATGCGATGAGAGTTGGATCCCGATTCCCACTGATGGGTTAGTTTACTCCTCGGGTAACCCCGACTAATTCTTCTTTCAGGTTTGGAGGAGAATTTGAGGTACAGTGGGAGGATTCCAGATTAGATAAATTGGTAACCATTCTGATCTAGGTTAGAGTGCACGCTGAGTGTTTCTTTTCTCTCTCTCTTTGGCAGCGACCATTGACCCGACCCTAAGACTTTGACTCAGTGACCAAGTTGACCGAACCTTCTTAAACACCGGCTTTTGGATTGTCAGAGTTGCAGACCTCATTGCCACTCCTACTTTTACCCTTTTTCTCCAGGACACCCCGTATTACTACGAACGTCCACTTCCATTGGACAAAACCATCGTATGGTTAGATACGAACTCGAAAGAATTTATTCGAGGATGGTTTCCGGTTCTGGAGAAAACGGATAGGATTATTCAGTTGTCTTTTCCTTTTACCCTCTCTCAGGTTACGAGTACTCCTTGGTTTAGGGGTAGTACACCTATTACGCAAATTGGATTGTCTTCTTCCAAACCTTAGGCTGGTGCCGACCGGTAGGGAATGAAGAAAACCAATTAGCATAACGATGGTGTGCAGAAGGTATTAAGTTCAGACAAAGCAAGGGATTAGTAAGAGGGCAAAGTAAATTGCAACAGATATTCACGACCAAACCAAATATTTCATTACCACTCCCACATCACCTTTGTATTTCTCCAGGACACTCCGTATCACTACGAAGATCCACAGTTTATTTGGATACTCCATCGTATGGTTATATACGAACTCGAATGGAACTTGTTCCAGTTCGGGGATGGATTCTGGTTCAGGAGAAATAGGAATAAGGTTTATTCGGTTGTCTTTTATCTTCACCCTCTCTCATTGCGAGTGTTCCTAGGATGCGGACAGTACACCCATTATGCTTATTGGATAGTCTTCTTCCAAACCATAGGCTGGTGCCGAACGGTAGGGAAGGAAGAAAACCATTTGGCCTAAAAGGGTGTGCAGAAGGTAAAGACTAAAGACATATGAAGGGATTTGGAGAGGTGGCAAAGAACTATACGGTTACAGTCGTGAATCTGGAAGAGGCATTACTAGGAATACCAGAATACCCCATCGGAACATTTCAATGTTTCAGTTTCACTGTGTAATGTTAAAGGAAAACTGATTTCCCGATTAGATACTTACTCCAGGGTATGTATTTACCAGGTACGATTCTCACATCTGTATGGTTTTACAGATGATGAGTGGGAGTAAGTTGTTGGGAATTGGGTGATTATCCTCATTATATCGGGATTCGTTGTAATCGGTGATATTTGAGGAAATCACCTGGGCTGTTTGCCGGTCGGCAAATATTTGGTTTTGAATATCCACTGTTATGCACCAATTTCAAATTGATATATCTGTACGTCTATTTTCATAGAGTGAGATATACCTTTCTGAAATTATGTCTACGACATTTACCTATATCAGTGGATGGTTAGGTAAGGAGCATTAAATAGCGGTGTAATTCTTCTTAACCATAAGTACAGTTTTCAACCTACGACACACAGTGAATGAGTTATCAGACTCAAGGGACTTATACAGAGTATTGTATGTTGTCCAGTGTCCATTAGGACAGAGGGGTTGGTCCTCGTACTATATTCGGTTTACTTATGACTTCTCTAGTTTTTAGACAAGTGTTTCGTGGAAACACAGGGTCCGAATTTGGAGAAGTTATAGGTATTTGAATAGAGTAAAGAACCAAGTGTAGCAAGTATCGGGATTCTTCAAAGTGATCGAAGATGTAGATACTTGTATATGGTATTCAGTTGATAGTAGTGATTAAGAGAAATTGCTTCTCTTTCAGGTTACTCATAAATGGAAGCATTCCTAAGTTGAGTAACGCTGATCGGCCTCCTTCCATTTAGTTGACATGCACTGGAGACAGTTGCATGATTTGAATCTGGTTCAATTAAATCAGTGCCTCTGGTTCTATATATGATATAGAACAGTTCATATCTTAACGATGTTAAGGTACGGGGAGTTGTCCGGTTTATGATTAAAACCAGACACTGGACAACTCAAGGCACGTTTCTGTAATAGCTGTTTGTGGGTTGACCCAGGCTATGACGAGGGTTGATTTTCTACCATCTGGACGAACAATAGCGATATTGTTCTAGACTCGCCACAGTTTTATTAAAAATGGATTTTTTCAGAAAAACAGTAGTGGGAGTATGGTAGAACTGGAAGTGATTCCAGAACCACAAACGATTACTGAAGATTTGATAAGGAACCTAAAGATTCAATCTGGATTGACATTCCATTGGCCACTCCGCAGATACGGTAGGTAACTTCAGGCACCCGAGAGGTACTACGGTAGCCTCAAGGACGGTGACGGGGAAGTTCTTGTTTACCCACAATTACCATTGCTGTTGTTCCAGGCTGCGAGACCCGGCGGGAGGATGAGCATAGCGTCGTTCTGAACTCGCTTCAGAAGTGTACGTGTATATGACTCTGCCAGAGGGTTGTCATAGTCAGTGGGAGCAGCGGAAGCATTGGTGGACAGGTTGCTTATGTCTATTTATAGACTAGAGCAGATGTAGCGGAGATAGATCATCTATTTCTGACGTGACAGTCATGGGTTTGACTTCATCAGAATAGGGGATGGATCTGTTGAGAAGGTAGTAGGGTGTGATATCCTGGTATTTAGATGATATACACAGAGTAGGAAAAGAAACTCCTACACTACGATCGGTTATACTTTGGTCGTCACACAGTTGTTTCTCCACATAGGAATTGGGTATTATATCAGACATACTGGTTACTAGATCTATGGTTTTAGATCTAAATTTGGGTGGTTTCCCAATCAGGGTACTTGACAACATCCTAAGAGTATTTAGGATGGACGACTCCTGGTACGGTAGTGTACCTGTAGGTAATGGAGTCACCCTCTCCAAAGGTGTCTTACAGACTAAAGGGGAGAGGGGCGTGCATGATTGGCAGATCACTTGCTTAGGCAATTGAGTCAATCATGAGATGTCAAGTACCACACCAGATGTTGTTCTTGCACTAGATGCAATAAGTTGACATTAATCCAATCCTGGAGAAACAGTCGGAAGCAGTTTTAGAACATAAGTGGATGTTCTAGGGATATGATAACGACAGCCTCATTTAGGAGACAGTTATCATTCCAGGCTTCCAAGGTGACATGGACGACAAGGAGGTTGTCAGAGTTATAGTTTTTCCTTCTGATGAGGGGCAGTATTTTGGACAGTTAGTCCAAGGCAATACTGAGGGAGGCATGGCGCAGGATACTGATTAAGTTCAGTTGACGATACAGTCTAAGAAGTTTGGATTTGGAGTTCATTTATGAGCTATGTCCCATCAGACATCCAGACACATTCTAAGACAGGTATTGCTCATTTCGGGAGATGGGTTTCTCCGCGAACTTGAGATATAGAGAGACATGGAAAGAGACAACAAGGCGGATCCACTCACTGAGGCTATTCCTCGAACGCAATAGTTTCGCAAACGAGCTTTGTGAGACTGACTAGTAGAGGAGTTGGGTGTTCGGTATCACACGGGCTGTGAGTATGCGACATCGCAATAATTAGCCTTGAGTGCAAGTGGGAGATTGTTGGAGATAGTGCCCTCAGAGTCAATTATTAGGTCACAGGTACGTGATTGTAATGATTGAGGGAGGACCTATCCCAGTAGGACAGTCTTGCTCGAGATGATAGTATGCTATCTGGTTTACCTTTATCATTGTGTACTGCTTTAGGTGACATGACACGTCGCTATTACACGTTGATAGAGCCCCTAGGATTCTTGCTTGACCACCAGCAGTATGAGGGCGATCATATAAGTGGGAGCTGGGGGTCTATAAGCTTATCCTTAAAAGGTCCCTAGTCGTGGGAGTTTCGAGACTGGGCATCGATACTCCATTAGTAGACTAGTGTATACAGTCGAGACCCCGACGAGGGGCGGTGGCCGGTCTCACAAGCCACTGGTGTCAGTTGGATCACCTAAGATGTATACAGGTGCTCATTGGGTTATGAGTACACCGGACAGGACTCGCCGGGAACATGCTAGTTGGTCATATACCAGACGTCAGATGGCAGTTCCCTGGTGACATGTGTGCAGGTTAGTTCATCGACCTGGGGATCGTCATTTGTCTCGTGTGAGTTCCCACTGTACTTTGATTACTACCCTACCACGGCTCAAAGGAGTCGTGCAAACAGGTTTTAGTTGGGTACAGTCCCGAGCCACATGGAGGCAGTGAGCGTATCTTCACGGGTTCGTCTCTCCCGGTATTGGGGGTGAGGTCGTGCTGTGTCTAGGAGAGCCATTACACAAAGTCCTTGGCCAAGGCAAGGAGATTTACTGGTAGGTATTCCAGTAGTATCTCAGGGTGTTCTGGGCTACACTCCGACACGACTTGTACCGCTTTTGGGGGTCTGACTTTTACCAACCCCCTAGGCCCGCCATGCGATGCTCATAGACGAACGGACCGGACTGCACGGATATTGTCACTGACAGGCTCAGTAGGGTGTCAGGCTGAGTTCGCTCACAGACGTCCCTTTTAGTCAGTACCTGGTAGCCCGTTACGTATTGGCTTATACCTCTGACGTGCTAGTGGTTAAATCCACAACCAAGGTGTTGACGAGTCTTTAGAGTTCCCCACATTTCAGTTACTCAGCTTTCGGGCGAAAGGTTGTAGAGGCCGTATGGAGATATGGCAAGGTCCGATCAGATACGTGCGGTATTGCACGGATCAGGATCGGACAGTTTGTACTATAGGCCGTATGGTTATATGGCAGGGTTCGATCAGATACGTGCGGTATTGCACGGATCAGGATCGAACAGATATTACTGGCCGGCTTTGGTATAAGCCGGATCCTTGTATAGTACAGTGTAGTGTTTTGTCTCATTGCATTTGTATTTCGGTCGAAATACAGATGCGGGTGTGTATGCACAGTATCGGGGTTTTCCTGTAATTTATTACGGGACCAGTTTTCTGGAGTTGCCAGTTTGCTTTCCGTTTCGGCCAATTTCCATTGTTCCGTTCATTGGCCGAAGATTGGTGGAGGAGGGCTTATTTGCATTGTTGCAAATAGGCAATTGTGGAGGGGGGTCCTTGCATATTTCCTTGTGTCATGATGGCTCACCATACCTTGACCTTGTAGCTATCATGGTGGCTTGACTTTGTTGAGTTGATGTTGTTGATGGAGTGTGGATTTCCTTTTGATCATTTTGTTTTTCTTTCATCATCACTCACTTTCCACCCACCCCCTTGTCTTTGCACTCTCTCTCCAATCACACCAAAAGGGGGGGCCGGCCATTCCCAAATGGATGATGGGATTCATTTCATTTTGGAGTGTGGAAAATGTTACTCTCATTTTGGTATGCTACATTTTCCCCACCTCTCTCCAAGCTCTCTTTTCCTCCACCACAATGGCATCTCCATAAACCCCAAATGAGACTTCTTCTACTACATATTCTACAACGAACCTTGGGCACGTCGAGTAGCCGGCTTCGTGTCCGAGTTGCCTCGGCATTGAGGTGGGAGCCCGTAAACGAAGAAGGCGATGTGGTGCACTTCCGGTGACGAGGAGGAGACGGGACTTTTCTGCAGGAGATCGGGACCATGACGAGAAGACCGGAGGACTTGGATCGTCGGTATATCTCTATTCCTATTCTTGTAGATAGCTTAGACTAGTTAATGGTTCGATCCGGTTAAAGTGCGCGGTGGTGCCGGTTTGCAAAGTCCGCAAAATTTAAAGTTATTCACCGCTTCCGCATTCCGGCGTCGGTTTGACGGCCGGGGCGCCGCCGTGCACTTACATTTGACACACTTGCCTAGGCACTACAAAAGTAATGCGGATAAACGATAGATTACCCACGACCTTTCTCTGTCCTTATTGAGCGCGATAGTCCTTAGAGTCTGGTCTAGATATTTTTTAAATTAATGAAGGGCTGATCTATATGCTCAGTTTGTGATTTGTGGGGCTTAGGAAGGATGATGAAATCCCCACCTAATCTTGATTTGGTCTTTGCCCCTTAAAGTCCGTATTAAAATATGCAAAACAAAACCAATCACAAAACTTTTGCAAAAAGATTTTTGAGCGGCGCTATTTTGCAAAGAATCCTGCAGAAGATAGATTTTATTGGATTTGAGGGGAGAGAGAAGGAGTTGAGAATCTTACCAGAGGAGTTTGAACCCTAGATCCCCTTGTTCCGCCGCAGATCATTGCTAATGCCGCGGTTCCGCCACGTAGTAGATGGATCGGTTGATGAAAATTTTTCTGTGGTCTCCTGTCCTCTTCTGGATCTTGATGAATGTCTATGTCTCTCTGTATCCTTAAGTATGTGACTCCAGATTCCCTCACAAAATTCATACAATAATCGTTAAATATGCAATTTGCAGTTTTGTGTTAATAATGATATGAATCGTCTAAGAATTCAACACAAATAGTAAGAATAAAAAATTACGCACGTATCCCCGGCAACGGCGCCATTTGATTGATACGAAAAGGTTAGTTTGTAATTAACCACAATCAGAACGGTGTCGCGCGTAGTTAGACCGAGATGAGTACGGGTCGTCTTCAGGGAAACGTTGAACGTTTTACTTTTACTTTAGATGTGTTGAGAAAGAGAGGAGGGATAAAGAATTTTATAGAATGGTTTCTAGATCTACGTTAAACAAGAATGTAAAATATAGATCTAGATTATTTTAAAGATGTAATTAATATAATAAGGGGGCTTGTAGGGTTCGTTAGGATTTAGTAGTTATGGACGATTAATTAAAAATTACCCTTTTTATCCATTAATAGATTTAAAACTAGAACGACGGTGATGCGTGTAGATTAGGGTTTCTGGAGGGAAAAGGAATCCCACTCTTAACCCTTATCTCGATACGGAACTCCGTTCATATCTAGCCTTTACCAAAACAATCATTAATCTAATCTCTAATCGCGGTCGGAAACTAGCAAAGAATTGCTAGCGCGCCCGATTAAGATGTTAATGATTCTTTTGATAAAGTTCCTAAACTTTATAGGACTTAAAAAGGGTTTAGTTATTTTCATCATCCATTAGCCTACCCTAATCCTACGAACCCTAACAAACGGAGAATTACTCGCGCATGTTGGGAGAAGAAGATAAAAAGACAGAGAGGGAAAATGTAATGTAAAATGCAAAAAGAATTAAATAAAATAACTACCTTTATTAATCAACTTAAACAATCTACACTTTTATTCCGTAGAAAATGATTACAAAACTAGTTGCTTCTCGATCTTTCCTAAGGAGGTAGTCGAACAGTCGATGATCAGCCTGGATGCGTGAGCTTCTGGGGCTTCGTGATCTCTTTGGCTTGATAAATTTTCCAAGAGGCTCTCGGTGCCTTTTTATAGTGCAAAGCCAGAATCATTTGCTTCAAAATTAGGAAAAATTCAGCAGAGATTCATGCCACAAAATCTCATCCTCTAACTCTCATATCTTGCCGCGGATCCGCGGCCCGGGGGGGTATGGCCACGGATCCGCGGCCATTTGATCTCAACCCTCCATCATTTTCTAGGGCTCTGTCTTTGTGACATGTGGACTTCTCTGGAACTTTGTATTTCAGAAATCTTCTCGTGGTTGCTGCCAGACTTGGTCTTCAAGTTTTGATTCTTAATTAGGCAAGTCTTCTTCAACAACTTGATTTTCTTGATTTTAGTCTTGGAAAATTCTGCACAACTTGGAAAGATTCTGCACAACAACTTAAATAATATTTAGTAGACTTAGTTCTACTAGGATTAGGTCAATGATATTATTTGCATACAATTTCCTACCAAATGCTAATTATAATATATCAATACATGGAAAATAGTACTTTTACACATAAACCCTCATATGTATGATATATTATAATAAAGTCTTTTTAATATGAAACTAGTAGGAAAAATGCAATAACAAATGTGCAGTTTTATCAACTGAACACTTGCCAGTTCATCCTTTTTCCGCTGGGCCTCAGCTTCATGATTTATTATTGTTAAGAGACGGGCCTCCGCTTGAGCCTGTTGGGCCTGGTACGAGGCATGCCGACTTTCGAGCTCCTTTTCGGTAATCTTATGAGTTTCGACCATTTTGTGAGTGAAAATGACGGCTTTATCAATGGCTACCACCTCCCTGATAGCTTCTTGAAGCACCCGCCAAAGTTCATATGCGTGAATGGACTTGGCCGTAAGATTAGCTTGAAGTTCCCTCGGCGCTTTGGAAGCCAGCTCCCTCTCCGAAAACTTTCGGCTGAGACTCTTCTCGCATGATAGCATATTCGCAGCGCACCGCTCAATCAGCCCCCGTAAGCTCGCCTTTGCAGCCACAACCTCTGAAGGAAGGCGTGTACATTCAAGTCTATGCAAACAAGCCTCCACCTGACGACAGAACTCAACCCAAACTTGCACTAATGTTTCACTATGGTAAGTAGCAAGAAAGGGAAGAGAACCGTTGGCTTCAGCGATAAATGCTTCGGCCGTGATCAGACTGCCAGCACGAAGGTCTTCAATCAGAGCTGACAAGGAGTGAAGGCTTAGCTTTGCCATCCGTTCCGAGGCACGTAGAGCGTAGGGGCCGGGCGGCATGATGATGCGAGATTCCAGCGTGGTAAGAACTGGCAAAGCTGTTAAGATTCATATAAAGAAATCAGCGAGACTTGCAAGCAAAGGGCAGGTGGAATAGTGTCGAAACTTTACCTACCCACAGTCATGCAAGAAGGGTTTGAAGGCTTCCCAGGCCCGTCAAGAATCTCAACTTCGTCATCGGCTTCCAGAACTGTAGAAGACATCAGTGTTATTATATGAAATAATAATAATGCCATGAGGAGAGGGCAAATGACACTAACCTTGCCCGAAAGAGAGGACGATGCGTTGAGGGGATATCGCCTGCGGAGCGGCCATCTCTAACAGACGCTGAAAAGACTTCCTGGGGGACAAGTCCACGATGGACGCCACTAATCCTCGTAGCTCTGAAAAGACAGAATGATTCAGATAATGAAGAGATCATTAAAATAAAAGATAGAACAATACCTTCGATGCTCCTCCTACTCTGGACTGGAGGGATAGCAGCTTCAGCGGCCTCGTCCATGCCACCAGGCACATCATCGGGGACGTAGGCCAGTATAATAACTTCCGATTGAGGAGCAGTGGTCATCGCTGCAGGCTCCAATGAAAGGACGGTGGCTTCGACCACCTATCCCATAGTCTCCGGGCCGTCCCCTGAAAGATCCATTGAATCCGCGGCCAATGAAGATGCCTCTTCCGGGAGAGCAAGCACCTGGGAAACGGGAGTCACCGAGGGGAGCTCCATGGCAGGAACAACAGTTGTATCGACCCCCTCTACACTTACTAGTGTCTCATTGGGGATATTTGTAGAGTCCATAATCAAGGCGCGACTCGAACTCAGATCCTCTGCCATTGCCAAAGTACCTGCAAAGTTTTCGCGAAGATAAGGATACATATATATATATATGAGCAGTGCAAAATATTACAAAAGATATATGAGTATACCAATGCGCAAAGGAGCCTCTAGTATGGCTTTTTCAAGCCGGTGTTCCTTCTCAAGGATGCGTGCTCGTCGGGGTGCGAGGGTAGACTCGTGTCCACCAGTCCACAACGACAGCGCGTCTTCGGCGTCGGCCGAGATAGGCTGCTTAAGGGCTCTCTCGCCTCCCTCTTCCAGAGGACCTATAAATATCCGCCATATCGATGGAGGATCTTCGTAGAAGATGACGGCAGGATAAGGCCTCTTCGGGACCCTTACATTCTCAGCTTCATCGTGGGAGCGTCTTATAGCCTCAGCCAATTGCGCGGCTTCCTCGGCAGATGAACCGGGAAAAAGAAGACCACCATCCGGCTCTTGCGTAGCGATCGGCTCATCCTGAAGAATAGGCTCGGATTTCACTAAAAAGTTGAGCAGATTGGTGACCGTCTTTCTTCGCCTCTTGGACCCAGAACTAACACCAGAAGATGATCGCTTCTTTCCCCTTGGTGCTTTAGTATGACGTTGACCCACTTCGCCTTCAATATCCTCACTCGGCGGTGCTACCGATGACGACACCGCCATTGCTGACGCCGCAGCTGATGATACTGCTACTGGCACCTTATTGGCCCTTGATTGAACTCTAATGCGCAGCGGCATACCAGCTGTGGGAGTTAGATCCACTTCCGCCGTCTCAGGAATAAGCACAATACCCGTATCTCTCAGAGGAGGGCGAACCACTGCTCGCGGTCACGGCGGGACTCCCGTAGCTTGGATCGGAGTGAGAACCTTATATCCAGGGAGCATCCTCCTCTCCTCAATAATAATAGGACTGACTCGGTGGAGGTACCCGCCCGTGAAAGCCCCCACACATTAAGGAATGTAGTCAGCCTCAGGAATCACGAAGCGAGAGCCAGTGTTCAGCCGCATGAAGTGATGAGCGGCGTCACGAACAACTTCCGACAATGGGCTGGGCTCCACTGTAAACGCCACAAAGGGGACACCCTGGTCATATCCCAGTTGCCGAGCAAAGCAGTGTGGATTGTACCGCATAAAAATGGCCGCACCATTTTGACAAAACACCAGATAATCCGGTCTGATCGAATATAAGTGCATGGCTTCCTTGGGCTTCAGGGAGGGTGCTCCCTCTTTTGACGAGTCGAAAAGCTGTTGAATCAGTCCTGAAGGAGCAGAGAGGACTCGATCGTTAAATACCATCCCGCCCGCATTGGCATAGGGATTAAGCAGCACACGAATAGCTCCGAACTGAGTCGGATCAGGAGCAGAAGCGTCCACCAACCTCATGAGCCGCGGAAAAGTGTAGGCATCATAAAAGCTGGGTCTCTGATGCGCGGCAAATGCCCCTAGCACGTGCATCTCAATCCATGACGTAAAATAATGAAGAGAGAAACTCACTACGTTCATATCTGGGGTTGAGGTATTGGCTGCAGCGCTTAGCCCATGATACAGATGCGCTAGCCTCGCAATACCCTGTAACACCCTAGTTCATTTATACCAATTCCAGTGCACGTATTTCTTTATTTATGGTATTTTCCTGGTTTACTGTGTTTTGTGTGCGGATAGTGTTTTGACATTGTATTGCATCCGACCCGACCCGCTTGCTTGAAACCTGTCTTGATTCATGTCTATGATTTATCCTGGCTTGTTACGTAGACTCGTGCACTTTCATTTTAATTTATACATCTTGCATACTGGCATTTTATCTGGCATTTGCATTTTACAATATAACATTTTAAGTCACATAAAATATTTTAGAAATACATTGTATGGCCTGCGTGATACCCCTAACCCCATGGTAGCATCCGCGCATCTTGTTCCCGTCCCGTTCAATGAAACAGACTTGTTCGGATAGCTACGCACACGTACGTGCATCCGTTCTTGGGGGTATGCATTTTCGTTACCGGGACATTCATTTTTAATTTTGGTCGTCGCATATATTTTTCGTATTTTAAAACTGAATTTTTAGACCCGACCCGGGCGTGTTTTGGACTAAATCTGTATTTACCAGAAAATCCAAATTTTTTATTTAATATAATATTTATATTTAAAATTTGATTAACAGTTTAAAATTTATATTACTTACAAATCTTTTTTTATTTAAAATCATTTTCTTTAACAACTCTCCCCCCCTCTCTCTCTCTGACCCCACCATCCAGCTCTCTCTCTCTTTCTCTTTCTCTTTCTCTTTCTCTCTCTTTCTCCGCAGCTCTCTCTCTCTCTCTCAATCCTTTCTCTCTCCTCTCGCATCCCCTTCTCTCTCCTCTCGCGGTGAGCGAGATCCCGTCACCGCCTCCTCTCTTTAGCGTCGCCTCCCTCTTCTAATCTTCTTCGTCTTTTCTTTTAATTCCCCCGAGCGCCCCATGAGAACCCACAGTTCCCTGCCTCCTCAACCCTAACCCTAAAACTTCATCACCTCTCTTCCCTCGACCTCGACCTCAACCCTCATCTCCATTCCCTCCTTCTCCTCCTCCTCCTCCTCCTCGTCACCTTCTTCTCCTTCCTCTTCCCCGAGAACCCTACAACCAACCCTCAACCCAACAGAACCCTTCACCTGCACCTCATCGCAGACGGTCACTTCACCTCGTCGTCACCACCACCATCTCCTCCTCTCCCTCTCCTCTTCTCTTCTCCTTCCTACACCAGACCCCAGCAGCACCATCACCCCAAAACCCTAACCAACAAAGCCCAGCTTGCACCCTGCACCCTCGCCGGCACCTCACCGCCGGTGACCCCGACACCACCACCTTGTCTCCCTGACCCCTGTGCATAACCCAGTGAGCAATCCCTTCTCCCTTGTTCTTCCTCTTATTCTTTTCTTTTCTTTTCTATTTCTTGTTCTTGAATTCTGTATTTTTCCAAAGTCGCCGGAGTCACGTCGTCGTTGCCGTTCCAGACGACCCAGTGGACGTACCTTACCTGCGTGATCACCCTCGTGCTTCACTTGGACCCGTCCGGTGTGCCATGGGTGCGTTGCGATGTTTTCCGACGCCGGACGTACCATGCGTATCTGTATCGTGATCCATCGAGGCAAGTTTATCTTGCTACATGCTATGTTACTCTATTTACATCCATTTGAATAAATATAATACATGTATTTTAAATTATGCATCCCATGTTATAGTTTTATAGTTTTACGATGTCCGTTTGTATCCATATCATTATTTACATATCTAAACGCATGCTAATTCATCTTACTACATGCTAGGTATAGTAGTGTGCATCCATATAAGTAAAATGTTACCCGTTTATCATATTGTGCATCCATTTTACAGTTTTACTATTTTCGGATACCCGTTTGCATCCATATCATTTAAAATATATATAACTGCATATATAGATCACATTAATTCATATAACTATTGTAGTAACACCCCATGCTTAATAATGTGCATCCTACTTAGTTTTGGAACTGTAAATGTAACCCTAATCGATGTTTGTGCATCTATACCATTAATTATATATCTATTTGCATGCCATGTCACATTGTTTCATACTATTGTTGTATTAGTACTCCATGTTCAATAGTGTGCATCCTATATAATCATGAAACTGTAGTTGTAACCCTTGATAGTTATTTGAGCATCCATGTTCATTTGTGTCTACATACCATTAATTCTGCATACCTAATTGCACCCCATATTACATTAACTCATATTATTAATACATTAGTACCCTCATACTTGATATTGTGCATCCTGCTTAGTCATGGTATAACCCCTAGTGGTTATTTGTACACCCATGCTGCTATCGTACATCCGTATTTTTACCCTGATTCAATACTGCTACATTTTACTGTCGGCCACCCACTTGATACATGTACACTACCTGACGTGACCTAATATATCATTACTTGACTTGATACCTGATCCTATTTCTAATGCCGACAATCCTGACATGTTGTCCCAATGGACATATCTTGTTGTCTGTATAGACAAACCTGTTCCTGCTTGATCCTGTGTTGGCATTAGCTTCAGATTTATCAATTCCTGACTTGAACACATAACTTGGGGGTTGTTCCCGCCAAAAATTTCTGCGCAAAAGAGCCCAAGGTATCAAATGGCAGCGATACGCCTAAGAAAATGGGAACCAGTATCTTCCGGGCTGTTTTTTGACAAACTCCCGAATGAGAAATAGATAAATTCTGATGGTATCGAAAGCGTCTCGAAAAACCCTTCGATTTGATATATAATGGGCCTCGTAATTCATCCGGGATCAAAAGTTATGAGGAATTACGTGTCCACACGTGATGGACTTTTAAGAACCCGCTGGAGGAGTTAAAAAATATAATAAGAACTCAGAAAAGACCCCAATGGGGCATCACGTGCTCACATGTGACCATGGGTCACGTGCAGACACGTGATGGGCTTTTAAGGCCTCTAAAATAATGAATAGAATTTAATTCTAAAAGTCAGAAAATACCTCAACGAGGTATCACGTGCTTACACGTGACCAATGGTCACGTGTTGACACGTGATGGTTAAAACAACAACATGAACAAGCGGCTGTTAAAGGAACCAATTTGGGGGTCACGTGCTCACACGTGACCAAGGGTCACGTGTCAGCACATGACTGGCTTCGAAAGCCTTACAGTTAATAGAATTAAATTCTAAAAGCTTCCAAATCTTTCCAAATAGAAAAGGTCTATGGGGACCGTTGGATTAAAAATCCAAGGGTGATTAAAAATCACCAATTTATGGAAAAATCTTGGACTTGGAAAGATTTCCCCCCTAAATCTGACCGAGATAACAAATGGATATCTTTGGATTTAAAATCCAATGGTGAATAAAATTCACTTAACAATCTAAAGGCCCAGATTAATGATGAATGCAAATCAAATCTCTCAACATACAAATCAAATCTCTTAATAAGAGATTTGTTAAACAAATTGATTCTCTTCCTCCTCCTATAAATAGGAGCCAAGAGAAGAGAAGGGATCTACCTTGGGGGAGAGAAAAAACAAAGGGAGGAGAATTTAATTCTCAAGAGAAAAAAGAAAAAAGAGGAGAATTTAATTCTCTGCAAAAGAAAAACCCTAGGTAAGAAAAGAGAGGCTAAAAAAGAGAATTTAATTCTCAAAAGAGTTTAACTCTTATATAAAGAAAAGAACTTATTTCTTTTTCTGATGGAGGATCTGCAAAGTGCACATCTCCTCATGAATTGAGAATTTAATTCTCATTGGGTTGAGATCCTGCCATGCAGATCCAAAACATAGAGGAGGAATTAAGTTTTGAGAATTCAATTCTCACAAAATTATAGGAATTTAATTCCTTTGGGATAAAATTAGGGTTTTACCCTAAATAAGAATTTAATTCTTTCACAATAGGAATTTAATTCCTCCAAAACAAAAATTAGGGTTTTACCCTAAATAAGAATTTAATTCTTAAAGATAAGGAGACTTAAAAGATCTCTGTGCATGAAAAGAAAAAGGTCGCGTGCCCCACGTGACCCCTGAACAGATCCCCCAAAAATGAGAAGAGGAAAGCTTTGAGGCAATGCCTCACGTGTTCCCACGTGACCCTCATTATATATGGAACAAAAGCAAAGGCAGAAACAATTATGGGCGCTCTCACGTGTTACCACGTGACCCCTAATAAATGTTCTAATAAATCAGGGCATGATTATACATCACGTGTCCACACGTGATGGCTATGAAAATTAAAAGTGTTTAACACTTGTTTGCAGAACAAAATAAAGAAGATCTGGCCCTACTTTTTGATGTCATCACGTACTCCCACGTGACTCCCAAAACGCAGAAAGAAAGATCAATGGAAATGAAGGCTTTGGGCGCTCTCACGTGTTTACCACGTGACCCCTTAGCAAACGTTTTAACAGTCAGCGCATAAATCCCCATCACGTGTCAACACGTGATGCTCGAAATAAAAAGGAAAAGTGTTTAACACTTATTCGCAGATTTGAGGATAAAACAAAGGAGATCTGGCTCCACATTTAGGGCGCCCTCACGTGTCACCACGTGACCCCTAATGAGCATTCTAACAGACCAGTGCGGGGGCCTCCATCACGTGCTCACACGTGATGGCCGTCAGAATTAAAAGAGTTAAATACTGATCTGCAGAATAAAATAAGGGAAATCAGGGCGCTCTCACGTATCCACATGTGACCCCTCTCTCCTTAGTGTTTAACACTAATCTGAAGACTTTGTTCCCAGTGTTTAACACTGATTTGCTTTAGTGTTTAGCACTAATTTGAAATCTCTGATTACCAGTGTTTAACACTAATTTGCTTTAGTGTTTAACACTGATTTGAAAGCCCTATTGCTAGTGTTTAACACTGGTTATCTTTTAGTGTTTAACACTAACTTGCTAATCTCATTCCCAGTGTTCAACACTGTTGGTCTTTGGTGTTTAACACTAGTTTTAGCCCAATTGGTTAAGTTTCTAGAGGCAAAGCCTCTCCTTCAATGGACCAACAGAGGGCCAATATTTCAAACATAATTGGACTTAGCCCAAACTGGCCATAAGTCCTCAAATCATCTTGAACTGAGCACATCTGCTCTTTCAACCAACTCATTGGTTCAAGGGTACATCTCTGAACTCCTCTGATATTTGTCGTTGTAATCCTTCAACGTCTTCAGAGAGGTGACGGGTCCCGACAACCACACATCAACATGGACTGTGGGGTCCTTAAACTCATGGACTCATGCGTCCTTAAACCAAGATACGGACTGTGGGGTCCTTAAACCCGCGGACTTATGCGTCCTTAAACTAACAGACTAATGCGTCCTTAAACACACCCATATGGACTGTGGGGTCCTTAAACCCATGGACTTATGCGTCCTTAAACTACCAATGGACCACCACGTCCCTAAACTGGAACTTGGACCACCATGTCCCTAAACTGGAGATGGACCACCATGTCTCTAAACTGGCAATGGACCACCATGTCCCTAAACTGGAACAACAGAGCCCAAATGCTCTTTTGTCGAATCTAAACGATCCCGTTAAGCCGATCTTAGTCCCAAACTGGACTAACGCATCCTTAACAACCGTTTAAGTCGATCTTAGCCTCAAATACGGCTAACGTATCCTTAAACCTTCAAACAGACTTTAGTCCCAAATTGGACTATAGATCCCCTAAGCAACTTTGGTTCAAGGGTACATCTCTGAACTCCTCTGACACCTGTCGTTGTAATCCTTCAACGACGTCAGAGAGGTGACGGGTCCCGACGGCCATACATTCAATGGACCCCTATTTCCCTAAACTGGAACAATAGAGCCTATTGCTCTTTTGTCGGATCTAAACGATCCCGTTAAGTTGATCTTAGTCTCAAACTGGACTAACGTATCCTCAACAAACGTTTGAGTTGATCTTAGCCTCAAATATGGCTAACGTATCCTCAAACCAAAACCCCAAACCCAAATCTAAGAAAACACGGATTTGGACTAATCCACGTCCTACGGGCGACGACATAAATTGGTCTCCGTATACAATCCACGGGCAACCAAAAACAAAACAAACACCCACGACACGAAGTGACCAGCTGGAGAAGGAGAAAGTTGTTACCACGATGCGGTAGCGTAATTAACTGCAGGGGCTTGCGCCTGCAGGGAAGAGTGTCCCCACAATCAAAAAAACCCCTCAAGCGAGGGGGAATCTGACGAAGTCTGCTACATCGGCCGCATCTGTCTAAACCTCCGATACACGGTGCCATAAATCAACTTGGCATCTTCGGAGAGGTGGACGGATAGCACCTATTAGCATCTGCCCCGAACCTCAGGCAAGACAGCCCATGTCTCAGCCGCCGTTCGGAGGGGAACAGATTCTGGCACGCCCGGTGGGACCTCTTCCTCTTTCCACTCCACACTTCGTGTGTCGTGTTCGCGAACGAATCGCGTTTTGCTGGGGTTGCCTGTGGATTTGAGGTACTAAGATTTGGTGTCTTGTTCCGTGCAGAAAACAGAAGATCAATGGCTTCAAACTGCACTACCTGCAACTGCAACTCTCGCTCCGTCCCTGCTGGAGGAGTGACTTATGGGCCCCAAGCGGCCTCCATCTTCGCTAGGCCGGTGGAACAGGTGACTCAGGCCACCACTGGGCTATTCTTCGGGACCATGATCCCACCAATGAGCTTCAATGCCCCATTGCCATCGCAAGAAGCTCCGAAGAAGTCGGTCTTCGATCGGCTTACAACTATCGCGGCCCCTCTCAACGGGTCGCCCAAGCCCAATGCCTCAGCTTTCAGCAAACCGGGCCAAAACTCATGTGGGACCATAAAGAAGCCTGCAATACTAGAAAAGGTTGTTCTGAAGAGGATAGCCATCCTTGCTCCTGAAGTCGTCAAGGCGGCTTCTCCTGCCAATGGGTCGGTCTTCACAAGACTGACTATTCCGGCTCCCGTTCCTGCTCGAAGGTCTGTCTTTGACAGATTGGATACCGCTACTCAAAAGACGTCAGTCTTTAAGAGACTGACACCAGCAGTGCTTCATCTGGACAGGGGGCAAAACAAAGCCATCCCCACTGCTGAACCAACGTCGTCCGCTCGACATGCTCGCCGTCGTCACTGGCGCCGGGTAAGGAAGGCTGGGGGCAACTCCCCCTCTGGGATAACTCCGCCAGCTCCGATGGTGGAAATCAATGCCGCTGTTCCGACCAGGAATAGCTTTGAACCGCTAAGAAGGGTGCGCAAAAACTCTCCTACTGCAGTGCTGAAGAGAATTCCTTCACCTGTGAAGAATGCTACAGAGAAGAAGCCGGAGCAACCTCCTCAACGGCTATCCTCTGAAATTTACAAGGTTTGGCGACAGGTCCAAGAGTCGGTGATTGATGAAAACTATCTCCGCCAACAGAAAAAGATGAAGGTTCGGCAGGAGAAGGATTACTCTGTCAAGCCACCAAAAGCGACAACTACTTGGGTACCCACTACAACAGCCCCCTCGACTTCAACTGCTCAAAAGGGGAGGAAGCTAAAGAAAGCCCCTGTAACTGCGGCAAATCGTAAAGACGCCGAGCCCAAACGCCCTAAGTCTGGGGGCATGGTGGTGCATACCGTCTACATGGCATCCGGGAAAGAGGACAGCCGCGCTTCTATGGGCCACCGACCGCTCACCCGGTCCCTGACAAAAGCCCAGGAGGAACAGCAGAAGTTTCAAGAGATGATGACTGCGATGGCCACACTCACCGGGCTAAAAGAAAGCCCAGAAACATCATCAGAACAGCGTCACGAACAGGAAACTGATGCTGACTTCCTACGCAGAGTCCTCGAAAGGAAGGACAGAGAGGCAGCAGAACAAGCTGCCAACATAAAACAAATGGCGCTTCCCTTCCAAGACATGGTGGGAATGATGTTACAGCCGAACCCTCCAGCTGAAGACCCTCCGATCATTATTGAAGACGATAAAGAGGAGACATCTAATCCTCCTCCGGCTCATTCAACAGCCAAGAAGGAAACCATTTCCAAAGCTGCACTAGATGACTATATAGCTCAGCAAATACGAGCTCATCAGGCAAATGAAGCGGCCAGCCAAGTCGTCAAAACTGGGCGACCATACCCGAGCTGGTATGACCAAATCAGTTACCCGCCAGGATATACGATCCCTAAGTTCCATGTATACAAGGGGACGGGAAATCCAGCTCGGGTATGGTCGCCCAATTTAGAGCCTTATGCGGCAACACGCCGTCTCAAACTGGACTAACGTATCCTTAACAAACGTTTGAGTTGATCTTAGCCTCAAATATGGCTAACGTATCCTCAAACCAAAACCCCAAACCCAAATCTAAGAAAACACGGATTTGGACTAATCCACGTCCTACGGGCGACGACATAAATTGGTCTCCGTATACAATCCACGGGCAACCACAAACAAAACAAACACCCACGACACGAAGTGACCAGCTGGAGAAGGAGAAAGTTGTTACCGCGATGCGGTAGCGTAATTAACTGCAGGGGCTTGCGCCTGCAGGGAAGAGTGTCCCCACAATCAAAAAAACCCCTCAAGCGAGGGGGAATCTGACGAAGTCTGCTACATCGGCCGCATCCGTCTAAACCTCCGATACACGGTGCCATAAATCAACTTGGCATCTTCGGAGAGGTGGACGGATAGCACCTATTAGCATCTGCCCCGAACCTCAGGCAAGACAGCCCATGTCTCGGCCGCCGTTCGGAGGGGAACAGGAGTATGGGGAAATCAATGATGAAACCTGACTTGTAACTCGACAGTTCGATACTTATACTGATCAGTTTTACGGGCTAGGCCAGCCCCGGGATGATGATGCTGACATCATTTGTCTGTACATGTTACATGTTTACTGCCTAGCGGCACGTCTCGGATTCAGCTCGAGAGTCTTGACCGTAGTCCCGGGCATGCACGGGATACTATTGAGTTACATCGACGATTCATTAAATTGATTTCACAAAATTGAGAGTAGTTACCCAGTGGTTTAGTTCATATTACCCACTGCACGTCACACATGCTTTTACCCTTCACTGTTCCACATTCGTGTTACTGTTATACCTTTATTACTGTTCATACTCGTGCCTGCATGTTTTTCTACTCCTAATTATATTATTGTTTATATTATGATGCACTGACGTCTGAGTTTTGCATGGCCTAGATTCTCTACCTTTGCAGCTGACCGATCAGGAGTATTTCAGTGTACAGGCCGAGCAGTGAGGACCTGTTAGTATTTTAGTTTAGTTTTCTTTCAGTATTTTTCATTCCTGATGTGAACCCATATTTTGGGACGTGCTTTTCAGATGTTATTGTTATTTGGATCTATTGCTTCCGCATATTATTTCTTGACTCGTTATTTCTGGCTCATAGACATGTACTAGATAGTTTATTTTATTTCTACTATTCTTAATATCTCTAGACAGCCGTAATGTGACTGTGAAAGGATGTTTCC
Source organism: Agapanthus africanus (assembly GCA_030015575.1). NCBI lineage: Eukaryota > Viridiplantae > Streptophyta > Magnoliopsida > Asparagales > Amaryllidaceae > Agapanthus > Agapanthus africanus. The sequence goes on along the minus strand of JASDDO010000014.1, from coordinate 159,642,896 downwards.
TATCTACAGGTAGCATGGTTGGCTCTGTCACGTGCCTATCTTAGCGCACTCTGGGAAGCGGGGCGTGACAGGGTTTGTTTGGTATCAGAGCCATAGGATTTAGGTTAATCGGGTTTGATTCTTTTGTAGTTGGGTATTGGACCCAACACACGAATCAGAAAACCTATAATTAGGAACATATCCTGCCACATTGTTATCGTGACTCTTGAATCATATCTTTCTCTTGATCCTTATCTTGACGATATGCAAACCACTTTGCATCTTGACTTGAAACTTTTGGTTTCCTATTGTTTATCTCTAGGATTTGGGCGACTTGAGTGGAGTTATGTGATTGTAACTATGTACCGCAGCATGGTTATAATGCGGTACTCTATTTAAGTAACTTGGAGTTTTAGTTTTGATTCATATCCTTAATTTATGGTCATTATTCATCGCAAGTTTTGAATCTTGTTATCATACTAATCTTTTTCAGTGTCTTGGTTGCAGGATCATGGCAGACAGAAATCTACGATCGTACCAGTGGCGTGTTGATGATGTCGTTTTGCTTGGAGTAATACATGGGATGCTTAAGGACCAGAAGCGGCAGATCGAGCTGAACCAGTGACAAGCCAAAGCTTTTCAGGAAGATCTGCGGATCGTCCAGCAGTCCGTATACAATGTTGTGGCCAAACCAGTGGAGCGTGTGGGTACCGTGGCGGATTTCAGGAGACTTGGTCCATCCATTTTCACTGGTCTGGAAGAGCCGTTGCCAGCGGAGCAGTGGCTGGTTGATACGGAGAATTTGCTCGTTGCGGCACAGATTCCAGAGGACAAGAGAATGGATATTGTACGCATCCAATTTGTAGACTATGCCCATGAATGGTGGCTTATGGAAGAGACCCGCTTGCCCAAGCCGATCGGTTGGGCAGATTTTTCGAAGAGTTTCTTGGAGAAGTTCTTTCCGCAGACTGTACGGGAAGAGATGGAAGAAAGGTTTATCAGTTTGAAGCAGAATGACGGATCCGTGGATGCGCATGCGGCTGAGTGGACACGGCTCAGTCGATTCGCTGGACCTTTGGTGGCCAAAGAAGCTGATAGGGCACGAAGATTCATGCGCAGTTTGGACGTGGAAATCCAGAGGCACATTATATCTCTGGGATTGACCACTTTCTCACAAGTGCTTAAAGCAGCCAGGGAGCAGCAGAGTTTATCATTGAAGACTGAGGGTACGCAGCAGCAGGCAGTTGCAGTGCGGAAGCCAGCGTTTACGCCGAACCGGGCGCCTATACGCAGAGGTATTCCAGTGAACCGACATGGCGTGGTGCCGATGAAGAAACCTATCATAGCCAATCAAAGAAAGAGTGTGATTTGTGACTACTGCCATTTACCCGATGTGCAGAGGGAGTGTCGAAGAATGCGAGGACTTTGTTTGGTTTGTGGATCAGCGGATCATACTATCAATGCTTGTCCATCGAAGCTTCATTTGAAAGATGATGTTCAGAGGACACCGCAGAGGCAGTTTCAGGGGCAGAAGCAGATAACTCAGGGACCTAATCAAGCTCGAGCCTTTACCCTGACGGCTGAAGAGGCCAAGGCTTCAGAGAAAGTTGTTTTAGGTATCCTACTTGTTCATGATTTTCCCGCATTAGCATTATTCGATTCTTGTGCATCCCATTGTTTTATGTCGTCCAAATTTATTGCTACACACTCGATTTCTTGGACGACCCTATCTAGTTGTTGGGACATACACACTGGGAATGGGAAGATCATATCTAGTAGTGAATGCAAGGATTGTTCTGTTGTTATTTGCGGACGGGAGTTATTTGCAGATTTCTTGGTGATCGATACCGGCAGCTATGATGTTGTCTTGGGAATGGATTTTCTCGGCACTTTCCACGCTCACATTGATTGTAAGGCAAAAAAAGTGATTTTCCAGATTCCAGGACATTCGGAGTTTGTCTTTACTGGAGATAGCAGTTCTGTCGGGCCAGTCGAGTTTAGGGCTAGGCCGACAAATAATGTTCTTTCGTCGATGGAAGTTGATAAGGAGGAAGAGCCAGCTGTAGTTCGAGAGTTCATGGATGTGTTCGAGGACATCTCGTGTTTACCGCCAAAACGAGATGTGGAGTTTGCGATCGATCTTGTTCCTGGTGCAGCGCCAATCTCAAAGGCGTACTATCCAATAGCACCAGCAGAGTTGGAAGAAGTCAAGAAGCAGGTTACCGAATTACTTAAGAAAGGTTGGATTCGCAGCAGCAATTCACCTTGGGGAGCTCCAGTTCTTCTAGAAAAGAAGAAAGATGGCACAAGGAGGATGTACATCGATTATCGAGAATTAAACCGGGTAACTATTAAGAACAAGTACCCAATCCCTCACATTGGTGAATTATTCGAGCAACTTAGTGGCGCAAGGGTATTCTCGAAGCTGGATTTGCGATCCGGATATCATCAGGTCCGAGTTAAACCAGAGGATATTTGCAAGACTGTGTTCCGAACTCGGTATGGACATTATGAATATTTAGTGATGCCATTCGGAGTCATGAATGCACCGGCAATATTTATGGACTTGATGAACCGAATCTTTTCACCGTTCTTGGACCAGTTTATAGTGGTGTTCATCGATGATATTCTGGTCTACTCGAAGAGGTCTACTCGAGGAGTATTGAAGAGCATGCTGAACACTTGAAGATCGCACTGCAGATATTAAGGCAAGAAAGATTGTATGCAAAGATGAGCAAGTGCGAGTTTTGGTTTGAAGAAGTGAAGTTTTTGGGGCATGTTGTATCTGGAGATGGAATCGCCGTTGACCCTGAAAAGATTGCAACAGTTCGAGATTGGCCGATTCTGAAGAACGTAGCAGAGATCAGAAGTTTTCTTGGACTTGTCGATTATTACAGAAGGTTCGTGGAGAATTTTGCTCATTTGGCTGAGCCTTTGACCAAGCTTACGCGTAAGGAAGTAACGTTTGTATGGACGGATAAATGTGCGTCAGCTTTTGAGGCGTTGAAGCAGAGATTGATAACCGCTCCTATGCTGACCGTACCAGACGGTTCTGGAGGATTGGTGATTCACAGCAACGCATCTGGGAAAGGTTTGGGATGTGTTTTGATGCAGCATGGGAAGCTTATAGCTTATGCATCGCGGCAGTTGAAGACCCATAAGAAGAATTACCCAACTCATGATTTGGAGCTTGCAGCAGTGATTTTCACTTTGAAGATTTGGAGACACTACTTATTGGGCGAAAGGGTCGAAGTATTCACCGATCACAAAATCCTAAAGTACGTGTTCACACAGAAAGAGCTTAATATGAAGCAGCGTAGATGGTTGGAGCTGATGGCTGACTATGATCTTGATCTTAAGTACCATCCGGGGAAAGTTAATCTAGTGCCAGATGCGCTTAGTCGGTTGCTAGCAATTCGGATATTGACTGCATAGAAGGAGCTTATCGAAGACTTTCGGAGATTCGAGCTGGAGATTGTGCTACCGCATTCTTCGGGACAGTTGATGCAGCTGCAAGTACAGACGTCGTTGATCGAGAATATTAAAGCAACGCAGTCACAGGATCCAAGATTGCAGAAGTTTCGAGAACAGGTTGAAGCTGGACTTCGTATGGACTTGTTAATTCATGAAGATAGTTTGTTGCGATATGGTAGCCGTTTGTATGTGCCAAAAGGAGATATTCGCAATGAGGTTATGAAGGAGGCACACAATTCCACGTATTCTGTACATCCAGGAGGCAGGAAGATGTACCGCGATCTAAGACAGCATTTCTGGTGGGAAGGCATGAAAAGGGAGATTGCTCATTTTGTGGCGAAGTGCTTGGTGTGTCAGCAAGCTAAGGCTGAACATCAAAGGGTTGCTGGTTTATTGCAACCACTTCCGATTCCTCAATGGAAGTGGGAACATATAACAATGGATTTCGTGACAGCTTTACCACGAAGTCCAAAGGGCAACAATGCAGTTTGAGTGATTGTTGATCGATTGACCAAGGCAGCTCATTTCATACAATTTCGAGTTGGTCAATCAACGGAAGCGTTAGCAGAACGGTACATGCATGAGATTGTGAGATTGCATGGAGTACCTGTGAGCATCGTGTCCAACCGTGACACCCGATTCTTATCGCACTTCTAAAGGAGTCTACAGGAAAGTTTGGGGACGCGATTGAAGTTTAGCACAACTTATCATCCTCAAACAGATTGCAAGTCGGAGAGAACGATCCAAACTCTTAAAGACATGTTGAGAGCATGCATGTTAGACTTCAAGGGTTCATGGGAGGATCATCTACACTTGGTGGAGTTTTCGTACAACAACAGCTTTCAGGCGACTGTTCAGATGGCTCCATTCAAAGCATTGTATGGTCGCAAGTGTCGTTCACCTATTTGTTGGGACGATATTGGAGAGCGAAGATTGTTGGGACCGGATTTGATCGTGCAAATAGTAGAGAAAGTTAATACTATCCGAAATCATATGAAGGTAGCACAAGATCGGCAGAAGAGTTGGGCCGATACATCGAGAAGACCTCTTGAGTTCGCTGTTGGTGATCTGGTATTCTTGAAGATATCACCGACTAGAGGAGTGATTCGTTTTGGAAGTCGAGGCAAGCTTAGTCCTCGATTCGTAGGATCCTTCGAGATTTTGGAGCATGTTGGAGAAGTGGCTTATCGATTGGCGTTACCACAATCTTTGGCGAATGTTCATGACGTGTTTCATGTATCTTAACTCCGTAAGTATGTTCGAAATGAAACATACGTGCTGGATCATTCGGAGCTGATTGTAACAGAGGATTTGACCTTTGAGGAACGACCGATGCCAATTGTTGATCGAAGAGAAAAGGTCCTCAAGAACAAGGTTATCCCTCTCGTACTTGTTTCTTGGGGAAATCGCTCGCATGGAGAATCGACTTGGGAACGAGAAGATGAGATTCGATAGATGTTTCCACACCTATTCTTCTAGATTCATGTTGTTTACCTTTTCTTGTCTTGGGAATTTCGATGACGAAATTCTTTTTGTAGTTGGGTATAATGTAACACCCTAGTTCATTTATACTAATTCCAGTGCATGTATTTCTTTATTTATGGTATTTTCCTGATTTACTATGTTTTGTGTGCGGATAGTGTTTTGACATTGTATTGCATCCGACCCGACCCGCTTGCTTGAAACCTGTCTTGATTCATGTCTATGATTTATCCTGGCTTGTTACGTAGACTCGTGCACTTTCATTTTAATTTATACATCTTGCATACTGGCATTTTATCTGGCATTTGCATTTTACAATATAATATTTTAAGTCACATAAAATATTTTAGAAATACATTGCATGGCCTGCGTGATACCCCTAACCCCGTGGTAGCATCCGCGCATCTTGTTCTCGTCCCGTTCAGTGAAACGGACTTGTTTGGATGGCTACACGCACGTACGTGCATCCATTCTTGGGGGTATGCATTTTCGTTACCCAGACATTCATTTTTAATTTTGGTCGTCGCATATATTTTTCGTATTTTAAAACTGAATTTTTAGACCCGACCCGGGCGTGTTTTGGACTAAATCTGTATTTACCAGAAAATCCAATTTTATTTATTTAATATAATATTTATATTTAAAATTTGATTAACAGTTTAAAAATTATATAACTTACAAATCTTTTTTTTATTTAAAATCTTTTTCTTTAACAACTCTCCCTCTCTCTCTCCGACTCCACCACCCAGCTCTTTCTCTTTCTCTTTCTTTCTCTCTCTCTCTCCGCAGCTCTCGAGAGAGAGAGAGAGCCTTTCTCTCTCCTCTCGCATCCCCTTCTCTTTCCTCTCGCGGTGAGCGAGATCCCATCACCGCCTCCTCTCCTTAGCGTCACCTCCCTCTTCTAATCTTCTTCTTCTTTTCTTTTAATTCCCCCGAGCGCCCCACGAGAACCCACGGTTCCCTGCCTCCTCAACCCTAACCCTAAAACTTCATCACCTCTCTTCCCTCGACCTTGACCTCAACCCTCATCTCCATTCCCTCCTTCTCCTCCTCCTCCTCACCTTCTTCTTCTCCTTCCTCTTCCCCGAGAACGCTGCAACCAACCCTCAACCCAACAAAACCCTTCACCTGCACCTCATCGCCGACGATCACCTCACCTCGCCGTCACCACCACCATCTCCTCATCTCCCTCTCCTCTTCTCTTCTCCCTCCTATACCAGACCCCAGCTGCACCATCACCCCAAAACCCTAACCAACAGAGCCCAGCCTGCACCCTGCACCCTCGCCGGCACCTCACCGCCGGTGACCCCGACACCACCACCTCGTCTCCCTGACTCCTGTGCACAACCCAGTGAGCAATCCCTTCTCCCTTCTTCTTCCTCTTCTTCTTTTCTTTTCTTTTCTTTTTCTTGTTCTTGAATTCTGTATTTTTCCAGCGTCGCCGGAGCGCGTCGCCGTTGCCGTTCCAGACAACCTAGTGGACATACCTTACCTGCATGATCACCCTCTTTCTTTGCTTGGACCCATCCCGTGTGCCGTGCGTGCGTTGTGACATTTTTCTGACGTCGGACGTGCCGTGCGTATCCGTATCGTGATCCATCGAGGCAAGTTTATCTTGCTACATGCTTTGTTACTCTATTTACATCCATTTGAATAAATATAATACATGTATTTTAAATTATGCATCCCATGTTATAGTTTTATAGTTTTACGACGTCCGTTTGTATCCATATCATTATTTATATATCTAGACGCATGCTAATTCATCTTGCTACATGCTAGGTATAGTATTGTGCATCCATATGAGTAAAATGTTACCCATTTATCACATTGTGCATCCATTTTACAGTTTTACTGTTTTCGGATACCCGTTTGCATCCATATCATTTAAAATATATATAACTGCATATATAGATCACATTAATTCATATTACTATTGTAGTAACACCCCATGCTTAATAATGTGCATCCTACTTAGTTTTGGAACTGTAAATGTAACCCTAATCGATGTTTGTGCATCCATACCATTAATTATATATCCATTTGCATGCCATGTCACATTGTTTCATATTATTGTTGTATTAGTACTCCATGTTCAATAGTGTGCATCCTACATAATCATGAAACTGTAGTTGTAACCCTTGATAGTTATTTGAGCATCCATGTTCATTTGTGTCTACATACCATTAATTCTGCATACCTAATTGCACCCCATATTATATTAACTCATATTATTAATACATTAGTACCCCATGCTTGATATTGTGCATCCTACTTAGTCATGGTATAACCCCTAGTGGATATTTGTACACCCATGCTGCTATCGTACATCCGTACTTTTATCCTGATTCAATACTGCTACATTTTACTGTCGGGCACCTACTTGATACATGTACACTACTTGACATGACCTGATATATCATTACTTGACTTGATACATGATCCTGTTTTTAATGCCAACAATCCTGACATGTTGTCCCGAAGGACATATCCTGTTGTCTGTATAGACAAACCTATTCCTGCTTGATCCTGTGTTGGCATTAGCTTCAGATTTATCAATATCTGATTTGAACACGTAACTTAGGGGTATGGGGAAATCAATGATGAAACCTGACTTGTAACTCGACAGTTCGATGCTTATATTGATCAGTTTTACGGGCTAGGCCAGCCCCAGGATGCTGCTGCTGACATCATTCGTCTGTACATGTTACCTGTTTACTGCCTAGCGGCACGTCTCAGATTCAGCCCGAGAGTCTTGACCGTGGTCCCGGGCATACACGGGATACTATTGAGTTATATCGACGATTCATTAAATTTATTTCACAAAATTGAGAGTAGTTACCCAGTAGTTTAGTTCATATTACCCACTGCACGTCATATATGCTTTTACCCTTCACTGTTCCACATTTGTGTTACTGTTATACCTTTATTACTGTTCATACTCGTGCCTACATGTTTTTCTACTCCTGATTATATTATTGTTGATATTATGACGCACTGACGTCTGGGTTTTGCATGGCCTAGATTCTCTACCTTTGCAGCTGACCGATCAGGAGTATTTCAGTGTACAGGCCGAGCAGTGAGGACCTGTTAGTATTTTAGTTTAGTTTTCTTTCAGTATTTTTCATTCCTGATGTGAGCTCGTATTTTTGGACGTACTTTCCAGATGTTATTGTTATTTGGGTCTATTGCTTCCGCATATTATTTCTTTACTCGTTATTTCTGGCTCATGGACATGTACTAGATAGTTTATTTTATTTCTACCATTCTTGATATCTCTAGACAGCCGTAATGTGATTATGGAAGGATGTTTCCTATCCACAGGTAGCATAGTTGGCTCCGTCACGTGCCTATCTTAGCGCACTCTGGGAAGCGGGGCGTGACATACCCACAGCTAGTCCTGTCCCTCCGGCGATGCGATGAGTAGGGTAAATGACCGAAGCTCTCATGAATCGACGGTGCGTTGGAATAACGAACCAACTGAGCCAGACGCTGATAAAACCCGCGAAGAAAGTCTCTTCATCTATGTCAGAAGCTGCGATTGGCTCAAAGGGTACGGCCGACAGGATTGGAATGTAGAACTGCAGCAAATCCTCTTCTTTAGCCGGTAGCTTATTTAAACCGAATCCGAAGGGGTCGGTGATATTCGCGAACTATGGAGACGTCTTTGATAGAACGTCTCCGCGAAGGAAGCAAGCGATAAAGCTTTTGAAAGTGACGCCCTGTACCTCTGACTCTGTGAACAGCTTCTCAAAAATGCCCAGAACCTTGATTAGACTTGGATGCTTATGGCGGACGGCATTTTCAATCGACAAACCGTCAAGCATAGCAGGCTCAACTTCGAAAACATACTCATCAGAAGGCAGCAGTTCTTCATAGAGCATCCCCCTGATCGGCAACCCCGAGATCTCGCGAAACTCTTCCAAAGAAATTGAAACTTCGTGGTCCCCTAGCAAGAAGGTGTTGGTGGGAAGATTCCATTGATTTAGGAAAGCTTTAACCCACCAGACATGGGGGGACTGATAGTGGAAGAGAGACGCGTACACCGCCTGATAGAGCCTGACCCTCTGCAATCGCGCACGATGGGCAGATAGGATTGTTCCCCGCCAAAACACGGAGACGTGACCGCGTAGGTCCGTCTTTCCTGAATTTGGGGGCAGATGCTAATTGGTGCTATCCGTCCACCTCTCCGAAGATGCCAAATTGATTTATGACACCATGTATCGAAGGTTTAAATGGATGTGGCCGATGTAGCAGACATCATCAGATTCCCCCTCGTTTGAGGGGTTTTTTGTTTGTGGGGATGCTCTTCCCTGCAGGCGCAAGCCCCTGCAGTTAATTACGCTACCGCATCACGGTAACAACTTTCTCCTTCTCCAAATGGTCACTTCGTGTCGTGGGTGTTTGTTTTGTGTTTGGTTGCCCGTGGATTGTATACGGAGACTAATTTATGTTGTCGCCCGTAGGGCGTGGATTAGTCCAAATCCGTATTTTCTTAGATTTGGGTTTGGAGTTGGGTTTAAGGATACGTTAGTCTCATTTGAGACTAAGATCAACTTAAACGTTTGTTAAGGATACGTTGGTCTAATTTTAGACTAAGATCAACTTAACAGGATCGTTTAGATCCAACAAAAGAGCATTTGGGCTCTATTGTTTAGTTTAGGGACATTGCGGTCGATTACCAGTTTAAGGACATGGTGATCCAATATTAGTTTAAGGACATCTCGGTCCAAGGTTAAGGACATCATAGTCCATGGGTTTAAAAGGACTCCACAGTCCGAGGTTAAGGACATCATAGTCCATGGGCTTAAGGACCCCACAGTCCGTGGAATGATTGGTTATCGGGACCCGTCACCTCTCTGAAGATATTGAAGGATTAGAACGACAGATATCAAAGGAGTGAAGAGATGTACCCTTGAACCAAAGTTGATTGGGAGATCTGTAGTCCAATTTGGAACTAAGATCAATTAATTAGATTATAAGAACATTGGCTCAGTTAAATCTGAATTGAGGACTTATGGCCAACTTGGGCTAAGTCCAATTAAGGTTTAAAATGCTAGACCTTGGTTTGGGTTGTTGAACATTTGTCTGGGTTTAGCCTCCCATCATTTAGCAATGCAAACAAGGGTTTGAGGATCTGACAACATTTTGTCTTTTATTGGGCATTGACCATTCATCATGGCTCTGGAATTTTCTTTGAATGTCATATGAAATGATCAAGTTTGAAAGAATGTAGTTGGGGTTTAATCAAAGGGGAGTCTTGACTCAGAAAGACTTAGCCAATTTGGGCTAAGACTGGTTTGAAAATAGTGTTAAACACTAACACATATTTGACGATCACGTGTTCCCACGTGATGCACTTAAATAGTGTTAAACACTAGGGACGGGACACTCAAAATAGTGTGAAACACTGAAAAGATGAACCGCTCACGTGAGGACACGTGAGGCGCCCTAGGATTGGGCTAAGCTTCCTTTATTTTATTCTCAGATTATTCAAATAAGTGTTAAACACTTTTGGTCTTCAGGCCATCATGTGTTGGCATGTGATGGGTATTCATGTATTGATTATTAAAGTGTTTATTAGGGGTCACGTGGGGACACGTGAGGGCGCCCAAAATTGATTCTGCCCTTGGATTTATTCCCTTTTGTCTTGAGAGTCACGTGTGAGCACGTGAGGCATTGCCTTCATGCTTTTTCTTTCTCATTTTGAGGAGTCTGTTTGAGGGTCACGTGGGGCACGTGACCATGTCTCATTCGTTCTTTTCTGATCATTAAAGGGAGGGTCACGTGTTGCCGCGTGACCACGTTTACGTGCATGGATAATTTAAGTCCTTTGTTTGAGAATTAAATTCTTTGGTAGGGTTAAACCCTAATCTTGTTTTGAGGAATTAAATTCCTATGTATATGGAAGAATTAAATTCTTATGTAGGGTTAAACCCTAGTTTTATTTGGGGGAATTGAATTCCTATGAATTTGGGAGAATTAAATTCGGATATAAGGTTAAACCCTGGTTTCATTTGGAGGAATTAAATTCCTATGAATTTGGAAGAATTAAATTCTCATATAGGGTTAAACCCTAACTTCATTTGGGGGAATTAAATTCTTATGAATTTGGGAGAATTAAATTCTCTAAACTCAATCCTCCCTCTAAATTTTGGATCTGCATGGCAGAATCTCCCCGATAAGAATTAAATTCTCAACTTGTGGAGAGATCTGCTTCTGCAGATTTTCAACCAAACGAAGAAATAAGTTCTTATTCAGAAGAGTTAAACTCTTAAATTGAGAATTAAATTCTCTTTTTGTTTTATGGAGCTTAGATCTCTTTTCCCTTCTCACCTAGGGTTTCTTTCTCTTCTGAGGAAATCCTTTTCTCTCTTGAGAATTAAATTCTTCTCTCTTTTCTCTCTCTGTTATTGTATCTCTCTAAAAAAATTCCCCCCAAAAGATCCTTCCCTTCTCTTCTTCGCTCCTATTTATAGGAAAAAGAAAAGAATCAATTTGTTTAGTCAATCTTTCATCAAAATATTTTGGTTGTTTCTGTAACCATCATGATCTTTTAGATCACTTAGTGAATTTTATTCACCATTGGGTTTTTAATCCAAAAGATATTCTGTTTGTTATTCTTGGTGAATGTTCATACCAGAATTTTGCATTATTATATTCCCCATTCTTAATCATATTGCAAATAAATAGGTGCTTTTGATTCATGTCTGCTAAATAGTTGCATGTTACAGGTTCTCAAAACAATACAGTGAAAATGGTGAAAAGACGCTACAAATGTGAGACTACGACCAACAAATAGATGAATCTGTTTGATGCCGCCTACAGTTTAAGGAACAAATGAAAATCAATGAACAGTTCGGGTGCACAAAGTACGAGGGCAGCACAAGATTCAATACTTCAACGCGAAACTAACGGTAAAAGTCCACAAATTCTGCACTGTTGGAAATCTGGAAGAAAGTAGAAAAGAGTCTGAAGAACCAAATGAAGAAAACAGGAGAAAAAGGCAACATGAAGCAACCCTGGAAAGATGAGACAGAGAGCCCCCAAGATGGCCGCGGTTCCGCGGCCGTGCAGAGCACGTGTCGGTGCAAAGTGTCGGTGGTGTCGGTGCTTTGACCCGGCTTTCTTAGGGTGGTCTTGTAATTTCAGATGTGGATCAGATCTAAACCCTAGGGTTTCTCCTATCTATAAATAGGAAAGCCTACAGCCTCTTTTGGGACATGCCTCTTTTTAATTCTAGATTAATCTTTCAATTCTATTGTAATCGTCAAGAGGTGTCAATAAAAGTAAGGTTTTTTATCTTGAATTTTTCTTATCTGCAATTTTTGTATCTGTCTTTTATTATCTGCACGTTAATTAGGTAATTAAAAAGAAATCTATAAAAATGAATTTTGTCGCAATTTCCCCAATGAGTGAGTAGTTCCTCACTTGTCAGGGTTAGGATTGGGTAGGTTTGAGAGATGGAAATCTCTCACTCCTTTCTTGCCCTCATAACTTTATAAATTAGGACTCGATGTAAATCAAACACCCACCGCTCACTACGGCACCCTATCCTACGAGATAGCGGTGATTCCTTAGTTAGACCGGTAGTGGTTAATTTACATAAAGGTTAGGGATAAGAGTTAAAGAAGGACGGACAAGGACCAAAAGAAAGAAACTATGTTTCTTCATTGTCATGCTAATCCCCTTTGTTAATTATTACCCTAACACCCATGTTCTTAATTAGGGCAAAGGAAGCAGCGAGTAGAAATATTCTTTCCAAACTAACCTAATCCTAACCCTAGCAAGGTTTTAATCCAAATCGAATTCAATCTTAGTTTTTATAAAAATCAAAACCTACCAAAAATAGGAATTAACTCGTTAGAACAATTAGAAAAGAACACGTTTTCCCTGTGGACCGACCCGTACTCAATCGGCTAGCTACCAAGCGACACCGTCTTGATTGCGGTATAAATTTAAACACAGAAAATCTCTCTCAATCATATGGCGCCGTTGCCGGGGATAACGGTAGTTATTTTCTTTTTGTAATTTCAGGTTAATTAAAAATTAAAAAATCATAAAAACTGTAAAATACAAAAAAAAAATTATCATCTTGTTATTTTTTGAAGGGTTTTTGTGCGAATTGTGCAGGAACGGAAAGACGAACAAATTTAGATCTGGAGCAAACCCAGTGAACAAAACAGCAAACAGCAGATCTGAACATATAGAGGAGAACCACAACAGATAACAGAAAGATTTTGGAGGCCTAAACCTACTTAACCACCGCGGAACCGCCGCAACTTCTGGCATTTGACCGCGGATCCGCCGCGCATTGGTGACGTCAGCAGTCCAGAATTCTCTGTGAGTATTCTTGTCTTCTCTGTAACCCCCTGATCTCCTCTGAAAAATTTTCCTGCAGGGTTCTTTGCGCAAAACTTCTTCCCCCTCTCCAATAAATCAATCTTGTGCAGGATTCTTTGCGCCGCAAATAAAAGAAAAAAAAATTGGCAAGTGTTTTGGATTTTTGTGTGTTTACTGCTTTGCATTTTTAAAACGGACTTTTAAGGGGCTATAACACCAATCCAGATTGGGTGGGGATTTCATTATCCTTCCTAGGACCCCAAAAATCACAAAAAGCATTTGCATCAACCCTCGAGTTAATTAAAAAATATTTAGACTCAGCCCAATAAGGACTGTCGCGCTCATTAGGACAGAGAAAGGTTGTGGGCAATCGGTCGTTTATCTAAACCTGACTTTGTGGTGCCTAGGCTATACAAGTGGGAAAGGTAATTTTAAAAGGCCCGACTCACAGTGATTCGTGAGCGGATCCCTCCTTTTTTTTACTTGTGCTTACCTAGCCGCAATTGGCGGTGAAGAGGCGATTTGAGGGATATCTCACAACTTGCCCTTTGGACCAGTTAGGAGCAGTCTAGTTGACTTAGGAGACCCTAGCTCTAGGCTTGATTGTGCATATTGTGATTGCTTGAAAGTGTGTCTAGTTCCTTATAAAAAATCTTTTGCAAAACCCCTTATAAAAAAAACCCACAAAACAAAAATTTTTACAAAAACTTGCCATTTTGTCGCTAGAAATCCATTGCACCCAACTTGCACCCACATTCTCTCATTGACGTTTTCTTACCCCCACCTTCTACTTTTTTTGACTACACTACACCTCGTTAGTGTATGTCCGGTTGGTCTAGGGACACTAGCACCCATTTAGTCCGTGTCTCGTTAGTGCCTACTGACGACGCGTTCGACTCCGAAATCGAAACTCCCTCCACTTCTTTACCTTCATCTGCAAATTCATCATCTTCTAAGGAGTTGTCTGGATTCAATCCTAACAACCCCTTACCTACTACGGGACTGATTCCACCTCAATTGGGTGCGAATAACCCACAACACCCTCCTTTTGAAGCGCCCCAACGAATCGCGCTCCAGGATCTTTTCTATCCAACCTGCACCGTACTTCCTAATTGTCTTTCACTTCCACCGGCTAATGGGGATAACTTCGAAATTAAACTGCACTTCATCAATATGTTGCCCAAATTTCACGGGCTGGAATCCAAAGATGCCTACATCTTCATTAACAAATTCCAGAATGTTTGCGCAATGATGAAGACCACCCAACTTTCCGATGATGCTATAAGGCTACGTGTCATTCTATTCACCTTATGTGACCTAGCTGAAAAATGGCTATATAGTACAGCATCGCATTCCATAAAAAATTGAGAAGAGTTTGTTAAGGCTTTTCTTAAAAAGTTTTACCCACACCACAAGACCGCGAGAATCAGAAATGAAATTAATCAATTTTCCCAGCTTCCTTCCGAACTTTTTTGGAAGTGTTTCGAAAGATTTAAGGACTTTCTTGTTCAGTGCCCTCACCACGGTATCGAGAGATGGCAACTTTGCCAAACTTTATACGAAGGACTGAACCCAGCAACTAAGCAGTTGTTGGAAACCATTTGTCAAGGTCACTTTCTTACAAAATCGAGCGAGGAAACTTGGCAATTTCTCGACGATCTTGCTGAACAAAGACTTCAGTGGGAAAGCACTAGACCGACCACTTCATCTACTTCATCAGGTCAGTCTAGGGCGGGCATACATCAACTTGATATGTCGATTGCAATGAAGGCCGAAATGGCTGCACTTACGAAAAAACTAGAAGCAATTGAGAGCAAATTCTCATCGCCTTCTCCTGCCCCAGCTTTACCCCCACGCACTATTTGCGCTTGTTGTTCGGATCCGTCCCATTTAACCGAAGAATGTCCTTACAACCCGCCTGTTCAAGGACAAGATCAAGTCAATGCTGCCATTCAGCAAAGACAATGAAATGATCCATACTCTTCAACTTATAATCCTAGTTGGAGTAGCCACCCAAATTTCGCCTAGAATCAAAATCAACAACAATTCCAAGGCAACAACAATTTTTAGAGGCCTCCTCCACAACAACAAGCCCCTCAACAAACTCAATATCAGCAATATTTCCAACCCCAACCGTACCAAAATCAAATGAACAATTTTGCACCAAACAACTTTTTTCCTCAAAATAATTTTGTTCAACCAAATAACGATAAGGTTTCCTCGCTAGAACAAAGTATAGATGCGTTTTTAAAACAATCTACGCAATCCTCAGCCAGCATCCAATCTTCCATTCAGTCTTTGGTGCAATACACTGCATCACATGAGCAAAGCATCAAAACCATTGAAGCTCAAATTGCACAACTGAATGTACGTTAAGCGAGCGAGAAAAGGGAAAGCTTCCATCTCAACCATTGCCAAATACCGGTCACACACACAACGCGCATGTTGCTCATGAACAACAAAATCATAATGTGAATGCCGTGACCACATTGAGATCTGGAAAGGTATTGCACAACAACGTTGGCAATAATGACACCCCAGCCGCCGCTTCTTCTTCATCTTCTTCATCCCCTTCAGAGCCTGTTCTTCATTCTTCACAAGGCTCTACTTCTTCTACTAATTCGAACGGACCCACATCTCACTCCACGAAAACACCAACACTAAGATCCGTTCCAACTCCGCAATCTACTCCACAAACATTGGACTCAACAAATTTTCAAAATATTCCATTTCCAAACAGGTTGAGATCCAATAAACCTACTCCACAAATGGAGAAGATTGTGGAGTTATTCAAACAGATTAGCATTAACATACCTCTCTTGGATGCAATCCAACAAGTCCCTTCTTACGCTAAAATCTTGAAGGACTTATGCACCAAAAAGAGGAAATCGCAGGTACCTAAGAAAGTTTTCTTAGCTAGTGCAGTAAGTGATGCTCTTACCCAACCTTTACCCCAAAAACGCAAGTACCCTGGCTGTCCTACAATTTCAATAACTATTGGGGATAAGAACATCAATCGCGCACTTTTAGATCTTGGTGCCAGTGTTAATTTGCTTCCCTATTCAGTATATGAACAATTAGGCGTTGGAGAGCTGAAACTCACACATTGTACTCTCCAAATGGCCGATCGATCCATCACCCATCCTAGGGGTGAGTTAGAGGATGTGTTGATTAAAGTAGGGGACTTCATTTTCCCCGTTGATTTCATTGTTATGGACGCACAGCCTGTAGCTAACCCCCGGAGTCAAATTCCGGTGATACTCGGTCGACCATTCCTTGCAACTTCTAATGCGGTGATCAATTGTCGAAATGGTTCGATGAACCTATCTTTTGGAAACATGACAATTGAACTCAACATTTTTAAGTTAGGGAATCAGCTCTCCAAGCCTAATGCTAATATACTTGATATTTGCTCGATCCAAGAGATCACTCAGGAGGACTGTGAGCTCGAAAAATTTCTGTTCGATCACAGCAGTTTTGACGCCACTAGTGCGTTCCTCCTTAAATCTGACACAGTTTTCACACCTGATAACGATTACGAGTGTTTCACCTTTTCGAACAATTTTGAAAAATCACCACCCGAGTTTGAGTCCTTTGAATTTTTGGATGAGTTAGCTAAACCATCCGACTCGGTTGCTTACACTCGCTTCGAACCTCTATTGGAATCCTTCGAGTTTGAGACAGTTTCACCAATTTTACCTTCAATTGTTTCGCCTCCAAAACTCGAAATCAAGCTATTGCCATCTCACCTTAAATACGCCTACTTAGGTGAGAATGAGACCCTTCCTGTTATTATCTCGGCCTCTCTAGCCCCCGAGCAAGAGAAAGCCCTTTTTTACGATCTTACAAAATAATCGGCAATTTTGGCTGGACTATGGCGGACATCAAGGGGATTAGTCCCCTAATAGTTGAATATCATATTCATATGATGGATGATGCCAAGCCAGTAAGGGATCCACAAAGACACCTCAACCCTGTAATGAAGGAGGCTGTTAAAAAGGAGATTGTAAAATGTCTTGATAGTGGTATCATTTACCCTATCTCTGATAGCGAGTAGGTTAGCCCCATTCACGTTGTCCCAAAGAAATCGGGCATAACGGTCATAACAAAGGAGGCGAATGAATTAATACCTACTCGCACCCAAACTGGGTGGCGAGTATGCATCGATTATAGAAAACTCAATGCCGCGACACGGAAAGACCACTTTCCATTATCTTTTATTGACCAAATGCTAGAACGGTTGGTTGGGCATGAATTTTACTGCTTTTTGGATGGCTACTCCGGCTATAATCAAGTTCCCATCACTGAAAAGGACCAAGACAAGACCATATTTACTTGTCCTTTCGGTACATTCGATTACCGTCGCATGCCCTTTGGGTTATACAATGCACCCGCTACTTTCCAGCGGTGTATGATGGGCATTTTTTCAGACATGGTGTAAAAATTCTTGGAGATTTTTATAGATGACTTCTCCATTTTCGGCGACTCCTTTGATGAGTGTTTGCTACATTTAGACGCAGTTCTTACCCGATGTAGGGATAAGAACCTAACTTTAAATTGGGAGAAATGCCACTTTATGGTACGAGAAGGTATTGTCTTAGAACATATCATCTCGCAAAATGGTATTGAGGTAGATAAACCTAATATTGAAGTCATTTCCAATCTTCCTCCTCCCAAATGCGTCAAAGACATCCGAGCCTTCCTTGGCCATGCCGGTTTCTATAGACGATTCATCAAGGATTTTAGCAAGATAGCTAGACCCTTGACTCTTTTGTTGGCCAAGGACACCACTTTTGATTTCGACTCAAGCTGTATGAAGGCGTTCGAATCGTTGAAAAACTCACTTATTTCCGCTCCCATTCTTTCATCTCCCGACTGGACGCATCCATTTGAAATTATGTGCGATGCATCTGATTTCGCCATTGGTGTTGTCCTTGGACAGCACATAAATAAGATGCCGCATGTAATTTATTACACTAGCCGAACCTTAAACGAGGCCCAATTAAATTACACAACAACTGAAAAAGAATTCTTAGCTGTTGTGTTTGCACTAGAAAAGTTCAGGCCCTAATTAATCGGCTCTCCAGTCATCGTTTACACTAACCACTCAGCTCTTTGCCATCTTTTTGTGAAAAGGATGCTAAATCTCGGCTGATATGTTGGATCCTCTTACTACAAGAGTTTGACCTTGTCATAAGAGACAAGAAAGGATGCGAAAACGTAGTCGCCGACCACCTTTCACGCCTCCCTTCTTCTCCTACACTTCAAATTCCTATAAAAGACGTTTTTCCAGATGAGCAGCTCTTAACTGTGTCATGCGAACCTTGGTTCGCTGATATCGTAAATTATTTGGCCACCGGACTGATACCAAACGAATGGTCAAATCAGGACAGACTCAGATTTCTATCTCAGGTAAAACATTTTTACTGGGATGAACCGTATCTATTCAAATACTGTCCCGACCAAATTATTCGTCTGTGTGTCCCCGACAATGAGTTTAAGAGCGTGCTATCATTCTGCCACAATCAAGCTTGTGGCGGGTATTTTGGCCCCAAAAAGACAGCAAAAAAGATCTTGCTGTGTGGTTTCTACTGGCCACAACTTTTTAAAGACGCATATGAGTACTGCAAGACATGCTCCCGGTGCCAACACTTGGGCCGGATATCTCGGAGAAATGAAATGCCGCTCCAACAGATTTTGGATGTTGAAATTTTTGACGTTTGGGGGATAGACTTTATGGGACCATTTCCCAACTCTTTTGGGAACATGTATATTCTACTCGCTGTTGACTATGTTTCAAAATAGGTCGAGGCTGTGCCCAGCCGAACTAATGACAACGAGGTTGTCGTTAGATTTCTCAAAGAAAACATTTTTTCTCGGTTTGGGCATCCTCGCGCGATTATCAGTGATAATGGATCTCACTTTTGTAATAGGACTTGCGAGTCCTTAATGCGAAAATACTCCATTACTCACAAGCTTTCAACTCCCTATCATCCCCAAACTTGTGGGCAAGCCGAGATTTCAAATTGGCGGATTAAATAGATATTGGAGAAAATGGTTTCCAAAAACCGTAAAGATTGGTCATCAAAACTTATTTATGCCCTTTGGGCATTCCGTACTGCCTATAAGACCGATCTTGGCATGTCTCCATATAGGCTTGTTTATGGAAAGGCTTGCCACTTTCCAGTTGAAATAGAGCATAAGGCATTTTGGGCAATGAAAGAGTTGAATCTATCTTTGGGAGATGCGGCCAGCAATAGAAAGTCGCAGTTGAACGAATTGAACGAGCTTCGGGATGAAGCCTACGAGAATGCAGTAGTTGTTAAAAACCGAACGAAGGTGTTCCACGATAAACACCTTATGAGCAAGACTTTCAAATCTAGTCAACAGCTTTTACTTTACTATACTCGGTTACATTTCCATCCCGGCAAGCTCAGATCTCGATGGAAATGGCCATTTTTGATACGCACCGTATATCCGCACGGTGCGGTCGATTTAGAAAATCCAGAAGACGGTTCACTGTTTAAGTGAACGTACATCGACTTAAACTGTTCCTCACTGCGGACTCTTCGGAGGAGCTCCTATTTTTGCAGGAGCCGATCTACATTGACTGATCTTCCTCCATTTACCCCTAAATTTCGATTATCTAGCCAAAACACTGTTTCAAATAAATTTGGGGGTATGTATCACTTGTAATTATATATAAAAACAAAATAAAAATAAAAATTAAAAAATTAAAAAATTAAAAAAAAATTAGGGTATTTTTGTAAATTTTCAGTTTTAATAAAAAATTAAAAAAATTAAATTAAATTAAAAAAAATTATTTACAAATAAATTTCTCTTTTTAAGAGGACTTTTTTGCAAATAACCAAACCACCATCCCCTGTAAAAACAACCCGACCCCTCACAGCATTTTTCATAACCCTAAATTTTCATTTCCTCAAACCCTAGCCGCCGCTCCAACTTCTGCAGATCGATCCCTCCTAGCCGCTGCGCTTCCGCCGCCCAATCCCCGCTTCCGCCACGCATCCGTCGCATCTTGGTATCTTCTCCCTTTGAATCTTTCAGAGGAGGTTTGCATCTTTTTGTCCTCTCTGTTAAAATTTTTAGAAGATCTGCACTCTCTGTAATGGCAACAACTATGCAATTAGAACGAGATTTTTCACAAATCTTTTCACACATAATTTACGGAAGTTATTTTGCTGATGAAATCACACGGCGAGGATGGAATTTTTTAATTTACAATCATCCCAATGCCTACGCCCTTCCAGATCTAGTCACTCGTTTTTACGAGTGCATGGAGGAAGGTTACCTAGCATAATACGGTTTTATTAAATTACTTTGGGGCGATAGGGAAATAATCATTGACAGGGACTTCATCCATGAAGTCACTTTAATTCCTAGATTACCTGTTCACAACCAACCTCTTCAATTTGAAGACTACATGCCCTTAATGGGTAATCACTGCTCAAGGGAACCTAGGAAGGGCATACAGGCTAGAACCCTTTTCGCCAATGTATTAACCGTGTGCCGTTGGGCACAAAACAACATTTTTGGCAGTTCACATAATACCACATTTTTCACCCTTTCTCTTCATATCGTGCATACCTTAATGACTGGGAACCCTAGATTTGACATGTGTACGGTTTTGCTTTATTCAATTAGTGCTGGCAAAAGGGCCGCAAATTATCCATGCCCTATGTTAGTGACACAACTGTGTCGCTATTTCCTTCCTGTGGAGGAATTTGAATTCTACATGCATGGAGGTATACCCATTAGGCCTCTTATTGAGGGCGTATCCACGTCCTATACCCGCTTGACTGATGTATGGTCGCAAAGAACCGGCCGAACATGTACCTACCAGAACACCCAGCTCCAGCTCGACCGCGAGCGAGGAAGAGCTCACCCCCATAGAACATGCACGTCTTCTTAGAAGAGCCATTAGGGGGATTGATAATTTGGTAGGGATGGTGACCAACTTGGATCACTGGGTGATAGACATTGAACATGGCGTATCTACGCTGCTAGCGCGAGAGGAGCGTTCCCGTTCACGTTCAAGGGGACGCCGAGGGCCTGAGCAGTGAGGGCACTGCTTTTGGTAAGTTTGAGGGAGGAGGTGGTTTATAAATAGTTATCATTGCATTGCATATTTTAATTTTTGTATATATTTTTTTCTTTCTTTGCATGTTTAATTCTGCATTGCATCTTTATAAAAAATTATAAAAATTAAAAAATAAAAATAAAAAAATATATAAAAAATCGAAAAAAAAATTGAAAAAAAAAAATTCAAATTGGCCATATTTGACTTAAGTTTGACAAGACGGTTAACTAGCTAGGAAAAACTAGATCCTAAATTTAGTAAATTAAAAAACCCTAAAAATAACCTTTCTTAAAATTTAACGGTAGAAAATATATGTCCTTGTAGTTTACTTAGAAATAGGCAAATTTTGAGTTCAGTTCTTGGGCTAAGTCAAAATAAGGGAAGAGTATTGAAATTTTTATTGAAGTGTAAGTCTGAAAAATAATTCCGAACGTTTAGTCTAAATTCTGAGAATATATACCCTACAACTCGCACATACACGCACCTTGAAACTTGGGATAGTAGAGGATACCTTGAATTGCTCTTGTCTAAAATCCTTAGTATAAAAAAAATTATAAGTGTGAATAATGAGATATAAAAAAAAATTGAACACTGGTTTTGTAATCACTTAAGCTGCGTAAAATAAAAATATATATAGCGAGGGTGCTTTATCACCCAGTGCCTTAGACCAACTGGTTTGGGAGTCACTGCTAAAGCCTTAGGTATTACAAGACGAGGAATTACGTCTTAATGTGCAAACACATTTTGTAATCGGTCGTTAGTACCTCAAGAAGTATTAACAGTCGCATGAAGGATGTGTGAGCAATTTCATCTAAAATTCACCAACTAAAAGTACTTTGGACGATGGACAAGAATATGATAGCTTGAATTGAATTTCCAAGTGTAGGGATGATACATACACACACGTAGGGGTATATGATTGGGGTTTGGATGAGAGATAGGAATGAAAAATATGACTTATATCTTCAGTAGAGATGATAAAAATTCCTAAGTTGAGATGGAACCTTAGAAGGAAAATTCAAAAGATACTAAAAGCTAAATAAATTTACAGAACATATACAATCTTAAGTTAAATGATAAGTGAGTGTGAAAAATACGGGCTGATGATTTCTAAGTTGAAGATAATAGAATTTCTTGCTAGAACACCGAATTGAAGAATGAAAATCAATAGGCCAAATTGATCGGATTTTGTGGGTAGTATCAGCTGAAAACCCTCAGGAGACAACACTCCTCCTACTAGAAACACCTAGAGGTTTAACGGCTTGTTGCACAAGCACAGTGCAATCGCGATTCTCTGTGAAAGTGAGGTTAGGTTTTTTCGAGAATAAATTGGTTTTGCTCGGGACGAGCAAAAGATAAGTTTGGGGTATTTTTTCATATCAGAATTTTGCATTATTATATTCCCCATTCTTAATCATATTGCAAATAAATAGGTGCTTTTGATCCATGTCTGCTAAATAGTTGCAGGTTACAGGTTCTCAGAACAATACAGTGAAAATGGTGAAAAGACGCTACAAATGTAAGACTACGACCAACAAATAGATGAATCTGTTTGATGCCGCCTACAGTTTAAGGAACAAATGAAAATCAATGAACAGTTCGAGTGCACAAAGTACGAGGGCAGCACAAAATTCAAGACTTCAACGCGAAGCTAACGGTAAAAGTCCATAAATTCTGCACTGTTGGAAATCTGGAAGAAAGTAGAAAAGAGTCTGAAGAACCAAATGAAGAAAACAGGAGAAAAAGGCAACATGAAGCAACCCTGGAAAGATGAGACAGAGAGCCCCCAAGATGGCCGCAGAACCGCGGCCAAACAAGGCTTATGGCCGCGGTTCCGCGGCCGTGCAGAGCACGTGTCGGTGCAAAGTGTCGGTGGTGTCGGTGCTTTGACCCGGCTTTCTTAGGGTAGTCTTGTAATTTCAGATGTGGATCAGATGTAAACCCTAGGGTTTCTCCTATCTATAAATAGGAAAACCTACAGCCACTTTTGGGGTATGCCTCTTTTTAATTCTAGATCAATCTTTCAATTCTATTGTAATCGTCAAGAGGTGTCAATAAAAGTAAGGTTTTTTTATCTTGAATCTTTCTTATCTGCAATTTAATTTCTGCAATTTTTGTATCTGTCTTTTATTATCTGCACGTTAATTAGGTAATTAAAAAGAAATCTATAAAAATGAATTTTTTCGCAATTTCCCTAATGAGAGAGTAGTTCCTCACTTGTTAGGGTTAGGATTGGGTAGGTTTGAAAGATGGAAATCTCTCACTCCTTTCTTGCCCTCATAACTTTATAAATTAGGACTCGATATAAATCAAACACCCACTGCTCACTACGGCACCCTATCCTACAAGATAGCGGTGATTCCCTAGTTAGACCGGTAGTGGTTGATTTACATAGAGGTTGGGGATAAGAGTTAAGAAAGGACGGACAAGGACCAAAAGGAAGAAACTATGTTTCTTCCTTGTCGTGCTAATCCCCTTTGTTAATTATTACCCTAACACCTATATTCTTGATTAGGGCAAAGGAAGCAGTGAGTAGAAATATTCTTTCCAAACTAATCTAATCCTAACCCTAACAAGGTTTTAATCCAAATCGAATTCAATCTTAGTTTTTATAAAAATCAAAACCTACCAAAAATAGCAATTAACTCGTTAGAACAATTAGAAAAGAACATGTATTCCCTGTGGACCGACCCGTACTCAATCGGCTAGCTACCAAGCGACATCGTCTTGATTGTGGTATAAATTTAAACACAGAAAATCTCTCTCAATCAGTGAATTTCAGGGAAATCTTTCCTTATATAGAATCTTTCTATAAATTGGTGATTTTTAATCACCATTAGATTTTTAATCCAACGGTGCTCCACTTTACAGAGCACAATCTCTTTTTGTTTGGAAAGATTTAGAGAGATATTTTCCAATTAGGGTTCTCGGTTCTTTCTTAATTAGAATTTAATTTTATTAGTTCAGAAGGCTTTTAAAAGTCTATTACGTGTTAGCACGTGATCCCATTGTTTGATCATTTCTGTAGAATTTAATTCTATTAATTAAGGAGCTTAGGAACTCATCACGTGTTGACACGTGACCCTCCCCCCTTTATTAACATTTTAACCAGAATTTACTGCTGCTTTAAAGAGCTAAGGAATCATCACGTGACCCTTGGTCACGTGTAGACACGTGATGCCTTATTGGGATCTTTCCTTGCCATTTTATTGTGCCTTTTAATTCTTTCAGTGGCTTCTTTAAAGGCCCATCACGTGTGGGCACGTGACTCCACTAATTGCTTGCTTGATTAGAATTTTAATTCTATTATAACAGAGTCCCAGGAAACCATCGCGTGTCAGCATGTGACCCTTGGTCACGTGTGAGCACATGATGCCCCATTGGGGTTTTTCCTGATATTTTATGAGGGAACAAATGCCCCCACAGCGTTGTTCTCACGTGTTTGCACGCGAGTGCAACGCTGTCATCTTTTGTGGCCGTTGGATCTGTCTAGGGGATAGGGAAGATGAACCGTTCCCTGTCACATCTTATAAATGCATGGGTCTCTTCAGAAGCGCCTCCACTTTTTCCATCTTCTTCCTTACTTGTTCTTGCCTTGAGAATTTAATTCTCCCTCTCAGAGCTTAGTTCTCTGTTTCAAAACTTTCCAGAGTTTAACTCTGTTAACAAAAGATCTCCTTTTTCAGGTAATGATCTTGAACGGCTGAAGAACTCCTTGTAAAAATTTTCTCTTGGATTTCAAATCCATACCAAGGGTTTTTTCCCTTTAACAAGAACCCATCTTTCCAAGTTCTTAAAAAAAAATTCCAATCCTTAAATAATAAACTCCTTTTGCTAGGACTTCTTTGATCTCAGGGATCGATGGTGATACTTGTCTCTTTTATGGAATTTAATTCCAT
The DNA here is from genome assembly GCA_030015575.1 of Agapanthus africanus. Taxonomy (NCBI): domain Eukaryota; kingdom Viridiplantae; phylum Streptophyta; class Magnoliopsida; order Asparagales; family Amaryllidaceae; genus Agapanthus; species Agapanthus africanus. The sequence goes on along the minus strand of JASDDO010000014.1, from coordinate 159,617,618 downwards.
TCCAAAGAGTCTTTTAGCTCTGAAAATGTTTCCTGGGAATTTAATTCCTCTGTTCAAAAGGAATTTAATAACTCTAAAGAATTTAGTTCTTTAAATGAAGACTTCTTGGGATTTTTTTTATCCTGTGTTGCTTTTACAGAAAAAATTTCAGTAAAGGTTCTACTTGATTTTCACAGAGTCCAAGATGGGTTTCTCTTTAGGGGAATGTGTAGAGTCATTTAAAATCTATTGTTCATTTATTAAGAATCTTCATTTTGTTCTCATAATGATTACTCTGCCTCATCATTAGTGAGCCGCCATCTTGATTTTATGGGGCCCCTGTGTTTTGTAACCAATGGTCCCATAAAATAAGTCCTTTGTCGCTTTCTTCCACTGTCTTTTTATATATATACATTTATAAACATATATATATATATATACACATGTTGGCTTCACTTAACAGTTTCCCCTTCTTTTATTTCAGGAACAATGGCTTCTCTTCCGTACTTTCCTTTCACCCGCTCGGAGGCTGCCTTTCCTCAGTCACCGTCCGATGAAGAGGTGATGGCAATGATCAGAGCTCACGACCCTAATTGCACCCACTTGCTTTTATGGGGGACCTGGTACGGGTACATCATCCGCGGTCGCCGCAGCTTTCTCTGCGAAATACCAACAGAGCCTACTTACCCATTTTTGCCGATGGAGCATCCACGAACCGCCTTCGCTATGGAGATGTTGAAATGGACCCATACGGGACGACTCGAGCCGTCAACAACTGGAATTCCGAACCACCCTGTACCAGCTATAGACATCTTAGTGCGTCGTATCTGCCAAGGTGAAGCCCAGCCTTGGGGTCAGGTTTATAAAATAGGGTTTACTCCTCGACAACCCACGGGTTACCTTCTCTTGGCTCGTTATATCATGTCCGCCCATCGTACGTGACTGCAGAGGGTCGGGCTCTATCAGGCGGTGTACGCATCTCTCTTCCACTATCAGTCCCCCCATGTCTGGTGGGTTAAGGCTTTCTTAAATCAATGGAATCTTCCCACCAACATCTTCTTTCTAGGGGACCGCGAAGTTTCAATTTCTCTAGAAGAGTTTCATGAGATCTCAGGGTTGCCGGTCAAGGGGACGCTCTATGAAGAATTGATGCCTCCTGATGAGTACGTTTTTGAAACTGAGCCTGCTATACTTGACGGCCTGTCGATTGAAAATGTCGTCCGCCACAAGCACCCAAGTCTAATCAAGGCTCTGGGCATTTTTGAAAAGCTGTTTGCAGAATCAGATGAGCAGGGTGTCACTTTCAAAAGCTTTATTGCTTGCTTCCTTCACGGGGACGTTCTATCAAAGACGACTCCGAAGTTCGCAAATATCAACGACCCTTTCGGGTTCGGTCTAAATAAGCTACCGGCTAAAGAAGAGGATTTGCCGCAGTTCTACATTCCAATCCTGTCGGCTGTATCTTTTGAGTCAATCGCAGCCCCTGGTATAGATGAAGAGACTTTCTTCGTGGGTTTTATCAGCGTCTGGCTCAGCTGGTTCGCCATTCCCACGCACCGTCGTTTCATGAGAGCCTCGGTCATTTACCCTGCTCATCGCATTGCCGAGGGGACGCGACTAGCTGTGGGCATTGCGGGGCTAGCGCATCTGTATCATGGGCTAAGCGCCACGGCCAATACCTCAACCCTAGGCGTGGATGTGGTAAATTTCTCTCTTCATTACTTTACGTCATGGATCGAGATGCACGTGCTAGGGGCATTTGCCGTGCATAAGAGACCCAGCTTTTATGATGCCTACACTTTTCCGCGGCTTATGAGGTTGGTGGACGCTTCTGCTTCCGATCCGACTCAGTCCGGAGCTATTCGTGTGCTGATTAATCCCTATGCGAATACGGGCGGGATGGTATTCAACGATCGAGTCCTCTCTGCTCCTTCAGGACCGATTCAACAGCTTTGTGACTCGTCGAAAGAGGGAGTGCTTTCCCTGAAGCCCAAGGAAGACATGCACTTATATTCAATCAGACCGGGTTATCTAGTATTTCGTCAGAACGATGCGGCCCTTTTTATGCGGTACAACCCATACCGCTTTGCTTGGCAACTGGGGTATGACCAGGGTGTCCCCTTTGAGGCGTTTACAGTGGAGCCCAGCCCATCATCAGAAGTCGTTCGTGATGCCGCTCATCACTTCATGCAGCTGAACACCGGCTCTCGCTTTGTGATTCCTGAAGCTGATTATATTTCTCGATGTGTGGGGTCTTTCACGGGCTAGTACCTCCACCGAGTCAGTCCCATTATTGCTGAGGAGAGGAGGATGCTCCTCGGATATAGGGTTCCCACTCCAATCCAGGCTATGGGAGTCCCGCCGCTACCGCGAGCAGTGGTTCGCCCTCCCTTAAGAGATACTGGTGTCATGCTTATTCCCAAGGCAGCGGAAGTGGATCTAACTCCCACAGCCGGTATGCCGTTGCGCACTTGAGCTCAATCCAGGGCCAATAAGGTGCTGGTAGCCGTATCATCAGCTACGGCGTCGGCAATGGCGGTGTCATCGTCGGTAGCACCGCCGAGTGAGGATATTGAAGGCGAAGTGGGTCAACGCCACGCCAAAGCACCAAGGGGAAGGAAGCGATCGTCTTCTGCAGTTAGTTCTGGTCTAAGAGGCGAAAGAAGACGGTCACCAATCTGCTCGACTCTTTAGTGGAATCAGAGCCCATCCTTCAAGATGAACCACTAGCCATGCAAGAATCGGATGGTGGTCTACTTTTCCCGGGTTCATCTGCCGAAGAAGCCGCACAACTGGCTGAGGCTATAAGACGCTCACAGGACGAATCTGAGAATGTAAGGATCCCGAAGAGGCCTTATCCTGCCGTCATCTTTTATGAAGATCCTCCATCGATACGGCGGATATTCATAGGTCTTTTGGAAGAGGGAGGTGAGAGAGCTCTTAACCAGCCCATCTCAGCCGACGCCGAAGATGCTCTTAAGCAGAAGGGCATCGAGAATGGTGAGTTGCGAAGGTAGCTTCCTCAAGTGTGCCAGAACATTATAGTCCACCTTACTTTTCTTTGGCGGGTCCTTGGCTGTCAGCTCTTCGATGACTCGATCATCGAGGGCGATATCCTCAGGGACCTTTTCTTTTCCCTTATCCTTTTTGTTCGACCCCTTGTTTATGGGTCCGAGATTCTTTTCAGGTAACGTGCGATTGCGCAGCTGAATGTTCTCACAGCTCTTCGGGTCTTCCTCTTTTCCTGAGGTGGATTCTGTAAAGAGAGGGCCGAGAGTCATTTCTTCGTCAGAGTCACTTCCGAAGGTGAGAACTTGCGATCCCCCGTAGTCAACCATGTGACAGTTGGCGGCAGTTCTTTTGCGCTCCTCGGTCGTATTTCTTTGCTCCCGATGAGCTTTGCGTTTCATCCGCTTGAAATGTTGCCGGTGAGTAACATATCCCTACCACCAGTTTTTAAAAGCGTTGCATTCTTTGGTGGGGTGCGCAATCTTTCGATGATATAAGCAGTAGCTAGGATGTATATCCGCTTCATCAGGAGTGTTTTCTTCAGAGGGTGGCAGCTTCATTCCCACCGATATGGCTTTGGCGAACCTCTTCCTCGTCTTGAACCTGCTTTTATTTGTGGCGGATGTACTTTGATCTGCTGGGAGTGCTTTGACCCTTTCGTCCAGTCGCCGGCGTTTGGCCTTTTCAAATATGGCCATTTCGCGCTCCCGGTTAGCTTTACTTTTCAAAAGAGCTTCGTTTAGGAATGCATCGATCATTTCGTCTGATGGTCCTAGAAGTTCCGGCTCAGGATCTGCCCCCAGTTTCTCTGCGTAAAGAGCTTCTTCATCGTCTATTAATGAGTGAGAGATCACATGGCAGTTGCCACATAATCTTCAGACTCATCCGACGAGTCTTCTCCATCGTCATCATCTCCGTCCTCAAGGACGTGGCTGAGAAATTCTTGGAGTGTGACTAGAGTCCATGCCTTCTGATTATATTCTTCCAGCGCGTCGATATATTTTTGCAGGTCCGTGCGCTTGTCACTAGGCTTCACGGGCATCTTGGCTTTCTTCTTCTTCTTCGAAGACTTTGACGGCTGGATGTGAGCGCTTTGGCTATCACCACCAATCTTTGGAGTTGGGCGCGGTTTCAGCATTCCCTCGATGATCTCAGGTTCCAGTGGATTTTTCCACCTAATCGCCGGGCATGTTTGGAGATCATTCAGCATTCTTTTAGTCTTGGCTGAAAGAACGACCTCCCATGGAGCTTCTTCCACAAAAGAGCATGATGCCCCCGGTATGTCCCCTCTTTTAAGAGCATGCGGTTGAAGCGGGCTTACTTTCCACTTCTCAGACAGTGCGAATTTGCCCTGTTGATACTGGTCCTTAATCCAGCCCTTGAAGACGAAGCAATCTTCAATTGGATGGCCTATCGCTTGGTGATAGAGGCAATAATTAGGATTATTAGCCTCACCGGGTTGCAATGGGCGTTTTGGATTCGGCAGGTTGATGAGCCTATTGCACACCGATAGTTCGAACAATCTCCTCGTTTTGTTCCGGAGAAACGAATAAGGGCGCTTTATTTTCTCATTATAGAATTGCCGCCTCTCGTCCAGGCGATCAGTTAGTTTTAGGCCACTGGGCTACTGTTGAGCATTCGCGACAAAGATCGCTTTCCCTTTGCCCTTTTCGTTCTGTGGCTTCGGCTTTGAAAGAGACGAACTATGACCCATCTAGTCCATTTGGGTCAGTTTGTCAATCAAGGCCTGGAACGTGGTCGGCTTGAAGAACATCATAAATTGGGAAATAGTCTCTTGAGGGTCAAGAGTGCCCATGAACATGCCCACTGCCGGCGCTTCTTCGATGCGCTGCTCGCACTTTGACCATAGATTCCGCCATCGTATTGCGTATTGCACCCACGTTTCACCTGGCTTTACCCTGGCGTTAATCAATGCTACTCGCGAAACGCTGGGTGAATAGTAGCTCCATCTCTGCAAAAGTTTTGATGGAGTCGTTGGGAAGCTTCGAATACCACTCAAACGCCGTTTCCAACAAGCTACCAACAAACTGGCGGAGCAGAAATTTATCATCACCTCCGGTGTTGCCGCACAAGGCTCTGAATTGAGCGACGTGCTGATGCGGATTCCCCGTCCCATTATATACATGGAATTTAGGGATCGTATATCCTGGTGGGTACCTTATTTGGTCATACCAGCCTGGATAGAGTCGTCCAGTCTTAACGATCTGCCCGGCCGTCTCGCTCACATGATGAGCTCGTATTTGCTGAGCGATATAATCATCAAGAGCGGCCTTGGAGATGGTCTCCTCCTTGGCTGCTGAAAGAGCCGGAGGAGGGTTCGATGTCTCCCCTCTGTCGTCTTCAATGATAATCGTGGGGTCTTCAGCTGGAGGTTCCGGCTGTAACATCATCCCGGCTATGTCTTGGAACAAAAGAGTCATTCGTTTTATGTTGGCCGCTTGTTCCGCTTCCTCTTTTTCTTTCCTCTCAAGCATTCTTCGGAGGAATTCAGTATCAGTTTCTTGTTCCCGACGCTGCTCTGAGGTTTCTGGATTTTCTTTTGGCCCAGTGAGTGCGGCCATTGCAGTCAGCATCTCCTGGAGTTTCTGCTGCTGTTGTTCCTGAGCCTTCGTTATCGATCGGGTAAGCGATCTATGACCCATAGAAGCACGGCTTTCCTCTTTTCCGGAAGCCATATAAATGGTATGTGTCACCATGCCCCCAGACTTGGGGCGTTTAAATTCAGCGTCTTTGCGGTTCGTCACGGTCACAGGGGCTTTCTCCGACCTCCTTCTCTTGTGAGCGGTTGACGTTAAGGGAGCCGTTGCAGCGGGCACCCAGACGGAAAACATCTTCTGTGGTACCACGGGATAGCTCTTTTCTTACCGAGCTTTAAGCTTCTTTGACTGGCGAGAGTAGTCCTGGTTAATCACCGATTCCTGGACCTGTTGCCAGACTTTGTAAATTTTGGAAGAAAGCCGCTGAGGGGGCTGCTCCGGCTTCTTTTCTGTAGTAATCTCCATAGGTAGAGGAGATCTCTTCAACACGATAGTCGGAGCGTTCTTACGAACCCTCCTAAGCGGTTCAAAGCTGTTCCCAGTTGGAACAGCAATATTGATTTCCACCATGGGAGCTGGTGGAGTCAGTCCGGAAAGGGAATTGCCCCCAGCCTTCCTTACTTGGCGCCAGTGGCAACGTCGAGCGTGTCGTGCGGTTGGGATTGTCTCGGCTGTAGGGGTGACTTCATCACGCCCCCTGTTTTGGCGAAGGGTTGTCGCCAGCATCAGCCTCTTAAAGACCGATGCCCGTTGAGCAGCAATGTCCAATCTGTCAAAGACAGACCTCTGGGCAGGGGAAGCAGCTTTGAGGACTTCTCCTGGAGCGGGAGCCGGAACGGCCAGTCTTGTGAAGACTGACTTCTTGGCAGAAGAAGCCTCTCTGATAATTTCGTCCGCTTGAGCCAGGATGGCTATCCGCTTTGGGATGGCTGCTTTGGGTATCGCGAGCTTTTTGGCGTTCTGACCCAGTCTGTTGAAAACTGAGGCAGTGGAGTTCGGCGACCCGTTGAGAGGGGCTGCAGCAGTGGTAAGTCGATCAAAGACCGACTTCTTTGGGGCTTCGTGCAATAACAGCGGGTCATTGAAGCTCACCGATGGGATCATAGTCCCAAAGAACAGCCCGATGGTGGCCTAAGTCACTTTCTCCACTGGCATCTTGAACAAGGAGGCCGCTTAGGGCCCGTAGGTTACACCTCCAGATGAGGCGGAACGGGAGTTGCAGTTGCAGCTGGAACAGTTAGAGGCCATTGATGTTCTGTTTTCTGCACGGGAGCAAAACCAAATCTTAGTACCTCGAATCCAGGGGCAACCATGTCAAACCGCGATTCGTTCGCGAAATACAACACACGGAGTGTGGAGTGGAAAGAGGAAAAGGTCCCACCGGGCGTACCAGAATCTGTTCTCCGCCAAAACACGGAGACGCGACCGCGTAGGTCCGTTTTGCCTGAATTTGGGGGCAGATGCTAATTGGTGCTATACGTCCACCTCTCCGAAGATGCCAAATTGATTTATGACACCATGTATCGAAGGTTTAAACGGATGCAGCCGATGTAGCAGACTTCGTCAGATTCCCCCTCGTTTGAGAGGTTTTTTGATTATGGGGACGCTCTTCCCTGCATGCGCAAGCCCCTGCAGTAAATTACGCTACTGTATCGCGGTAACAACTTTCTCCTTCTCCATATAGTCACTTCGTGTCGTGGGTGTTTGTTTTGTGTTTGGTTGCCCGTGGATTGTATACGGAGACTAATTTATGTTGTCACCCGTAGGGCGTGGATTAGTCCGAATCCGTATTTTCTTAGATTTGGGTTTGGAGTTGGGTTTAAGAATATGTTAGTCTCATTTGAGACTAAGATCAACTTAAACGTTTGTTAAGGATACGTTAGTCTAATTTTAGACTAAGATCAACTTAACGGGATCGTTTAGATCCAACAAAAGAGCATTTGGGCTCTATTGTTTAGATTAGGGACATTGCGGTCGATTACCAGTTTAAGGACATGGTGATCCAATATTAGTTTTAGGACATCTCGGTCCAAGGTTAAGGACATTATAGTCCATGGGTTTAAAGGGACCCCACGGTCCGAGGTTAAGGACATCATAGTCCATGGGCTTAAGGACCCCACAGTCCGAGGTTAAGGACATTATAGTCCATGGGCTTAAGGACCCCACAGTCCGTGGAATGATTGGTTATCGGGACCCGTCACCTCTCTGAAGACGTTGAAGGATTACAACGACAGATATCAAAGGAGTGAAGAGATGTACCCTTGAACCAAAGTTGATTGGGAGATCTGTAGTCCAATTTGGAACTAAGATCAATTAATTATATTATGAGCACATTGGCTCAGTTAAATCTGAATTGAGGACTTATAGCCAACTTGGGCTAAGTCCAATTAAGGTTTAAAATGCTAGACCTTGGTTTGGGATGTTGAACATTTGTCTGGGTTTAGCCTCCCATCATTTAGCAATGCTAAACAAGGGTTTGAAGATCTGACAACATTTTGTCTTTTATTGGGCATTGACCATTCATCATGGCTCTGGAATTTTCTTTGAATGTCCTATGAAATGATCAAGTTTGAAAGAATGTGGTTGGGGTTTAATCAAAGGGGAGTCTTGACTCAGAAAGACTTAGCCAATTTGGGCTAAGACTGGTTTGAAAATAGTGTTAAACACTAACACATATTTGACGATCATGTGTTCCCACGTGATGCACTTAAATAGTGTTAAACACTAGGGACAGGTCACTCAAAATAGTGTGAAACACTGAAAAGATGAAGCGCCCTAGGATTGGGCTAAGCTTCCTTTATTTTATTCTCAGATTATTCAAATAAGTGTTAAACACTTTTGGTCTTCAGGCCATCACGTGTTGGCACGTGATGGGTATCCATGTATTGATTATTAAATTGTTTATTAGGGATCACGTGGGGATACGTGAGGGCACCCAAAATTGATTCTGCCCTTGGATTTATTCCCTTTTGTCTTGAGAGTCACGTGTGATCATGTGAGGCATTGCCTTCATGCTTTTTCTTTCTCATTTTGAGGAGTCTGTTTGAGGGTCACGTGGGGCACGTGACCATGTCTCATTCGTTCTTTTCTGATCATTAAAGGGAGGGTCACGTGTTGCCACGTGACCACGTTTACGTGCATGGATAATTTAAGTCCTTTGTTTGAGAATTAAATTCTTTGGTAGGGTTAAACCCTAATCTTGTTTTGAGGAATTAAATTCCTATGTATATGGAAGAATTAAATTCTTATGTAGGGTTAAACCCTAGTTTTATTTGGGGGAATTGAATTCCTATGAATTTGGGAGAATTAAATTCTCATATAGGGTTAAACCCTGGTTTCATTTGGAGGAATTAAATTCCTATGAATTTGGAAGAATTAAATTCTCATATAGGGTTAAACCCTAACTTCATTTGGAGGAATTAAATTCCTATGAATTTGGGAGAATTAAATTCTCTAAACTCAATCCTCCCTCTAAGTTTTGGATCTGCATGGTAGAATCTCCCTGATGAGAATTAAATTCTCAACTTGTAGGGAGATCTGCTTCTGCAGATTTTCAACCAAAGGAAGAACTAAGTTCTTATTCAGAAGAGTTAAACTCTTAAATTGAGAATTAAATTCTCTTTTTGTTTTATGGAGGTTAGATCTCTTTTCCCTTCTCACGTAGGGTTTCTTTCTCTTCTGAGGAAATCCTTTTCTCTCTTGAAAATTAAATTCTCCTCTCTTTTCTCTCTCTGTTGTTGTATCTCTCTAAAAAAAAAAAATCCCCCCAAAAGATCCTTCCCTTCTCTTCTTGGCTCCTATTTATAGGAGAGAAAAAAGAATCAATTTGTTAAGTCAATTTTTCATTGAAAGATTTTGGTTGTTTCTGTAACTAATATGATCTTTTAGATCACTCAGTGCATTTTATTCACCATTGGATTTTTAATCCAAAAGATATTCTGTTTGTTATTCTTGATGAATTTCAGGAAAATCTTTCCTTGTATAGAATCTTTGTATAAATTGGTGATTTTTAATCACCGTTGGATTTTTAATCCAACGGTGCTCCACTTTACAGAGCACAATCTCTTTTTGTTTGGAAAGATTTAGAGAGATATTTTTCAATTAGGGTTCTCGGTTCCTTCTTAATTAGAATTTATTTTTATTAGTTCAGAAGGCTTTTAAAAGTCTATCACGTGTTGGCGCGTGATCCCATTGTTTGATCATTTCTGTAGAATTTAATTCTATTAATTAAAGAGCTTAGGAACCCATCACGTGTTAACACGTGACCCCCCTTTATTAACATTTTAACCAGAATTTAATTCTGCTGCTTTAAAGAGCTAAGGAATCATCACGTGTCATCACGTGACCCTTGGTCACGTATAGACACGTGATGCCTTATTGGGATCTTTCCTTACCATTTTATTATGCCTTTTAATTCTTTCAGTGGGTTCTTTAAAGGCCCATCACGTGTGGACACGTGACTCCACCAATTGCTTGCTTGATTAGAATTTTAATTCTATTATAACAGAGTCCCAGGAAACCATCGCGTGTCAGCACGTGACCCTTGGTCATGTGTCAGCACGTGATGCCCCATTGGGGTTTTTCCTGATATTTTATGTGGGAACAAGGATGTAACGAGCCCAGAAAAGGTAGCCCGTAGGATGTCGAAGAGTAAGCCTTATTTTGTAAACATGTCCCTAGGGCTGAGCTTCACCTTGACAGATACGACACCCTAAGATGTCTATAGCCGGCATGGGTGGTTTGGAATCCCAGTTGTCGACGGCTCAAGACATCCCGTAGGGGTCAAATTCAACATCTCCACAGCGAAGGCGGTCCGTGGACGCTCCATCATCAAAAATGGGTAGGTAGGCTCTGTAGGTATCTCGCAAAGAAAGCTGCGACGGCCCCGAATGATATGCCCGTACCAGATCCCCCATAAAAGCAAGTTGGTGCAATTAGGGTCATGAGCCCTGATCATCGCCACCACCTCTTCATCCGACAGTGATTGAGGAAAAGCCGCCTCCGAGCGAGTAAAAGGAAAGTAGGGAAGAGAAGCCATTGTTCCTGAAATAAAGGAAGGGGAAACTGTTAGTGAAGCCAACACGTGTATATATATTCATAAATATATATATATATATATAAAGACAGTGGAAGAAAGCGACAGAAAACTTATTTTATGGGACCATTGGTTACAAAACACAGGGGCCCCACAAAATCAAGATGGCGGCTCACTAATGATAAGGCAGGGTAATCATTATGAGAACAAAAGAAATATTCTCAATAAATGAACAGTGGATTTCAAACAACTCTACACATTCCCTAAGGAGAAAACCCACTGCAGAACTCTATGCAAATTATGAAGGATCTCTTTGGAAACATTTTTGCAAAGAACAACTCAGGATGAAAAATCCCAAGAAGTTCTCTGTGAAGAACTGAGTTCTTTAGAGGAATTAAATTCCTTTTGAATAAAGGAATTAAATTCCCAGAAAACATTTTCAGAGCTAAAACACTTTGGAATGGAATTAAATTCCAGAGAGAAGACAAGTATCATCATCGATCCCTGAGATCAGAGAAGCTTTAGCAAAAGGGGTTTATTATTTAAAAATTGGACATTTGTTTTTAAGAACTTGGAAAGATGGGTTCTTGTTAAAGGGAAAAAACCCTTTGTGTGGATTTAAAATCCAAAGAAAATTTCTACTAGAAGTTCTTCGGTTGTTCAAAACTATTACCTGAAGAAAGGATTCTTTCTTAGACAGAGTTAAACTCTGAAAAAAATTTGGGGACAGAGAACTGAGCTCTGAAAGAGAGAATTAAATTCTCAAGGCAAGAACAAGTAAGGAAGAAGATGAAAAGTGGAGGCGCTTCTGAAGAGACCCCTGCATTTATAGGATGTGATGGGAAACGGTTCATCTACCCTCTTCCCTAGGCAGATCCAACGGCCACAAGAAAAAATGATGACAGCGTTGCACTCACGTGCAAACACGTGAGAACAACGCTGTGGGGGAATTTGTTCCCTCATAAAATATCAGGAAAAACCCCAATATGGCATCACGTGCCCACACGTAACCAGGGGTTACGTGCTGACACGTGATGGTTTCCTGGGGATTCTGCTGATATAGAATTAAATTCTAATCAAACAAGCAACCAGTGGAGTCACGTGCCCACACGTGATGGGCCTTTAAAAGCCCACTGAAGAGAATTAAAAGTGTGATAAAACAGTAAGGAATACCCCAATGAGGCATCACGTGTCTACACGTGACCAAAGGTCACGTGCAGACACGTGATGGGTTCTTAAGCTCTTTAACTAATAGAATTAAATTCTATTTAAATGATTAAACAGTGGGATCACGTGCCAACACGTGATAGGCTCTTAAGCCTTCTAAACTAATATAATTAAATTCTAATTAAGAGGAAATCGAGAACCCTAACTGGAAAAATATTTCTCTAAATCTTTCCAAACAAAAAAGATTGTGCTCTGTAAAGTGCAACACCGTTGGATTAAAAGTCCAATGGTGATTAAAAATCACCAATTTATAGAAAGATTCTATACAAGGAAAGATTTCCCTGAAATTCACCAAGAATTACAAACAGAATATCTTTTGGATTAAAAATCCAATGGTGAATAAATTTCACTTAATGATCTAAAAGATTATGTTGGTTACAAAATCAATTAAAATCTTTCAATGAAAGATTGACTAAACATTCCTTTCTCCTATAAATAGGAGCCAAGAAGAAAAGAAAAAGGATTTTGTTTAGAAAAACACAACAACAGAGAGGAAAAAGAGAGGAGAATTTAATTCTCAAGAGAGAAAAGAAGATCTCTTAAGAGAGAAAAAACTCTAGGTGAGAAGAAAAAGAAGAAGTTCATTCTATAAGCTCTCATAAAATAAAAGAGAATTTAATTCTCAAACTAAGAGTTTTAACTCTTCTGAATAAGAACTTAGTTCTTCCTTTGGTTGAATGTCTGCAGAAGCAGATCTCCCCATAAGTTGAGAATTTAATTCTCATCGGGGAGATTCTGCGATGCAGATCTAAAACCTAAGGGAAAATCTAAGTTTAGAGAATTCAATTCTCACATCAAAGCAATTAGGAATTTAATTCCTTCAAACAAAATAGGGTTTAACCCTTAATACAAGAACTTAGTTCTTCCTTTGGTTGAAGATCTGCAGAAGCAGATCTCCCCATAAGTTGAGAATTTAATTCTCATCAGGGAGATTCTGCCATGCAGATCCAAAACTTAGAAGGAGAATCGAGTTTAAAGAATTTAATTCTTCCAAATACATAGGAATTTAATTCCTCTAAATAAAATTAGGGTTTAACCCTACAAAAGAATTTAATTCTTGAAACAGGGGACTTAAAACTCTCCATGCACGTAAAGAAATCAATATCCAACCTGGTCACGTGGCAACACGTGACCCTCCCCCTCAATGATCAGAAAGAGAACGAACAAGTTAGGTCACGTGACCCCACGTGACCCTTAAACAGACTTCTCAAAATAAAGAAAGGCAGAACAGATTTTGGGTGCCTCACGTGTCCCCACGTGACCCTTAAACAGACTCCTCAAAATGAGAAAGAAAAATCTTGGAAGCGATGCCTCACGTACTCACATGTGACCCTCAAAACTAAAGGGAATAAAGTCAAAGGCAATACTGACCTAGGGCGCCTCACGTGTCCCCACGTGACCCCTGACTAACACCTTTTTAAAAGGGCAAATAAGGGGAAATAGAGAAATTAATACCCAATACATGGGCACTATCACGTGCCCACACGTGATGATTACAAAGATTAAGTGTTTAACACTTATTTGAATATTCTGGGAAGAAAATAAAGGAGGTTTGGCCCAATTCTCAGGCGCCTCACGTGACCCCACGTGACTACCTCATTTCTAATGTTTAACACTATTTTGAGCATTTTGTCCCTAGTGTTTAATACTATTTTAAGTGCATCACGTGGGAACACGTGATCGTCAAATATGTGTTGGTGTTTAACACTATTTTCAAACCAGTCTTAGCCCAAAATCAGTTAAGTTTTCCAGAGACAAGATCTCCCCTTTGATTGAGCCCCAACTACATCCTTCCAAACTTGATCATTTCATGTGACATTCAAAATAAAGTCCAGAGCTATAATGAATGGCTAGTGCTCAGCCAAAAATAAAATGTTGTCAAAGCCCCCAAACCCCTGTTTAGCATTGCTAAATAATGGGGGGCTGAACCCAGACAAATGTTCAACAGTCCAAACAAACGTCCAACATTTTAAACTTAATTGGACTTAGCCCAAGTTGGCCATAAGTCCTCAATTCAGACTTAACTGAGCCCATATGCTCATAATCCAATTAATTGATCTTAGTCCTAAATTAGACTACAGATTTCCCAATCAACATTGGTTCAAGTGTACATCTCTTCACTCCTTTGATATCTGTCGTTGTAATCCTTCAACGTCTTCAGAGAGGTGACGGGTCCCGACAACCATAAATTTCATAGACTATGATGTCTTTAAACTGGACTGTGGGGTCCTTAAACCCATGGACTATGATATCCTTAACCTTGGACTGTGAGGTCCTTAAACTCATGGAGTATGATGTCCTTAACCTCGGACTGTGGGGTCCTTAAGCCCATGGACTATGATGTCCTTAACCGTGGACTGTGGGGTCTTTAAGCCCATGGACTATGATGTCCTTAACTTTGGACCACCATGTCCTTAAACTGGTAATCGACCGCAATGTTCCTAGACTAAACAATAGAGCCCAAACACTCTCTTGTTGGATCTAAATGATCCCGTTGAGTTGATCTTAGTCTAAAATTAGATTAACATATCCTCAACAAACGTTTAAATTGATCTTAGTCTCAAATGAGACTAACGTATTCTTAAACCCAACCCCAAACCCAAATCTAAGAAAATACGGATTTGGACTAATCCACGCCCTACGGACGACAACATAAATTAGTCTCCGTATACAATCCACGGGCAACCAAAAACGAAAAAAACAACCACAACACGAAGTGACCATCTGGAGAAGGAGAAAGTGGTTACCGCGATGCGGTAGCGTAATTAACTGCAGGGGCTTGCGCCTGCGGGTAAGAGCGTCCCCACAATCAAAAACCCCTCAATGAGGGGGAATCTGACGAAGTCTGCTATATCGGCCGCATCCATTTAAACCTTCGATATATGGTGTCATAAATCAACTTGGCATCTTCGGAGAGGTGGACAGATAACACCAAATAGCATCTGCCTCCAAATTCAGGCTGGACGTCCCAACGTCCCGGTCTCTGTGTTTTCGGAGGAGAATAGTAACAACTCCAATTTTAGTGTACAAAAATTTGTGTAAAAGTTAATGTATACTTGGGGTATTTGCATTTCCTGTGAGTACTATAATTTTTTGTTTTGCTTTTTAATAGCAAGAAGGAGTTTGTAGCTCATTGGTAAGACCTTGCACTGCTAAACCAAAGCACCAGAGTTTAAGTCCCATCACCCACATTATTTTTTAATATTGTTTTCTTTAAGTTTTTATAATTCTAAGAGTCTACACGTGCTAAACCCATAAAACCAAAAGGCACAAATAAAACAAACTGGCCCAGGGGATACACTAAGAGATGACGGACACGTAGCCCTCTGACCCGGCCGACTCGGCCGGATCGGGCTGGCGGCGTGGCTGACTCGGCCGGCGCCGCCGGCCGAACTCGGTCGGATCACCGAGTTGTCAACATGAATCCTCTGCCTCTTTGTCTTCTGGTAACCCCTGTACACTTTAAATCACCTCCAATTTAACAGAGACAATTAAAACTTTTTAATGCAATTTATTTTAATAAATTTTCCTATCAAACCCCTAACCCTAGATTATCCTATAAATACCACCCCTAAATACACATCTTCACTCATAAATTCTGTCCAAACTCTCAAGAAAACTCTCTAGAATTTTTTGTGTACAAGTGGAGTTAGCGAAGGGCGAAGCTCCGGCGAAATTCCGACGACGACCCGAGGAGCTCCCGGTGACGAAACGACGCACCGGAACTTACTTCCACTCCCCCTTTCTCTCCTCTAAACCAGAAGCCAGTAAATCCCTCCTCCCTCTTCACTTTGCTATTCTAAAAACTCGTATTTCTAAAACCCGACGGAAGCGGAGTTAATCCGACTTCCGATTCGATTCTTCTTAAAAACTCCATCTTTTATTAAATACAAACATACCAAACCCTTACATCTTGACTATTAAATATTAACAAAACATCATAAACAAGTTTCATAGCAAAATATTTCATATTGTAATTTTTATCGTACTTTTTCAGTAAAATACCATGTAGTTTTGTTTTGACATTAAACATCATATTTCTTGCTATACCTTTAAATAGATCATTAGGTAATGACCTACCTCTTCACAACACTCATATGCAATATAGCACGATACCTTTCGGGAACATAGAATACGAGAATACGAATTTACAATTAAATACCTTTTACTATTAAAACCGTTTTCTACAAGATTACGTATTTTTACAAATCTTTGGAAAGCGCCGCTACAACCCATTTTCGGAAACCCGTCTGGGATGGTGCGGATTAGCGCACATCTTTAGGCTTAGTAGTGCGAGATTCAGACCTCCGCAAGGAGCATTCGGTCTCGAAAGATTTAAAAATACAAATATCTTAAGAAAATGAGATTTCTAGAAAAAAATAATAAATTAAAATTATTTTATATAAATAAATATATATATGTATCATCAAAATATTTATTTTTGATATAATATAAATATTTCAACTTTCCTATATCAAAAGAATTATTTTACATGAAAATACCATGAAATTCCATACAAGTTCAATACTTTACAACTTAATAACATATATTATGAAATTAGGTTTTATTCACTAGAAATGTCACATATATCAAATCCACATCTATGAAAACTCTAAAGACGATAATTAAATACTTGAGGTATATTTTGAAAATTATACAAATTATTTTTACATAAAACCCCCTCAAGTTCTATAAATTACAATAAGGACCCTAGTAAATATAGGTTTAAGCGGGACCAGTCTCTTGAGCCTCAAGGAGCTGGAAATATGGGTGCTTGCCTATTTAAGGTAGTCAACTTAACAAATGGTGTTATCAACACGGTAATCGTCTTTGAAAAAGACACAAATCTTGCCGCCCATGTGCAGCGGTTACCGATAACACCAAAATCTAATTCAGGATTTCAATTTCTTTTCTAATTGTCTGACTCAGACTGAGTCTCATTATAAATAATCTGATTTGAATATGATTCAAGTACAAACTACAATTCAATATGAATCCATGAATCTATATAATCAATCTGTTCAGTCTATTAAATCTGTATCGACTGAACCGAACCATGGATATACCTCCATCTACATGATTCTCCAGTTACATCCATTTACTGATATTATGGTTTCGGCAAGTTATCTATCTATACGGTCTATAATACAAGATAGTATAATTTACAATACAATACAAACAATACAATCAAGACATCGCGGGGTTTATAAGGGGTAGATTGGTACGGAAGGTGTTAGAAATGGCACGAGACTGCAAGATTTAAGACACCTAACCTGTATTCCGTTGCTGTTGTACCGTGGCATAACGGTTCCTTGTACATTCCGTTCACCTTAGTCTCTGGTCTACCGAGACTCCTCTCGTATACACTGGCATTCTTCTGTACCAAACTACAAACAACAGCGTTAACACTAAATGCAACCGTAAAAGTTACACTCTCTCTTTCTCTGTCTATTCTATTTCTTCCTTATCTTTGGGACTTACTGAGTGATTGTTAGCTGACGACATTCCTTCTCTTTCTTCTTTGGAATGTTGTCAGGTGATTCGGATTTTCAGGAGATTGAGCCCACCAGTGAAGACTTAGATCAGTTAGCCTATAACCCAGAGTTGTAGATTCATTGTACACATTTCATTTCAGTACTTTACTTTTCTGTTATGCCACCGTTTAAGCATTGCTTTCATTCAGATGTATTTACTTTTCCATGCATTGTACAAAAGAATGTTAATAAATAAAGTTGTTGTTCATTACATTTGTCTCTTGTGTATATTTACTTTTATATTGCTTAGATACGCTTAGCGTGTTTACTTCAGAGCAAATACATAGCGGCCTCGTCGCATCCTCTGCCCGTACACTGGGAAGCGGGGCGTGACAACCATCCACAGACGGACGGATAGTCCGAGCGTACTATTCAGACGCTCGAGGACATGTTGAGGGCGTGCATGCTAGACTTTCAAGGTTCCTGGGAGGATCACCTCCATTTGGTGGAGTTTTCTTATAACAACAGTTTCCAAGCTTGCATCCAGATGGCTCCATTCGAAGCGCTTTACGGACGTAAATGTCGATCCCCTGATTGTTGGGATGATGTGGGTGAGCAAAGATTACTGGACCCCGAACTTATAATTCAGACGGTAGACAAGGTTCAAATGATCAAACAACGCATTAAGACGGCTCAGGACCGACAGAAGAGTTGGGCGGATGCCAGCAGGAGAGCGCTAGAATTCGAGGTCGGAGATCATGTGTTTCTGAAAATTTCTTCTACTCGTGGTGTTACCAGGTTTGGAAGTCGCGGGAAACTCAGTCCCCGTTTCATCGGACCATTTGAGGTATTGGAGCGAGTAGGAGAAGTGGCTTATCGTCTTACCTTACCCCCTTCGTTAGCGGGCGTACACAACACATTTCATGTGTCACAATTGCGATGCTACGTTCATGACAACAGTCATGCTCTCGATCACTCTGAATTGACTTTGGGTACCGATTTGACTTATGTGGAGCATCCTACCACCATACCCGACCGTAGAGAGAGTGCTAAAAAATAAAGTCATTCCGTTAGTCCGAGTGTCTTGTGGCGGTCGTTCACCTGGGGAATCTATCTGGGAACGTGAGGAGGATATACGTTCACGGTTCCCACATCTTTTCGGGTAGCCATTTGTACCGCCATTTTTTCCTCTCTTTTCGTTCTTTTAATTTCGAAGACAAAATTTTTGTAAGAGTGGTATAATGTAATACCCAGTCCCTTTTCTACGCTAATACCGATAATTAAATAAAATGTTTTACCCATTTTAAATTTTTGTATTGTATTCTAATTATTTTGTCTCCAACAAACCTAACCCTAAGCCCAAGTTCATATTTAATCTCACTCTTTTTCCTTCTAAATTTTCTTGAGACCCAAGCCCATTAGCCCAAACCCTCCACTCTCTTTTCCCCAACAGCTCATTTCAACCCTTTCAAATTCAAAAATTACTCCCTTTAAACCCCAATTGATTTCCCCATTACTCTCATTTATTCCTCATTATATCATCGTTAATAAAAAATCAATCTCCTCATTATATCCTATTAATTACTCTAAATCCTAATAATTTCCTCTTTAACACCTTATTTTTCCTAATTAATGATAATCAAAAATCTCTCGCTCTCTCTCTCTCTCTGAACATCTCTCTCCCTCACACGTTTACTCTCTCTCTCTCTCTCTCTCTCTATATATATATATATATATATATATATATATATATATATTAAATTTTATTAACCAAATTTTATCCCACAGTCCTCTCTCTTTCCTCTATTTCTTTCTTCTCGTTTTCCTGCCTCCTCGGAGAGACCCAACACCACAGAACCCTAACCCACGCCGAAACCCAAGCCCCATCATCGGCGGCCCCCTCCTCGTCGTCTTCGACCATCCCTCACCCTCCTCGACCACCTCCTCTTCTCCTTCCTCCTTCCCCTCTTTCCCGACCTGCAAACCATCACCCGAACCTTGCAACCTAACCCGACCCTCGCTACACCTCGCCGGAGCTCAAACCCCGCTCCACCCTCGACCTCTCCTCGTACTCACCTCCACTACCTCCGCTCGCCTCTCTCTCCTCCTTCTCCCATTGCAAATCCCGACACCCGTGAACCCAACACCCCCCGACGACCCAAGAACCCCGATCCCCGAGCATCATCATCATCGCTTCCCTCAACCCCCTGTCGCTGCCGTCGAGATCGCCACCACCTCCTCGACACCTCTGCAACGTCACTGCACCCTCCCCAGAACCCCATCAAGCTAGCCCAAGCTTCAAACCAAGCACTGGTCATTTCATCGAGCACTTGCATTTATCGTCAATCGCCGCTATTCCAGCCGCCGTCGTCACCGTAAAAGCCGTGGCTTCAGTCTCTATGGCTGTCATCGTCGTCAAAGCTGTAGCCGTCGCGACGCCAGCGCACGCCCGTCACAACCACCGAGCCATCAAGCCCAAGTTCAAGCTCTACGAGGCTAAGCCCTTATCGTGGCTGCGTCGCGATCATGCCGTGCCGTTGCCATTACCGTAGATCACCGCTGTTGCCGCGTCGCTGCCGTGTCGGCATAGATACGTCGTCAGGCAAGTTTTAAGACTTGCTTACATCCTAAAATGTTTATATGTCGGTATATGATCTGATAATATCCCGTGATTAGTATTAGACGTATTCATTTAAATTAATTTGTATCTAGGTATTAATAGAGTCAAACCCCTCATGTTAACGTCGTGTTGAAGTTCGTAAGTTATTTCTCGTATGAATTGAACAAACAAAATGGTATTTCCGACAATAAATAACTGATTAGTTTAGGTGTTCGATACGTATTTTCGTATGATGATTCTATCTAGTGTGGCGGAAATTATTGTTACTAGATTACTTTAGAGACAGGGATAACGTATAAAAGGATTGGTACGAAAATACGGACTTAAACACCATAGAATGTCAATCTCTTTTAAATCCGGCGAATCCGAAACCTTCCGTACGTGAAGTTTGTGAAAATCATAGTAAATTGGTTACACACCGAAATGTTGTGTTCAAGGGCTCATATCGAATCTGACTTGATGACCTAGAACTCCATATGATTTATAATCTATTTCTATTCTAAAAAAGTGACGGAAAATGGTTAGGAGTGTGGCTCTGGACTGCAGTCCAGAGAAGCACTGCTTGTCGATACTCGATTTGAAGGGCTCTCACGTTTCTGTGTGAAAATATTATTATGCAGAACTCTATACCGTAGCGAAGATAAGTCTGTTAGCTAACTTTTGGAAGTGATTTCATTCATTTTTACCACCGTTTACTATTTTAATCACATTTTAAACTATCAGTACATACGGCAGTCCCAAGCAGGGACAGAACGTATACCCCAATATTATATAATGCATAACTTCCAGTACACTATGGATATTATCTATCTGTCTGGTACATTGGAAACCTAACTGATAAACCTAAATATTGTTCAACTATAGCATAGCCTAATTTTGATTCCAATAGGAGGAACTGAATTTCCAGCAGCGAACACTTAAAATGAAATGACTGTAATTTGCGAACCCGAAACCCGATTGACTTGAAACCAATTTCGTTGAACTTCCGACTGAGTTTACTTATTACCGCTTTTGTATCATTTTACTTAATTCTGAATGTACTATTTAATGCGATTTTTATAAGTTCATGAGGCGCATAGTGAATATAAATTGTTTAGCGGCATGATTCATAGTTTTACCCGGCTGTAATACCTCCAGCGATAGTGAGCATCCTTAT
The DNA here is from genome assembly GCA_030015575.1 of Agapanthus africanus. NCBI lineage: Eukaryota > Viridiplantae > Streptophyta > Magnoliopsida > Asparagales > Amaryllidaceae > Agapanthus > Agapanthus africanus. The sequence continues at coordinate 159,596,560 of JASDDO010000014.1, read as the reverse complement.
TAATTTTCAGTGTATAATGCATTGTCGAACGTGAATAGTATCGGTTTGGTTTTGTCAAGTATGCCAGTGGAAAGTAAATGATTCGTGATAATGAACAATACAATGAATAGTGAATAAAACCGTGTTATTGATGCATGCTTGTACACAACTAGCCCATACTCATAGATAGTGAAACCTGAGGAAAAAAGAGGAAATCGATGTGGAAAGGAAATTGTATTTAGCGAGATCAGTGATTTAGAGGATGATCATTCGAACGGCGACTCTTATATATTAGATTGGACCTAGCGATCCGGCTGACATGGTTATGTCCCAGGCAACAGTGGGCCGTAGTCTCGGGTACGTACGAGACCCTCATTAAACATGATCATCCCTTTCCACAACTCGATTTCAAAGTGACTTAGAGACCGATAGGGACACAGATCATACATTGCATTTGTTTATTGACATATCGATTGCCTGCATTTATTATCTCTATCATTATTACTTTTATTTTTCTTGCCTCATTAATACTATTATAATATTGCTATTGTGTCGCCCTGACGACCTGAGTATGCATGCTCAGTGGTAGAGGTGGACCCGTCTGATCTCGAGAATGTTCCCCTCCGAAGGACGGCCAAGACAGGGGGACGTCTTGCCTGAGATTCGGGACAGATGCTATTTGGTTTTATCTGTCCACCTCTCCGAAGATACCAAGTTGATTTATGGCACCGTGTATCGGAGGTTTAGACGGATGCGGCCGATGTAGCAGACTTCATCAGATTCCCCCTCGCTTGAGGGGTTTTTGATTGTGGGGACGCTCTTCCCTGCAGGCGCAAACCCCTGCAGTTAATTACGCCACCGCATCGCTGTAACAACTTTCTCCTTCTCCAGAATTTCACTTCGTGTCGTGGGTGTTTGTTTTGTTTGTGGTTGCCCGTGGATTGTATACGGAGACTAATTTATGTCGTCGCCCGTAGGACGTGGATTAGTCCAAATCCGTATTTTCTTAGATTTGGGTTTGGGGTTTTGGTTTAAGGATACATTAGCCATATTTGAGGCTAAGATCAACTTAAACGTTTGTTAAGGATACGTTAGTCTGATTTGAGACTAAGATCAACTTAACAGGATAGTTTAGATCCGACAAAAGAGCATTTGGGCTCTATTGTTCCAGTTCAGGGACATAGTGATCCATTGCCAGTTTAGGGACATGGTGGTCCATTGAATGTATGGCCGTCGGGATCCGTCACCTCTCTGACGACGTTGAAGAATTACAACGACAGATATCAGAGGAGTTTAGAGATGTACCCTTGAACCAAAGTTGGTTGGGAGATCTATAGTCCAATTTGGGACTAAAGTCTGTTTGAAGGTTTTGGTTTAAGGATACGTTAGCCATATTTGAGGCTAAGATCAACTTAAACGTTTGTTAAGAATACGTTAGTCTGATTGGAGACTAAGATCAACCTAACAGGATCGTTTAGATCCGACAAAAGAGCATTTGGGCTCTATTGTTCTAGTTTAGGGACATAGTGGTCCATTGCCAGTTTAGGGACATGGTGGTCCAGCATTCCCATTTTGGGGACGAATATCGGTTTAAGGACGCATTAGTCCATGAGTTTAAGGACCTCACAGTCCGTATTACCAGTTTAGGGACATGGTGGTCCAACATTCCCATTTTAGGGACGAATATTGGTTTAAGGACGCATTAGTCCATGAGTTTAAGGACCCCACAGTCCATATTACCAGTTTAGGGACATGGTGGTCTAACATTCCCATTTTGGGGACGAATATTGGTTTAAGGACGCATTAGTCCATGAGTTTAAGGACCCCACAGTCCATATTACCAGTTTAGGGACATGGTGGTCCAACATTCCCATTTTGGGGACGAATATTGGTTTAAGGACGCATTAGTCCATGAGTTTAAGGACCCCACAGTCCGTATTAATATGTGGTTGTCAGGACTCGTCACCTCTTTGACGACGTTGAAGGATTACAATGACAAATATCAGAGGAGTTCAGAGATGTACCCTTGAACTGGGTGTAAATTGATTTGAGAAAGCAATTGTGCTCATTTCAATTTAATTTGAGAACTTATGGCCAGAATTGGGCTAAGTCCAGTTGAAAATATTCAACATTTTATTTGCATTTGGCCTATTAAGCCTTTACTAGGGCTCTGCCCTTTTTAATAATGCACTGCATTTTTTTATTTGGTCTGATAGACCTTTTAATTGGGCTCTGCCCCTTTTTTTTAATAATGCATTGCATTTTTATTGGGTCTGATAGACCTTTTAATTGGGCACTGCCCTTAATAATGCACTGCATTAAATATTCTGACAGTGCCCCACGTGGCCTGTCAGGCGCTTTGCGCCAATTGAGGAGCGCAAGGCGCAAATTCATGTGGAGGTGACACGTATCACGCGTTGATGAGCGCAACTCTGTTAGTGCAGTGCGCTGCGCCAGAGCGTTGCGCAAGTGCGCTGCTGACACGTGGCGCGCTCTGATGACTTGCGCCAATCCAAGAGAGCAGTGCTCTGTTTTTAGAAGCGCAAGGCGCAGTTGTTCTGTGATTGACACGTGGCGCTTTCTGGTGTAGTGCGCCAGTCCAAGGAGCGCAACAGCGCAAATCAAGAGTGCAAGGCACTGTTCAGTAGCGCAGAGCGCATCTTGATCTAATTTAGATCAAAGAAAACAAGTTTTTCTTGTTCCAGAGAGGTTCTACCTCAAATTTCAAGAACCAATGGTTCATCAAAAGGCAATTCCTTTATATAGATCAAAAGATCTAATTAATGAAGTAAATTACTTCTGTTTTATCTTTTATTCAATTAGATCTTTTTTGATCTTTTTTCTTCTTCTCTTTTTTTTAACCCAAGATCTTGATCTTGTTCTTAGATCATTGATCTTTTTAGAAGAACTTCTTCGTTTTCCAAAGGTTTACCTTTTTTTTCTCTTTGAGTTCTTCTCAAATTTTTTAGAGGAGTTCTGTATCTCTTTTTTCTGTATGTTTGTATATTTTAGACTTGGAGTCTAGAGGCCTTTATATAGTGCCAATGAGTTTGTTAGGTTGGTTACAGAGATCTTTCTCTGATTGATCTGGGGATATTTCCCCACCGTTGAATCTTTGATCCTAGGGCTCTGTTTTATAGAAGATAATCTTTTTGTTTTAACAAAATTGGAAAGATCTTTCTAGAATTTTAATTCTGTTTTATTGCTGGCACAGTTGGCGCAAGCGCACCTGCGCGTGACACGTGTCGCGCAGCGCAGAGCGCAGCGCAACTGCGCCGACACGTGTCGTGCAGCGCAGAGCGCAGCGCAACTGCACGAGTGCAACTGCGCCGACACGTGTCGCGCAGCGCAGAGCGCAAGTCAGCTGAAGCGTTACTTTCTTTATTAAAATTTGAATTTCTTTTAAAACAGGGCCTTGCTCTGATTGGGGGAAACAGAAGCGTTGCTTCATTTCCCGTCTTGGAATTTGAACAGAGCTTTGCCCTGATTGGGGGAAACAAATGCCCCCCCCCACCGTTGCGCTTACGTGGCCCCAAACGTGAGCGCCGCGGTGGCAGAATTTCAACTGTTGCGCCACCTTTTGGAAGTTGAAACAGCTCTCAATGCCTATAAATAGGACCTTTGGTCGCTTAGATGATTTTCATCTCTTCATAAGACTTCTTATTCAGAGCCTTGCTCTTTTGTTCAAGCACTTTTAAGAGTTGAAACTCTGGAAAAATTTTAGGTAAAAATTAAATTAGATTAAATTAAATCAATTTTAAGAGCCTTGCTCTCAATAGATCTCTGATCTAAAGAAAACCCATTTAAGGTTTCACTAGCAGAGCTTTGCTCTATAGGTCTAAAGAGGTCTAAAGGGGACTAAAGAGAACCCTATTAGGGTTCTATTAGTAGAGCTCTGTTCTCTAAAGGGTTTTTCTAGTGTTTTCTTAATTCATTAATGGAGCTTTACTCCTTCCAAATCATATAGAAGAACTCTTAAGAGTTTTTCATGGATCTTGGAGGTTAAATATGGCATTTTATTTTTTAATGAATTATATCATCTTGCTTAATCAGTCTGTTTGCTAACTTTGCTGATTCCCTTTCACAGGAGTAATGGACGCCCACATGTACGACCTTGATAAGATTATCTCTTACGGGGACATCCGCCGACTCGGCCGTTCGCAGAACCGAGAACTCACAAACGCCGAGTGTGCCGAAATCATGTGCCGTTTCGATGCATACAACGGTCAACTGCTTCCTCGACGCTCTCCTCTCCTGAAGCTTATTGTGGGAGCAATTTGAGAAGCGCTTCCTCTATTCTTTACCAGAATACCGCTCAGGGCGTTAGATGCTGCCGAGGATAAGATGCACTCGGTGTACCTGATGAACCTAATTTCAAAGAGACGGCGAGACAACCTTGTCGATCTCCTGCACCAGGCCTTTCAACAGTCCGCCATACTTGCTGCTTATCGGAGGGTGGAGGACATCAGTGGAGATCCCGACACTCGTGCTCGTGAAAGAAAGCACACTAGGATGGTTCGCCAGGCTTGGAAAGTTCTGGACAAGGTCACTTTTGAGTTCCTCAATCCATGCCCTGGATTTGAGGTTTTGCCATTGTAATAGCATTTCAACAATGTTGTTTTTTTTGTTTATTGTCTTTATTGATGTAAGAATTTTCCAAGTATGAATGACAAATCTTTTGCCTCCTTCCTTTCATTTTCTGCTTTGTTATTGGCATATTCCTTAAGTAAGCGTAGCCTGTAGGTGATATAGAACATTCCGTCTTGAATACTTCGAGTAGTAGTGATGGCTTAGGAAGCAGGTTCAGATCTGCTGCCTAAGGCTTTCCAACTTTATGAGCCGTGAGGGTCTCATAAAGACTTTTCTCCCTACGAGTCGGGAGGATCTCGTAGGTGTATTTTCTCCTTAGGGGTCGTGAGGACTCCTAAGTGTGTTTTTTCTTGAGAGTCGTAAGGATCTCACTATAGAATTTTTCCTCTTACAAGTCGAGAGGACTCGTAAGTGGTTGTTTCCCTCCTTGTCGAGATTCGACTTTGGAGAGTGTGGCCCGTGAATAGTATGCAAGAGTCTGTTTTGGACCGACTTGTAGGACCCCAGTGCTTAGGAGACAGTTTTTTTTTTAATCCCCGATACTTAAGGCTTTTCCTCACGAGTCGAAACGAATCGAGCATTTCTCGCAAGAATATCCTAACGTCACAATTAACCTATGCTCTTTACGACAGAGATCCGTTAGGGTCTGTGGTACTTAGGGTTTTGTCCGCCGTACCGTCGCGTTGGCTGATATATTCCTCGATAGGCAATCTTGATGTTCGAGTAGCTTGCGACTGTCGTGTCTCTGATCCCTTCGGGGGCTGGACAAGACGTCTTCAAGCAATCCTCCTAGGCAGTTTGACCGTCGGAAGAGCAAGCGTTAGGAATTTTGCCATGCCGCTTTTTACTTGAGGTTAGGCTCATTTTAGAGAGCCCCGATGAGTCATAACCACTCCGTGCTGGTATGGGATGATCTCCGATAGTCCTTCAGGCTTTATATGACTTGCCGTTAAGACCCTGAAGCTAGGAATTTGGCCTTTGCTTCATTTGCTGGCATTGCGTCTGTTGGATCGAGATGAATGTCGTGGTTGTCTCTAGGTTGTTGATGAACCGTCGAGGTTTGGAATTAGGGATTTTGCCGTGGCTCCGTTGTTTGATTGTTGCTTCTGAATCCTGTTGGAGGAAGAACGCTGGGGTGACATCTCGCTTGCTGTATCGAGACGAACGTCGAGGTGGCGACCACTCCGCACTGGTGAGAGATGATCTCCGATTGTCTTTCAGGCTTTATATGACTTGCCGTTAAGACCCTGAAGCTAGAAATTTGGCCTTCGCTTCGTTTGCTGGCATTGCGTCTGCTGTGTCGAGACGAACATCGAGGTAGTGACTAGGTTGTTGGTGAACCGTCGAGGTTTGGAACTAGGGACTTTGCCGTGGCTCCTTTTGGTGATGTTGCGTCTGCTGTGTCGAGACGAACGTCGAAGTGATGACCACTCCGCACTGGTGCGAGATGATCTCTGATTGTCTTTCAGGCTTTATATGACTTGCCGTTAAGACCCTGAAGCTAGGAATTTGGCCTTCGCTTCGTTTGCTGGCATTGAGTCTACTGTATTGAGACGAATGTCGCGGTGGTCTCTAGGTTGCTGGTGAACCGTCGAGGTTTGGAACTAGGGATTTTACCGTGGCTCCTTTTGGTGATGTTGCGTCTGCTGTGTCGAGATGAACGTCGAGGTGGTGATCACTCCGCGCTTGTGCGAGATAATCTCTGATTGTCTTTCAGGCTTTATATGACTTGCCGTTAAGACTCTGAAGCTAGGAATTTGGCATTTACTTCGTTTGCTTTGTCACGTCTGAATCCTGTTGGAGGAAAATCACTGTTGGAGGAAGGACGCTGTAGGGACATTGCGTCTGCTGTATCGAGACGAATGCTGAGGTGAAACCAGAATTTCGCCGTCGCTTCGCTTTGTTTCGACCGTGAGGTCTTTCGTCGGCGTTGTATCTGTATCCTGCTGGACTGCGAAGGAACGCCGTTGTTGACATCTCGTCTGCTGTATCGAGACGAATGCTGAGGTGGAGCTAAGATTTTGCCGTCACTCCGCTTTGCTGACCATGGGGTCTTTCGTTGACGTTGTATCTACATCCTGCTGGACTGCGAAGGAACGCCGTTGTTGATATTGCGTCTGCTGTATCGAGACGAATGCTGAGGTGGAGCTGGGATTTTGCCGTCACTCCGCTTTGCTGACCATGGGGTCACTTGTTAACGTTGTATCTACATCCTGCTGGACTGCGAAGGAACGCCGTTGTTGATATTGCGTCTGCTGTAACGAGACGAATGATGAGATGATCTCTAGGTTGTCTGTGAACCATCGAGATTTGGAACTAGGGACTATGCCATGGCTCCGTTTGACGTTTATGTCCTGCTGGAATGAAGAGGCACACCGTTGTTGGTCTCCAGGCTGTAGATGTGGCCATTGAGATTTGGAACTGGGGATCTTGCCATGGCTCCGTTTCGTTGCAACTCTGAGGTCGGTTGTTGACGTCACGTCTGCATCTGGTTGGAGTGAGGAGAAACGCCGTTGGTGATCTCTAAGTTGTCGATATCGACGTCGAGACCCTGAAGCTAGGGACCGTTCTTTGCTTCGTTTGTTGACATTGTGTCTGCAATATTGCGACAAATGTCGATGTTGTCTCCAGGTTGTCTATGAACCGTCGAGATTTGGCTTCGGTTTCTGGTGGAGTCTGTTGGGAAAGTATGGTTCCCTCTTTGTTTGTGCCCATGGATTGTATACAGGGATCGATGTGATCTCACCTGTAGGGCAAAAGTTTCATTCTTTCATAATTTGTTCCCACGATGCTCTATCATTTCAGCTTTTATATCGCGAAAGTTGCGATTGCCCAATCATTTCGGCTATTTTTCGCGGTGCCCCATCATTTCGGCTATTTTTCTTTTTACTCGCTGCTTTTTATTGCGAGCTACCCAATCATTTCGGCTGTTTTTTTTTATTTTACTCGCTGCTTTTTATTGCGAGTTGCCCAATCATTTCGGCTTTTTTTTATTTTACTCGCTGCTTTTTATTGTGACTTGCCCAATCATTTTGGCCATTTTGCATGCATACATTTTTACTTGCTGATTTTGTTGCAAGTTACCCCATCATTTCGGCTATTTCATATGCATGTGTGGCTTGCTGTCTTTTCGCTGTAAGCTTGGAATTGGACACCGATTTCGGCATCAGCACCGCTACCACTGGGATATTGCCAGGAGCGAATCATCATTTGCCTCTGTCGCTGTTGAACAAAGATGGCTTAGTAAACAGGGTTAGGATCCTGTCGACTAAGGCTTTTGACTTCATGAGCCGTAAGGGTCTCACAAAGGTATTTCTCCCTACAAGTCGTGAGGATCTCGTAGGTGTGTTTTCTCCTTAGGAATAGTGGGGATTCCTAAGTGTATGTTCCCCTGTAAGTCGTAAGGATCTTACAAAAGGGTTTTCTCCTTATAAGTCGAGAGGACTTACAAGGGTTGTTCACCATATGGACATATCTCTAGTCACGGGTGGGACTTTGCTGGGGAAATGTTTATTCACGCCCGTGGATTGTATACAAGGGTCGGTATTGAGCCATTTGTAGGGCAATATCGAAGGTTGTGGGGGTTGCTTAAGAACAGGTTCAGGTCTCTGTAACTTAAGACTTTCAAATCTTATGAGCCGTGAGGGTCCCATAAGAGAGTTCTCCTTACGAGTCGTGAGGATCCCGCAAGTGTAATTTCTCCTTAGGAATCGTAAGAATCCCTAAGTATGTTGCTTCCTTGTGAGTCGTAAGGATCTCACGCGGGTGGTTTCTCCTTACAAGGTCGAGAGGACCCTGTAAGTGCCTTTTAACGAGGTTGCGCCCTTTCGGGTTTTCACAAACACTCGCCGGTAGCCCTGCTGTTTTTACTCACGGAGCCCTTTCGGGTTTTCATCCGTGCCCATTTTGCTTATGGACATACCGTTTTTTTTTTAACGAGGTTGCGCCCTTTCAGGTTTTCACAAACACTCGCCGGTAGCCCTGCTGTTTTTACTCACGGAGCCCTTTCGGGTTTTCATCCGTGCCCATTTTGCTTATGGACATACCGTCTTTATTTATTTTTTTTGTCTATTCTTTTTTTTATTTCTTTTTTTTTATCACGTCAGCCTGAGGATGCTGCGGTAGTAGTTTAAACATGTTTCGGTCATTTGCAAGTTTTAGGACATTGCGGTCCACCGTCGCTGTATTTGAAGCGAATCTCTAGTTTACTGACTTTTCGGTCTATGGGGCTTTCCCTATGAGTGAGCATGATGCCCCCGGCATATCCATCTTTCTCGGAGCATATGGTTGTGGCGGGCTCACCTTCCAGTTTTCGGACAACGCGAACTTGCCCTGTTGGTATTGATCTTCAACCCAGCCTTTGAAAACGAAGCAATTTTCGATTGGATGGCTTACCGTTTGGTGATAAGGGCAGTAATTAAGATCGTTAACATCGCCTGGCTGCAACGAACATTTTGGACTCGGCAGATTGATGAGTCTTTTGCGCACTGCTAGCTCGAACAGTCTCCTTGTTTTATTCTGAGGAAACGAATAAGGACGTCCCAGTCTCTCCTCGAGGGATGGGCGTGGACGCACGTTGTTTTGGCGAACAACCGGCTTTGAGTTGCTCAGCTGTTGTTGAGTATTAGCGACGACGATCGCTTTCCCTTTCTCATTTCGAGAGTCTGACTTTGGAGGAGACGGTTTATGTCCCATCTGATCCATTTGGGCCAACTTGTCGATCAAGGCCTGGAAAGTAGTTTGCTTGAAGAACATCATGAATTGCGAGATAGTTGCATGAGGATCTAGGGTGCCCACAAACATGCCCACCGCAGGTGCTTCTTCGATGCGTTGTTCGCACTTCGACCATAAGTTTCGCCACCGTGTTGCGTATTGGACCCACGTTTTGCCTGGCCTTACCCTGGCATTAATCAGTGCTGTTATCGGGGTGTGTTCACTAGCACTCGCAAATCTTTGTGTAAACAATAGCTCCACCTCCGCAAATGTTTTGACAGAGTCGTTAGGTAGCTCCGAATACCATTCAAAGGCTGTCTCCGATAAGCTGCCGACGAATTGGCGAAGCAACAATTTATCATCACCGCCGGTGTTGCCACAAAGAGCCCTGAACTGGGCAACATGTTGATGGGGATTGCCTGTCCCCTTGTAAATATGGAATTTCGGGATTGTGTAGCCCGGCGGGTACTTGATCTGATCATACCAGCTCAGATATGGTCGCCCCGTTTTGACAACTTGTCCAGCCGCTTCATTCGTCTGATGAACTCGTATCTGCTGAGCTATATAGTCGTCTAGTGCGGCCTTGGAAATGGTTTCCTCCTTGGCTGCTGAAAGAGCCGGAGGAGGATTAGATGTCTCTCATCTTTCGTCTCCAACAATGATCGGAGGGTCTTCAGCTAGAGGGTCCGGCTGTAGCATCATCCCTACCATATCTTGGAAGAGAAGCGCCATTTGTTTTATATTAGCCGCTTGCTCTGCGGCTTCTTTGTCTTTCTTTTCGAGGACTCTGCGTAGGAAGTCAGCGTCAGTTTTTTGTTCGTGACGCTATTCTGATGATGCCTCCGGGCTTTCTTTTGGCCCGGTAAGTGCAACCATTGCATTCATCATTTCCTGAAGCTTCTGTTGCTGCTCCTGGGCTTTTGTCACGGATCGGGTAAGCGGTCAGTGACCCATCGAAGTGCGGCTATCCTTTTTCCTGGATGCTATATAAACAGTATGCACCACTATACTCCCAGACTTGGGACGTTTGTGCTCAGCGCTTCAACGGTTCGCCATGTTCACAGGGGCTTTTTGCGGCCTCCTTTTCTTTTGAGTGATTGACGTTGAGGGAACCATTGCAGTGGGCACCCAGCCAGCTGTTGCTTTTTGTGGCTTGACAGAGTAGTCCTTCTCATGCCGAACCTTCATCTTTTTCTGTCGGCGGAGATAGTCTTGATCCATTACGGAGTTTTGGACTTGACGCCAGACCTTGTAAATTTTAGAGGATAGCCGTTGAGGAGGTTGCTCCGGCTTCTTCTCCGTATCATTCTCCACGGGTGGAGGAGATCTTTTCAGCACGGCAGTCGGAGAGTTTTTGCGCACCCTCCTTAGCGGTTCAAAGCTATTCCCGGTCGGAACAGCAGCATTGATTTCCACCATCGGAGCTAGCGGAGTTAGCCCAGAGGGGGAGTTGCCCCCAGCCTTCCTTACCCGGCGCCAGTAACGACGGCGAGCATGTCGCACGGATGGTGTTGGTTCAGCTATAGGGGTGACCTCCTCATGCCCTCTGTGTTGGTCAGAATTTGCTGGTATCAGCCTTTTAAAGACCGACGTCCGTTGAATGGGAACGGCCAACCTATCAAAAGCAGACTTCCGAGTAGAGGAAGCAACCTTGGTGATTTCGCCTGGAACGGGAGCAGGGATGGCTATCCGCTTTGTGATAACGCCTTCTGGTATTGCAGGCTTCTTCATGGGCCCGTTGGAGCTCTGGCCTAGTCTGTTAAAAACTGAAACATTGGACTTGGGCGACCCGTTGAGAAGGGTCGCGGTAGTTGTAATCCGATGAAAGACCGACTTCTTTGGAGCTTCTTGTGACGTCATTGGGGCATTGAAGCTCATCGGTGGGAGCATGGTCCCGAAGAATAGTCCAGTGGTGGCTTGAGTTACCTGCTCCACTGACATTTTGAAAAGGGAGGCCGCTCGGGGCCCGTAAGTCACTCCTCCAGCAGGGACGGAGCGAGAGTTGCAGTTGCAGGTAGTGCAGTTTGAAGCCATTGATCTTCTGTTTTCTGCACGGAGCAAGACACCAAATCTAAGTATCTCGAATCCACAGGCAACCACAGCAAACCGCGATTTGTTCGCGAACACGACACACGAAGTGTGGAGTGGAAAGAGGAAAAGGTCCCACCGGGCGTGCCAGAATCTGTTCCCCTCCGAAGGACGGCCAAGACAGGGGGACATCTTGCCTGAGATTCGGGGCAGATGCTATTTGGTTTTATCCGTCCACCTCTCCGAAAATGCCAAGTTGATTTATGGCACCGTGTATCGGAGGTTTAGACGGATGCGGCCGATATAGCAGACTTCGTCAGATTCCCCCTCGCTTGAGGGGTTTTTGATTGTGGGGACACTCTTCCCTGTAGGCGCAAGCCCCTGCAGTTAATTACGCTACCGCATCGCGGTATCAACTTTCTCCTTCTCCAGAATTTCACTTCGTGTCGTGGGTGTTTGTTTTGTTTGTGGTTGCCCGTGGATTGTATACGGAGACTAATTTATGTCGTCGCCCGTAGGACGTTGATTAGTCCAAATCCGTATTTTTTTAGATTTGGGTTTAGGGTTTTGGTATAAGGATACGTTAGCCATATTTGAGGCTAAGATCAACTTAAACGTTTGTTAAGGATACGTTAGTCTGATTTGAGACTAAGATCAACTTAACAGGATCGTTTAGATCCGACAAAAGAGCATTTGGGCTCTATTGTTCCAATTCAGGGACATAGTGGTCCATTGCCAGTTTAGGGACATGGTGGTCCATTGAATGTATGGCCGTCGGGACCCGTCACCTCTCTGACAACGTTGAAGAATTACAACGACAGATATAAGAGGAGTTCAGAGATGTACCCTTAAACCAAAGTTGGTTGGGAGATCTATAGTCCAATTTGGGACTAAAGTCTGTTTGAAGGTTTTGGTTTAAGGATACGTTAGCCATATTTGAGGCTAAGATCAACTTAAACGTTTGTTAAGGATACGTTAGTCTGATTTGAGACTAAGATCAACTTAACAGGATCGTTTAGATCCGACAAAAGAGCATTTGGGCTCTATTGTTCTAGTTTAGGGACATAGTGGTCCATTGCCAGTTTAGGGACATGGTGGTCCAGCATTCCCATTTTGGGGACGAATATCGGTTTAAGGACGCATTAGTCCTTGAGTTTAAAGACCCCACAGTCCGTATTACCAGTTTAGGGACATGGTGGTCCAACATTCCCATTTTGGGGACGAATATATATTGGTTTAAAGACGCAATAGTCCATGAGTTTAAGGACCCCACAGTCCATATTACCAGTTTAGGGACATGGTGGTCCAACATTCCCATTTGGGGGACGAATATTGGTTTAAGGACGCATTAGTCCATGAGTTTAAGGACCCAACGGTCCATATTACCAGTTTAGGGACATGGTGGTCCAACATTCCCATTTTGGGGACGAATATTGGTTTAATGACGCATTAGTCCATGAGTTTAAGGACCCCACAGTCCGTATTAATGTGTGGTTGTCAGGACCCGTCACCTCTCTGACGACGTTGAAGGATTACAATGACAAATATCAGAGGAGTTCAGAGATGTACCCTTGAACCGGGTGTAAATTGATTTGAGAGAGCAGTTGTGCTCAGTTCAATTTAATTTGAGGACTTATGGCCAGAATTGGGCTAAGTCCAGTTGAAAATGTTCAACATTTTATTTGCATTTGGCCTATTAGGCCTTTAATAGGGCTCTGCCCTTTTTAATAATGCACTGCATTTTTTTTATTTGGTCTGATAGACCTTTTAATTGGGCTATTCCCCTTTTTTTTAATAATGCATTGCATTTTTATTGGGTCTGATAGACCTTTTAATTGGGCTCTGCCCTTAATAATGCACTGCATTAAATGTTCTGACAGTGCCCCACGTGGCATGTCAGGCGCTTTGCGCCAATTGAGGAGCGCAAGGCACAAATTCATGTGGAGGTGACACGTGTCACGAGCTGATGAGTGCAAGTCTGTTAGCGCAGTGCGCTGCGCCAATGCGCTGCGCAAGTGCGCTGCTGACACGTGGCGCGCTCTGATGACTTGCGCCAATCCAAGAGAGCAGTGCTCTGTTTTTAGAAGCGCAAGGCGCAGTTGTTCTGTGATTGACACGTGGCGCTTTCTGGTGCAGTGCGCCAGTCCAAGGAGCGCAACAGCGCAAATCAAGAGTACAAGGCACTGTTCAGTAGCGCAGAGCGCATCTTGATCTAATTTAGATCAAAGAAAACAAGTTTTTCTTGTTCCAGAGAGGTTCTACCTCAAATTTCAAGAACCAATGGTTCATCAAAAGGCAATGCCTTTATATAGATCAAAAGATCTAATTAATGAAGTAAATTACTTCTGTTTTATCTTTTTTTTCAATTAGATCTTTTTTGATCTTTTTTCTTCTCCTTTTTTTTTAACCCAGGATCTTGATCTTGTTCTTAGATCATTGATCTTTTTAGAAGAACTTCTTCTTTTTCCAAAGGTTTACCTTTTTTTCTCTTTGAGTTCTTCTCAAAAATTTTAGAGGAGTTCTGTATCTCTTTTTTCTGTATGTTTGTATATTTTAGACTTAGAGTCTAGGGGCCTTTATATAGTGCCAATGAGTTTGTTAGGTTAGTTACAGAGATCTTTCTCTGATTGATCTGGGGATATTTCCCCACCGTTGATTTTTGATCCTAGGGCTCTGTTTTACAGAAGATAATCTTTTTGTTTTAATAAGATTGGAAAGATCTTTCTAGAATTTTAATTCTGTTTTAGTGCTGGCACAGTTGGCGCAAGCGCACCTGCGCTTGTAGCGCAGCGCAGAGCGTAAATCAGCTGAAGCGTTGCTTTCTTTATTAAAATTTGAATTTCTTTTAAAACAGAGTCTTGCTCTGATTGGGGGAAACAGAAGCGTTGCTTCATTTCCCGCCTTGGAATTTGAACAGAGCTTTGCTCTAATTGGGGGAAACAGAGAAGACCGCGAAGATCCAGACCAGTGAACCGGTTATATTTCTCCATTGATATCCTTGGTTAGTTGCCCCCTTATTTACTTCCATTACGTTCAGTTTCCTTTATATGCGATAGTTTTAATGACCGCATTCTCTTTATCCGTATTGTATTTTACTGATTACCATATAATGCTAGAAATCGAAATATGACTACGGCAGGATTTTTCCTTGATCGTAGGAGCATGGCTAGCCTTGTCACCCTTTTATTCCGTATTTTGGGAAGCGGGGCGTGACAGGTAGTCTGCGGCCTGCCCTTCTTCTTCACAACTGCCTCATAGCATCGGGCAGCCTTCAAAGCAAGTTCATGGGTTGGGAAATCTCCTGTAGCGAGTACATCTTGGATTTCAGGGTCCAACCCTTGCTGAAATCGTCGTGCCCGGATCTCAGTAGTGGGAATAAGGTGTGCAGTGAACCTGTTACGACCTTGTGTTAGCAGTGTAGTGAGTGATATCAGAAAATTGAATTTGGGACAATATCTTACCGGCCGAGCATGGTAAACCCAGCATCATATTCATCCACAGACTTGACCCACATCGAGCCCTGTTGTAGATGGATGAACTGCTGCTCCATGTCAAAATGGGCAGCCTCAGGGAAGTACTTAGCATCGAAGAGGTCTCGGAATGTTCTCCATTCTATCGGTTGTGCGATACGACTCTCCTCAGTCTTCTACCAAACTCTGGCGTTATCGGTCAGTTGCAACTTAGCAACTCTCACCCAGGCTATATCTGGCACTTAAGCTGCTGCCAGATTATCTTTGATCGCTTGAGCCTATTCTTCTGTCTCAAATGGGCTCTCTTTTCCCTAGAAGTGTTTTGGGTGCAGTGCCCGAAACTGCTTAACTTCGGGTGCCTCGGCTTTGGGACGGTGCATGAGGATAGCAGTCTGCTGCTGCTGACCTTCCAATAAGCTCTTAATAGCCTCAAGCAGCACCGTTTGCTTATTGATAGGAGCTGCAACGGTAGGTGGTGGTGGTAGAGTAGGCGGTGGAGTATTGCCGTTGACGTTGGTACTAGTATTGTTCGGAGAGTCCATCACCTTGATATAAAAAGATAGGTTAGGATAGATTCAAGGAATTTGAAATGCAAGGAATGTAAATGTTTGTTGAACTTATTAATTCTTGTGGTATATTGTTTACAACTTCATGCAGAACTGACCTGTATCGGCCACCAATAAAACCTGTCACACCCCGCTTCCTAATAGACGGAAACGGTGACGTGGCAAGCCCGCTATATATTTATCCAGAGAATGTCATTTCCTAAATAAATATACTAAGCGTATTGAAACAATAATACACAATGCAAGAATAAATTGAGACTGTAAAAATTTTTCAACAAATATCTTTATTTATATTCAACTTCTAATATTTACAAATACAAGAGTTTATACTGGAAAATAAATACAATAAAGAAAATGCCTAAACAAGTGGCATATATAAACTGAAGGAAAAGAAGCTGAGCTAGCCCTGAGTATCTATCTGGCCGTAGTCCTCCTCTGTGGCTTCAACTTCCTTCGTCTCGACAGTATCCGACGAACATTCCGAGAGAAGAAAAATGGATAGAATGCCCGTCAGCGAACTAGCACTCGGTAAGTTCCAAGAATAAGTGAGAGTAAAGAAAATGACAAGAGTAGAATATATATATATATGACGAGTAAGAGTATATGATTATGGGTAAATATATACTATAGGTCTCTAGATGGTCATTATGTTAATGCTAAGTTCCAAGTGTGAATGTCAACACAGCCGTAGAAGTATTCACGAGCTCAAGAGTGGGTCCCCAGGAGCAAGGAAACACGGTCACATTTCATGTGTTAGTATCGGAGCTCTAGGCTGTGGATGAATCAACCCGACTGATATTCGAGTAAAATAAAAAAAGAGGTTAATACGGGACTTCCGAAGCTCCGTTGGATTCATACAAGAAACTATCCCAAGCACCTCGTGTATAATATATTATAATTGGTTAATATGCTTATCTGATTTGATTGATTGATATTTCTTGATCGAAACCATAGATTGCAAAAGGTGTAAATTGTATTCGAGTGAGTCGAGTAATGTACGAGTCATGACAATTGCAATATGGATTCGAGTCAAGTCGGTTTGAGTAGATTGGATTCGAGTTATTATTCGGGTTTAGATTAGAGTTCGACTTTGTATTCGAGTTTGGATTTGAGTTTGGATTTGAGTTCATGTATTTTCATGTGAATTGATGTAAATTGTTAAACTCTTATGTTCAGGAGAAATCGACAGCTGCGGTACATGAACGGCAGGATTTGTGTCTTTTTCCAAGACAATTGCCATTGATAACTCCGTTAAATTGGCTAATCTGAATAGGCAAGCACTCACTTTCTCCGCCCCCCTGGGGTTCAAGAGAATTGATCCCGCTTAAACTTATATTTATCTAAGGTCCTTAAAATATTATTTGTATATCTCGAGTGGGTTTTATGAAAAATATTTTAATATAGTTTCAAAATAAATCTGCAGGGTGATTTATAACATTTAGGGTTTCCATGAGCATGTATTTTAATTATTGGGGTATTTCAATGATACAACCTAGCTTTTTGAAAGTTTGTGGTATTTTTATGAAAACTAGTATTTTTGGAAACTTTGTGATATTTTATTTACAATTTTTTAATCTTTTATTTTAAAAATATAGTTTTTTAATTTGTTTTTTATTGCAAATACGGATTTCATAATTTTTATAAAATTTTCCTAAAAATTAATTTTTTTATTAGAAAAATCGCGTTTCTTAAAATCCGTATTTTTATTCCTTTCGAGACCGAATACTCTGTGAGGAGTTCTGCATCTCGCTCTACTGTCCCAAAGATGTGCGATAATCCGCACCATCCATTAGCGGGTCCCCTAACGAGAGTTGTAGAGACGTAATTACCAAGGATTTCGAAATTCCGATTAAAAAAAACCCGTTTTGAAACGGTGTGGTATTTTAATAAAAAGTTTATTTCTTTAACTTAGCCATAGATCTAGAATACCGTGCTATGCAACCATGGTGTGCATGTGGGGTAGGTCGTTACCCCGTGAAGTTTTTCTAAAGGTATTTAAACTAATTATCAATGAGAGAGCGATACTAAAGTCCATGGTATTTTACTGAAAAAGTTTGTTATATATTCGTTACATATAAAAATTTTGTTAAAAATAAAAACTAAAAGATGTGAAATAAGGTTAGGATTATTGTAGCATGCTAATTTGATCTTGTTTGCTTATTACATGGCTTACAAAAGTTAAAAAGAAAACGATATCGGAGATAACCTCTCTTTTGTCGGTTTGTTTTAAAAAGTGATTTTGAGATGGAAGAATAGGAAAGAAGAGGGACTTACCATTTTATATGATTAAGAAGAGGTTGAAGAAACTCTCGGGGTTCGTGGTTTCATCGGAGATATTTCGGTCGTCGAGTTTGACTCGCTACTTCACCTGAGGGGCTTAACTTCACTTGGCACTTATAAAGTTTTGAAAGAATTTTTGCTTGAATTTGAGAATGGGGGAGAGCTATGACATGGGGTGGTATTTATAGTGGAGAATTAGATTTTGAGAATTAGAATTGTGGATTAAAAAGCATTAAAAAAATATTAAATGGTGAAATGAAGGATCTCTGTTTGATTGTAGGGAAATTAAACAGTGCAGAGGAGTTAAGGGGAGCTGAATGGACAAGTGTGCAAAATACGGAGCTCATTGGAGCTCATCAGACCGTCGGCGCCGGCCTATTGTGGGGTTTGGACGGTTGGATCTGAGGCAATCGCTTCGAGATTCGTGCCACATAGGTTTTTCCGTGTTTACTCCATTTTGCGCTTGTTTGATTTTTCTGAAACTTTTCATTTCTCCGTGTATTGCACGTGCAACTCTTGGGCTTCCAAAAATTTAAAAAAAATCAGAAAGAATAATTGTCTGATGGGAATCAAATGCACATGCTATATCACAGCAGTATAGAGGTTTTACCAATGAGTTGCAAGTTGATTCTTGATTTTATTAAACAAATCTAATTTATAACTCTTACACATGTTGTAATACTCTTTTCTGTATAATAATTAAAAAAAATCTGTACAGTGATTTCAGAGTCGTTACAGCTGGCCTAGTCATCCCTCGCATTCCGTATTTTGGGAAGCGGGGCGTGACACTTAATGATTTGCTGTCATTAATTTTATTCGATACTGCAATAATCTCCATGTGTCAGCTCTCGAAATCCTCCATTCATCCTTATGTCACATGTTATTCTTTTTCAATGTGATGCCACACGATATATTCTATAAATATTCTAGAAACACCAAAACTAAATTTGCGAATAGCTCTTCTGCGTTTAGATCCGTTATACTGGTACTGATGTTTTGGCCAGTTACGATACACGTGATCAAAGTACTAAAATATAAATTTATTATCATGTATCTTTGAAAAAACTTGTTTGTATAATTGGATTTTAGATTTGCTATAAGTTTTGAAATTTCATTCACTATAGTCGTCTTTTCAAACATATATTTTTTGCCGTTCAGAATTGCTTTGTATGCTCTTATTGTTATTGATTCTACACAATTTTCGTGAGTTGATGACACACGCCATCTAAGAATTAGGAGATTATCTCAATTCTGACTAATTTTTGAATTAAAAACGTTATCCCTGGTTTTCCATTCACAAGAGCATAGACGAAACATTATAGAAAGAAAAATGTGAAACCTACCAGGCATGTGGAAGGGCCTTTCTGAAATAGCATATTATATTTTGTTAGCATCGAACAACAAGAAACACCAAGGTATAAGCTGTATGCTGTTGGATCCATCTCCACTACAGCCCACACTCGATATCAGCCGTCGGATCTGCGGGCCCCACTTACGTGGAATCCACGCGTGCTCCAGAGCCCGGCCCCTTTAACCGTCCCCCCCCGCACGCCCGCTCCCCTCAATCGGCCCACGCCCCCTCCCCCCCTCAATCGGCGCACGTTAGCCTGCACCGCAACACCTGAGCCTGAACCATCCCCCTCCTCGCTCTCTGCCTCTGATCTGACTCCGTCTCGTATAAAAAAGCTCAGCGAGGAGAGAGGGAGAGAGAGAGAGAGAGGAGAGAGAAACAAAGCTTTTAGTGAGAGAGGGAGATGGAGAAGATCAATGAAGAAGGAGGAGAGGAAAGAGAGAAGGGAGGCGAGCAGCAGCAGCAGGAGGAGGAGGCGACTGGATCGAGTCTGACGATGGAGAGGGTCGCCGCAGCGAAGCAGTACATCGAGAACCACTACAAGTCTCACATGAAGAACATCCAAGAACGAAAGGAGAGGTTCGCTTCTGATTCGCCTTTCTCAGATCCTTCGTCTTTGATTCTAGATCTCTTTCGAGCTCGATTTGTTTGTTCACCCTAGCACTGTTTTGCTTCCTGATGATTTGGTCGTTTTTGATCTGATTTTGGTTAATTGACTGGATCGCGTGGTATGGATTAGGGACTAGGGTTCTGCTATCTTGACATTTTGACGCTTGCGCTTGGATTCATTAATAATTCATCCGTTACTGTTAATTTGTTGCATGTCGTCGATTGATTGCAACCTGTTTCCTATTAATCAGGACATTATTATGCGTTTTCCTCAACTAGAATGTTTACTGTTTGGTGGAGAGATGCATTTGAATGTAATGATTGAATCTATTTAAGTTATGGCACTTCTAACTAAGTCAAGTAAGGATTAAAAGAGGAGAACACGTGACACGGTCAGTGGGATGTAAGTTTAGTCTGCATTTGGTTTCTTTTAATTCTCCATCTATGTGCCAGGAGGCATTAATTTATCAGTTTAGTTCCGTAACCGTTAGAGAGACTTCTAGCTATCAATGATAAGTGCCATGCACTTTTGTTAAGTTGTTTAAGAAGTAAAAGGGGAAAAGGAGAATACATGGCTTGTCTAGCTCATACAAATTGAACTTCATGTCCCTATGCATTGATGCATGTTGCAAGTGCAAGACAATAACTAACCAGTTTGTCAGATTTGATAAAAATAAATCTTTCTAAGTTTAGGTCTATGCCATTTATTTCGAAAGGTTCCAAGATTACCTTTGCTCTTTACGAGTTAATTTGTTAGACGCGATTGTTCTAGATGTTTATATTGTTCCTTGGTTCCTTATTATGTTGGCTTGACCTATGTTACACAGAATTGCTGGCGAGACTGTTGTATAATTGTTGGATTTGTATTGTATACCATCGTCTGCGTCAATGATACTTGTGGACTTTTTGACACATCTTTAATTCTTTGAATTTATGTAGTATTGAAGGTGTATTATATAGTATTAAGTATTAAAGGTGTATCAAACATGTATCAATGACCAAGACACTAATTCACGTCATTAACATTCTATGCATCAACTATTTGTATAACTTAGTCCATGACTGCATTTATGCAAAATTTTCACTCTTTTAATAGAATATACAAAAATATGATTGTTGAGTAACTATAATTACATAAATAAAATGCTTGGTTAGTGCCCTTCAAACTCTGATACACTGAGCAAAATTAAAAAACTCTAGAATTTGCATTCTTCGAATAATGAAATATTTCCCATATTTGAAATCTGCTATTATGATAATTTAGTGCTTGTAAGTGTGTATGGTTAAACAATAAAGCATTATTTGTCCCTACATATCGTACTCTAGACTTTTGAAAAATTACGAATCGGTGAACTCAACTCGTAGTGTGTCTTGTATGTGTATCTAGGTCCATGTACTTATCCTGACATTAGATGTTCTCAAGCGACGTAGAATACAAGTTTATCGAATGCTTGAAATTAATTTACCTTATTTTCTACCAGAGGAATGCATTTATTGTAGCTTGATCAACCAATGTTCTGGGAAACCTTTTAATGCTGCTGTGAATAAATAGCATTAGGTAAAATACTATGACATTTCTCTGTTTTCTCTAATCTCATTATTAATGTCAAGAAGGTTATCTTTCTTTGTCTTGTTTGAAAGGCATAACCTAGATTAATAAGCACAAAAGCGACAAAAGGAGGAGTAGAGATCTCCATTGGAGTAAGAGAAAGATACAATACCACCTTAGATAGGTGTTAACGCGAAAGGCACAAAGAAAAGTTACCGGCAAAAGACGCAAGGAAGAGATGCACCTGCGAAGGATAGCCCAAAACGAAAGAGGCGCAAACAAGGGTGCCCACATACCCTTCAAATTGAAAAGGAAGGCCAAACATATAGTCCAAATTGTAACCTAGTATAATAATCTTGCAACAACTAATATATGGTCTTTATTTTTCCTCATATATATATATATATATATATATATATATATATATATATATATGATCTTTATTGTATTGAGAGAAATTGGGAATGATAATATGAGCTGGAGGCGTGTATTAATGTAAGTACATAAAGAGTACATTAAAGAGGGAGTATAAATCTTTAACTAAGCAAGAGAAAGATACAACTCTACACTAGGCAGACGCTCAGCAACAGAGGCAAAGAAGAGTTATGCTAGAACGAAAGAGAAAGTTTTTTTTTGGGGGGGGGGGGCGAAGGGGGGGCAAGCACACATTTATTAAAAGAGAAGGCCCAACATATAGTCCAAATTTCAAACGCAAGACCAATGACCAGCTTGGGACAACTACCATATATCAAACAATTCTGATATGAAAAGTATGTAATCCTTCAAACAACTTCGTTGCAGTTATAGGGGTTGTTGGTAATGTTCTAGAGCCAGTAGGTGATCATCGATTAAAGGAGCGCTCTGAGGAGATGGTCGATTACATGTGAGGGTTAAAGAGATCTTGGATGGTGATGAACCAGAGTGTTCTTGACTGTGGTGTTGCTATAATGTCGAAGGGAGATACATGCCGATGAAGGGAATTACATGACACCCGCTATGTGGGAACAACATGGTGCACCAGCATTTACAATTACGAGGAAGAACAGTAGGAGATGAAAGCAAAACAATAGCCTTAATGCTGTCCTAATTGACAGGTGCATGACAGTATATATTGATTCATGTTGGTTAGGAGACTGCAGAAATATTGGAGTCGAGTCTCTGTATTTTCCAATTGAACAGTCGATAATTGGTTTGTGAAGACATGATCGCAGCAAGTGGCCAACGATGATGTGTCAAGACAACCTGGATGCCATGCTACGCCTCCATCACGATTGAAGATTATGCTGACATAACCAAGATGTGCCATCTCAGAGAATGATTTCAAGAGATTCAGGTGGAGCAGGAAAAATAAGGTCCGACTTTGAGGTGGCTACCAATGCTTTAGACAGTCTCTGGACGTGGTTGTTTAGGCGGAAGCAACGGAAGAGAGTGTAATGGGATATGGACTCCCAGCTAGATATCGTCTCCAAAATGGTAGCCGTGGAACCAGTGATCCATTCAATATCTCTGTAGTTAAAACATGATACTTTACTTTAAAAACAACTATGTTAAATGGCCATGCAATGTGGTTAAGGAATTTACAGACATTCATCAACAAGTCCTCTATGTATCAGAGGCCAATGAAGATACTTGTAAAAAATGTTATCATGCTGCCTTTTGACATTTATCGTTTATCCTGTTACGAAGAGTCTATGGAATATTCAGTTTCCTTTGGACCTATGATCTTTCGGTAAATTCTAGGCATTTCAGCCACTTGCTTTCATTTTAGTTTCATGAATTCCTTTCCAAACACAGCACACATGTTACACTTCAACAATTGCCAGGTCTTCCTGCAATAGCATGAAACTTCAGCCTTTGCTAGGCTATTTCAAACTTCAGATCTTTGATCTCTGATATACTCTAAAACATGTGACGTCTTATAAGTTTGCATTGCATGACTTGTACATAATGAAGAGGAAAGTTTTGGGTGATCCTTTCCTTCAATACCGGCATGCAAATGATTTCGTAGTTCTTTTGTCCACATTTGGGTATAGTACTTCAATCGAGCATTTTATTTCTTTACAAATGAAATTTTGAATGGGTACTCTTATCTCTTGTATTATTTTTTATCCCATATGTCTATACAAAACACGGCTTATTTCTTCAATAAGTTGTAATTTCAACATCTCATTGTTCTGCCTGACTGGTAATTTTATCTTGTACTATTGAGGCATGTAGATGTAATTCCCTTATTTGGTTCTGATTTTGTTTGTCTTGTGGTTGACAACTTTCATTGTTGCAGACGGTGGATATTAGAGAGAAAGCTAGCTTCCTCACATGTTTCTCAAGAAGAACAGGTCAATTTAATTAAGGATCTGGAGAGAAAGGAGACGGAGTATATGCGACTTAAAAGGCACAAGATCTGTGTGGATGACTTTGAGCTATTGACCATCATTGGAAGAGGAGCCTTCGGAGAGGTTTGCAATTGGATTGTTTATATACATTAACTTCATTGTTTTAATATCTGAGACGTTGAACTATTAGAGGAGCCAATTCTTTTTGCTACGTCTGCTCAATTGGTAATTGTAGATGTTACTGGTATGGAAGTGACTATAATTTTCTGAATAGATTGTTCATATGCTTCCAATACTTGTACCTCTTCTGTCATATCTGTCAGTATTTTCACATCAGTTGAAATGCAGCTCATACATTTTTCTTTACTTGACGCATTATTTCCACTATATAATTGCTCAAATTTTTCCCTTCATCTATGTGTTGAATTTGTACTGTAGATTGTTACTAATTTCATATCCTCACCAACATTGTCTAACTTGTATGTATTTTAGACTGAAATATATTGAAACTTAACATATGGGGAGGGGCATTTCTTGATTATATCATATATCTATTAAGTTTTGATAATTTTCAAGGGCAAGATCACCCAACAAGTTGTTAATATCATATTTATTGACACACACACACGGTATTTTTTCATAAAATTTTCATATTGGTGCTTTTAGTCTTACATAAAAGCCATTGTAATTACACAAAATACATAAAAATCAATATATATTTCGTAACTTCCTCCCTCAAATACTACGTGAATATTGAATATGGAACATGCTTGACTTGATTAACATATTATCGAATTATGGCGTGAAGAGACCCTTATAATAATATCTCCCGTGGTCCCATGTATCGGGAGAAGGTATTATTTTGGCAAAATGCAGGGTTTTTATGACATAATTGATCTTAAAGGTTAAGGTATACAAGTTTGCTGATTCTTGGTCTTAATTCTTTTATGCTTACAAGTTTCTATATACCACCTTTCATACAAGTTGATGTGGTTAGCTGCTTGTGAAATATTCTGTTGAGTACTATTTCATACACTGCAGGTTAGGCTCTGCCGAGAGAAGTCATCTGGCAATATATTTGCTATGAAAAAGCTGAAAAAATCTGAAATGCTTAGCAGGGGCCAGGTGAGATACATTTGATGGTAAAATCATTTTGTTTTACTTTGTGTTGATCTGGTTACCTGGAATTTACTTTTTTGAAATTTTGAACTGGTAGTCATTCTTTGAGTTCTTTATGCCATCAAAGCTATGTTGTGACCTGGAAGGATTAGTAAACTTTTTTTTGGGATTTATCTGAGATCCAGCAGAAGTCGCAGGCACATTTTTACAGCAAATGCACTTAGTCATGGAGAACAGCTTAGAACATCTTTCATGGCATGCCCGAGTGTTTATGACTACCTGTGAATCTTGTGATTAATCAAGTTATTTTTCTTTATTGCCTAGCAACACGGAAGTTGGAATTGTACCTAACAGCTGATTGAATCGAGGACAATAAGATATAACATATATGACTTATTCTTGCGTATTCAGGTTAAAATATATGTCGGCCCACTAACTACTTAGGGTGCGCTTGGTAGGAAATAATATAGGTGGTAATCCTAGATTCCCATGAAATATTACCACATTTGTTTTGGTGTAGAATATATTAAGATGACTCCATTTCATGGAAATCCTATTCCCCCAAAAATTATTGTCTATCCTATATTACCACGAAATATTCCTACCTAACATAAAATGCATATTACCCCAAAATGTGCCACGACCGCCACCCGCCCGCCGCCTGTCCGCCGGTTGCTCATACATATATTACCGGAGATGATTTAAGTTCACAAGCATGGTAATGTAAGATTCCTTGGAATTAAATGGCCGGTCATCACATTCCCGCGGATGTAAGGATTCTCGGTAATCTTCTAGTTCATGTTTCAAGCGCACCCTTAAGCTATTGGGTAAATGTGGTTGCCCACATGGTATGCACCTGGAGTTGAAAACAGCAAATCTTATTGTAAACACCATTTTTCCCTTTCTTCCATGTATAAAACATTGTACATTGTCTTCCCTTATACAGGAAAGTAGTAGATGTTTGGCTGTAAATTATGTATGGGTCCACTAGTCACTACCTATCAACTCAAACATTTGGATACCGGTATTACAAATAATTATGTGCAACTCCTATATACCCACAACTTGATATCTGTTTCTTAACCACATCATGTACCAATCCTTGTTGTAATGTGTTTCCTTGCTACCATGTTCTATGTTATTATAAGTTTATAATTTATAACAACTTTATTTACTGCATATGAAGTTATTAATATTTTATTATATGGCCTGCTTTGTTTTCTTTTTGTGCAATTTATTTATGTGAATTTTGCATGATGCTTGATTCATATTTTGTCAAAATTGTAGGTTGAACATGTCAGAGCTGAAAGAAACTTGCTTGCTGAGGTTGCTAGTCATTGCATAGTAAAACTCTATTATTCGTTTCAAGATGTTGAATACCTATACCTGATAATGGAATATCTCCCCGGAGGAGATATGATGACCCTACTTATAAGAGAGGATACCTTAACTGAAAGTGTGGCTAGATTTTACATTGCCCAGAGTGTGCTGGCAATAGAATCCATTCACAAGCATAACTACATTCATAGGTCAGTGATAAACAATCAATCTCAGTAATGATAAATTATCTGAATACTCTTCATATAATGCCACACTAAATGCAGAGATATTAAGCCTGACAATCTGCTCTTGGACAAAAATGGCCACATGAAGTTGTCAGACTTTGGCCTATGCAAGCCAATTGATTGTAGAACACTTTCCACATTGAACGAAAATGAAACCTTGGATGATGAAAACCTTAAAGAGTCAATGGACATTGATGGGTGCTTTTCAGATACAAATAATGGTAGCAGGTGGAAAAGCGCTAACGAACAGCTTCAGCATTGGCAGATAAACCGGCGTAAATTGGTATGCCAATTATATTTACTTGCCACATGCCATAACACTAGTATATGTCAAATTTTATCCTTTGCAATTGGTTCATGCATTGTCCCTACTTTTCTTTGTTTAAAATATATATTTGAAGACAGTTTATGAATTTGTAATTTTCAGGCATTTTCTACAGTGGGTACACCTGACTATATTGCACCAGAAGTGTTATTAAAGAAAGGATATGGGATGGAATGTGATTGGTGTGTATTTATGAAACTCGAGCTATATTACTTTTTCCAAACAACTACTCTTACTTTCTTTAGTTGCATTCCTTAAACTTGAAGTAGTAGGCATGCTCAAATTATTGTTATTGAGCTCTATGTTTCTTTTTTTTATAAAAAAATATAGAGTAGGCCATTAAACTTAGCAGAAAGGTTAGGTGTTTAATTTTCTATACTATGCACACTGGAGGATAGAATTTCTCCTACCTGTAACTTTTCGTATTTTCTTTCGCTAACTTGATGCATGTGGTGAGTGTTTTGTGAAGTTTTCAAAGAGTTATTATTCTTTGACTGATTCTTGTTAGGTTGTAGTGCTGGGCACATTGCCCATCCAACACATGCTCTCTTCTCTGATGGAGAGGATTACGAAGCTGATGTTGTAATAGTTCAATGGCAGAAATAGCACTTTTATACACTTTTTTTGCTGAAATTTGTTAACGGTGTGGTTGGATCTATAATCATTCTTCCTATCATAACTGGAAATCCCCTTATCGTGTATGAAATAAACAAATTTTGATCTGGTGGCTGGTGCATTCATTTTTTCTCTATCGTATATTTATAAATTTTCATGTGCTGGGGAACAATTTCCTTTAATCAAATACCGTTTGGTGTGTTTAATGTTAATTGCATATATTTGTAACAGCACATCAATTTATTATGGAAATTGGTGTTTATAACTATATTAATTTTCCATTTTTTTGGGGAATATTTTTTAATTTTTTGTGGATAGATTTCTCCAATACCTCAAATGGTGCTTCAGAATTATATAAATGCAGACTACATCTATAAAAATATATTGATGAAATGGGAGACCTTCTGTAAAGGGAAAATGATCTTCAGCACATTGCTGTTGCATGCATATATTACCAGATTATGCCAATGTTTTATCCATTCTGTTTTGATTTTAAAGTAGAGAAAACCACAAGCCAATCTAGGTTTTTCATTTCAAATCCCTACCATATGTGGATATTAAATTGAAAGACAAAATAAATAAATAAATAAATTGTGAATTATTGAACTTGCTGGTTCTGAAAAATAGTTAATTGAATATAGAAGCACGGATATGAGGGAAATATATTCTTTTTTTCCCATTGGGAAATCAATGATGTAACCTGTTCTTTTTTGGTAGTGAAATTGTTTGTTCAACTTTCCCGACGTCATGTCATCCTGGTCACTGATCCTGCTCCTATGGCAGCAAACCTGTTGGTCCAACTCCCCCAACGTCATGCTGTCAGGTCATGGATTCTTTGAAATACCAATTTTAATTTCCGGCTCTATAAGTATGCGCTAATTCTACTGTGTAAGAGTTAGTCTTTCAAAGTTATCGTCGTTAAGACCAAATTTACTCTCCTAGAGTTCAACCCTTCTTATGATATTCAATATGGATCAACCAGCTTAAAATGTTATCCAGTCTAAATTTGATATTTATGACTGCCTCTGCATTATATGTTGTGTTCCCTCCCTTAAAACTCCATGTTAACTTCCTAGATGCAGGCCTTGAAATTGACAGAGAAATTTCCGACCTGTTTCTCATTAGAGGTCTCTTACTTTTTGTTGGTTTGTTTTCTTAGGCGACCTTGCTGAAAAAGTTGGTCTATTTTTTAGGATGCTGTTTTCTTGTTATCGTTCTACAATTTGCTTTTTGTGAATTTTCTATCATCTTTTTCCCTTGGATCCATATATCTTGGTATAATTATATTCCAGAAACATCCAACCGACTTAGACTGTCCCCGCTCTTTCCTTTTATTTTAATTGCTTCGTACTTTAGGACAAAAAGATGAATATGGACAATGCCCATCATCCAAAAAAGCATTGACTATGGACTTTTTTTTACTGCCATTCTTTCTCTCCGTGTGCGCCCGCGCGCGCACTTGCGCACACGAAGGTTCTTGTACTAACCATGCATTTTTGGCTGTGAGCTCGGGAAGAAGGCGTTGTTCGTTGAAAGGGAGTAGGCATTCGACACCAACATATTGTATGAGACCACTGTTGACAACACTCTTTAAGTTTTCTCAATTTATTCTCTTCTGGACTTCTGCAGGTGGTCATTGGGTGCAATTATGTATGAGATGCTTGTTGGTTACCCGCCATTTTATTCTGATGACCCAATAACAACATGCCGAAAGGTACACTTGCTAGATCCTTAACTTGATTTCCTGTTTTTAGTGCATATTTACTATGAGAAGTTTCTACATTTATTAAATTGCAATATGCTTTTTCTTCTATGTAAAATTCTTCAGTTATAATATTTGGTGGGTTCGTCTACCTATTGTATAAATTATAACTGTAATGGATTATGAATACAGCTAGGTTTTTTCTTTTTATTATTTGTCAATTTTTTTAACATTATAATTGTTTTTTATGAGCATACTAGAGTTCAACCTTAACATCGAATGCTGCGATGATTAGGGAGCTTGTCTGCACGTAAATAAAAGGATTAATTGCACATAACCCCCTCTACAATAGGGGGTTGAGCACTTATACCCTCACCATCATTATACTAGGCATATGCCCCCCCTCTAATCGAAAAATATTCTTCTAATTCCCATTTTACCCCTTTCATCTTCCTTTTCAACCCTTAACGAGCAATCTTTAACCCTAATCTGAGACCACAAATATCTTTTCTCATCCTCAACTATGACTCCAAGCCCTTTTCCATTGCAATCTTGGATCTCCCCTCATCTGCTTTATTCACATCCCTAAGTTGGTTTTCCCCCTCAATTGCTTCAAGATGTATACTTTAATATTTTTTTGCATTATGATGTTTTCCAGCTAGTTGCTTTTGCTTGGGATCCTTATCCCACTTTGACTTTTAATGTTAGGGTGATGAATGGTCGAAGATGAAGAAAAGGGTAAAATAGGAATTAGAAAAATGTTTTCTTTGTCATAGAGGAAGTAATTGCCTATTATGATAGTTGAGTGTGTACAAGTGCTCAACTACCTATAGTATAGGGAGACTATATGCTATTAACCCTGAATGAAGCTACATTTGGTCAAGGATCAGGATTAAAATGAGTAAAATATTCATTTTTCTTTTGTTATATTTTAATCTCCTCAGCTTAAAATTTGACTGCACTTAGTATCACCCATCCTTTGGAACATTTTGACATGCTTGACCAACATAGTCCTGATTACCTCCTCTCTTCAACTAATATGAATGCATAGGGCCTTCTTCCTTGATCTATCTTTTATCTGCACACATACATACACAGCCACAGACGCATGTACACATACACTCGCAACCACACACAAGAAGCTAATTATTCACTCAAGAATTTAATGTGGCTCCTAATGCTCAAGATAATCTAGATTTGCATGTGCACTATGTTGCATTTCTCAAAAGGAGAAAATGTAGGAACGAACGAACCATGCATATATGCCAAAAAAAAATCTTGCTAATATTATGGTTATATCAAGCATACAAGATAGCAATTGTAGAGGCTGACTTCCTTTTCTTCGTTAATCTTCATTAGATTGTGCACTGGAAAAATCATTTGAAATTTCCAGAAGATGCTAGGCTGTCGCCCGAGGCAAGGGATCTTATATGTAGATTACTATGCGATGTTGAGCGCAGACTAGGCAGTGGTGGGGCAGACCAAATAAAGGTACTTTGCTGAGTATATGAAAGTTTTCTCTAAGTTATTTGTGTTTCTACTGTTTAATTGATTGATGATCCTATAATTTTCCAGCTTCTCTAACTTATTTTTTCCCTTACGTATGGCTTTCCTTGAAATTCCTTTTTTATTTTGTATTTTTTCACAGGCTCATCCCTGGTTCAAAGATGTAGTTTGGGATAAACTTTATGAAACAGACGCAGCATTTAAGCCTGAGGTCAAGGATGAACTGGATACTCAGAACTTCTTGAAGTTTGATGAAGTATGATCTCATTCTAATTTTTATTTGATTTTCTAACATTTTACTGAATGTGTGATAATCAAGGTTCGAGGTTTTTTCCAAAACCACCGATGCGTGAAACGATGCATGATCGTTTCGTATAGGGTTCGGTGGAGACCGCTACGAAACCAACCATACAATATCGTTTTGGCCGAAACCTGAAAAGTCGACCCAAACCCTATATTAATACTTATCTAAATACACTTTTCAATATATTTTGTATTAGGTTTTGTCTTGGCTGGATTTTTTTACAATAAGATCATTTTCTTGTAATATACAACCATAAGTTTAATATATCTGCATATATGTATGTATTTATTACAGTCAAAACCGAAACTGAGATGAGCGAAACTAACCGAAACCCACCGAAACTAATAAACTTTACCGAATCCGAAACCGAGTTCTCGAACCTTGGTGACAATCCTATTATTTCTCGTTTTTTCCTCATCGTGGATTAATTGGTTTCTATTCGTAATCATGAAGAAACTTTGTCAGTTCTAATTTCCTTTATATATTGTTAATTGTTGATTTCGATATAGGCTAAATTGCAGGAAATACTTGTAACTTTTGCACCAATAGCAAGAAGTTCCCCTAACTTTTGCCCCAATAGCAATAAAACTCCAAACTTTCTAAAATCTGCATTTTGCCCCCCTCAAATTTAATTTATTCCCAAAATGCCCTTCATTTAAACATTTAGTTAAAAAATATCTCTTTTCCTTCCCTTTCTTATTTCATTTAATTATTTTAATTAAATATTTAAATGAAGGGCATGTTGGGAATAAATTATAAGTTGAGGGGGACAAAGTGTAGGTTTTAGAAAGTTAGGGGTATTTCTTGCTATTGGGTAAAAGTTAGGGGCGTTTCCTGCAATTTATCCTTTTGATTTCCTCCTATAATCTTGCCTACAATTACTAAAATATTTTCAAACAAATAAGGTCGACCTTATGCTTTGCGCTTCAAGGAATTTCACTTTGCATTCATAATATTGAAATTAAACTTCTTGCCATCTCGACAAAGGCTGCAACATTATTGATTTCCCCCCTTCTATATGTTCCAGATGGAACCTCGTCCTGCTAGAACTGGTTCTGGACACAGTAGAAAGGTACAATTTTTTAATCTCTGCTCTTGAAATTTCTTTGGGGGCATTAACTATTTTAGTAGCCGTCATGTGTGGTGATCGTAAATCGATTATCTAAGCTTAGTTACAATTCATTTTATGCCATTTGTATTTCACAAGGACTTGTAAGTCTATATAATGAACATGCATTCCTTATCCTTGTGCTGGATGTGTTTTACTGTATGCCTACTCTAATGCACCGACTTTCTTGTGCATGACTTTTACAATGTACAAAGGAATATGATTGCTGCACTCCTATTCATTATTCTTTTCTGAGAAAATCGAGTTCTGTTTATAATTGAACCATCTAGGCAATATA
Organism: Agapanthus africanus; assembly: GCA_030015575.1. Classification (NCBI taxonomy): domain Eukaryota; kingdom Viridiplantae; phylum Streptophyta; class Magnoliopsida; order Asparagales; family Amaryllidaceae; genus Agapanthus; species Agapanthus africanus. The sequence continues at coordinate 159,564,550 of JASDDO010000014.1, read as the reverse complement.
CATTTTAATCACATTAATCTTGCATGTGTAAACATGAATGTTTGTTTCTTCACTCCCTTTCTCCAATCAAAAGTAGTTTGTCTCCATAGTTGACAGGAGCTTGGATCCTCAGCAAGTATTCATCTTTCCCTCTATTTATGCAGCTAGGACTTCTACATGAAATTTGGATTTTGAATTCATGTTTAGCATCATATATTGTATAATCTCTTTGGTGCATGTCAGCAATACTGTAGAAGCTTTTGTCTTTTTCATGAGTTTGAAAGCTCGTTTACATCTTTGTTCTATCTGCCTTTTGATCTTGGTTCTACAGAGCTAGCACGTCTATATAATGTTTGGACAATCTGAACTAGCTGAATCTATTTGTTCTGTTTATGTATGTGCAGATGTTGCTTGCCCCAAAAGACTTGAATTTTGTTGGGTATACATACAAAAACTTTGATGCTGTCAAAGGGATGCATGGTATGGAACTTAATTTGAAAGCTTTTTAAAATGGAACCATCTTCTTGTGAATTTTCTTTCTTTTCTTTTTTTCATGGACAAACATCTAAACATGTTACTTTATCTTCTGCCCTTCATCAACATACGGATGCAATAAATAGTCCCATACTGGACACAGATCCAATACTTATATTTATTCATTCTAGATGCAGGACATGATTTACGGGCACTAGGTCAAATTGCAGAAAGTAATAATAAAAAACGTATTGTTTACAGTTTGATATTTATGTAATTATAGTTTGCATTTCAAAATGATATTTTACAGATCTTGTTATTCATATTCATGTTGATATGATCAAAAGTCACGAAGCTTAGAATTGGCAGGCTTGCCATTCCAATAGGATGGTGGATTCATTTTTTCCCCCAGCACATGCCAAACTTTATTTGCAACCTGTTCTTGGTTGCGCTGCACTTTGTTTGCTTTATAGGGGAAAAAATCATTTTTACTTTTATATGTTCTACGAATAGGAAGTTCTATCAAAGCAAGCACTTTCATATTAGTCAAAGTAGAATAAGGATAACACTGTCTTCGCTGTGTTCTGCTTACTAGTGAAAGGCTACTAATCATTTGTTATTTTCCAGCTACATGACTCTGCAATTGGCATGCAATCTGATTATAAAGTTGTACAAATATGAACTTAAAGTTGGTAGGTTTCTCATAGAAGGGGGTGAATTTCAATATAACTGAAACCACGCAAACAATTTGCATAATAAAGTATACTCGATATTACTTGGATTTTCTTTTTGGTTCGGCAACTCCAAGTAGACTGCATGAAACTGGTTGAACTTATGAAATCTAACTTTCGGTTTCCTAACTGTTTAAGACATTATAGCGAATACCCATAATTCTGCATTTTCGAACTCTTGTTCATATAGTTCGATTATCTTTAGGCGATTTCTGTTTTTCCATAAAGTGAACTGATCCAAATTAGTTGACATTAGTGTATACGGATTGTAGTATTTATCATGATTATCATCACTGCAATTGTTGAAACTATCAGTATAGCAATCACAGTGCAATTTTTTATGATTCATTCTAGTCAATTATGCAGCTTATTAATATATGGTGCAACTTTCAACATTACATATGTAATTAAAAAAAAATTCTATGTATTGGCCTCCTTATTCTTTCACTAACATCCTCACTTTTTTTTCTCTTTCACACTTTTACCCTGCTAACGGCTTTCATCTTTCACTTGCAGATATGAGGAGGAGCACATCACCGAGACGATCAATTGATTCCATCTTTGGTAATGAAATTCAGATATATCACACTACATATATATTCTTTAAATTTTTTCTCTTAAAGTTTCAGAACTCCCCTTCTCCGGCTGTATAGATGGATACATCAATCTTTTCTAGAAAGCTGCAAGTTCCTCTCTCATTCACCATACATTTACCTCTTGTTTTCTGCCACTTCTTATCCCCAGAACACTCCTCTGTGAACTCAGTAGACACGCAACGTCAGTTAAAAAATTGCAGTAATTTTTTTATAAAAAAAAATTCTAGGCACTGTAGGAATTGAAGTTTTGGAAACCTAAACTGGTTAACTTCTCATAAATGAGAGTGCAATCTGCAACATTTCAAAACAGAGGATTGTGTATTCTGCCATTCAGGCAAAAATGTGGGAGATTTCCAGTAATTTAGCCTTTCTCTTGAAGCCTTGCAAGTCAGCTGAGTATTTTAAACATTTTATTCTTATAGGCGATTCTATAATGGAGTCCCGGAGAAAGCCATCCTCCGAGGATGCAGATACACACATGGTTTCTTCAGGTGATGCCATGGCCATGTCTCCATAATCCCCTCGCCTCTGCATCAATTGTAATCTCCTATCAGAGCATGAGTGCCCTCGGTGTTGTGGCTGTGGGTTTGTCCTGCTTGTTTTTAGTCGGGTCTGCCCTAATTCCGTGCACTGACGAGGATATTCTCAAAAGGCATTTTGTAGAACGTACAGTATTGTATTAAGAAGACTACCCACCCACATCACATATTGGGATTGTGGTATTATCTGAGACTTGAAGACGTGAGGAATCGACATGGCTGGGTTATAATGTATTGCAGGCTGCCCAGGTAGGCAAAGCAAAAAATGCCTACTCTAGTGGCAGCTGTTGGGTCTTTGTTTTAATTTTGGTGATAACAAGACAAGTTGCATTTTCACCAAGTTGTAGCTGTGTTGATGCTGTTCGAACCGTAATTTGTGAAATCTTGTTTTATTGCCAGGTTTGATCATCATATGTTATGGATTTTTCCGCGCGATAAACTTCAACATTTAGGACATAGAACCTGATGGTGTTTTATGAATCTGCGCTTGACAATTGCCAGGTTCTCAATGTTTGGAGTTATGCTTTCGATAAAATAATAGTAGAGTTTCTATTTGAGTTAATAGCAGTAAAATAGCTTCTCAAAGACATAAATTTCTACATAGAAGCTTGTGATTGAGACCCTTGTTCATACTCATCATAATATTTTAATTTTTTATTTAAATCTGTGTTAGTCTACAAACTTAGTGAAATTTGATGCATATTCTGTCCAAGACATGCAGATCACCTTGACCGATAGTAATCAATGAAAAAACATTGACCGATAGTACTAAATGAAAAAACACGGAATTATTTTGACGCTTAATAGGCTTTCTTTATGTTTTCTTGAAATTTAGGGACATGGAATTATTTTGATGCTTGGTAAGCTTTCTTTATGTTTTCTTGAAATTTTGGGTACACTGTAAATTCTATCATAATCTAAAATGATGTAATTCTATAATAATCTAAAATGAGGTTAATGTAGCCTTACCAAAGTTGGGAGCCATTCAACTATAAAAAGATATTACTTAAAAGCAACGAGGCTCATCGCCTTCCTCCTTTTACATACCATAACTTAGTGAAAACATTGATGAAGAAGGACAATGCATTTTTTGCAAAGCTCAATCCGAAAGTCATAAGCATCTATTTTTTGAGTGTGAAGTTTTAAGTTTGGTGTTCTGAGCATCATTAGCACGTTGCAAGCTTTCCAATCCATCATCCAACCTTCATGACATCATAAATTTCATCCAATTGGAAGTCTCATGTAAGAATTCGATCGGAGTGCTTCTTTGTATGGTGTTTGCAAATATTATTTGGCATGTTTGAAAGTACGGAATTATAGAACATTTAGATCTCATTGTAGGTCTAAATAGATTGTACTTCTCCGATACTTCCATTAGAGTAGCTAAGTTCTTTAATGTTACGACTCTTGGTGGTGGACCAATTGCTCGAAATTGGAGTGCACTGTCTTCTTTCTAACAAGTTCGATCTTGAGCTATTGTCTTGTAACAGCCTTCATCTTGTTTTCATGTTTTAATTTTCTTTACAACTTTTTATCATATGTATACAAAAAAAATTGGGCTTCGTGCCCTAGATTTTTGCCAAAAAAAAGCTTAGATAAGGTATAACTTAGCTAATTTTTTTACCATCTAAAATGGTTTGGGTAGCCGTAAATTACAAAAATGATTTTGTTTATGGGGTTTGAAAACCTTTTTATTAGGTAGGCTTGGGGGTTTAAAAAAATCAGATCGATCATCGTCTCTAAAATGTAAGTTATTGAAAAAGAAATCTTAGGCGGATATAAAATAAAGTTTTTCTGTATATACCATCACTCAAGTCTTTGTATTTGTTTAAACCCTACTTGCTTGTTGTTTCAAAAACCCTCCTCGGCGTCAGGTTGGATGTAGGGGTGTCATCGAGCCCAATGGGATGAGCTTCTGAATTTTTTTTATCCAGTCTGAAATTTAAAACCTAACCCGAAAACCTCTCTAAATATGTTGGGTTTACAATGCATTATACCCAAACATGTAAGTTCGAATTTCGAATGGCATTGGGTGAGTTTCAAATTTAGACGGGCGGGCATGCGGGTATGGTTTGGAGGGTTTTCGTGCTTGTCCCTTCATAAATTATTATAAAATCAAAAGGTAAAACTTGCGGCGAGTTCGACCATGTTTTGGAAGCCGTAACCCCATTACCAAACTAGGCCTAAATAGAACCGATATTGGATGGGATATTAACCAAGACGCCCAAAATTGTTTGATTAAATGTATTGAGGGTTCTTAAAAAATTGAAGTTCCAAGGGTAGTATTTCAAGAATAGCTAAGTTTTACGAGTCCTGTGTAAAAAATAAAAGGAAAAAAGGGAAAAATGGGTCTAACTCGCTATATTTAAAAAGCAATAGGAAAAATTCTCCAGTAAAAAATAATCCGTGAAAATCTCCCAGCTATTGGTTTAGGTCCGTATGATACAACCTGCCATTTTTTATTTTTTTAATATTCTTATATTACCTTTTTCAACTTCTGACAGATAACTACTAAATTTAGCAGGTAAACTGCTACATTAACTGCTACACTTAGCAAATAACTGCTACATTTATTAGATATAAGAAGTTACATTAACTGCTGCTCTAAGCAGATAACTGCTGTATTTATCGGTTTACCTTCTAAATGCAGCAGTTTACCTGCTTAATCTAGCAGTTATCTGCCAGAAATTGATAAGAGTAATATAGGAATGTTAAAAAGTAAAAATTGGTTGTTTGTACTATAGAGACCTAAACTATAACATTTTAGATCCAAGGAGTTTTCACTAGATTTTTTGCCAAGGGGGTTTTCCTATCGGTTTCTGGACCCAGGAAGTAAGATCCATTTTTCCCGAGGAAAAACCTAAAATTTTCTCCTCCTATATTTTTTGATTTATTTTTTGGCTTAGGGTTTTTTTATATTTCACCCTCAAACCTTACATATTTCTAAATTTCATCCCAAAAAATTTATATTTATAAATTTCCCCCCTAAAACCTTTAACTTGTTCAAAAATCTCCATAGTCAGCTTTACTCAGCATCTTATAAGAATTTTCCGTTAATTTTGAATTTTCACTAAGAGACTTGAAAAACACCAAAAGACTCTCAATAGTCATGTTCCTCTTTCAAATTAGAGCTACGATTATGATTTCTTCTTAATTTTGAAATTAGGGCTTTACTTCAGACAAAAAATTAAATATTTTCCTTTTCACCCATATGGGTTGATGCAAAGGAGTTTGAGATTCTTATTGTACCAATTTTGCCAACTCCAATGAAAAAACGATCTGAGATTTATTGAAATAATGAAAGCCATAAAAAATTTGAAGATGAAAAAAGAAAAAGAAGGTGATGATACCCGTAAGTAGGAATTTATCATATCACGACACGTGGCAGGTGATGTGCCACCTGCGCAAACCCACTAGATTCCTGGAGACAACAGAGCTGGGATAAATATAACGCATCGGGGACGTTTCTTGGTGCCTCGCCTCTGAGGTTGCATCCGACCTTTTGGAGACCTCCTCGGAGTACCTTCCATATTCGCCTGGCAACCAGCCAACAGCTCACCTCCGAGCAATCCTACAACCGAGCTTCCACAGCCTTCTTGCTCGTCTTCGAGCTGTTACAGAGCTAAGCTTCCTCGGCCTCCTCTGTAACAACCCTAAATTTCCTGTACAACTTTCTGTAAATTTTTTTCTTAATTTAAAGAAAGGGGTAATTTTGCCTGAGCACAAATTATAAGTTTGTTTTGCTTTTTAATAGCAAGAAAGAGCTTGTAAATCATTGGTAATATCTTGCACTGCTGAAAATTCCGGCTGCCTAACTCGGCCGGAATCGGCCAACTCGCCGAGTCGCGGCCGAGTCGGGCGACGACCCCAACACAAAAATGTGTCTTTTGGTCTCCCCTGTACACCTGCATAATTTATTTCCTCAAACCATTTCCAGAGCTCTTTTAAAACCTCAATTATTCCACTTTTAATACATTTTAATATATTTATTTACATTTTTTCCAATTAAACCTTTCATCTACCCTAAGCTTAGCCTAACCCTATAAATACAACCTCTAAACACTACACCCTCATCCCAAAATTCTGAGCAAACTCTCAAGAAACTCTTAGAAACCCTAGTGTGCATTTGAAGTGAGCAAAGTGGCGAAGCTCCGGCGAATTTTCCGGCGACAATCCTAGGAGTTCCCGGCGACGAAACGGCGCATCGGAAACTACGTCCACTCTCTCCCCCTCTCCTCTTTAAGCTAAACCCGTAAGTCCCACCTTCCCCCTTCTCCTCTCTTTTTGAAAATATGAAATTCTAAAATCCGATGGAATCGGAGCAAATCCGATTTCCGATTCGGTTCTTCCAAAAATCTCACTTTTCCTTAAACACAATTTTGTTAAACCATTACATGTTGACTGTTTAATACTAACTAATCATATTGAACAAGTTTCATATCAAAAGAAATTGCTATTTCCATTTTACTGTACTTTTTCATTAAAATACCATATAATTTCATTTTCGACATTTAAACATCACAAACTTGCTATACCTTCAATTAGATCATGAGGTAATGACCTACCTCCTCACACACTCATATGCAACATAGCACAATACCTTTCGGGAACATACAATACGGGAAAACGAAACATTTCAAATAAATACCATTACTATTAAACCTATTTTCTAAAAGATTAGTATTTTACACAAATCTTTGCAAAGCGCAGCTACAACCCATTTTGGGGAACTCGACTGGGATGGTGCGGATTACCGCACATCCCTGGGTTTAGTAGTGCGAGATGCAGACCTCTGCAAGGAGCATTCGGTCTCGAGAGATTTAAAATACGACATCTTAAGAAAATGAGATTTTTAGAAATATAAAATATATATTAAAATTATTTTTATATAATTATGTATATATGTAACATTAAAATATCTATTTTGAAATAATATAAATATTCCAACTCTTTTAAAAAATCACAAGAATCACTTTACATTAATATACCATGAATTCCATACAAGTCAATATTATAAATAAATACCCTTTATTATGAATTTAGGATATTTTCACTAGAAATATCACAATTATAAAAACTACATTCATGATAACTCTAAATACGATAGCTAAATACTTGGGGAGTATTTTGAAAAGTATATAAAAGTATTTATATATAAAACCCCCTCAAGTTCTATAAATTACCCTAAGGACCCTAGTAAACATAGGTTTAAGCGGGACCAATCTCTTAAGCCTCAGGGAGCCGGAGAAGTGGGTGCTTGGCTATCTAAGGTAGACAACTTAACAACGGTGTTATCAATACGGTAATCGTCTTTGAAAAAGACACAAATCCTGCCGCCCATGTGCAGCGGTTACCGATAACATCAAAACCATCAGGACTTCAATTTACTTTTCTAATTGTCTGACTCAGACCGAGTCTCATTAATAAACTGACTTGAATATGATTCAAGTACAATCTACAATTTACAATCTGCAATCTGCAATATTACAATTCAACATGAATCCGTTCAAATCTATATTGACCGAACCGAACCATGGATATACTTCCATTTACATGATTCTATAATTACATCCATTTACTGCTATCATGGTTTCGGTAAGTCATCCAATTATACAATCTATACAGTGTACAATACAAGACAATACAATACAACTATACAAACAAGACATCTCGGGGTTTAAGGGGTAGATTGGTACGGAAGGTGTTAGAAGTGGCACGAGACGGTAAGATTAAGACACCTAACCTATATTCCGTTGCTATTGTACCGTGGCTCAACGGTTCCTTGTACATTCTGTTTTCCCTAGTCTCTAGCATACATAGACTCCTCTCGTATACACTGGTATTCTTCTGTACCAAACTACAAATAACATCGTTAACACCATATTATAACAATATAATACAACTTTAAAACCTACCTTCTTATTCTGTCTATTCTATTTCTCCCTTATCTTTGGGACTTACCGAGCGATCTGTTCGCTGACGACATTCTCTTTTTTCTTCTTTGAATGTCGTCAGGTGATCTGGACACGTCAGAGATCGAGCCCATCGCTGAAAACTTGGACCATTTCGTTGAAGACCCAGAGGTTTAGTTCATTGTACACTTTTATTTCAGTACTTTCCATTTCTGTTATGCCACTGTTTAAGCATTGCTTTCATTCAGTTGTATTTACTTTTCTATGCATTGTACATAAAGAATGTGAATAAATAAAGTTACTGTTTTCTTATACCTTTTGTCTCTTGTGTACATTTCTTTTATATTGCTTAGTTACGCTTAGCGTAATTACTTCAGATTAAATACGTAGTGCCCTCGTCGCGTCCCCTTCACCGTATACCGGGAAGCGGGGCGTGACATGTTCTGTTGGCGACCCATGCAGGCCAGAGCTGTATGGAACACTACCATGCAGTTCTGTTCTGCGTGAACAACCTAAGCAATATAACACAAGAACCAGCAACTAAAACATTCTTTACAATTCATATTTCTTGAATCTTACAATTTCATATTCCTTGAATCATATATTTTGAATCTATCCTAACCCAAAATTCCCTCACCTCTTTTACAACCTTACCAAAACCTTCGCATTCTTTCGTTCTTTCACATATTTTTCATACACTACCAATAGTTCTATCTCCAAACTTTTCTTGAATCTGTTACACTTTCCTTTTATAAATTTCGAGGACGAAATTTTTATAAGAAGGGTAGAATGTAACAACCCTAAATTTCCTGTATAACTTTCTGTAAATTTTTTTCTTATTTTAAAGAAAGGGGTAATTTTGCCAGAGCACAAGTTATAAGTTTGTTTTGCTTTTTAATAGCAAGAAGGAGCTTGTAGCTCATTGGTAATACCTTGCACTGCTGAACCAAGCCACCAGAGTTCAAATCCCATACCCATATTATTTTTAATATTGTTTTATTTTGAACCTTTAGAATACCAAGGGTTTACACGTGCATAACTCACAAAAACCCCACTACACCCTGAAATGTAACTGTACCAGAGGATAGACCAGCCGTCGAGGGAGGATTCCGGCCGCCTAACTCTGCCGGAATCGGCCAACTCGGCCGGCGAACCGGCCGAGTCACGGCCGAGTCGGGCGACGACCCCAACACAAAAAATGTGTCTTTTGGTCTCCCCTGTACACCTGCATAATTTATTTCCTCAGACCATTTCCAAAACTCTTTTAAAACCCCAATTACTCCACTTTTAATACAGTTTAATATATTTATTTACATTTTTTTCCAATTAAACTTTTCATCTACCCTAACCCTATAAATACAACCCCTAAACACTACCCCCTCACCCCAAAATTCTGAGCAAACTCTCAAGAAATTCCAAGAAACCCTAGTGTGCATTTGAAGTGAGCAAAGAGGCGAAACTCCGGCGAATTTTCCGGCGACAATCCTAGGAGTTCCCGGCGACGAAACGGCGCACCGGAAACTACGTCCACTCTCTCTCCCTCTCCTCTTTAAGCTAAACCCATAAGTCCCACCTTCTCCCTTCTCCACTCTTTCTGAAAATACGAAATTCTAAAACCCGACGGAATCAGAGCAAATCCGATTTCCGATTCGGTTCTTCCAAAAATCTCACTTTTCCTTTAACACAATCTTGTTAAATCATTACATGTTGACTATTAAACACTAACTAATCATATTGAACAAGTTCCATATCAAAAGAAATTTCAATTTCTATTTTACCGTACTTTTTCATTAAAATACCATATAGTTTCATTTTCGACATTTAAATATCACAAACTTGCTATACCTTCAATTAGATCACGAGGTAATGACCTACCTCCTCACACACTCATATGCAACATAGCACAATACTTTTCGGGAATATAGAATACGGGAAAACGAAACATTTCAAATAAATACCATTACTATTAAACCCGTTTTCTAAAAGATTAGTATTTTACACAAATCTTCGTAAAGCGCCGCTACAACCCATTTTGGGGAACCCGAATGGGATGGTGCGGATTATCGCACATCTCTGGGCTTAGTAGTGTGAGATGCAGACCTCAGCAAGGAGTATTCGGTCTCGAGAGATTTAAAATACGACATCTTAAGAAAATGAGATTTTTAGAAATATAAAATATATATTAAAATTATTTTTATATAATTATGTATATATGTAACATTAAAATATCTATTTTGAAATAATATAAATATTCCAACTCTTTTAAAAAATCACAAGAATCACAAGAATCACTTTACATTAATATACCATAAATTCCATACAAGTCAATATTACAAATAAATACCCTTTATTATGAATTTAGGATATTTTCACTAGAAATATCACAATTATAAAATCCACATTCATGATAACTTTAAAGACGAAAACTAAATACTTGGGGAGTATTTTTAAAAGCATATAAAAGTATTTATATATAAAACCCCCTCAAGTTCTATAAATTACCCTAAGGACCCTAGTAAACATAGGTTTAAGCGGGACCAATCTCTTGAGCCTCAGGGAACCGGAGAAGTGGGTGCTTGGCTATCTAAGGTAGACAACTTAACAACAGTGTTATCAATACGGTAATCGTCTTTGAAAAAGACATAAATCCTGCCGCCCATGTGCAGCGGTTACCGATAACATCAAAACCATCATGACTTCAATTTACTTTTCTAATTGTCTGACTCAGACCGAGTCTTATTAATAAACTGACTTGAATATAATTCAAGTACAATCTACAATCTGCAATCTGCAATCTGCAATATTACAATTCAACATGAATCCATTCAAATCTATATTGACCGAACCGAACCATGAATATACTTCCATTTACATGATTCTCCAGTTACATCCATGATTCTACAGTTACATCCATTTACTGATATTATGCTTTCGGTAAGTCATCCAATTATACAATCTATACAGTGTACAATACAAGACAATACAATACAACTATACAAACAATACATCTCGGGGTTTAAGGGGTAGATTGGTATGGAAGGTGTTAGAAGTGGCATGAGACGGTAAGATTAAGACACCTAACCTAAATTCCGTTGCTATTGTACCGTGGCTCAACGGTTCCTTGTACATTCCGTTTGCCCTAATCTCTAGCATATAGAGACTCCTCTCGTATACACTGGCATCCTTCTGTACCAAACTATAAACAACAGCGTTAACACCATATTATAACAATATAATAAAACTTTAAAAGCTACCTTCTTATTCTATTTATTCTATTTCTCCCTTATTTTTGGGACTTACCGAGCGATCTGTTCACTGACGACATTCTCTTCTTTTTTTTTAAAATGTCGTCAGGTGATCTGGACACGTCAGAGATCGAGCCCAGTGCTGAAGACTTGGACCATTTCGTTGAAGACCCAGAGTTTTAATTCATTGTACACTTTTATTTCAGTACTTTCCATTTCTGTTATGCCACTGTTTAGGCATTGCTTTCATTCAGCTGTATTTACTTTTCCATGCATTGTACAGAAAGAATGTGAATAAATAAAGTTGCTGTTTTATTATACCTTTTGTCTCTTGTGTAAATTTCTTTTATATTGCTTAGTTACGCTTAGCGTATTTACTTCAGAGTAAATACGTAGCGGGCTCGTCGCGTCCCCTTCGCCGTATACCGGGAAGCGGGGCGTGACAGGTTTTGTTGGCGGCCCATGCAGGTCAGAGCTGTATGGAACACTTCCATGCAGTTCTGTTCTGCGTGAACAAGCTAAGCAATATAACACAAGAACCAGCAACTAAAACATTCTTTACAATTCATATTCCTTGAATCTTACAATTTCATATTTCTTGAATCATATACTTTGAATCTGTCCTAACCCAAAATTCCCTCACCTCTTTTACAACCTTACCAAAACCTTCGCATTCTTTCACATATTTTTCATACACTACCAATAGTTCTATCTCCAAAATTTTCTTGAATCTGTTACACTTTCCTTTTACAAATTTTGATAACGAAATTTTTATAAGGAGAGTAGAATGTAACAACCCTAAATTTCGTGTACAACTTTCTGTAAATTTTTTTCTTAATTTAAAGAAAGGGTTAATTTTGCCTGAGCACAAGTTATAAATTTGTTTTGGTTTTTAAAAGCAAGAAGGAGCTTATAGCTCATTGGTAATATCTTGCACTACTGAACCAAGCCACCAGAGTTCAAATCTCATACCCCACATTATTTTTAATATTGTTTTATTTTGAACCTTTAGAATACCAAGGGTTTACACGTGCATAACTCACAAAAACCCCACTACACCCTGAAATGTAACTGTACCAGAGGATAGACCAGCCGTCGGGGGAGGATTCCGGCCGACTCAGGCCGCCGGCCGAGTCGCGGCCGAGTCATGCGACGACCCCAACACAAAAAATGTATCTTTTGGTCTCCCCTATACACCTGCATAATTTATTTTCTCAGACCATTTCCAGAGCTCTTTTAAAACCCCAATTACTCCACTTTTAATACATTTTAATATATTTATTTACATTTTTTTCCAATTAAACCTTTCATCTACCCTAACCCTATAAATACAACCCCTAAACACTACCCCCTCAACCTAAAATTCTGAGCAAACTCTCAAGAAATTCTAAGAAACCCTAGTGTGCATTTGAAGTGACCAAAGAGGCGAAGCTCCGGCGAATTTTCCGGCGACAATCCTAGGAGTTCCCGGAGACGAAACGATGCACCGGAAACTACGACCACTCCCTCTCCCTCTCCTTTTTAAGCTAAACCCGTAAGTCCCACCTTCCCCCTTCTCCACTCTTTCTGAAAATACGAAATTCTAAAACCCGATGGAATCGGAGCAAATCCGATTTCCGATTCGGTTCTTCCAAAAATCTCACTTTTCCTTTAACACAATCTTGTTAAACCATTACATATTGACTATTAAACACTAACTAATCATATTGAACAAGTTCCATATCAAAAGAAATTGCTATTTCCATTTTACCATACTTTTTCATTAAAATATCATATAGTTTCATTTTCGACATTTAAACATCACAAACTAGCTATACCTTCAATTAGATCACGAGGTAATGACCTACCTCCTCACACACTCATATGCAACATAGCACAATACCTTTCGGGAACATAGAATATGGGAAAACAAAACATTTCAAATAAATACCATTACTATTAAACCCGTTTTCTAAAAGATTAGTATTTTACACAAATCTTTGCAAAGCGCCGCTACAACCCATTTTGGGGAACCCGACTGGGATGGTGCGGATTATCGCACATCTCTGGGCTTAGTAGTGCGAGATGCAGACCTCCGCAAGGAGCATTCGGTCTTGAGAGATTTAAAATACGACATCTTAATAAAATGAGATTTTTAGAAATATAAAATATATATTAAAATTATTTTTATATAATTATGTATATATGTAACATTAAAATATTTATTTTGAAATAATATAAATATTCCAACTCTTTTAAAAAATCACAAGAATCACAAGAATCAATTTACATTAATATACCATAAATTCCATACAAGTCAATATTACAAATAAATACCCTTTATTATGAATTTAGGATATTTTCACTAGAAATATCACAATTATAAAATCCACATTCATGATAACTCTAAAGACGATAACTAAATATTTGAAAATCATATAAAAGTATTTTTATATAAACCCCCTCAAGTTCTATAAATTACCCTAAGGACCTTAGTAAATATAGATTTAAGCGGGACCAATCTCTTGAGCCTCAGGGAGCCGGAGAAGTGGGTGCTTGCCTATCTAAGATAGACAACTTAACAACGGTGTTATCAATATGGCAATTTTCTTTGAAAAAGACACAAATCCTTCCGCCCATGTGCAGCGGTTACCGATAACATCAAAACCATCAAGAATTCAATTTACTTTTCTAATTGTCTGACTCAGACCGAGTCTCATTAATAAACTAACTTGAATATGATTCAAGTACAATATATAATCTACAATTTGCAATCTGTAATATTACAATTCAACATAAATCCATTCAAATCTATATTGACTGAACCGAACCATGGATATATTTCCATTTACATGATTCTCCAGTTATATCCATGATTCTACAGTTACATCCATTTACTGATAACATGGTTTCGGTAAGTCATCCAATTATACAATCTATACAGTGTACAATACAAGACAATACAATACAACCATACAAACAAGATATCTCGGGGTTTAAGGGGTAGATTGGTACGGAAGGTGTTAGAAGTGGCACGAGACGGTAAGATTAAGACACCTAACCTATATTCCGTTGCTGTTGTACCGTAGCTCAACGGTTCCTTGTACATTCCGTTTGCCCTAGTCTCTAGCATATAGAGACTCCTCTCGTATACACTGGCATCCTTCTGTACCAAGCTACAAACAACAGCGTTAACACCATATTATAACAATATAATACAACTTTAAAAGCTACATTCTTATTCTGTCTATTCTATTTCTCCCTTATCTTTGGGACTTACCGAGCGATCTGTTCGCTGACGGCATTCCCTTCTTTCTTCTTTGAATGTCGTCAGGTGATCTGGACACGTCAGAGATCGAGCCCAGCGCTGAAAACTTGGACCATTTCATTGAAGACCCAGAGCTTTAGTTCTTTGTACACTTTTATTTCAGTACTTTCCATTTCTGTTATGCCACTGTTTAGGCATTGCTTTTATTCAGTTGTACTTACTTTTCCATGCATTGTACAGAAAGAATGTGAATAAATAAAGTTGTTGTTTTATTATACCTTTTGTCTCTTTTATACATTTCTTTTATATTGCTTAGTTACGCTTAGCATATTTACTTCAGAGTAAATACGTAGCGGCCTCGTCGCATCCCCTTCGCTGTATACCGGGAAGCGGGGCGTGACAGGTTTTGTTGGCGGCCCATGCAGGTCAGAACTGTATGGAACATTACCATGCAGTTCTGTTCTGCGTGAACAAGCTAAGCAATATAACACAAGAACCAGCAACTAAAACATTCTTTACAATTCATATTCCTTGAATCTTACAATTTCATATTCCTTGAATCATATACTTTGAATCTATCCTAACCCAAAATTCCCTCACCTCTTTTACAACCTTACCAAAACCTTCGCATTCTTTCGTTCTTTCACATATTTTTCATACACTACCAATAGTTCCATCTCCAAACTTTTCTTTAATCCTAAATTTTCTGTACAACTTTCTGTAACAACCCTAAATTTCCTGTACAACTTTCTGTAATTTTTTTTCTTAATTTAAAGAAAGGGGTAATTTTGCCTGAGCACAAGTTATAAGTTTGTTTTGCTTTTTAATAGCAAGAAGGAGCTTATAGCTCATTGGTAATACCTTGCATTGCTGAACCAAGCCACCAGAGTTCAAATCCCATACCCCACATTATTTTTAATATTGTTTTATTTTGAACCTTTAGAATACCAAGTGTTTACACATGCATAACTCACAAAAACCCCACTACACCCTGAAATGTAACTGTACCAGAAGATAGACCAGCCGTCGGGGGAGGATTCCGGCCGCCTAACTCGGCCGGAATCGGCCAACTCGGCCGGCGAACCGACCGACTCAAGCCGCCGGCCGAGTCACGGCCGAGTCGGGCGACGACCCCAACACAAAAATTGTGTCTTTTGGTCTCCCCTGTACACCTGCATAATTTATTTCCTCAGACCATTTCCAGAGCTCTTTTAAAACCCCAATTAATCCACTTTTAATACATTTTAATATATTTATTTACATTTTTTTCCAATTAAACCTTTCATCTACTCTAACCCTAACCTAACCCTATAAATACAACCCCAAAACACTACCCCCTCACCCCAAAATTCTGAGCAAACTCTCAAGAAATTCCAAGAAACCCTAGTGTGCATTTGAAGTGAGCAAAGAGGCGAAGCTCCGGCGAGTTTTCCGGCGACAATCCTAGGAGTTCCCGGCGACGAAACGGCGCACCGGAAACTACGTCCACTCCCTCTCCCTCTCCTCTTTAAGCTAAATCCGTAAGTCCCACCTTCCCTTCTCTACTTTTTCTGAAAATACGAAATTCTAAACCCGACGGAATCGGAGCAAATCTGATTTCCGATTCGGTTCTTCTAAAAATCTCACTTTTTCTTTAATACATTCTTGTTAAACCATTACATGTTGACTATTAAACACTAACTAATCATATTGAATAAGTTCTATATCAAAAAAAATTGCTATTTCCATTTTACCGTACTTTTTCATTAAAATACCATATAGTTTCATTTTCGACATTTAAACATCACAAACTTTCTATACCTTTAATTAGATCACAAGGTAATGACCTACCTCCTCACACACTTATATGCAACATAGTACAATACCTTTCGGGAATATAGAATACGGGAAAACGAAATATTTCAAATAAATGCCATTACTATTAAACCCGTTTTCTAAAAGATTAGTATTTTACACAAATCTTTGCAAAACGTCGCTACAACCCATTTTGGGGAACCCGACTGGGATGGTGCGGATTATCGCACATCCCTGGACTCAGTAGTGCAAGATGCAGACCTTTGCAAGGAGCATTCGGTCTCGAGAGATTTAAAATACGACATCTTAAGAAAATGAGATTTTTTGAAATATAAAATATATATTAAAATTATTTTTATATAATTATGTATATATGTAACATTAAAATATCTATTTTGAAATAATATAAATATTCCTGTTTCCTGATTTAAAATCAGGAAAGCTTCTGGGAAAAGCTTCAGAAGAGGGTCACGTGCTTACACGTGACTAGCGGTCACGTGTTGGCACGTGACACCTAAAAACATCATCAAGGCAAGTTCAGTTTCCTGACTACGCTGAAGAAAAGGGGGCTTCAGAAAGAGCCACGTGCTCCCACGTGACCCGGGTCACGTGGCGACACGTGACATTTAAATGCAAGCGTCAAAAGGCACACCAGTTCCCTGATCAAGTCAAGGAATAGGCTTCAGAAGAAGTCACGTGCTTCCACGTGACCAGGGTCACGTGTTGCCACGTGACGTTCAAGACAGCAGACTCGTTCTCCAGTTGAACCAAGAAAAGAGAGAGTTCAAACAAGGGTCACGTGCTCACACGTGACCAGGAGTCACGTGGCAGCACGTGACGTTTAAGCATCAACAAGAAGACAGAGCGCAAAAGAAAGGAAAAGGCTCATTCCAAAGGGGGTCACGTGCCCACACGTGACCATGAGTCACGTGGTCACACGTGACCGGCTTTCAAAGCCCATTTTGTCAATCAGAATTAAATTCTGAAGGAGAATCAAATCTTTCCAAAGGAAAGCGGCTATCTGGAACCGATCGAATTAAAGATTCAGAGGTGATGAAATATCATCTATCTATGGGAAAATCTCGGGTTTGGAAAGATTTCCCTTTTAAATCTAACCGAAATAATAAAGGGGAACCCCTGGATTTGAAATCCAGTGGTGAATAAAATTCACCCAACAATCTAAAGGTCCAAAATGAATGATGGATGCAAATCAAATCTTTCACGAAGATTCGTCAAAAACTGATTGATTCGGCTGCTTCTCCTATAAATAGGAGCCAAGAGACATACAGAGAGAGATACACAGAGAAGAAAAAAGAAAAGGAAGAGAGCTTCGATACTTGGAGAACTTGGATCTTCTGCAAAAACCCTAGGTAAGAAAGGGAAAAGCTCCTTGAAAGAAAAAGAGAATTTAATTCTCAACAGAGTTTAACTCTGATAATGTAAAAATAGAAGAACATATTTCTTCTCTCTTTGATAGAGGATCTGCAAAGTGCACATCTCCCCTTAAGGTTGAGAATTTAATTCTCAATGGGTTGAGATCCTGCCATGCAGATCCAAAACATAGAGAAGGAATGCAAGCACGAGAATTTAATTTTCATAGAACTATAGGAATTTAATTCCTTTAAAATAAATTAGGGCTTGCCCCTGTATCATGGGAATTTAATTCCTTCAGAATAAAAAGAAACAGGGTTTAACCCTAATTGAGAACCTAGTTCTGTTGCAGCAGCGGGAATTTAATTCCCTTAATCATAATTTAACAGAGGATGGAAGTTTAAACTCCTTAAAAGAAAGCTTTGTTAGGGTTCAACCCTATTTGGTTCTTCACATATATGAGGAATTTAATTCCTACAGAAAATTCAGAGTTAAACTCTATTCCAGAATATAAGTCTTCGAAAGGAAGTAGGAATTTAATTCCTCTGAAATTTACAGCTCGAGGAATTTAATTCCTGAAAAAGGATTAACAAAGCCTCTAAACAAAATACCTAGAGGCAGGGTCACGTGTCATCTCGTGACCCCCCAAGAGACCTACAGAAAGTCCCTTTGAGGCAGCACCCCACGTGACCCACGTGACCCTCGGCAGAAGCTCTAATACATAGGCATTCGAATGCCCATCACGTGATGGCACGTGATGCTCTGAAAGATGCGATAATCTCAGCAGAATAAATGAAGGGAGGGCGCTCTCACGTGCTGCCACGTGACCCCTCTTTCCTTAGTGTTTAACACTAAATTGAAACTCTCGAACCCAGTGTTAAAACACTGTTGGGCCTTAGTGTTCAACACTAATTAAAAAGCTTTGTCTGCAGTGTTCAACACTGATCTGTTTTAGTGTTTAACACTAATTTGAAAAGCCTTGTTGCTGGTGTTTAACACCAATTATCTCTTAGTGTTAAACACTAACTTGTCAACCTCATTCCCAGTGTTCAACACTGATTGCTCTGTAGTGTTTAACACTAGGCTTCGGCCCAATTGACTAAATGGATGGAGGCAAAGCCTCTCCTGATTGGACTTAGCCCAAGATGGCCATAAGTCCTCAATTTGTGATTAACTGGGCCAATGGACTCATAACATAATTAATTCGTCTTGATCCCAAATTGGGCCAAGGACTATTTAATCAGCTCCGGTTCTAGGGTACATCTCTTCACTCCTTTGATACTTGGCATTGTAATCCCTCAATGTCTTCAAAGAGGTGACGGGTCCCGACGACCACACATTGATACGGACTGCGGGGTCCTTAAACCCGTGTTTAATGCAAATTCCTGGTTACGTGGAACGCGGATAATGTCACTCTTTGACCCCGTGGAAAGCGTCCAGAGCGGAGCCTGGTCCTCGCAGAGTACGGCAGTGAACCCGTGTGAAGCATCCAGAGCACATAATGGACTGTGGGGTCCTTAAGCCCATGGACTACGACGTCCTTAACCTTGACCGAGATGTCTTAAAACTAACAATGGACCGCAATGTCCTTAAACTACCCATGGACCGCAATGTCTTTAAACTAGAACAATAGAGCCCCGTAGGCTCTTTTGTCGGATCTAAACGATCCCGTTTAAGTTGATCTTAGCCTCGAAGATGGCTAACGTATCCTTAAACCTTCAAACAGACTGGACTATGAATCCCCCCAATTAACTCTGGCTCGAGGGTACATCTCTGAACTCCTCTGACATCCGTCGTTGTAATCCTTCAACGTCGTCAGAGAGGTGATGGGTCCCGACGGCTACACATACGATGGACCACTATATCCCTAAACCGGAACAATGGAGCCCCTTAAATGCTCTTTTGTCAGATCTAAACGATCCCGTTAAGTTGATCTTAGTCTCAAAGTGAGACTAACGTATCCTTAACAAACGTTTGAGTTGATCTTAGCCTCGAGTACGGCTGACGTATCCTCAAACCAAACCCCCAAACCCAAATCTAAGATAATACGGATTTGGACTAGTCCACGCCCTACGGGCGACGACATAACTCAGTCTCCGTAAACAATCCACGGGCAACAAAACAAACACTCACGACACGAAGTGACCATCTGGAGAAGGAGAAAGTTGTTACCGCAATGCGGTAGCGTAATTAACTGCAGGGGCTTGCGCCTGCAGGGAAGAGCGTCCCCACAATCAAAAAACCCCTCAAACAAGGGGGAATCTGACGAAGTCTGCTACATCGGACGCATCCGTCTAAACCTCCGATACACGGTGCTATAAATCAACTTGGCATCTTCGGAGAGGTGGACGGATAGCACCAATTAGCATCTGCCCCGAGTCTCAGCGCCAAGACATCGCAGTCCTGTGCGCCGTCGTTCGGAGGGGAACAGATTCTGGCACGCCCGGTGGGACCTTTTCCTCTTTCCACTCCACACTTCGTGTGTCGTGACTTGCGAACCAATCGCGGTTCGCCAATGGTTGCCCTTGGGTTTCAAGATACTAAGAATTGGCGTCTTGCTTATTGCAGAAAGCAAAGGATCGATGGCTTCTACTTCCGTGAAATTCTCCAACTGCTCAGGCTGCAATTGCAACCAACGCTCTGCCTCGCCAGGAGGTATAGCCTACGGACCCCAAGCTGCTTCGCTATTCACAATGCCCGTGGAACAGGTCACTCGCGCCACCACAGGATTGTTCTTTAGGACCATGCTCCCGCCGACAAACTTCACCGCTCCAGTACTGACAACGGAAGCTCTTAAGAAGTCGGTCTTTGATCGTCTTACCCCTGTCGCGGCTCCTCTCAACGAGTCGCCCAACGTCAACGCCTCGGTCTTCTCTAGATTAGGCCAGAAATCCTGCAAACCCATCATGGGGCCTACAATCTCAGAGAAGGCTGCTTCTAAGAAAGTGGCTGCTCCTGCTCCCGAGATCGTCAAGGCGGCTTCTCCGGCCAAAAGGTCGGTCTTTACAAGATTGACGGCTCCTGCTCCCGCTCCTGCTGCCCAAAGGACGTCGGTCTTTGACAGGCTAACACCAACGGCGACTCCCTACCTACACGGGGGGCAAGACGAAACCATTCTTACCGCTGACCCTACACCGTCCGCTCGCCACGCTCGACGTCGCCATTGGCGCCGAGTAAGGAAGGCTGGGGGCAATTCCCCCTCCGGGTTGACTCCATCGGCCCCGGTGGCAGAAGTTAATGCTGCTGTTCCAACTGGGAACAGCTTTGAAATGCTAAACAAGGTGCGAAGGAATTCTCCTACTGCAGTGCTGAAGAGGTCTCCTCCCCCATTAAAAAAGGTTGTGGAAATAAAATCAGAACAGCCCCGATCTCCTCAACGGCTGTCTTCCAAAATCTATAAGGTTTGGCGGCAGGCCCGGGACTCGATCATCGATCCAAACTTCTCCCGCCAGCACAAGAAGCCGAAAATCCAACCGGAAGCGTGTCACCAGGCTAAACCCCAAAAGGCTGTCTGGACGCCCACCTCAACGGCCCCCTCAACCTCCATGGCTTATAAAAGGAGGAGGCCAAAGAAGACCCCCCAGCATGCAACGACGGCTAAAAGCACCGAGCCCAGACGCCCTAAGTCTGGGGGCATGGTGGTGCACACTGTTTACATGGCCTCTGGAAAGGAGGAAAGCCGCACTTCTACGGGCCACCGACCGCTAACCCGATCCGTGACGAAGGCCCAGGAGCAGCAACAAAAGCTTCAAGAAATGATGAATGCTATGGCCGCGCTCACCGGGCCAAAAGAAAATCCGGAAACGTCCTCAGACGCACGCCGAGAAGAAGAAACCGACGCTGAATTCCTTCGCCGGACACTGGAGAAAAGGGACAAAGAGGCTGCTGAACAAGCGGCCAACATACAACGGATGGGCCTTCTCTTCCAAGATGTGATAGGAATGATGATCCAGCAGGACTTACCCGCCGAGGATCCCCCAATCGTTCTCGAAGACGACCGAGGAGAAACGTCAAATCCACCGCCGGCCCTCTCAACGGCCAAGGAGGAGGCAATCTCTAAGGCTGACTTGGCTGACTACATAGCCCAGCAAATCCGGGTTCATCACGCGACTGAGGCAGCTGGTCAAGTCGTGAAAACGGGGCGGCCGTATCCGAGCTGGTACGACCAAATCAAATACCCGCAAGGCTACACGATACCAAAATTCCACGTGTATAAGGGGACCGGCAATCCCCATCAACATGTCGCCCAGTTCCGGGCCCTCTGCGGTAACACCGGCGGTGATGATAAACTGTTGCTCCGCCAGTTCGTGGGCAGCTTATCAGAAACAGCGTTCGAATGGTATTCAGAACTCCCGAACGATTCTATCAAAACGTTCGCTGAAATGGAGCTGTTGTTCACTCAGCGATTCGCAAGTGCCAGCGAACGCACTCCAATAACTGCACTTATTAACGCCAGGGTAAAACCGGACGAAACCTGGGTCCAGTACGCTATACGCTGGCGGAACTTATGGTCGAGATGTGAGCAACGCATCGAGGAAGCACCTGCGGTGGGCATGTTCGTAGGAACTCTAGACCCTCACGCAACTATCTCCCAGTTTATGATGTTCTTTAAGCCAACCACATTCCAGGCTTTGATCATAAGTTGGCTCAGATGGACCAGATGGGTCATAGACCACCTCCCCCGAAGTCGGAACCTCGGAATGACAAGGGTAAAGGAAGTGCAACCTTTGTTGCAAATGCCCAACAGCAACCTAACGCCCCGAAACCGGCAGATCAACTGGAGGAAAGACGTCGGTATTATAATGAGAAGATGAAGCGTCCCTACTCGTTCCCACGGGACAAGACGAAACGGTTATTCGAGCTGGCAATACGCAACAGACTTATAAACCTGCCAAATCCAAGGCGACCGCCGCAACCCACCGAGACGAATAACCCCAACTATTGCCCTTACCATCAAACGGTAGGTCATCCGATCGAAGATTGCTTCGTCTTCAAAGGATGGATTGAAGATCAGTACCTCCAGGGGAAGTTCGTACTGTCCGAAAAGTGGAAGGTAAACCCACCACAGCCGCATGCTCCTAGGAAAGTGGATACACCGGGGGCAACATGTTCTTTTATTGAAGAAGCTCCATGGGAGGTCGTGCTATCAACTAAAACCAAAAGAATGCTGAGAGACCTTCATGCGTGCCCTGCGATCGAATGGAAGGACCCTCTTGAACCTCAGATTATCGAAGGGATGCTAAGGCGCCACCCGACTACAAAGACTCACGATAAGAGCCCAGATACTCACGCCCAATCGTCAAAATCTTCGAAGAAAAAGAAGAAGAAATCCAAGAAGTCCGTGAAGCCTGGAAAAGAGCACACGAACTTGCAGAAGAAAATCGACGCACTGGAAGAGTACAATCAAAAGGCGCGAACTCCTGTCACACTGCAAGAGTTTCTCAACCACATCTTTCAAGAGGAAGATGATGGAGAAAGCTCGTCGGATGAATCCGAAGGATATGTGGCGAGTTGTAATGTAATCTCCCACTCGTTTACCGATGATGGGAAAACTCCTGGCATTAAGAAGCTGGAGGCAGAGCCTGTACCAGAACGCGCGTGGCCAACAGATGAAATGATCGACGTTTTTCTAGACGAGATTCGTCTAAAATGTAAAGCGGACCAGGAGCGTGAGATGGCCACATCGGAAGGAGCCAAACGCGGGCAACTAAACGAAAGAGTTGAACTACCCCTGCCAGAGCGTAAGGCATCCGAAGTAGACAAGATGATATTCAAGACGAGGAAAAGGTTTGCCAAAGCCATGTCAATGGGAATGAAGCTACCACCCTCGGAAGGAAACACACACGATGGGGTGGAGAGGCACCCTGACTATTGCGCATATCACCGGAAAATCTCACACCCCACGGAGGAGTGCGACGCCTTTAAGATATGGTGGCAAGGATATGTCGCTCGTCGGCAACATTTTAAGCGCATGAAACGCAAGATCCGCCGAGAGCGAAGAAGTACCGTCGATGGGCACAACAGAACTACTGGCAACTGTTACATGGTTAACGCCGGGGGGTCACAAGTTCTCACCTTCGGGAGCGACTCTGACGAAGAAATGGCTTTGGGCCCTCTCTTTAAAGAATCCGCTTTAGGGAAAGAGGAGAAATCGGAGGCCTGCGAGAACATTCAGCTGCGCAATCGCACGCTCCCAGAGAAGAATCTTGGACCCGCAAATAGAAGAGATAAGGGAAAAGAAAAGGTCACTGAAGATATCACTTTAGATGACCAAGTCACGAAAGAGCTGGCTACCAAAGACCCTCCTAGGAAGAGTAAAGTGGACTATAACATCCTCGCGCACCTAAGGAAGCTGCCTTCTCAGCTTAGCATTCTCGATGCCCTCCTATTATCAAAAGAAGCGCGAGACTCACTAATTAAGGCGTTACAAGAACCTGAGCAATTCCAAGCCTTCCTCGCCACTGAAAAGATGAAGGATGAACTGGAGGAAGTGCATACAGCCGACATCACTTTCGGTGATGAAGACCTCCTTCTCGGGACATGCGACCATAACCGTCCCCTATATGTCTCCGGATACTGCCATGATATCAAGATAGGCAAGATCCTGGTGGATAATGGATCCTCCGTCAACCTCCTTAATGTTCGGGTGTTGAAGGAAATCTGCATGAGTGTGCAACACCTCGCTCGTGACAAAATTACTATCTCCGGTTTCGATTCACAATCGTCACGGACTCTCGGATCTGTGATACTAACATTACGCTTTGGACTTCTCGTCACAGACATCAAATTCCATGTCATTGACGCCAAGACTTGCTACAACGCCTTGCTCGGCCGTCCTTGGCTGCACGAGTATAATATCATCCCTTCTACACAACATCAGTGTATGAAGTACTTTAAGGACGGTTTCGAGTATACCGTAACAGGCGAGCTGAACCCATTTTCCGTGAACGAAGTCCGCAAATACGAAGATGCGAAATACTTTTTGCCAGATTTCGAGGATACAGAAAGGTGTCGTAATCCGGAGAACAAAGCCGCCGCCACCATCCCCGTTTTCGGAAGCGACACCGAAGAAGAGGAAGAGATAGTTTATGCAGGGCCATCTCAACGCAACAACCCGGGGACGCCCGCCCCCATGTTAGTCCTCGGAAGTGACTCAGAAGATGAAGTTAATGTTGTGTTCTCCAATCGGATGTCAATACAAGCACCCCCTGGCGATGACCATGGTTTGCAAATCACCATGGTACCGTGAGAACACTACAAGGATCTCGACACGCTTCGGGCTCATAATGTGCAGGACCTGCAAACATTCTACGTCCCTCCCAGGCGAAAGGGTGAGAAGGTGATCCTATTCTACCGATCCTCAGAGTCGAAAATAGAGAAAGAGATCTGGCATGGCGCGGATGCTACACTTGACAGGCTCCAACCCATCCGTCTGCCCAGATACTATACAAATGGATTAAAGAAGCTATTGAAGCGCCAAGGAGTACCCTTAGAACAGACCGTTCGGCAGGCGCGGTTCTACAACAGGATTTGGGATGTCCCCGGGACTCAACGCAAATTGCCCAACGGGAAGATGGAAACACTCGGGCTTGGATACGCAAGAGCCGGAAAACGGGAACAGGCCCACAGTAGCTATGCCATATATACCTTTGATGAAGAAGAGGACGCCTCGTCGGGAGATGCCAACCCCTCATCAAAACTAGACCCCGCGATTGAAGCGCCGGGTCCGTCGTTTGAAGAACGAATGGGCAAGCCTATCAGGAAAGTGGGTCAGAAAGCTCGGGAAGACCACAACCGCGAAATGGCCATCTACGAGAAGGCCAGAATGCAACGTCTATTTCAACAGGCTGCAAAAGACAAAGACGCTCATCCTCGTCAACCCGTTGTACGAAAGGCCCGACGCAGAGACGGAAATAAATCAAGAAGCGGAAAGAGGAGCCGACAACAACGACGCAGGATTAGAGGGTTACGTGGTCGGGTGTTGCACGGCTCGGATTTGTCCCTCATGAAGAAGATGAGTCGAGCGTACTCCTTCCCCCGAGACAAGACGGAGAAGTTACTCAAGCTCGCTATAAAACATCAAATGATCACGCTTCCAGAGTCTAGACATCCTGAGCAAGCTAACGAGGCTTCTCATCTGAGCTATTGCTCTTATCACCGAGCCATAGGACATCCCACCGAAGATTGCTTCACCTTCAAGAACTGGGTCGAGGACCAGTACCAACAGGGCAGATTCGCTTTATCCGACGGCTAGAAGGTAACGCCGCCACAAAAGCATGAACCCAAGGCTGCAAGAACAGAACTGGGTCCACCTCAGTCCGGGGAGCGGGTTCGCACTTGTTATACGATTACGATATTAGGAGAAGAGCCCGAGAACGTAGATGACCTTTCCCGGTGCTTTGAGAACATCAATGATGAGGTGATCTCAGAATTTCCGCCCGCTCCGAAAGAACTGGAGGATGGTATACATACTACTGCAGATAACCTCAAGAAGATTGAGTTGGGATCGGCAGACGACCCGCGACCGACATTTGTCAGCGAGCTGTTATCCGAAGAGAAGGTGGCTGCGTTAAAGAACGTGCTTCTACGGCATAAAGACTGCTTCGCGTGGAACTACTCCGAGATGCCAGGATTAGATCCGGAGGTTGCTGTGCATAGATTAGCAATATCCCCAGATATCAAGCCAGTCAAGCAGGCGCCAAGAAGGATGCGACTCGAGCTTGAAATGAGCATCAACGCCGAAGTCAAGAAGCTGATCGATTCTGGATTTATCCAAGAAGTCCAATATCCCGACTGGATCGCCAATATCGTCCCGGTAATGAAGAAGAATGGGACGGTACGCATATGCGTGGATTTCAGGGATCTCAATAAAGCCTGTCCCAAGGATGATTTCCCAGTACCAGTAACCGAACTAATGATAGATAACACGTCCACTCACGAGGTTTTCTCCTTTATGGATGGTTCGTCAGGATACAATCAGATAAAGATGCATCCCGAAGACCAGAAGCATACCGCTTTCCGGACCCCTTTGGGTATATTCTGCTACAGGGTTATGCCCTTTGGCCTAAAGAACGCTGGCGCTACCTGTCAAAGAGCCATGACAAAGATCTTCGACGATCTCATACATGACATCGTCGAGTGCTATATCGATGACCTTGTAGTGAAGAGCATGTCGTACGAAGAGCGTTTAAAACATCTGGAGACTGTATTTCGACGCCTTCGGCAATATAATTTGAAAATGAATCCCCTCAAATGCGCGTTTGGAGTCTCCTCGGGCAAATTTCTGGGATTCATCGTTCGACACTGAGGTATTGAAATAGATCCGTCAAAGATTAAAGCGATCATGGAAATGCCTCCGCCAAGAACCCTCAAACAGTTGCGGTCTCTCCAAGGGAAGCTCGCATACATCCGGCGGTTTATCGCCAATCTTTCAGGCAAATGCCGTCCTTACAGCCACCTGATGAAGAAGGGAACTCCATTCGTTTGGGATCACAAATGCTAAGGTGCACTAGATGAGATCAAGCAGTACCTGCAGAACCCTCCGGTGTTGGCCGCGCCGGTCAAGGGAAAACCCCTCATTCTTTATACGACCGCCCTCGAAGGTTTCTTGGGCGCATTATGGGCACAAGAGAACGATCAGGGGAAAGAGAGAGCACTCTACTACTTAAGTCGAGTGCTGCTGGGGGCAGAAAGCAACTACTCTCCCGTTGAAAAACATTGTTTGGCGTTAATCTTCGCGATAACAAAGCTCAGGCACTATGCGTTGGCACACGAAGTCCGTCTCATCTCGAAGGTGGACCCCCTCAAATACTTGATGTCAAAAGCCATATTGACAGGACGACTCGCTAGATGGGCCCTGCTCTTGATGGAGTTCTCGATAACGTATCAACCTCTCAAGGCGGTAAAAGGCCAGGCCATTGCCGATTTCCTCGCTGAACACCCGATACCGGCCGATTCTCCTCTGAACTGCGATTTGCCGGACGAGCATGCATTTGATGCGATTGGCGGCAATAGTATCCGATGGGAACTCTATTTCGATGGAGCGTCCTCCATAAAGAAGCAGAAACAAGGTATCCCAATGATCAAATCAGGGATAGGCCTCATCTTTACAACTCCACAAGGAGGGATAATGCGCTTCGCCTTCTCCTTAACAGAGCCGAGGACAAACAATGAAGCTGAATACGAAGCTCTGATCGCAGGCCTCGAGATCGCCATCGACATGGGAATTGAAGACCTCCTTATATACGGGGATTCTCAGCTGGTCGTTAGTCAAGTAAATGGTGACTACCAAACGTGCAAGCCGGAGTTGGTGAAATACGGCGAAAGGATGCAACAACTATTGACCCAAATTCCCTCCTATACTTTGGAGAACATACCGCGCGCGGAAAACAACAAAGCAGATGCGTTGGCTAAACTTGCTAAAGAACTGGCTGACGAGAACCTCGATGACGTCAGAATCGTGGTACAAAGCCGTCGAGTGCTCGCCCCGGCAGAAATAACTCCGGAATCATGCGAAGAAAAGGGAACGACTGAGCAGACGACCCTACAAATAAAAGACCATGAGAAGGCCGAAGACTGGAGGGAAGTCTTCATAGACTACTTTAAGTCCCACCGAATGCCCAAAGAAGCGTCCTCAAGACATCAGCTCATGAAACGAGCTCTATCCTTCGCTTTCGTCAACGATATTCTATACAAGAGATCGTTTGATTCCCTATGGCTGAGATGCTTAGGACCTGACGAAGCGGAAAGAGTCATTCAGGAAGTTCATGACGGACTTTGCGGTTCTCACCAAGTAGGCCCAAAGATGAAGTTAAAAATCAAACGGATGGGTTACTATTGGCCCACGATGACCCAGGACTGCCTCGAGTATGCGAAGCAATGCCACTCATGCCAGATTCACGGAGACTTCATCCACCGACATCCGAATCCACTGCACCCAACGGTAGCTAGCTGGCCATTCGAAATGTGGGGGACTGACATAGTCGGCCCCATTGAGCCAGCATCGTCCCGGGGACACCGTTTTATCCTGGCGACAACTGATTACTTCTCCAAATGGGCAGAAGCAGTACCACTGAGGGAAGTGAAGACGGAGAATATCCTCCATTTCTTCAAGACGCATGTCATCTACCGGTTTGGGACCCCACGGCGGATTATCTCCGATAATGGGCCGGCCTACCGAAGCCATAAGATTAGCCGCTTCGCACAGCAGCACAATATAGACTGGAGATATTCTTCGGTTTACAATCCACGAGCTAACGGTCTAGCCGAGGCCTTCAATAAGACCTTGACGAAGATCATAAAAAAGACCGTTTCCAGGAATAAGAAAGACTGGCACGAAAGGCTGCAAGAAGCCATTTGGGCTTATCGAACTACGTTCAAGACGGCCACAAACACAACGCCGTACCCGTTGGTGTTTGGGACGGAAGCAGTGCTCCCCCTCGAGATAGAGTTACCCTCTCTACGAGTAGCAGTCCACCACGAGCTGACGAACGAAGAAAATGCTCACCTTCTGCTTGAGGAGCTTGATGCCCTCGACGAAACCCGGCTCATAGCGCAACAACATCTAGAAGCCTACAAAGCAAAGATGACGCGCTCATACGAAAGATTGACCAGGCCGAGGACATTCCGCCAAGGCGAACTTGTACTAGTGGTCAAAAGACCTATGATCCCCAATCGTGCCAAGCGAGGAAAATTTGAGCCAAACTACGAAGGCCCGTACGTCATAGACAAGGTCTACCAGGGTGGAGCCTACCTACTCTTGGACATGCACGGTGAAAGGCCTTTCAGGCCAATAAACGGCCGCTTCTTGAAGAAATACTACGCTTAATAAGCCGCAGCCGGGGTCAATGATAGATGACGACGACTATGTCCGCTCACTATCTTCCTAGGCTCAGACTTTACAAGCAGCAGCCGGCCTTCCCATATCAACGGACCGAAACGTCCTTAAACTAACGACGGACCGAAACGTCCTTAAACTAACGGCGGACCGAAACGTCCTTAAACTAACGACGGACCGAAACGTCCTTAAACTATCAACGGACCGAAACGTCCTTAAACTAACAACGGACCGAAACGTCCCTAAAACTACTACCGCAGCATCTTTAGGCTGACGAGATAAAAAAAGAGGAGAGAGAAAAAAAAAATAAAATAAAAAAAAAGTGAAAAAGAATAAAAAAAAACGGTATGTCCATAAGCAAAATGGGCACGGATGAAAACCCGAAAGGGCTCCGTGAGTAAAAACAGCGGGACTACCGGCGAGTGTTTGTGAAAACCCGAAAGGGCGCAACCTCGTTAAAAGACACTTGTAGGGTCCTCTCGACCTTGTAAGGAGAAACCACCTGCGTGAGATCCTTACGACTCACAAAGGAGCAGCACACTTAGGGATCCCCACGATTCCTAAGGAGAAAATACACTTACGAGATCCTCACGACTCGTAAGGAGAATTCTCTTATGGGACCCTCACGGCTCATGAGATTTGAAAGTCTTAAGTTACAGAAGCCTGAACCTGTTCTTAAGCAAATCCTCCACAACCTTCGATATTGCCCTACAAGAGGCTCAATACTGACCCTTGTATACAATCCACGGGCGCGAATAAACATATCCCCAGCAAAGTCCAACCCTTGTAGGTCCCCTCGACCCATAAGGAGAAAACCCTCTTGTAGGATCCTTACGACTTACAGAGGAACATACACTTAGGAATCCTCACGATCCCTAAGGAGAAGATACACCTGCAAGATCCTCACGACTTGTAGGAAGAAATACCTTTGTGAGACCCTTACGGCTCATGAAGTCAAAAGCCTTAGTCGACAGGACCTTAACCCTGTTTGCTAAGCCACCTTTGTTCAACATCGACAGAGGCAAATGATGATTCGCTCCTGGCAATATTCCAGTTGCAGCGATGCTGATGTCTAAACCGGTATCAAATCCCAAGTTCTTTCATGGCAAATGATGATTCGCTCCTGGCAACATCCCAGTTGCAGCGATGCTGATGCCGAAATCGGTGTCCAAAATCCGAGCTTGTGGCGGAAAAGCTAGCAGGCCACACATGCCTACGAAATAGCCGAAATGATGGGGCAACTTGCAATAAAAAGCAGCAAGTAAAAATGTATGCATGAAAAATAGCCGAAATGATGGGGCAACTCGCAATAAAAAGCAGCGAGTAAAAATAAAACAAATAGCCGAAATGATTGGGCACCGCGAAAAAATAGCCGAAATGATTGGGCAATCGCGACCTTTGCGATATAAAAAGCTGAAATGATAGAGCATCGCGGAAAGAATAAAAGAAATGGTGGAAAAATGAAACCTTTTTGCCCTACAGGTGATGCTACATCAATCCCTGTATACAATCCAGGGGCGCAAACAAAGAAGGAGTCGTACTCCTCCCCCAGGTTTCATCATGAGAGGAAGCCAAATCTCGACGGTTCACAAATAACCTGGAGATCATCTCGACGCAGCAGACACAACATCAAGCGAAATGGAACAGCGGCAACCCCCAGTTCCATGGATCGGTGATATACGCATCACCAAGAGTCAAACCTCCATTCCGTGAAATGCGGATACAATCGATAAAATTCCCGGTTACGTGGAACGCGGATAATGTCACTCTTTGACCCCGTGGAAAACGTCCAGAGCGGATCCTGGTCCTCGCAGAGCGCGGCAGTGAACCCATGTGAAGCATCCAGAGCGGAGCCTAGTCCTCGCCTAACGCGGCAGTGAACCCGTGTGAAGCATCTAGTGCAAAATTCCTGGTCACGTGGAACGCGGATAATGTCACTCTTTGACCCCGTGGAAAACGTCCAGAGCGGATCCTGGTCCTCGTAGAGCATAGCAGTGAACCCATGCGAAGCATCCAGAGCGGAGCCTAGTCCTCGCCTAACGCGGCAGTGAACCCGTGTGAAGCATCTAGTGCAAAATTCCTGGTCACGTGGAACGCGGATAATGTCACTCTTTGACCCCGTGGAAAACATCCAGAGCGGATCCTGGTCCTCGCAGAGCATGGCAGTGAACCCGTGCGAAGCATCCAGAGCGGAGCCTAGTCCTCGCCTAACGCGGCAGTGAACCCGTGTGAAGCATCTAGTGCAAAATTCCTGGTCACGTGGAACGCGGATAATGTCACTCTTTGACCCCGTGGAAAACGTCCAGAGCGGATCCTGGTCCTCGCAGAGCATGGCAGTGAACCCATGCGAAGCATCCAGAGCGGAGCCTAGTCCTCGCCTAACGCGGCAGTGAACCCGTGTGAAGCATCTAGTGCAAAAATTCCTGGTTACGTGGAACGCGGATAATGTCACTCTTTGACCCCGTGGAAAACGTCCAGAGCGGATCCTGGTCCTTGCAGAGCATGGCAGTGAACCCGTGCGAAGCATCCAGAGCGGAGCCTAGTCCTCGCCTAACGCGGCAGTGAACCCGTGTGAAGCATCTAGTGCAAAAATTCCTGGTTACGTGGAACGCGGATAATGTCACTCTTTGACCCCGTGGAAAAAGTCCAGAGCGGATCCTGGTCCTCGCAGAGCATGGCAGTAAACCCGTGCGAAGCATCCAGAGCGGAGCCTAGTCCTCGCCTAACGCGGTAGTGAACCCGTATGAAGCATCTAGTGCAAAAATTCCTGGTTACGTGGAACGCGGATAATGTCACTCTTTGACCCCGTGGAAAACGTCCAGAGCGGAGCCTGGTCCTCGCCAAGCGCGGCAGTGAACCCGTGTGAAGCATCCAGAGCAAATACCGGACTGTGGAGTCCTTAAAATCCACGGACTATGACGTCCTTAACCTCGACCGTGATGTCTTAAAACTAACGATCAACCACCCCGATTCCCTACAGACTTTGCCTTGGTTTAAGGGTACATCTCTTCACTCCTTTGATGCCCGGCGTTGTAATTCCTCAACGTCTTCAAAGAGGTGACGGGTCCCTGCAACCAAACACCGGACTGTGGAGTCCCTAAATCCACGGACTATGAGGTCCTTAACCTTGACCGTGATGTCTTAAAACTAACAGCGGACTGTGAAGTCCCTAAATCCACGGACTATGAGGTCCTTAACCTTGACCGTGATGTCTTAAAACTAACATCGGACTGTGGAGTCCCTAAATCCACGGACTATGAGGTCCTTAACCTTGACCGCGACGTCTTTAAACTACGATACCTTGAGAAACTCCCGACTCCGTAAAACACGGACAAGGGTGACCGCATCCAACACTTGCAGGCCCTCACAACCTGTAAGGAAGAAAAACTCTCTTGTGAGATCCTTACGACTCTCAAGGGAAAACCCGCTTAAGGATCCTCACGATCCTTAAGAAGAACTCACACCTATGGGATCCTCTCGACCTGTAGGGAGAACAACTCTTTATGAGACCCTCGCGGCTCGGAAAATGCAAGAGCCTTAGGAAGCAGATCTTAACCCTGAATCCTGAGCCATTGCTGTCCTGTAAGAAGATCAAGATAGAATATCCGCAGAATACATTCGATGAAAAGGGGACACATCATTGAGAAGAAAAAAATGTATCTTTTATTCATAAACCAAAATGGGTACAAAGTACAATTCATGAAAGAAACAAAAAGAAAATACTCTCATCCATGAGTATGTACAAAAGGGAAGAAAAAGATACAAATGTTTCAGGCCGGCGGGCGATTCAGCAGCTTGGTCAGCTCATCCTGCTTTTGCTGAGCCACGGCTTCATGACGCAAGATCTCCAGAAGACGAGCCTCCGCTTGAGCTTGCTGAGCCTGATACGAAGCGAGCCGAGCTTCGAGCTCTTTCTCTGTGGCCTTATGAGCCTCAACCCTCTCACGAGTGAACATGGCAACTTTATCGAGAGCCACAACCTTATGTTCGCTACGTGCCGCCCTATCAGGCCATGAAAGCTCACTTTGCGACCACAACCTTAGAAATAGGACATACACGCTCGAGACCATATAAATGGGCTTCCGATCAACCGCAATAATCGATCCAAAACGCGCTCACACAACCCGGTATGAAAAGCAACAAAAAATTTTCCGACGATTATCCTATCGAGCATGTGCTCGCAATCATGTGAACATCCGAAAAAGAAATAAAATTCGAAGCTTTAATGTGCACGCGACATGACAACAGTATTGATGATTGAAGAAAAATTTTCATAAAAGGAACACAAAATTTATTCATGCAAGCGGAAACATACATACGAGTACCGAGCCTACATGGAAGTTCAACATAAAGGAGGGACTAATTTAAAGAGCTTCTACACTAACGGAAAAGGTCACCAAACACAGGATCAACGGCACAGGGGTTGATGAAGCAAAGGACAAAATTCTCCATCTCTCTCTCCGCTTTCTCCAGCACATCGAAGCGACGATTCTCGCGAGAAGTCGCTCCCCATCGGTTGGTGCCATGTTCGTCCGCGAATGCAAACATAATAGCTCGCCGGGCCTTTATCTCGCTCAGCAGATGAATTGAGTAGTCCTTCAGAGCCTGAGTAATCAGGCATGCTTCATGAAAGCCCTCGAGCTTTTCTTCCGCCGCATCAAGCATTGCCAGGGTCATCTCTGCCGGGTGAGGAGGAATGTCGGCAAGCACGGCCATGAGGATCATCCGGAGCCAGAGAGAACCCATCGGGAGGGGAGACCCCCTACGGATAGAGAGTTCGTGCATGGCTGAGTCGCATTCGTTTTCGGTAAGGAGGGGATCCACCAACCGAGCAGCAAAGCGGGGGACCATCTCTTCAATAGGAACTTCCCACGGCTGTCGGCGAGCATGAGGACGATTGCAGGCCATGACGCTCGTTTGTTTCTCAAGATAAGTTACTCCAAGATAAAAAAAAAATAATAATAATATGAAGCTCTCTGTGAAAGGAAAAGAAAGCTATAGCCTCATATATAAAGAAGTGCATTAAGTGCTGTGCGCGGAAAATCTTGCATGGTAAGACTATTTCCAAGGCCAAAAAAAAAGGAAGGGCATCTAAAATCAAGGAAATGAAACTAGTTCCAAGGCCTTTTCTCTGCATCCAATATTGTGCACTGAAAATACGGCATGAGAAAATTTTGTGAACCGCCCCATCAAGGGACTCACGTACAGAACACGTGAGGCCTAAACCTGATGCGCGCTTAAAAGGAAATATATGGAGTAGTACCCTGCATATTAAAAGCACAAACAACAACAGTAGCAAAAATGATAAAATCCCAGATGCAAACATAGAAAGACATAATAACAATTGTCATTCATACTTCAAGAGGTTCATACAAAACACAGAGGACGCATTTACAACGGTAAAACTTCAGATGCGGGACATGGGTTGAGAAACTCAAAATTAACTTTATCCAAGATTTTCCAAGCATTTCGAACCTCCCGAGTATGTCTCCTCTCACGATCACAAGCATCGGGGTCCTCACGAATGTCCTCCACCCTCCGATAGGCGGCAAGTATGGCCGACTGCTGGAACATCTGATGCAGGAGATCAATGAGATTATCCCGCCTTCTCTTTGAGATCAAATGCATCAGATACACCGAGTGTACTTTATCCTCGGCGGCGTCCAATGCCCCAAGCGGCACACCAGCACAGAATAGAGGGAGAGCCTCCCTGATCGCCAGCACGATCAGCCTCAGAAGAGAAGAGCGACGGGGGAGTAGCCGATGGTCGTACTCATCAAAGCGGCTCATAATCTCGGCACATTGAGCATCGGTGAACTCCTGGTTCTGACTGCGGCCCAGTGCACGAATATTCCCATAGGAAATGATCTCGTCAAGATCATACAGATGGGCATCCATGATACCTGAAATAAAGGTCGTGAGATTCATTACAAAACCCCCATTGCATTAATTGCAGGAAGAACAACCTAGGGCCAAGAGACCTCAGGGAGCCTCTGTGTGAAGGAAGCGAAGGGAATTAAATTCCCAGAAACATTTTGAATGGAATTAAATTCCATGGAGTTGAGACGCCATCATCATCTCCCTAAGGGATCATCTGAACCCTAAGTGATCTACTGCGGGAAGTTAGGTGGTCTCATATTTTGGTTAAAATATTAGAAGAAAAATGGGTTCTTTGTGAAACCCTCGATCTGGATTTAAAATCCAGAGAGTTTTGTCAAAACGAAGGTGCTTCGATTACCATTACCTGAGGAGGAAGAATCCCTTTAAAACAGAGTTAAACTCTGAAAATATTTTAAAACAGAGAACTAAGCTCTGAAAGCGAGAATTAAATTCTCAAAGAAGAAGTTCTCAGAAGAAGAAGATGAACAAAGTGAAGGCTCCTATGAAGAGACAGAGGTATTTATAGAAGACAATGGAAACGTTTCGTCTCCCCAGATCCCTAGAGGAATCCAACGGTCACAAGAGGTGACAGCGTTGCACTCACGTGCAGACACGTGAGAACAACGCTGTGGGGGCATTTGTTTCCTGATTTAAAATCAGGAAAGCTTCTGGGAAAAGCTTCAGAAGAGGGTCACGTGCTTACACGTGACTAGCGGTCACGTGTTGGCACGTGACACCTAAAAACATCATCAAGGCAAGTTCAGTTTCCTGACTACGCTGAAGAAAAGGGGGCTTCAGAAAGAGCCACGTGCTCCCACGTGACCCGGGTCACGTGGCGACACGTGACATTTAAATGCAAGCGTCAAAAGGCACACCAGTTCCCTGATCAAGTCAAGGAAAAGGCTTCAGAAGAGGTCACGTGCTTCCACGTGACCAGGGTCACGTGTTGCCACATGACGTTCAAGACAGCAGACTCGTTCTCCAGTTGAACCAAGGAAAGAGAGAGTTCAAACAAGGGTCACGTGCTCACACGTGACCAGGAGTCACGTGGCAGCACGTGACGTTTAAGCAGCAACAAGAAGACAGAGCGCAAAAGAAAGGAAAAGGCTCATTCCAAAGGGGGTCACATGCCCACACGTGACCATGAGTCACGTGGTCACACGTGACCGGCTTTCAAAGCCCATTTTGTCAAACAGAATTAAATTCTGAAGGAGAATCAAATCTTTCCAAAGGAAAGCGGCTATCTGGAACCGATCGAATTAAAGATTCAGAGGTGATGAAATATCATCTATCTATGGGAAAATCTCGGGTTTGGAAAGATTTCCCTTTTAAATCTAACCGAAATAATAAAGGGGAACCCCTGGATTTGAAATCCAATGGTGAATAAAATTCACCCAACAATCTAAAGGTCCAAAATGAATGATGGATGCAAATCAAATCTTTCACGAAGATTCGTCAAAAACTGATTGATTCGGCTGCTTCTCCTATAAATAGGAGCCAAGAGACATACAGAGAGAGATACGCAGAGAAGAAAAAAGAAAAGGAAGGGAGCTTCGATACTTGGAGAACTTGGATCTTCTGCAAAAACCCTAGGTAAGAAAGGGAAAAGCTCCTTGAAAGAAAAAGAGAATTTAATTCTCAACAGAGTTTAACTCTGATAATGTAAAAACAGAAGAACATATTTCTTCTCTCTTTGATAGAGGATCTGCAAAGTGCACATCTCCCCTTAAGGTTGAGAATTTAATTCTCAATGGGTTGAGATCCTGCCATGCAGATCCAAAACATAGAGAAGGAATGCAAGCACGAGAATTTAATTCTCATAGAACTATAGGAATTTAATTCCTTTAAAATAAATTAGGGCTTGCCCCTGTATCATGGGAATTTAATTCCTTCAGAATAAAAAGAAACAGAGTTTAACCCTAATTGAGAACCTAGTTCTGTTGCAGCAGCGGGAATTTAATTCCCTTAATCATAATTTAACAGAGGATGGAAGTTTAAACTCCTTAAAAGAAAGCTTTGTTAGGGTTCAACCCTATTTGGTTCTTCACATATATGAGGAATTTAATTCCTACAGAAAATTCAGAGTTAAACTCTATCCCAGAATATAAGTCTTCGAAAGGAAGTAGGAATTTAATTCCTCTGAAATTTACAGCTCGAGGAATTTAATTCCTGAAAAAGGATTAACAAAGCCTCTAAACAAAATACCTAGAGGCAGGGTCACGTGTCATCACGTGACCCCCCAAGAGACCTACAGAAAGTCCCTTTGAGGCAGCACCCCACGTGACCCACGTGACCCTCGGCAGAAGCTCTAATACATAGGCATTCGAATGCCCATCACGTGATGGCACGTGATGCTCTGAAAGATGCGATAATCTCAGCAGAATAAATGAAGGGAGGGCGCTCTCACGTGCTGCCACGTGACCCCTCTTGCCTTAGTGTTTAACACTAAATTGAAACTCTCGAACCCAGTGTTAAAACACTGTTGGGCCTTAGTGTTCAACACTAATTAAAAAGCTTTGTCTGCAGTGTTCAACACTGATCTGTTTTAGTGTTTAACACTAATTTGAAAAGCCTTGTTGCTGGTGTTTAACACCAATTATCTCTTAGTGTTAAACACTAACTTGTCAACCTCATTCCCAGTGTTCAACACTGATTGCTCTGTAGTGTTTAACACTAGGCTTCGGCCCAATTGACTAAATGGATGGAGGCAAAGCCTCTCCTGATTGGACTTAGCCCAAGATGGCCATAAGTCCTCAATTTGTGATTAACTGGGCCAATGGACTCATAACATAATTAATTCGTCTTGATCCCAAATTGGGCCAAGGACTATTTAATCAGCTCCGGTTCTAGGGTACATCTCTTCACTCCTTTGATACTTGGCATTGTAATCCCTCAATGTCTTCAAAGAGGTGACGGGTCCCGACGACCACACATTGATACAGACTGTGGGGTCCTTAAACCCGTGTTTAATGCAAATTCCTGGTTACGTGGAACGCGGATAATGTCACTCTTTGACCCCGTGGAAAGCGTCCAGAGCGGAGCCTGGTCCTCGCAGAGCACGGCAGTGAACCTGTGTGAAGCATCCAGAGCACATAATGGACTGTGGGGTCCTTAAGCCCATGGACTACGACGTCCTTAACCTTGACCGAGATGTCTTAAAACTAACAATGGACCGCAATGTCCTTAAACTACCCATGGACCGCAATGTCTTTAAACTAGAACAATAGAGCCCCGTAGGCTCTTTTGTCGGATCTAAACGATCCCGTTTAAGTTGATCTTAGCCTCAAAGATGGCTAACGTATCCTTAAACCTTCAAACAGACTGGACTATGAATCCCCCCAATTAACTCTGGCTCGAGGGTACATCTCTGAACTCCTCTGACATCCGTCGTTGTAATCCTTCAACGTCGTCAGAGAGGTGATGGGTCCCGACGGCTACACATACGATGGACCACTATGTCCCTAAACCGGAACAATGGAGCCCCTTAAATGCTCTTTTGTCAGATCTAAACGATCCCGTTAAGTTGATCTTAGTCTCAAAGTGAGACTAACGTATCCTTAACAAACGTTTGAGTTGATCTTAGCCTCGAGTACGGCTGACGTATCCTCAAACCAAACCCCCAAACCCAAATCTAAGATAATACGGATTTGGACTAGTCCACGCCCTACGGGCAACGACATAACTCAGTCTCCGTAAACAATCCACGGGCAACAAAACAAACACTCACGACACGAAGTGACCATCTGGAGAAGGAGAAAGTTGTTACCGCAATGCGGTAGCGTAATTAACTGCAGGGGCTTGCGCCTGCAGGGAAGAGCGTCTCCACAATCAAAAAACCCCTCAAACAAGGGGGGATCTGACGAAGTCTGCTACATCGGACGCATCCGTCTAAACCTCCGATACACGGTGCCATAAATCAACTTGGCATCTTCGGAGAGGTGGACGGATAGCACCAATTAGCATCTGCCCCGAGTCTCAGCGCCAAGACATCGCAGTCCTGTGCGCCGTCGTTCGGAGGGGAACAATTCCAACTCTTTTCAAAAATCACAAGAATCACAAGAATCACAAGAATCACTTTACATTAATATACCATGAATTCCATACAAGTCAATATTACAAATAAATACCCTTTATTATGAATTTAGGATATTTTCACTAGAAATATCACAATTATAAAATATACATTCATGATAACTCTAAAGACGATAACTAAATACTTGGGGAGTATTTTGAAAAGTATATAAAAGTACTTTTACATAAAACCCCCTCAAGTTCTATAAATTACCCTGAGGACCCTAGTAAACATAGGTTTAAGCGGGACCAATCTCTTGAGCCTCAGGGAGCCGGAGAAGTGGGTGCTTGCTGATTGATCTATTTTTTATGTAGTAGTGTTTGTAGTATTATTTAGTTAACCGCAATCAGAACGGTGTCGCGCGTAGCTAGACCGAGGTGAGTACGGGTCGTCCTCAGGGAAACGTGGAACCTTTTATTCTTACTTTAGGCGTGTTGATTAGGAAGGGAGAATAAGAATTGTGAAGAATGATTGTAGGATCTAGATCTACGTTAAACATGGATGCAAAATATAGATCTAGATTAACTACAGAGGTAAGTTTAATATTAAAAGGGGGCTTGTAGGGTTCATTGGGATTTAGTAGTTATGGATGATTAATTAAAGATTACTCTTTTTATCCTTTAATAGATTTAAAACTAGAACGACAGTGATGCATGTAGATTAGGGTTTCTGGAGGGAAAAGGGTTCCAACTCTTAACCCCTATCTCGACATGGAACTCCGTTCATATCTAGCCTTTACCAAAACAATTGTTAATCTAATCTCTAATCGTGGTCGTGGTTATCAATGAATTGATAGCGCGCCCAATTAGGATGTTAACTATTCTTTTGATAAAGTTTATAAACTTTATAGGACTTAAAAAGAGTTTATGGATCTTCATCATTCATTAACCTACCCTAATCCCATGAACCCTAACAAGTGAAGAATTACTCGCGCATGTTGGGAGAAGAAGAGATGGAGAGAGAAATCATATTAAAACTATAAAGAGATAGAATACGAAAACTACTACCTTTATTAATCAACTAAATTCATTTACACTTTGTTCCCTTAGAAAATGATTACAAAATACTAGTTTGCTTCTCGATCTCTTCTAAGGAGGTAGATGAACAGTTGATGATCAGCCTGGATGCATGAGCCTATCGTGGAATTCGTGATCTCTTCAGCTTGATAATTTTTCCAAGAGGCTCTCGGTCCTTATTTATACTCACAGAGCCGGAACCCTAGTTTCCTAATATGGTAACTAGTTGTTACGATTCTAACCAAAAAATCCAGAATCCCAACTCCCTTAAAGTGCGGCGGAACCGCGGCCGTTGGATGGGTTTGACCGCGGATCCGCGGTCTTATGGTGGGATCTTGGCCTTAAATTTCTGGGGCTTCATCTATGTAGCTCTTGGTGATCTTTTAAATATCTAGACTTTGAAAATCTTCTCTATATTTATGCTAGAATTGGTTTCTTCAATTTACTTGAATATCTTCGGCAGATTTGATCTCGCCAACTCGGATTTCCTTGATTTTAGTCATGATATAATTCCTGCACAATTATCTCAATAAATGATGTTAGTAGAATTTGTTTTTATTGAGATATTATCTTAATCATTTGTCATTATATTTTAGTTTTAAGAATTGGTCAAAGGTATTTAATAAGGTAAGCATATTTAAATGGGTCAAATGTTACATGGATATTATATGCTTACTTTTTCCTACATAATGTTAATTGTAATATATAAACACATGAAAATAGTATTTTAGCAGATAAACCTTCATATGTGTCATATTTATAATAAACACCTTTTATTATATAGAAATAGTAGGAAAAATGTTATATTAAATGTGCAGTTTTATCAACTGAACAAATACCCCCAAACTTATCTTTGATCGTCCCGAGTAAACTAGTTATTCAAGAGAAGAAGAAAAAGAAGAAGCCGAGCACACTTTCGTAGGCAACACGATTGCACTGAGCATGTGCAACAAGCCGTTAAACCCCTAGGTGTCCATAGTAGGAGGAGTGTTGTCTCCTGAGGGTTTTCAGCGGATTACACCCATAAAATCTTATAATAAAAGAAAGATAGTGAAATTTACATACAAAGATAAGAATTATGAAAGAAAGAACTTGAAAATAAGAGTTTTCAATTACACCGGTTTTTCAGTTGCTATGAGCCCTATCTTAATGATCATGAAAAAATGTTAGAAATCACATCGTCCCTCAATAAAACATCGTCTTTATTCTTCATTCCTACCTTTCTTCCAAACATTGATCATATACCCCTACGTGTGTGTAAAGGACATCCCTACACTCGGAGAATTCAATTCAAGCTATCATACTCTTGTCCATCTACCTCAGTACTTTTTTTTAGTTGGTGAATATTTAGATGGAATTGCTCACACATTTTTCATGCGACCGTTAATACTTCTTGAGATACTAACCGACCGATTACTCATGTGCTTGCTATATTAGGTGTATTTAGTACTTTCCTCGTCTTGCAACACCTAAGGCTTAGCAATGACTCCCAAACCAGTTGGTCTAAGGCACTAGGTAATGAAGCACCCTCGCTATATTTTTTTATGCTGCCTTGGTAATTGTAAAACCAGTGTTCATTTTTTTTCTTCACCACATATATTTTATATATATTTTTTTCTTCATACAAAGGCTTTTAGACAAGAGCATTTCAAGGTATCCTCTACTATCCCAAGTTTCAAGATGTGTGTAAGTGCGTATAGTAGGGTATCAACGTTCAAATGTTTGGCCTCAAGAATAGAGACTATTTGTCAGACTTATTTTTATCCTCAGATTAGCAATTTCCTTCATCTTACTAACCCTTGGGACAACAGCTTATAACTACTTATTACTAGTTTTGTTTAAAAAAACATCTAACTTTCTTGCTTTTCTCAAACTATTTCTATCTTTCATATGTAAATTTTCACTTTCTAACTTTCATTATCAAATTTTTTTTGTGCTTATATATAGTATAATGCAAAATAACGCGTAAATAAGCACAAACCTCTCCCAAACCTGTTTACAGCAGTGTCCTCACTGTTGTCATTTTTTTAAATCTCAAAAACTGTAGACTTGGGAGGAAAAGTGTGTAACAGGGACATGAAATAGTGTAAGTAAAATTCTCCCCCAAACTTTTTTGGCTCACAATTTTGTAAAAATCATTTTCTTTCAAGAGCCAAAATACCCCCCAAAACTTGAGTTAAACAATGTTAATCTTTTAAAATCACACGAGGGGGTCAAAGTTATTGGTCAATGTCAAGCTTTGCAAAGACCGAAAGTCAACACCAACCATTCGAAGATTTTATCAGTGTAGTGTATCGGTTGGTGG
This sequence comes from Agapanthus africanus, assembly GCA_030015575.1. Taxonomy (NCBI): domain Eukaryota; kingdom Viridiplantae; phylum Streptophyta; class Magnoliopsida; order Asparagales; family Amaryllidaceae; genus Agapanthus; species Agapanthus africanus. The sequence goes on along the minus strand of JASDDO010000014.1, from coordinate 159,521,553 downwards.
AGGAACATGTTGTAGAGAGCCATGAAGAAGTGGGGAAAAGATAAGTGGTGGGATAGAATGTGTTTGCGTCTCGTTTTGGAGAGATGACACAGTGATTGTGATGGATTACTCGCATTCTCTTTATAGTCCAGAAGAAGGGGTGGAGGTTCAATTTCTTCGTCTTGGAGATGATTCATCTCAACACCCGTGTTTGCTAAAAATGCGAGTTCATCAATGAAAATTTCCTCAAAGCTTTCATCGATACCTCGAAGAATAATGTCATCTAAAAAAATGGGGTGATCGTCAGACTCTATAAAAAGTTCCTCATCAGCGTTAGATATTGACCCGGACAACTCGGTGGAAGAGTCCGTGTATGTATAATACATAGTTGGGTCAAATAACAACATATGAAAAGAGTCAGTATCATGAGGCTGATCAAATTCACTGCTGTTAACATCTATTAATTCGACAGAACATGCTTGAGCAGTAGGTTCCGAGGGTACACTTCCTAACTTGTAAATGTTCAGCTCAATTGACATCTTCCCGAAAGATAGGGTCATGGAGCCGTTACGACAGTTGATTATAGCATTGAAAGTGGCCAAAAAGGGTCGACCGAGAATCACCGGAATTTGATTCCGTGGATTCACTACAGGCTGTGTATCTAGAACAATAAAGTCCACAGGGAATACAAATTCCCCGATTTTTATTAGCACATCCTCCAGTTCACCCCTAGGTTTGGTGATTAATTGGTCGGCCATCTGGAGAGTGCAGTGAGCTGGTTTCAACTCTCCGATCCTGAACTGCTCATAAACCGAGTAAGGAAGCAGGTTAACACTTGCGCCAAGGTCAAGTAGAGCACGGTTAATGTGTTTACCCCTAATAGAAATAGAAATTGTAGGACAGCCAGGGTCCTTACGTTTTCTAGGTAATTGTTGGGGAAAAGCTGTGTCTACAGTACTTGATATGAACACCTTTTTTGGCACTTGAGTCTTCCTTTTCCTAGTGCACAAGTCCTTGAGAATTTTCGCATAAGCCGGGACTTGTTGTATAGCATCGAGGAGAGGGATATTGATATTAACCTGTTTAAAAATTTTAGTGATCTTCTCCATTTACGGACTTGGTTTGTTTCCCCTTAACCGATTCGGATAAGGAGTTTTAGCAATAATAGCTGGGTCCAACATTGGAGAAGATCGTGTGGGTAGGAAAGATCCAAGAATAGGAGTGGGGATCATCTTTGGTGGACTAGAAGAAGTGTGCTGAGGGTTCGAGCCTTGGGGAAAATGGAGAACAGGCTCAGAAGAAAATGGTGGGGTAGACGAACTGGGGTCAAAAGGAGAAGTTGAAGTGGAAGGAAAAGTCTTAGCCGGGGTATCATCAATTGATTCTTCATTATTATCAATCTCTTCACCAACATGGTTGTCAAGCACTCTTCCAGATCTCAACGTGGTGATAGCGTTCACATGATGTGAATAGCCAGGATTGGGTAAAGGTTGAGCTGGAAGTTTCCCTTTCTCTCTAGCACTCAATTCGGCATTTATTCGGGCAATTTGTGCTTCCATCGATTTAATACTCTTACTTTGGGAGTCAGAGTTTTTCTGGATTTTATCGACGGAAGACTTCATCTCAGCCGAAACTTACATGAAATTTTTCAGAAGCAAATTCATGGTTTGTTCGAGTGAAGAGGAGTTATCAGTACCGGTCAATTGCAAAGAATTATTGTGCGGTGCAGAAGTATTGACCGGATTTTGAAAATTTTGTGATTGGTAGGGGTGCTGACTTATTTGAAGTGGTTGCTGTTGTGGTGGAGGACCCCTTTGGAAATTGTTTTGATTTGGAACCGTGTTTCAAATCTTTGATTGGTTCCAAGCAAAGTTAGGGTGATTCCTCCAACTCTGATTATAAGTGGAAGAATAAGAATCGTTTCTAGGTCTTTGTTGAAAAGCAGCATTGGTATGCTCTTGACTTTGAAACGGAGAATTCAAAGGACATTCTTCCGTAAGATGTGATGGATCAGAACATCATCCACAGACAGTTTTAGGGAGTGTCATCTGATTTAGGGAGGCTACTAAAAATTTATGTTCCATAGCTTCGAGTTTCTTTTGCATTGCTGCCATTTCAGCTCTAACTCCTATGGAAACATCAGATTGGTGAATACCATCCCTAGACGATGGTTGGTTTACACTCTCCCACTGTAAAGATTTTTCAGCGAAATCTTCTAAAAATCTCCAGGCTTCACCATCATCTTTAGTCATGAAGGTTCCTTGACACATGGATTCAAGTATCTGTTTTGTTGTAGGATTAATGTCCTCATATACGATTCTGCACAGATCCCATCTAGGGATTCCGTGATGAGGACATTGAACTAACAGATCCTTAAAGCGTTCAAAACACTTCGAAAATGGTTCATTGGAAAGCTGGGTAAATTGATTTATTTCGTTATGGACTCGAGCTGTCTTATGATTAAGGTAGAATTTCTTTAGGAAAGCTGTGACGAATTCCCCCCAGTTTGAAATAGAATGTGCGGCTGTATTATAAAGCCACTTCTCGGCTATATCGCACAAAGTGAATGGGAGAAGACGTAATCTCATAGCATCCACAGAAATCTGTGAAGTACCCATCATAGCGCATACATTTTCAAATTTGGTAATAAAAACGTATGCGTCTTCAGACTTGAGACCGTGATATTTTGGTAAAAGATTGATGTAGTGGGGTTTAATTTCAAAATTATCCCCATTGGCTGGTGGAATAGATAGACAAGTAGGAAGTGGACCACGGATAGGATAGCATCTCTCTTGGAGAGAGATGCGCGGTGGATTCTGCTTACCTACGGGTGGCAGCAGCGAAGTATTATAATTTGATGGAGTACTGTCCATCTCGGTTGATGTGGTGGATGGTGGGGAAAAAGAAGATGAAGAAGTACCGACCTCGGAGTCGATAGCAGGAACACGGACAAGACGGGCACTAGAATCCCGTGTCCAGCTGAGCATGCACTAAACGGTTTAGCGCAAGTGGCAGCGTGTGTGTTATTTAAAAATTGGTTTGTTTTGAAAAAGTGGGACTTAAGACAAATCACACAAAAATGCACAAACAACCCTAGAACTAAGGTTACCTAGGTCAAGTCTCTAGACCGCTCCTAGACTTCCAAAGGACAAGCCGTAGGATCAATCCTCTACCACCTCTTTACTACTCTTGTGGTCAGGTAAGTGCCAGGTAAGTGGGAGGTATCCGCTATACGAATCACCGAAAATAGTGGGCCTAATTAAGTAACCACTTGCCTCGGACACTCTTGTCTAGACACCATAAAAGTAATGCAGATAAGTGATAAATTACCCACGACCTTCCTCTGTCCTTATTGAGCGTGACAGTCCTTAGAGTCTTATCTAGATATTTTTTTAAATTAATGTAGGGTTGATGCAGATGCTCGGTTTGTGATTTGTGGGGCTTAGGAAGGGTGATAAAATCCATACCTAATCTGAATTGTGGTCTTGCCCCCTAAAGTCCATATTAAAATATGCAAAAACAACCTGCAAAACAAAGCACGCAAAAAGATTTTTGAGCGGAGATATTTTGCAAAGAATCCTGCAAAAACTATATTATTGGATTTTTCAGAGGAGAGATAAAGAGTTATAAAAGATACCAGAGAATTTTGAAGCCAAGATCCACCAATTAGGCCGCGGTTCCGCCTCAATACTGGTGATTTGGCCGTGGTTCCGCCGCGAGATGAGGGGATCTTTTGACAATTTTTGTACAGTAGCCTCCGCTTCTCCTCTAGGTCTTGATGAATGTCTCTGAATTTTTATATCCTCGCTAAAGTGACTCCAGAATTCCTCGCAAGAATCACACACTAATCGTTAAATATGCAAGATACGGTTTTGTTTTATGTTTATGATATAGATCGAAAAAGAATTCAACACGAATAGTAAGAAAAATATATTACGCACGTATCCCCGGTAACGGCGCCATTTGATTGGTCTGTAAAAGTGTTTGTAGTTAACCGCAATCAGAACGGTGTCGCGCGTAGCTAGACCGAGGTGAGTATGGGTCGTTCTTAGGGAAACGTGGAACCTTTTATTCTTACTTTAAGCGTGTTGATTAGGAAGGGAGAATGAGAATTATGAAGAATGATTGTAGGATCTAGATCTACGTTAAACACGGATGCAAAATATAGATCTAGATTAACTACGGAGGTTAGTTTAATATTAAAAGGGGGCTTGTAGAGTTCATTGGGATTTAGTAGTTATGGATGATTAATTAAAGATTACTCTTTTTATCATTTAATAGATTTAAAACTAGAACGACAGTGATGCATGTAGATTAGGGTTTCTGGAGGGAAAAGGGTTCCCACTCTTAACCCCTATCTCGACATGGAACTCCGTTCATATCTAGCCTTTACCAAAATAATTGTTAATCTAATATCTAATCGTGGTCGCGGTTATCAATGAATTGATAGCGCGCCCAATTAGGATGTTAACTATTCTTTTGATAAAGTTTATAAACTTTATAGGACTTAAAAAGAGTTTAAGGATCTTCATCATCTATTAACCTATCCTAATCCCATGAACCCTAACAAGCTAAGAATTACTCGCGCATGTTGGGAGAAGAAGAGATGGAGAGAGAAATCATATTAAAACTACAAAGAGATAGAATAAGAAAACTATTACCTTTATTAATCAACTAAATTCATTTACACTTTGTTCCCTTAGAAAATGATTACAAAATACTAGTTTACTTCTCGATCTCTTCTAAGGAGGTAGATGAACAGTTGATGATCAGCCTGGATGCGTGAGCCTGTCGTGGACTTCGTGATCTCTTCAGCTTGATAATTTTTCCAAGAGGCTCTCGGTCCTTATTTATACTCACAGAGTCGGAACCCTAGTTTCCTAATATGGTAACTAGTTGTTACGATTCTAACCAAAAAATCCAGAATCCCAACTCCCTTAAAGTGCGGCGGAACCGCGGCCGTTGGATGGGTTTGACCGCGGATCCGCGGTCTTATGGTGGGATCTTGGCCTTAAATTTCTGGGGCTTCATCTATGTAGCTCTTGGTGATCTTTTGAATATTTAGACTTTGAAAATCTTCTCTATATTTCTGCCAGAATTGGTTTCTTCAATTTACTTGAATATCTTCGGCAGATTTGATCTCGCTAACTCGAATTTTCTTGATTTTAGTCATGATATAATTTCTGCACAATTATCTCAATAAATGATATTAGTAGAATTTGATTTTATTGACATATTATCTTAACCATTTGTCATGATATTTTAGTTTTAAGAATTAGTCAAAGGTATTTAATAAGGTAAGCATATTTAAATGGGTCAAATGTTACATGGATATTATATGCTTACTTTTTGCTACATAATGTTAATTATAATATATAAACACATGAAAATAGTATTTTAGCAGATAAACCTTCATATGTGTCATATTTATAATAAACACCTTTTATTATATAGAAATAGTAGGAAAAATGTCATATTAAATGTGCAGTTTTATCTACTGAACACTTGCCTATCTAAGGTAGACAACTTAACAACGGTGTTATCAATACGGTAATCGTGTTTGAAAAAGACACAAATTCTGCCGCCCATGTGCAGCGGTTACCGATAACATCAAAACCATCAGGACTTCAATTTACTTTTCTAATTGTCTGACTTAAACTGAGTCTCATTAATAAACTGACTTGAATATAATTCAAGTACAATCTACAATCTACAATTTACAATCTGCAATCTGCAATATTACAATTCAACATGAATCCATTCAAATCTATATTTATCGAACCGAACCATGGATATACTTCCATTTACATGATTCTTCAGTTACATCCATGATTCTACTGTTACATCCATTTACTGATATCATGGTTTCGGTAAGTCATCCAATTATACAATCTATACAGTGTACAGTACAAGACAATACAATACAACTATACAAACAAGACATCTCGGGGTTTAAGGGGTAGATTGGTACGGAAGGTGTTAGAAGTGGCACGAGACGTTAAGATTAAGACACCTAACCTATATTCCGTTGCTGTTGTACCGTGGCCCAACGGTTCCTTGTACATTCCGTTTGCTCTAGTCTCTAGCATATAGAGACTCCTCTCGTATACACCGGTATCCTTCTGTACCAAGCTACAAACAACAGCGTTAACACCACATTATAACAATATAATATAACTTTAAAAGCTACCTTCTTATTCTGTCTATTCTATTTCTTCCTTATCTTTGGGACTTACCGAGCGATCTGTTCGCTGACGACATTCTCTTCTTTCTTCTTTGAATGTCGTCAGGTGATCTGGACACGTCAGAGATCGAGCCCAGCGCTGAAGACTTGGACCATTTCGTTAAAGACCCAGAACTTTAGTTCGTTGTACACTTTTATTTCAGTACTTTCCATTTCTGTTATGCCACTGTTTAGGCATTGCTTTCATTCAGTTGTATTTACTTTTCTATGCATTGTACAGAAAGAATGTGAATAAATAAAGTTGCTGTTTTACTATACTTTTTGTCTCCTGTGTACATTTATTTTATATTGCTTAGTTACGCTTAGCGTATTTACTTCAGAGTAAATACGTAGTGGTCTCGTCACGTCCCCTTCGCCGTATACTGGGAAGCGGGGCGTGACATCCTCGCTCGCCTTCGAGCTATCCACCGAGCTGAGCTTCCTCGGGTTCCCTGTTCAACCGAGAGCACGGAGCCCAAGCGTCGCCGTAACGGCTCCGTGTATCTCTCCAAAACGAGATCTCCGCCGCTCTACATCCTGCATCCCACGGTGGTGCGTCTCTTCATTAATAGGCATATCCTGCCATTAATAGACGTACCCCGCCATTAACATGAACATGACGCGGGGGCGTAATAGATGGTGAGAATCTCGCACCGGTTCGCTCCATACGACCGCTATATAAACCTTCTTTTCCAGACGACTCAGGTATCTCGAACTTATTCCAATACGCCGCTACCCTACTATTATTCCTCAGTACTTACTTGATTGTCGGAGGGTCCTACAGTGGTTTCCTACCCCGGGACTTTCCTTACAGGTAGCTCGGCGTCAACGACAACCAACAACCCATTGAGATCCACACGCTCAACCCTCATCTCAAATCTCAACAATTCAGCCTCGTTGGAAACAAGATCGACGGAGGACAACATCTAAGAGAGATTCCGACCTCCATCAGTGGGCACCATCTGTAGGAAGCTACTTCTTTTCCCACCCAAGAAAGTTGATCTTCTGCCCTCGGTATAATGGCCAGTGATCCTCATCATGGAGATCCCAGCATGAGCCACCTCGCCCTCCACAACAGAGGCGGGGTTGGTCCTACTCCACCCAACGTTAACAATGCCTTATCAGCGCGAATCGACAGGCTCACGACGATGGTGGACGCGCTCGCTCGTGTTCAAACGGCCGGCCACGCCCGCTAAACCGCTGTCCCTACCCTTTAGAACAATGGTGTGCGTGGGACGACGGAGGGGCGCGTTCTGCCCCTCGACCTCGCTCATGCCCATCTCGATGTTACCGAACACCGGTGTGCCTATTCCGGCAGTCATGACCCACATATGAGGAATGATTCCATGACTCGTTGGGCGCTGGATAGTTTGACACCAAGATCTCAAGAGAGACCGGGCTATCGCTTCGACACCTGCCATGCTCTCTCGCCCCTTGAAGAGACGTCATTCAGGTCGCCTGATTCCAGGCAAGACTGACGTCACCACACTCATCGAGACCGCGCACTTGGAGAACGTCGAGGCCAGCCGCGAAGGGTCCACCCCGAGAATCTGAGGAACGTGATAAAGCGAAGCCAAAACCGCTCCATCGCGCAAGCCCGGAGCAGAGATAGTAGGCACTCCGACTGTGGAAAATCCTCGGGGTACCAACAGCGAATCGAGGTCCTCAAGAAGAAAATTGAGGATATATGGCTCGCCGCCCGTTCGATCGGAGGAGTGGCAAAGTACTCTGCAGATTCTCTCACGAGGCCTTTCACGGAGCAGTTACTAGGTGAGCGGGTCTCATCTCGGAACAAACCGCCTAAGGTGGCCCTCTTCGACGGGAAGTCTGACCCAAAAGACCACTTGGATGTACTTACAACGGGCATGAGCTTCTAAGACAACTCAGATGCAGCTCAGTGCCGGGACTTCCCCACCACCCTCATTCGGGTAGGCCGGGATTGGTTCCGTGGACTTGCGCCACGCTCAATCTCGACCTTTGACGAGCTGGCGACTCAATTCTTCGGTTATTTCGTCAGTAATCGACGACAGAAAAGGACGGTCGACTACCTATTTACCATCAAGAGTGAAGACATGGAATCCTTCAAGGGTTACGTCACCCGCTTCTATAATGCCCTCCTGAAAGTCCTTGAGTACCGCGACGAAACGGTTATCACCGCCTTGAGGTCGGGTCTTAGGCACAAAGAGTGGTTCCACTCTTTTGCATTGGCGCAACCTAGGACCATGGCCAAAGTAAAAGCCTGGACTGAGTGAGAAATCCAACTCGAGTCGGAAGTAAACGCCAACTAACCCTGCGGCGACCGAATGGACCGAAAAAAATAGGACAGAGAAAAGAAAAAGAAGGCCGACCGTCCAAAACCATATTCTCCGAGGTTTCATGAGTACATTCTCCTGAACGCCTCCCAGACCGAACTACTAGAGGAGGATAAGGGCGAGAGGTTTTTCAAACTCCTACCGGCTACTCAGAGGCTGGGAAAGTGACTCCGCCGCCTGTACTACACCTACTATTGGTCGCAGGGGCACTCGACCGAGAGCTGCAAACAACTCCGTGACTATATTGAGGAACTGATTTGCTCCGGTCACCTAGCGAAGTACCTACGAGACAAACGGCAGGCAGATCGGGAGCAAACAAACCAGCCCTCTCTTGGGGAATTGACGGTCGGGCAGATCATGGTTGTCTCCGTAGGTTCGACTCCGGGTAATGAGGACACCCGCCGCTTTCGGCTGGATATGACTTTAAGTGATCCGCCCTACAAGAAGCGTAAGAAGGATGATCCAATCACCTTCACCGATGAGAACCTTCATGGCATATCACTCTCGCACAATGATCCCATTATGATAGCAGCCCGGGTAAACCGATACGAGGTTCGGAGAATGTTGGTCGACTCGGGGAGCTCGGCGGATATCCTGTTTTACGACTGCTTCCAGCGTATAGGATTAAATCCATCCGACCTCCAATTGACCTCCTACGTGCTCTCCAAGTTCACAAACCATTCCGTCTTGGCCGATGGATCGATCACCCTCCCTCTCAACATAGGGGAAGCAGGCATAACGCGAACCATACCGGTGAACTTCCTCGTTGCCAAGATCCCGTCGTCCTATAACATCCTCTTAGGACACCCCACCCTAAACGCCCTCCAGTCTCGGATCTCGACTTATCACCTCGCGCTCAAGTTCCCTTTGGACAATTGGGGTAGGTCGAGCCTTCGGAGACCAGCAAACCGCCAAGGTCTGTCTCGCCTCAATGACTCCCGAGGAGAAAGTGGTTGACGGCTTCGAAGACGTGTACGATCCTCAGGAGTCTATGGACACACGCGATGACCAAAAAGAAATTCGAGGTGCCCCGGTGGAGGCTTTGGTAGAAGTTCCTCTCAGGAAGGGAGATGACGGCTGAACTGTCCAGATCGGATCACTCTTAACAGGGGCGCTCGGGACGACCTGATCTAGTTCCTCCGGGACAACTCTGATGTGCTCGTTTGGACCCTAGCAAACATGCCCGAGATTGACCCCAAGGTGATCTACCACAAGTTCGAGGTCGACTCAAAAGCTCGGCCCATCCGACAAAAAAAAAGAAGCTTCGCGCCAATAAAGCAAAAAGCGATAGAGGAGGAAGTGGATCGACTGCTCGCGGCTGGCTTCATCAAGAACCTGGACTACTCGGATTGGCTAGCAAATGTGGTCATGGTCAAAAAGGAAAATGGGAAATGGCGCATGTGCGTCGATTTCACTGATCTAAATAAGGCTCGCCCTAAAAACAACTACACACTCTCTCAGATAGATTAGTTAGTAGACCGCTCGGCCGGTCACGAGCTACTAAGCTTCATGGACGTCTTCTCCGGTTATAATCAGATCCAGATGAATCCGGCCGATGAAGAGCTAACTGCCTTCACCACCGATCGAGGAGTCTACTGCTGCAAGATAATTCCCTTCGTCCTTAAAAACGCTGTGGCAACATACTAGCGGATGGTCAACAAGCTGTTTAAACCACAAATTGGGAGAAATATGGAAGTCTACGTTGACGACATACTCGTGAAGTTCGTCTTATCAGCCGGGCACATTGCAGACCTTGGCGAGACATTCGACGTCTTGCGGAAGTATACGATGAAGATGAATCCAGCCAAATGTGTGTTCGGCGTCACATGCGGGAAATTCCTTGGATTTTCACCCACCGAGGAATCGAAGCGAACCCGGAGAAAATTAAGGCCATCATCGACATGGTAACACTCAAGAGCAATGTTGATATCATGCGACACACAGGTAGGGTGGTTGCTTTGAGTTGCCTCATGTCCAGATCTAGAGAAAAATGCATGCCTTTCTTCAAAGCCTTACGGAAGATTCCCAGATTCGAATGGTCTGAGAAATGCCAAATCGCTTTCGAACAGTTCAAGGCACACCTATCGACCCCCCTCCCCCCCGCTTCTCACCCGACCAGTTGAAGGGGACGAGCTGTTACTATATCTAGTCATTTCCGACCAGACTGTCAGCACTGTACTCGTCAGAGAATTCGAAGGAGTACAAATACCGGTCTACTACGTTAGCCATGTTTTCAAGGATGTAGAGGCCAGACGCCATAGAAAAAATATTCCTTGCGCTCTTCGTCACCTCCAGGATGTTGCGGCACTATTTCCAAGCACACACAATCATCGTCCTCATCGAACGACCCTTGGGGAATATCCTCAGTTTCCTCGAATTGTCTGGCTGCTTAGAGAAATGAATATGGGAGTTGTCTTAATTCGACATCAAGTACCGACCAAGACAAGCTATCAAAGTACATGCCCTAACCGATTTAGTGGCCGAATGCACCATTCCTAATAAAGAAGCACCAGTGTGGGGCCCTAACCCACGACCCTCAGTCGAGGAGACACTCGGCCCGATTTCGGACTGGGTGCTCTATGTGGACGGCTCCTCCACAGAGGAAGGGAGTGGGGCCTGTTCCCGTCAAAATTTTTGGCTCAGAACTTGTTGTTCCCTTATAAAAATAAAGGAAAACCCCCACGTGTTAAACACGTGCACCTACATGCAAAGCATGTAGATACTGCCTCAGATAGGATTAAATCCTATATTGGGCCGTCACGTGTTTCCCACGTGAGCGCCAGCGCCAGCCTATGTTAGGATTAAATCCTATAGTGGCGCCTCATGTGGAACACACGTGAGTGCCGGTGTGCAAAGCACATGAGTGACTATTTATAAAATAATTAAATTCTTAGGCGGCGTCCACGTGCATAGCACGTGAGCGTCAGCGCCCAAATTAAAAAGGGTAGAATTAAATTCTATATGGGGAATATTTCCCTAAAATCTGGGATATTCTCTGTTAAACAGAGCCGTTGGATCAAGGATTTAATGGTGATATTAAATCATCAAAGTGATAGAATTAAATTCTATTAGGGAAAAAATATCTCTCTGATCAAATATTCTCTGTTAAATAGAGAGCCGTTGGATCTTTGATCCAACGGTTATTTAAAATTATCTAATGATAGAATTAAATTCTATTTAGGAAATATTTTCCTTGATCTTTCTAATATGGAAAGATCTTTCCCTAACAGAGAATATTGGATTTAAAACCCAATAGTGATAAAATATCACCAATTAAATTATCTGATAGAATAAAATTCTGTCTTAGGAAAATATTTTCCTAATCTTGTTAAACTAACAAGATATCCATATAACAGAATTAAATTCTATTTTAGGAAAATATTTTCCAAATCTTGTTAAACTAACAAGATATTCATATAACAGAATTAAATTCTATATTAAGAAAATATATTCATAATCTTGTTAAACTAACAAGATATTCATATGATATAATAAAATTCTATTTTAGGAAAATATTTCCTAATCTTGTTAAACAAACAAGAAATCTTCTTTGTTAAACAGTGAGCTTTTGGATTAAAAATCTAACGGTGAATAAAATTCACCGGTTGATCTTAAAGATCAATTGGATTGATTATGAAATCAATCATGATCTCTCAATGAGAGATTTTCTTAACAAATTGATTCTTTTTTCTCTCCTATAAATAGGAGCAAAGAGATGGAAAAGAAGGAGGAGGACTCGATATAAAAAAGAGGAGACCATCCCATAAGCTTCCGTAAAAAATATACAGAAGGCTCCCAAAAGCTCCCACAAAATAACAGAGAATTTAATTCTCAAACAAGATCTTCTTCCTAAAAACCCTAGGTAAAGAAAATATCGAGATCAAAACATTTCCTTTACCTATCATATCATATATAAGGGTTTAAGCTTTCTCAAAGAACTGAGTTCTTTCTATGGATCTTAGATCCGCAAGACAAATTTTCCGCAAGACAACTGAGAATTTAATTCTCATCGGGAAGATCTTATTCTTAAGAATCAAAATTTCAGGGAAGAACAAAATTGAAAAGAAAGAAGATAGAGTTCATAATACTCCAGGAACTTAGTTCCTTCAAATCAAGAACTTAGTTCTTTAAAGAACCCGATCCAAGATCCTCAAAATAGTGATCTTGGTGATCCTTAATGGTCAAAACACCATTAAAAGAGATTTAACCTCTCTGAAAACATGAACATGGAAAATATGGAGTTTATAATACTCCAGGAATTTAGTTCTTTCAAATCAAGAACTTAGTTCTTAAAGAACATGATCCCAGATCCTCAAAATAATGATCTTGGTGATCGTTAATGGTCAAAATACCATTAATAGAGATTATGTTCTCTAAAAACATCAACAGAAATCAAATCTCTAAAAGAACTCAGCGCCTCATGTGAAAAGCACGTGAGCGCTCAAGGTCAAGTTACAAAGCGCCTCACGTGAAACGCACGTGAGCGCCTAAAAAAGTTAGTGTTTAGCACTAGTGCAGCGCCTCATGTGAAACACACGTGGGCGCCACAAAAATCTAGTGCTTAGAACAAGTGCAGCGTCTCACGTGAAACACACGTGGGGGCTACAAAAAACTAGTGCTTAGTACTATTTTAGCGACACACGTGGGGGCTACAAAAAACATTCGTGAGTGCTGTATAACTGAGTGCTTAGCACTACTGGGTAGTATAGAAACCAAGTCTTAGCCCAAATTGGCTAAGTTTCCTGAGATTAAATCTTTTTGATTCTTTAAGCGAGCCCATATGCTCGTGATTTCCAAACTGATCCCAGTCTCAAACATGTCTAATGATCTCTTATTGATGATATCAAAATGATATTCATCCAATATCTCTTAAGGTAATCTTAGTTTCAAATAAGTCTAATAATTCTTAGATGATCCACCATGATCTTTTCCCTCAAATATGGGATTTGGTTTAATGGTATATATAACGACTCTGAATTTGCTGTACGGAATTTTCCAGTTTAATGTACAGAATGAGTTATACAGATACTAGTTTATGTCTGCCACGTCTCTATCCCCGTACACTGGGAAGCGGGGCGTGACAAATCTGTTCACCGCCGAAAGACCGGACCGAGACGTTGGGACGTCTGGCCTGAATTTTGGGGGCAGATGCTATTTGGACTTCTCCATCCACCTCTCTGAAAATACCAAGTTGATTTATGGCACCATATATCGAAGGTTTATTTGTTTTGGTTGCCCGTGGATTGTATACGGAGACTAGTTTATTTGTCGCCCGTAGGGCGCAGATTAGTCCAAATCCGTATATTTGAGATTTGGGTTAAGGATTTGCTTGACGGGGTCTACATCGATGGCTTGGTTTGCCAACAGGAATGAACTTAGGACGCATTTCTCACATTTGTGAGGTCTATTCGTTCATAGGATATTTGAGTTTGATCTAAGGATCGTTAGTCATATTTGAGACTAAAATCAACTTAGAAACAAATGAGCATATGGGCTCAATTATTTTAGTTTAAGGACATCACGGTCCATTATCACCGTGTTTGGGGCGACGCGCTAGTTTAGGGATATCTCAGTCCAACATTCCCGTTTTGGGGACGAATGTTAGTTTAAGGACATTTCGGTCCAACATTCCCGTTTTGGGGACGAATGCTAGTTTAAGGATATTTCGGTCCAACATTCATCTTGCATGCACGTGTATTTGTTACGTAACGGAGTGAATAATGGTGATATGGAATGCACCCAATTTGCGTTGCGATCTGATTTGAAGTGTGCACGTCAATTTGGAAGTGCATGTGGGATGGAAGGAGTTGTTGGTTGTCGGGACCCGCCACCTCTCTGAAGACGTCGAGGAATTACAACGACATATATCAGAGGTGTGGAGAGATGTACTGTCATGCCCTGCTTCCCAGTGTACGGAAACGGTGACGTGGCGGGCCGCAATGTATTTTCTAAGAAATAAATACGTTAAGCTTAATTAAGCAATATATGTAAAATGCACAAGAATGACAAGAGATATAAAATAAACAAACAACAACTTTTATTTACATTCATTTTACATACAGCTGTTTGGAAATGAAAAGATACAATGATATAAACAGTGCCTAAACAGTGGCATACAAACTGAAAGTAAATACAAGGAGAGCTAGAAGTCTGGCTGGGCAGTGAGCTGGTCCAAATCCTCCTTGCTAGGCTCGATCTCTTCATTGGCCGGTCCTCCTGACTTACATTCCAAAGAAAGAAATAGAAAGAATGTCGTCAGTGAACTAGCGCTCGGTAAGTCCCAAAAGAAGGAATGGAATAGAACAAGTAATGTTAAATAAAACTGTAAAGTAATACAGGTATATGATTGTTATTCTAACGTAGTTGTTTGTAACTTGGTACAGAAGATATTTGTGTATACAAGAGGAGTCCATCTTACCCCGTGGACTATGGTAACATGTAGTACTAGGCCCCGTCAAAATCCACGGGATAACGACACGAGAGTTCATGTAGGTGTCTTTTAAGTGACCATCTTGTGCCACGTTAATACGTTCCGTACCAATCTACCCCGTTATCTCCGCGTAATGTGTTTTATAGAGTCCTTTGTTGTAAAACTTGTCTTTTGTTGGTATCTTGATGGTATTTTGGTGAAACTTGTAATTCTTTCATTTAAAAAAATGTAAATTTAGTATATTTTGAAAATATATGGATTTGTATATTTTATATGATTATTAAAAATTAAATTTTATTTAAATAAAAAAATGCGTTTTTCTTAAAATCCATATTTAAACCTTTCGGGACCGAATATTCTGTGAGGAGGTCTGCATCTCGCTCTACTAACCCAAGGATATGTGATAATCTGCACCATCCAATAATGGGTCCTCTAAAGAAGGTTGTAGAGGCATATTCGCAAAGCAATTAAGAATACTGTTTTAAAAGAAAACCGTTTTAAAGTGAGTGGTATTTTAATGTAATATTTTCTTTGCAACCAAAATTCACACAAAGGCATCGTGCTATGGAACAAGAGTGTATGTGAGGGGTAGGTCATTTTCCCATGAAGTTTTCCTAAGTTATGTTTAAGCGATACTAAAAAAGGTGATATTTAAAGTTCGTGGTATTTTAATGAAAAACTTAAGTTAAAGTTATTTTGCATGGAATTCTAGGTTAAGATCAATCTAGAGGATTTGTCGTACATTATGATGCGTCTGGTAAGGGATTATGATATGTTCTACATCAGCATATAAAAGTTATGGCTTTCGCATCAAGACAGCTAAAAGTACATGAGCGCAACTATCCAACACATGATCTGGAGTTGGCAGCCGTTATCTTTGCGCTTAAGATTTGGTGCCACTATCTTCTGGGAGAACGAGTGGATATATTCACTGATCACAAGAGTCTAAAGTATGTATTTACTCAGAAGAAATTGAATATGCGGTAGAGAAGATGGCTAGAACTCATGGCGGACTTCGACATCAACCTATAATATCATCCTGAGAAGGTGAATGTAGTTCCTGATGCACTTAGCCGCCAGCCATTAGCAATGAATCTCACCGCTCAGTGGAAGCTACAGCAGGAATTGCACAGATTGGTGATCAAAGTTGTTATGCCAGGTAACATTTCGTATTTGATGAACTTACAAGTCCAGTCCACTCTTGTCAATCAGATCAAAGCAGCTCAAGCAAATGATGCAAACCTACAAAAGATCTGAGAACAAGTAGAAAGTGGATTTCGAACTGACTTCATCATCCACAAAGATGGATCCTTGCGATATGGAACTCGATTATGTATACCAAATGGTCCAGTTCGAGAAAAGTTGATGAAAGAAGTTCACAACTCTCCTTACTCTGTATACCCCGGTGGTATAAAAATGTATAAGGATCTACGGAAATACTACTGGTGGTATGGAATGAAGCGTGAAGTAGCCAGAAGTATAACCAAGTGTTTGGTGTGTCAGCAAGTGAAGCCTGAACATCACAGAACTGCCAGTCTACTTCAGCCGTTGCCAATCCCAGAATGGAAATTGCAGCACATTACCATGGACTTCGTGACTGCCCTCCCTTGTAGCACGAAGGATAACGAGACAGTATGGGTTATTGTGGATCGACTCACTAAGTCGGCTCACTTTATTCCATTTCGAGTTGACCAATCTACCGAGACGTTAGCAAAGAAGTACACGGAGGTAAGCATAATCTAAAGTAAGATTTAAACCATCAAAGTGTACTATACTGGATACCCATGAAACTCATGCAGGAGATCATGAGATTACATGAAGTACCGGTTTGCATCATCTCCGATCGTGACACCAGGTTCCGATCATAATTTTGACAGAGTCTACAAACTAGCCTGGGAACGAGTCTGAACTTCAACACGGCTTACCATCCATAAACGGATGGACAGTCCGAGCGAACAATTCAGATTTTAGAAGACATGCTAAGAGCTTGTATGTTAGACTTCGGAGGTTCGTGGAAAGATTATCTACACCTTGTGGAGTTTTCATACAACAACAGCTACCAGGTGAGCATTGGAATGGCACCATTTGTAGCACTCTACGGACGGAAGTGTCGTTCACCGCTAAGTTGGAACGACATCGGTGATCATGAACTCCTTGGACCAGAGATGATCGTGGAAATTGTGGACGTAGTTCGCACGATCAGGGAAAGAATGAGCATAGCCCAAGACCGACAGAAGTATTGGGCAGATGCAAAGCGGCGACATCTGGAGTTCCAACCTGGAGACCATGTTTTCTTAAAGATCTCTCCAAACAGAGGAGTGATCCTCTTTGGTAAGAGGGGTAAGCTAAGTCCGAGATATATAGGACCGTTCGACATTCTCGAACGAGTCGGAGAAGTGGCATACCGTTTAGCACTTCCACCCTCATTGGAAGGAGTGCAAAAAGTGTTCCACATATCCCAGCTATGAAGATATATGAGCGACCCCAGCCATATCCTTGATCACTCAGAGCTCACAGTCCAGACTGACCTGACTTGCGAGCAACAACCCGTTGAGATTCTGGATTGAAAGGTGAAGACACTGGGGAACAAGGAAGTAAACTTGGTCCGAGTGATGTGGAGAAAAGATTCACCAGGAGAATCAACGTGGGAACGAGAAGAAGTCATGCATGCAAGATACCCTCACTTATTTGTAAATTAGTCCCTATGTAAATGTAAATTTCGAGGACGAAATTTTTATAAGGGTAGAATGTAACGACTCTGAATTTACTGTATGAATTTTTACGGAATTTTCCAGTTTTATGTACAGAAAATGAGTTATACAGCATGAGATGGAGTTATAAGTTAATTTTGTTAAATAACAGCAAGAAGCTACTTGTAGCTCACTGGTAAAGCCTTGCATTGCTGTGACGTAACCTCTATGTTCGAATACCTTCAGACACATTATTTACTGAATTTTTTCTTTTAAATTTTTGGAAGCCTGAAAGTTTACACGTACATTACACATAAAAATGAAAAGTCAGAAAAATCAAACACGTGCAAAAGGATTTAAACACTGAGTTGTACACGTGGCACGAATCCAGAGGCACGAAGCCCTAGATCGGCCGGCGGAAACTCCATTTAGGCCGGTATCGACGGGTGAACCGTGGCAAATGATGCCCGGGCTTTGCACACTTGACTCTTTCCCTACCCCTACCTCCCCTGCACTGTTTGATTTCCCTGCAATCAAACAGAGACCCTTCATTTCACCATTTATCATCTTTTTAATGCATTTTAATTCCAAAAACCTAATTCTACACTATAAATACCATCCTACCCTTTGGCTCAATATCATTCTGAAATTTCTAGCCAAAACTCTCAAAAATTCTCTAAGTACAAGTGGAGTAAAGAGGGGTTAGCAAGCGGTCAACTTCCGGCGAAGGATCGAAGCTATTCCGGCGCTCCCGCGACGCCACGACGACAACCCTCTCTTCTTATATCTCTCTTTAAGCCTCCTAACTTGTAAGTCCCTTCCAATCTTCTTTTCTCTTCTTTAAAAATCCATTTTTAAAACGAATATCGGTAAGTGGAGTTAATACCGATATCTATTTGCTAAACACTAAAAACTCCTCTTTTTCTTACATATTGTTCATCCAAATTTTACACAATAATTGTAATCTTAATTATAAGTGTTTAGAATAAATTTTAACCTAGAATTTCATGCAAAATAACTTTAACTTAAGTTTTTCATTAAAATACAATGAACTTTAAATATCACTCTTTTAGTATCGCTTAAACATACCTTAGGAAAACTTCACGGGGTAACGACCTACCCCTCACATACACTCTTGTTCCATAGCATGATACCTTTGTTTGAATTTTGGTTACGAAGAAAATATTACATTAAAATATCACTCACTTTAAAACGGTTTTCTTTTAAAACAGTATTCTTAATTCCTTTGCGAATATATCTCTACAACCCTCTTTAGAGGACCACTATTGAATGGTGCAGATAATCGCACATTCTTGGGCTAGTGGAGCGAGATGCAGACCTCCTCCTGGAACATTCGGTCTCGAAAGGTTTTAAATACGGTTTTTAAGAAAAACGCATTTTTCTACTTAAATAAAATTTAATTTTTAATAATTATATAAAATTTACAAATCTATATATTTTCAAAATATAATAAATTTACATTTTTTTAAATGAAAGAATTACAAGTTTCACCAAAATACTATCAAGATACCAACAAAAGACGAGTTTTACAATAAAATACCATGAACTTTCCAAGCTATGTAATTATTACTAAAATACCTCAAATCCTTAAAATTCACATCCATGAAAACCCTAAATAATATAAATAACTTCTTGAGGTTTATTTTTAATTTTATTAAAAATATTTTTCATAAAACCCTCTCGAGTTATATAAAACAGTATTTAAGGACTTTAGTAAATATAGGTTTAAGCGGGATCAATTCTCTTGAGCCCCAGAGAGCAAGAGAAAGTGAATGCTTGCCTATTTAAAGTAGAAAATATAACAGAGTTATCAATGGTAATTTTCTTAAAAAAGACACAAATCCTGCTGTCTATGTGCAGCAGTTACTGATGACTCCCGAACCTAATTTAAGATTCAAATCAGTTATAAGTGTCTGACTCAAATCTGAGTCTATCCAAATCTGAATCTAAAATCAAACCTGAATACTTGAACATGAACCTGAATACCCGTATTCAAACACCAATATCAACATGAATACTTGATTTGACTTGACCGAGCCATAGTTATATCTTGACCTGACTGTTTGAATACATGATTACATCCTGAACCTGATTACTTGAACAATTTGTATCCATGGTCTCGGCAAGACTTGTAAATATAACTCTATACAATACATTACGTGGGGATAACGGGGTAGATTGGTATGGAACGTATTAACGTGGCACGAGATGGTCACTTAAAAGACACCTATATAAACTCTCGTGCTGTTGTCTTATGGATTTTGACGGGGCCTTGTACTATATGTTACCATAGTCCACGGGGTAAGATGGACTTCTCTCGTATACACAAATATCTTTTGTACCAAGGCACAAACAACTACGTTAGAATAACAATCATATACCTGTACAACTTTACAGTTTCATTTAACATTGCTTGTTCTATTCCGTTCCTTCTTTTCGGACTTATCGAGCGCTAGTTCGCTGACGACATACCTTCTACTTCTTTCTTTGGAATGTTCGTCAGGAAGACCGGCCACTGAAGAGATCGAGACTAGCCAGGAGGATTTGGACCAGCTCACTGCCCTGCCAGACTTCTAGCTCTTCTTGTATTTACTTTCAGTTTGTATGCCACTGTTTAGGCACTGTTTATATCATTGTATCTTTTCATTTCCAAACAGTTGTATGTAAAGTGAATGCAAATAAAAGTCGTTTGTTTATTCTACATCTCTTGTCATTCTTGTGCATTTTTACATATATTGCTTAATTACGCTTAACGTATTTATTTCTTAGTAAATACGTTGTGGCTCGCCACGTCACCGTTTCCGTACACTGGGAAGCGGGACGTGACAATACATCTCTCCACACCTCTGATATATGTCATTGTAATTCCTCAACGTTTTCAGAGAGGTGGCGGGTCCCGACAACCAATAACTCCTTCCATCCCACATGCACTTCCAAATTGACGTGCACACTTCAAATCAGACCATACCCTAATTGGGTGCATTCCATATCACCATTGTTCACTCTGTCACATAACAAGATAAATGTTGGACCGAAATGTCCTTAAACTAAAATTCTCCTCAAAACGGGAATGTTGGACCGAAATGTCCTTAAACTAACATTCTCCCCAAAACGGGAATGTTGGACCGAAGTGTCCCTAAACTAGCGCGTCGCCCCAAACACGGTGATAATGGACCGTGATGTTCTTAAACTAAAATAATTGAGCCCATATGCTCATTTGTTTCTAAGTTGATTTAGTCTCAAATATGACTAACGATCCTTAGATCAAACTCAAATATCCTATGAACGGATAGACCTCACAAATGTAAGAAATGCGTCCTAAGTTTATTCCCGTTGGTAAACCAAGCTATCAACATGTACCCAATCAAGTAAATCCTTTATCCAAACCCAAATCTCAAATATACGGATTTAGAATAATCTGCGCCCTACAGGAGACGACATAAACCAGTCTTCGTATACAATCCACGGGCAACCAAAACAAACAAAAACACACACAACACGAAGTGAACTGCCGGAACAGAAGAAAGTGGTTATCACAATGCGATAACGTAATTATCTGTAAGTGCTGGCGCCTGCAGGGAAGAGCGTATCCACAATCAAAAACCCCTCATAAATGAGGGGGTATCTGATGAAGTCTGCTACAATGGTCGCATGTGTCCAAACCTCCGATATATGGTGTCATAAATCAACTTGGTATCTTCGGAGAGGTGGATGGAGAAATCCAAATAGCATCTGCCCCTAAAATTCAGGCCAGACGTCCCAACGTCTCGGTCCGGTCTTTCGACGGTAAACAGATTTGTCACGCCCCGCTTCCCAGTGTACGGAGACGGAGATGTAGCAGACACGCGATGTATTTACTAAGAAATAAATACGTTAAGCATAATTAAGCAATATATGTATACAATGCACAAGAATTGACCAGAGATATAAAATGAACAACAACTTTTATTAACATTTTTCTTTACAATACAACTGCTTTGAAAGGGAAAGTACAATGATATAAAGCAATGCCTAAACAGTGGCATACCAAATGAAAAGTAAGTACAAGAAACTAGAAGTCCTGCTGGGAAGTGAGCTGGTCCACGTCCTCCTGGATAGGCTCTATCTCGAGAGAGTCCTGTCCTCATGACAAATATTCCAAAGAAAGAAATAGACAGAAATGTCGTCAGCGAATTGGCGCCCGATAAGTCCCAAAAGAAAGAAAAGGAATATAGAAAGCAATGAGAATTTAACCGGTAGGATGTACAAGTGTAAGGTTGCTATTCTATCGTAGTTGTTTGTATCTTGGTACAGAAGGTATTTGTGTATACGAGAGAAGTCCATCTTACCCCGTGGACTATGGTAACATGCAGTAGAAGGCCCCGTCAAAACCCACGGGACAACGACACGAGAGTTCATGTAGGTGTCTTTTAGTGATCGTCTCGTGCCACGCTATACATTCCGTACCAATTTACCCCGTTAACCCCGTAATGTATCGTATAGATTATATAGCTTGCCGAGACCATGGATACAAGTTGTTCAAGTTGTTAGATTCAGAATGTAAGCTTGTAGTCATGTCAAGTTATAGCCATGGTTCGGTCAAGTCAAGTCTAGTATTCAGGTTTGATATTCAGGTTCATATTCAAGTATACATGTTAGAGTTTGGATTCATGTTTGAATTGAATTCTGGTTTGAGTTGAATTCAAGTTTAATTTAGACTCAGACTTGAGTCAAATACTTATAACTGATTTAGATCCTGAATTATGTTCGGAAGTTATCGGTAACTGCTGTATATGGACGGTAGGATTTGTGTCTTTTTCCAAAACAATTACCATTGATAACACCGTTAAATTTTCTTTCCTAAATAGGAAAGCACCCACTTTCTCCAGCTCCCTGGGACTCAAGAGAATTGATCCCGCTTAACCCTATATTTACTAAAATCCTTAACAGTGTTTTATATAGCTCGAGGGGGTTTTATGAAAAATATTTTTAATATATAGTTTCAAAATAATCTCGAGAAGTTATTTATATTATTTAGGGTTTTCATGGATGTAAATTTTAAAGGTTTAAGGTATTTTAGTGATAATTATCTTAGCTTGAATAGTTCATGGTATTTTACTGTAATCTTGTCTTATATTGATATCTTGAAGGTATTTTAGTGAACTTGTAAACTTTCATCTTTAGAAAAAAATGTAAGTTTGTTATATTTTGAAAATATATGAATTCGTAATATTTATATAGTTATAAAAATTAAATTGATTAAATAGTAAACTGCATTTTTCTTAAAACCATATTTAAAAACCTTTCGAGACCGAATGCTCCGTGAGGAGGTCTGCATCTCGCTCTACTGGCTCAAGGATATGCGATAATCCGTACTATCCAATAGTGGGTCCCCTAAAAAGGGTTATAGAGGCTTATTTGCAAAGGAATTTTAAAATACAATTCCAAAGAAAACCATTTTTATAGTATATGGTATTTTAATGAAATATTATGTTCGTAACTAAAAATACGTTCGAAGAGTATCGTGCTATGGAACCATGTGTGGTTGTGAGGGGTAGGTCATTACCCCGTGAAGTTTTCTAAAGGTATGTTTAAACAAAGGAATATAAGATGATATATCTAAAGTTCATGGTATTTTAATGTAAAACTTAAATTAAAGTTATGTTTCATGATATTTTTGAGTGAAAGTTGGTTCTAAACATTAGTTTTATGTTAAAAAGCAAGGTGTAGAAATATGAATGAGCAATGCTAAAAAAAGTGTAATTTCTAGGATTTAGAATAGAATTTTTATCGGTATTAACTCCACTTATCGACATATTTTGAAAAAAGAACTTTTCAAGGAAGGAAAAGAGGAATTGGAAGGGACTTACTAGCTAGTTATCCTATGAAAAGGTAGAAGAGGGAGTGTTGAACTTGTGGCGTTGCGGGATCGACGGAACTTGCTTCGATTCTCGCTGGAAGTTGATCTCTTACTAACTCCACTTATACTTAGAAAACTTTGAGAATTTTGGCTATAATTTTCAGAATGAGGAATGGCTAGAGTATAGGATAATATTTATAGTATGGAATTAGGGTTTTGGAATTACAAAGATGAATTAAAATGCATTAAAAAGATAATAAATGGGGAATTGAGGGGTTTCTATTTGATTGCAGAGTAATAAAACAGTGCAGGGGAGTTAAGGGTGGGCCAAGAATCGAGTGTGCAAAGCCCGAGCCTCATTGCCTACGGTTCACCTGTTCCCGCCGGTTTTTAGTGAGTTTCGGCCGATCGATTTGTAGGGTTAAGTTTCTGGATTCTTGCCACGTGTACTCGTTTGTATTTAAACCCTTTTCTACATGTTTATTTTTTTATACTTTTCATTTTTATGTGCATTGCATGTGTAAACTTTTGGGCTTCCAAAAGGTTTAAAAAATAAAATCAGAAAAAATAATGGGTCTGATAGGATTCGAACACAGGGGTTATGTCACAGCAGTGCAAGGGTTTTACCAGTGAGCTACAAATTGTTTCTTGTTGTTCTTAAACAAAAAATAACTTATAAATTATACTCAGACTTGTAAACTCCTTTCTGTACATTAAACTAAACAATTTTGTACAGTAAATTCAGAGTCGTTACATTTTACCCTCCTTATAAAAATTTCATCCTCGAAATTACAATTACATAAGGACTAATTTATAAATAAGTGAGGATATCTTGCACGCATGTCATCTTCTCATTCCCAAGTTGATTCTCCTGGTGAATCTTTTCTCCACATCACTCGGACCAAGTTTACTTTCTTGTTCCGCAGTATCTTCACCTTTCTGTCCAGAATCTCAACGGGTTGTTGCTCGTAAGTCAGGTCAGTCTGTACAATGAGTTCGGAGTGATCAAGAATGTGGTTGGGGTCGCTCACATATCTTCGGAGCTGGAATATGTGGAATACGTTGTGCACTCCTTCCAATGAGGATGGTAGTGCTAAACGGTATGCCACTTCTCCGACTCGTTCGTGAATGTCGAATGGTCCTATATATCTCGGACTGAGCTTACCCCTCTTGCCAAAACGGACCACTCCTCGGTTTGGAGAGATCTTTAAGAAAATATGATCTCCAGGTTGGAACTCCAAGTGTCGACGCTTTGCATCAGCTCAATATTTCTGTCGGTCTTGGGCTATGCGCATTCTTTTCCTGATCATGCGAACTACGTCTACAGTTGCCACAATCATCTCTGGTCCTAGAAGTTCACGATTTCCAACGTCGTCCCAACTTAGTGGTGAACGGCACTTTCTTCCGTAGAGTGCTGCAAATGGTGCCATTTTAATACTCGCCTGATAGCTGTTGTTGTATGAAAACTCCACAAGGTGTAGGTGATCTTCCCACGAACCTCCGAAGTCTAACATACAAGCTCTTATCATGTCTTCCAGAATCTGAATTTTCCACTCGGACTGTCCATCCATTTGTGGATGATAAACCATGTTAAAGTTCAGACTCGTTCCCAGGCTAGCTTGCAGACTCTGCCAAAACTGTGATCAGAATCTAGTGTCACGATCGGAGACGATGCAAACTGGTACTTTATGTAATCTCACAATCTCCTGCATGAGTTAATGTGTATAAAAAATAGTAAAATCTTACTTTAGATTCTTGCTTACCTCCATGTACTTCTTTGCTAACGTTTCGGTAGATTGGCCAACTCGAAAGGGAATAAAGTGAGCCGACTTAGTGAGTCGATCCACAATAACCCATACTGCGTCGTTACCCTTCGTGCTGCGAGGAAGGGCAGTCACGAAGTCCATCGTAATGTGCTGCCATTTCCATTCTGGAATTGGTAACGGCTGAAGTAGACCAGTGGTTCTATATTGTTTAGCTTTTACTTACTGACACACCAAACACTTGGCTACGCTTCTGGCTACTTCACGCTTCATTCCATACCACCAATAGTGTTGCCGTAGATCTTTGTACATTTTGGTACCACCGGGATGTACTGAGTATGGTGAGCTGTGAGCTTTTTTCATCAATTGTAACACCCGAGTTTATTTATACCAATTCCAGTTTCCATATTTTTACCTATCCATGGTCTTTCTTGATTTAGCGTGTTTGGGTGTGAATGGTATTTTTACATATTACTTTGTATTCGACCCGACCCGCTCGCTTGAACCTGGTTGACTCTTATTTATAGATTACCTTAACTTGTTGCATGGACTAGTGCATCTCATAATTTAGTATATACTAGTATTTTATCTAGTATCGCATCTGTTGCATATAACAATTTAAATCATGTAAAATAAATTAAAATTGCATTTCATGGCCTGCTTGATACCCCTAGCCCTGTGGTAGCGTCCTTACATCGTGTTCTCGTTCCGTTCAGTGAAACGGACGAGTTTGGACAGCTACGCGTATGTGCGTGCGTCTGTTCTTGGGGGTATGCTTTTCTGTTACATAATCCTTCATTTCAATTTTTGGAACTTGCTAATAATTTTTATATTTCAAATCCAAAATATTGGACCCGACCCGGGCGCAATTCTGAATTATTTTGTATCCCGCCAAATTCTAAATTATTTAAATATTTTTTAAATTCATTTAAACCTATTTCTTTATCTGCTAAAGCCAACTGCAGAATATATTCTATGATGAAAATCTTTTCTCCTCTTTTTCCCAACAAATGAATGATTCTTGAAAATATTAATCTTTTCTAAAAATTTTCTCAACCAACTTTTAATTCATTAGCCAATCAAAGATTCCCCTTCTCTGTGCCTGGGCCCCACGAGCGCCTTTCTCTCTTTCTCTTCCCTTTCTCTTTCTCTTTCTCCCCGCTAAAGACGAATTCATCTCTCCTCTCCCTACTCTCTCTCCTCTCGATCTCTCTCTTCCTCTCTATCCTCTCGCGAGCCATTCTCTCTCTCTCCACTCAGGATTCTCTCTCTCTCTCTCTCCTCTCACAAATCTTTCTCTCTCCCGTTTAATATATTTCTTCTCCCTCGTCACGAACCCATACTCAAAAACTTAGCCTCGCCTTCGCCGCTCCACCTCCACCGACCTTACCTCATCGTCCCCACCATCGTATCGCTCTCGTGACTGCCCTCTTCACCTCCTTCCTCTCCTCTCTTCATTCCGTCGATCCCCGAGGATCCACTGCACCCGACGAGGCCACCTGCTATAGACCCCCGCGAGCCCAACCTCGCCGGTGACTCGCCGTCGTCACCCTCGTCACCTCCTCACATCCCTCTCCACGTCCCGGCCCTACAAACCGCTACCACCTCCCTCTGCAAACCCCACGACCACAACTGCACCCTTGTAACCCACTGCCCTTCGCCGGAAAATTACCATGCCGGCAACCCTCGTCGTCGTCTCCCCGTGCCGACTCCCCTGAAATACCAGAACACCCTACCACAGTACGATCTTCTTCTTCTCCTTCTCTTCTTCACTTTCCCTATGCAAATTGTTCTTAACTGTTCGCTGTCGTTGTGTTTGCCGGAATCCGGCCGTGCCGTCGACGACCCCGACGAACCATCTTGGTTACCTGACCTGTGTGAGCCCACTGTGCGTTGTGTGGATTCGCTCCGTGTACCGTGCGCGCGTCGCGACTTTTACAGCCGACACGCGAGACGTTCCGTTTACCCGTTTCTTGATCCGTCGAGACAAGTGAAACTTGCTACATGCTATTCTTACTATTCTTATATTTATTTATCTAATTTCATATTAAATCTATCGATAGAATCTAAAGTTAAGAATTCCAAGTTAACAGTACGATGTTTCGTTTACATTTAGATTCAAAACTTGAAATCTACCAGTTGCATTTACTTTCCTAAACCTAATAACCACATTTATATATTTTAATCAGATTTTAACTATTGACATAGCCTATGGTACTCTTTCTATAGTTCTACTCTATCGGACACCCGTGTGCATTTTAACCTGTTTTAGTTATGATTGCATCATTGAACATATTATATATATATCATTGCATCCCTAAATTACTTAATACTTGTTAACATGATTTTAACATCCATAAATTGTCATACTGTATGCATGTAATGCTGAAACTACCTCTTAAACTCAAACCGATAACCGTACATCTAATAGTTTGATCTGTACCTATTTGCATGACATATTACATGTGCCAGTTTATTGTTCTGATAGTACCCATGCTTGTTTATTTATAACCATGATTATTCTAGTTGACTATGAGCACCCATATGATATCTTATATACCCTGACATGACTTGCTACTGTAGGGTTCCTAGGCACACTTGTGAAGGTTCATAAAGCATCAAACATGCACGAATAAATTTTTACATGTGCCGAACAACCCAAAGACAGGATCTTTGCTAGATTATTAGGGTTTAGCATGCAAGATAACATCTTTTTATCTAAGTGTGAGGGATTACAACCTTTGTAGTCCGCTACTTCGCTTCACAAGCTCCGAGTAGAAGTCCCTTCGCCGCGATCCATGATCTCCCGGACTCAAGAGAGGCTCCACGACTCGAACGATCCATGCTAGCTTGAAGTGTTCCGATTCTCCGATGATCTACGTCGAAGTTGCTATAACCCAAGCTTTCTCACTCTAAAGAGATGAACACCCTAATCTAATGGGCTAGATTAGATGAGGATGATGGAGTAGTATTTATGCTTTCTTTTTATTTCACTTTCTCACAAGAAATCATCACAAGAGAATTAACTAGTAAGCTTCTTTCTTTTGAACTCAAGAGAGAAGAAGATGATAATAAAAAAGATAATCCTTTTGTGATGAATAGAAGATAAATGTATATGATTGATTATAGAACCATGGTCAAAGATGATAGGATAAAACTTGTAGAGAATAAACTAGAGTTAGGGTTTGGTTAGGTTAAGGATAAGTATCAACCATAATATCTTAACTAAGACAAAATAGAATCCTTCTAGAATGAACTTGAAAGAGCTAACCCTAATCAAACCCTAATCCCTTTTTATCATCCTTAAACATGTTTTATAATAAATCATATCATGTCACAACAATATATATCACATATATATTATATATTTGCAACAAAAGAAAATAATACAATTAACATATATCGCATATATATCAATGTATTAAACCGGTGAGAAAATGAAATAATAAAGCGAGCCAATATTAGATGATGTAATACAATATATCATATATATCATTATACATTAAATCATCAAATCAACACTTGATCTAACGATCCGGCTATATCGAATATAACCGACTAATATATCATGTACCGATTCATCGAATCAACACTTGATCCGATGTCCCGATTCATATCTAAATATCGCGAGAATATAATACGGTATCTCATATCGCATTATCCTCGGTTCTGCACATATCACATATGTGCCTCTACTCCGTTTTGCCTGAGCCAAGAAACCTTTGTGTAGGACTCTAAAGAATCATCAATACGCCGGTACCAGGTGATGATCATATCAAACACCCACAAGCTGCAAGCGGTCAGCTAAACGTAACAGCCATCCAGATATTGAGCGATCAGAAGATCAACAAGCTAGCATATCCATTCTCCTGTGAATCCAATCAGTAACACTCCCGTACAGTCCGGTCTGTTCGTCTAATATGTCGCATATCAAGTCTAGGGGTGGTATACGTCAGACCCCAGTAACCGATAAGTCGTGTCGATGTGAGGCTCATAAGAGGTCAAGAAACTACTGGTAACACTTACCAGTATATCTCTATATCAGCCCTGGCCAGGGACTTCCAGTTATAGCCAATCGAACAATGCACGACATCAACTCCCTATACCGGGAGAGACGAATCCCCTCCTATCGCTCATTGCCTCCATGTGATTCGGGACTGTACCCAAAAGCCACCGTTTTGCACGCCCTCTTGGACGTGGTAAGGTGGAAATCAAAGCACAGTGGGAATCACACAAGACTCTATGACGATCTCGGGTCTACAGACTACCCTGTACCAGTGTCACCGGAGAACTGCCATCTGACGTGTGGTATATCACCAACTGGGAGTTCTCGGCGAGTCCGTCCAGTGTACCCAGTCTCCACTGAGCACCCGTACACCATCCTTGATGTCAAACACCGATGGATATGGGATCATCCATCGCCCATCATATGGGTCAAGATGCGTATACGCCAGTCTACTCTGGTGTATCGATGCCCTGTCTCGATATACCCTCGACTAGGAACATTTATAGGATGTACTCATCGACTACCATGGCCCCACTAGTATGATCTCATCATAATCCCAGTAGTCGAGTACAGATCCTAAGGGCTTTATCAACATGTGAGAGAAAAACAGTAAACCAATACAAGTTAACATGTTAAGATAAAGTGAAACCAAATAGCATACTATCATGACGAGCAAGAAAGTCCTCTCTGTATATATCCAAGCATCCATTATAATATACATCAAATGTACAACAATGGCCTCTAGGGCATATACATAACTAACAATCTCCCACTTGCACTAAGGCCAGCTGCTGTAGTATCTCATACCTAGCATCCCGAATAATCTCTCAAACTGTATCTGGGGAATGGCCTTATTGAGTGGATCCGCAGTGTTGTCCTTCGTATCTACTCTCCTGACCTCGATCTCCCGGCGATCAACAATCTCCCTGATCAGGTGATACCGCCTCAGAATATGTCTGGACTTCTGATGGGATCTGGGTTCCTTGGCCAAAGCCACAGCTCCATTGTTATCGCAATACAGAGGTATTGGATGTTCAATGGATGGAACTACACCAAGTTCAGTGATGAACTTCTTCATCCAGACAGCCTCTTTGGCAGCATCGTTGGCAGCGATGTATTCAGCCTCCATCGTCGAGTTTGCAACGGTATCCTATTTGGAACTCTTCCAACATACCGCCCCTCCATTGAGGGTAAAGACAAATCCCGAGTGCGACTTAGAGTCGTCCTTAACACTTTGGAAGCTGGAATCGGTAAAGGACTCCACCCGGAGTTCTCCGTTACCATACACCAAGAACATATCTCTAGTCCTTCGCAAGTACTTGAGAATGTTCTTCACAGCTGTCCAGTGACTCTCTCCAGGATCTGCTTGATACCGACTCACTACACTTAGTGAGTATGCTATATCGGGTCTGGTACATAGCATCGCATACATGATAGAGCCTACTGCCGAAGCATAGGGTATCCCTTGCATGCGAGCTCTCTCCAAATCAGTCTTGGGAGACATCTCTTTGGAGAGAGTGAGTCCAGAGATCATAGGTTGGTTCCCACGCTTGGATTCTTCCATACTAAACCTCTTTAGTATGGTGTCAATGTATCTGGATTGGGACAATCCCAATATCCGTTTGGATCTATCTCTATAGATCCTTATCCCCAATATGCATGAGGCATCACCTAGATCTTTCATTGAGAATTTTTGTGATAAGAAGAGCTTGACTGCTTGCAGCATAGGAATATCATTTCCTATCAAGAGTATGTCATCCACGTACAATACGAGGAAGACTACCTTACTCTTTGCTACCTTCTTATAGATACAAGGTTCATCTATGTTTTTGATGAAGTCAAACTCTTTGACTACTACATCAAAACAGATGTTCCAACTCCGCGATACTTGCTTTAACCCATAAATGGATTTAAGCAGTTTGCACACCTTTCCGCTGCTCACACTATCTACGAAGCCCTCTGGCTGAGTCATGTACACGCACTCTTCTAAATCACCATTTAGAAAGGCGGTCTTAACATCCATTTGCCAGATTTCGTAGTCATGGTATGCAGCAATGGCAAGTAAGATCTGGATGGACTTAAGCATAGCTACTGGAGAAAAGGTTTCGTCATAATCCACACCTGGTCGTTGACGAAATCCCTTTGCTACAAGTCTAGCTTTGAAAGTCTCAACTTTTCCATCTACACCAAATTTCCTTTTAAAAATCCACTTGCTCCCAATGGGTTTTACCCCTTCAGGAGCATTTTCCAAAATCCATACTTTATTGGTGTACATGGATTCGATCTCAGATCGCATTGCATCCAGCCATTTCACAGAGTCACCACTCGTGATGGCCTGCTCGAAACTAGTCGGGTCATCATCTTCCATGATGCAATCCTCGCTTCCACCATCAATGAGAAAACCATAGTATCTCTCAGGTGGACGAGAAACCCTACTAGATCGGCGGAGAGGCTGGGGTTCGTCGGGTACTACCGAATCCTCTGGTTCCACTAAATCTTCAGTTACAGTTTGTTTTGCTGGAACTTTTTCCAGTTCTACCTCAGAGCCACTAATCTCTTTTTCAAGAAATTCCTTTTCTAAAAAGGTGGCATGTTGAGCAATAAACACTTTTTGTTGTTCACTGTGGTAGAAAAAATATCCATTTGAATGTTTAGGATATCCCACAAACTTGCATAGAACTGACCGTGCCTCGAGTTTGTCCGGATTTTGCCTTTTGACATAGGCCAGATAACCCCATATCTTAACTCATTTAAGACATGGTCTCTTCCCACTCCATATCTTATATAGTGTGGTAGGTACAGATTTAGTTGGAACTTGATTCAATAGGTATGCTGCTGTCTCAAGCGCATACCCCCAGAAGGAAATAGGTAACTCAGCTTACTCATCATAGAGCGCACCATATCTAATAGGGTGCGATTCCTCCGCTCCGATACACCGTTGTGCTGTGGTGTATAAGGAGGAGTAAGCTGAGAGAGAATCCCATTCTCTTTTAGATAATCTAGGAACTCATTGCTTAAGTATTCTCCTCCTCGATCAGATCGAAGGATCTTAATACTTTTGCCCGTTTGTTTTTCTACTTCGTGCTTATATTCTCTGAATTTCTCAAAAGCTTCAGACTTGTGTTTCATCAGGAACACATGTTCGAATCTAGAGAGATCGTCAGTGAATGTAATGAAGTAGGAAGAACCGTTCCTGGCATGCGTAGACATGGGACCGCATACATCACTATGTACCAGTCCTAAGAGTTCAGTAACTCTTTCTCCGTGTCCACTAAACGGAGCTTTGGTCATTTTTCCTTTGAGACATGAATGACAGGTATCATAAGATGATAATTCGAACGGATTCAAATAACCATCCTTATGTAACTTAGCCAGTCGTGTCGTATTGATATGACCAAGTCTACAATGCCACAAGAAGGATTCGTTCATTTCTGAACTTTTCCTCTTGTGTGTGTTTTGTATATTGAGGACTGTATTCTGATTTAGAATGAATATGCCATTATGTAACGAGCCTGATGCAATCAACTTTTGATCTAGGAATATGTTCATAACATTATCCTTTACTACAAAATTATATCCTTCTTTACTTAATAAAGAAACTGATATAATGTTGCACATCATGTTCGGTATATAATAGCACTCATTTAGAATCAGTGTATTACGACTTGGCAATACAAGGTGATATTCGCCAACTGCTTTGGCTGCAATACTTGCACCATTCCCTACTTGAACGGAACGATCACCTTTTCCCAGTTCTCTACCTTTACGTAGCCCATGTAACAATTTACATATGTGGGATCCTGATCCGGTATCTAATACCCAGGACGTAGGGTGAACTGAGAAACAGTTCTCAATAACTAACACACCTAAAGAAGATGCATCAACATGCATGTTCTTTTGGGCGGCGTGAGAATCCAGATATTCTCCTATTCCCTGTTCAGTCTTATAACTCTTATAAGAAAGAACGGGTCCAACGTTCCCCTGCTCAGTATAATAAGCGGGTTCAGTCAATACATCCATATTATTATCTTGATTATGGCCTAACATGGTTGCTACCTGGAGAGAGAGAGAAGAAAACACTTTAGCGTATGCTCTTGCAAGATTAGATTGGTTATTATCTTATCTAATCAGGATGTCTCCCACTGTTTTTATCAAATCTACCTTCAAACTCTAAAAGGTAAGATTAGCCGGGATTAATTACACCCTACAATTTCATCAATTTTTCAGCCAGATCAGTGTCGGTACTTTGAGGGAGGTTCCCCGTGCTTTCGCACAGACCTAATTAAAGCAAACCTCGTTTTCCCAGAGGCGTAACCTCGTTAACATTTTCCTAGACACCTACTTGATCGACTAATTGTCCTGTGTAAAACTCTCCCAGGAGTAACTCTTACTCGCAGTGGGTATCGGGATCCAACTATCTCATAGAAGGTATGCAATCTCATTGCAAATTTCAACACTTGAAATTCCCGATAATATTTTGCCCCTAGTGTGCCATGACCTTGACAGAGGTCAACAAACCATAGTGCACTAGTCAAGTTCAACCCGTCATTTCTTGATTGAATCAAACCCACTCGCATGACCCTTGACAGAGGTCAATAAGGTCGTACGACTACCCTAATCCAATCACATCACATGCTTTACAGATAATTACTAGTTAGCTACCGCACACTACGCCTTGACAGAGGTCAACAAACGCAGCACGAATACTAAATAGTCTTTATCTGAAATGACGGAGGGCTACGACAGGTTTTTCTGAAAACCTATTGCGTAATGAACTTGATATCGTCGTAGAATCAAGTGAAAATTTTGAAATAGAGTGTTTTTGAGACTTTCATTAGTTTTGCTAAAGAGGTCACTCCCGGTGAAGGGATCTCGGCTCTTTCCTCATCGAATAAGGTGCAGGACATATCATATATATCACTGTGCAAAGCAAAACTCTAAAAGCAATCAAAAGACAAACCGAGTTTTGTAGCATCTGCCAGTTTCACTAAAGAGGTCACTAGCGGTGAAGGGATCTCGGCTCTTTCCTCATTGAATAAGGTGCAGGGTATATCATATATACCGCTATGCAAAGAAAAACTGTAGCTACCCTTTTTATAAAGTTTTGATTCTACAACATCTTTTAGGTTTCTTTTCTTTTATTAATCTCATTAATAAAAAATCCCATCAGCTTATGCTTCCTAAGCATCACAGATAAATACGACGTATACTTATGCCATCCACATTCGCCTCGATGTCCCCTCATGCACCGTTAGGTTAGATAACTAACGGCAGAGCAGGGCAGGGCTAGCGCGGGTGTAAAACATAAGTAACGCCTATATAATATATCATATATACTATATACTGTATCCATCACAACATATCAAATGATCACATCACAGATATCGCAGCAGAAACATAGATATAATGTGGGATATACTAGGACGTCCGTATTTAGTATTTAGCCAACAATAGAAAATACGGATTCCACAGTCGCGATGAATAGCCAAGCCCACACCCTGGACCCCTACGAGAGCGGCAAGCGACCCTACCAATTCTGGAGTTTAGGAGACCCGGTCTCGACTCCTCGAGATGGCCTCCCACTGAACCCCATAACCCGGTCACCTGTGCTCCCCTCCTTGGGTCCATCCTAATGCGGAAAAGTAAATAATATACAACACTGGTGGCATCAACCTCAACCTGGAAGTGCCCCAAATAAAAGAATATTACATTACATTTGAATTTACATGAATGAAAATATAAAACTCTCATCTCACATAAAACCCCCGGCTATTCAATCGCGACAATCCTACACATCATATCTCAACAACACATAATATCTCATATCATCAACGTAAGTAAGTATGCATACACCGATCGTCGTCGATGTATAGCAACGACAATCGGCAATACAACTACATACTACACTTACGGTCACAGAAAAGAAATTGTAAAACTACAATATTTGGAATCCACAATCACTTTAGACATCGTAAATCCGAAATATCACATACTTCGCATTTCATACCTAACTCTATGAATTCCACATATTGTATCACATTCCAGATAAATAGACAGTATTAAACTTTTCGAACAGATAATCAAATACCCAAAATTTCCCAAAGTGCTCAACACTTGAGCGGAGTTCAAATAATCCCAGAATATGTCACAGTACCAGTGATCCGGCCGTAGAAGGGTCAAGCCAACACCTCACATGTGGCACGCCGTACTGCCCCAAACCCGAAGGTTCAAAAGGCAGTTCAAGACGGTCATATAATCGAGTTAAGGTTTGTTGTCTTCTAGAGGGTCCACCGCTTAACTTGTACAAATTTTCCGAAAGATTTAAACCCGATAAAAATTCAACACTTGAAAGTTTGCCGTGCCAGGAAAAAGTGAGTTAATAATATCCGTTCAAACAGTTTAACTGTTTCTAAATATCCGGAAATAAAAACGAATTTAAATATTCCGATCGAATCTACGATTACAAAACAAACCCCAGATCACTCAACCTTTGAGTCAATATAAAAATACCAGAAACTATATAAGCACAAATAAAGAATTACTGTAAAACAAAAAATGTCAAATCGAACAGTACTGCCGCGGAACCGCGGCCCAAGCAGAGAATGGCCGCGATTCCGCGGTCATTTGTACGGATAAGCGGCTCGAATTTCACAGTAATTCTTATTTTTCTCTGCTGAATTTTTCAGGTATTTTTAATTCAGAAAAAATCCAGATTTTAAAAAATGTACAGAGAGGGGTTCATTTTCGTCGGTTCGGGTTCGATCGGAGTTTTAACTTCGTAAACACGTCGCCTAATACTCTAGCTAGTCTCTGATACCACTGTAGGTCAGGCAGCCACGCCATCCAATGGGGTCACCGTGGCACCAACGGGTCCCTTAACAGCTACTTTTTACTCATGCCCCCTCGCGAGGACTGCAACCCGCCGGAACACCTTCCGGTCTCGGGACACCCTGGGGGTAAGAGCCTATGCTTCGCCACACTGTCACACAGTGAGAACCCCCATAGGTCGACATCTAATGCCTAGTAGCTCTGATATCACTGTAGGGTTCCTAGGCACACTTGTGAAGGTTCATAAAGCATCAAACATGCACGAATAAAATTTTACATTTGCCGAACAACCCAAAGACAGGATCTTTGCTAGATTATTAGGGTTTAGCAT
The DNA here is from genome assembly GCA_030015575.1 of Agapanthus africanus. Lineage (NCBI taxonomy): Eukaryota > Viridiplantae > Streptophyta > Magnoliopsida > Asparagales > Amaryllidaceae > Agapanthus > Agapanthus africanus. The sequence goes on along the minus strand of JASDDO010000014.1, from coordinate 159,485,131 downwards.
GCAAGATAACATCTTTTTATCTAAGTGTGAGGGATTACAACCTTTGTAGTCCGCTTCTTCGCTTCACAAGCTCCGAGTAGAAGTCTCTTCGCCGCGATCCATGATCTCCCGGACTCAAGAGAGGCTCGCCCTGGCCAGGGACTTCCAGTTATAGCCAATCGAACACTGCACGACATCAACTCCCTATACCGGGAGAGACGAATCCCCTCCTATCGCTCATTGCCTCCATGTGATTCGGGACTGTACCCAAAACCACCGTTTTGCACGCCCTCTTGGACGTGGTAAGGTGGAAATCAAAGCACAGTGGGAATCACATAAGACTCTATGACGATCTCGGGTCTACAGACTACCCTGTACCAGTGTCACCGGAGAACTGCCATCTGACGTGTGGTAAATCACCAACTGGGAGTTCTCGGCGAGTCCGTCCAGTGTACCCAGTCTCCACTGAGCACCCGTACACCATCCTTGATGTCAAACACCGATGGATATGGGATCATCCATCGCCCATCATATGGATCAAGATGCGTATACGCTAGTCTACTCTGGTGTATCGATGCCCTGTTTCGATATACCCTCGACTAGGAACATTTATAGGATATACTCATCGACTACCATGGCCCCACTAGTATGATCTCATCATAATCCCAGTAGTCGAGTACAGATCCTAAGGGCTTTATCAACATGTGAGAGAAAAACAGTAAACCAATACAAGTCAACATGTTAAGATAAAGTGAAACCAAATAGCATACTATCATGACGAGCAAGAAAGTCCTCTCTGTATATATCCAAGCATCCATTATAATATACATCAAATGTACAACAATGGCCTCTAGGGCATATACATAACTAACAGCTACACATATTACCTGACCCGACATGGTACCGTACGACTCTCGATATGACGTGACACTTATATACACTACCCGGCTTGACCTGACGTACCATGGCTTTACCTGTTACCTGATCTTGCGTCTAATGCCAACAAACCTGTCCTGTAGTCCTCACGGACCGTTCCTGTTGTCTCTACAGACAAACCTGTACCTGCCTGATCATGGGTTGGCATTAGTGCTAGATTATTTTATACTTGACTTGAACATATATAACTTGGGGGTATGGGGAAATTAGTATAGTAACCGAACGTAACTCAAAGGGCCATCCTATTGTTTGCCGTTTTTCCGGGCGTTACGGAATACCCATTGTTTGCCGTTTTTCCGGGCGTTACGGAATACCCATTGTTTGCCGTCTTTCCGGGCGTTACGGAATAACCACCGACGAGTTACGATGAGAATTACATTACTTGGTTTCGAAGACTTTAGAATAGATGACCCCGTAGCACAGTTTAGATACCTCTGCACTTTACTTTTACTGACACTTTCACCGTTATAGATTCTCATTACATTCATGCTTATACTCATACCTGCATGTAGTACTACCCCTGGAAATATTATTGCTTGATATTATGACGCGCTGACGTCTGGGTTTTGTATGGCCCAGATTCCTTACCGTTGCTGCAGTTCGAGCAGGAGTACTTCAGCCAGCAGGCTGAGCAGTGAGGACTCGGTTGTAGTTAGTTCTTTTACTTTCAGCAGTTTATTTCTGATGTGAGCCCGCATTATGGGACATACATTCCAGTTATTCTTGTATTGGATCCTTTGCTTCCGCATTATTTATTCTTGACTCATTTTATTTTGGCTTATGGACATGTGCTAGATAGTTTTATTTTTGTTCTTGATATTTGTACAGCCGTAATGTGACTGTGGAGGGATAATTCCTATCCATAGGTAGCATGGTTGGCTATGTCATGTGCCTACCTTAGCGTACTCTGGGAAGCGGGGCGTGACATCAACTCTTCTTGAACAGGGCCGTGGGGTACACACAATTGACTTCCATATCTCAAGAATCCATCTTCATGGATGATGAAGTCGGTTCGAAGTCCACTTTCTACTTGTTCTCGAATCTTTTGTAGCTTGGCATCATTTGCTTGAGCTGCTTTGATATAATTGACAATAGTAGACTGAACTTATAAGTTAATTAAATATGAAGCGTTACCTGGCATAACTACTTCGATCGCCAATCCGTTCAATTCCTGTTGAAGCTTCCACTGAGTGGTGAGATTCATTGCTAATGGCTGGCAGCTAAGTACATCAGGAACTACATTCATCTTTCCTGGATGATACTGTAGGTTGATGACGAAGTCTGCCATGAGTTCTAACCATCTTCTCTGCCGCATGTTCAACTCCTTCTAAGTTAATACATACTTCAGACTCTTGTGGTCAGTGTATATATCCACTCGTTCACCCAAAAGATAGTGGAGCCAAATCTTAAGTACAAAGATAACGGCTGCCAACTCCAGATCATGTGTTGGATAGTTGCGCTCATGAACTTTCAGCTGTCTTGATGCAAAAGTTATAACTTTTCCATGCTGGTGTAGAACACATCCTAATCTCTTACCGGACGCATCACAATGTACAACGAAGCCTCCAGATTGATCCGGTATTACAAGGATAGGAGCTTAAGTTAATCGTGTCTTAAGTTCTACAAAAACTTGTTCACATACTTTTGACCACACGAATGCTTCATCTTTACGTGTGAGTTTGGTCAGGGGTGCTGCAATTTTCGAGAAACCTTCAATGAATATTCGGTAGTATCCTGCTAATCCCAAGAAACTTCGAATATCCTTCACCGTCTTTGGTGTCGGCCATTCGCTGACAGCTGACACCTTAGCTGGATCTATTGAGATTCCTTCGCCTAAAACAATATGTCCGAGAAATCCGACTTGATCTAGCCAAAATTCACACTTGCTGTACTTGGCATAGAGTTGATGTTGTCGCAATGTCTCTATGAAAATCCGCAAATGCTCAGCGTGCTCTTTCCGATTCTTTGAATACACCAGGATGTCGTCGATGAAGATAACAATGAACCTGTCTAAATACTCTCGGACAACTTGGTTCATTAGGTTCATGAATATAGCAGACGTATTGGTCACTCCAAATGGCATCACAAGATATTCGTAATGACCATAGTGAGTCATGAACGCTATCTTCGGAATATCAGACTCTTTAACCTTCACCTGATGATAACCCGAACGAAGATCTAGCTTCAAAAATACACAAGACCCACTTAACTGATCGAAAAGATCATCGATGTGCGGTAGTGGATACTTGTTCTTTATCGTCACTTCGTTCAGAGCTCGGTAATCTATACACATTCTGTATGAACCTTCTTTCTTCTTCACAAGCAAAACTGGAGATCCCCAACTTGAAGTACTGGGATGAATCCAACCTTTCTTCAGAAGTTCATCCAACTGAGTACGGATCTCCTTCAATCCTTCTGGACTTAAACGGTACGGAGATTTGATTACCGGTTGCATACCGGGTAGTAAATCAATGCTGAATTCAAGAGCTCGATCGGGAGGCAAACCTGTTATATCTTCAGGAAACACATTCTCGAACTCTCGAACTACCTCTGGCTTTTCTTCTTCTGCCGACAGACTATATACTTCTGCATTCTTCGGCTTGGCACGGAATATTTTTGGCTCTAAAGTTCTGTCTCCACTCTTAAAGTAAAAGCTGGGTGATCTGGTAGCTCAAATACTACCCTCCTTTGACAGCAATCAATCGTAGCATAGAAAACTCCCAGCCAATCCATTCCCAACACAACATTGAAATTTGGAATGTCCAGTACTTTGAAATTCGCATAGAATTCTTGTCCGCAAACTACAACTGGACACTGATCCAATCCCATAGTTTCCTTCAATACTCCATTCCCGGAATTGACATTCCAGCTTGAAATGAGTGCCTTCACGGGAATCGCATGTGTTCTCATGAATCGTTGCGACATGAAATAGTGTGACGCTCAAGTGTCGAACAATGTTAGTGCAGAAAGGGTGGCTACTAGTATAGTACCTAAGTTGTGTGAAGTTGGTTTAGATACAGGGAAAATATAGAGATATATATGGATTGAAAATATGAAAGGATGGGGAATTACCAGTGATAACTTAGCCAGTGGCCTCAGTTTCCTCAACTGTCATGGTGAAAGCCTGACGTCGGGGTACATTCCTCCTTGCTGGGGGCATATTCCTCTGTCCCGGGGGCATGTTTCTCTGCCTTTAAGGCATGTTCCTCTATGCCTGATGGAACTGACGAGGAGGCTGTGCAGGAGGTCCATGTGGAGGTGGAGCGGGTAGGGCTAAATGAGGTGCAGGAGCCTGAATAGCTGGCCGCTGCAGAATTGTGATTGCGGGTCTTGGTGCTGGAGCTGGGTTGAGACGATATGGACAAGCTCCAATGGCGTGAGTGGATGCATCATAAACCAAATGCAGGCCATTCGCATGCCTGCAGTCTTTCGCTAGGTGTCTGTTCCTCTTACAGTAGAAGCAAAACTCTGAACTGGGCCGGTTAAATTTTACTCTCGGTCTCCTGGGTGCAAAAGTTGGTCTGGAAGAGGCTCCTCCTGCCATTTGAGTGGCAGGGCATTTCACACCAGCAGTCTAAGGTCTGCCCTTCTTCTTCACCACTGCCTCATAGAGTCGGGCAGCTTTCAGAGCGAGATCATGGGTTGGGAAATCCCTTGTAGCTAGTGCAGCTTGGATTTCCGGGTCCAACCCTTGCTGAAATCTTCATGCCCGAATCTTAGCAGTCAGGATAAGGTGTGCCACGACCCTGTTACGACCTTGTGTTAGCAGTGAAATATGTGATATCAAGAAATTGAATATTGAGACATATCTTACCTGCTAAGCGTGGTAAACTCAGCATCGTATTCATCCACGTACTTGCTCCATATCGAGCCTTGTTGTAAGTAGATGAACTGCTGTTCCATGTCGAAATAGGCAGTCTCAGGGATGTATTTCACGTCGAACATATCGCGGAACGTCTTCCATTCAATCGGTTGGGCGAGTCAGCTTTCTTCAGTCTTTCACCAGACTCTGGCGTTATCTGTTAGTTGCAGCTTTGCAACTCTCACCCAAATAATCTCTGGCACTTGTGCGGCTGCCAGGTCATCTTCGATATACTAAGCCCATTCTTCTGTCTCTAGTGGGTTCTCTTTCTCAGAGAAATGTTTCGGGTGCAGTGCCCGAAATTGCTTGACTCCGGGTGTCTCGACCTTTAGATGGTGCATGAGGATAGCAGTCTGCTGCTGCTGACCCCCCAAGATGCTCTTGATCACCTCAAGAAGTACCGTTTGCTCGTTGATGGGAGCTGCAACGGTAGGTGGTGGTGGTAACGTAGGTGGTGGAGTGTTTCCATTAACATTGGTACTCGTGTTGTTCGGTGAATCCATGACCTTGATAGAAAAAGAAAGGTTAGGATAGATTCAAGGAATTTGAAATGTAAAGAATGTATAGTTGTCGATTATTATAATTATTATAATATATTGCTTAGGATTCCACGCAAAACTGACCTGCATGGGCCGCCAACAGAACCAATCACGCCCCTCTTCCCAGTGTATGGAGACGGAGACGTGGCAGGCACGCGACGTATTTACTAAGAAATAAATACGTTAAGCGTAATTAAGCAATAAATGTATAAAATGCACAAGAATTGACCAGAGATAAAAAAAAATGAACAACTTTTATTAACATTCATCTTTACAATACAACTGCTTTGAAAAGGAAAGTACAATGATATAAAGCAATGCCTAAACAGTGGCATACCAAATGAAAAGCAAGTACAAGAAGCTAGAAGTCCTGCTGGGAAGTGACTGGTCCACGTCCTCCTGGCTAGGCTCTATCTCGAGAGAGTCCTGTCCTCATGACAAACATTCTAAAGAAAGAAATAGATAGGAATGTCACCAGCGAACTAGCGCTCGCTAAGTCCCAAAAGAAAGGAATATAGCAAGCAATGAGAATTTAACTGGTAAGATGTACAGATATAAGATTTCTATTCTAACATAGTTGTTTGTAACTTCGTACAGAAGGTATTTGTGTATACGAGAGAAGTCCATCTTACCCTGTGGACTATGGTAACATGTAGTACAAGGCCCCGTCAAAACCCACAGGACAACGGCATGAGAGTTCATATAAGTGTCTTTTAGTGATCATCTCATGCCACGCTATATATTCCGTACCAATCTACCCCTGTTCACCGCCGAAAACAGAGACGAACTTGGGATAGATCGTCTTGTTTGAATTTGGGGGCAGATGCTATTTGGATTTATCCGTCCACCTCTCTGAAGATACCAAGTTGATTTATGGCACCATATATCGGAGGTTTGGACGGATGCGGCCGTTGTAGCGGACTTCGTCAGATTCCCCCTCGTTTTATGAGGGATTTTTGATTGTGAGGACGCTTTTCCCTGCAGGCGCAAGCCCCTGGAGTTAATTACGTTACCGCATTGCGATAACCACTTTCTCCTGCTCCAGCAGTTCACTTCATGTCGTGTGTATGTTTTGTTTTGGGTTTGGTTGCCCGTGGATCGTATACGGAGACTAATTTATGTCGTCGCCCGTAGGGCACGGGTTAGTACAAATCCATATATTTTAGATTTGGGTTTGGTTTCATTTAAGGACCACTAATCTAGTTTGAGATTAAGATCAACTTAAATATATATGAGTATTTGGGGCTCAATTTGTTTTTGACTAAGGATACGTTAGTCCAATTTGAGACTAAGATCAACTTAGCGGAATTTCAAGGATCATTTTTATCTCGGATCCAACAACAGAGCATTTGGGCTCAGCTGCAGGAAAAACTTCAGAGACCTAGCTAATTCGAGGGCTTGGCCTGCTTAGTCTTTTTTTTTATTCAAAAGTGCTAGGCACTTATTTTGGCTCTTTTTATTCAGCCCCTTTTTTTTATGCTAAAGTGATGAGCACTTATTTGACCTCTGGCACTCATATATATTGTAATAGCCCTAACTTTCTGTACAATTTTTTTTAAAAATACAGAAAGGTACACCTAAGCCTGAACACGAGTTATAAGTTTGTTTTGTTTTAGAACAGCAAGAAAGAGCTTGTAGCTCATTGGTAAGACCTTGCACTGCTGAACCATAGCACCAGAGTTCAAATCCTATCAGCCACATTATCATTTTATTTTAAATTCTTTTAATCTTTTAGAAGCCCAAGAGTTTGCACGTGCACTATACGTAATAGGGTAAGTTACAGAATAATCAAAGAGATGAAATAGGCTAATTATAGCGTCGTGGACACGCGGCCCCTATCCAGACTCTATCCCCTCGGATCCGACCGGCAAGAATCCCTCCCAGACCGGTGTCGCCGGTTTTCCTTAGCCCAAACCCTAATTTTTTCTTTTGTCCTACACCCTTGGACTCCCCCAATAACTCCAGTATTATTTGTTTACTCTGCACATTTATAGAGCACAATAAAATTCACAATTAAACCTATTTTATTACAAATTTTAATACACACATTCACTACACTAAACCCTAGCTTTTCCTATAAATACCACCCCTCATATCACCCCTATCCACTCAAAAATCCCTGCCAAAACTCTCAAGAATTTTCCAATTCTCTATAGTGTGCAAGTAGAGTTAACGAAGGGCGAAACTCCGACGAAGTTCCGACAATGACCGAAGGAGTTTCCGGCGACGAAATAACGCACCGGTGCTTCCCCACTCTTCCTCTTTCTCCCCTCTACCTTATAAGCTAGTAAGTCCCATTTTCCCTCTCATCTTCATCTTTAAAAAGTTTCATTTCTAAAACCCGACGGAAGCGGAGTTAGTCCGACTTCCGATTCGGTTTTCTTTAAAAAAAATACACTTTTATTTAATAAGATAAAAACATATTCTCATATGTTGATTAATAAACATTAACAAACTTAACAAAATAACTTTCATATCAAAATAATCACTTTTGTAACTTTTATCATACTTTTTCAGAAAAATACCATATAGTTTAGTTTCGACGTAAACCATCACAATTCCTTGCTATACCTTTAGATAGTTCACGAGGTAATGACCTACCTCCTCACAACATACATATCTATCATAGCACGTTGAATTTTAGGACAATAGAATACGAGAAATACGACCTTACGAATAAATACCCTAACTTATAAAACTGTTTTCTTTAAAAAGATGTATTAACAATTTCCATGCAATTGCGCCTCTACAATCCATTTTTGGGAAACTCGTTCGGGATGGTGCGGATTATCGCACATCCTCGGGCTTAGTAGAGCGAGATGCAGACTTCCGCAAGGAGCATTCGATCTCGATGGAATTTTTATACATTTTTCTTTAGAAAATGAGATTTTTACAAGAAAACAAATAAATTATTTTCATAAATTATGTATATATAATTATTACCAAAATACTTATTTTAAATATATATATTATTCCATGTTTCCAAAACTCAAGAAAAGAATTCAAATATTACATGAAACTACCATGATAATTCAAAACAATATTCATATTACAAATAAATATCATATATTATGAAATTAGGTTTTATTCACTAGAAATGTCACATTTATAAAATATACATCAATGAAAACCCTAAAGACGATAATTAAATGCTTGAGGTGTATTTTAAAATTATACCAAAACTATTTTTACATAAAACCCCCTCAAGTTATACTAAATTACAATAAGGACCCTAGTAAACATAGGTTTAAGCGGGACCAGTCTCTTGAGCCTCAGGGAGCCGGAGATATGGGTGCTTTCCTATTTAAGGTAGACAATCTAACAAACGGTGTTATCAACACGGTAATTGTCTTGGAAAAAGACACAAATCATGCCGTTCATGTACAGCAGTTACCGATAATACCAAAAGAATCAGGATTTCAAGTTCTATTAAAAGCGTCTGACTCAGACTGAGTTTCAACCTAATCAATCTGACTTGAATGTGATTCAAGTACAAATTACAATACAACATGATTCAATATGAATCCAACTATTCAATCTATATCAATCTGTATTGACTGAACCGAACCATGGATATATTCCATTTACATGTTCTTCCATTATATCCGTTCCATTACTGATATCATGATTTCGGCAATTCATCCATCTATACAATTTATAAGACAATACAATATAAGCAATACAATCAAAACATGCGGGGTTTATAAGGGGTAGATTGGTACAGAAGGTGTTAAAAGTGGTACGAGACTGTAACCATAATCCACCTAACCTGAATCTCCATTGCCATTGTACCATGGCTGAACAGTTCCTTGTGCTCCTTATACCTTAGTCCATGGGGAAAGTTGGACTCCTCTCGTATACACTGGCATTTTCTGTACCAAGCTACAAACAACTACGTTAACATAACAATCAACATTATAATAATTATACTCTCTTTATCTATTCTACTTATCCCTCCTCTTTGGGACTTACCGAGTGATTTTTTCGCTGAAGACATTCTCTTTCTTCTTCTTTAGAATGTTGTCAGGTGTTTTAGACTCACTGGAGATCGAGCCCAGCAGCGAGGATTTGGATCAGTTTACTGAAGACCCGGAGTTTTAGATTCACTTGTACATTACATTTCATTTTCATTCTGTTATGCCATTATTTAGGCATTGCTTTCATTCCATGTATTTTCATTTCAGTGTATTGTAAGAAGAATGTTTAATAAATAAAGTTGTTGTTTATTTACATCTTGTCTCTTGTATACATTTTATTTTATATTGCTTAGATACGCTAAGCGTGTTTACTTCTGAGTAAATACGTAGCGGCCTCGTCGCGTCCTCTGCCCGTACACTGGGAAGCGGGGCGTGACATATATGACATGTGAAGCATTCAGTCACGGGTGTCGCCCAATGAGCGCTGAGCACTCAGCCATTTTAGCTGTTTGTGGAGTGCTATGCACTTTTGTTCAGCGCCCATGTGATGAGCACGTGCAGCGCTGGCCTTTTGTTTTGGGCGTTTACGTGCTTTTCACGTGAGGTGCTAAGCGTTGTTACAAGGGGCGCCCATGTGGGAAGCACGTGAGGCGCTAGTCTTTTTCCTTTTATCATTATTAGAGATTTAAATCTCTGTTGATATTTTCAGAGAGGTTAAACCTCTATCACTGGCGCTTTGACCATTAACGCTCACAAAAATCACCGTACTTGAGGATTTAAGGTTGAGTTTTTTAAAGAACTAAGTTCTCGGTTTGAAGGAACTGAATTCCTGGAGCATCATGGACTCCGTTTAAAATTTGTTCTTCCCTGAATCTTTGATTCTCAAGAACAAGCTCTTCCCGATGAGAATTAAATTCTCAACTTGTGGGAGATTTGCCTTGTGGATCTCAGATCCAGAGAAAGAACTAAGTTCTTTGAGAAGGGTTAAACCCTTAGATGTGATAGAGATATTTTGATCTCTTTTCTTTAACTAGGGTTTTGAAGAGGAAAGTCTTCTTCCTTTGAGAATTAAATTCTCTGTTCTCTTAAGAGCTCGTTGTATTTTGCAGAAGCTTCTCGGGGGTTCATTCTATCTGCTTCTGTCTTTCTGTGTGTTGTGTTCTTCTATTCTTTTCTTTTCTTTTCTTTTTTTGATTAATCTCTTTGCTCATATTTATAGGAGAAGAAAAAAATCAATTTGTTGAGAAAATCTCTTATTGAGAGATCATGATTGATTTCATGATCAATCAAAATGATCTTTTAGATCAATCGGTGAATTTTATTCACCGTTGGATTTTTAATCCAAAGGTTCTCTATTTAACAGAAAAGATTTCTTATTTGTTTAACAAGTTTAGAAAATATTTTCCTAATATAGAATTTTATTCTATTATATGAATAATGTGTTAGTTTAACAAGATTAAAATTTTATTCCAACATAGAATTTAATTATATCACATAGAATTTTATTTTATCATATAAATATCTTGTTAGTTTAACAAGATTAGAATTTTATTCTTGTTCTCCGCCGAAAACCGGGAAGACAAACCGTCTTGCCTGATTTTGGGGGGCAGATGCTATTTGGTTTTATTCGTCCACCTCTCCGAAGATGCCAAGTTGATTTATGGCACCATGTATCGGAGGTTTAGATGGATGCGGCCGTTGTAGCAGACTTCGTCAGATTCCCCCTTGTGTACGAAGGGTTTTTGATTGTGGGGACGCTCTTCCCTGCAGGCGCAAGCCCCTGCAGTTAATTACGCTACCGCATAGCGGTAACCACTTTCTCCTTCTCCAGATGGTCACTTTGTATCATGTGTGTTTGTTTTATTTTTGGTTGCCCGTGTATTGTATACGGAGACTAATTTATATTGTTGCCCGTAGGGCGTGGATTAGTCCAAATCCGTATTTTCTTAGACTTGGGTTTGATTTGGGTTTAAGGATCGTTAATCTCATTGAGATTAAGATCAACTTAAACGTTTGTTGAGGATACGTTAGTCTAATTTTAGACTAAGATCTACTCAATGGGATTTTGGATCTTTTAGATCCAACGAAAAAGTATTTGGACTCTATCGTTTTAGTTTAGGGACATTGCGGTCCACTGTTTAAGGACATCATAGTCCATGAGTTTAAGGACCTCACAGTCCGTAAAGTTTAAGGACGTCATAGTCCATGAGTTTAGGGACATCATGATCCATTGGGTTTAAGGACATCATAGTCCATGAGTTTAAGGACCTCATAGTCCGTGTTTAAAAACATCATAGTCTAGTTTAAAGATATCATAGTCTGAAAAGTTTCTGGTTGTCGGGACCTGCCACCTGTCTGAAGACGTTGAAGAATTACAATGACACATATCAGAGGTGTGAAGAGATGTACCCTTGAACCAATGTTGGTTGAGAGATCTGTAGTCAGGGTTTGGGACTAAGGCCAATTAAAGAGATTGTGAGCACATGGGCTCAGTTAATCTGAATTGAGGACTTATGGCCAACTTGGGCTCAGTCCACTCAGATTTGAATAAAATGTTGAACATTTGTTTGGGCTCAGTCCCTTTTGGTTCAATAATGCTGAGCATTAATTTAGGTTCTGACACCCCTATTTCATTTGTTTTTTATTGGGTGTTGAACACTCTTTACGGCGCAGAGCACTTTAAGTAAAGAACACTTTGTGTTTCCTCAGCGCACACGTGAGGAGCACGTGGTGCGCTTGGCGCTGAGCGCCAGACCTGGAGCGCTAAGGCGCTTCTTGTAAAATAGCGCACACGTGAAGAGCACGTGGTGCGTTTGGCGCTGAGCGCCAGACCTGAAGCGCTAAGGCGCTTCATATGAAATGGCGCACACGTGAGGAGCACGTGGTGCGCTTGGCGCTGAGCGCCAGTCACTGAATGCAGAACACTCTTCTAAAATAGTACCCACGTGAGGAACACGTGGAGAGCTTGGCGCTGATCGCCAGACTTGGAGCGCTGAGGAGCTTCTTGTGAAATAGCACACACGTGAGGAGTACGTTTTGCGCTTGGCGCTGGGCGCCAGCCCTGGAGCGCTGAAGTGCTTCTGTTGAAATAGCGCACACGTGAGGGGCACGCGATGCGCTTGGCGCTGAGCGCCAGACTTGGAGCGCTGAAGCACTTCTTATGAAATAGCGCACACGTGAGGAGCACGTGGTGCGCTTGGCGATGAGCGCCAGACTTGGAGCGCTGAAGCACTTCTTTGGCAGTTCTAGTCAGTTCTGTGCTCTGAGGATTAAACTCGCAGTTTATAAGAGACTTTGTCCTATGGATCTAAGAACTAAGTTCTTCTTTTTATGAAGAGATGCTATGATCTCTTCTGTTTTTGTGAATGACTTTGTCTTACAGATCTGTGATCTAGAAAAAGAACTAAGTTCTTATTTTTTTTTATCAAGAGATGATCTCTCTTTTTTTTATTTACCTTGAAGAAGGTTTTTCTTCTTAGAGCTTGCTATTCTCTTTTTCTTTTCTGAGAATTTGAAGTTTATAGGGGGTTCCTCTCTGCAAGACTTGAAGTCTTGGGTCTATTATATGTTAGTGTATATGCCCTAGAGGCCATTACTGTATCATACTAGTTTGTATATTACTTAATGGAAGCTTGGGATATTCACTTTTGTATAGACAATCTTGCTCAAAATAGTAATATGCTACTTGGTTTGTCTCTACTTCAATGGTGTACATGTGTTTCTTTTAACATATCGCCTATACACATTAGTGGAGCCCTTAGGATCTTTGCTTGATTACCAGCGTTGTGATGGCAGTCACACTCGTGAGGGCTGGGTAATCCACAAGCACATCCTTATACAGGTCCCTAGTCGTAGGACTATCGAGACAGGGCATCGATACTCCGGAGTAGACCAGCGTATGCGCTTCTTATCCCAGCAGGGAAGACGGTCTGTCCCACAGCCGTAAGTACGTCGTACTTGAGATAGTATGCGGGTGCTCGTTAGGTTACGAGTACACTGGACAGGACTCGTCGGGAACTGATTGGTTGATACTATACCTATCGTCAGTTATCAGTTCCCAGGTGACATGAGTACAGCTTAGTCCGCTGACTTGACACTGTCACTTCGCCTCGAGTGTGTTCCCACTGTACTTTGATTACTATCCTACCATGGCTCAAAGGAGTCGTGCAAAAAGTAGTAGTTGGGTGCAGTCACGAAGCACTTGGAGGCAGTGACGGTTAGACAGGATTCGTCTCTCCCGGTATTGGGAGTTGATATCGCGCTGTGTCAAGGAGAGCCATTACACACAGTCGTCCCTGGCCAGGGCAGCGAGATACACTGGTAGGTTTCCAGTGTTGTCTCAGGGTGTTCTGGGCTACACTCCGACACGACTTGTACCGCTATTAGGAGACTGACGTTTACCACCCCCTAGGCCCGCCATGCGATATTCTCAGACGAACAAACCGGACCGTACGGAGACTGTCACATTCAGGATCAGTAGGAGTTCAGATAGGTTTCACCTCGTCAGTCTTCTTATCGGCATCTACCTGGGGGCCGTTACGCACAGCTAGTGCCGCTTGCGGTCTGTGGTTAAACCCACTGCGAGCGTAGTGTCGAGTCTTTAGAGCCCCACACAAAGTGCTATTCGCCTTTAGGCAAAAGAGTAGAGGTCGCATGGTTTTGCGACAGGGTTCGGTCACATCCGCGCACTTGTGCACGTTTGGTGTCTGGGCAGTTATTACTAGCGGGCTTTGGTTTAAGCCAGATCCTAGTATACGTTTTGGGATTGGTTTTATCTCTTTGTATTCGTGTTCCTCGGAACACGGATGCGGTTGTGTATGCACAGTTGATAGAGACAGAGGCAGAGGATCTCTTTGTATTCGTGTTCCTCGGAACACGGATGCGGGTGTGTACGCACAGTTGACAGAGACAGAGGCAGAGGATTCTCATTAGGGTTGTTGATTGTTGACTTTTTCTAAACCCTAATGAGAATAAGAAATATGATTAATAATAATATTAATTAAGTATTATTGTGCCATGGTTGGGTTGAAAGTTTGACTTCGTTGACTTGTTGACTTTGTTGACCGATTGACTTGTTGACCATCATCATTGCATGGCTATGACTTTTGCTTGCTTGTTGTTCTTTACAAAATGAGTGCTTGAAATGATAATGCCATTTGACATGAACCATCACAAGAATACTTGATTATTATTATTATGATGATTATTTTGGCTTTTGAGAGGATGGTTGCAAAAGTCTTCACTCATTCTATCACTTGCTCTCTCTCTCATCAAAAAGCTCTCCTCTTCTTCTTGCTCTCCCTCTTCCTCTAGCTCAAGGAAAAAATCTCTCATGTGTTGAGAACCATTTGCCTTGGAGATAAAACCCTAAAATACTTCTCTACTCATCCTAAAGTCTAAGGTCTAGCAAGCCAAGGATTTTAGTTTCCTCTAGATTGAGGTTGGAGCCAAAGGTAGAAGCTTTCGGGTGGATCCATCTTCGGCGCAAGGAGACGACGAGATGAGGCCGATCCGACCACCACAAGGAGTCGAAGAGAAGGAGTTCAAGTTTAGGTATAACCCCTAACATAGTAGCTAAACTCTTAGTTAGGTTGTTAGATAGTTTGTTTAACAAAGATCCTTTTCTAAAGTCCATGTTACCCCCACCGTAAAAATCGTTTTTCACCATTTCCGCAACCCCAAAGAACCGGGGACGGGTAACGTGGAATTACAGTGGTATCAGAGCCTAGTTAAACACTATCTAATATGTTAGCAAAGTAACTAGAAGTTCGATCGGAGAAAAAATCACAAAACATGCCCGAACTTTAAACTTTCTGTCGATTTTTATTCTGCTCTAAAAGTAATTTAACACATCTGAAAAATCGTCTTAGGGTTTTTAGTGAACATAGCAGAAAAACGATCCACTGAGCCGACTAACTCACCACAGAAATGCGGCAAGAAGAGCTTCTTGCCGCGGATCCGCGACCGAGTTGACTCGGCCGTGGATCGGTTTTGCTGCAGTGTGTTTCCTGGGGTGTTTTGGGATTTTTGGAATATGATTTTTCTGCCCAGATTTTCCAGAAAGCAAAATTTGTTTTTGGGGTGGTTAAAAATCTATATTTTGATCGAACTTCTAAAGATTTTAGCTAACGGGTTTATATATGTGATGTGATATATGTATTGAACGTCTGCTAATCGCTATACGTCGATTAGTGGGGGTTATACATATCTGTGATCTGTAATGTTGATGGTATGTGTATATGAATTCATTGGATTATCGCGGATGAATAGCCGGGGGTTGTGAGATGAGAGTTTTATTTATCTTTCAATTCATGTAATTTGCAATTGATGTAATATTATTTATATGGCCGCACATCCGGGATGAGGTTGTAGCCGCCATTGTATAATTTCTTTTACTGTTTTTGCTCCTAGGATAGACCCAAGGAGGGGGTGCACAAACTACCGGGTACCTCAAAATGCCGAGTGGCCTACTCACGTTGTTGAGGGAGGTTGTTTCACTTCGGATATTTGGCGGGTAGTTTGCCGCACCCGTAGGGGTCTAAGGTGGGGTATTGGCTATTCATCGCGACCGTGTAATCCGCATTTCATTACAGGCTCGTACGAAATGCGGATTCCTAGTATATCCAATGTGTTCATCTGTGATCTGGAATAGCTATCATTGCATCTGACGAATGTATATGTCTATATATGATATCTATTTAGGCGTGCTTATGTTTTGCATCCGCGCTAGTCCAGCCTCCGCTCTGTCGTTAGTTAAGTAACCTAACGGGTAATGACGGAGCCCCGTGGCGAATGCGGATGGCATAAGCGTACATCATATTTTCGTTGTTTTCTGCAATGGTAGGATTAAATGATGGGACGCATTAAAATTAATGCAAGAAAATAAACCAAAGTTAAAGTCGTTGGAACAATTTCAAAAACCACTCGGTTTCTTTTCAAAAACAACTTTTAAACGCGGAGTTTAAGCCACTCCTTTTAAAAGCTATCAAGGTTCCATCGATTATATCAAGTTCACTACGTTCACGGTTTCGCCAAAACCATTCGTAGCCCTCCATCATTTCAGTTAAATATTCGGTAGTATTCAAGCTATGTATTTTGACCTACGCCAAGACATAGTGATTGGTAGCTGCCGGATATTTATCTGTTGCATAGATAGATGTGTTGGTTTGGGACAGTCGTACTGCCTTGTTGGCCAAATTCAAGGGTAGGTACGGATGGGTTCAAATTAACCTGGATAATGATGGGTAGGACTTGATATGTGACTTATGATATTTTGGGCTACGTCAAGGTCATAAGAGCATGGGGCAAAAATCCACATCGGGAGTTTCTAAAGAACCAGAAACTTGCTAGCGCTGCATACCATTTGGAGTGTGATGATTCTGGTAGGATTCCTTCAGTTTTGTCACGCGATGATATTTGGATCCCGATCCTACTGTGAGTATATGCTACTCCTCGGAAAATTTCTCACTTAACGATCAATGCTATAAACCAAGTAGGTGTCTAGAAAGGTGTTAGCGGGGCTACGCCCCAGGGAAAAGAGGTTCTTAAATTAAGGAACTTCGCGAAAGCGTTGGAAAACCTCCCTCGAAGTACCGACACTGGCCTGGCTGAACGGTTAAGCAAGTATTGTACGGTGAGATTGATCCCGACTAATTCTTCCTTTTTGGTTTGAGGAGGGATTCGAGAAACAGTGGGAGCCATCCTGTTTAGATAAATTAAAAACCAATCTAAACTTGCAAGAGCATCATGCTGAGTGTTTTCTTCTCTCTCTCTTAATTGCAGCGACCCAGTGACCACACATAGGTTACATCTAGATAATAAAATGACTAAACATGACTGTTATGATTGGCAAAGCTCTGTCCAGATGTCCATTTCCCATGACAAGCTGGGACACCTCTTAACTAATCAAACCCCTGCCGTCTCAGGACCAGTTTCCCCTGTCTCGGATAGTGATATCCATAAGACATCGGAAAAGGACTGTGCGAAGCCAAGTGCCTCGTGTTAGCCTCAGTTGATGGTGCATACCAGAGGCAGCACGAGAAGATGGACTTAGTTTCTGTCTTCCTCCATAACAAAGATTTTTATGGAGAGCAATCTCGTATCGCAAGATATGAGACCTCGAACGAATTGCTTCAAGCGAGGTTGGCTATCGGGTCATCTATAGGAGGCAACGTCCTTACAGAGACCAGCTGTTTTGAGCTCATGGACCTGAAGACCACGTTGGAGAACGGGTCAAATACTGACTTGATTCTACAGTCTCTGCCTTCTATCCTGAAGGAAACCAGGAAAGTAGAAGAAAAGATAAGGGCAAAAGTTTCGGGACTGGATATAGTAAAAGAGGGACGTTCCTATTGTTACAGGAATGAACATTGGCAGAAGGATTGCAGGGCTAGCAAAGCCAGTAGCCAGGATTCGAAGCATGTTGTGGCTTCGGCTTCGGGTGTGTTTGTAATAAAGAACTGTATGTCAGTTAACCCTACTTCCTGGGTATTGGATACCGGATCAGGATCTCACATCTGTAATTTGTTACAGGCTCTGAGAAACCGTAGGGTTATCAGGAAAGGTGATATGACTCTCAGGGTTGCTAACAGAATGAGCATGGACGCTGAATCCGTAGGGGAATATCATCTTGGACTGACAACTGGACAGATATTGATTCTGCATAACTGTTTGCATGTACCAGGTGCAACTTGTAATATCATATCTGTATCCTTACTTTCTAAGGAAGGATATGATTTTACTTTTGTAAGCGATGTGGTCCACATCCACCTAAATCAAGTTCTGATTGGGTCAGGTACATTAAATAACGGGATATACGTATTGAATCAAGCTCAGATTTTCAGTGTCCAGAACACGCTTAAAAGAAAGTCTCCGGAATTAAATCAGGCTTTCTTATGGCATTGTAGACTGGGCCACATCAATGAGAGAAGGTTGACGAAGTCACATACAGAAGGGTATTTTAATACGTTCGAATATCAATCATATGCAACTTGTCAATCCTGTCTCAAAGGAAAAATGACAAAGACTCCGTTTACTGGAGACGGAGTAAGAGCGAGCGAGCTCTTGGAGTTCGTACACAGCTATGTGTGCGGTCCAATGTCTACACATGCGTGAAGCGGTTATTCTTACTTCATTACTTTTACGGATGATTTTTCAAGGTTAGGGCATGTCTTCTTAATGAAGCATAAATCTGAAGCCTTTGAAAAATTCCAGGAATACAAGAATGAAGTAGAAAAACAAACATGCAAAAGTATCAAGACACTGAGATCTGATCGAGGTGGTGAATACTTGAGTGCCGAGTTCCTAGATTACCTAAAAGAGAATGGAATTCTCTCTCAGCTTACTCCTCCATACACTCCATAACATAACGGTGTATCGGAGAGACGGAACCGAACCCTATTGGATATGGTGCGTTCCATGATGAGTAACGCTGAGTTACTGCGATCATTCTGGGGATATGCACTAGAATCAGCTGCATATCTTTTGAACCGAGTTCCAACTAAGACTGTGCCTACCACACCATATCAGATATGGAGTGGGAAGAGACCCTATTTTCAATATCTGAAGATTTGGGGATGTCTAGCTTTTGTCAAAAAGCAGCATGCGGACAAACTCGAGGCACGTTCAGTACAGTGCAAGTTTGTGGGATACCCAAAGAACTCCAGGGGGTATCTTTTCTATTACGCAGAAGAACAAAAGGTCTTTGTCTCTCGTAATGCCCACTTTCTGGAGCATCAGTTCTTAGAAAAAGAAATAAGTGGGAGCGCAATAGAACTGGAAGAAATTCCAGAACCACAAACTATTACTGAAAGCTTAGTAGAACCAAAGGGTTCGAAAGAACATGACATTCCTACGCCGCTCCGCAGGAGTAGTAGGCAGTCTCATCCGCCCGAGAGATACTACGGTTTTCTCATAGACGAGGATAGAGAGGATTGCACCATGGATTATGATGAGCCTACTAGCTTCCAGCAAGCCATTCAGAGCGGTGACTCGGTAAAATGGCTGGATGCAATGCGGACCGAGATGGAGTCCATGTACACCAACAAAGTTTGGACTTTGGACTTTGCTCCAGAAGGGGTAAAACCCGTAGGCTGCAAATGGATCTTCAGAAAGAAGATTGGTGTAGATGGGCAGGTCGAAACCTATAAAGCTAGAATTGTTGCAAAGGGTTTTCGTCAAAGACCTGGTTTGGACTATGACGAGACCTTTTCTCCAGTAGCTATGCTCAAATCCATTCGGATCCTTCTTGCCATTGCTGCCTTCCACGATTATGAGATCTGGCAGATGGAAGTAAAGACGGCTTTCTTAAATGGAAATCTGGAAGAGTGCGTTTATATGGATCAGCCAGAGGGATTCATTTAGAGTGGGAGCAGCGGTAAAGTGTGCAAGTTGCTCAAGTCCATCTATGGACTGAAGCAGGCATCGCGGAGTTGGAACATCTGCTTTGATGATACTGTCAAAGAATTCGATTTTATCAAAAACCCAGATGAACCATGCATTTACAGTAAGATTGTAGGGAGAACTGTGGTATTCCTCGTCTTGTACGTGGATGGCATTCTCCTAATAGGGAATGGTATTCCTATGTTACAGTCAGTCAAAGGATTCTTGTCACAGAGGTTCTCCATGAAGGACCTGGGTGATGCCAAATACATTCTGGGGATCCAGATCTATCGTGATAGATTTAAGAGGATGTTGGGACTTTCACAGTCCAGGTACATCGACACCATACTGAAATGATTCAGTATGGAAGACTCCAAGTGCGGTAATCTACCGGCTTGTCACGGAATCACCCTCTCCAAAGAGATGTCTCCCAAGACTGATTTGGAAAGGGCTCGCATGTCATCAATACCCTACGCATCTGCGGTAGGCTCTATTATGTCTGCGATGTTGTGTACCAGACCAGATCTAGCATACGCATTGAGCGTTGTAAGCCGGTATCAGTCGGACCCAGGAGAGAAACACTGGATAGCAGTAAAGAACATTCTCAAGTACCTGAGAAGGACTAAGGAGATGTTCTTGGTGTATGGCGGAAAATACCTCCAGATCGAGGCCTTTGCTGACTCCAGCTTCCAGAGTGACAAGGATGACTCCAAGTCCATGTCGGGTTTTGTCTTTACCCTCAATGGAAGGACGGTTTGCTGGAAGAGCTCCAAGCAGGAAACCGTTGCTGACTCAACCATGGAAGAGGAGTACATACCTGCTTGCGATGCCGCAAAGGAAGCTGTCTGGATGAAGAAGTTCCTCACAGAGCTTCAGGTGGTTCCTACCATTGTTGATCCAATACCATTGTATTGTGACAACAACGACGCTATAGCTTTAGCAAAGGAACCCGGGTCCCATCAGAAGTCCAGGCACATTTTGAGGCGGTACCACCTGATCAGGGAGATCGTAGATCTTCGGGAGATCGAGGTGAAGAGAGTGAATTCAGAAGATAATACTGCAGATCCATTCACGAAGGCCTTATCCCAGACTCAGTTCGAGCGGCTGATCGAGATGATAGGTCTTCGATACGCCAGTACATGGCCTTAGTGCAAGTGGGAGATTGTTAGTGTATATGCCCTAAAGGCCATTACTGTATCATACTAGTTTGTATATTACTTAATAGAAGCTTGGGATATTCACCTTTGTATAGACAATCTTGCTCAAAATAGTAGTATGCTACTTGGTTTGTCTCTACTTCAATGTGTGTATATGTGTTTCTTTTAACATATCGCCTATACACATTAGTGGAGCCTTTAGGATCTTTGCTTGATTACCAGCGTTGTGATGGCAGTCACACTCGTGGGGGCTGGGTAATCCACAAGCACATCCTTATACAGGTCCCTAGTCGTAGGACTATCGAGACAGGGCATCGATACTCCGGAGTAGACTAGCGTATGCGCTTCTCATCCCAGCAGGGGAGACGGTCTATCCCACAGCCGTAAGTACATCGTACTTGAGATAGTGTGCGGGTGCTCATTAGGTTACGA
This sequence comes from Agapanthus africanus, assembly GCA_030015575.1. Taxonomy (NCBI): domain Eukaryota; kingdom Viridiplantae; phylum Streptophyta; class Magnoliopsida; order Asparagales; family Amaryllidaceae; genus Agapanthus; species Agapanthus africanus. The sequence continues at coordinate 159,463,929 of JASDDO010000014.1, read as the reverse complement.
GTACACTGGACAAGACTCGTCGGGAACTGATTGGTTGGTACTATACCTATCGTCAGTTATCAGTTCCCAGGTGACATGAGTACAGCTTAGTCCGCTGACTTGACACTGTCACTTCGCCTTGAGTGTGTTCCCACTGTACTTTGATTACTACCCTACCACGGCTCAAAGGAGTCGTGCAAACAGGTAATAGTTGGGTGCAGTCACGAAGCACTTGGAGGCAGTGACGGTTAGACAGGATTCGTCTCTCCCGGTATTGGGAGTTGATATCGCGCTGTGTCAAGGAGAGCCATTACACACAGTCGTCCCTGGCCAGGGCAAGCGAGATACACTGGTAGGTTTCCAGTGTTATCTCAGGGTGTTCTGGGCTACACTCCGACACGACTTGTACCGCTATTAGGGGACTGACGTTTACCACCCCCTAGGCCCGCCATGCGATATTCTCAGACGAACAGACCGGACTGTACGGAGACTGTCACATTCAGGCTCAGTAGGAGTTCAGATGGGTTTCACCTCGTCAGTCTTCTTATCGGCATCTACCTGGGGGCCGTTACGCATAGCTAGTGCCGCTTGCGGTCTGTGGTTAAACCCACTGCCAACGTAGTGTCGAGTCCTTAGAGTCCCACACAAAGTGCTATTCGCCTTTAGGCAAAAGAGTAGAGGTCGCATGGTTTTGCGACAGGGTTCGGTCACATCCGCGCACTTGTGCACGTTTGGTGTCTGGGCAGTTATTACTAGCGGGCTTTGGTTTAAGCCAGATCCTAGTATACGTTTTGGGATTGGTTTTATCTCTTTGTATTCGTGTTCCTCGGAACACGGATGCGGGTGTGTATGCACAGTTGATAGAGATAGAGGCAGAGGATCTCTTTGTATTCGTGTTCCTCGGAACACGGATGCGGGTGTGTATGCACAGTTGACAGAGACAGAGGCAGAGGATTCTCATTAGGGTTGTTGACTGTTGACTTTTTCTAAACCCTAATGAGAATAAGAAATATGATTAATAATAATATTAATTAAGTATTATTGTGCCATGGTTGGGTTGAAAGTTTGACTTCGTTGACTTGTTGACTTTGTTGACCGGTTGACTAGTTTGGACTTGTTGACTATCATCATTGCATGGCTATCATTTCATGGCTATGACTTTTGCTTGCTTGTTATTCTTTACAAAATGAGTGCATGAAATGATAATGCCATTTGACATGAACCATCACAAGAATACTTGATTATTATTATTATTATGATTATTTTGGCTTTTGAGAGGATGGTTGCAAAAGTCTTCACTCATTCTATCACTTGCTCTCTCTCTCATCAAAAAGCTCTCCTCTTCCTCTTGCTCTCCCTCTTCCTCTAGATCAAGGCAAAAATCTCTCATGTGTTGAGAACCATTTGCCTTGGAGATAAAACCCTAAAACACTTCTCTACTCATCCTAAAGTCCAAGGTCTAGCAAGCCAAGGATTTTAGTTTCCTCTAGATTGAGGTTGGAGCCAAAGGTAGAAACTTTCGGGTGGATCCATCTTCGGCGCAAAGAGACGACGAGGTGAGGCCGATCCGACCACCACAAGGAGTCGAAGAGAAGGAGTTCAAGTTTAGGTATAACCCCTAACATAGTAGCTGAACTCTTAGTTAGGTTGTTAGATAGTTTGTTTAATAAAGATCTTTTTCTAGTGTCCATGTTACCCTCACCGTAAAAATCGTTTTTCACCATTTCCGCAACCCCAAAGAACTGGGGACGGGTAACGTGGACTTACATTATATAGGAGAGGCTGATTTGTTGAATCAGTTAAGGAAATCTTTCTCTGATTGATTTGGGGATGTTTCCCCACCATTGGATCTTTGATCCTAGAGCTTCTGTTTTACTGAAAACAATCTTCTTGTTTTTAATAAGATTGGGAAAATATTTTCCCATACAGAACTTATTCTGTATCTTAGTGATTTTTAATCACCATTGGATCTTTGATCTATCGGTGCTCTGATTTACAGAGCACAATTTTTCCTGTTTGGAAAGATTTGAGGAGTATTTCCTCAACATAATTTTATTCTGTAATTTGATGATTTATTCATCTCAGTAGGATCTTTGATCCAATGGTGGAGAACATTTAGTTCTAGCGCTTAGCGCTCTCGTACTTTGCACGTGAGGCGCTGCCTCAGAGTATTTGACTCTTAGCATTGGCGCTCCTGCCGCTAGCGCTCTCGTGCTTTGCACGTGAGGCGCTGCCTCAGAGTCTTTGACTCTTAGCGCTGGCGCTCCTGGCACAGCGCTCTCGTGCTTTGCACGTGAGGCGCTGCTGATTGTTAGAGATTCTGCGTGTTCAAGTTTTAGTTAAATACCGCAATCAAGACGGTTTCGCTCGTAGCTAGCCGGTTGAGTACGGGTCGTCCGCAGGGAGATGGGAATCTTTTTCTATGTGTTTTAACGAGTTAAGTCCGAAGGTTCAGATTTTGTTTGTGATTATCAAAGTGGTAAAATGATATGTAAAGAGAGCTTGTTAGGGTTAGGATTAGGTTAGTTTGAGTTAGGAGTCTCCCACATCTTTCGTTGCCCCTCTTAATATCGGTGTTACGGTAATCGGCAACAACGGGGATTAGCACGACTAGGAAGGAACTTGCGAGTATAAGCTAGGCTTTCCAACACATAAGTTCTTCCTTTTGGTGCTTGTCCGTCCGTTCTTGGCTCTTAGCCATAACCTCCGGTTAATTCAACCACAACCGGTCTCACTACGGAATCACCGCTATCATGTAGGATAGGGTGCCGTAAGGAGCGGATTGTGGTTCAATTAACGGGAGTCGAATTAAGTTGTTGGGCAAGGAAAGAGTGAGAGAGATTTCCTTCTCTCAAACTTCCCTTATCCTACCCTAACAAGTATGAAACTACTCACACATCATAATGAAAAGAAAACAAAACAAAAAAGGAAAATAGAAAGAAGGAGATTAGAAGATAACAACTAGCTATTTGCGACCTCACCTTGGCAAGGATCAAGCGTAAGCATCATGGTTGTTTTAATGATAAAGGAAAAGAGAAGAGAAAGAAAGAACAAGAAATAACAACAACCAAGTTAACAAATTAAAATTACAAGCAATTATAAAAGAACAAGACAAAATATAATAGCAAAAGAGTCTTCTTTATTCATCATTCTTCACTCACCAAGCTCACTACAAGTTTTAATGGAGAAGAGATGAGAAGAGGAAGAAGAAACACAACTAAACCTAGAAAATAAAATACAAGATTATGCACCCCCTTTCCTTCACAAAGTTCTGGGCTATTTATAGGCTGAAAAATAAAAACCTAGGGCAACCACCAGAACACAAATAAAAAGACCAAAATACCCATGGAAAATCTTTGTCTGCCGCCACCATACGGCCGCGGATCCGCGGCCTAAGCATGCTTAGGCCGCGGTTCCGCGGCCTAATGGAGGAGTTGACTCCTCGAATTTTGTGGGCCCCCCTGGTCTGATGTTGTCTGTGGTTTGGCATATGTGTTTTCTGAAAATACTTCCAAATTTCTTCCAGAATTTCTGTTGAGGGAAAGGTGCTTTGATGTGGACTTTTTGTCATGATTTCCTCGAGCTCCGCGTAGATTTCTTGGATCTTGTGCTGCCATTGAGCCTTGTGCATGAAAACGATATTGATTTGACATTTTGTCTTCTTAAACTGGTATCTGGCAACATACGGATGAAGAGCGGAGACCGTGTTTTCTCAGTGGTTGGCAGGAACCTGGATTTTGTCGTGTTTTCCATGAATTTCACCGTTTTAGAACCGAGAACCTGTATCCTGCAATTGACTAGCAAACACGGCTCAAGAGTATCTACCGATAAGCAATGTGATAAAAATTGGACGGTATAAAAATGCAAAAATCTGATATGAACAGCTGCCTCAGAGTCTTTAACTCTTAGCACTGGCGCTCCTGGCGCGAGCGCTCTCGTGTTTTGCATGTGAGGCGCTGCCTCAGAGTCTTTGACTCTTAGCTCTGGCGCTCTCGGCGCGGGCGCTCTCGTGCTTTGCACGTGAAGCGCTGCCTTAGTTTAAATTTCAAATTTTGAACAGAGTTTTGCTCTGATTGGGGGAAACAAATGCCCCCCACCGTTGCGCTCACGTGGCTCACACGTGAGTGCAGCGGTGGCAGCTTTTCCACCATTGGATTAACTTTGAAGTTGGATCGGCTCTCGGCGCCTATAAATAGGGCCTTAGGCCCTTGAGATGACTGTTTGTTCATTTTCTTGTTTTTCTTGAGAATTAATTCTCTTTCAGAGCCAAGCTCTCTGCCTTAAGAAACTTCTTAAAAGTCAAAACTCTGCCCAATCTATGGTAAGAATTAAACTTATTAACAGAGGTTTGCTCTTCTCAGATCATAAATCTTAAAAAAAAAGTTTTAGGGTTTTACCCATTAACACAGCCGCGCTCATCTTTAGATCATAGATCTTCAAGATATAATCTTTTTAGGGTAATTTTAACCCATAAACTGGAACACTATTCATCTTTCATTAAGAACACTTAGAGTTTGTTCATAGATCTTTAAGATCTTGGAATTTTTAATTCATTAAAAGCTTTGCTTTTAGGGTTTTTGCTGGATTATTCCATCTTCTTCGCAGAGCATGGCTCCTTAGAATTTTTGGGGGAAATTTTATTACCTTCATCATTAATTCTGACAGATGTCATTTCTGTTGTAGAGCGCTGCTCTCAAAGGAGATTAATTCCTTAGCCCGAGAGGCCTCTCATTAAATGAAAATCCTTTTAGGATTTTCTATTTAATGAATGACCGTCTCATCAATGATGAGACGTCATCTAGATTTTGTAGGTCCCTTTTGGTCCCCTCTGATGACATTTTGTTTGTTTCGAATGTAGGTGTGGTGAGCGCTGAGGTTGTGCCACCCGAAGAAGCATCACCAGTTGTTGTTCTGACGGTCCCCGTCCCTTCGCCTTCTCTTGTTTCCTCTCAAATACTGGAAGGTATGGGTTTGCGATTTATCTAATTTAAATTATGGATACCATCTTCCTTGTACTGACCATGCATCGTCGCAACCTTGCAGGAGTTCTCTTTGATCATATGTATCAGGTGCTTGTTGGATATAGTGCCCTCAGAGTCAATTATTGGATCACAGGCACGTGATTGCAATGATTGAGGGAGGACCTATACCGGTAGGACAGTCTTACTCAAGATGATAGTATGCTATCTGGTTTGTCTTTATCATCGTGTACTGCTTCAGGTGACCTTACAGGTCACTATTACACATTGATAGAGCCCTTAGGATTCTTGCTTGACTGCCAGCAGTATGATGGCGATCATATACGTGGGAACTGGGGTCTATAAGCACATCCTTAAAAGGTCCCTAGTCGTGGGAGTTTTCGAAACAGGGCATCGATACTCCAGAGTATACTAGTGTATACAGTCGAGACCCCGACGAGGGCGGTGGCCGGTCTCACAAGCCACTGGTGTCAGTTGGTTCACCTAAGATGTATACAGGTGCTCATTGGGTTATGAGTACACCGGACAGGACTCGCCGGGAACATGCTAGTTGGTCTTATACCTGACGTCAGATAGCAGTTCCCTGGTGACATGTGTACAGGTTAGTTCATCGACCTGAGATAGTCATTTGTCTCATGTGAGTTCCCACTGTACTTTGATTACTACCCTACCACGGCTCAAAGGAGTCGTGCAAACAGGTTTTAGTTGGGTACAGTCCCGAGCCACATGGAGGCAGTGAGCGGATCTGCAGGGGTTCGTCTCTCCCGGTATTGGGGGTGAGGTCGCGCTGTGTCTAGGAGATGTTAGTGTATATGCCCTAGAGGCCATTACTGTATCATACTAGTTTGTATATTACTTGATGGAAGCTTGGGATATTCACCTTGTATAAACAATCTTGCTCAATATAGTAGTATGCTACTTGGTTTGTTTCTACTTCAATGTGTACTTGTGTTTATTTCAGTATATCACTTATACGCATTAGTGGAGCCCTTAGGATCTTTGCTTGATTACCAGCGTTGTGATGGCAGTCACACTAGTGGGGGCTGGGTAATCTATAGGCACATCCTTATACAGGTCCCTAGTCGTAGGACTATCGAGACAGGGCATCGATACTCCGGAGTAGACTAGCGTATGCGCTTCTCATCCCAGTGTGGGAGATGGTCTGTCCCACAGCCATCAGTACGTCATACTGGAGATAGTATACGGGTGCTCGTTGGGTTACGAGTACACTGGACAGGACTCGTCGGGAACTGACAGGTTGGTATTATACCTATCGTCAGTTATCAGTTCCCAGGTGACATGAGTACAGCTTAGTCCGCTGACTTGACACTGACACTTCGCCTCGAGTGTGTTCCCACTGCACTTTGATCACTACCCTACCACGGCTCAAAGGAGTCGTGCAAACAGGTGGTGGTTGGGTGCAGTCCCGAAGCACTTGGAGGCAGTGACGGTTAGACAGGATTCGTCTCTCCCGGTATTGGGGGTTGACATCGCGCTGTGTCTAGGAGAGCCATTACACGAGTAGTCCCTGGCCAGGGCAAGCGAGATATACTGGTAGGTTTCCAGTGTTATCTCAGGGTGTTTTGGGCTTCACTCCGACACGACTTGTACCGCTATTGGGGGACTGACGTTTTACCGCCCCCTAGGCCCGCCATGCGATGTATCAGACGAACAGACCGGACTGTACGGAGAATGTCACATTCAGACTCAGTAGGAGTTCAGATGGGGTTTCACCTCGTCAGCCTTCTTGTCGGCATCTACCTGGGGACCGTTACGCACAGCTAGTGCCGCTTGCGGTCTGTGGTTAAACCCACTGCCAGCGTAGTGTCGAGTCTTTAGAGTCCCACACAGAGGGTATTCGCCTCTGGGCAAAACAGAGTAGAGGTCGCATGGTTTTGCGACAGGGTTCGTTCTCATCCGCGCACTTGTGCACGTTTGGAGTCCGGACGAATTATACTGGCAGGCTCTGGTTTGAGCCAGATACTGGTATATGTTTTAGGGTTGCTTTTATCTCTCAGTATTCATGTTCCTCGGAACAAGAATGCAGGTGTGTATGCACAGTTCTTTTTGAGGAGGAGGAAGATGATTTTTCATTAGGGTTTCGGAACGGGTGCGTATGCACAGTTGACAGTTGTATTTTTCCAAACCCTAATGGATTTGTATTATATCATTTAATAATATATAATAAAATGAAATTGTGTCATGGTTAGTTTTTGTTGACTTGTTGACCATGGTTGACTTGTTGACCATGGTTGAACATTTGACCATTATCATTACAAGAGAAAGATGCTCTTGATTCTTGCATTTTCATTTAATGCTTGTAATGATATTAGTCATTCTAAAACTTTCCATCAACCTTTTCATTTTGATTATTATTATTTGATAATTCATTTTCTTTTTGCATTATGGTTGCAAGAAAGGAAATGAGAGCTCATTCTATCATAACTTCTCTCTCTCCTCATTTCATCTTCTTCTTCCTCTAGCAAAGAGAAACCTTCTCATGTGTTGAGAATCATTCTCTTTAGAAAGAAAAGCAAACCCTAATCACTCTCTACTCATTCTAGGATGAAGGTTTAGCAAGCCGGAAACCCTAGTTCACTCAAAGATCGAGGAAGAGCCCAAAGGTCGAGCCTTCGAGGTGGATCCATCTTCGACGGGAGAAGGCGACGAAAAGAGAACCATCAACCTCTACAAGGTTTGAAGAAGAAGGAGTTCAAGTTTAGGTATAACCATCTTCCATAGTAGCTAACTCTCTTTAGCTTGTATACTAGTTTTAGTTTAGACAACGATCCCGACCTTGTTTAGTCCATGTTGCCTCTTGCGATAAAAATTCGTTTTTTATACCGTTTCCGCCTCCCCGTAAGCACCGGGGGTCGCAATATGGACTTACAGTGGTATCAGAGCCTAACTAAACTTAAACTAGCTTGGTAGTGAAGTGTAACGAAGTTCGGAACCGAAAAATCGCAAAACCGGAAAAACAAAACCCTAAGTTTCTGTTGAAATTTTTTCTGCTCAAAATGAAAAACTTTATACTTGTAAAATCGTCTCAGGGTTTTCTAAGAACACCCACCAAAAACGATAGCATGTTTCCTCCAAACCGCCGCCCTTCCGCGGCCTCACCTATTCATCTGGCCGCGGAACCGCCGCAGGTTGTTTTCATCTTTGCATCGTTTTCCGTGCAGTGTTCTTCTGTGTTGGTTTTGGGATTTTTCAGATATATTATATGTACCCAGATTTTCCAGAACAGAAATTCACTTTTGGGGTCCTATAATTCCGTATTTTTTTTCCGAACTTCACTGCACTTTGGCTATGTTGGTTATATCTGTGATGTTTGCATGTATTGAACGTCGGCTAATCGCTATAGGTCGATTAGTCGGGGTTATACATGATCTGTAATGTGCTGGAATGTGTATATGAATGTGTTGGACTGTCGCGGGTGAATAGCCGGGGTGGATGTGAGATGAGCTTTTGTTTTTCTTTCATTCATTGTAAATGTAAATTGATGTAATAATATTATTTGTTTGGCCGCACAACCGGGTCGGGGTTGTAGCCGTCATTGTATAATTCTTTTTACTGTTTTTGCTCCTAGGATAGACCCATGGAGGGGTGCACAAACTACCGGGTTCTTGGCGGGTAGTTTGCCGCACCCGTAGGGGTCTTGGGTGGGGTATTTGGCTATTCACCGCGACCGTGTTATCCGCTTTTCGTTTCAGGCTCGAAAGGATTGCGGATTGCTAGTATATCCAATGTATTCATCTGTGATCTGTAATGTCTATCATTGCTTTCTATTTAGGCGTTGCTTATGTTTTACAGCCGCGCTAGCCCAGCCCCCGCTCTGTCGTTAGTTAAGTAACCTAACGAGTGATGACGGGACCCCGTGGCGAATGCGAATGGCATAAGCGTACGTCATATTTTGGTTGTTTTCTGCAATGGTAGGAACTAAATGATGGGATGCATTAAAAGAACTAATGCAAGAATATCACGCATTAAAAGAACTAATGCAAGATAATAAACCAAGTTTAAGTCGATGGAACACTTTCGAAAAACCACTCGGTTCTTTTCAAAACTAACTTTTAAATGCGGAGCTTGAGCCACTCCTTATAAAAGCTATCTCGTTCCATCGATTATATCAAGTTCACTACGTTCACGGTTTTACCAAAACCATTCGTAGCCCTCCGTCGTTTCGCATGAATAGGCAATAGTATTCAAGCTGTGTATTTTGGCCAAAGTCAAGGCACAGTGATTGGTAGCTATTGGGTGTTCATGTGTAGCATAGATAGATGCGTTGGTTTGGGACAGTCGTGCTGCCATTTTGGCCAAAGTCAAGGGTATGTACGGGTGGATCCAAATTAACCTGGAAAGTGACGGGAAGAACTTGACATGTGACTTATGATATTTTGGCCAAAGTCAAGGTCATAAGAGCATGGGGCAAAAATCCACATCGGGAGTTTCATAAGTACTGAAACTTGCTAGATTTGCATACCATTTGGAGTATGATGATTATGGTAGGATTCCTTCATTTTCGTCACGCGATGATATTTGGATCCCGATCCTACTGTGAGTATATGCTACTCCTCGGGAAATTTCTCACTAAACGATCAATGCTATAAACCTAGTAGGTGCCTAGAAAGGTGTTAGCGGGGCTACGCCCCCAGGGAAAAGAGGTTCTTAAATTAAGGAACTTCGCGAAAGCGTTGGAAAACCTCCCTCGAAGTACCGACACTGGCCTGGCCGAACGGTTAAGCAAGTATTGTACGGTGGGATTGATCCCGGCTAATTCTTCCTTTGTGGTTTGAGGAGGGATTCGAGAGACAGTGGGAGCCATCCTGTTTAGACAAATTAAAAACCATTCTAAACTTGCAAGAGCATCGTGCTAAGTGTTTCTTCTCTCCCCCTGCAGCGACCAAATCGAAATGACTGGACTTAAGTTACTTCTAGATAAAAACATATTGACAGGGCCAAACTACAAAGATTGGCTCAGGAATGTCAAATTGGCAATCTCTTACGACAAGCTGGGGTATCTTCTTACCACCAAAGCTCCCCCCGTCCCAGGTCCCACCTCCAGCGTCGCGGATAAGGAAATCCGTAAGACTTGGGAGATTGACAGCGCGAAGGCCAGATGCCTCGTACTTGCCTCGATGGACAATGACCATCAGAGGAGGCACGAGAATATGGATTTGGAATCCATATTTCTTCATACAAAAGAACTGTATGGAGAGCAGTCTCGTATCGCAAGATACGAAGTGTCGAAGAAGTTATTTTCGACTAAGTTGGCCGTCGGATCATCGGTAGCGGACCACGTGCTTAAGATGATTGGCTACACTGAGGAGCTCGCGGAACTTGGGACCACGTTGGACAGTGAACTTTATACAGATATAATTCTCCAGTCCCTTCCATCCACTTACGCCCAGTTCATACTGAATTTCAACTTGCAAGAAAAGGAAGTTGAACTTTCAGAACTCCTCAACCTGCTGAGGAGCGCAGAGGGCACCCTACAGAAGGGTAGGGATACATCCACTTTGTTTGTAGGAGGATCTTCTTCTTCTAGGTCCAAGGCGAAAGCCAAGGGAAAGAAGAAGAAAGCCCCCGCCAAACCAAGAGGCGGTGTTAGTAAAGTGGGTGCGAAGGGAAAGGAAAAGGCAACAAAGATAGCGGGGAAGCTTGTTGGTAAAGAGGAATGCTTCTATTGTCACAAGAGTGGACACTGGAAGAAAGATTGCAGGGCTTGGAAAGCCAGGACACAGGAACTGAAGCAGGTTGCGGCTTCAGCTTCAGGTGTGTATGTTATTGAAAACTGTCTTTCTATAAACTCTACTTCCTGGGTATTGGATACCGGATCAGGATCTCATATCTGTAATTCTTTGCAGGCGTTGAGAAACCGTAGGGTTTTGAAGGCAGGTGACATGACCCTCAGAGTTGCGAACGGAGCTAGCATGGATGCTAAAGCCGTGGGGGACTATCACCTGGGAATGTCAGATGGGCATGTTTTGGTTTTGCGTAATTGCTTTTTTGTACCCAACGCAACTTGTAATATCATTTCTGTATCTTTGGTTTCTAAAGAAGGTTATGAATTTGCGTTTGTAAGTAATGTTGTTAACATTCACCTTAATCAAGTTCTGATTGGGTCAGGTACATTGAGCAATGGTATATACGTATTAAACCAACCACATATTTTCAATATCCAGAATACACACAAAAGAAAGTCACCAGATATTAATCAGACTTTCTTATGGCATTATAGACTGGGTCACATCAATGAGAGAAGGTTGACTAAGTTACATACAGAAGGATATTTGGATCCGTTCGAATATCAATCGTATGCCACTTGTCAATCCTGTCTCAAAGGAAAGATGACAAAGACTCCGTTCACTGGACACGGAGTAAGAGCGAGCGAGCTCTTGGGACTCGTACACAGCGACGTGTGCGGTCCAATGTCTACACATGCGCGAAGCGGTTATTCTTACTTCATTACTTTTACGGATGATTTTTCAAGATACGGTTATGTCTTCTTAATGAAACATAAGTCCGAAGCTTTTGAAAAATTCCAGGAATTTAAGAATGAAGTAGAAAAACAAACCGGCAAAAGTATCAAGATTCTAAGATCGGATCGAGGTGGAGAATACTTAAGTGCCGAGTTCCTGAATTATTTAAAAGAGAATGGGATTCTCTCTCAGCTTACTCCTCCATACACTCCGCAACACAACGGTGTATCGGAAAGACGGAACCGGACCCTATTGGATATGGTACGGTCCATGATGAGTAACGCTGAGTTACCGCGATCATTCTGGGGGTATGCGCTAGAATCAGCTGCGTACCTTTTGAACCGAGTTCCTACTAAGACTGTGCCTACTACACCATATGAGATGTGGTGTGGGAAGAGACCCCATCTCAGTCACATTAAGACTTGGGGAAGTCCAGCTTTTGTTAAAAAGCAGCATGCGGACAAGCTCGAGGCGCGCTCAGTACTGTGTAAGTTTGTGGGATATCCAAAGAATTCCAAGGGATATCTCTTCTACTACGAAGAGGAACAAAAAGTTCTTGTTTCTCGTCATGCCCACTTTCTAGAACATCAGTTCTTAGAAAAAGAATTAAGTGGGAGCGCAGTAGAACTGGAAGAAATTCCAGAACCACAGACTATTACTGAAAGCTTAGTGGAACCAGAGGGTTCAAATGAACAGGACATTCCTACGCCGCTCCGCAGGAGTAGTAGGCAGTCTCATCCGCCCGAGAGATACTACGGTTTTCTCATAGACGGGGATAGAGAGGATTGCATCATAGACTATGATGAGCCTACTAGCTTCCAGCAGGCCGTTCAGAGCATTGACTCGGTAAAATGGCTGGATGCAATGCGGACCGAAATGGAGTCCATGTACACCAACAAAGTATGGACGTTGGACATTGCTCCAGACGGGGTAAAACCCGTAGGATGCAAGTGGATCTTCAAAAGGAAGATTGGTGTAGATGGACAGGTTGAGACCTATAAAGCTAGACTTGTAGCAAAGGGTTTCCGTCAAAGACCTGGCTTGGACTATGACGAAACCTTTTCTCCAGTGGCTATGCTGAAATCCATTCGGATCCTTCTTGCCATTGCTGCCTTCCACGATTATGAGATTTGGCAGATGGACGTAAAGACCGCTTTTCTAAATGGAAATTTAGAGGAGTGTGTCTATATGGATCAGCCAGAGGGTTTCATTCAGAGTGGGAGCAGCGGAAAGGTGTGCAAGTTGCTTAAGTCCATCTATGGACTAAAGCAGGCATCGCGGAGTTGGAACATCTGTTTTGATGAGACGGTCAAGGAATTTGACTTTATCAAAAATCCAGATGAACCATGCATCTATAGTAGATTTGTAGCGAGAACTGTGGTATTCCTTGTTTTATACGTGGATGACATTCTCTTGATAGGAAATGACATTCCTATGCTACAATCTGTCAAGGGTTTCTTGTCACACAGGTTCTCCATGAAAGACCTGGGTGATGCCTCTTACATCCTGGGGATCCGGATCCATCGTGATAGATCCAAGAGGATATTAGGACTTTCACAGTCCAGGTACATCGACACCGTACTGAAAAGATTCAGTATGGAAGATTCCAAGCGCGGTAACTTACCGGCTTGTCACGGGATCACCCTCTCTAAAGAGATGTCTCCCAAGACTGATTTGGAGAGGGATCGCATGTCTATTATACCCTACGCTTCTGCGGTAGGCTCTATAATGTATGCGATGTTGTGTACCAGACCGGATGTAGCTTATGCACTGAGTGTAGTAAGCCGGTATCAGTCAAACCCTGGGGAGAAACATTGGATAGCGGTAAAGAACATTCTCAAGTACCTGAGGAGGACTAAGGAGATGTTCTTGGTGTATGGCGGAAAAGACCTCCAGATTGAGGCCTTTGCTGACTCCAGCTTCCAGAGTGACAAGGATGATTCCAAGTCCATGTCGGGTTTTGTCTTTACCCTCAATGGAGGGGCGGTGTGTTGGAAGAGTTCCAAACAGGAAACCGTTGCAGACTCGACTATGGAAGCGGAATACATCGCTGCATCTGATGCCGCAAAAGAAGCTGTCTGGATAAGGAAGTTCTTAAAAGAACTTCAGGTGGTTCCGTCCATTGTTGACCCAGTACCTCTGTATTGCGACAACAACGGGGCTATAGCTTTAGCAAAGGAACCCAGGTCCCATCAGAGATCCAGGCACATCTTGAGGCGGTATCACCTGATCAGGGAGATCGTGGATCGCAAGGAGATCGAGGTTCGGAGGGTTGCTTCAGAAGAGAACACTGCAGATCCATTCACCAAGGCCCTACCCCAGACTCAGTTCGAGCGGCTGATCGAGATGATAGGTCTTCGATACGCCAGTACATGGCCTTAGTGCAAGTGGGAGATTGTTAGTATATATGCCCTAGAGGCCATTACTGTATCATACTAGTTTGTATATTACTTGATGGAAGCTTGGGATATTCACCTTGTATAAACAATCTTGCTCAATATAGTAGTATGCTACTTGGTTTGTTTCTACTTCAATGTGTACTTGTGTTTATTTCAGTATATCACTTATACGCATTAGTGGAGCCCTTAGGATCTTTGCTTGATTACCAGCGTTGTGATGGCAGTCACACTAGTGGGGGCTGGGTAATCTATAGGCACATCCTTATACAGGTCCCTAGTCGTAGGACTATCGAGACAGGGCATCGATACTCCGGAGTAGACTAGCGTATGCGCTTCTCATCCCAGTGTGGGAGATGGTCTGTCCCACAGCCATCAGTACGTCGTACTGGAGATAGTATACGGGTGCTCGTTGGGTTACGAGTACACTGGACAGGACTCGTCGGGAACTGACAGGTTGGTATTATACCTATCGTCAGTTATCAGTTCCCAGGTGACATGAGTACAGCTTAGTCCGCTGACTTGACACTGACACTTCGCCTCGAGTGTGTTCCCACTGCACTTTGATCACTACCCTACCATGGCTCAAAGGAGTCGTGCAAACAGGTGGTGGTTGGGTGCAGTCCCGAAGCACTTGGAGGCAGTGACGGTTAGACAGGATTCGTCTCTCCCGGTATTGGGGGTTGACATCGCGCTGTGTCTAGGAGAGCCATTACACGAGTAGTCCCTGGCCAGGGCAAGCGAGATATACTGGTAGGTTTCCAGTGTTATCTCAGGGTGTTTTGGGCTTCACTCCGACACGACTTGTACCGCTATTGGGGGACTGACGTTTTACCGCCCCCTAGGCCCGCCATGCGATGTATCAGACGAACAGACCGGACTGTACGGAGAATGTCACATTCAGACTCAGTAGGAGTTCAGATGGGGTTTCACCTCGTCAGCCTTCTTGTCGGCATCTACCTGGGGACCGTTACGCACAGCTAGTGCCGCTTGCGGTCTGTGGTTAAACCCACTGCCAGCGTAGTGTCGAGTCTTTAGAGTCCCACACAGAGGGTATTCGCCTCTGGGCAAAACAGAGTAGAGGTTGCATGGTTTTGCGACAGGGTTCGTTCTCATCCGCGCACTTGTGCACGTTTGGAGTCCGGACGAATTATACTGGCAGGCTCTGGTTTGAGCCAGATACTGGTATATGTTTTAGGGTTGCTTTTATCTCTCAGTATTCATGTTCCTCGGAACAAGAATGCAGGTGTGTATGCACAGTTCTTTTTGAGGAGGAGGAAGATGATTTTTCATTAGGGTTTCGGAACGGGTGCGTATGCACAGTTGACAGTTGTATTTTTCCAAACCCTAATGGATTTGTATTATATCATTTAATAATATATAATAAAATGAAATTGTGTCATGGTTAGTTTTTGTTGACTTGTTGACCATGGTTGACTTGTTGACCATGGTTGAACATTTGACCATTATCATTACAAGAGAAAGATGCTCTTGATTCTTGCATTTTCATTTAATGCTTGTAATGATATTAGTCATTCTAAAACTTTCCATCAACCTTTTCATTTTGATTATTATTATTTTATAATTCATTTTCTTTTTGCATTATGGTTGCAAGAAAGGAAATGAGAGCTCATTCTATCATAACTTCTCTCTCTCCTCATTTCATCTTCTTCTTCCTCTAGCAAAGAGAAACCTTCTCATGTGTTGAGAATCATTCTCTTTAGAAAGAAAAGCAAACCCTAATCACTCTCTACTCATTCTAGGATGAAGGTTTAGCAAGCCGGAAACCCTAGTTCACTCAAAGATCGAGGAAGAGCCCAAAGGTCGAGCCTTCGAGGTGGATCCATCTTCGACGGGAGAAGGCGACGAAAAGAGAACCATCAACCTCTACAAGGTTTGAAGAAGAAGGAGTTCAAGTTTAGGTATAACCATCTTCCATAGTAGCTAACTCTCTTTAGCTTGTATACTAGTTTTAGTTTAGACAACGATCCCGACCTTGTTTAGTCCATGTTGCCTCTTGCGATAAAAATTCGTTTTTTATACCGTTTCCGCCTCCCCGTAAGCACCGGGGGTCGCAATATGGACTTACAGGTGAGCCATACACGAAGTCCTTGGCCAAGGTAGGAGATTTACTGGTAGGTATTCCAGTAGTATTTCAGGGTGTTCTGGGCTACACTCCGACACGACTTGTACTGCTTTTGGGGGCCTGACTTTTACCAACCCCTAGGCCCGCCATGCGATGCTCATAGACGAACCGACCGGACTGTACGGATATTGTCACTTACAGGCTCAGTAAGGTGTCAGGATGAGTTCGCTCATCGACGTCCCTTTTGGTCAATACCTGGTAGCCCGTTACATATGGCTAATACCTCTGACGTGCTAGTGGTTAAATCCACAGCCAAAAGTATTGACGAGTCTTTAGAGTCCCCCACAAACAGTTTCTCAAGTTTCGGGCGAAACGCTGTAGAGGCCGTATGGATATATGGCAGGGTTCGATCATATACGTGCGGTATTGCACGGATCATGATCGGACGGATAATACTTGCGGGCTTTGGTTTAAGCCGGATCCTAGTATTGTACAATGTAGATTTTGTCTCATTACATTTGTATTCGGTCGTAATACAAATGCGGGTATGTATATACAGTCGCGGGGTTTTCCTGTAATTTATTACGGGATCGATTTTTTGGAGTTGCCAGTTTATATTCCGTTTCGGCCATTTTCCTTTGTTTCTTTTCTTGGCTGAAAATTGGTGGGAAGGGGGTTATTTGCAAATATGCTATTAATAATGGTGAAGACCTTTTGTGGCACATGATGGTTCTCATGATGGTTCTAGCTTCCATTGACTTCTTTATGTTCATCATTGTTTACTTTGAGTGATGGGTTTTGGAGTGAGACTTTGTGGTGATGATTATTCCTCATCATCACCCTTTTCTTTTGCTTGCATTATTGCTTCCCCCCCTTGACTTTTCTCTCTCTCCCCTTGACAAAAGCATGGCCGGACACATTAGGATGGGGGGCTGTCCATTTTTTGGGGTGGGATTTTGATCTCTTGTAGCTTGCAAAAAATCCCCTTGCTCATCTAAAAAGCTTACATCTCCTTTCCCACTTCAAAATGGCAACTTCGACAACCCCTAGAGACATAGTGATCTACGTATAGTCTACAGCATTCTTGGACACGTCGGCTTGCCAACTTCATGTCCGAGTTGCCTCGGTCCAGAGGTGGGAGCCCGTAAAAAGATTCGGCGACGTGGTGCCCTTTCCGACGAGGAGATGAAAACCGAAGATTCCGCGAGAAGATCGGGATGGTGGCCGAAGACCGAAGGACACGGATCGCTCGGTATAGCTCTCTACCCTTTCTCTAGTTAGCTAGTAATAGGTTAATGGTCCGATCCGGGTTTATAGTCCGCAGTAGCGTCAGTTTCTAGTTTTTGAAAAGTTTTCGTTTCCGCATTTTGGCCTCGTTCAGACGGCCGGGGCGCTACCGTGAACTTACATTGGTATCAGAGCCATGCCATTAACCTAGTCTAGCTTGCTCTAACGTGTTTACAAGTTCGATCGAACGGATTTTCTAAAAACCGCGTTTTCAAGTCCAGTTTCTGTCGATTTTATTTTATGCTCCAAAAATTTTTCTGGACATGTCAAAAAATCGTGCAGGGTTTTTTAAGCATTCTGTGAAAATTTGGTAGCTCGATGGCACTGTTCCACCACGGAGCCGCGGCCAAACCCATGCATTGGCCGCGGTTCCGCCGCCATTTTAACTCCTTGCTTCACCAAATTTCTACAGTAGCTATTTGACTTAGAAATAGGGTTTTTGGTATATTCTTTTTAGGCCCAGATTTATTTTTGAGTGCTACAGTGGTGCTTGGGGCCCACTTCGGAAATTTAGTCGATCGAAAATTTTAAACATGTTAGTTCACAGTATTTACATTATATCTGCGACCGTGAATGTCACTTGATCGGTAAATCCTGTCTAACTGCTATAGCCCTTTTAGACGGATTTGCGAACGTGACATTTACGTTGATGTTCTGTGTTGTGCTGTGATGTTGCGGATTTGTCATGGTGGATAACCCGGATGCAATGTTAGTACAGTTTTGGTATTATATATGTACATTTGATATTGCGGGGTGAGCGTCCGACATGTGGACTGCCGTCACTGCCTGTTTGTATATTATTCTTTTGGGGCACGACCGGGCTGAGGTCGATGTACCCGTTGTATGTATATTTTACTTTCTGTACTAGAATTACCCCGCGTTGGGGTGCACGGATAGCCGGGTTCTATAGGGTAACGGGCCCGCATCTCATGGCATTGAGACGGAGGGGGCTTCACTCTAGAATTGGCGGGCTATTCGCCGCACTCGTAGGGGTACAGGTTGACCCAAGGAGGGGTGCCCAAGTTACCGGATTCCGTGAAGTGCTGGGTGGTCCACTCACGTTGTTGAAGGGGACTGCCTCGCTTCAGGTTTTGGCGGGTAACTTGCCACGCCCGTAGGGGTCTAGGATTTCATTGTACAGGCTATCCACACGACCAGGGGAACGTCGGATTTCAGTAGCGGCTCTATGAAACCCGGGGATCCCAGATATCTGCATTGTTCTGTGATGCTTATTACATTTCTGTGTTGTTGCATTTTATCACGCCTTAAGCGAATATTATATATTGATATATTACTAGTAGATGTTATATATGTTTTGCATCCGCGCTAGTCCAGTCCCCGCTCTGTCGTTAGTTAAGTAACCTAACGGGTGATGATGGGACCCAGTGGCGAATGCGGATGGCATATACGTACATCATTATTTTGTGGTGTGATCAATTGATGGGACTGCATTAATTCAGATCAATGCAAGCTAAACAAACCTGTTTGATGTTGTTGGAACATTTTTCAAAAAGCTGTTATTGCAAGGACGTTCTCTTTTGTTTTGCACAGTGGTATTCGACTATGAATATCCAGCACCTCAGTCGACGAGGCAAGGGCCGAGATCCCTTCACCGAGAGTGACCCCTTGGACAGAAGTTTGTGTCAGGGCAATAAGTTCACTATAGCTGATTACTTTCGGTTTGCATCGTGGTATTCAGTTGGAATATCCTGCACCTCATTCTACGGGGAAAGAGCCGAGATCCCTTCACCGGGAGTGACCTCTTTAGCAAAGGTTTTCGTCACTATATTTTTATAAAAAGCTATCCGGTTCCTTCAACGATATCAAGTTCATTACGTTAATGGTTTTTCGCCAAAAACTATTCGTAGCCCTCCATCATTTCAGACGGGTAGCACGTAGTATTCATGCTATGTTTGTTGACCTTCGTCAAGGCATAGTGAATGGTAGCTGCTTGTTACCTTTCTGCTGCATAGATAGATGCGTTGGTTTGGGACAGTCGTATAGCCTTGTTGACCTTCGTCAAGGGCTTGTACGGGTGGGTTCAAATTAACCTGGACAATGACGGGTAGAACTTGACATGTGACTTATGATTTGTTGACCTTCGTCAAGGTCATAAGAGCATGGGGTAAAAATCACATCGGGAGTTTCTAAAGAAACTGAAACTTGCCAGATATGCGCATACCTTCTGGAGTGTGATAACATGAGTGGACTCCATCACATTATCTTGCGATGATAGTTGGATCCCGATTCTCACTGATGAGTTGTTTTACTCCTCGGGTGATCCCGACTAATTCTTCTTTCAGATTTGGAGGAGAATTTGAGGTTACAGTGAGAGGTTTCCTGATTAGATAAAATGATAACCATTCTGATCTAGGTTAGAGTGCACGCTGAGTGTTTCTTTTCTCTCTCTCTTTAGCAGCGACCGTGGCCCGACCCTTGACTATGACTCAGTGACCAAAATTAACCGAACCTTCTTAAACACTGGCTTTTGGATTGTCAGAGTTGCATACCTCATTACCACTCCTACTTTTACCCTTTTCTCCAGGACACCCCGTATTACTACGAACATCCACTTCCATTGGATAAAACCATCGTATGGTTATATACGAACTCGAAGGAACTTGTTCCAGATTCGAGGATGGTTTCCGGTTCTGGAGAAAACGAATAGGACTATTCAGTTGTCTTTTCCTTTTACCTTCTCTCAGGTTGCGAGTGCTCCTTGGATTAGGGGATAGTACACTCGTTACGCCTATTGGATAGTCTTCTTCCAAACCTTAAGCCGGTGCCGAACAGTAGGGAATGAAGAAAGCCGACTAGCCTAAGTGTGGTGTACAGAAGGTATTAAGTTAAGACAAATAAAGGGATTGGAAGGAGGGCAAAGTAAATTGCGACTGCTATTCACGACCAAACCAAGTATTTCATTACCACTCCCACTTCACTTTTGTATTTCTCCAGGACACTCCGTATCACTACGAAGATCCACAGTTTATTGGATATTCCATCGTATGGTTATATACGAACTCGAAAGGAACTTGTTCCAGTTCGGGGATGGATTCTGGTTCAGGAGAAATAGGAATAAGGTTTATTCAGGTGTCTTTTATCTTTACCTTCTCTCGGGTTGCGATTGCTCCTAGGATTAGGACAGTACAGCCATTATGCTTATTGGACAGTTTTCTTCCAAGCCATAGGCTGGTGTCGAACGGTAGGGAAGGAAGAAAACCATTTGGCCTAAAGGGGTGTGCAGAAGGTAATGACTAAAAGACATATGAAGGGATGTGGAGAGATAGCATAGAAATATATGGTTACAGTTGTGAATCTGGATAATGGAAGAGGCATTACTAGGAATACCAGGATACCCCTACGAAATATTTCAATGTTTCAGTTTCACTGTGTACAGTTAAAAGAAAACCGATTTCCCAATTAGACACTTGCTCCAGGGTATGTATTTACCAGGTATGAATCTCACATCTGTATGGTTTTACAGATGATGAGTGGGAGTAAGTTATTGGGAATTAGGTGATCATCCTCATTATATCGGGATTCGTTGTAATTGGTGATATTTGAGGAAATCACCTAGGTTGTTTGCCGGACGACAAATATTTGGTTTTGAATATCCGCTGTTATGCACCAATTTCAAATTAATATATCTGTACGTCTAATTTTATAGAGTGAGATATACCCTTTTGAAATTATGTACATGATATTTACCTATATCAGTGGATGGTTAGGTAAGGAGCATTAAACAGCGGTGTAATTCTTCTTAACCATAAGTACAGTTTTCAACCTATGACACACAGGGAATGAGTTATTCGACTCAGGGGACTTATACAGAGTATTGTATGTTGTCCAGTGTCCATGAGGACAGAGGGGTTGGTACTCGTACTATATTCGGTTTACTTATGACTTCTCTAGTTTTTAGACAAGTGTTTCGTAGAAACACAAGGTCCAAGTTTTGAGAAGTTATAGGTATATGAATAAAATAGAGAACCAGGTGTTGCAAGTATCGGGATTCTTCAAGGTGATCGAAGATGTAGATACTTGTGTATAGTATTCAGTTGATAGTAATGGTTTTGAGAGACTTGCTTCTCTTTCAGGTTACTCATAATTGGAAGCATTCCTAAGTTGAGTAATGCTGATTGGCCTCTCTCTATTTAGTTGACATGCACTGGAGATAGCTGCATGATTTGAATCTGGTTCCAATTAAATCTGTGTCTCTGTTTCTATATTGGATATCGAATAGTTCATATTTTAACGATGTTAAGGTACGGGGAGTTGTCCGGCTTATGCTTAAAACCAGAATCTGGATAACTCAAGGCACGTTTCTGTAATGGCTGTTTGTGGGTTGACCCAGGTTATGACGAGGGTTGACTTTCTACCATCTGGAAGATCAATAGTGACATTGTTCTTGACTTGCCACAGTTTTAATAAAAATGGATTTTTTTTTTCAGAAAACAGTAGTGGGAGTATGGTAGAACTGGAAGTGATTCCAGAACCGCAAACGATTACTGAAAATTTGTTAAGAACCTAAAGACTCAATCTAGTTTGACATTCCATTGGCCACTCCGCAGATAAGGTGGGTAACCTCAGGCACTCGAGAGGTACTTCGGTATGCTCAAAGACGGTGACAGGGAGGTTCTTGTTTACCCAGACTTGCCATTGTTGTTGTTCCAGACTGTGAGACCCGGTAGGAGGGTGAGTATAGCGTCACTCTAAACTAGCTTTAGAAGTGCACGTGTATATTATTCTGCCAGAGGGTTGTCGTAGTCAGTGGGAGTAGCGGAAGCATAGTGGACAAGTAGCTTATGTCTATTTATAGACTAAAGCAGATATAGCGGAGATAGATCATCTATTTCTGATGTGACAGTCATAGGTTTGACTTCATCAGAATAGGGGATGGATCTGTTAAGAAGGTAGTAGGGTGTGATGTCCTGGTATTTAGATGACATACACAGAGTAGGAAGTGAAATTCCTATACTACGATCGGTTATACTTTGGTTGTCACACAGTGGTTTCTCTACAAAGGAATTGGATATTATATCAGATATTCTGGTTACTAGATCTATGGTTTTAGATTTAGATTTGGAAAGTGTCCCAATCAAGGTACTTAGATAGCATTCTAAAGGTATTTAGAATGGACGACTCCTGGCACGGTGGTGTACCTGCAGGAGATGGAGTCACCCTCTCTAAAGGTGTCTTACAGACTAAAGAGGAGAGGGATGTGCATGATTGGCAGATCACTTGCTTAGGCAATTGAGTCAATCATGAGATGTCAAGTACCACACCAGATATTGTTTTTACAGTAGATGCAATAAGATATTGAGTCAATCCTGGAGAAACATTCGGAAGCAGTTTTAGAACATAAGTGGATGTTCTGGGGATATGATAACAACAGCCTCTTTTAGGAGACAGTTATCATTCCAGGCTTCCAAGGTGACCTGAATGACAGAGTGACTATCAGAGTTATAGTTTTCCCTCTGACGAGGGGCGGTGTTTTGGACAGTCGATCCAAGCGGACACTGAGGGAGGCATTACGCAGGATACTGATTAAGTTCAGTTGATGATACAGTCTAAGAAGTTTGGATTTGGAGTTCATTTATGAGCTAGGTCCCATCAGATATCCAGACATATTCTAAGACGGGTATTGCTCATTTCGGGAGATGGCTTTCTCCACGAACTTGAGATAAAGAGAGACATAGAAAGAAACATTAGGGCGGATCCACTCACTGAGGCTATTTCTCGAACGCAATAGTTTCGCAAACGGGTTTTGTGGGACTGATTAGTAGAGGAGTTGGGTGTTCGGTATCACACGGGCTGTGAGTATGCGACATCGCAATAATTAGCCTTCAGTGCAAGTGGGAGATTATTGGATATAGTGCCCTCAGAGTCAATTATTGGATCACAGGCACGTGATTGCAATGATTGAAGGAGGACCTATACCGGTAGGACAGTCTTACTCAAGATGATAGTATGCTATCTGGTTTGTCTTTATCATCGTGTACTGCTTCAGGTGACCTTACAGGTCACTATTACATATTGATAGAGCCCTTAGGATTCTTGCTTGACTGCCAGTAGTATGATGGCGATCATATACGTGGGAACTGGGGTCTATAAGCACATCCTTAAAAGGTCCCTAGTCTTGGGAGTTTTCGAGACAGGGCATCGATACTCCAGAGTAGACTAGTGTATACAGTCGAGACCCCGACGAGGGGCGGTGGCCGGTCTCACAAGCCATTGGTGTCAGTTGGTTCACCTAAGATGTATACAGGTGCTCATTGGGTTATGTGTACACCGGACAGGACTCGCCGGGAACATGCTAGTTGGTCTTATACCTGACGTCAGATAGCAGTTCCTTGGTGACATGTGTACAAGTTATTTCATCGACCTGAGATCGTCATTTGTCTCGTGTGAGTTCCCACTGTACTTTGATTACTACCCTACCATGGCTCAAAGGAGTCGTGTAAACATGTTTTAGTTGGGTATAGTCCCAAGCCACATAGAGGCAGTGAGCGGATCTGCAGGGGTTCGTCTCTCCCGGTATTGGGGGTGAGGTCACGCTGTGTCTAGGAGAGCCATTACACGAAGTCCTTGGCCAAGGCAGGAGATTTACTGGTAGGTATTCCAGTAGTATCTCAGGGTGTTCTGGGCTACACTCCGACACGACTTGTACTGCTTTTGGGGGTCTGACTTTTACCAACCCCTAGGCCCGCCATGCGATGCTCATAGACGAACGGACCGGACTGTACGGATATTGTCACTGACAGGCTCAGTAGGGTGTCAGGATGAGTTCGCTCATCGACGTCCCTTTTGGTCAATACCTGGTAGCCCGTTACGTATGGCTAATACCTCTGACGTGCTAGTGGTTAAATCCACAGCCAAAAGTATTGACGAGTCTTTAGAGTCCCCCACAGACAGTTTCTCAAGTTTCGGGCGAAACGCTGTAGAGGCCGTATGGATATATGGCAGGGTTCGATCATATACGTGCGGTATTGCACGGATCATGATCGGACGGATAATACTAGCGGGCTTTGGTTTAAGCCGGATCCTAGTATTGTACAATGTAGATTTTGTCTCATTGCATTTGTATTCGGTCGTAATACAAATGCGAGTATGTATATACAGTCGCGGGGTTTTCCTGTAATTTATTACGGGATCGATTTTTTGGAGTTGCCAGTTTGCATTCCGTTTCGGCCATTTTCCTTTGTTTCTTTCCTTGGCTGAAAATTGGTGGGAAGGGGGTTATTTGCAAATGTGCTATTAATAATGGTGAAGACCTTTTGTGGCACATGATGGTTCTCATGATGGTTCTAGCTTCCATTGACTTCTTTATGTTCATCATTGTTTACTTTGAGTGATGGGTTTTGGAGTGAGACTTTGTGGTGATGATTATTCCTCATCATCACCCTTTTCTTTTGCTTGCATTATTGCTTCCCCCCTTGACTTTTCTCTCTCTCCCCTTGACAAAAGCATGGCCGGACACATTAGGATGGGGGGCTGTCCATTTTTTGGGGTGGGATTTTGATCTCTTGTAGCTTGCAAAAAATCCCCTTGCTCATCCAAAAAGCTTACATCTCCTTTCCCACTTCAAAATGGCAACTTCAACAACCCCTAGAGACATAGTGATCTACGTATAGTCTACAACATTCTTGGACACGTCGGCTTGCCAACTTCGTGTCCGAGTTGCCTCGGTCCAGAGGTGGGAGCCCGTAAAAAGATTCGGCGACGTGGTGCCCTTTTCGACGAGGAGATGAAGACCGGAGATTCTGCGAGGAGATCGGGATGGTGGCCGAAGACCGAAGGACACGGATCGCTCGGTATAGCTCTCTACCCTTTCTCTAGTTAGCTAGTAGTAGGTTAATGTTCCGATCCAGGTTTATAGTCTGCGGTAGCCCCAGTTTCTAGTTTTAGAAAAGTTTTCGTTTCCGCATTTTGGTCTCGTTCAGACGGCCGGGGCGCTGCCGTGAACTTACAGTACTGAACCCTCATTTCTCCTTCTAGTCGAAAGTCAATCTGCCTGCTGGTGTCGGTGAGTATAGTTTTTTAACCGACATCCTTTCCTTCCTTTTACGGGCGACCATGTCGTTTTTAATTCTTCTTTGAATTGATTACAGCGTTACAAATTGAAGGAGGGGATAAAAGAATAGTCGCACCACCGGTACTCCCAACTTTACCACCTGTCACAGCCGGTATAGTAGACTCCATTGCTCGTGCGTTTTCTTTATCTCTTGAGCCTACCTTTGACCATAACTTTTTTTGCAGCAATCGCACCAGCACCAGCTCCCTTCGAGTCTCGCATCCTGATGCCGACAGGGCCCTTTTCTAGACGTCCATCTTCTAAGGGCGTTGCGACCAGCCTGTGTATGCTGAATGAATCCATCGAAGAGCTTGTCGCGGAGGCCCCTGCATTCGCTGCAGATTTTGCTGCTGAGGTTAATCCTATGCTAGTGACGCTCATGCACTTCTATAGCAAAGGCGTCGTTGGGTCTTGGGTTAATCACTGCAGGAAGATTGAGGCCTGTCTGTATGAGATTGAGCTCGGGCGTCCCACTCCGGAAGTGTTGGCTTTGAATTCCCAGTGGGCTGCATTGGTTGAGCAGAGCGTTTCTTTCCTTCGCCATTTTGAACAAGAGGCGGCCTTGAGGCGGAAGGAACACGAGGAGGCTTCAAGCGAATCTGCCCGACTGCATGCCGAGGTCAAAGCGAGTGCTGCGCAACTGAGAACCATCTTTGATAATCTGCAGCGATGCATTTCGGACGGGTTGGCACCGAGGCAGAAGCTCGACTTCATTGAGCGGGTTACGCAGAGTCGCGAAGCTGTCCAGCGGGAAATCGATTCATCCTGTTTGCAGCAACGGGCCCGTGTCGAAGCGGAGCTGGCGGCGGCTGCTTATGAAAAGGAGCTGAGAGGAGTGTGCGAGCGGTTTGCTGATTTGCTAAAATCGTCTCCTTCTCAATAGTCGTCTTTGTATCGATTGTAATTTATGAATATTATGTATTCATTTCATTTTTTATTTTATATGATGTATTTCGTATTCAATTGAATCCATGAATAAAGGACACTTTTTTTTATCTCCGACTATCGCTTTCTTTCCTCTGCTGTGTTGTTGGCATGTGATTTTAGCAAATGTGGCCTGTAGATAGTAGATAGCTGTCCATCTTGAACTCTTTATAGGGTAGCGATGGCTTAGGAAATAGGGTTAGGATCTGTTGCCTAAAACTTTCCAACTTTATGAGCCGTGAGGGTCTCATAAAGACTTTTCTCCCTACGAGTCGTGAGGATCTCGTAGGTGTATTTTTTCCTTAGGAATCTTGAGGATTCCTAAGTGCGTTTTCTCTTGAGAGTCGTAAGGATCTCACAGGAGAATTTTCTCCCATACAAGTCGAGAGGACTCGTAAGTGGTTGTTCCCCCCTTGTCGATATTCGACTTGGGAGAGTGTGGCTCGTGGATAGTCTATCTTGACCTCTTTGCAGGGCAGTGATGGCTTAGGAGACAGGGTTATGATATGCCACCTAAGACTTTTCGACTTTATGAGCCATGAGGGTCTTATAAAAACTTTTCTCTCTACGAGTCGAGAGGATCCCGTAGGTGTCTTTTCTCCTTAGGAGTCGCGAGGACTCCTAAGTGCGTTTTCTCTTGAGAATTGTAAGGATCCTACAAGAGAATTTTCTTTATGCGTAGGGACACTAATTTCCCTGCAGGTCGAGACGAATCGAGAGATTCTCGCAAAGACACTGATTTCCTTGCGGGTTGAAACGAATCGAGGTTCTCACCAAGGATGCTGATTTCCCTGAATCGAGATTTTTGCCAAGGACACTAATTTCCCTGGGGTTGAGACGAATCGAGGTATTCCTGCAAAGACACTGATTTCTCTGCGGGTCGACGCGAATCGAGATGTTCTCGTCAAGGACGCTGATTTCCCTGAATCGAGATATTTGCCAAGGACACTGATTTCCCCGGGGTTGAGACGACTCGAGGTATTCCTGCAAAGACACCGATTTCTCTGCGGGTTGACACGAATCAAGATGTTCTCGTTAAGGACACTGATTTCCTTAAATTGAGGTATTTGCCAAGGACACTGATTTCCCTGGGGGTCGAGACGAATCGAGGTATTCCTGCAAAGACACTGATTTCTCTGCGGGTCGACGCGAATCGAGATGTTCTCATTAAGGATGCTGATTTCCCTGAATCGAGATATTTGCCAAGGACACTGATTTCCCTGGGGGTCAAGACGAATCGAGGTATTCCTGCAAAGATACTGATTTCTCTGTGGGTCGACGCATATCGAGATGTTCTCGTCAAGGACGCTGATTTCCCTGAATCGAGATATTTGCCAAGGACACTGATTTCCTTGGGGTCGAGATGAATCGAGAGATTCCTGCAAAGACACTGATTTCCTTACGGGTCAACACGAATCGAGAGGTTCTCGCCAAGGACGCTGATTTTCCTGAATCGATAGGTTTTACCAAGGACACTGATTTCCCTGGGGTCGAGACGAATCGAGAGATTCCTGCAAAGACACTAATTTCCTTGTGGGTTGATACAAATCGAGAGGTTCTCGCCAAGGACGCTGCTTTCCCTGAATCGAGAGGTTTTTGCCAAGGACACTGATTTCCCTGGGGTCGAGATGAATCAGGAGATTTCTGCAAAGACACTGATTTCCCTGTTGGTCGACGCGAATTGAGATGTTCTCGTCAAGGACACTGATTTTCCTGAATCGAAGTTTTTGCCATATCACTGATTTTCCTGGGGGTTGGAGGTCATTGGCTGACTTGCTCCGCTTTCTGCGATGTCAGGGTTGACATTCTCCACTTTCTTCGGTGTCAGGGTTGACATTCTCCGCTTTCTGCGGTGTCAGGGTTGACTTTCTTCATTTTCTTTGATGTCAGGATCGACTTTCTCCGTTTTCTAAGGTGTCGGGATCGACTTTTTCCGTTTTCTACGATGTCAGGGTTTACTTTCTCCGTTTTCTACGGTGTCGGGGTTGACTTTCTCCATTTTTTACGATGTCAGGATTGGCTTTAGGTTATCTGTGAACCGCAGAGTCTTGGAACTGGGGACTTTGCCATGGCTCCGATTGGTAGTGTCGCGTCCGTATCTTGCTGGCATGAGGAGGAACGCCGTTGCTGATCTTTAGGCTGTAGATGTTACCGTTGAGATTTGGAACTAGGGACTTTGCCATGGCTCCGTTTGGTGGTGTAACGTCCATGTCCTAATGGCATGAGGAGGAACGCCGTTGCTGGCATGAGGAGGGACTTTGCCATGGCTCCGTTTGCTGATTTTTAGGCTGTAGATGTTGCCGTTCTTTATGCTGTAGATGTTGTCGTTGAGATTTGGAACTAGAGACTTTGCCATGGCTCCGTTTGGTGGTGTAGCGTCTCTGCCCTGCTGGCATGAGGAGGAACGCCGTTGCTGATTTTTAGGCTGTAGATGTTGCCGTTGAGATTTGGAACTAGGGACTTTGCCATTGCTCCGTTTGGTTGTGACCCTGAGGTCGGTGGTTGACGTTACTTCTGCGTTCGATTTAGAAGAAACATCGTGGTGATCTTTAGGCTATGGATGTTGCCGTTGTGTAACAACCGAGTCCAATTCTACAAATTTCAGTTACCATATGTGTGGTGTGTGATATTTATTTCATTTGTCTTGCTTGCCTGTTGCTAGTTATAATTTACCCCGACAATTCATATTCTGCATATAACAATTTAAGTCATCTAAAATTAAATTAAAAATACTTGTCTTGGCCTACTTGACACCCCTAACCCTGTGGTAGCGTCCTTGCATCGTGTTCTCGTCCCGTTCAATGAAACGGACGTGTTTGGATGGCTACGCGCACGTGCGTGCGTCCGTTCTTGGGAGTATGCTTTTTAATTATAAAATCCTTCATTTTAATTTTTGGAACTGGCCAATAATTTTCATTTTTCGAATTCAAATTTTTGGACCCGACCGGGACGTAATTCTGAAATATTTTGTATTTTCGCCAAATCCTTTTCTTAATCAGCCAAAGTGTTTGCCTGTTATCAAATTTTAAACCCATAAAATTATTCTAATTTTATTTCTACACTGGGGATCTTTGTTCCCTACTGTTCCAGCTAAGGAAAGATTGGAAAATCTTTTATAAAATTTTTCCCAAACCATTTTAAACCCGCGAGCCAATCACAATCCTTTATTTTTACCCCCGGGCCCCACACGTCTCCTTTCTCCTTCTCTCCTTTCTCCTTCTCTTTCTTTCTCTTCTCTCTCGGCAAAACGACGAATTTCTTTCTCCTCTTCACTTTCTCTCTCTTCTCGATCTCTCTCCCCCTCTCTATCTCTCTCCTTTTCTCTCTCTCTCTACCGTGTCTCTCTTTCTCTCTCGTCTCTCTCAATCTTTCTCTCTCTCCACCCCGAGTATATATCTCTCTCTCTCCCTCCTTATATTTTCTTCGTCCCCGTTTCTTTCTCAAAAACCCATACTCAAACCTTAATCCAACCTTCGCCGCCCCGTCTCCACTGACCCTACCTCGTCGTCGCCACCTCCGTCTCACCCACGTGACAGCCCTCTCCACCTCCTTGCTCTCCTCTCTTCTTTCCAGCGCTCCCGAGGACCCACTGCACCCGACGAGGCCGTTTGCTGCCACCTCCCGCAAGCCCTACTTCGCCGGTGACTCGTCGTCGTCACCCTCGTCACCTCCTCGCATCCTTCTCCACGTCCCGGCCCTACAAACCATCACCACCACCCTCTGCCAAACCCCATGACCACAGCTGCACCCCTACAACCCACTGCCCTTCGCCGGAAAGTCACCACGCTGGCAACCTTCGTCGTCGTCGCCCTGTGTCGACTCCCCTGACAATCCAGAATACCATACCATGGCACAATCTTCTTCTTCTTCTCCTTCCTTCTCCTTCTTTCTTTTCTTTTCTTCTTTCAGATCTGTTCTTGACTGCCGGTGGTCGCTGCAGGTACCTCGTCGGAGCTCCGTCGACGCCGTCGACCTTCACGATCCCTCTCCAGACCATTGTAAGCCTACTTCCCTTCATTCTCTTTCTCTTTGTCTCTTTTCTCATTCATGCAGTCTTGAAATATCGATGTTCACTGTTTTGTGTTTGGCCGGAATCCGACCGTGCCGACGACGTTTCCCGATGACCCAGCGAGTACCTCCGACCCGTGTGACTCAACTGTTCGTCGTTTGGGTTCATTCCGTGAACCATGCGCGCGTCGTGATTTTTCCCCGTCGACGCGTAACGTTCCGTTTTCTGTTTCGTGACCCGTCGAGGCAAGTTAATCTTGCTACATGCTATTTAACTTATTTTATGACTATTTAAATATAGATTATACCTGTAATGTAAATCTAGTACCACATGCTTCGTTTTATAACACTTCAGTGTTCCGTTGCATTCGTTTATGCTATTTTAGATCTAAGTCATGAAAAACATATCTTATTGCATATTAGAGTACATCAAACTGCATCCGTACCAATATTTTATATCACACGATGCTTATTTACAGAGTATATAGTACCCGTTATAGCTTTACCCTCACAGACGACCGTTTGCATACATTTAGCTTGATTTATATTCGATTGCATCTCTAGATTATTTAGTAATGTTTTAATATCCATATTTGCTAAACTACATTCATGTAATGCTTGAAACTACTCCTTAAACCCCAAACCGATAACCGTGTATCTACATACCTTAATCTATACTTGATTGCATTTCATGTTACAAGTTCCGGCTTGCTGATTCTATTAGTATACATGCTTATTTTGTTTACCCATGTTTATATTAGTTGCCTTATGAGCACCCACATGTTATCCTTTACATCCTGGCCTGACTTGCTACACATATATCGATTGACCAACATGGTACCGTACACTAATTGACTTGACCTGTTGTACCATGGATTGACCCGTTACCTGATCTTGTGTCTAATGCCAACAAACCTGACATGTAGTCCTCACGGACCGTTCCTGTTGTCTATCCAGACAAACCTGCTCTTACCTGATCCTGTGTTGGCATTAGTTCTTGATTACGGACTACCTGACTTGACACATATAATTTGGGGGCATGGGGAAATCAATGATGAAATCCTGACTTGTAACTCGACAGTTGCTCGCTTATACTGATCAGTTTTAGAGGCTAGGCCCGCCTCGTGACGATGCTGCTGACATCGTTGGTCTGTACTCCTTTCCTGTTAGTGCCTAGCGGCACGTCTCGATTTCAGCCCGAGAGTCTGTAGACCGTGGTCCCGGGCATGCACGAGATACTATTGAGTTACATCGATGATTCATCAAATTGATTTCAAAGACTTTAGAGTAGAAAACCCAATAGAACAGTTTAGTTTACTCACTGCACACTACCCTTCACTGCCCTGATTTACATTACTGTTACACCTGCTTTTCATTCATGAGTATATTTGCATTGCCTGTTACCCTGTTTGTATTTATTTACTTGATGACATGACGCGCTGACGTCTGGGTTTTGCATGGCCCAGATTCTGTACCGTTGCTGCAGTCCGAGCAGGAGTACTTCAGCCAGCAGGCTGAGCTGTGAGGTTTCAGTAGTAGCTAGCTCTTTTATTTTTCTGCAGTTTATTCCTGATGTGAGCCCACATTATGGGACGTACATTCCAGTTACTTGTATTGGATCTTTTGCTTCCGCACTTTTATTATTCTTAACTCATGTTATCTTGGCTTATGGACATGTTTTAGATAGTTATATTTTGTTCTTGATATCTCTACAGCCTAATGTGACTATGGATGGATACTTCCTACCCACAGGTAGCATGGTTGGCTATGTCACGTGCCCAATTTAGCGTACTCTGGGAAGCGGGGCGTGACATGGTTCTTTTGGTTTCAGAGACATAGGATAGTCGGGTTGATTCTTTTGTAGTTGGGTATTGTACCCAATACACGAATCAGAATACCCGTGTTTAGGAAACATGTCCTGCCATCTTGCCGTTTTACCGTTCTTGAATCAAGTTCTTACTAACTATATCTTTTACGATGTGAAAACTTCCTTTGCATATCAACTCGAAAACCTAATTCCTTATTATCTCTAGAGCTTAGGCGACTTGGGTGGAGTTATGTAATTGTAGCTATGATACCGCGGCATAGTTACAATGCGGTACTCTATTTAAGTAACTTGGAGTTCTAGCCTTGATCTATATTTTGAATCTGTTATCATGCTAATCTTTGGGTGTTTTGATTTCAGGAGTATGGCAGAAAAGAATCTGAAGACGTACCAAAGGCGTGTTGACGAAGCCGCTATGCTTGGAGTGATACGGGGAATGCTCGAGAATCAAAAGAGACAGACCGAGCTGATCCAGCAGCAAGCTGAATCATTTCAGGAAGGTTTGCGGACCGTTCAGCAGTCCGTGAACAATGTTGGAGCTAAACCAGTTGATCGAGTGTGGACCGTAGCAGATTTCAGGCGTTTGGGTCCGTCTTTCTTTACCGGTTTGGAGGAGCCGTTGCCAGCAGAGCAGTGGCTAGTTGACACGGAGAACTTGCTTATTGCGGCGCAGATCCCAGAAGATAAAAGGGTGGATGTGGTGCGCATTCAATTAGTGGACTACGCCCGTGAGTGGTGGCTTGTGGAGGAGACCCGCTTGCCCAAGCCGATCAAGTGGGAGGATTTTTCGAAGAGTTTCCTGGAGAAGTTCTTCCCGCGGACTGCACGGGAGGAAATGGAAGAGAAGTTCATCAGTCTGAAGCAGAATGGTGCACCCGTAGATGTACATGCAGCTGAGTGGACACGGCTCAGTAGATTCGCTGGACTTTTAGTTGCCAACGATGCAGACAGGGCAAGGAGGTTCATGCGCAGCTTGGATGTGGACATCCAGAGGCAGATTGTCTCCCTGGGTTTGACCACTTTCTCACAGGTTCTTACAGCTGCCCGAGAACAGTAGAGCCTATCTGGGAAGACTGGGAGTTTACAGCAGACAGCAGTTGCAGTAAGGAAGCCGGCATTTGTACCAAACCAAGCTCATGGACGCAGAGGTATTCCAGTGGACCGTCGTGGTGTAACACCAATGAAGAAGCCCGCTGTCGTTGATCAGAGGAAGCGCGTGGTTTGTAACTATTGCCACTTACCCGGACATTTGCAAAAGGAGTGTCACAGGATGCAGGGGCTTTGTCTGGTTTGTGGATCGGCGGATCACACTGTTAGTTCTTGTCTGTCGAAGCTACGCACAAGGGACGATATTCAGAAGCCTCCGCAGAAACCATTTCAGGGACAGAAGCAGCTGACTCAAGGACCTAATCAGGCTCGAGCTTTTACCTTGACGGCTGAGGAAGCTAAGGCTTCGGGAGAAGTCGTTTCAGGTATTCTACTCGTTCATGGTTTTCCCGCATTAGCGTTATTTGATTCTGGTGCATCTCATTGTTTTATGTCGTCCAAGTTTATAACTACACACTCGATTACTTGCATGACCCTGTCTAGTTTCTGGGACATACACACTGGGAATGGGAAAATCATATCTAGTAGGGAATGTAAAGATTGTACAGTTGTTGTTTGCGGACGGGAGCTTTTTGCAGATTTCTTGGTGATTGATACGGGCAGATGCGAAGTCGTCTTGGGAATGGATTTTCTTGGCACTTTCCACGCTCACATTGATTGTAGGGCAAAGAAAGTAATTTTCCAGATTCCCGGACATCCCGAGTTTACCTTCACTGGAGGAAGCAGTTCTGTCGGGCCAGTCGAGTATAGGGCTAGGCCGACAACTAATATTCTTGCATCGATGGAGGTTGATAAAAGTGAAGAGCCAGCTGTCATTCGCGATTTTATGGATGTGTTTGAAGATATATCAGGATTACCGCCGAGGCGGGATGTGGAGTTCGCAATTGACCTTATTCCTGGTGCAGCGCCAGTATCTAAAGCGTATTATCCAATGGCACCAGTGGAGTTGGAAGAAGTCAAGAAACAGGTTGCTGAACTTCTTGAGAAGGGTTGGATTCGAAGCAGTAACTAGCCTTGGGGAGCTCCAGTTCTTCTAGTCAAGAAGAAGGATGGCACAAGAAGGATGTGCATCGACTATCGAGAATTAAACCGGGTGACTATTAAGAACAAGTACCCGATCCCTCGCATTGGCGAACTTTTTGAGCAGCTTAGTGGCGCGAGGGTATTCTCGAAGCTGGATTTGCGATCCAGATATCATCAGGTCCGAGTGAAAGCAGATGATATTTGCAAGACGGCGTTCCGAACTCGGTATGGACATTACGAGTACTTAGTGATGCCCTTCGGAGTAACGAATGCACCGGCGATATTCATGGACTTGATGAACTGAATCTTTTCACCATTCTTGGACCAGTTTATTGTGGTGTTCATTGACGATATTCTGGTTTACTCGAAGAGTTTTGAAGAGCATGCTGAACATTTGAAAATCGCACTGCAGACGTTGAGACAAGAGAAGTTATATGCGAAGATGAGCAAGTGCGAGTTTTGGCTGGAGGAAGTAAAGTTTTTGGGGCATGTTGTGTCTGGTGATGGAATCGCCGTCGATCCAGAAAAGATTGCAGCAGTTCAAGATTAGCCGATTCCAAAGAATGCTGCGGAGATAAGAAGTTTTCTTGGACTCTCCGGGTATTACAGAAGATTCATGGAGAACTTTGCTCGTCTGGCGGAGCCGTTAACCAAGCTTACGCGCAAAGAGGTACCTTTTGTGTGGACGGATAGTTGTGCATCAGCTTTTGAGACGTTGAAGCAGAGATTGATAACCGCTCCTATTCTGACCATGCCAGACAGTTCCGGAGGATTGGTGATTCACAACGACGCATCTGGGAAAGGATTGGGATGTGTTTTGATGCAGCATGGGAAGGTTGTAGCGTACGCATCAAGACAGTTGAAGACCCATGAGAAGAATTACCCAACTCATGACTTGGAGCTTGCGGCTGTGATTTTCGCTTTGAAGATTTGGAGACATTACCTTTTGGGTGAAAGGGTCGAAGTTTTCACAGATCATAAGAGCTTGAAGTATGTGTTCACACAGAAGGAACTTAATATGAGGCGGCGTAGATGGTTAGAGCTGATGGCTGACTATGATCTTAATCTCAAGTACCATCCGGGGAAGGTTAATATTGTACCGGATGCACTCAGTCGGTTACCAGCTATTCAAATGTTGACTACGCAGAAGGAACTCGCAGAAGACTTTCGAAGATTTGATTTGGAGGTTGTGCTACCGCATTCTTCGGGACAGTTGATGCAGCTGCAAATACATTCGTCGTTGATCGAGAATATTAAAGCAGCGCAATCGCAGGATCCTAGATTGCAAAAGTTTCGAGAACAGGTTGAAGCCGGACTACGGACAGATTTATTGATCCACGAAGATGGTTCGTTGAGATATGGTAGCCGTTTGTGTGTGCCAAAGGGAGATATTCGCGAAGAACTTATGAAGGAGGCACACAGTTCAGCTTATTCCGTACATCCAGGAGGCACAAAGATGTACCGAGATATTCGACAGCATTTCTGGTGGGAAGGCATGAAACGGGAGATCGCTCGCTTTGTGGCAAAGTGCTTGGTATGTCAGCAAGTTAAGGCTGAACATCAAAGGGTTGCTGGTTTATTGCAACCACTTCCGATTCCTCAGTGGAAGTGGGAACATATAACCATGGATTTCGTGACAGCTCTACCGCGGAGTCCAAAAGGCAACAATGTAGTATGGATAATTTTTGATCGTTTGACCAAGGTAGCTCATTTTATCCCTTTTCGGATTGGTCAATCAACAGAGACATTGTCGGAGCGGTATATGCAGGAGATTGTAAGATTGCATGGAGTACCGATGAGTATCGTGTCCGATTGTGACACTCGGTTCTTATCACACTTCTAGAGGAGCTTACAGGAAAGTTTGGGGACTCGATTGAAGTTTAGCACAGCTTATCATCCTCAAACAGATGGTCAGTCGGAGAGAACGATCCAAACTCTTGAAGATATGTTGCGAGCATGCATGTTGGACTTCAAGGGTTCTTGGGAGGATCATTTACATTTGGTGGAGTTTTCTTACAACAACAGTTTCCAGGCAACTATCCAGATGGCTCCATTTGAAGCTTTGTATGGTCGCAAGTGTCGTTCACCTGTTTGTTGGGACGATATTGGTGAACGAAAATTGTTGGGACCAGATTTGGTTGTGCAGACCGTAGAGAAAGTTAACACTATCAGAAATCATATGAAAGCAGCTCAAGACAGACAGAAGAGTTGGGCAGATACGTCAAGAAGGCCTCTAGAGTTCGCCGTGGGTGATTTGGTATTCTTGAAGATATCACCGACTAGAGGGGTGATTCGTTTTGGGAGTCGAGGAATGCTCAGTCCTCGATTCGTTGGACCCTTTGAGATCTTGGAGCGTGTTGGTGAGGTAGCGTATCGTTTGGCGTTACCGCAGTCCTTGGCGAGTGTGCTGTTCAGAACATAATATTGCATTTTTCATCCCTCTATTCTTATCCGTTTTATAAGTAAACAGGTACTCTTGACGCACTTTTGTTGCATGTTACAGGATACAAGGCTTGGATGCAGATACAATGAAAAAGACGAAAGCTGATACAGAAAAGTGACTTTTGACAAACAAGTAGACGGATCATAAACAAGTCTAGTCGAAGAACAGTGCAAGGTCCAGAATGTCAAGTGAACGGTCAAAAGATACGAACAAGTTTTCACTAAGGATCTGGAGAACACTAAGAAGCCCAACAGAGAAAAGAATAATGAAACTAGGAAGCCCAAGAGAAGAAAAACCAACCACAGAAAGTTGGCGGCCCAAGACCACTAAAGGGCCGCGGATCCGCGGCCCAAGCCAACCAATGCCGCGGATCCGCGGCCATCTAGTGCGCATGTCGGTGGAAAATTGGCGTGTCGGTGCGACGGTGCGGGTGTTGGGATTTTTAGGGGTCAAATCTGTAATTGCACATGTGCGAATCCCGTAACCCTAAATTCTCCTGTTTGCTTATAAATTGTAATCTAAAATTGTAAAAACCCTATGCCTCTTTTTAATAAATAAAATTCAGAATTTCTGGGAATAATATTCAGATCTCTTCTGTCTTCTACTTGGAGGGAGCCATCAAATCAGTAGGTAATTTTATTTCATTGCTTTTATTTTCTAGAATGTTTTCTCATCCCCTAATGAGCGAGTAATCTCCTCGCTTGTTAGGGTTAGCCTTAGGGAAAGGGTTGAGAGATGAGATCTCTCACCCCTTTCAATGCCACTTTCACCTAATGAATTAGAACTCCACGCATACGAGCACAACCGCTCCCTGCGGCATCCTACCCATCGAGGTAACGATGAACCGTAGTATAAAGGGCCGGTTGTGCGCGTTTTCCGTGGGGGTTAGGGTAATTATCAACAAAGGAAGGATACAAATCTAGAGGAAGAAACATCTTCCCAAAAGATTTGGATCCACTTTATTAATAATTATCTTAACATCTAATAGGTCTAAAATGAAAGCATTGAAAGCGGTGAAGAAAACGTTAATCTCCAAATCTTCCCCTAAGCCTAACCCTAGCAAGACTTTTAATTAGATTAATTAGATCTAGTTTTCATAGATTGCTATAAACCAACCAAAACGACAAATTGAATCAACTCGTTAAAACACATAAAAGGAATTTACCCGTCTCTGTGGATCGACCCGTACTCACCGGCTAGCTGCAAAGCGACGCCGTTTCTGATTGCGGTAAATACAAGTTTTGACACTAATCAAATGGCTCCGTTGCCGGGGACGGCGTAATCTTTCTTTTTGTGAATTTTCGGGTTGATATAAATTTTAAAAATTATAAAAATCTGAAAATATAATAAAAAATACAAAAAATTTCAACTTTGATCTGTTTGAAGGGTTTATTGTATGAATCTTGCAGGAACAGCGAAGGATTCTCGGATCTAAAAATTTACAGAGAGTAAACCAGAATTTGGTACATAAGAACAGAGGAGAATTGGTGAACAGGAGATACAAAAATTTTTCCAGAGACTTAACCCACCCAAAGACCGCGTTTCCGCCGCATTGGTACCCTCCAGACCGCGGTTCCGCGCTCTTAGTGCCACGTCAGCGCACCAAATTTTGCTGGTTTGATTTCTCTTTTCTTCCCCTCTGCAACCTCCATATCTCTCTGTAAAAAGTTTTCTGCAGGAATTCTTTGCGTAAAGAGTCTTTCTCCCCCTTCTAAATAACAGATTTTCTGCAGATTTCTTTGCGCCGCGCTAAAAATTGATTGCAAGTGAAATTTTATTGTTTTGCATAATTTAACCGGACTCTAAGGGGCTAATTGACCAAACTCAGATTGGGTGGGGATTTCATCACCCTTCCCAGGACCCCAGAAAACACCAAAAGCATTTTGCATCGACCACAATTAATTAAAAAAAGACTAGACTCAGACCTAAGGACATCGAGTTCAATAGGAAAAGGACTAGTATAGGCATCGGCCGTTTATCCTAACCGACTTTGCGGTGTCTAGGCTAGTGGTTATTAATTAGGCCCACTGTAGTGGTGGTTCCTTCCCACTTACCTGGCCGTATTTGTCCGTGAAGAGGCGGTTTGAGGTCCTATTTCTAGCCCTAGTTAGGAGCTGTCTAGCAGACCTAGGCAACCCTAGATCTAGGCCTGATTGTGCATGTGTGGTTGATACATTTGTGTCACGAGTCCCATTTTCTAAAACCTTCTTGCAAAACTCTCCAATAAAAAAAAATAAAGAAAAATCTTTTCAAAACTTGCAACTTGCCGCTAAGAAAACTTGCACCTCACTTCCACCATTTCTCCTCCATTGACGTTATCTTACCCCCACTTTCTGTCTTTTCTATTTTTTTCTCTGACTACACTACTCCTTTAGTGTATGTCACTTTGGACTAGGGATACTAACGCCCGATTAGTCCATGTTTCGTTGGTACCGACCGACGAACCCTTCGACGAACCCTTCGTCGACATTCCGTCCATTTCCTTACCTCCACCTTCAAATTTTTCTTTCGAAGGTATGTCGGGATTTAACCCCAACGATACCTTACCGACGGGAATGATTCCACCTCCGCCAGGTGCGAATAACCCGAATCTTCCGCCTGTTGTAGTTCCCGCACGAGTTGCGCTCCAGGATCTCTTCTACCCCGTCCGCACTTCTTTACCCACATGTCTTTCACCCCCACCGGCGAATGGGGATAATTTTGAAATAAAACCACACTTCATCAATATGCTACCTAAGTTTCATGGTTTGGAATCCGAAGATGCATATATTTTCATTAATAAATTCCAAAACGTTTGCGCCATGATGAAGACAACCCAATTAAGTGATGACGCGATAAGGCTAAGGGTCATTCCTTTCACCTTATGTGACCTAGCCGAGAAGTGGCTATATAGCACCGCATCACATTCCATTAGAAATTGGGACG
This sequence comes from Agapanthus africanus, assembly GCA_030015575.1. NCBI lineage: Eukaryota > Viridiplantae > Streptophyta > Magnoliopsida > Asparagales > Amaryllidaceae > Agapanthus > Agapanthus africanus. The sequence goes on along the minus strand of JASDDO010000014.1, from coordinate 159,424,394 downwards.
AGTTTGTGAGAGCTTTTCTGAAAAAGTTCTACTCTCATCATAAAACTGCTAGAATCCGAAACGAGATTATACAATTTTCACAGCTTCCTTCCGAACCATTTTGGAAGTGCTTCGAGAGATTTAAAGACCTACTTGTTCAATGCCCTCATCATGGGATCGAAAGTTGGCAACTTTGCCAAACATTATACGAGGGATTGAACGCAGCAACGAAGAAGTTGCTAGAAACTATATGTCAAGGTCATTTTCTCTCCAAGTCTAATGACGAAGCATGGCAGTTTCTTGAGGATCTTAGTGAGCAAACAATTCAGTAGGAGAGTTCCAAGACCACAGCATCTTCTTCTGTTGGTCAATCTAGGGCAGGCATACATCAAATAGATATGTCGATTGCTATGAAGGCCGAGATGGCCTCACTTATGAAAAAGCTAGAAGCCATTGAGACCAAAATCTCATCGTCTTCTCCTGCCCCTACTCTACCCACACGAACTGTTTGTGCTTGTTGTTCTAATCCATCACATCTAACCGAAGAGTGTCCTTATAATGCACCTATTCAAGGACAGGATCAAGTCAACGCTGCATTTCAGCAACGTCAAAGAAACGATCCGTACTCTTCGGCATACAATCAGGGGTGGAGGAGTCACCCAAATCAACAGTTCCATGGTAATAACAATTTTCAAAGACCTCCTCCTCCACAACAACAACAAGCACCTTCACAAACTCAAAACCAGCAATCTTTCCAACAACAACCTTATCAAACGAACAATTTGGTTCAACCTAATGATGATAAGGTTACCTCGCTCGAGAAGAGTCTAGAAGCATTTCTCAAGCAATCTACAGAATCCGCAGCAAGATTTAAAAGTTATGTTCAATCTTTAATGAATAACAATGCCTCACACGATCAAAGTATCAAATCTATTGAGGCACAAATTGCATAATTAACTGCTGCGTTGAGCGAGAGAGAAAAGGGAAAGCTTCCATCTCAACCATTGCCCAATCCCGGTCACACACAAAACGCATATCACAATCACAATGTAAATGCGGTGATCACGTTGAGATCCGGAAGAGAGTTGCAAAATAATGTGGGAACTAGTGATGACATCCCCGCCGGTGGTTCTTCTTCCCCTTCTTCATTTTCTTCACTTTCTTCTTCACCTTTTTCTTTAGAGCCTATTCTCCACCCTTCACACGGCTCTACTTCTTCTAGCTCGAACGGACCCAATTCTCACAACATGAACACATCTACACCGGGATCCGTTCCTACCCCACATTCTACTCCACAGACATATGACTCAACAAATTTTCAAAATGCACCATTTCCAAACAGGTTGAGTCCCAATAAACTAACTGCACAAGTGGAGAAGATTATGGAATTATTTAAACAGGTTAGCATAAATATACCTCTCTTGGATGCCATCCAACAAGTCCCTTCATACGCGAAAATCTTAAAGGGCTTATGCACCTCGAAGAGAAAGGCATCTCAAGTACCCAAGAAAGTGCTAGTGGCTAGTGCAGTGAGCAATGCTATTAACCACCATCAAACCTTACCCCAAAAACGAAAGTACCCGGCTGTCCTACTATTTCAATTACAATTAGGGATAAGAAAATTAATCGAGTACTTTTAGATCTTGGGTCTAGTGTTAACCTGATTCCTTACTCCGTGTACGAACAATTAGGGGTTGGAGAGTTGAAACCCACTCGTTGCACTCTCCAAATGGCTGATCGATCAATCACCTATCCAAGGGGTCAACTAGAGGATGTGTTGATCAGAGTCGGGGAATTCATATTCCCCGTTGATTTTATCGTTATGGATACACAACCTGTTGCTAACCCAAGAAACCAAATTCCGGTGATTCTTGGTCGACCATTTTTGGCCACTTCCAATGCCGTAATAAATTGTCGCAATGGCTCCATGACTCTATCCTTCGGAAAGAGGTCTAGTGAGTTCAATATTTATAAGATGGGAAGTCTGCCCCCCGTACCTAAAACTAGTACACGAGAAGTTTGCTCTATTCACGAAATCACGCAGGAGGACTGCGAGCTTGAAAGATTTCTATTTGATGAAAACAGTTTTGACGCCACTAGTGCGTCCCTCCTTGAGCCTACTACCGTTGACACAACTGATGCTGATTATAAATGTTTCACTTTTTCGGATGATGACGACTCACAGCCCGAATATGAGTCGTTTGAATTTTTGGATGAGTCAGTCGAACCATCCGAATCGATTGTTTGCAGTGATTTCGAACCTGTGTTGGAGTCCTTTAAGTTCGAGGTAGATTCCGCAATGATTCTTTCGCCTCCGAAACTCGAACTAATGTCCTTACCGCCTCACCTTAAATATGCTTACATAGGTGAGAATGAGACTTTTCCCATTATCATATCAGCCTCTCTAGCCTTCGAGCAAGAGAACGCTATTTTAAAAGTCTTACAAGATAGGCGGCAAGTTTTCAGTTGGACTATGGCGGACATCGAGGAGATCAGTTCCCTCATAGTGAATATCATACACAATTGATGGATGATGCCATGTCAATAGAGGACCCACAGGAACATTTTGGGGGTATTGTGGTGAGTCAACCTCCTCCCTTAGAAGTTGAAATACCCCCATTTCTTTTAATAAGGTACCAGAATGCCAACACTCCACTGATTGCTGATCATTTACATTCTCGTTTCGATGCATCACCATCACCTGTATATTTACCTCCACACCTCCCATACCACTAGTTCTATCTTCCCCAATTCTTTGCGGACCACCACAACTTATTTTTCCACCAACCAATATTCTATACTGATAAATTTTTCAACTGGTTGGTGTTGACTTTTGGCCGATGCAAAGTTTGGCAGTAATGTCTAACATAGTTTAAATGAAGTTTGGGGGAGGGTCTTTTTGTATATATTTTTGTTTTTCTTAACAATAAAAAAAAAACAAAAAAAACTATAAATAAATAAACAGGGGAGTATCGGTATTTTGACCCTCTTGGTTTAGCATGACAGTGAGGACACTGTCAAGTTCAAGTTTAGGGGTATGCTCGGTATGTCTTCTTCCTTCGCATTCATTTGTATATATTTTTGCATTTGCATACTTATTTGAAAACCCATAAAAATTTGAAAAATTCCAAAATTATAAAAATTATTATATTCAATTTTGGTTTATTTGACTCGAGTTTGACAAATAGGTTAACTGGTTAGGAACAACTAGATCTTAGACTTAGTAAAGTAAAAACCCTAAAAATAACATTCCTTAAAGTTTAACGGTAGAAAGTATATGCCTTGTAGTTTATTTAGAAATAGGCAAATTTTGGGTTGACTTCTTGGGCTAAGTCGAAACAAGGGAAGAGTATTGATGTTCTTATTAGAGTATAAGTTTGAAAAATAGTTCCTAGCTTAAGTCTAGATTCTGAAAACATATACCCTACAAAATGCACAAACACGCACCTTGAAACTTGGATTAGTAGAAGAGACCTTGAAATACTCTTTTCTAAAGTCCTTAGCACAATGAAAATAAAAGGAAAAAAAAAAGTGAATAAAGAAAAAAAATGGACGCTGGTTTTTTTGATTACTTAAGGCTGTAAAAATAGAAAAATATTTAGCGAGGGTGCTTCATCACCTAGTGCCTTAGACCAACTGGTTTGGGAGTCACTGCTAAAGCCTTGGGTGTTGCAAAGACTAGGAAGTACGCTTTAAAGTGCAAACGCATTTTGTAATCGGTCGTTGGTACCTCAAGAAGTATTAATGGTCGCATGAAGGATGTGTAAGCAAATTTCATTTAAATTCACCAACTAATTAGTACTTTGGACAACGGACAAGGGGTTGATTGCTTAATTTGAATTTCCAAGTGAAGGGGTGATTTATACACACACGTAGGGGTATGTGATTGGTGTTTAGATGAGAAAAAGGAATGAAGAATAGAACTTGTATCTTTAATAGAGTTGATAGAAATTCCTAAGTGGAGATGGAGCCCTAGAAGGAAAACTTAGGAAATGCCGAAAGCTAAGTAAGTCTATAGGATATATATAATCTTAAGTTAAATGATGAGGAAGTGTGAAGAATGTGGGTGGATAATTTACAAGTATAAGATAATAGAATTCCGTGCTGGAAAACCTAATTGGAGAACAAAAGTCAATGGGCCGAGTTGATAGGATTTTGTGGGTGTAATCCACTGAAAACCCTCAGGAGACAACACTCCTCCTACTAGGGACACCTAGAGGTTTAACGGCTTGTTGCACATGCTCAGTGCAATCGCGTTTCCCTGCGAATGTGTGGATAGGATTTTTAGTGAATAAAAAAATAAGTTTGCTCGAGGACGAGCAAAAGATAAGTTTGGGGGTATTTGTTCAGACCATAATATTGCATTTTTCATCCCTCTATTCTTATCCGTTTTATAAGTAAACAGGTACTCTTGACGCACTTTTGTTGCATGTTACAGGATACAGGGCTTGGATGCAGATACAGTGAAAAAGACGAAAGCTGATACAGAAAAGTGACTTTTGACAAACAAGTAGACGGATCATAAACAAGTCTAGTCGAAGAACAGTGCAAGGTCCAGAATGTCAAGTGAACGGTCAAAAGATACGAACAAGTTTTCACTAAGGATCTGGAGAACACTAAGAAGCCCAACAGAGAAAAGAACAATGAAACTAGGAAGCCCAAGAGAAGAAAAACCAACCACAGAAAGTTGGCGGCCCAAGACCACTAAAGGGCCGCGGATCCGCGGCCCAAGCCAACCAATGCCGCGGATCCGCGGCCATCTAGTGCGCATGTCGGTGGAAAATTGGCGTGTCGGTGCGACGGTGCGGGTGTTGGGATTTTTAGGGGTCAAATCTGTAATTGCACATGTGCGAATCCCGTAACCCTAAATTCTCCTGTTTGCTTATAAATTGTAATCTAAAATTGTAAAAACCCTATGCCTCTTTTCAATAAATAAAATTCAGAATTTCTGGGAATAATATTCAGATCTCTTCTGTCTTCTACTTGGAGGGAGCCATCAAATCAGTAGGTAATTTTATTTCATTGCTTTTATTTTCTAGAATGTTTTCTCATCCCCTAATGAGCGAGTAATCTCCTCGCTTGTTAGGGTTAGCCTTAGGGAAATGGTTGAGAGATGAGATCTCTCACCCCTTTCAATGCCACTTTCACCTAATGAATTAGAACTCCACGCATACGAGCACAACCGCTCCCTGCGGCATCCTACCCATCGAGTAACGATGAACCGTAGTATAAAGGGCCGGTTGTGCGCGTTTTCCATGGGGGTTAGGGTAATTATCAACAAAGGAAGGATACAAATCTAGAGGAAGAAACATCTTCCCAAAAGATTTGGATCCACTTTATTAATAATTATCTTAACATCTAATAGATCTAAAATGAAAGCATTGAAAGCGGTGAAGAAAACGTTAATCTCCAAAACTTCCCCTAAGCCTAACCCTAGCAAGACTTTTAATTAGATTAATTAGATCTAGTTTTCATAGATTGCTATAAACCAACCAAAACGACAAATTGAATCAACTCGTTAAAACACATAAAAGGAATTTACCCGTCTCTGTGGATCGACCCGTACTCACCGGCTAGCAGCAAAGCGACGCCGTTTCTGATTGTGGTAATTACAAGTTTTGACACTAATCAAATGGCGCCGTTGCCGGGGACGGCGTAATCTTTCTTTTTGTGAATTTTCGGGTTGATATAAATTTTAAAAATTATAAAAATCTGAAAATATAATAAAAAATACAAAAATTTTCAACTTTGATCTGTTTGAAGGGTTTATGGTATGAATCTTGCAGGAACAGCAAAGGATTCTCGGATCTAAAAATTTACAGAGAGTAAACCAGAATTTGGTACATAAGAACAGAGGAGAATTGGTGAACAGGAGATACAAAAATTTTTCCAGAGGCTGAACCCACCCAAAGACCGCGTTTCCGCCGCATTGGTACCCTCCAGACCGCGGTTCCGCGCTCTTAGTGCCACGTCAGCGCACCAAATTTTGCTGGTTTGATTTCTCTTTTCTTCCCCTCTGCAACCTCCATATCTCTCTGTAAAAAGTTTTCTGCAGGAATTCTTTGCGTAAAGAGTCTTTCTCCCCCTTCTAAATAACAGATTTTCTGCAGGTTTCTTTGCGCCGCGCTAAAAATTGATTGCAAGTGAAATTTTATTGTTTTGCATAATTTAACCGGACTCTAAGGGGCTAATTGACCAAACTCAGATTGGGTGGGGATTTCATCACCCTTCCCAGGACCCCAGAAAACACCTAAAGCATTTTGCATCGACCACAATTAATTAAAAAAAGACTAGACTCAGACCTAAGGACATCGAGCTCAATAGGAAAAGGACTAGTATAGGCATCGGCCGTTTATCCTAACCGACTTTGCGGTGTCTAGGCTAGTGGTTATTAATTAGGCCCACTGTAGTGGTGGTTCCTTCCCACTTACCAGGCCGTATTTGTCCGTGAAGAGGCGGTTTGAGGTCCTATTTCTAGCCCTAGTTAGGAGCTGTCTAGCAGACCTAGGCAACCCTAGATCTAGGCCTGATTATGCATGTGTGGTTGATACATTTGTGTCACGAGTCCCATTTTCTAAAACCTTCTTGCAAAACTCTCCAATAAAAAAAAATAAAGAAAAATCTTTTCAAAACTTGCAACTTGCCGCTAAGAAAACTTGCACCTCACTTCCACCATTTCTCCTCCATTGACGTTATCTTACCCCCACTTTCTGTCTTTTCTATTTTTTTTCTCTGACTACACTACTCCTTTAGTGTATGTCACTTTGGACTAGGGATACTAACGCCCGATTAGTCCGTGTTTCGTTGGTACCGACCAACGAACCCTTCGACGAACCCTTCGTCGACATTCCGTCCATTTCCTTACCTCCACCTTCAAATTCTTCTTTCGAAGGTATGTCGGGATTTAACCCCAACGATACCTTACCGACGGGAATGATTCCACCTCCGCCAGGTGCGAATAACCCGAATCTTCCGCCTGTTATAGCGCCCGCACGAGTTGCGCTCCAGGATCTCTTCTACCCCGTCCGCACTTCTTTACCCACATGTCTTTCACCCCCACCGGCGAATGGGGATAATTTTGAAATAAAACTACACTTCATCAATATGCTACCTAAGTTTCATGGTTTGGAATCCGAAGATGCATATATTTTCATTAATAAATTCCAAAACGTTTGCGCCATGATGAAGACAACCCAATTAAGTGATGACGCGATAAGGCTAAGGGTCATTCCTTTCACCTTATGTGACCTAGCCGAGAAGTGGCTATATAGCACCGCATCACATTCCATTAGAAATTGGGACGGGTTTGTGAGAGCTTTTCTGAAAAAGTTCTACCCTCATCATAAAACTGCTAGAATCCGAAACGAGATTATACAATTTTCACAGCTTCCTTCCGAACCATTTTGGAAGTGCTTCGAGAGATTTAAAGACCTACTTGTTCAATGCCCTCATCATGGGATCGAAAGTTGGCAACTTTGCCAAACATTATACGAGGGATTGAACGCAGCAACGAAGAAGTTGCTAGAAACTATATGTCAAGGTCATTTTCTCTCCAAGTCTAGTGACGAAGCATGGCAGTTTCTTGAGGATCTTAGTGAGCAAACAATTCAGTGGGAGAGTTCCAAGACCACAGCATCTTCTTCTGTTGGTCAATCTAGGGCAGGCATACATCAAATAGATATGTCGATTGCTATGAAGGCCGAGATGGCCTCACTTATGAAAAAGCTAGAAGCCATTGAGACCAAAATCTCATCGTCTTCTCCTGCCCCTACTCTACCCACACGAACTGTTTGTGCTTGTTGTTCTAATCCATCACATCTAACCGAAGAGTGTCCTTATAATGCACCTATTCAAGGACAGGATCAAGTCAACGCTGCATTTCAGCAACGTCAAAGAAACGATCCGTACTCTTCGGCATACAATCAGGGGTGGAGGAGTCACCCAAATCAACAGTTCCAAGGTAATAACAATTTTCAAAGACCTCCTCCTCCACAACAACAACAAGCACCTTCACAAACTCAAAACCAGCAACCTTTCCAACAACAACCTTATCAAACGAACAATTTAGTTCAACCTAATGATGATAAGGTTACCTCGCTCGAGAAGAGTCTAGAAGCATTTCTCAAGCAATCTACAGAATCCGCAGCAAGATTTGAAAGTTATGTTCAATCTTTAATGAATAACAATGCCTCACACGATCAAAGTATCAAATCTATTGAGGCACAAATTGCACAATTAACTGCTGCGTTGAGCGAGAGAGAAAAGGGAAAGCTTCCATCTCAACCATTGCCCAATCCCGGTCACACACAAAACGCATATCACAATCACAATGTAAATGCGGTGACCACGTTGAGATCCGGAAGAGAGTTGCAAAATAATGTAGGAACTAGTGATGACATCTCCGCCGGTGGTTCTTCTTCCCCTTATTCATTTTCTTCACTTTCTTCTTCACCTTTTTCTTTAGAGCCTATTCTCCACCCTTCACACGGCTCTACTTCTTCTAGCTCGAACGGACCCAATTCTCACAACATGAACACATCTACACCGGGATCCGTTCCTACCCCACATTCTACTCCACAAACATATGACTCAACAAATTTTCAAAATGCACCATTTCCAAACAGGTTGAGTCCCAATAAACCAACTGCACAAGTGGAGAAGATTGTGGAATTATTTAAACAGGTTAGCATAAATATACCTCTCTTGGATGCCATCCAACAAGTCCCTTCATACGCGAAAATCTTAAAGGGCTTATGCACCTCGAAGAGAAAGGCATCTCAAGTACCCAAGAAAGTGCTAGTGGCTAGTGCAGTGAGCAATGCTATTAACCACCATCAAACCTTACCCCAAAAACGAAAGGACCCCGGCTGTCCTACTATTTCAATTACAATTGGGGATAAGAAAATTAATCGAGCACTTTTAGATCTTGGGTATAGTGTTAACCTGATTCCTTACTCCGTGTACGAACAATTAGGGGTTGGAGAGTTGAAACCCACTCGTTGCACTCTCCAAATGGCTGATCGATCAATCACCTATCCAAGGGGTCAACTAGAGGATGTGTTGATCAAAGTCGGGGAATTCATATTCCTCGTTGATTTTATCGTTATGGATACACAACCTGTTGCTAACCCAAGAAACCAAATTCCGGTGATTCTTGGTCGACCATTTTTGGCCACTTCCAATGCCGTAATAAATTGTCGCAATGGCTCCATGACTCTATCCTTCAGAAAGAGGTCTAGTGAGTTCAATATTTATAAGATGGGAAGTCTGCCCCCCCCCCCCGTACCTAAAACTAGTACACGAGAAGTTTGCTCTATTCACGAAATCACGCAGGAGGACTGCGAGCTTGAAAGATTTCTATTTGATGAAAACAGTTTTGACGTCACTAGTGCGTCCCTCCTTGAGCCTACTACCGTTGACACAACCGATGTTGATTATGAATGTTTCACTTTTTCAGATGATGACGACTCACAGCCCGAATATGAGTCGTTTGAATTTTTGGATGAGTCAGTCGAACCATCCGAATCGGTTGTTTGCAGTGATTTCGAACCTGTGTTGGAGTCCTTTAAGTTCGAGGTAGATTCCGCAATGATTCTTTCGCCTCCGAAACTCGAACTAATGTCCTTACCGCCTCACCTTAAATATGCTTACATAGGTGAGAATGAGACTTTTCCCATTATCATATCAGCCTCTCTAGCCTTCGAGCAAGAGAACGCTATTTTAAAAGTCTTACAAGATAGGCGGCAAGTTTTCAGTTGGACTATGGCGGACATCGAGGAGATCAGTTCCCTCATAAGTGAATATCATACACAATTGATGGATGATGCCATGTCAATAGAGGACCCACAGGAACATTTTGCGGGTATTGTGGTGAGTCAACCTCCTCCCTTAGAAGTTGAAATACCCCCATTTCTTTTAATAAGGTACGAGAATGCCAACACTCCACTGATTGCTGATCATTTACATTCTCGTTTCGATGCATCACCATCACCTATATTTACCTCCACACCTCCCATACCACTACTTCTATCTTCCCCAATTCTTTGCGGACCACCACAACTTATTTTTCCACCAACCAATATTCTATACTGATAAATTTTTCAACTGGTTGGTGTTGACTTTTGGCCGATGCAAAGTTTGGCAGTAATGTCTAACATAGTTTAAATGAAGTTTGGGGGAGGGTCTTTTTGTATATATTTTTGTTTTTCTTAACAATAAAAAAAAACAAAAAAAAACTATAAATAAATAAACAGGGGAGTATCGGTATTTTGACCCTCTTGGTTTAGCATGACAGTGAGGACACTGTCAAGTTCAAGTTTGGGGGTATGCTCGGTATGTCTTCTTCCTTCGCATTAATTTGTATATATTTTTGCATTTGCATACTTATTTGAAAACCCATAAAAATTTGAAAAATTTCAAAATTATAAAAATTATTATATTCAATTTTGGTTTATTTGACTCGAGTTTGACAAATAGGTTAACTGGTTAGGAACAACTAGATCTTAGACTTAGTAAAGTAAAAACCCTAAAAATAACATTCCTTAAAGTTTAACGGTAGAAAGTATATGCCTTGTAGTTTATTTAGAAATAGGCAAATTTTGGGTTGACTTCTTGGGCTAAGTCGAAACAAGGGAAGAGTATTGATGTTCTTATTAGAGTATAAGTTTGAAAAATAGTTCCTAGCTTAAGTCTAGATTATGAAAACATATACCCTACAAAATGCACAAACACGCACCTTGAAACTTGGATTATTAGAACAGACCTTGAAATACTCTTGTCTAAAGTCCTTAGCACAATGAAAATAAAAAGAAAAAAAAAGTGAATAAAGAAAAAAAATGGACACTGGTTTTTATGATTACTTAAGGCTGTAAAAATAGAAAAATATTTAGCGAGGGTGCTTCATCACCTAGTACCTTAGACCAACTGGTTTGGGAGTCACTGCTAAAGCCTTGGGTGTTGCAAAGACTAGGAAGTACGCTTTAAAGTGCAAACGCATTTTGTAATCGGTCGTTGGTACTTCAAGAAGTATTAATGGTCGCATGAAGGATGTGTAAGCAAATTTCATTTAAATTCACCAACTAATTAGTACTTTGGACAACGGACAAGGGGTTGATTGCTTAATTTGAATTTCCAAGTGAAGGGGTGATTTATACACACACGTAGGGGTATGTGATTGGTGTTTAGATGAGAAAAAGGAATGAAGAATAGAACTTGTATCTTTAATAGAGTTGATAGAAATTCCTAAGTGGAGATGGAGCCCTAGAAGGAAAACTTAGGAAATGCCGAAAGCTAAGTAAGTCTATAGGATATATATAATCTTAAGTTAAATGATGAGGAAGTGTGAAGAATGTGGGTGGATAATTTACAAGTATAAGATAATAGAATTCCGTGCTGGAAAACCTAATTGGAGAACAAAAGTCAATGGGCCGAGTTGATAGGATTTTGTGGGTGTAATCCGCTGAAAACCCTCAGGAGACAACACTCCTCCTACTAGGGACACCTAGAGGTTTAACGGCTTGTTGCACATGCTCAGTGCAATCGCGTTTTCCTGCGAAAGTGTGGATAGGATTTTTAGTGAATAAAAAAATAAGTTTGCTCGAGGACGAGCAAAAGATAAGTTTGGGTGTATTTGTTCAGACCATAATATTGCATTTTTCATCCCTCTATTCTTATCCGTTTTATAAGTAAACAGGTACTCTTGACGCACTTTTGTTGCATGTTACAGGATACAGGGCTTGGATGCAGATACAGTGAAAAAGACGAAAGCTGATACAGAAAAGTGACTTTTGACAAACAAGTAGACGGATCATAAACAAGTCTAGTCGAAGAACAGTGCAAGGTCCAGAATGTCAAGTGAACGGTCAAAAGATACGAACAAGTTTTCACTAAGGATCTGGAGAACACTAAGAAGCCCAACAGAGAAAAGAACAATGAAACTAGGAAGCCCAAGAGAAGAAAAACCAACCACAGAAAGTTGGCGGCCCAAGACCACTAAAGGGCCGCGGATCCGCGGCCCAAGCCAACCAATGCCGCGGATCCGCGGCCATCTAGTGCGCATGTCGGTGGAAAATTGGCGTGTCGGTGCGACGGTGCGGGTGTTGGGATTTTTAGGGGTCAAATCTGTAATTGCACATGTGCGAATCCCGTAACCCTAAATTCTCCTGTTTGCTTATAAATTGTAATCTAAAATTGTAAAAACCCTATGCCTCTTTTCAATAAATAAAATTCAGAATTTCTGGGAATAATATTCAGATCTCTTCTGTCTTCTACTTGGAGAGAGCCATCAAATCAGTAGGTAATTTTATTTCATTGCTTTTATTTTCTAGAATGTTTTCTCATATCCTAATGAGCGAGTGATCTCCTCGCTTGTTAGGGTTAGGCTTAGGGAAAGGGTTGAGAGATGAGATCTCTCACCCCTTTCAATGCCACTTCCACCTAATGAATTAGAACTCCACGCATACGAGCACAACCGCTCCCTGCGGCATCCTACCCATCGAGTAACGATGAACCGTAGTATAAAGGGCGGGTTGTGCGCGTTTTCCGTGGGGGTTAGGGTAATTATCAACAAAGGAAGGATACAAATCTAGAGGAAGAAACATCTTCCCAAAAGATTTGGATCCACTTTATTAATAATTATCTTAACATCTAATAGATCTAAAATGAAAGCATTGAAAGCGGTGAAGAAAACGTTAATCTCCAAAACTTCCCCTAAGCCTAACCCTAGCAAGACTTTTAATTAGATTAATTAGATCTAGTTTTCATAGATTGCTATAAACCAACCAAAACGACAAATTGAATCAACTCGTTAAAACACATAAAAGGAATTTACTCGTCTCTGTGGATCGACCCGTACTCACCGGCTAGCTGCAAAGCGACGCCGTTTCTGATTGCGGTAAATATAAGTTTTGACACTAATCAAATGAAACTAGGAAGCCCAAGAGAAGAAAAACCAACCACAGAAAGTTGGCGGCCCAAGACCACTAAAGGGCCGCGGATCCGCGGCCCAAGCCAACCAATGCCGCGGATCCGCGGCCATCTAGTGCGCATGTCGGTGGAAAATTGGCGTGTCGGTGCGACGGTGCGGGTGTTGGGATTTTTAGGGGTCAAATCCATTTGATTAGTGTCAAAACTTGTATTTACCGCAATCAGAAACGGCGTCGCTTTGCAGCTAGCCGGTGAGTACGGGTCGATCCACAGAGACGGGTAAATTCCTTTTATGTGTTTTAACGAGTTGATTCAATTTGTCGTTTTGGTTGGTTTATAGCAATCTATGAAAACTAGATCTAATTAATCTAATTAAAAGTCTTGCTAGGGTTAGGCTTAGGGGAAGTTTTGGAGATTAACGTTTTCTTCACCGCTTTCAATGCTTTCATTTTAGATCTATTAGATGTTAAGATAATTATTAATAAAGTGGATCCAAATCTTTTGGGAAGATGTTTCTTCCTCTAGATTTGTATCCTTCCTTTGTTGATAATTACCCTAACCCCCACGGAAAACGCGCACAACCGGCCCTTTATACTACGGTTCATCGTTACCTCAATGGGTAGGATGCCGCAGGGAGCGGTTGTGCTCGTATGCGTGGAGTTCTAATTCATTAGGTGAAAGTGGCATTGAAAGGGGTGAGAGATCTCATCTCTCAACCATTTCCCTAAGGCTAACCCTAACAAGCGAGGAGATTACTCGCTCATTAGGGGATGAGAAAACATTCTAGAAAATAAAAGCAATGAAATAAAATTACCTACTGATTTGATGGCTCCCTCCAAGTAGAAGACAGAAGAGATCTGAATATTATTTCCAGAAATTCTGAATTTTATTTATTGAAAAGAGGCATAGGGTTTTTACAATTTTAGATTACAATTTATAAGCAAACAGGAGAATTTAGGGTTACGGGATTCGCACATGTGCAATTACAGATTTGACCCCTAAAAATCCCAACACCCGCACCGTCGCACCGACACGCCAATTTTCCACCGACATGCGCACTAGATGGCCGCGGATCCGCGGCATTGGTTGGCTTGGGCCGCGGATCCGCGGCCCTTTAGTGGTCTTGGGCCGCCAACTTTCTGTGGTTGGTTTTTCTTCTCTTGGGCTTCCTAGTTTCATTGTTCTTTTCTCTGTTGGGCTTCTTAGTGTTCTCCAGATCCTTAGTGAAAACTTGTTCGTATCTTTTGACCGTTCACTTGACATTCTGGACTTTGCACTGTTCTTCGACTAGACTTGTTTATGATCCGTCTACTTGTTTGTCAAAAGTCACTTTTCTGTATCAGCTTTCGTCTTTTTCACTGTATCTGCATCCAAGCCCTGTATCCTGTAACATGCAACAAAAGTGCGTCAAGAGTACCTGTTTACTTATAAAACGGATAAGAATAGAGGGATGAAAAATGCAATATTATGGTCTGAACAAATACCCCCAAACTTATCTTTTGCTCGTCCTCGAGCAAACTTATTTTTTTATTCACTAAAAATCCTATCCACACATTCGCAGGGAAACGCGATTGCACTGAGCATGTGCAACAAGCCGTTAAACCTCTAGGTGTCCCTAGTAGGAGGAGTGTTGTCTCCTGAGGGTTTTCAGTGGATTACACCCACAAAATCCTATCAACTCGGCCCATTGACTTTTGTTCTCCAATTAGGTTTTCCAGCACGGAATTCTATTATCTTATACTTGTAAATTATCCACCCACATTCTTCACACTTCCTCATCATTTAACTTAAGATTATATATATCCTATAGACTTACTTAGCTTTCGGCATTTCCTAAGTTTTCCTTCTAGGGCTCCATCTCCACTTAGGAATTTCTATCAACTCTATTAAAGATACAAGTTCTATTCTTCATTCCTTTTTCTCATCTAAACACCAATCACATACCCCTACGTGTGTGTATAAATCACCCCTTCACTTGGAAATTCAAATTAAGCAATCAACCCCTTGTCCGTTGTCCAAAGTACTAATTAGTTGGTGAATTTAAATGAAATTTGCTTACACATCCTTCATGCGACCATTAATACTTCTTGAGGTACCAACGACCGATTACAAAATGCGTTTGCACTTTAAAGCGTACTTCCTAGTCTTTGCAACACCCAAGGCTTTAGCAGTGACTCCCAAACCAGTTGGTCTAAGGCACTAGGTGATGAAGCACCCTCGCTAAATATTTTTCTATTTTTACAGCCTTAAGTAATCACAAAAACCAGTGTCCATTTTTTTTCTTTATTCACTTTTTTTTCTTTTTATTTTCATTGTGCTAAGGACTTTAGACAGGAGTATTTCAAGGTCTCTTCTAATAATCCAAGTTTCAAGGTGCGTGTTTGTGCATTTTGTAGGGTATATGTTTTCAGAATCTAGACTTAAGCTAGGAACTATTTTTCAAACTTATACTCTAATAAGAACATCAATACTCTTCCCTTGTTTCGACTTAGCCCAAGAAGTCAACCCAAAATTTGCCTATTTCTAAATAAACTACAAGGCATATACTTTCTACCGTTAAACTTTAAGAAATGTTATTTTTAGGGTTTTTACTTTACTAAGTCTAAGATCTAGTTGTTCCTAACCAGTTAACCTATTTGTCAAACTCGAGTCAAATAAACCAAAATTGAATATAATAATTTTTATAATTTTGAAAATTTTCAAATTTTTATGGGTTTTCAAATAAGTATGCAAATGCAAAAATATATACAAATGAATGCGAAGGAAGAAGACATACCGAGCATACCCCCAAACTTGAACTTGACAGTGTCCTTACTGTCATGCTAAACCAAGAGGGTCAAAATACCGATACTCCCCTGTTTATTTATTTATAGTTTTTTTTTGTTTTTTTTATTGTTAAGAAAAATAAAAATATATACAAAAAGACCCTCCCCCAAACTTCATTTAAACTATGTTAGATATTACTGCCAAACTTTGCATCGGCCAAAAGTCAACACCAACCAGTTGAAAAATTTATCAGTATAGAATATTGGTTGGTGGAAAAATAAGCTGTGGTGGTCCGCAAAGAATTGGGGAAGATAGAAGTAGTGGTATGGGAGGTGTGGAGGTAAATATAGGTGATGGTGATGCATCGAAACGAGAATGTAAATGATCAGCAATCAGTGGAGTGTTGGCATTCTCGTACCTTATTAAAAGAAATGGGGGTATTTCAACTTCTAAGGGAGGAGGTTGACTCACCACAATACCCCCAAAATGTTCCTGTGGGTCCTCTATTGACATGGCATCATCCATCAATTGTGTATGATATTCACTTATGAGGGAACTGATCTCCTCGATGTCCGCCATAGTCCAACTGAAAACTTGCCGCCTATCTTGTAAGACTTTTAAAATAGCGTTCTCTTGCTCGAAGGCTAGAGAGGCTGATATGATAATGGGAAAAGTCTCATTCTCACCTATGTAAGCATATTTAAGGTGAGGCGGTAAGGACATTAGTTCGAGTTTTGGAGGCGAAAGAATCATTGCGGAATCTACCTCGAACTTAAAGGACTCCAACACAGGTTCGAAATCACTGCAAACAACCGATTCGGATGGTTCGACTGACTCATCCAAAAATTCAAACGACTCATATTCGGGCTGTGAGTCGTCATCATCCGAAAAAGTGAAACATTCATAATCAACATCGGTTGTGTCAACGGTAGTAGGCTCAAGGAGGGACGCACTAGTGGCGTCAAAACTGTTTTCATCAAATAGAAATCTTTCAAGCTCGCAGTCCTCCTGCGTGATTTCGTGAATAGAGCAAACTTCTCGTGTACTAGTTTTAGGTACGGGGGGCAGACTTCCCATCTTATAAATATTGAACTCACTAGACCTCTTTCCGAAGGATAGAGTCATGGAGCCATTGCGACAATTTATTACGGCATTGGAAGTGGCCAAAAATGGTCGACCAAGAATCACCGGAATTTGGTTTCTTGGGTTAGCAACAGGTTGTGCATCCATAACGATAAAATCAACGGGGAATATGAATTCCCCGACTTTGATCAACACATCCTCTAGTTGACCCCTTGGATAGGTGATTGATCGATCAGCCATTTGGAGAGTGCAACGAGTGGGTTTCAACTCTTCAACCCCTAATTGTTCGTACACGGAGTAAGGAATCAGGTTAACACTATACCCAAGATCTAAAAGTGCTCGATTAATTTTCTTATCCCCAATTGTAATTGAAATAGTAGGACAGCCGGGGTCCTTTCGTTTTTGGGGTAAGGTTTGATGGTGGTTAATAGCATTGCTCACTGCACTAGCCACTAGCACTTTCTTGGGTACTTGAGATGCCTTTCTCTTCGAGGTGCATAAGCCCTTTAAGATTTTCGCGTATGAAGGGACTTGTTGGATGGCATCCAAGAGAGGTATATTTATGCTAACCTGTTTAAATAATTCCACAATCTTCTCCACTTGTGCAGTTGGTTTATTGGGACTCAACCTGTTTGGAAATGGTGCATTTTGAAAATTTGTTGAGTCATATGTCTGTGGAGTAGAATGTGGGGTAGGAACGGATCCCGGTGTAGATGTGTTCATGTTGTGAGAATTGGGTCCGTTCGAGCTAGAAGAAGTAGAGCCGTGTGAAGGGTGGAGAATAGGCTCTAAAGAAAAAGGTGAAGAAGAAAGTGAAGAAAATGAAGAAGGGGAAGAAGAACCACCGGCGGGGATGTCATCACTAGTTCCCACATTATTTTGCAACTCTCTTCCGGATCTCAACGTGGTCACCGCATTTACATTGTGATTGTGATATGCGTTTTGTGTGTGACCGGGATTGGGCAATGGTTGAGATGGAAGCTTTTCCTTTTCTCTCTCGCTCAATGCAGCAGTTAATTATGCAATTTGTGCCTCAATAGATTTGATACTTTGATCGTGTGAGGCATTGTTATTCATTAAAGATTGAACATAACTTTCAAATCTTGCTGCGGATTCTGTAGATTGCTTGAGAAATGCTTCTAGACTCTTCTCGAGCGAGGTAACCTTATCATCATTAGGTTGAACCAAATTGTTCGTTTGATAAGGTTGTTGTTGGAAAGGTTGCTGGTTTTGAGTTTGTGAAGGTGCTTGTTGTTGTTGTGGAGGAGGAGGTCTTTGAAAATTGTTATTACCTTGGAACTGTTGATTTGGGTGACTCCTCCACCCCTGATTGTATGCCGAAGAGTACGGATCGTTTCTTTGACGTTGCTGAAATGCAGCGTTGACTTGATCCTGTCCTTGAATAGGTGCATTATAAGGACACTCTTCGGTTAGATGTGATGGATTAGAACAACAAGCACAAACAGTTCGTGTGGGTAGAGTAGGGGCAGGAGAAGACGATGAGATTTTGGTCTCAATGGCTTCTAGCTTTTTCATAAGTGAGGCCATCTCGGCCTTCATAGCAATCGACATATCTATTTGATGTATGCCTGCCCTAGATTGACCAACAGAAGAAGATGCTGTGGTCTTGGAACTCTCCCACTGAATTGTTTGCTCACTAAGATCCTCAAGAAACTGCCATGCTTCGTCACTAGACTTGGAGAGAAAATGACCTTGACATATAGTTTCTAGCAACTGCTTCGTTGCTGCGTTCAATCTCTCGTATAATGTTTGGCAAAGTTGCCAACTTTCGATCCCATGATGAGGGCATTGAACAAGTAGGTCTTTAAATCTCTCGAAGCACTTCCAAAATGGTTCGGAAGGAAGCTGTGAAAATTGTATAATCTCGTTTCGGATTCTAGCAGTTTTATGATGAGGGTAGAACTTTTTCAGAAAAGCTCTCACAAACCCGTCCCAATTTCTAATGGAATGTGATGCGGTGCTATATAGCCACTTCTCGGCTAGGTCACATAAGGTGAAAGGAATGACCCTTAGCCTTATCGCGTCATCACTTAATTGGGTTGTCTTCATCATGGCGCAAACGTTTTGGAATTTATTAATGAAAATATATGCATCTTCGGATTCCAAACCATGAAACTTAGGTAGCATATTGATGAAGTGTGGTTTTATTTCAAAATTATCCCCATTCGCCGGTGGGGGTGAAAGACATGTGGGTAAAGAAGTGCGGACGGGGTAGAAGAGATCCTGGAGCGCAACTCGTGCGGGCGCTACAACAGGCGGAAGATTCGGGTTATTCGCACCTGGCGGAGGTGGAATCATTCCCGTCGGTAAGGTATCGTTGGGGTTAAATCCCGACATACCTTCGAAAGAAGAATTTGAAGGTGGAGGTAAGGAAATGGACGGAATGTCGACGAAGGGTTCGTTGAAGGGTTCGTTGGTCGGTACCAACGAAACACGGACTAATCGGGCGTTAGTATCCCTAGTCCAAAGTGACATACACTAAAGGAGTAGTGTAGTCAGAGAAAAAAAATAGAAAAGACAGAAAGTGGGGGTAAGATAACGTCAATGGAGGAGAAATGGTGGAAGTGAGGTGCAAGTTTTCTTAGCGGCAAGTTGCAAGTTTTGAAAAGATTTTTCTTTATTTTTTTTTATTGGAGAGTTTTGCAAGAAGGTTTTAGAAAATGGGACTCGTGACACAAATGTATCAACCACACATGCATAATCAGGCCTAGATCTAGGGTTGCCTAGGTCTGCTAGACAGCTCCTAACTAGGGCTAGAAATAGGACCTCAAACCGCCTCTTCACGGACAAATACGGCCTGGTAAGTGGGAAGGAACCACCACTACAGTGGGCCTAATTAATAATCACTAGCCTAGACACCGCAAAGTCGGTTAGGATAAACGGCCGATGCCTATACTAGTCCTTTTCCTATTGAGCTCGATGTCCTTAGGTCTGAGTCTAGTCTTTTTTTAATTAATTGTGGTCAATGCAAAATGCTTTAGGTGTTTTCTGGGGTCCTGGGAAGGGTGATGAAATCCCCACCCAATCTGAGTTTGGTCAATTAGCCCCTTAGAGTCCGGTTAAATTATGCAAAACAATAAAATTTCACTTGCAATCAATTTTTAGCGCGGCGCAAAGAAACCTGCAGAAAATCTGTTATTTAGAAGGGGGAGAAAGACTCTTTACGCAAAGAATTCCTGCAGAAAACTTTTTACAGAGAGATATGGAGGTTGCAGAGGGGAAGAAAAGAGAAATCAAACCAGCAAAATTTGGTGCGCTGACGTGGCACTAAGAGCGCAGAACCGCGGTCTGGAGGGTACCAATGCGGCGGAAACGCGGTCTTTGGGTGTGTTCAGCCTCTGGAAAATTTTTTGTATCTCCTGTTCACCAATTCTCCTCTGTTCTTATGTACCAAATTCTGGTTTACTCTCTGTAAATTTTTAGATCCGAGAATCCTTCGCTGTTCCTGCAAGATTCATACCATAAACCCTTCAAACAGATCAAAGTTGAAAATTTTTGTATTTTTTATTATATTTTCAGATTTTTATAATTTTTAAAATTTATATCAACCCGAAAATTCACAAAAAGAAAGATTACGCCGTCCCCGGCAACGGCGCCATTTGATTAGTGTCAAAACTTGTATTTACCGCAATCAGAAACGGCGTCGCTTTGCAGCTAGCCGGTGAGTACGGGTCGATCCACAGAGACGGGTAAATTCCTTTTATGTGTTTTAACGAGTTGATTCAATTTGTCGTTTTGGTTGGTTTATAGCAATCTATGAAAACTAGATCTAATTAATCTAATTAAAAGTCTTGCTAGGGTTAGGCTTAGGGGAAGTTTTGGAGATTAACGTTTTCTTCACCGCTTTCAATGCTTTCATTTTAGATCTATTAGATGTTAAGATAATTATTAATAAAGTGGATCCAAATCTTTTGGGAAGATGTTTCTTCCTCTAGATTTGTATCCTTCCTTTGTTGATAATTACCCTAACCCCCACGGAAAACGCGCACAACCGGCCCTTTATACTACGGTTCATCGTTACCTCGATGGGTAGGATGCCGCAGGGAGCGGTTGTGCTCGTATGCGTGGAGTTCTAATTCATTAGGTGAAAGTGGCATTGAAAGGGGTGAGAGATCTCATCTCTCAACCCTTTCCCTAAGGCTAACCCTAACAAGCGAGGAGATTACTCGCTCATTAGGGGATGAGAAAACATTCTAGAAAATAAAAGCAATGAAATAAAATTACCTACTGATTTGATGGCTCCCTCCAAGTAGAAGACAGAAGAGATCTGAATATTATTCCCAGAAATTCTGAATTTTATTTATTGAAAAGAGGCATAGGGTTTTTACAATTTTAGATTACAATTTATAAGCAAACAGGAGAATTTAGGGTTACGGGATTCGCACATGTGCAATTACAGATTTGACCCCTAAAAATCCCAACACCCGCACCGTCGCACCGACACGCCAATTTTCCACCGACATGCGCACTAGATGGCCGCGGATCCGCGGCATTGGTTGGCTTGGGCCGCGGATCCGCGGCCCTTTAGTGGTCTTGGGCCGCCAACTTTCTGTGGTTGGTTTTTCTTCTCTTGGGCTTCCTAGTTTCATTGTTCTTTTCTCTGTTGGGCTTCTTAGTGTTCTCCAGATCCTTAGTGATAATTTGTTCGTATCTTTTGACCGTTCACTTGACATTCTGGACCTTGCACTGATCTTCGACTAGACTTGTTTATGATCCGTCTACTTGTTTGTCAAAAGTCACTTTTCTGTATCAGCTTTCGTCTTTTTCACTGTATCTGCATCCAAGCCCTGTATCCTGTAACATGCAACAAAAGTGCGTCAAGAGTATCTGTTTACTTATAAAATGGATAAGAATAGAGGGATGAAAAATGCAATATTATGGTCTGAACATGTGCACGATGTGTTTCACGTATCTCAACTCCGTAAGTATGTTCAGGATGAAACACATGTATTGGATCATTCGAAGCTGACGGTATGAGAAGATTTGACTTTTGAGGAGCGACCGGTTGAAATTGTGGATCGAAGGGAAAAGGTTCTTAAGAACAAGGTTATCCCTCTTGTACTTGTTTCTTGGGGTAATCGCTCGCATGGAGAGTCCACTTGGGAACGAGAAGATGAAATCCGGCAGAAGTTTCCTCATCTTTTCTTGTAGTTTGATTTTCCTCTATCCTTTGTATTCTTGGAATTTCGAGGACGAAATTCTTTTTGTAGTTGGGTATAATGTAACAACCGAGTCCAATTCTACAAATTTCAGTTACCATATGTGTGATGTGTGATATTTATTTCATTTGTCTTGCTTGCCTGTTGCTAGTTATAATTTACCCCGACAATTCATATTCTGCATATAACAATTTAAGTCATCTAAAATTAAATTAAAAATACTTGTCTTGGCCTGCTTGACACCCCTAACCCTGTGGTAGCGTCCTTGCATCGTGTTCTCGTCCCGTTCAATGAAACGGATGTGTTTGGATAGCTACGCACACGTGCGTGCGTCCGTTCTTGGGGGTATGCTTTTTAATTATAAAATCCTTCATTTTAATTTTTGGAACCCGCCAATAATTTTCATTTTTTGAATTCAAATTTTTGGACCCGACTTGGGCGCAATTCTGAAATATTTTTTTATTTTCGCCAAATCCTTTTCTTAATCAGCCAAAGTGTTTGCCTGTTATCAAATTTTAAACCCATAAAATTATTCTAATTTTATTTCTACACTAAGGATCTTTGTTCCCTACCGTTCCAGCTAAGGAAAGATTGGAAAATCTTTTATAAAATTTTTCCCTAACCATTTTAAACTCGCGAGCCAATCACAATCCTTTATTTTTACCCCTGGGCCCCACACGTCTCTCTCTCCTTCTTTCCTTTCTCCTTCTCTTTCTCTCTCTTCTCTCTCTCTGCAAAACGACGAATTTCTTTCTCCTCTTCACTTTCTCTCTCTTCTCGATCTCTCTCCCCTTCTCTATCTCTCTATTCTTCTCTCTCCTTTCGATCTCTCTCTCTCTACCGCGTCTCTCTCTCTCTCTCTCTCTCTCTCTCTCTCGTCTCTCTCAATCTTTCTCTCTCTCCTCCCCGAGTATCTCTCTCTCTCTCTCTCCCTCCTTATATTTTCTTCGTCTCCGTTTCTTTCTCAAAAACCCATACTCAAACCTTAATCCAACCTTCGCCGCCCCGTCTCCACTGACCCTACCTCGTCGTCGCCACCTCCGTCTCACCCTCGTGACAGCCTTCTCCACCTCCTTGCTCTCCTCTCTTCCTTCCAGCGCTCCCGAGGACCCACTGCACCCGACGAGGCCGTTTGCTGCCACCTCCCGCAAGCCCTACTTCGCCGGTGACTCGTCGTCGTCACCTTCATCACCTCCTCGCATCCCTCTCCACGTCCCAGCCCTACAAACCATCGCCACCACCCTCTGCCGAACCCCATGACCACAGCTGCACCCATACAACCTACTGCCCTTCGCCGGAAGGTCACCACGCCGGCAACCTTCGTCGTCGTTGCCCTGTGTCGACTCCCCTGATAACCCAGAACACCCTACCACGGTACAATCTTCTTCTTCTTCTCTTCCTTCCTTCTCCTTCTTTCTTTTCTTTTCTTCTTTCAGATCTGTTCTTGACTGCCGGTGGTCGCTGCAGGTACCTCGTCGGAGCTCCGTCGACGCCGTCTACCCTCACGATCCCTCTCCAGACCATTGTAAGCCTACTTCCCTTCATTCTCTTTCTCTTTGTCTCTTTTCTCATTCATGCAGTCTTGAAATATCGATGTTCACTGTTTTGTGTTTGGCCGGAATCCGACCATGCCAGCGACGTTTCCCGACGACCCAGCGAGTACCTCCGACCCGTGTGACTCCACTGTTCGTCGTTTGGGTTCATTCCGTGAACCGTGCGCGCGTCGCGATTTTTCCCCGCCGACGCGTAACGTTCCGTTTTCCGTTTCGCGACCCGTCGAGGCAAGTTAATCTTGCTACATGCTATTTAACTTATTTTATGACTATTTAAATATAGATTATACCTGTAATGTAAATCTAGTACCACATGCTTCGTTTTATAACACTTCAGTGTTCCGTTGCATTCGTTTATACTATTTTAGATCTAAGTCATGAAAAACATATCTTATTGCATATTAGAGTACATCAAACTGCATCCGTACCAATATTTTATATCACACGATGCTTATTTACAGAGTATATAGTACCGTTATAGCTTTACCCTCACAGACGACCGTTTGCATACATTTAGCTTGATTTATATTCGATTGCATCTCTAGATTATTTAGTAATGTTTTAATATCCATATTTGCTAAACTACATTCATGTAATGCTTGAAACTACTCCTTAAACCCCAAACTGATAACCGTGTATCTACATACCTTAATCTGTACTTGATTGCATTTCATGTTACAAGTTCCGGCTTGCTGATTCTATTAGTATACATGCTTATTTTGTTTACCCATGTTTATATTAGTTGCCTTATGAGCACCCACATGTTATCCTTTACACCCTGGCCTGACTTGCTACACACATATCGATTGACCGATATGGTACCGTACACTACTTGACTTGACCTGTTGTACCATGGATTGACCCGTTACCTGATCTTGTGTCTAATGCCAACAAACCTGACATGTAGTCCTCACGGACCGTTCCTGTTGTCTATCCAGACAAACCTGCTCTTACCTGATCCTGTGTTGGCATTAGTTCTTGATTACGGACTACCTGACTTGACATATATAACTTGAGGGCATGGGGAAATCAATGATGAAATCCTGACTTGTAACTCGACAGTTGCTCGCTTATACTGATCAGTTTTAGAGGCTAGGCCCGCCTCGTGACGATACTGCTGACATCGTTGGTCTGTACTCCTTTCCTGTTAGTGCCTAGCGGCACGTCTCGGTTTCAGCCCGAGATTCTGTAGACCGTGGTCCTGGGCATGCACGAGATACTATTGAGTTATATCGATGATTCATCAAATTGAATTCAAAGACTTTAGAGTAGAAAACCCAATAGAACAGTTTAGTTTACTCACTGCACACTACCCTTCACTGTCCTGATTTACATTACTGTTACACCTGCTTTTCATTCATGAATATATTTGCATTGCATGTTACCCTATTTGTATTTATTTACTTGATGACATGACGCGCTGACGTCTGGGTTTTGCATGGCCCAGATTCTGTACCGTTGCTGCAGTCCAAGCAGGAGTACTTCAGCCAGCAGGCTGAGCTGTGAGGTTTCAGTAGTAGCTAGCTCTTTTATTTTTCTGCAGTTTATTCCTGATGTGAGCCCGCATTATGGGACGTACATTCCAATTACTTGTATTGGATCTTTTGCTTCCGCACTTTTATTATTCTTGACTCAAGTTATCTTGGCTTATGGACATGTTTTAGATAGTTATATTTTGTTCATGATATCTCTACAGCCGTAATGTGACCGTGGATGGATACTTCCTACCCACAGGTAGCATGGTTGGCTATGTCACGTGCCCAATTTAGCGTACTCTGGGAAGCGGGGCGTGACACGTTGAGATCTGGCTTCCCTTTGACAGAGTCTGGTGGGGAAATGTGGTTCCCTTTTGTTTGTGCCCATGGATTGTATACAGGGGTCGATGTGATCTCATCTGCAGGTCCAAAGTTTCATTATTTTATTTTTTTTATTTCTTTCCGCGATACTCTATCATTTCAGCTTTTTATATCACGAAAGTCGCGATTGCCCAATCATTTTGGCTATTTTTCGCGGTGCCCAATCATTTCGGCTATTTTCCTTTTTCTTTACTCGTTGCTTTTTATTGCGAGATACCCAATCATTTCGGCTATTTTTTTGTATGCATATATTTTACTCGCTGATTTTTATTGCGAGTTGCCCAAACATTTCGGCTATTTCATATACACTTTTTTTCGAGTATGGAACTCAAGATCTGATACCAATCTTAGCATCAGCATTACTGCGACTGGAATGTTGCCAAGAGCGAATTATCATCTGCCGTGAAAGGACTTGGAATTTGATACCGATTTAGATATCAGCATCGCTGCCACTGGTATATTGCCAGGAGCGAATCATCATTTGCCTTTGTCGATTTAAACAAAGATGGCTTAGCAAACAGGGTTAGAATTCTGTCGACTAAGGCTTTGACTTCATGAGCCGTAAGGGTCTCATAAAGGTGTTTCTCCCTACGAGTCGTGAGGATCTCATAGGTGTGATTTCTCCCTAGGAATCGTGAGGATTCTTAAGTGTATGTTCTCTTGTAAGTCGTAAAGATCTTGCAAGAGTGTTTTCTCCTTGTAAATCGAGAGGACCTACAAGTGTTATTCATCAAATGAGGGCATTCCTCGTCGTTGGTGGGACTCGACAAGAAAATGATTATTTGTGCCCCTGGATTGTATACAAGGGTCAGTATTGAACCGCTTGTAGGGCAGTCTGGGAAATGTGATGGCTTAAGAACAGGTTCTGATCCCTATAGCTTAAGGCTTTCGAATCTTATGAGCCGTGAGGGTCTCATAAGAGGGTTCTCCTTACGAGTCGTGAGGATCTCGTAAGTGTAATTTCTTCTCAGGAATCGTGGGGATCCCTAAGTGTGTTGCTCCCTTGTGAGTCGTAAAGATCTTACGCAGGTATTTTCTCCTTACAAGGTCGAGAGGACCTTGCCAGTGTGAATTAATTTTTTACGAGTCTGAGCCCTTTCGGGTTTTCACAGACTCGCCGGTAGCCATGCTGTTTTTACTCATGGAGCCCATTCGGGTTTTCATCCGTGCCCATCTTGCTTATGGACATACCCCTTTTTTTACGAGTCTGCGCCCTTTCGGGTTTTCACAAACATCACCGGTAGCCTTGCTGTTTTTACTCACGGAGTCCTTTCGGGTTTTCATCCGTGCCCATTTTGCTTCTGGACGTACCGTTTTTTTTATGAGTCTGGTCCCTTTCGGGTTTTCACAAATATCGCCGGTAGCCTTGCTATTTATACTCACGGAGCCCTTTCGGGTTTTCATCCATGCCCATCTTGCTTATGGACGTACCGTTTTTTTTTGGGTCAGCCCTAGGATGCTGCGTTTTGTAGTAGTTTAAAGACGTTTCGGTCCGTTGTTCAGCCTGTATGCACGTGTATTTGTCACGTGACGGAATACATAACGATAAAGTGGGATAAACCCATTTAAGGTGTGATTTGGTTTGGTTAGGGTGTTTTGTGATCCATCCCTACCGCGACTACTTCCACTTGATGCCGACGCCTGGCTTTTTCGAGTATGGCCATTTTCCGTTTTCGATCAACTTTGCTCTTCTGACGGGCTTCGTTTAGCAGTACGTCAATCAACCATCGAACGGTTCTAAGGATTTTGGTGCCGATTCTGCCCCTAGCTTCTCTGCATCAGGAGCTTCTTTATCATCTATTGACAAGTGAGAGATCATGTGACAACTTGCCACGTAATCTTCGGGTTCTTCTGACGTGTCGTCTCCCTCGTCATTATCATTGCCTCTGTTCTCAAGGATATGGTTGAGAAACTCATGGAGTGTGACTGGGGTTCGCTCCTTCTGGTTATATTACTCCAACGTGTCAATATACTTTTGCAGGTCCGTGCGCTTGTCATCAGGATGCGCGGGCTTCTTGGTCTTCTTCTTCTTCTTCTTCGAAGACTTTGACGGCTGGACCTGGGTATTTTGCCCATTGCTACCAACTCTCAGTGTCGGGCGCGGTTTCAGCATTTCCTCAATGATCTCGGGCTCTAGCAGGCTTTTCCATCTGATTGCGGGGCATGCTTGAAGATCCTTCAGCATTCTTTTCGTTTTTGCCGAAAGAACTACTTCCCATGGAGCTTCCTCTATGAATGAGCATGATGCCCCCGACGTGTCTACCCTTTTAGGAGTGTGCTGTTGTGGCGGATTTACCTTCCAGTTTTCGGACAGCGCGAACTTGCCTTGTTGGTACTGGTCTTCAACCCAGTTTTTGAAGACGTAGCAATCTTCGATTGGGTGGCCCATTATTCGGTGGTAGGGGCAGTAATTCGGATTATTGAAGTCGTTCGGTTGCAGTGGGTATCACGACTCCGGTAGAGTGATGAGCCCGTTGCGCACCGCCAGTTCGAACAGTCTCCTTATTTTATCCCGGGGAAACGAGTAAGGACGTATCAACTTCTCATCGAGGGATTTCCGCTTGTTGCTTCTCGGGCCACTCGGTTGTTGTTGAGCTTTGGCGACGAAGGTTGCTTTCCCTTTCCCCTTCTCATTCCGAGGATCTGTTTTTTGAGGAGGATGGTCTATGGCTTATCTGGTCCATTTGGGCCAGCTTGTCGATCAAAGTCTGGAAAGTGGTCGGATTGGAGAACATCATGAATTGGGAAATGGTTGCCTGAGGGTCAAGGGTTCCCACGAACATGCCAACTGCAGGAGTCTCTTCTATGCGCTGTTCGCACTTCGACCATAGGTTCCGCCACCGTATCGCATACTGAACCCATGTTTCCCCTGGTTTCACTCGGGCATTGATCAACGCCGTGATTGGGGTGCGTTCGCTAGCGCATGCGAAACGCTGAGTGAATAGAAACTCCATATCCGTGAATGTTTGACGGAGTCGTTTGGAAGTTCCGAATACCATTTGAAGGCCGTCTCTGCCAAGCTGCCGACGAATTGGCGAAGCAGCAGCTTATCGTCACCTCCAGTATTACCGCACAGAGCCCTGAATTGAGCAACGTGCTGGTGTGGATTACCTGTCCCCTTATACACATGGAATTTAAGGATTGTATATCCTGGTGGGTACTTAATTTGATCGTACCAACCCGGATAGGGTCATCCAGTCTTGACGATTTGGCCAGCGGCTTCGCTCATCTGGTGAGCTCGTATCTGTTAAGCTATGTAGTCGTCAAGGACGGCGTTGGAGATGGTCTCTTCCTTGGCCGCTAATAGAGCTGAAAAAGGGTTTGATGTCTCCCCTCTGTCATCTTTAATTATTACTGGAGGATCTTCGGCTGGAGGGTCCGGCTGGATCATCATGCCCACCATATCTTGGAATAATAGCGCCATTTGTTTTATGTTGGTCGTCTGTTCCGCGGCCTGTTTGTCTTTTCTCTCGAGCATTCTTTGGAGGAATTCGACATCAGTTTCATGTTCTTGACGCTGCTTCGATGATGTTTCCGGGCTTTCTTTTGGCCCAGTGAGTGCGGCCATGGTTGTCAGCATCTCCTGGAGCTTTTGCTATTGTTGCTCCTGAGCCTTTGTTATTGATCGGGTGAGTGTTCGATGACCCGTAGAGATACAGCTATCCTCCTTCCCGGAAGCCATGCAGATGGTGTGCACTACCATGCCCCTAGACTTGGGGCGTTTGGATTCGGCACCCTTGAGATTTGTCGCAGACACAGGGATCTTCTCCGGCCTTCTCCTTTTCTGGGCGGTGGAAGTTGCGGGGGCTATTGCAGCCGATGCTTTCCGTGGTATGACGGTGGTGAGATTCTCTTCTTGCCGGATGTTCATTCTCTTCTGTCGGCGGAAGTAGTCTTGGTCGAATATAGAGTCCTGAACTCTTCGCCAGACCCTATGGATTTTGGAGGACAGCCGCTGAGGGGACTGCTCTGGCTTTGTTTCAGTAACATTCTCCACAGACGGAGGAGATCTTTTAAGCATGGCGGTCGGAGAGTTCTTGCGCACCCTCCTGAGTGGTTCAAAGCTGTTCCCAGTTGGAACAGCAGCATCGACTTCAACCGTTGGAGCCGGTGGGGTAAGTCCAGAAGGGGAATTGCCCCCAGCTTTCCTCACTCGACGCCAGTGGCGACGTCGAGCATGTCTTGCAGACGGTATTGGCTCAGTTACAGGGGTAGCTTCATCATGCTCCCTGTTCTGGTGAAGGGTTGCTGTTGGTGCCAACCTATCGAAGACTGACATCCGCTGAGAAGAAACGTTCAACCTGTCGAAGACTGACTTTCAGGCAGGGGAGGCAGCCTTGATGACTTCGCCTGAAGCGGGAGTTGGAACGGACAGTCTTGCAAAGACCGATCCTTTAGTCGGAGAAGTCTCTCTGATGACTTCATTTACTGGAGCAGGGATGGCTATCCATTTCGGAATAGCCCCTTCAGGCAATGCGAGCTTCTTCACGTGCCCATTGGAGCTTTGGTCAAGTCTGTTAAAGAACGAGGCGTTGGATTTGGGCGACCCGTTGAGAGGGGCCGCGGTAGTTGCAAGCCGATCAAAGACCGACTTCTTTGGAGCTTCTTGCGATGGCACTGGGGTGCTGAAGCTTGCCTGTGGGATCATGGTCCCAAAGAACAGTCCAGTGGTGGCTTGAGTCACCTGTTCCACTAGCATGGCAAAAATGGAGGCCGCTTGGAGCCTATAGGTCACTCCTCCAGCGAGGACGGAGTGGGAGTTGCTGTTGCAGTTGGTGTAGTTAGAAACCATTTTCTCTGCACGGGAGCAAGACACCAAATCTTAGTACCTCGAATCCATGGGCAACCACATTAAAATGTGATTCGTTCGCGAACACGACACACGAAGTGTCGAGTGGAAAGTGGAAAAGGTCCCACCGGACGTGCCAGAATCTGTTCTCCGCCGAAAACCGGGAAGACAAACGCCTTGCCTGAATTTTGGAGGGCAGATGCTATTTGGTTTTATCCGTCCACCTCTCCGAAGATGCCAAGTTGATTTATGGCACCATGTATCGGAGGTTTAGACGGATGCGGCCGTTGTAGCATATTTCGTCAGATTCCCCCTCTTGTACGAGGGGTTTTGATTGTGGGGACGCTCTTCCCTGCAGGCGCAAGCCCCTGCAGTTAATTACGCTACCGCATAGCGGTAACCACTTTCTCCTTCTCTAGATGGTCACTTCATGTCGTGTGTGTTTGTTTTATTTTTGTTTGCCCGTGGATTGTATACGGAGACTAATTTATGTTGTCGCCCGTAGGGCGTGGATTAGTCAAAATCCGTATTTTCTTAGATTTGGGTTTGATTCGGGTTTAAGGATCGTTAATCTCATTGAGATTAAGATCAACTTAAATATTTGTTGAGAATACGTTAGTCTAATTTTAGACTAAGATCTACTCAACGGGATTTTGGATCTTTTAGATCCAACGAAAGAGTATTTGGACTCTATCGTTGTAGTTTAGGGACATTGTGGTCCACTGTTTAAGGACATCATAGTCCATGAGTTTAAGGACATCATAGTCCGTAAAGTTTAAGGACGTCATAGTCCATGTGTTTAGGGACGTCATGGTCCATTAGGTTTAAGGACATCATAGTCCGTAAAGTTTAAGGACATCATAGTCCGTAAAGTTTAAGGACCTCATAGTCCGTGTTTAAAGACATCATAGTCTAGTTTAAAGATATCATAGTCTATAAAGTTTCTGGTTGTCGGGACCCGCCACCTCTCTGAAGACATTGAAGAATTACAACGACACATATCAGAGGTATGAAGAGATGTACCCTTAAACCAATGTTGGTTGAGAGATCTGTAGTCAGGGTTTGGGACTAAGACCAATTAAAGAGATTGTGAGCACATGGGCTCAGTTAATCTGAATTGAGGACTTATGGCTAACTTGGGCTCAGTCCACTCAGATTTGAATAAAATGTTGAACATTTGTTTGGGCTCAGTCCCTTTTGGTTCAATAATTCTGAGCATTAATTTGGGTTCTGACACCCCTCTTTCTTTTATTTTTATTGGGTGTTGAACACTCTTTACGGCGCAGAGCGCTTTAAGTAAAGAACACTTTGTGTTCCCTCAGCACACACGTGAGGAGCACGTGGAGCGCTTGACGCTGAGCGCCAGAACTGGAGCGCTAAGGCGCTTCTTGTAAAACAGCGTACACGTGAAGAGTGCATGGTGCGCTTGGCGCTGAGCGCCAGACCTGGAGCGCTAAGGCGCTTCTTATGATATGGCGCACACGTATGGAGCACGTGGTGCGCTTGGCACTGAGCGCCAGTCACTGAATGCAGAACGCTCTTCTAAAATAGTGCCCACGTGAGGAACATGTGGAGCGGTTGGCGCTGATCTCCAGACTTAGAGTGCTGAGGTGCTTCTTGTGAAATAGCGCACACGTGAGGAGCACGTGGTGTGCTTGGCGCTGAGCGCCAGACCTGGAGCGCTGAAGCGCTTCTTTTGAAATAGCGCACACGTGAGTGGCACGTGATGCGCTTGGCGCTGAGCGCTAGACTTGGAGCGCTGAAGCGCTTCTTATGAAGTAGCGCACACGTGAGGAGCACGTGGTGCGCTTGGCGCCGAGTGCCAGACTTGAAGCGCTTCTTTGGCAGTTCTGGTCAGTTCTGTGCTCTGAGGATTAAACCCGCAGTTTATAAGAGACTTTGTCTCATGGATCTAAGAACTAAGTTCTTCTTTTTATGAAGAGATGCTATGATCTTATCTGTTTTTGTGATAAACTTTGTCTTACAGATCTGTGATCTAGAAAAAGAACTAAGTTCTTATTTTTTTTATCAAGAGATGCTATAATCTCTCTTCTTTTTATTTACCTTGAATAAAGTTCTTCTTCTTAGAGCTTGCTCTTCTCTTTTTCTTTTCTGAGAATTTGAAGTTTATGTGGGGGGGGAGGGGGGTTTCCTCTCTGCAAGACTTGAAGTCTTGGGACCTTTATATAGGGGAGGCCGATTTGTTGAATCAGTTAAGAAATTCTTTCTCTGATTGATTTGGGGAAGTTTCCCCACCATTGGATCTTTGATCCTAGGGCTTCTGTTTTACAGAAGACAATTTTCTTGTTTTTAACAAGATTGGAAAAATATTTTCCCATACAGAACTTATTCTGTATCTTGGTGATTTTTAATCACCATTGGATCTTTGATCCATCGGTGCTCTGATTTACAGAGTACAATCTTTCCTGTTTGGAAAGATTTGAGGAGTATTTTCTCAACAGAATTTTATTCTGTAATTTGATGATTTATTCATCTCAGTTGGATCTTTGATCCAATGGTGGAGAACATTTAATTCTAGCTCTTGGCGCTCTTGTGCTTTGCACGTGAGGCACTGCCTCAGAGTTTTTGACTCTTAACGTTGACGCTCCTGCTCGTGCTTTGCACGTGAGGCGCTGCCTCAGAGTCTTTGACTCTTAGCGCTGGAGCTCCTGGCGCGAGCGCTCTCGTGTTTTTCATGTGAGGCGCTGCCTCAGAGTCTTTGACTCTTAGCACTGGCGCTCTCGGCGCTAGCGCTCTCGTACTTTGCACGTGAGGTGCTGCCTCAGTTTAAATTTCAAATTTTGAATAGAGTTTTGCTCTGATTGGGGGAAACAATTCTATCATATGAATATCTTTTCAGTTTAACAAGGTTAGGAATATATTTTCCTAACATAGAATTTAATTCTGTTATATGAATATCTTGTTAGTTTAACAAGTTTAGGAAAATATTTTCCTAAGATAGAATTTTATTCTATCAGATGATCGATGGGTGATTTTATAATCACCGTTGGATCAGAGAAGATCTTTCTAGTTTGTGAAAGATCAAGAAAATATTTTCCAAATAGAATTTAATTCTATCAGATAGTTTAATTGGTGATATTTTTATCACCATTGGATTTTAAATTCAAGATTCTCTATTAGAGAAAGATCTTTCCATATTAGAAGGAAAATGTTTCCTAAATAAAATTTATCATCTGATGATTTATTATCACCATTGGATCTTTGATCCAATGGCTCTGTTTAACAGAGAATATCCCAGTTTTTAGGGAAGTATCCCCATGTAGAATTTAATTTTACTTGCTTTTAATTTGGGCGCCGGCGCTCACGTGTTGTGCACGTGGGAGCCACTTAAGAATTTAATTCTTATTTATGATATGCGCTCCTGTGCTTTGCACATTGGCGCTCACGTAAGGAGCACATACGGCGCCACCATAGGATTTTAATCCTACAAGATTGACGCTAACGCTGGCGCCCTCGTAAGGGGCACGTGAGGCACCGCCTTAACAAAATTTTAACAGAGCTTAGCTATTTTATTATGTTTAAATATTAGGGGAACAGGCGCTCCTGTGCTTTGCACATTGGCGCCCACGTGAACTTCACGTGCGGTGCTACCTGAGGTGATAGTTACATGCTTTGCATATGGGTGCATGCATTTAACATGTGGAGCTTTCCTTTTATTTTTATAAAGCAACAACAAGCTCTGAGCCAAAAAAATTTGGCGGGAACAAATACCCCCCACTACTTTGCCCACGTAAGCTTATACATGGGTTAAGTAGTGCAAAACAATCCATTACCATAAAATTGATGGCTTAGGAGACAAGTTTAGGATACCTGTCGCCTAAAGCTTTTTCCATCTTCTTGAGTTGTGAGGATCTCATAGGTGCATATTCTCCGTAGAAATCGTGAGGATTCCTAAGTGTCTTTCACCTCAGTGGGTCATAAGGATCTCACGCAGGTTTTTTCTCCTTACGAGTCGAGGAGACCCGCAAGTGGCTTCTTCACTTCATTGGCATATAACTTTGACGAATGTGGCTCATGGATAGTATACAAGGGTCAGTTTGGACCTGCTTGTAGGGCAACGATGGCTTAGGAAACAGGTTTAGATCTGTCACCTAAGACTTTTCAACTTTATAAGCCATGAGGGTCTCATAAAGACTTTTCTCTCTACGAGTCGAGAGGATCTCGTAGGAGTATTTTCTCCTTAGAAGTCAAAAGGACTCCTAAGTGCGTTTTCTCTTGAGAGTCGTAAGTCCTTACGAGTCGAGAGGACTCGCAAATGGTTTTTCCTCCTCATCGGTATGCAATTTTTGAGAATGTGGCTCATGGATAGTATACAAGGGTCAGTTTGGACCTGCTTGTAGGGCAACGATGGCTTAGGAAACAGGTTTAGATTTATCGCCTAAGGCTTTTCAACTTTATGAACCGTGAGGGTCTCATAAAAATATTTCTCTCTACGAGTCGAGAGGATCTCGTAGGTTTATTTTCTCCTTAGGAGTCACGAGGGCTCATAAATGTGTTTTCTCTTGAGAGTTGTAAGGATCTCACAAGAGAATTCTCGTTACGAGTCGAGAGGACTCGCAAGTGGTTTTTCCTCCTCATCGGTATGCGACTTTGGAGAATGTGGCCTGTGGATAGTATACAAGAGTCAGTTTGGACCTACTTGTACGGCCACAATGCTTAGGAAAACAGGTTTATATCCCCGTCGCCTAAGGCTTTTCACCTTCATGAGCCATGAGGGTTTCATAAAGATATTTTTCCCTACGAGTCGAGATGAGTCGAGAGGATCTCGCAGGTGTATCCTAACGTGAAATATAGATAACCCCTATTCCTTATGATAGGGGTTCATTAAGTTTGTGGTACTAGGGTTTTAGTTTGTGGTACCGTCACATTGACTGATGTATTCCCTGATTTGTAGTCTTTAAGCTTCTGTTCGAGTAGGCCCGCGACTGTCGTGTCTCTGATCCCTTCTGAGGCTGAACAAGACGTCTTCAAGTAATCTTCTTAGGTCATATTATCTGTTGGAAGAGCAAGCGTTAGGAATTTTCCATGACGCTTTTTACTTGAGATTAGGCTCAATTTGGAGCCCCGATGAGTCATAACCACTCTGCTCTGGTGTGAGATAATCTCCGATAGTCTTTTAGGTTTTATATGAGTCGTCGTCGAGACCCGAAGCTGGGAATATGTCGTCGCTTCATTTTTGTTTTGACGATGTCATGCCGTTTCTTTACTGAAGTAGGGTAGACATCTATAGGACCTCTATACTGTATCTATTGCAATTGAATTCCGGAGCTAGAAATATGCCATCGCCCCACGACTCTCGTGTCTCTGATCCTTTCGGAGGCTGGACAAGATGTCTTCAAGTAATCTCCTTAGGTTATATTACTGTTAGAAGAGCAAGCGTTAAGAATTTACCATGATGCTTTTTACTTGAGGTTAGGCTCAATTTGGAGCCTTGATGAGTCATAACCACTCCGCTCTGGTGTAGGATGATCTCCGATAGTCTTTTAGGCTTTATATGTGTTGCCGTCGAGACCCAAAGCTGGGAATATGTCGTCGCTTCATTTTTTTCTTTGACGATGTCATGTCGTTTCTTTGCTGAAGTAGGGTTGACATCTGTAGGACCTCTATACTGTATGTGTTGCAATTGAAGTCCGGAATTAGGAATATGCCATTGCTCCAATTTCATTTGATAGTTGCTTCCGCATCCTGCTGAAATGAAAGGGAACGTCAAAATAGTCTCTGGATTATATATGAACCGTCAAGACTTGGAGATAGGATTTTGCCGTGACTCCATTTTTTCTTTGACCCTTGGGTCTTTTGTTGACACTGCATCTGCATCCTACTGGCATGAGAAGCAGGTCAAGCTAGAGTTTACGATTTTGCCGTCACTCCTTTTTTATTTGGCTCCTAGAGGCTTTGTTGACGTCACATCTGCATCAAGAAGGAACATCGAGCTGGAGTTAGGATTTTGTCGTCACTCCTTTTTGATTTAGCTCCTTAGAGCCTTTGTTGACGTCGCATCTGCATCGAGAAGGAACGTCGAGCTGGAGCTGGGATTTTTCCATTACTCCTTTTTTGTTTGACCCTTGGGTCTTTGATGACGCTGCGTCAACATCCTGCTGGCATAAGAAGCACGTCGGGCTGGAGTTAGGATTTTACCGTCACTCCTTTTTGATTTGGCTCCTTAGAGCCTTTGTTGATGTCGCATCTGCATCCTGCTGGCATGAGAAGCACGTCAAACTAGAGTTAGGATTTTGCCGTCACTCCTTTTTGATTTGGCTCCTTGGAGCCTTTGTTGACGTTGCATCTGCATCGAGAAGGAACGTCGAGCTGGAGCTGGGATTTTGCCATTACTCCTTTTTTGTTTGACCCTTAGGTCTTTGATGACGTTGTGTCTACATGCTACTGGCATGAAAAGAACGTCGGGCTGGAGTTAGGATTTTTTCATCACTCCTTTTTGATTTGGCTCCTTAGAGCTTTGCTGACATCACGTCTGCACCCTGTAGGAATGAGCAGAGCGTTGAGCTGATGTTTAGGCTGTAGATATTGCCATCAAGATCTGGCTCTATCTTTGACGGAGCCTGGTGGGAAAATATGGTTTCCTTTTCTTTTATTTATGCCCATGGATCGTAAACAAGAGTCAATATGGACATACTTGCAGGGCAGAGAAAATTTTATTTTATTTTATTTTTTATAGCCGCGATGCTCTATCTTTTCAGCTTTTCATATCGTGAAAGTCGCGATTGCCCAATCATTTCGGCTTTTTATCAGCGGTGCCCAATCATTTCGGCTATTTTTTTTTTATATTTTTACTCGCTGCTTTTTATTGCGAGTTGCCCAAACATTTCGGCTGTTTTTATATGCATATTTTTGCTCGCTGATTTTTATTGCGGGTTGCCCCATCATTTCAGTTATTTCATATGCATTTTTTTTGCTACTCAGTGCTGTTTTTATTGCGAGTTTGGAATCTGATACCAAGCTTGGCATCAGCATCGCTACGACTGGAATATTGCCAGGAGCGAATCATCATTTGCCATGAAAGAACTTGAAATTTGCCACCTATTTAGGCATCAATATCGCTACAACTGGGATATTGCCAGGAGCGAATCATCATTTGCCTTTGTTGATTTGAACAAAGGTGGTTTAGAAAACAGGGTTAAGATCCTGTCGACTAAGGCTTTTTAACTTTATGAGCCGTAAGGGTCTCATAAAGGTATTTCTCCCTACGAGTCGTGAGGATCTCGTAGGTGTATTTTCTTCTTAGGAATCGTGGGGATTCCTAAGTGATATTTTCTCTTGCAGGTCGTAAGGATCTTGCAAGAGTGCTTTCTCCTTATAAGTCGAGAGGACTTACAAGCGTCATTCACCATATGGGGACATTTCTCTCCATTGGTGGAACTTGGTGGGGAAATGTTTATTCGTGCCCATGGATTGTATACAAAGGTCAATATTAGATCGTATGTAGGGCAACTTTGGAGGATGTGACGGCTTAAGAAAAGGTTCAGATCCCTATAGCTTAAGGCTTTCGAATCTTATGAGCCGTGAGGGCCTCATAAGGGGAATTCTCCTTACGAGTCGTGAGAATATCGCAAGTGTAATTTCTCCTTAGGAATCATGAGAATTCCTAAGTGTGTTGCTCCTTTGTGAGTCGTAAGGATCTCACGCAGGTATTTTCCTGTCATAAAGTTGAGAGGACTTTGCAAGTGCATATGAATTTTTTTTATTTTACGAGTTTGCGCCCTTTCCGGGTTTTCACAAACTCACCGGCAGTTCTGCCGGTTTTACTCACGGCGCCCTTTCGGGTTTTCATCCGTGTCCATTTCGCTTGTGAACATACCTTTTCTTAACGAGATTGCGCCCTTTCGGGTTTTCACAAGCTCGCCGGTAGCCCTGCTATTTTTACTCACGGTGCCCTTTTGGGTTTTCATCCGTACCCATTTCGCTTGTGGACATACCCATTTTTCTGCGAACGATAGAAGTTTGCTTAACTCTTTGCGTAGTTTCATAATGTTCGAGATTATTCGGACCATCTTTCCAAGTATCATCCCGATGTCTCTCGAAAGTAGTTTCACCGCAGGTGACCCATCTGTTTGTCGGTGGCATTTGGGGATGGCTTCATCGCTGGAATTGCTGTGTTGCCAGTAGGACTTGAGTTGCAACCCTCGCCATTGAGACTTCGATTGCAATATAGATCTCAAGGGGGTGTATCACCGTATTTGGGGCGACGTGCTTGTTCCCCTCCGAAAGACACGACGAAGACGCGATGTACGTCTCGCCTGAAATTCGGGGCAGATGCTAATTGGAGCTATCCGTCCACCTCTCCGAAGATGCCAAGTTGATTTATGGCACCATGTATTGAAGGTTTGAACGGATGCGGCCGATGTAGAAGACTTCATCAGATTCCCCCTCGTTCGAGGGGTTTTTGATTGTGGGGACGCTCTTCCCTGCAGGCGCAAGCCCCTGCAGTTAATTACGCTACCGCATCGCGGTAACAACTTTCTCCTTCTCCAGATGGTCAATTCATGTCGTGGGTGTTTGTTTCGTTTGTGGTTGCCCGTGGATTGTATACGGAGACTAATTTATGTTGTCGCCCGTAGGACGTGGATTAGTCCAAATTCGTATATTCTTAGATTCAGGTTTGGGGTTTCGGTTTAAGGATACGTTAGCCTTATTTGAGGCTAAGATCAACTTAAACGTTTGTTAAGGATACGTTAATCGAATTTCCAGACTAAGATCAACTTAACAGGATCATTTAGATCCAACAAAAGAGCATTTAGACTCTATTGTTTAGTTTAGAGACATTGCGGTCGATCTCCAGTTTAAGGACATGGTGGTCCATTGTAATCCGTAGAATGTATGGCTGTTGGGACCCGTCACCTCTTTGAAGACGTTGAAGGATTACAACGACAAATATCAGAGGAGTTCAGAGATGTACCCTTGAACCAATGTTGGTTGGGAGATCTATAGTCCAATTTGGGACTAAAGTCTGTTTGAAGGTCTATGAGCATATGGGCTCAGTTGAACATTTTATTGTTCTGGCTATTAAGCCTTTATTTGGGCTCGGCCCATTTATTAATGCATAGCATTTATATTTGGCCTGTTAGGCCTTTACTTGGGCTCTGCCCTTTTAAATAATGCATAGCATTTATATTTGGCCTGTTAGGTCTTTACTTGGGCTCTGCCCTTTTAAATAATGCATAGCATTTATAGTGGTCTGATAGTGCGCCACGTGGCTTGTCAGGCGCTTTGCGCCAAGAGCGCAAGGCGCCAGCGCATGTGGAAGTGACACGTGTCACGTTCTGCTAAGCGCAAGTCTGTTAGCGCAGTGCGCAGCGCCAGTGCGCTGCTGACATGTGGCACGCCCTGGTGCTATGCGCCAATCCAAGAGCGCAGTACGCTATATTTAGAAGCGCAAAGCGCAGATCATTCTGTGGTTGACACGTGGCGCGTTCTGGCGCAGTGCACCAATCTAATAAGCGCAAAGGCGCATTTTAAGAGTGCAAGGCACTGTACAATAGCGCAGAGCGTATCTTGATCCAATTGAGATCAAAGAAACAGGTTCTTTGTTTTCGAAAAAGAGGTTCTACCTCAAGATTCAAGAACCAATGGTTCATCAAAAGGCTGTGCCTTTATATAGATCAAAACATCTAAGAATGAAGTAAATTACTTCTTTTTAATCTTTTATAATTAGATCTTTTTGATCTTTTTTCTTTTTATTGAAGATCTTGATCTTTTTCTTAGATCTTTGATCTTTTTAGAAGAGAATTCTTCTTTTTTAATAAGGTATTTTCATCTCTGTTCTTCAAGAATCAAATTCTTTATCTTCAAAGATGAAGAAAATGATCTTCTTTCTTCAAAGGCCTGCCTTTCAAATTTTTTAGAGGCTTCTCTCTTGTATCTCTGTATCTCTGAGACTTGGAGTCTAGGGGCCTTTATATAGGGCCAATTGGTTTGTTAAGTTAGTTACAGAGATCTTTCTCTGATTGATCTGGGGATCTTTCCCCACCGTTGGATCTTTGATCCTAAGGCCTCTGTTTTACAGAAGACAATCTTCTTATTTTAATAAGATTGGAAAGATGTTTCTAGAATTTTAATTCTGATTAATTAAATAATTTATTATTTAAATTTTAGTGCTGGCGCAGTTGACACTAGCGCACCTGCGCTTGACACGTGTCGCGCAGCGCAGAGCCCTGCGCAACTGCGCTAGCGCGCCTGCGCTTGACACGTGGCGCGCGGCGCAGAGCGCGGCGCAACTGCGCTAGCGCACCACTGTTTGACACGTGGCGCGCAGCGCAGAGCACAAGTGATCTGAAGCGTTGCTTCATTTATTTTAAAATTTGAATTTTAAAACAGAGCCTTGCTCTGATTGGGGGAAACAAATGCGTCGCTTCATTTCCCGCCTTGGAATTTGAACAGAGCTTTGCTCTGATTGGGGGAAACAAATGCCCCCCCACCGTTGCGCTTATGTGGCCCCAAACGTGAGTGCGGCGGTGGTAGCATCTCAGCCATTGGATCCACCTTTGGGGAGTTGAAACGGCTCTTAATGCCTATAAATAGGACCTTTGGTCCTCAGATGATTACCATCTTCTTCATAAGAAATTTTATTCAGAGCCTTGCTCTTTCGTTCAAGAACTTTTAAGAGTTAGAACTCTAGAAAAATTTTAGGTAAAAATTAAATTAATTTTAAGAGTCTTGCTCTTAATAGATCCCTGATCTAAAGAAAACCCATTTAGGGTTTCACTAGCAGAGCTTTGCTCTATAGGTCTAAAGGGATCTAAAGAGAACCCTATTAGGGTTCCATTAATAGAGCTCTGCTCTCTAAAAGGATTCTTCTTGTGTTTTCTTAATTCATTAATGGAGCTTTGCTCCTTCTAAATCATATAGAAGAACTCTTAAGAGTTTTTCATGGA
This sequence comes from Agapanthus africanus, assembly GCA_030015575.1. NCBI lineage: Eukaryota > Viridiplantae > Streptophyta > Magnoliopsida > Asparagales > Amaryllidaceae > Agapanthus > Agapanthus africanus. Next base: position 159,383,354 of record JASDDO010000014.1, on the reverse strand, counting down.
TCTTGAAGGTTAAAGATGGCATTTTATTTTTTGAGGAATTATATCATCTTGCTTAATCAGTCTGTCTGCTGATTTTGTTGATTTTCTTTTATAGGAGTAATGGACGCCCACATGTATGACCTTGATGAGATCATCTCTTACGGAGACATCCGCTGACTCGGCCGTTCTCAGGACCGAGAACTCACAAACGCTGAATGTGCCGAAATTATGAGTCGGTTTGACGCATATAATGGCCAACTGCTTCCCCGGCGTTCCCCTCTTCTAAAGCTTATTGTGGAAGCAATTTGGGGAGCGCTCCCTCTGTTCTATGCTGGCATGCCACTTAGAGCATTAGATGCCGCTGAAGATAAGATGCATTCGGTGTATCTGATGAACCTAATCTCGAAGAGACGGCGAGACAATCTTGTCGATCTCCTGCACCAGGCCTTTCAACAGTCTTCCATACTTGCTGCCTATCGGAGGGTGGAGGACATCAGTGGGGATCCTGACGCTCATGCTCGCGAAATAAAGCACACTAGGATGGTTCGCCAGGCTTGGAAAGTCCTGGACAAGGTCACTTTTGAATTCCTCAATCCATGTCCTGGGTCTGAGGTTTTGCCATTGTAACTATCTTGATAATGTTTTTGTTTACCGCTTTCATAATTGTAAGAACTTTTTTGCAGCATGAATGGCAAATTTCTCATTTCAGCGTGTCTTACTTTATGTACTAAATCTTTTGCACATGTATGAATGGGTATGCCTCGAACGCTTAATTAAATGCAGGTCGGATATTCTCCTTGTTGCCTTCTCCTCTTTACAGTGTTGTTTGTCATGCGATTTTAGCAAGTGCGATCCATAGATAGTATATAACTGTCAATCTTATGCTTTTGGTAGAGTGGTGATGGCTTAGAAAACATGGTTAGGATCTGTCACCTAAGACTTTTCAACTTCATGAGCCGTGAGGGTCTCATAAAGAATTTTCTCCCTACCGGCCGGGAGGGTCCCGTAGGTGTAATTTTCTCCTTAAGAATTGTGAGGATTCCTAAGTGTGTTTTCTCTTGAGAGTCGTAAGGATCTCACAAGAGAATTTTCCCTCTTACGAGTCGAGAGGACCCGTAAGTGGTTGTTTCCCTCCTTGTCGAGATTCGACTTTGGAGAGTGTGACCCGTGAATAGTATGCAAGAGTCCGTTTTGGACCAACTTGCAGGGCCCCAGTGCTTAGGAAACAGGTTTTTATCCCCATTGCCTAAGGCTTTGCCTCACGAGTCGAGACGAATCGAGTATTTCTCGTAAGAATATCCTAACGTTATAGTTAACCTCTGCTCTTTACGACAGAGGTCCGTTAGGATCTGTGGTACTAGGGTTTTGTCCATCGTACCGTCGCGTCGGCTGATGTATTTCTCGATAGGCAACCTTGCTGTTCGAGTAGCCTTGCGACTGTCATGTCTCTGACCCCTTCGGGGGATGGACAAGACGTTTTCAAGTAATCTTCTTAGGCAGTTTGACCGTCAGAAGAGCAAGCGTTAGGAATTTTACCGTGCCGCTTTTTACTTGAGGTTAGGCTCATTTTGGAGAGCCCCGATGAGTCATAACCACTCCGCGCAGGTGTGGAATGATCTCCGATAGTCTTTCAAGTTTTATTTGAGTTGCCGTCAAGACCCTGAAATTAGGAATTTGGCCTTTGCTTCATTTGATGACATTGCGTCTGCTGTATCAAGACGAATTTCGCGATTGTCTCTAGGTTGCTGGTGAACCGTCGAGGTCTGGAACTAGGGATTTTGCCGTGGCTCCGTTTGTTTGATTGTCGCGTCTGAATCCTGCTGGAGGAAGAACGCTGTGGTGACGTCTCGTCTGCTGTGTCGAGACGAATGTCGAGGTGGTGACCATTCCACGCTGGTGTGGGATGATTTTCGATAGTCTTTTAGGTTTTATATGAGTTGCCGTCAAGACCCTGAAGCTAGGAATTTGGCCTTTGCTTCGTTTGCTTTGGCGTGTCCGAATCCTGTTGGAGGAAGGATGCCGCAGTGACATCTCGTCTGCTGTATCAAGACGAATGTCGAGGTGGTGACCACTCCGCGCTGATGTGGGATGATCTCCGATAATCTTTCAGGTTTTATATGAGTTACCGTCAAGACCCTGAAGCTAAGAATATGGCCTTCGCTTCGCTTGCTGGCATTGCGTCTGCTGTATCGAGACGAACGTCGAGGTGGTGACCACTCCGCGCTGGCGTGGGATGATCTCTGATAGTCTTTCAGGTTTTATATGAGTTGCCGTCAAGACCCTGAAGCTAGGAATTTGGCCTTCGCTTCATTTGCTTTGGCGTGTCCGAATCCTGTATGAGGAAGGACGCTGTAATGACATTTTGTCTGCTGTATCGAGATGAACGTCGAGGTGGTGACCACTCCATACGGGATGATCTCCGATAGTCTCTCAGGTTTTATATGAGCTACCGTCATGACCTTGAAGCTAGGAATTTTGCCTTTGCTTCATTTTGCTTTGACCGTAAGGTCTTTCGTTGGCGTTGCATCTGTATCCTGGTGGACTTGCAAAGGAACGTCGTTGTTGATGTTGCGTCTTTTGTAACGAGACGCATGTCGAGATAATCTCTAGGTTGTCTGCGAACCATCGAGGTTTGGAACTAGGGACTAAGCCGTGGCTCCGTTTGGTGATGTTGCGTCTGAGTCCTGCTGGAATGAGGAGGAACGCTGCTGTGGGTCTCCTGGTTGTAGACGTAGCCGTCGAGACTTGGCTCCGTTTTCTGATGGAGCGTGGAGAGGAGGAGTGTGATTCTTTCTTTGTTTGCGCCCCTGGATTGTATACAGGGACTGCTGTGATATTACCTGAAGGGCGAAAGTTTCATCCTTTCATAAGTTTTTTTTATTTCTTCCCGCGATGCTTTATCATTTCAGCTTTTATATCGCGAAGATCGCGATTGCCCCATCATTTCGACTATTTTTCGCGGTGCCCAATCATTTCGGCTATTTGTTTTATTTTTACTCGCTGCTTTTTATTGCGAGTTGCCCAATCATTTCGGCTATTTCGCATGCATACATTTTTACTTGCTGATTTTGTTGCAAGTTACCCCATCATTTCGGCTATTTCGTATGCACGTACGGCTTGCTGGCTTTCTGCCGCAAGCTTGGAATTAAATACCGATTTCGGCATCAGTATCGCTACAACTGGGATATGGCCAGGAGCGAATCATCATTTGCCTCTGTCGATGTCGAACAAAGGTGGCTTAGTAACAGGGTTAGGATTCTGTCAACTAAGGCTTTTGACTTCATGAGCCGTAAGGGCCTCACAAAGATATTTCTCCCTACAAGTCATGAGGATCTCGTAAGTGTGTTTTCTCCTTAGGAATCATGAGGATTCCTAAGTGCATGGCTCCTTGTAAGTCGTAAGGATCTTACAAGAGAGTTTTCTCCTTATAAGTCGAGAGGACTCATAAGGGTTGTTCGCCGTGCGAACATATCCCTAGTCACGGGTGGGACTTGGTTAGGGAAATGTTTATTCGCGTCCGTGGATTGTATACAAGGGTCAGTATTGAGCCGCTTGTAGGGCAATATCGGAAGTTGTGGGGATTGCTTAAGAACAGGTTCAGGTCTCTGTAAATTAAGACTTTCAAATCTTATGAGCCGTGAGAGTCCCATAAGAGAATTCTCCTTACGAGTCGTGAGGATCTCGCAAGTGTAATTTCTCCTTAGGAATCGTGGGGATCCCTAAGTGTGTTGCTCCCTTGTAAGTCGTAAGGATCTCACGCGGGTGGTTTCTCCTTACAAGGTCGAGAGGACCCTGTAAGTGTCTTTTAACGAGGTTGCGCCCTTTCGGGTTTTCACAAACACTCGCCGGTAGCCCTGCTGTTTTTATTCACGGAGCCCTTTCGGGTTTTCATCCGTGCCCATTTTGCTAATGGACATACCGTTATCTTTTTTTTTTAATTCTTTTTTATTCTAACGAGGTTGCGCCCTTTCGGGTTTTCACAAACACTTGCCGGTAGCCCTGCTGTTTTTACTCACGGAGCCCTTTCGGGTTTTCATCCGTGCCCATTTTGCTTATGGACATACCGTTTTTTTAATTTATTTATTATTATTTTTTATCAGCTTCGGGATGCTGCGATCCGCCGTAGCTTCTTGACATCTCGGTCAACGGCTAGTTTTAGGACATAGTGGTCCGTCATTAGTTTAAGGACGTCTTGGTCCGCTGTTAGTTTAAGGACGTTTCGGTCCGCTGTTAATTTAAGGACGTTTCGGTCCGTCGTTGCCGTATTTGAGGCGGGTTTTTAGTTTACGGACTTTTCGGTCCATGAGGCTTTCCCTATGAATGAGCATGATGCCCCCGGCATATCCATCTTTCTCGGAGCATGTGGTTGTGGCGGGCTCACCTTCCAGTTTTCGGACAGCGCGAACTTGCCCTGTTGGTATTGGTCTTTAACCCAGTTTTTGAAGATGTAGCAGTTTTCGATCGGATGGCCCAATACTTGGTAGTAAGGGCAGTAATTAGGATTGTTGACATCATTCAGTTGTAACTGGTGTTTCAGCTCCGGCAGAGTGATAAGCCTGTTGCGCACTGCTAGTTCGAACAGCCTCCTTGTTTCATCTCGGGGAAACGAGTAAGGACGTTTCAACTTCTCATAGAGGGGTTGCCGCTTGCTGTTTTGGCGAACAACCGGTCTAGGACCACTCGAGTGTTGTTGAGTGTTAGCGACGAAGGCCGTTTTTCCCTTTCCTTTATCTTTTTTGTTCGATCTCTTGTTTGCGGGTCCGAGATTCTTTCCGGGTAGCGTGCGATTGCACGGCTGAATGTTCTCGCAACTCCTCAATTCTTTCGTTTTAGAGATGGATTCCTTGAAGAGAAGGCCGATGGCTACTTTTTCGTCGGAGTCGTTCCCGAAGGTGAGAACTCACAGTCCCTCGAGATCAACCCTATGACAATTGCCGGCAGTTCTTATACGCTCATCTGTCGCACTTTTTCGCTGTCTACGGGCTTCACGCTTTGTCCTGTTGAAGTGTTGCCTGTGAGCGACATACCCTTGCCACCAACACTTAAAGGAGTTGCAGTCTTCAGTAGGATGTGCAATCCTCTGATGATATAAGCAGAAGTTAGGGTGTACGTTCGCTTCATCAAGATGTATCCCACCAGGAGAATTTTCTCTGAAAGAGGGCGGCCTCATCCCCATCGATATGGCTTTGGCGAATCGTTTCCTTGTCTTGATCCTGCTTTCATTTGCGGCGGATGTACTTTGATCTGGTGGGAGTGTTTCGACCCTTTTGTCCAGTCGCCGGCATTTGGCCTTTTCAAATATGGCCATCTCACGCTCCCGATCAGCTTACTTCTCAGGAGAGCTTTGTTTAGGAATGCGTCGATCATTTCATCTGACGGCCCCAGAAGTTCCGATTCAGGCTCTGCCCCCAGTTTCTTTGTGCAAGGAGCCTCTTCATTGTCTAGCGATGAATGAGAGATCACATGGCAACTTGCTACGTAATCCTCAGATTCATCCGACGATTCTTCTCCATCATCTCCGTCCTCAAGAACGTGGCTGAGGAACTCTTGGAGCATGATTGGAGTCCGCGCCTTCTGGTTATACTCTTCCAGCGCGTCAATCTGCTTTTGTAGGTCTGTGCGCTTGTCGTCAGGCTTCACGGGCTTCTTGGATTTCTTCTTCTTTTTCGAAGATTTTGACGGCTGGGTGTGAACGCTTTGGATATCACTACCAATATTTGGAGTTGGGCGCGGCTTCAGCATCCCCTTGATGATCTCAGGTTCCAACGGGTTCTTCCATCTGATCGCCGGATATGTCTGGCGATCATTCAACATCTTTTTGGTTTTGGCCGGAAGGGCCACTTCCCATGGGGCCTCTTTAACAAAAGAGCACGATGCCTCCGATGTGTCCACCTTTTTAGGAGCATGAGGTTGTGGCGGGTTCACTTTCCAATTTTCGGATAACGCGAACATACCTTGTTGGTATTGATCCTCGATCCATCCCTTGAAGACGAAGCAATCTTCGATTGGATGGCTTACCGCTTGGTGGTAAGGGCAGTAATTAAGATCGTTGACATCGCCTGGATGCAATGGACGTTTTGGACTCGGCAGATTGATGAGTCTGTTGCGCACTGCGAGCTCGAACAGTCTCCTCATTCTATCCTGAGGAAAGGAGTAAGGACGTCCCAGTCTCTCCTCGAGGGATGGGCGTGGACGCACGTTGTTTTGGCGAACAACCGGCTTTGAGTTGCTCGGCTGTTGTTGAGTATTGGCGATGACGATCGCTTTCCCTTTTCCTTTCTCATTTCGAGAGTCTGGCTTTGGAGGAGACGGTCTGTGACCCATCTGGTCCATTTGGGCCAGTTTGTCGATCAAGGCCTGGAAAGTAGTTGGCTTGAAGAATATCATGAACTGGGAGATGGCCGCTTGAGGGTCAAGAGTGCCCACGAACATGCCCACTGCTGGTGCTTCTTCGATCCGTTGTTCGCACTTCGACCATAATTTTCGCCACCGTATTGCTTATTGAACCCACGTCTCGCCTGGCTTCACCCTGGCATTAATCAGTGCTGTTATCGGGGTGCATTCACCAGCACTCACGAATCTTTGTGTAAACAGTAGCTCCATCTCCGCAAATGTTTTGACAGAGTCATAAGGTAGCTCCGAATACCATTCAAAGGCCGTTTCTGCTAAGCTACCGACGAATTGGCGAAGCAACAGTTTGTCGTCGCCTCCAGTGTTGCCGCATAAGGCTCTGAATTGAGCGACATGCTGATGTGGATTCCCCGTCCCTTCATATATATGGAACTTAGGGATCGTATATCCCGGCGGGTAACTGATTTGGTCATACCAGCTCGGATAGGGTCGTCCGGTTCTAACAATTTGCCCAGCCGCTTCATTCGCCTGGTGAGCTCGTATTTGCCGAGCTATATAGTCGTCTAGTGCGGCTTTGGAAATGGTTTCCTCCTTGGCTGCTGAATGAGCCGGAGGTGGATTTGATGTTTCTCCTCTGTCGTTTTCGAGGATAATCGGAGGATCTTCAGCTGGAGGATCCGGCTGTAACATCATTCCTACCATGTCTTGGAAGAGAAGCGCTATTTGTTTTATGTTGGCAGCTTGTTCTGCTGCTTCTCTGTCCTTCTTTTCAAGGACTCTGCGTAGAAAGTCAACGTCAGTTTCTTGTTCGTGACGCTGTTCTGATGATGCCTCCGAGCTTTCTTTTGGCCCAGTAAGTGCGGCCATTGCAGTCATCATTTCCTGAAGCTTCTGTTGTTGCTCTTAGTCTTTGGTCACGGATCGAGTGAGCGGTCGGTGACCCGTCGAAGCACGGCTTTCCTCCTTTCCGGAAGTCATATAAACAGTATGGACCGTTATGCCCCCAGACTTGGGGCATTTAGATTCAGTGTCTTTGCGATTTGCCAAAGACATAGGGATCTTCTCCGATATCCTTCTTTTGTGAGCGGTCGAAGTTGAGGGGGCCGTTGTAGTGGGCACCCAAGTAGCTGTTGCTTTTTCTGGCTTGACAGAGTAGTCCTTCTCCTGCTGTAACAACTCCAATTTTTGTATACCTAAATTTGATTTAAATTTAAAGTATACTTGGAGTATTTAATGTTGCTGGTATCACTTTAAGTATCTATTTTCCCACAATAATTACAAGAAGGAGCTTGTAGCTCATTGGTAACACCTTGCATTGCTGAACCAAGCCACCAGAGTTCAAATCCCATACCCTGCATTATTTTTAGATTATTTTTCTTTTAAAATTCTTGGAAGCCCAACAGTCCACAGGCCATAACTCCCAAAAGTTGAACTGAACCCTAAAAGTGAATATACCAGGAGCTACGTCAGGCGAACCCACGCCCGACGACCACCGGACTCGGCCGGCGCCGCCGGACGGCCGAGTCCCCAAATTGAAAGTTTCGCCTTTTTGCATTCCATAACCCCCTGTATACACCATTTTAATGGATCGGTTCCCTAATGTTAAATACATCCTATTTAATACAAATTTTAATGATTTTTCTTTAATTTTTACATTTTTTTAAAAATAAAAACCTTTCACCTACCCTACCCTAGCCTACCCTATAAATAGACCCCTACCCCCTACCCTCTCATCCCAAAACACTAGGTTTACTCTCTCAAAATTTCTACAAGAAAGGTGTACTTTGAAATCGAGTTCACGGCGAAGCGCTGACGGAATTCCGACGACGTTCTTTGAAACAACCGGCGACGAAACAACGCCTCGGCCACTCCCCTAGTTCCTCTATACTCTTTAGTATAGATCGAAACCCGTAAGTCCCGTTCTTTTCTTCTTTCTACTTCTCTAAAATACGGAATTTCGAAACCCGACGGAAATCGGAACAAACCGATTTCCGATTCGGTTTTCTATAAAATCTCACTTGTCACCAATTCCATAATACCTAAACTTATCCATGATGACTATTAATCATATAACAACTAATTTGGACAAAGTTTCTCACATGAAATGATAGCTTTTTGCAATATCGTATTCTTTTTCACTTTAATACCATAATATTTATTTTTCTTCTTCTAATCAATTCAAACATTCCTAAACATCTCTATCTTGATTATTAAACTTGTAAAAGTCAATTTAAATAAGTTTTCACACATGAAATGATAACCTTTTCAACTTACCGTATTCTTTCATTTTAATACCATCATTTTTCAATCTCACATTTAACCCTTTAATATTGCTATACCTTAAAATAGATCACGAGGTAATGACCTACCTCCTCACACACACATATGAAACTATAATACACTATCTTGAAAACTCCTAATACGATAAAACAAGACTTTACATTAAAATACAATAATCTTCATAAAACCATTCTTAAGGGTTTTAGATTTGTTACACTTTTAAGTAAATATTTCTTACTAGGAAAATACGATAAGTTGTGGACATCGATCGTTTATCTAAACCTGACTTTGTGGTGTCTAGGTTAGGCAAGTGAGCTTGGGTAACTTTAAAAGGCCCGCCTCACGATTCGTGAGCGGATCTCTCCCTCCTCACTTGTACTTACCTGGCCACAATTGACGGTGAAGAGGTGATTTGAGGCTTCTAGCGACTTGTCGTTTAGACCTTTTAGAAATAGGCTAGTTGGCTTAGGAAACCCTAGAATCTAAAATACGAAAAATTACACTTTTCAAGTAAATACCTTTTATTTTATAAAAACCGTTTTCTAAAGGATTAGTATTTTACAATTTTGCAAAGCGCCGCTACAACCCATCTTTGGGGAACCCGTTCAGGAGTAGTGCGAGATTCAGACCTCCGCAAGGAGCATTCGATCTCGAAAGGTTTAAAATACGACATCTTAAGAAAATGAGATTTTTGAAATATAAAATATTTATTAAAATTATTTTTTGTATAAATATATGTATATTTATCATTTAAATATCTATTATATTATAATATAAATATTCCACCTTTTTCTAAAAATCACAGGAATGAATTTTACAATAAAATACCATGAACTTCAAATAATCAATATTTATAAAACTAGGATATTTTTACTGGAAATGTCATAACATAAAATCCACCCTCATTACAACTCTAAAGACGAACAATAAATACTTGAGGTGTATTTTGAAAAGTATATAAAAGTATTTTTACATAAAACCCCCTCAAGTTTATAAATTACCCTAAGGACCCTAGCAGTTATAAGACTTCGTTTCACAATTCTGATTGTCTGACTCGGGTTTGAGTCTGATTAATCTGACTTGAATATGATTCAAGTCAATCCATAATCTACAAGTTTCCAATTCAATATGAACACATGAATCCATGAATACAATTATCAATTTATACAACTTGACTGAACCGAACCATGGATATATTCCTTTTACATGATTCACAGTATTCCATGACTCTATGGTTATAACCGTTTCCTGATATCATGGTTTCGGTCAGTCAGTCAATCAATCATACAACCAACACAATTTACAAGATAACAATACAAACAAAATATCGCGGGGTTTAAGGGGTAGATTGGTACGGAAGGTGTTAAAGGTGGCACGAGGTGGTCAGACTTAACACACCTAACATGAATCCAGTTGCTGTTGTACCGTGGCATAAACGGTACCTTGTACTATACGTGCCCTTAGTCTCTGGCATATAGAGACTCCCCTCGTATACACTGGCATCCTTCTGTACCAAGCTACAAACAACAACGTTGACATAACATTACAACAATAGTTTACACTTTAAAATATATTTTCTTATTCTGTCTTATCTACTTCCCTCTTACCTTTGGGACTTACCGAGCGACCTGTTCGTTGACGACATTCTGTTTCTCTCTTCTTTGAATGTCGTCAGGTGATTTGGACCCGGCAGAGGTTGAGCCATCGCAAGAAGACTTGGACCAGTTTACTGAAGACCCTGCACTGTAGTATTATTGTACACTTTTCTTTTCAGTACTTTTCATTTCCTGTTATGCCACTGTTTAGGCATCGTTTTACTTCAGTTGTATTTCCTTTCATGTATTGTACAAAGAATGTTAAAAAATAAAAGTTGCTGTTCTTTTTATTTCTTGTCTCTTGTGTTTATTTTATATTGCTTAGATACGCTTAGCGTATGTACTTCTGAGTATATACGTAGCGGGCCTCGTCGCGTCCCCTTCGCCGTACACTGGGAAGCGGGGCGTGACACCTGCCGAACCTTCATCTTTTTCTATCGGTGGAGATAGTCTTGATCCATTACGGAGTCTTGGACTTGACACCAGACCTTGTAAATTTTAGAGGACAGCCGTTGAGGGGACTATTCTGGCTTTACCTTTAGGGCATTATCCACAGGTGTAGGAGTTCTTTTCAATACGGTAGTTGCCGAGTTTTTGCGCACCCTTCTTAGCGGTTCAAAACTATTCCCGGTCGGAACAGCAGCATTGATTTCCACCATCGGAGCTGGCGGAGTTAGCCCAGAGGGGGAGTTGCCCCCAGCCTTCCTTACCCGGCGCCAGTGACGACGGCGAGCATGTTGCGCTATTGGAGTTGGTTTAGCCGTAGGAGTGACTTCCTCATGCCCCCTGTGTTGGTCAGAATTCATTGGTATCAGCTTTTTAAAGACCGACGTCCGTTGAATGGGGACGGCCAACCTATCAAAAGCAGACTTCCGAGTAGGGGAAGCAACCTTGGTGATTTCTCCTGGAACGGGAGCAGAAATAGTCAGTCTTGTGAAGACCGACCCTTTGGCAGGAGAAACCGCCTTGACGATTTTAGGAGCAGGGATGGCTATCCGCTTCGGCATAACGCCTTCTGGTATTGCAGGCTTCTTCATGGGCCCGTTGGAGCTCTGGCCTAGTCTGTTAAAAACCGAGGCAGTGGAGTTGGGCGACCCGTTGAGAGGGGCCGCAGTAGTAGCAAGCCGATCGAATACCGACTTCTTGGGAGCTCCTTGTGACGGTACAGGGGCGTTGAAGCTTATGGGTGGGAGTATGGTCCCGAAGAATAGTCCAGTGGTGGCTTGAGTTACCTATTCCACTGGCATCTTGAAAAGGGAGGCCGCTTGGGGCCCATAAGTCCCTTCTCCAGTAAGGACGGAGTGAGAGTTGCAGTTGCAGATAGTGCAGTTTGAAGCCATTGATCTTCTGTTTTCTGCAAGGAGCAAGACACCAAATCTAAGTATCTCAAATCCACAGGCAACCATAGCAAACCGCGATTCGTTCGCGAACACGACACATGAAGTGTGGAGTGGAAAGAGAAAGAGGTCCCACCGGGCGTGCTAGAATCTGTTCCCCTCCGAAAGACGCGGCGAAGACGCGATGTACGTCTCGCCTGAAATTCGGGGCAGATGCTAATTAGAGCTATCCGTCCACTTCTCCGAAGATGCCAAGTTAATTTATGGCACCATGTATCGAAGGTTTGAACGGATGCGGCCGACGTAGCAGACTTCGTCAGATTCCCCCTCGTTTGAGGGGTTTTTGATTGTGGGGACGCTCTTCCCTGCAGGTGCAAGCCCCTGCAGTTAATTACGCTACCGCATCGCGGTAACAACTTTCTCCTTCTCCATATGGTCACATCGTGGGTGTTTATTTTGTTTGTGGTTGCCCGTGGATTGTATACGGAGACTAATTTATGTTGTCGCCCGTAGGACGTGGATTAGTCCAAATTCGTATTTTCTTAGATTCGGGTTTTGGGTTTCGGTTTAAGGATACGTTAGCCTTATTTGAGGCTAAGATCAACTTAAACGTTTGTTAAGGATACGCTAGTCGAATTTCCAGACTAAGATCAACTTAACAGGATCATTTAGATCCAACAAAAGAGCATTTAGACTCTATTGTTTAGTTTAGAGACATTGCGGTCGATCTCCAGTTTAAGGGCATGGTGGTCCATTATAATCCGTAGAATGTATGGCTGTCGGGACCCGTCACCTCTCTAAAGACGTTGAAGGATTACAACGACAAATATCAGAGGAGTTCAGAGATGTACCCTTGAACCAATGTTGGTTGGGAGATCTATAGTACAATTTGGGACTAAAGTCTGTTTGAAGGTCTATGAGCATATGGGCTCAGTTGAACATTTTATTGTTCTGGCTATTGAACCTTTATTTGGGCTCGGCCCTTTTATTAATGCATAGCATTTATATTTGGCCTGTTAGGCATTTACTTGGGCTCTGCCCTTTTAAATAATGCATAACATTTATATTTGGCCTGTTAGGCCTTTACTTGGGCTCTGCCCTTTTAAATAATGCATAGCATTTATAGTGGTCTGATAGTGCGTCACGTGGCTTGTCAGGCACTTTGCGCCAAGAGCGCAAGGCGCCAGCGCATGTGGAGGTGACACGTGTCACGCTCTGCTAAGCGCAAGTCTGTTAGCGCAGTGCGCTGCGCCAGTGCACTGCGCTAGTGCGCTGCTGACATGTGGCCCGCCCTGGTGCTATGCGCCAATCCAAGAGCGCAGTGCGCTATATTTAGAAGCGCAAAGCGCAGATCATTCTGTGGTTGACACGTGGCATGTTCTGGCGCAGTGCACCAATCTAATAAGCGCAAAGGCGCATTTCAAGAGTACAAGGCACTGTACAATAGCGCAAAGCGCATCTTGATCCAATTGAGTTCAAAGAAACAGGTTCTTTGTTTTCTAAAAAGAGGTTCTACCTCAAGATTCAAGAACCAATGGTTCATCAAAAGGCTGTGCCTTGATATAGATCAAAAGATCTAAGAATGAAGTAAATTACTTCTTTTTAATCTTTTATAATTAGATCTTTTTGATCTTTTTTCTTTTTATTGAAGATCTTGATCTTGTTCTTAGATCTTTGATCTTTTTAGAAGCGAATTCTTCTTTTTTAATGAGGTATTTTCATCTCTGTTCTTCAAGAATCAAATTCTTTACCTTCAAAGATGAAGAAAATGATCTTCTTTCTTCAAAGGCCTGCCTTTCAAATTTTTCAGAGGGTTCTCTCTTTTCTGTATCTCTGTATTTCTGAGACTTGGAGTCTAGGGGCCTTTATATAGGGCCAATTGGTTTATTAGGTTAGTTACAGAGATCTTTCTCTGATTGATCTGGGGATATTTCCCCACCGTTGGATCTTTGATCCTAAGGCCTCTGTTTTACAGAAGACAATCTTCTTATTTTAATAAGATTGGAAATATCTTTCTAGAATTTTAATTCTGATTAATTAAATAATTTATTTTTTAAATTTTAGTGCTGGCGCAGTTGGCGCTAGCACGCCTGCGCTTGACACGTGTCGCGCAGCGCAGAGCGCTGTGCAACTGCGCTAGCGCGCCTGCGCTTGACACGTGGCGCGCAGCGCAACTGCGCTAGCACACCACTGTTTGACACGAGGCGATTTTTTTTTAGTTTAAGGACATCTCGTGTAGGAATGTTAAGTACGGCAGCAAGGGTTCGGGTGGCATCGTCCATGCCATTTTCAAAATTTTGCCATGCTAAACAATCCTAACCCTAGAATCTTAACTAGAGATTTAGACAATATAACATGTAAACAACTTTACAACTAAGTGAATATGGAATACAACCTTTGTAGACCCGTCCTTCACTTCAATAACTCCGTGTAGTAGCCCCTTCGCTCCAAGTAGTGATCTTCCGGACTCAAGAATGGCTCCACAAGATGAAAGGAACGAGCTTGCATGAAGTCTTCGAGGCCGAAGATGATCTATGTCGAGGAGACACTAACCCAAGCTACCTCTTCACTAATTAGAGATTAGTGAATTTAACACCCTAAACTAAATGGCTAATCTAGTAGAGGAGGATGATCATATCAGGCACCTACATGCCGTCAGCGGTACTAGCTGGACGTAAAGGCTACCCGGGTATTGAGCGATCAGAAGATCAACAAGAAAGCCCACTCTAAATCCTGTAAAGCCTGTCAGTAACACTACCGTATAGTTCGGTCTTTTCATCTGATATGTCGCATATCTAGTCTAGGGGTGGTAAACGTCAGACCCCAGTAACCAATAAGTCGTGCCGATGTGAGGCTCATAACGGGTCGAGAAACTACTGATAACACTTACCAGTAAGTCTCCGTATCAGCCCTGGCCAGGGACTTCCTGTTATAGCCAATCGAGCACAGTGCAACATCAACCCCCAATACCGGGAGAGACGAGTCCCCTCCTATCGCTCATTGCCTCCATGTGATTCGGGACTGTACCCAAAAACCACCGTTTTGCACGTTCTCTTGAACGTGGTAAGGTGGAAATCAAAGCACAGTAGGAATCACACAAGACTCTATGACGATCTTGAGTCTACAGATTAACTTGTACCGGTGTCACCAGAGAACGTCTATCTGACGATAGGTATAATACCAACTAGGAGTTCTCGACGAGTCTGTTCAGTGTACCCAGTCTCCACTGAGCACCCGTATACTATCTTTGATGTCAAACACCAATAGATGTGGGATCATCCATCGCCCATCATATGGGTCAAGAAGCGTATACGCTAGTCTTCTCTAGAGTATCGATACCCTGTCTTGATACACCCTTGACTAGGAACTATTAAAGGATGTACTTATGGACTACCCTGGCCCCACTAGTATGATCTCCATCATAGTCCTGGAATTCAAGTACACATCCTAAGGGCTTTATCAACATGTGAGAGTAAGACAGTATCATAATACAAATCTACATGTTAAGACAAAAAGCAACCAGATAGCATACTATCATGTCGAGCAAGAAAGTCATCTCTTTATATATCCAAGCATCCACTATAATATACATCACATGTACAATAATGGCCTCTAGGGCATACATATAACTAACAATCTCTCACTTGCACTAAGGCCAGTTGTTGTAGTATCTCATACCCAACATCCCGAAGAGTCTCTTAAATTGTATCTGGGGTATGGCCTTTGTGAGTGGATCCGCTGTGTTGTCCTTCTTGTCAACTCTCCCGACCTCGATCTCCTGGCGATCAACTATCTCCCGGATCAAGTGATACCGCCTCAGAATATGCCTGGATCGCTGATGGGACCTGGGTTCCTTGGCCAAAGCCACTGCTCCATTGTTATCACAATACAAAGGTATTGGATGCTCAATGGACGGAACCACACCAAGTTCAGTTATGAACTTCTTCATCCAGACAGCCTCTTTAGCAGGATCGTTGGCCGCTATATTCAGCCTCCATCGTCGAGTCTGCCATGGTTTCCTGCTTGGAACTCTTCCAACAAGCCGCCCCTCCATTGAGGGTGAAGACAAATCCCAAGACCGACTTAGAGTCTTCCTTATCACTCTGGAAGCTCGAATCGGTAAAGGACTCTACTTGGAGTTCACCGTTACCATACACCAAGAACATCTCTTTAGTCCTTCTCAAGTACTTGAGAATGTTCTTCACAGCTGTCCAGTGACTATCCCCTGGATCTGCTTGATACTTACTCACTACACTTAATGAGTATGCTACATCGGGTCTGGTACATAACATCGCATACATGATAGAGCCTACTGCCGAAGCATAGGGTATCCCTTGCATGCGAGCTCTCTCCAAATCAGTCTTGGGAGACATCTCTTTGGAGAGAGTGAGTCCTATGATCATGGGTAAATTCCCACGCTTGGAATCTTCCTTACTAAACCTCTTTAGTATGGTGTCTATGTACCTAGATTGGGGCAATCCCAGTATCCGTTTAGATCTATCTCTATATATCTTAATCCCTAAGATGTAGGAGGCATCACCTAGATCTTTCATTGAGAATCTTTATGATAAGAAGAGCTTGACCGAGTGCAGCATAAGAACAACATTTCCTATCAAGAGTATGTCATCCACGTACAATACGAGGAAAACAACCTTACTCTCTGCCACCATATTGTATATACAAGGTTCATCTACGTTTTTGATGAAGTCAAACTCTTTGACTACCACATCAAAACAGATGTTCCAACTCTGCGATGCATGCTTTAACCTATAGATGGATTTAAGCAGCTTGCACACCTTTCCGCTGCTCCCACTGTCCACGAAGCCCTCTGGCTGAGTCATGTACACGCTCTCTTCTAAATCACCATTTGCCAGATTTCGTAGTCATGGTATGCAGCTATGGCAAGTAGGATCCGGATGGACTTAAGCATAGCCACTAGAGAAAAGGTTTCATCATAATCCACATCCGGTCGTTGACGAAAACCTTTTGCAACAAGTCTAGCTTTGAAAGTCTCAACTTTTCCATCTACACCAAGTTTTTTCTTGAAGATCCACTTGCTCTCGATGGGTTTTACCCTTTCAGGAGCATCTTCCAAAGTCCATACTTTGTTGGTATACATGGATTCCATCTCAGATCGCATTGCATCCAGCCATTTCACAGAGTCCCCACTGTGATGGCCTGCTCAAAGCTAGTTGGGTCGTCATCTTCCATGATGCAATCCTCGCTCCCACCATCAATGAGAAAACCGTAGTATCTCTCAGGTGGATGAGGAACCCTACTAGATCCGCGGAGAGGCTGAGGTTCATTGGGAACTATCGAATCCTCTGGTTCTACCAAATCTTCTGTCGTAGTTTGTGATGCTGGAACCTCTTCCAGTTCTACCTCAAGGCCACTAGTTTCTTTCGCAAGAAATTCCTTTTCTAAAAAGGCGGCATGCCGAGAAACAAACACCTTTTGTTCCTCGATGTGGTAGAAAATATACCATTGTGAGTTTTTGGGATATCCTACAAACTTGCACAAAACAGACCTTGCCTCGAGTTTATCCGGATTATACCTCTTGACATAGACCGGACAACCCCATATCTTAATATAATTAAGACATAGTCTCTTCCCCTTCCATATCTCATACGGAGTGGTAGGCACGGATTTGGTAGGGACCATATTCAATAGGTGTATGGTTGTTTCAAGCGTATAACCCCAAAAGGAAACAGGCAATTCAGCGGTGCTCATCATAGAGCGCACCATATCCAATAGGGTGCGATTCCTCCGCTCCGATACACCATTGTGCTGTGGTGTATACGGTGGAGTAAGCTGAGAAAGAATCCCATTCTCTTTTAGATAGTCACGGAATTTCGTGCTCAAGTATTCTGCCCCCCGATCAGATCGTAGGATTTTAATACTTTTACCCGTCTGGTGCTCAACTTCATGCTTATATTCTTTGAATTTCTCAAAAGTTTCAGACTTGTGTTTCAACAGGAACACATGTCCGTATCTTGAGAGATCGTCAGTGAATATAATGAAGTACGAGAAACCATTCCTGGCATGTATAGACATGGGACCGTATACATCACTATGTATCAGTCCTAAGAGTTCCGTAACTCTTTCTCCGTGTCCAGTAAACGGAGTTTTGGTCATCTTTCCTTTGAGACATGACTGGCAAGTTTCATAAGATGATAATTTGAACGGATTCAAATATCCATCCTTATGTAACTTAGCTAGTCGTGTTGCATTGATGTGACCTAGTCTACAATGCCACAAGAAGGATTCGTTCATTTCTGAACTCTTCCTCTTGTGTGTGTTTTGTACGTTAAGAACCGTGTTTTGATTCAGAACGTATAAACCATTACATAACACACCAAACCCAATCAACACTTGATTTAGGTAAATGTTCATAACATTATTCTCTACTACAAACTTATATCCTTCTTTATCTAATAAAGAAATTGATATTAATTTTCATATCATAGAGGGCACGTAATAACATTCGTTCAAGATCAAAGTATTGCCATTTAGTAATACAAGGTGATATTCACCAACTGCTTTGGCTGCAACATTTGCACCATTCCCTACTTTTAGAGAATGATCACCTTTTTTCCAGTTCTCTACCTTTCCTTAGCCCATGCAACATATTACATATATGGGATCCCGGTCCAGTATCTAATACCCAAGACATGGAGTGTACTGAGAAATAGTTCTCGGTAACTAACATACTCGAAGAAGATGCATCAACATGCTTATTCTTAGTTTGGGTGGCATGGAAATCCGGATATCGTCCTATTTCCTGCTTGGAATTATAACAATTATAGGTTGGAGCGGAACCAACGTTCCCCAGCTCAACATAACAAGCGGGTTCGGTCAATACATCCATATTATTATCTTGATTAAGGCCTGACAAGGTCGCTACCTGGAGAGAGAGAGAGAGAGAAGAAAACACTTAGCGTATGCTCTTGCAAGATTAGATTGGTGTATTATCTTATCTAATCAGGATGGCTCTCACTGTTTTTATCAAATCTTCCTTCAAACCCTAAAAGGTAAGACTAGTCGGGATTAATTACACCTTACAAGTTCGCCAATCTTTCAGCCAGGTCAGTGTCGGTACTTTGAGGGAGGTTCCCCGTGCTTTCGCACGGACCTAATTAAAATAACCTCGTTTTCCCAGAGGCATAACCCCGTTAATACCTTTCTAGACACCTACTTGATTGGCTAATTATGATGTATAAAACTCTCTCAGGAGTAACTCTTACTCACAGTGGGTATCGGGATCCAACTATCTCATAGAAGGTATGCAATCTCATTGCAAATTTCAACACTTAAAAATTCCCGACAATATTATGTCCCTATCGTCCTATGACCTTGACGAAAGCCAACAAACCATAGTCCGCTAGTCAAGTTCAACCCGTACATTTCATGATTGAATTAAACCCACCCGCATGACCCTTGACGAAAGCCAACAAAGCCGTACGACTACCCTAATCCAATTGCATCATATACAGCAGATAAGCAGTAAGTAGCTACCGCACACTACGCCTTGACGAAAGCCAACAAACGTAGCACGAATACTAAATATTACTTATCTGAAATGTCGGAGGGCTACAACATGTTTTTAAGAAAAACCTTTTGCGTAATGAACTTGATATCGTTGTAGAATCGAGTGATTTTGAAAAGGAGTGTTTTTGAGGCTTTTACTAGTTTTACTAAAGAGGTCACTCCCGGTGAAGGGATCTCGGCTCTTTCCTTATCGAATGAGGTGCTGGATATTCTACAAGGGATACCACTATGCAAAACAAGAACTATAGAAGCAATCAAAAGACAAAACCGAGTGGGTTATAGCATCTGCTAGAATCGCTAAAGAGGTCACTCTCAGTGAAGGGATCTCGGCTCTTTCCTCTTCGAATGAGGTGTTGGATATTCTACAAGGAATACCGCTATGCAATGCAAAAACTAGAGCTAAACTTTTTGAAAATTTAATTCTACAACATCTTTTAGGTTTCTTTTCTTTCATTAATCTCATTAATGAAGTCCCATCATTTATGCTTCCTAAGCATCACAGAAGAAACAAAAATACAACGTACGCTTATGCCATCCGCATTCGCCACAGTGTCCCGTTATGCACCGTTAGGTTACTTAACTAACGGCATAGCGGGGAGGGACTAGCGCGGGTGCAAAACATAAGCAACGTTTATTATATATCATATATACAATAATAAAGTATTCGTCTCAAGCATATAAAGTGATCACATCACAGAATATCAGCAGCAGAAGATAACATATGAAATATTGGATATATTAGGAATTCCGGGTTTTCAATTAAGCCAGTATAAAACACGGATTCCACGGTCGCAATGAATAGCCAAATCCATATCTCTAGACCCCTACGAGAGAGGCAAGCAACCCTACCAATTCTAGAGTTAGGAGACCCAGACTCGACTCCTCGAGATGGTCTCCCACTGGACTCTAGAACCCGGTTACTTGTGCTCCTGTCCTTGGGTCTATCCTAATACAGAAAAGTAAATAATATACAACAATGGTGACAACATCCTCAACCCAAAAGTGCCCCAATAAAAGAATATTACATACAAGTTTTTACATGAAAGAAAATGGAAAAACTCTCATCTCACATAAAATACCCCCGGCTATTCAAAACACGACGATCTAATATAACATATCCCAGCAACACATAACATCACATGTCATCAACGTAAGTAAATATGCGTATCATAATTGTCGTTGACTTATAGCAACGAAAATGGCGATACACCACATATTACACTTACGGTCGCAGAAAAGAAAATGTCAAACTACAACATCTGGAATCCACAATCACCTTAGACATCATAACCCCGAAATATCACATACTTCGGATTTCATGCCTAACAGTATGAATTCCAAATATCGTATCACATTCCACAAATAGCTAAACGATATTAAACATTCCGATCGAATCAACAAACACCCAAAATTTTCCAAAGTGCTCAACACTTGAGCACTGTTTAAAAATACTCATAACATACCACAGTACCTATGGACCAACCGTAGAAGGGTCAACCCTTGCCTCACCTATGGCGCCGCGAAACTACCGCAAACCCTAGGGTTTGGCGGCGGTTCTTACGGTCATAGAATCGAGTTAGGGTTTTGTTCTTCTAGAGGGTCCATCTCATTACTTGCATGATTTTTGAATGTTCTTTAACTTGGAAAAATCCAACTCTTGGAAAATTTCCAACGAGGGTTAAAGTGGGTATTTGATATCCGTTCGAACTTTTTAACGCCATCTAAATAACCTGAAATAATGTTAGAATTACGACTATGAAACACTCCGAATTGCCTTTATAGAAAATTAACATCTCATGCAATTTTTAAAAAAACAAGCAACACCTGAAACACCAAAACCTAGAGACCAGAACACAGAACAAAAACGAACCCCAGAATCATCAAACAGGCCGGCCATCTCGGAATTTTTGGCTATCTCGCCGGGTCAAATCCGGTGGAATGGGTTCATATCTGTTCAGTGTTCATGTTACATCTCATATAACATTCTGCAGTTGCTTAAAAATATTTTCGACGATTTATAAAATTTGACAGAATCTAGGTTTTAGTTTCTAGTGTTTCGGAGTTAGTTCGGTTTCGTAATTCTACAAATATCATCTAATTATCTAGCTTGGCTTTGATACCACTGTCGGAATGTTAAGCACGACAGCAAGGGTTCGGGAGGCATCGTCCATGCCATTTTCAAAATTTTGCCATGCTAAACAATCCTCCTAAAATCTTAACTAGAGATTTAGACAATATAACATGTAAACAACTTTACAACTAAGTGAATATGGAATACAAACTTTGTAGACCGGTCCTTCACTTCAATAGCTCCGTGTAGTAGTCCCTTCGCTCCAAGTAGTGATCTTCCGGACTCAAGAATGGCTCCACAAGATGAAAGGAACGAGCTTGCATGAAGTCTTCGAGGCCGAAGATGATCTACGTCGAGGAGACACTAACCCAAGGTACCTCTTCACTAATTAGGGATTAGTGAAGCTAACACTCTAAACTAAATGGCTAATCTACTAGAGGATGATGAAGTAGGAATTTTGCTCACTTTAGAATTAATTTTCTCACTCTTTTTCTTCTCCTCTCAAAAACTTAGAGAGCTAAGTTCTTGATGAAGAAGAAGAAGCAAATAAATGGATGAGAGAGTGAATGGCAACCGTGGGTGAAATATCTCATATAACTCATGTAGAGACTTAACCATAGGTTTAGATAATGGTTGGATTAATAAATATCTAGTGCAAGACAAAACTAGTTGACTAAGTCAATGGTTCTACAAGCTTCCACTAAGCTAACCCATGTGACTAATTTCCAACTAATATTTGATTTACTCTAAATAAATAAACTCTACATTATCATTATCATGGTATAAGTCTCATACACCCATGTAGTATGTGGCATCAAGCATGACACAAAAGAAATACAATTAATATATATCACATATATATTAAATGCATAAGTGAGAAAAGAAATGCTTAAGTGAGCTAATATTAGTTAATGTAAATTAATATATCAAATATATAATTATACATTAAATCATTAAATCAACACTTGATTTAATAATCTGGTATATCCCATATGACCTACTAATATTATTTGTATCAACTTATCGAATCAACACTTGATTCGATAACCCAGCTATATCTCATATAACCGACCGATATCATAAATCGCGAGAATAGAATACGGTATCACATACTCGTATTAATCTCAGTCCCGCACATATCACATATGTTCTCCCACTTCGTTTTGCCTGAGCCAGTAAACCTCTGTGTAGGACTCTAAAGACTCGTCAATACGCCGGCAGTAGGTGATGAACATATCATGCACCTACAAGCCGTCAGCGGTACTAGCTGGACGTAACGGCTACCCGGGTATTGAGCGATCAGAAAATCAACAAGCAAGCCCGCTCTAACTCCTGTAAAGCCTGTCAGTAACACTACCGTACAGTCCGATCTTTTTGTCTGATATGTTGCATATCTAGTCTAGGGGTGGTAAATGTCAGACCCCAGTAACCGATAAGTCGTGCCGATGTGAGGCTCATAACGGGTCAAGAAACTACTGATAACACTTACCAGTAAATCTCCGTATCATCCCTGGCCAGGGACTTCCTGTTATAGCCAATCGAGCACAGTGCAACATCAACCCCCAATACCGGGAAAGAAGAATCCCCTCATATCGCTCATTGCCTCCATGTGATTCGGGACTGTACCCAAAAGCCACCGTTTTGCACATTCTCTTGAACATGGTTAGGTGGAAATCAAAGCACAGTGGGAATCATAGAAGACTCTATGACGATCTCGGGTCTACAGACTAACTTGTACTAGTGTCACCAGAGAACTGCTATCCGACGATAGGTATAATACTAACTAGGAGTTCTCGGTGAGTCCGTTCAGTGTACCTAGTCTTCACTGAGCACCCGTATACCATCTTTGATGTCAAACACCAATGGATGTGGGATCATCCATCGCCCATTATATGGGTCAAGAAGCGTATACGCTAGTCTACTCTGGAGTATCGATGCCCTGTCTCGATATACTCTTGACTAGGAACTATTAAAGGATGTACTTTTCGACTACCCTGGCCACACTAGTATGATCTCCATCATAGTCCTGGTAGTCAAGTACACATCCTAAGGGCTTTATCTACATGTGAGAGCAAGACAGTATCACAATACAAATCTACATGTTAAGACAAAAAGCAACCAGATAGCATACTATCATGTCGAGCCAGAAAGTCCTCTCTCTATATATCAAGCATCTACTATAATATACATCACATGTACAATAATGGCATCTATGGCATACATATAACTAACATCTCGGTCCATTATCACTATGTTTGAAGCGATTTGTTTTAGTTTAAGGACATCTCGGTCTGTTATCACCATATTTGAGACGGCGGAGCTTCTTTGCATACTAATCTCAGAGTTTTTGACTCAGGAAGATAACGAGCGGACACAA
Source organism: Agapanthus africanus (assembly GCA_030015575.1). Lineage (NCBI taxonomy): Eukaryota > Viridiplantae > Streptophyta > Magnoliopsida > Asparagales > Amaryllidaceae > Agapanthus > Agapanthus africanus. The sequence goes on along the minus strand of JASDDO010000014.1, from coordinate 159,359,816 downwards.
GCATCGTCATCTATCATTGACCTAGGTCGTGACTCGTTAGGCGTAGTATTTTTTGAGGAATCGGCCGTTTATTGGCCGGAAAGGTCTTTCGCCATGCATATCAATGAGCAGGTAGGCTCCACCTTGGTAGACTTTGTCTATGATGTAACGGGCTATCATAGTTTGGCTCGAATTTCCCTCGTTTTGTACGATTGAGGATCATCGGTCTTTTGACGACTAGCACGAGCTCTCCTTGGTGAAACGTTCTTGCTTGGTCAGTTTTACATATGACCGTGTCATCCTTGCCTTATAAGTCTCTAGGTTTTGCTGTGCTATAAGGCAAGTTTCATCGAGGGCGTCAAGCTCCTCAAGCCGAAGATGAGCATTTTCTTTATCTGTTAGCTCGTATCGAATCGTTACTTGTACAGAATGGAGTTCTATTTCTAAAGGAAGCACTGCTTCCGTGCCGAATACCAACGCGTATGGTGTTGTATTCGTCGCTATTTTGAACGTTGTTTGGTACGCCCAGAGAGCTTCATGCAACCTTTCGTGCCAGTCTCTCTTGTTTCTTGACACCATTTTCTTTAAAATTTTCGTCAAGGTCTTGTTGAAAGCTTCAGCTAGACCATTGGTATATGGATTATAGACTGAAGAGTATCTCCAATCTATCTTATGCTATTGTACGAAGCGGCTGATTTTATGGCTTCTATAACCTGGCCCATTATCCGAGATAATTCATCATGGAGTGCCGAACCGATAGATGACATGTGTCCTAAAGAAATGGAGGATATTCTCCATCTTCACCTCTCTTAGTGGTACTGCTTCTGCCCACTTAGAGAAGTATTTGGTCATTTCCAATATAAACCGATGTCCTTTGGACGACGCTGGTTCAATGAGGCCAATTATATCGGTTCTACACATTTTGAACGCCCGTCTAGCCACTGTTGGGTATAGCGGATTTGGATGTTGATGGATGAAGTCTCCGTGGATTTGGCACGAGTGACACTGCTTCGCATATTCGAGGCAGTCTTGAATTATTGTGGGCCAATAGTAACCCATTCTTTTGAGCCTCAGCTTCATCTTTGGCCCAGCATGGTGAGAACCGCAGAGTCCCACGTGAGTTTCTTGGATGACTTTCTTTACTTATTCCGGCCTCAGGCATCTTATCCATAGACAGTCGAATGATCTCTTATACAGAGTATCATTGAAGAAGGCGAAAGACAAAGCTTGTTTCATGAGCTGATGTCGAGACGACTCGTTTTTGGGCGTTCGTTGGGATTTGAAGTAGTTTATGAAGACTTCCCTCCAATCCTTGACCTTTTCTTCGTCCTCTATTTGAAGGGCTACTTGTTCGGTCGTTTCTTTTCCTTCGGATGGCTCTGTTAAGTCTCCCGAAGATATTTTTGTTAGCGCGAGGATCCTGCGGCTTTGCACAATGATCTTTACATTATCGAGATCTTCGTCGGCCAATTCCTTAGCTAATTTGGCCAACGCATCCGTCTTGCTGTTTTCGGCACACGGTATACTCTCCAGGATGTTGGAGGGGATTTATGTCAACAGTTGTTGCACTCTTTCACCATACTTTATCAGCTCCGGCTTGCATGTCTGATAGTCGCCATTTATTTGGCTAACAATCAGCTAGAAGTCTCCATATATGAGGAGGTCTTTGATTCCCATGTCGACAGCGATCTCAAGACCTGCTATCAAAGCTTCATATTCAGCTTCGTTATTAGTCCTTGGGTCTGTTAAAGAAAGGGTGTAACGCATTATCCCTCCTTTCGGAGTCATGAAGATAAATTCCACCCCGGTTTTGATTATTGGGGTGTTTTGCTTTCGCTTCTTCATGGAAGATGCTCCATCGAAGTAGAGTTCCCACCGGGAATCATTTTCTTCCTTCTCTCCTTCGACTGTGTCGAACGCATGTTCATCCGGCAACTCACAATTTAAGGGGGAGTCGGATAGTATCGGATGCTCGGCGAGAAAGTCGGAGATGGCCTGACCTTTCATTGGTTTGAGAGGTCGATACGTTATCAAGAACTCCATCAGGAGGAGGGCCCATTTGGCAAACCTTCTTGTTAATATGGCCCTTGACATCAGATATTTGAGAGGATCCACCTTTGATATGAGATGGACCTTATGTGCTAAGGCGTAATGTCTAAACTTCGTTATCAGTGCCAGGCAATGCTTTTCGATAAGGGAGTAGTTGTTTTCTGCCCCCAGGAGAACTCGACTCAAATAGTACAAAGTTCTCTCCTTTTCCTAATCATTCTCTTGTGCCCATAGCACACTTAGAGAACCCTCAAGGGCTTTTGTATATAGGATGATAGGTTTTCCCTTAACCGGAGCGGTCAATACTGGCAGATTTTGCAGATACAGCTTGATTTCGTCTAATGCATGTTGGCACTTTTGATCCCAAACGAACAGGATCCCCTTCTTCATCAGATGACTGTAGGGACGACTTTTCTAGAAAGGTTGGCTATGAACCTCCAGATATATGCGAGCTTTCCTTGAAGGGATCGTAACTGTTTGAGGGTCCTTGGCATGGGCATTTCCATAATCGCCTTGATCTTTAAGGGATCAATTTCGATACCCCAGCGCCGTATGATGAATCCTAGGATTTTGCCTGAGGAGACTCCAAACGCGCATTTCAGAGGATTCATCTTCAGATTATACTTCCAAAAACGTTGGAACACTACGTCTAGATGTTCCCAATGTTCCTCATAAGACTTGCTCTTCACCACCAGGTCGTCAATATAGCATTCGACAATCTCATGGATGAGGTCATCGAAGATCTTCGCCATGGCCCTCTGGTAGGTAGCACAAGCGTTCTTTAAACCAAAAGGCATCACATTGTAGCAGAATATGCCCAGCGGAGTCCGGAAGGCGGTATGTTTTTAGTCTTCAGGATGCATTTTTATTTGGTTGTGTCCTGAAGATTCATCCATGAAGAAGAAGACCTTATGGGTAGACGTGTTATCGATCATCAGCTCGGTAACAGGTGCTGGAAAGTCATCTTTCGGGCAAATTTTGTTAAGGTCCTGAAAGTCCACGCAGATGTGCACTGTCCCATTTTTCTTCATCACCGGAACGATATTAGCGATCCAGTCAGGATATTGAACTTCTTGGATCAAGCCGGAATCGATTAGTTTCTTGACCTCGGTGTTTATACTCATCTCAACTTCGAGCCGCATTCTTCTGGGTGCCTGTTTGACTGGATTTATGTCCGGCGATATGGCCAGTTTATGTACTTCTACCTTTGGATCTAGACCCGGCATTTTGGAATAGTTCCATGCGAAGCAGTCTTTATACTGCATGAGCACGTCTTTTAATATGGCTACCTATTTTTTAGATAGCAGCTCACTAACGAACGTTGGCCTCGGATCATTTTCTATCCCTAAGTCAATTTTCCTTAGGTTGTCCGCCGCAATGTGTATCCCGTCTTCTAGCTCTTTTAGTGCTGGTGGAAACTCTGAGATCACCTCGTTCTCGTCTTCATTTGCGAAGCACATGCGGAGGTCATCCATAGTCTTGTGCCCTCCCTTTTTTGAGAGTGTTATCATGTGGCAAGTACGAGTTCGCTTCCATTTTTTGTTTTGAGCAGGTCCTATCCTCATGGTATAGGCCTTCTTTGACTCATGCTTTTGCGGCGGGTTTACCCTCCAGCCGTCGGATAAAGCGAACATGCCTTACTGATACTGGTTTTCTACCCAGTCTTTAATGGTGAAGCAGTCTTCGAGGGGATGACCTATTGCTCGGTGGTAAGAGCAATAATCCGAATGACAGACCTCATTTATTTGTTCGGGATGCCGAGACTCCGGGAGCGTCATCATTTAATGCTTCATGACCAGGTTGAATATCTTTCTTGTCTTGTCTTGGGGGAAAGAGTATTCCCGACCTATCTTCTTTATAAAGGACGGGTTCCAACCGAGTTTTTCTTGATAGCACGACCTCTTGGATCCGCTTCATTGTTTTCGAACGTTGTTTGCGTTCTTTGTCCTATTTTTGCCTCTATTTCAGGATTTTTCCTTTTTGCGAGGACATGCAGCGGGCCGGAGATGAAGGGCATTGTAGTCTTCTTTCTCCAGAAATTGCTGATTGAGGCGCTGCGTCCTGGCCTTTTTATAAATGGCCATTTCGCGGCTGTGATTATCTCGGCTATTTTGACAAGCTTCTTTTATTAACTTGTCTATTTGTTCTTCGAGCGGCAGACTTAACATTCTTAGAGCGGGATTTCGCTCTGTTTCAACGTCACGGCCATTTGGAAGAGCGCTTTCCTCTTCGCTGGGGCTGGCAGCTATGGAACTGCTCCCGTTTCTTGGACCGAACGTATCCGAGCCCGTTGTCTCCATCTTCCCATTGGGCATCTTTCGCCGAGTCCCGGGGATATCCTAAATATTTTTGTAGAATTGGGCTTGCCGAATAGTTTGTTCGAGGGGTACACCTTGGCGTCTTAACAACCTTTTCAATCCCTCCGCATAGTATCTTGGTAGACGGATTTGTTGATGCCTGTCAAGTGTGAAATTAGCACCGTGCCAGACTTCTTTCTCTACTCTGGTCTCTGTAGATTAGTAGAAGAGGATCGCCTTTTCACCTCTTCATCTAGGAGGGACGTAGAAAGTCTGTAGTTCTTGGAAGCTGTATGTATCGAGCGCATTAAGTTCCTTATAATGCCGAAGTGGAGCCATTGTGATTTGCAGACTCTGATCGGCTCTGGCGAGGGTTTGCACTGACGGGTGGATGGAGAACACTGCGCTGTTCTCATCCTCAGAATTGCTGCCAAAGACCAGAATAGGGGTCGATGGTCCGGGCCTGTTGTTTTCTTTCTGGGGTTGCCCCGAGTAGGCGATTTCTTCATCTTCCTTGGAATCGCTCCCAAAGATCGGGATGGTGGCGACGGACTTCTGTTTACCCAGCGGCTTATGACAACTTTCCGTATGTTCGAAGTCTGGTAGGAAGTACTTTGCGTCTTCACATTTCCAGACTTCATTTACCGAGAACGGGTTTAGCTCTCCCGTGACGGTGTATTCCAAGCTATCCTTGAAATACTTCATACACTGATGTTGTGTAGAAGTGATGACGTTGTACTTATGCAACCAGGGCCTACCAAGCAAAGCGTTATAGCAAGTCTTAGCGTCAATGACGTGAAATTTGATGTCAGTGATGAGCAACCCAAAGTGTAACGTCAGTATTACAGACCCAAGCGTCCGTGACGACTGTGAATCGAACTCGGAGATTGTAATTTTGTCTCGGGCCAAGTGATGAGTGTTCATGCAAATCTCCTTCAGCACTTTCACGTTGAGAATGTTGATGGAGGATCCATTGTCAACAATGATTTTCCCTATTTTAATACAGTGGCAGTACTCGGTGACGTATAACGGACGGTTATGCTTGTACGTACCGAGGAGGAGATCTTCATCGCTGAATGTAATGTCAGCTGTGTGAACCTCTGCCAGCTCATTTTTCATCTTCTCTTCTGCGATGAAAGCTTGGAACTGATCGGGCTCTTGTAATGCCTTGATCAGAGACTCTCATGCCTCTTTGGACAAGAGGAGAGCATCTAATATGCTCAACTGTGAGGGTATTTTCCTCAGATGTGCTAGGACATTGTAATCCACCTTGTTTTTCCTAGGCGGGGCCCTGGCTGTGAGCTCTTTGACAACTCCATCATCAAGGGTAATTTCCTCAGGGATTTTTTCTTTCCCCTTGTCTCTTTTTTTCGAACCTTTGTTTGTAGGTCCGAGGTTCTTCTCAGGCAGCGTGCGGTTACTCAGCTGAATGTTCTCACAGTTCTTCTCCTCCTCTTCTTTTTCGGAGGTGGAGTCCTTGAAAAGTGGGCTGAGGGTTATTTCATCCTCAGAATCGCTCCCGAAGGTAGGAACTTGGGGGTTTTCCCTTTCCAAACCGGTATCAACTATATAACAGTTGCCAGTCGTTTTCTCACGCGCACTTGCCTCACTTTTTCACTGTTGGCGAGCTTCGCGCTTCATCCTCTTGAAGAGTTTTTGATGGGCAACATATCTTTGCCACCACTTCTTGAAGGTACTGCATTCCTCGGTGGGGTGGGTAACCCTCCGATGATATAGACAGTATTTTGGATATGAATCCTCTCCATCAAGGCATATGACCCCAGGAGTGTTTCTTACGAGAGGTGGCGGCTTCATTCTCATAGACAGGGCTTTGGCGAACCACTTCTCTGCTTTGATCCTGCTCTTATTTGTGGTACGTGTGCTTTGGTTCGGTTGGAATACTTTAGGACTCATCCTTGCCACAGCTTCTTCATCCTGATGCTGACGCTTAGCCTTTTCATATATGGCCGTTTCGCGTTCTCAGTCATCTTTGCTTCTTCGAAAGGTTTCGTTTAACAGCCTATCGATTGGGTCTTCTGGCAGTTCCAGAGATTTTAGCACCGATTTTACCCCCAGTTCCTCTGCGCTATTTTCTGACGCTGAGGGGGCTTCTTCGCCATTTAACGATGAATGGGAGACCATATGGGGTCTTCGGTTTCTTTTGATGAGTCATTTCCCTTATCATTGTCATTATTTTCGTTCTCAAGAATATGCTAGAGGAACTCTTCGAGTGTGACCGGTGTCCGCGCCTTCTGGTTGTACTCCTCCAACGCATCAATGTACTTTTGTAGGTTTGTGCGCTTATTGTCATACTCGGCAGGCTGCACAGACTTCTTTGTCTTGTTCTTTTTCTTTGAAGACTTCGAAGGCTCGACTTAGGGATTTTGTACTTTGTCAACAACTTTCGGTATGGGACACGATTTTAGCATCCTTTCAATGATTTTAGGTTCAAGTGGGCTTTTCCACCTGACTGCCGGACATGCCTGTAGATCCTTTAGCATTCTTTTTATTTTAGCTGAAAGAACAACTTCCCATGGAGTTTCTTCCACGAGCGAGCATGACGTCCCCGGCGCATCTACCTTTCTGGGAGTGTGTTTCTGTGGTGGGTTCACTCTCCAGTTCTCAGACAGCGCGAACTTCCCATGTTGATACTGGTTCTCAACCCAGTTCTTGAAGATGCAGCAATCCTCAATTGGGTGGCTCGCCATTCTGTGATAGGAGCAGTAATTAGGGTTGTTGACGTCGCTAGGTTGCGGTGGACACCATGGGTCTGGCAATGTGATGAGTTTGTTACGCATTGCCAACTCAAAATGTCTCCTCATCTTATCACGGGGAAACGAGTAAGTGTGTCCTATCCTTTCTTGCAGGGATAGACGTGGACGTGCATTGTTTTGGCAAGCAGCCGGTTTTGGGCCACTCGGCTATTGTTGAGTGTTAGCAACGAAGGCCGCTTTCCCTTTACCCTTGGCATTTCGAGGGTCCATATTTTAGGACGAAGGCTCGTGGCCCATCTAGCCTATGTGTTCCAGTTTATCTATCAGAGCCTGAAAGGTTGTTGGTTTGAAGAACGTCATGAACTGGGACACAGTCGTTAGAGGATCAAGGGTCCCGGTGAACATGCCAACGGCAGGGGATTCTTCAATGTGTTGTTCGCACTTTGACCATAGGTTCTGCCACCGGATCGCGTATTAGACCCAGTTTTCTCCCAGCTTCACCCTGGCATTGATTAATGCCGTGACCGGGGTGCGCTCGCAAACCGCTATGTGAACAGCAGCTCCATCTCTGTGAATGTCTTCATGGAGTCATTTGGGAGCTCCGAGTACCATTCAAAGGCCATCTCTGATAGGCTACCAACGAACTGGCGAAACAACAGTTTGTCATCGCCTCCAGTGTTGCCACACAGAGCTCTGAACTACGCGACGTGCTGGTGTGGGTTTCCTGTCCCCTTGTACACATGGAACTTGGGGATCGTATATCCCGGCGGGTACTTGATTTGGTCATACCAGCCTGGATACGGTCGCCCAATTCTGACAGTTTGGCCGGCCGCTTCATTTGTTGTATGAGCTCGTATTTATTGAGCGATGTGATCATCAAGGGCAGCCTTGGAGATCATTTCCTCCTTGGCCACTGATAAAGCCGGAAGAGGGTTTGATGTTTCCCCTCTGTCATCCTCGATGATTATCAGCGGATCTTCGGCTAGGGGTTCTGGCTGGATCATCATTCCAACCATGTTCTAGAACAAAAGAGCCATCTGCTTTATGTTAGCAGCCTGCTCTGCAGCTTCCTTGTCTTTTCTTTCAAGCACCCTTTGCAGAAACTCTTTATCGGTCTCCTGCTCTTGGCACTGTTCGGCTGTTGGGTCCGGAATTTCTTTCTGCCCAGTGAGTGCTTCCATTTTGGTCAGATCTCCTGGAGCTTTTGTTGTTGCTTCTGAGCTTTTGTCAACGACCGAGTTTGCCGTCGATGACCTACGGAAGCATAGCTTTCTTCTTTTCCGTAAGACATGTAAACTGTATGCACGATCATGCCCCCAGCCTTGGGGCGTTTGGGTCCATCGTCTTTGGAATTTACCGCAGGCGGTGGGATTTTCTCCGGCCTCCTCCTTTTGTGCGAAGTCGAAGTTGAAGGAGACATTGTAACAGGCACCCATGTGGAAGAAGTCCTCGTTGTATGGTGGAGGGATGGTCTTCCTCTTACCGAGCCTTCGATTTCTTCGGTAGTTGAAAGTAATCTTTGCTGATCACAGAGTATTGGATTTTCTGTCAGACTCTATGAATTTGGGAGGAGAGCCGTTGATGGGGGCGCTCTGTCTTTGCCTGCACTGTGGCTTCTGCAGGCGGGGGCGATTTCTTTTGCACCATCGTTTGAGAGTTCTTGCATACCCTCTAGAGTAGATCAAATCTGTTCTCGGTTAGAACAGCAGCGTCAACTTCCACCGTTGGAGCAGGTGGAGTACGTCCAGAGGGGAAGTTGCCCCAGCTTTTCTCACTCGGCGCCAGTGACGACGTCGAGCGTGTCTTGCAGACGGGACCGTCTCAGTTATGGAAGCGGCTTATTCATGCCCCTAGCTTTGGTGAGGGGTTGCTGTTGGTGCCATCCTGTTGAAGACTGACGTCCTTGGCAGAGTTTGAAAATGATCGACCAATCTTTCGAAGACCGACTTTCTGGTAGGGGAAGCACCTTTGACGACTTCACCTGCAGGAGGAGTTGGGAGGGCTATCCGTTTTGGGGAGGCCCTTCAGATATCACGAACCTCTTTATGGTCCCGTTTTGGTTCTTGCTCAGTCTGTTGAAGACTGAGACGTCTGAGTTTCGGCTCAGCCTGTCGAAGACTGAGACATCGTTTTTGGATGACCCGTTGAGAGGGGCCGTTGTGGTCGCCAGTCGATGGAAGACCGACCTCTTGGGAGCTCCTTCCTACGGCGCTGAGGCACCAACACCCACTGATGGGAACATGGTCCTGAAGAATAGTCCAGTAGTGGCTTGCGTTACTTTCCTTGCCGAAATCGAAAAGATGGAGGCCGTGTTGGGCCCGTAGGTCACTCCTCCAGTTAGGGAGAATCGGGAGTTGCTGTTGCAAGTTGTGCAGTTGGAAGCCATCGATTTTCTTGTCCTTCTGCACAGGAACAAGACACCAAATCTTAGTCACTTGAATCCATGGGCAACCATAACGAACCGCGATTTTATTCGCGAAACACGATACACGAAGTGTGGAGTGGAAAGAGGAAAAGGTCCTACCGGGCATGCCAGAATCTGTTCACCGCCGAAAACAGAGACGAACCTGGGATGGATCGTCTTGCCTGAATTTGGGGACAGATACTATTTGGATTTATCCGTCTACCTCTCCGAAGATATCAGGTTGATTTATGGCACATATATGGAAGGTTTGGACGGATGCGGCCGTTGTAGCAGACTTCGTCAGATTCCCCCTCGTTTTATGAGGGTTTTTTTTATTGCGGGGACGCTCTTCCCTGTAGGCGCAAGCCTCTGCAGTTAATTACATTACCGCATTGCGATAACCACATTCTCATACTCCGGCAGTTCACTTCATGCCGTGTGTATGTTTTGTTTTGGTTTTGGTTGCCCGTGGATCGTATACGAAGACTAATTTATGTTGTCGTCCGTAGGGCGCGGGTTAGTCCAAATCCAAATATTTTAAATTTGGGCTTGGTTTCATTTAAGGACCGTTAATCTAGTTTGAGATTAAGATCAACTTAAATATATATGAGCATTTGGGGCTCAATTTGTTTTTGACTAAGGATGCGTTAGTCCAATTTGAGACTAAGATTAACTTAGCGGAATTTAAGGATCATTTTTATCTCGGACCCAACAACAAAGCATTTGGGCTCAGCTGCAGTAAAAACATCAGAAACCTAGCCAATTTGGGGGCTTGGCCTGCTTAGTCTTTTCTTTTATTTGAGCACTTATTTGGGCTTTGTTTGTTCAGCCCCTTTCTTTTATGCTAAAGTGTTGAGCACTTATTTGACCTCTGATACTCACATATATGACATGCAAAGCATTTAGTCATGGGCGACGTCCAATGAGCGCTGAGCACTCAGCCATTTTGGATGTTTGTGGAGTGCTATGCACTTTTGTTCAGCGCCCAGGTGATGACCACGTGCGGCGCTGGCCTTCTGTTTTAAGCGTTCACGTGTTTTTCACGTGAGGCGCTAGGCGCTGTTATAAGGAGCGCCCACGTAGGAAGCACATGAGGCGCTAATCTTTTTCCTTCTATCATTTTTAGAGATTTAAATCTCTGTTGATATTTTCAGAGAGGTTAAACCTCTATCACTGGCGCTTTGACCATCAACGCTCGTTAAAATCACTATACTTGAGGATGTTAGGTTGAGTTTTTTACAGAACTGAGTTCTCGATTTGAAGGAACTGAGTTCCTGGAGCATCATGGACTCCTTTTAAAATCTGTTCTTCCGTGAATTTTTGATTATAAAAACAAGGTCTTCCCGATGAGAATTAAATTCTCAACTTGTGGGAGATTTGCCTTGTGGATCTCAGATCCAGACAAAGAACTAAGTTCTTTGAGAAGGGTTAAACCCTTAGATGTGATAGAGATATTTTGATCTCTTTTCTTTACTTAGGGTTTTGAAGAGGAAAGTCTTCTTCCTTTGAGAATTAAATTCTTTGTTCTCTCAAGAGCTCGCTGTATTTTGCAGAAGCTTCTCGGGGGTTCGTTCTATCTCTTTCTGTCTCTCTCTGTGTTGTGTTCTTCTGTTCTTTCCTTTTTTATCTTTTGATTAATCTCTTTTCTCCTATTTATAGGAGAAGAGAAAAATTCAATTTGTTAAGAAAATCTCTTATTGATAGACCATTATTGATTTCATGATCAATCAAAATGATCTTTTAGATCAATCGGTGATTTCATGATCAATCAAGATTTCTTGTTTGTTTAACAAGATTAGGAAATATTTTCCTAAGATAGAATTTTATTCTATCATATAAATATTATGTTAGTTTAACAAGATTAAAATTTTATTCCAACATAGAATTTTATTCTATCACATAGAATTTTATTCTATCATATGAATATCTTGTTGGTTTAATAAGATTAGAATTTTATTTTATCATATGAATATCTTTTTAATTTAACAAGATTAGGAATATATTTTCCTAACATAGAATTTAATTCTGTTATATGAATATTTTGTTAGTTTAACAAGATTAGAAAAATATTTTCCTAAGATAGAATTTTATTCTATCATATGATCGATGGGTAGTTTTATAATCACCGTTGGATCAGAGAAGATCTTTCTGGTTTGAGAAAGATCGGGAAAATATTTTCCAAATAGAATTTAATTATATCACATAGAATTTAATTCTATCAGATATTTTAATTGGTGATATTTTATCATCAATGGATTTTAAATCCAAGATTCTCTGTTAGAGAAAGATCTTTCCATATTATAAGGAAAATATTTCCCAAATAGAATTTATCATCTGATGATTTATTATCATCATTGGATATTTGATCCAACGGTTCTATTTAACAGAGAATATCCCAGATTTTAAGGAAGTATCCCCATGTTGAATTTAATTCTACTTGCAAATTTGGGCGCCGACGCTCACGACTTCTGCACATGGGCGTCACTTAAGAATTTAATTTTTATTTATGATAGGCGCTCCTGTGCTTTGCATATTAGCACCCGTGTGAGGAGTACGTGCGGCACCGCCATAGGATTAATCCTACAAGATTGGCACTAGCGCCCCATGAGGGGCACGTGAGGTGCTGCCTCAGCAAAATTTTAACAAAGCTTAGCTCTTTTATTATGTTTAAATATTAGGGGAACGGGCGCTCCTGTGCTTTGCACATTGGCGTCCATGTGAACTTCACGTACAACACTATCTGAGGTGATAGTTACATGTTTTGCATGTGGGTGCGTGCATTTAACACGTGGAGCTTTCCCTTTATTTTTTATAAGGGAACAACAAGTTTTGAGCCAAAATATTTTGGCGGGAACAACCCCGTTAACCCCGTAATGTACCGTATAGATTATATGGCTTGCCGAGACCATGGATACAAGTTGTTCAAGCAGTTAGGTTCAGGATGTAAGCTTATAGTCATGTCAAGTTATAGCCATGGTTCGGTCAAGAGTCTTGTATTCAGGTTTGATATTCAGGTTCATGTTCAAGTATACATGTTAGAGTTTGGATTCATGTTTGAATTGAATTCTGATTTGAGTTGACTTCAAGTTTGATTTAGACTCAGACTTGAGTCAGACACTTATAACTGGTTTGGATCTGAATTATGTTCGGGAGTTATCGGTAACTGCTGCACATGAACGGCAGGATTTGTGTCTTTTTCCAATACAATTACCATTGATAACACCATTAAATTTTCTATCTTAAATAGGCAACACTCACTTTCTCTGGCTCCCTGGGGCTCAAGAGAATTGATCCCGCTTAAACCTATATTTACTAAAATCCTTAATAGTGTTTTATATAGCTCGATGGGGTTTTATGAAAAGTATTTTTAATATATAGTTTCAAAATAAACTCGAGAATTTATTTATATTATTTAGGGTTTCTATGGATGTAAATTTTAAGGGTTTGAGGTATTTTAGTGATAATTACCTTAACTTGAATAGTTCATGATATTTTACTGTAATCTTATCTTGTATTGATATCTTGAAGGTATTTTAGTGAACTTCTAAACTTTCATCTTTAGATAAAATGTAAGTTTGTTATATTTTGAAAATATATGGATTTGTAATATTTATATAGTTATAAAAATTAAATTCTATTAAATAGAAAACTGCGTTTTTCTTATAACCGTATTTAAAAACCTTTTGAGACCGAATACTCCGTGAGGAGGTCTGCATCTCGCTCTACTAGCCCAAGAACGTGCGATAATCTGCATCATCCAATAGCAAGTCCTCTGAAAAAGGTTGTAGAGGCATATTTGCTAAGGAATTTTAAAGTACAATTCCAAAGAAAACCGTTTTTATACTAGATGGTATTTTAATGAAATATTGTGTTCGTAACTAAAAATACGTTTGAAGAGTATCATGCTATGGAACCATGTGTGGTTGTGAGGGGTGGGTCATTACCCCGTGATGTTTTTTAAATGCATGTTTAAACAAAGGAATATAAGATGACATATTTAAAGTTCATGGTATTTTAATATAAAAGTTAAATTAAAGTTATGTTTCATGATATTTTTGAGTGAAAATTGGTTCTAAACATTAGTTTTATATTAACAAGCAAGGTGTAGAAATATGAATGAGCAATGCTAAATAAAAAGTGTAATTTCTAGGGTTTAGAATAAAATGTCGGTATTAACTCCACTTACCGACATATTTTAAAAAAAGAACTTTTCAAAGAAGGAGAAGAGAAATTGAAAGGGACTTACTAGCTAGTTATCCTATGATAAGGTAGAAGAGGGAGTGTTGAATTTCGTGGCGTCGCGGGGTCGCCAGAACTTGCTTCGATCCTCGCCGGAAGTTGACTTGCTAACTCCACTTGTACTATTTTTGTACTTTGAAAACTTTGAGAATTTTGGCTATAATTTTCAGAATGAGGAAGGACTAAAGCATGGGGTAGTATTTATAGTGTGGAATTAGGGTTTTGGAATTACAAAGATGAATTTAAATGCATTAAAAAGATGATAAATGGGGAATTAAGGGATCTCTGTTTGATTGCAGAGTAATCAAACAGTGCAGGGGAGTTAGGGGTAGGCCAAGAGTCGATTATGCAAAGCCTGGGTCTCATTGCCTACAGTTCACCCGTCCCCGCCGGTTTTTAGTGAGTTTTGGCCAGTCGATTTGTAGGGTTAGGTCTCTGGATTTTGGCCACGTGTACTCGTTTGTATTTAAACCCTTTTCCACATGTTTATTTTTTCAAACTTCTCATTTTTATGTGCATTGCACGTGTAAACTTTTGGGTTTCCAAAAAGTTTAAAAAATAAAATCAGAAAAAATAATGTGTCTGGTGGGATTCGAACACAGGGGCTATGTCACAGCAGTGCAAGTGTTTTACCAGTGAGCTACAATTTTTTTCTTGCTGTTCTTAAACAAAAATTAACTTATAAATTGTACTCAGGCTTGTAAACTCTTTTCTGTACATTAAACTGAAAATTTTTGTACATTAAATTCAGAGTCGTTACAAGATTCGGCCGGCTTAATCATTTGTGGTCCGAATGAGGCAGAGATGGAGTACTCTGAGACTTGGCTTTAAGGCATCGAACAACGCAGCAAAGTATGAGGCCATATTAGCCACGCTATGAATCACCTTCGGGATAGGGCTAAAGACGATCAGGATCCGCCGCGACTTCGTGCTAGTCGTCGGCCAGGTGACCAGACGTTTCGAAGCCCGGGAACCACTAATGATGAAATACATGGCGGAGGTAAAAAGACTTCAGAGAAATTTCGACAAAATCCAAGTGGAACAGATTCCTAGAAGCATGATCGTCGAGACCGACGCGTTAAGCAAACTTGCCTCTTCCTATACGGCCAATCACAAAAGAAACATTCTCTTCGAAGTCCTGCCATGACCCAACGTAGAAGATGAAGAGGTAATGCACCAGATCTACACGGCCCAAGGGGATATCCCGGATTGGAGAAAACCCATTGTAGAATTCCTAAAGGACGGAGTACTCCCTGAGGACCGGGTCGAGGCTCGCCGGCTCCGTATGAAAGCGCACCACTTCGTGTGGAGCAAAGGAAACCAGTACAAAAAGTCATACACCTAAAATCTACTCCGATGCATCGATTCTGACGAAGCAGACTACGTCCTATGAGAGATACACGAAGGAGTCGGAGGAGCACATCAGGGGGCCCGTAGTCTAGTTCAAAAGACACTGTTGCAAGGGTATTACTGGCCGACAATACACCAAGACGCAGGAAAGCTGGTTAGAAGGTGCATGAACTTCCAACTCTTTGGCAGTGTCTCTCGGCCCCCCGCTACCACATTAACACCACTAAGTTCCCCATGTCCGTTTGCACAGTGGGGGATGGATATGGTTGGCCAACTCCCCACCGGCATGGGTGGACATAAATACATCCTTGTCGCCGTAGACTACTTTACAAAATGGATAGAAGCCATGCCGATCAGAAAACTGAATGCCACCTCTATGATAAAATTCCTGCAAAATAAGATAATCTCCCGATTTGGAATCCCGAGGTGCATCATCACCGACCACGGAACCAACTTCGAAAATGACAAAGTCAGAGGATTCTGCAACGACTATCACATATTGATGAAGTTCTCCCCGGTCGTGCATCCCCAATGCAACGGGAAAGCCGAAATAGCAAACCGAGGCGTCATCCGTGGGCTCAGAGCCCACCTGGAAGGAACACAGGGAAGCTGGGTCGAAGAACTGCCTCTAGTACTATGGGCGTTGTGAAAGTAGAGAAAAACACCTATGGGGTAAACGTCGTTTAGCCTCTGTTACAGCACTGAGGCAATGGTCCCCGCGGAAATTGGCTTGCCCAATTATCGAGTCGAGCACTTTGATGACGAGGCTAACATCTTAGCGCTTCGAAGCAATCTAGACATCTTATTGGAAAAAGAGACCGGGTGCAAATCAGGATGGCCGCATATCAGCAGCAGACCGCCCGTTACTATAATGCCTGGGCTAAGCATCGAGCCTTCAGGATAGGAGACTTGGTCCTACGACGAAACGAATTCGTGGACCAAGGGAAGCTACACAAGTTCTCCCCGAAATAGGACGGGCCATTCCTCATGATAGAGACATTGCCCGGCGGAGCCTACCGCCTCTAGAATTCCTGGGGACGTGACTTTTCTCGGTCATATAACGCTGAAAACCTTAGGTTGTAAAGATAAACTTGTACCCTTTCGAGTAATAAAATTCCTTTTTATGTCAACTGAAGTTTCTAAGCTAATCTCTCATGCGAGTAGATTCCTGCCTGGCTCTGAGGCCGGCGGATAGTCTCCTATCCGCCGTGCTCACTCAAAACGGGCACTCTCCCGCCCGACAAAATACGAACCCTATAGCACCCGGCCATGGGCTTTCTCCAACCCGGCCCAGAAGCAGCAAATGTGTCCTAGGGCAAGTACCCTAGCGTGCTCAAAGAGCAGCCGACCTAAGTCTAGTTCTGCCCTTCCTACCCCCCTCCAAGGTAAGGGGGAGGGGAAAAGCAATGGTCCACCTACGCTTCGAAAAACAAACAAAGAGATCCGACATTCTATAATAACGGACAAAGAAATGTCTTTAAGCCAAAGAAAATTTATTAAGAATTTATTAGGAGGTATTCTTGGCTCCTCAGCCATATGAAGCAAAGGAAAAAGCATGTAATCCCTAAACTATTACAACAAAGGGAGAAGTGGGTTAAGAAAATATTGATGATGATATTTGGAAAAGAGTTCCTCCAGCCGAGCCCAAGCGACCTCCGTCCGCTCCCTCTGTTGGTATCCATGGACCCTAGAAGCTATGGATTCGCCAGGGCAACCGCCACCGAACACGACGCCACAACCAATCTCTGCTAGAAACATTCGAGAAGAATATCTGTTGAGCGATCCATGTTCCCCTCCGAAAGACGGCGACGACGTGAGGACGTCTAGCCTGAGATTCGGGACAGATGCTATATGGTTTTATCCGTCCACCTCTCCGAAAATGCCAAGTTGATTTATGACACCGTGTATCGGAGGTTTAGACGGATGCGGCCGATGTAGCAGACTTCATCAGATTCCCCCTCGCTTGAGGGGTTTTTGATTGGGGGGACGCTTTTCCCTGCAGGCGCAAGCCCCTGCAGTTAATTACGCTACCGCATCGCGGTAACAACTTTCTCCTTCTCCAGAATTTCACTTCGTGTCGTGGGTGTTTATTTTGTTTGTGGTTACCCGTGGATTGTATACGGAGACTGAGTAATGCCGTCGCCCGTAGGACGTGGATTAGTCCAAATCCGTATTTACTTAGATTTGGGTTTGGTGTTTTTAGTTTAAGGATACGTTAGCCGTATTGAGGCTAAGATCAACTTAAACGTTCGTTAAGGATACGTTAGTCCTGTTTGAGACTAAGATCAACTTAACGTGGTGATCCGTTTAATATATGGCCGTCGGGACTCATCACCTCTCTGACGTCGTTGAAGGATTACAACGATAGGTGTCAGAGGAATTCAGAGATGTACCCTTGAACCACAGTCGATTTGGAGTTTATAGTCCATTTGAATGTTTAAGGATACGTTAGCCGTGTTTGGGGCTAAGATCAACTTAAACGGGATCGTTTAGATCCGGCAAAAGAGCATTTGGAGGCTCTATTGTTCCAGTTTAGGGACGTGGTGGTCCATGTTCCAATTTAGGGACGTGGTGGTCCATCGCCAATTTAGGGACGTGGTGGTCCATGTTCCAGTTTAGGGACGTGGTGGTCCATGTTCCAGTTTAGGGACGTGGTGGTCCATCGCCAATTTAGGGACGTGGTGGTCCATGTTCCAGTTTAGGGACGTGGTGGTCCATGTTCCAGTTTAGGGACGTGGTGGTCCGACATTAGTTTAAGGACGTTTCGGTCCAACATTAGTTTAAGGACGTTTCGGTCCATCGCCAGTTTAAGGACGTAGTGGTCCATCATTAGTTTAAGGACGTTTCGGTCCAACATTAGTTTAAGGACGTTTCGGTCCATCACCAGTTTAAGGACATAGTGGTCCATCATTAGTTTAAGGACGTTTCGGTCCAATATTAGTTTAAGGACGTTTCGGTCCATCATTAGTTTAAAGACGTTTCGGACCATTGTTAGTTTAAGGACGTTTCGGTCCATTTTCAGTTTAAGGACGTTTCGGTCCATGAGTTTAAGGACCCCGCAGTCCGTATCGATGTGTGGTCGTCGGGACCCGTCACTTCTCTGACGTCGTTGAAGGATTACAATGATGGGTGTCAGAGGAGTTCGGAGATGTACCCTCGAACCGGAGGTAAATTGATTTGAGAGAGCATTTGTGCTCAGTTCAATTTAATTTAAGGACTTACGGCCAGAATTGGGCTAAGTCCAGTTGAAAATGTTCAACATTTTATTTGCATTTGGCCTGTTAGGCCTTTACTGGGGCTCTGCTCCTGTTTAATAATGCATGTCATTTTTGTTTGGTCTATTAGACCTTTATTTGGGCTCTGCCCTTTTATAAATGATGCGCAGCATCTGTTTTTTATTTGGGCTCTGCCCTTTTTAAAGTAATGCATTGCATTTAATTTGGCCTGTTAGGTCCTTTTTAATTGGGCTTGGCCCTTCTGTAAATAATGCAGTGCATTAATTATCTGATAGTGGCTTGTCAGGCGCTTTGCGCCAATTATTTAGCGCAAGCGCTTATGATGAGAACACGTGTCATGCTCTGGTGAGCGCAAGCGCAACAGCGCAGTGCGCTGCGCTAGTGCGCTGCGCTGTTGCGCTGCTGACATGTGGCACGCTCTGGTTAGTTGCGCCAATTCCGGAGAGCAAAGCCCTATTTCAAGAGCGCGTAGCGCAAGTTGTTCTGTAGTTGACACGTGGCGCTCTCCCAAGAGCGCAACAGCGCAGTTTGGAAGTGTAAAGCACTAAGAATCTTTTAGATTCAAGAACAGAAGTGCAAAGCACTATTTGATTTCTTGATCTAATTTAGATCAAAGAAAAGATAAGTTTTTCTTGTTTTTCTTATCTCAAAGAACCAAAGGTTCATAAAAGTGCAAGGCACTATTTTATTATTATTTTTTTTTATTAAAGATCATTGATCTTGTTTTTAGATCTATGATCTGTTCATGAGAGAACTTTCTCTTTTTTTTCTAAAGGTTTTTACCTTTTTGTTCTTGAGAAATTCTTCAGAGTTCTCTTTCCCTTCTTCTTTTTTTTATTTTAGAAAATGTTGATGCCTTTGAATTGAGGCCTAGGGTCCTTTTTATAGTGCCCATAAATTAATTAAATTTGTTAAAGAGATTTTTCTCTGAGTGATTTGGGGAATTTTCCCCACCGTTGGATCTTTGATCCTAGGGTTTCTGTTTTACAGAAGAAAATCTTCTTGTTTTAA
Source organism: Agapanthus africanus (assembly GCA_030015575.1). NCBI lineage: Eukaryota > Viridiplantae > Streptophyta > Magnoliopsida > Asparagales > Amaryllidaceae > Agapanthus > Agapanthus africanus. The sequence continues at coordinate 159,340,537 of JASDDO010000014.1, read as the reverse complement.
CAAAAACAGAAAGATTTCTTTAAAATCTTAATTCTGTTTGGCGCAGATGCCCCAGCGCGTGACACGTGTCGCGCAGCGCACAGAGCAGCGCAACTGCGCTAGTGTATCTGCGCTGACACGTGTCGCACAGCGCAACTGCGCTAGCGCATCTGCGCTGACACGTGTCGAGCAGCGTAGTGCTTGCGCAACTGAAGCGTTGCTTCCTTTGATTTTAATTTAAAAGAGCCTTGCTCTGATTGGACGCACCGCCTCGGGCGCTGTGCTGACGCATCAACTTCTGACACGTGGCATCCTGTGCACAGCGCAGAGGATCTGAAGTGTTACTTCATTTATTAAAATTTAGATTTTCAAGATAGAGCTTTGCTCTGATTGGGGGGATCGGAAGCGTTGCTTCTCCTGAGATATCTTTTCATCTCTTCTTTTCAAGTCAAACTTGTATTTTCCCGAAATTTCGATTTCCCGGGTCTTGGAAATAATTCCACTGCGCACAGAATTTTTTGTGTTTGGGTCTATATATAACTCAAGGACGAGCCTTTTCTTTTCTCACCATCAGAGAACTTCTTCGATCATGGCTTGCAACCGTCCTCACGCCCGCCGACAACCGTGGGAAGTGCCGATCCGGGACATCGTTCCCCGTTTTGCTGCGCGCTTGGTGGACTCCTCTTTTTCGGACGAGCAATGCGATGCTGCAATGTACGAGCTTTCGACTCGTGTGGGGTCTCCTCTTCCCCCGGATTCCATTTGGCTTCGGATGATCCTTGCCTTGGTGCTCACCGACATTCCCCCTCCTCCGGCGGAGATGTCCTCGGCAATGCTTGATGTGGCCGAGGATAAGATCGAGAGCTTTTTCGAAGCGCTCTTGATCACTAAAGCCCTGAGGGACTGCTCTTTCTACTTGCTGAGCCAGATACCGGCTCGCCGGGTTGTCATTGCCACCTTTTCCAAAGAATGTGGCGACGATCGTTGGATGTCTTCTTCTCGGGAGGATCGCCGCTTTGACGTGGTGGAGAAGGCAGAAAGGGAGCTGGGGAATCTCTTTTTTTATTTTTGCGAACCCTTGTCTTTCCGATCCCACATTTGGTGATCTCTTTTAAATGTAATAATAAATAAATGTTTTAATTAAGTATTTTATTATCTGTTAAGTGTTCTTTTTATTTTAGCTCTCTGTTGTGCTTGTGCATCTCATGATTTAATTTGCTATTATTAAATGCATGTGACTCTTGCGAGGATAAATTGCCTTTGGTGTTCAGACTCTTTTATGAAGCAGTGCTTTACTTTTCAGTTTTAGAAATAGAGTTTCGTTTTAATTGGGGGAAACAAATGCCCTCCCCCCCCCCACCGTTGCACTTGCATGGTTCCAAATGCGAGCGCAACGGTGGCAGAATTCCAACCGTTATGGTAACCTTTGGAAGTTGAAAGGGCACTTGATGCCTATGAATAGGACCTTTGGTCTTGCACAGACGATTATCATCTTTAAAATTTTCATTTTCAGAAACTTCAGAGCTTTGCTCTCGCTTTCAAGAACTCTCTGAGTTATATTTTCCTATACAGCAACTATTCAAGTAAGAATTAGTTTTGAATTAGATCAATCTTAATTAATAGAGTTTTGTTCTCAAGAAGTTTAACTCTCTGTGTATTTTTTTTATCGCTAATCTTCCTGTGATGTTTCCTCCAGGCATAATGGCGGTGCGTCTATACAGTTTGCACGAGTTCATCACCTACGAGGATATCTGCGCACAAGGCCATCATCAGAACCAGGAGTTTACGGATGCCCAGTGCGCGGAGGTCATGGGTCGCCTCAACGCAAGCGGTGGTTGACTGCTTCCTCGTCGTTCAGCTCTCTTGAAAGTCGTGCTGGGAGCAATATGGAGAGCACTTCCGGGATTTCACGAGGCCCTACCGCTCAATGCGCTGGATGATGCCGAAGACAAGGTGCATTCAGTGTACTTGACGGGGCTGATCTCGAAGAAACTGCGGGACAGCCTCATTGACATCTTACATCAAATCTTCCAGCAGACGACGATGGTTGCTGCTTATCGAAGGCCGGGAGGGCTTGCCGAGGATCTTGACACACAGGAGCGCGAGAGGCTGCGTATAAGAATAATTAGAAAGGCCAGAAGAACTCTGGATGGCCTTACTTTTGAATTCCTCAATCCGTGCCCCGGATCTGAAGTTATACCGTTGTAATAATTTGAATAATGTTTCTTATTCATTGCTTTTATGATTGTAAGAATTTTAGCAACATGAATGGAAACCCCTTTTTTTATTTCAGCTTGTCTTACTTCTCGTCCTGAGTCCTCTGCCCATGTATAAATGAGTGTGTCTCGAACGCTTGGTCAAATGTAAATCGGATGTTCTTTCTGTCATTTTCTTCTTTCTTTTATTGTTAGCAGGCTGTCTTAATAACCATGGTTGACGGATGATTAGAGCGAGTATCCCGACCCTCTCAAGAAACAGCGATGGCTTAGGCCGCAGGTTCAGATCTGCTGCCTAAGACTTTTCAACTCTATGAGCCGTGAGGGTCTCATAGAAACTTTTCTCCCTACGGATCGAGAGGATCTCGTAGGTGGGTTTTTCTCCTTAGGAATCGTAAGGATTCCTAAGTGTGGTTTTCTCTTATAAGTCGTAAGGATCCTATAAGAGAATTTTTCCCTCTTACAAGTCGAGAGGACCCGTAAGCGGTTGTTTTCCTCCTTGTCGAGATTCGACTTTGGAGAGTGAGACCCGTGAATAGTATGCAAGAGATCTTTTTGGATCGACTTGCAGGGTCCCATTGTTCAGGAAGCAAGTTTTTTAGTCCCTGCTGCCTGAGGCTTCATCTTGCAAGTTGAGACGAATCGGGAGTTTTCCCACGGAGACACTGGTTTCTCTGCGAGCCGACGCGAATCAGGAGGCTCTCGTCAAGGAGTGTTTGTATCCGTGAGTCGAGGAATTTGCTAGGGATTATTTATTTCCCAAGCGCCAAGGATTATTTGTTTCCTTCGGGTTTGAAACGATTCAAGAATTTCCCACGGAGGCACTCGTAGCTCTGCGAGTCGACGCGGATCAGGAGGCTCTCGTCAAGGAGTGTTTGTATCCTTGAGTCGAGGAGTTTGCTAGGGATTATTTGTTTCCCAAGCGCCAAGGATTATTTGTTTCCTTGGGGTTTAAAATGAGTCGAGAATTTCCCACGGAGGCACTGGTGGCTCTGGGAGTCGACGCGGATCAGGAGGCTCTCGTCAAGGAGTGTTTGTATCCGTGAGTCGAGGAGTTTGCTAGGGATTATTTGTTTTCCAAGCGCCAAGGATTATTTGTTTCCTTGGGGTTTGAAACGAGTCGAGAATTTCCCATGGAGGCACTGGTGGCTCTGCGAGTCGACGCGGATCAGGAGGCTCTCGTCAAGGAGTGTTTGTATTCGTGAGTCGAGGAGTTTGCTAGGGATTATTTGTTTCCCAAGCGCCAAGGATTATTTATTTCCTTGGGGTTTGAAACGAGTCGAGAATTTCCCACGGAGGCACTGGTGGCTCTGCGAGTCGACGCGGATCAGGAGGTTCTCGTCAAAGAGTGTTTGTATCCGTGAGTCGAGGAGTTTGCTAGGGATTATTTGTTTCCCAAGTGCCAAGGATTATTTGTTTCCTTGGGGTTTGAAACGAGTCGAGAATTTCCTACGGAGGCACTGGTGGCTCTGCGAGTCGACGCGGATCAGGAGGTTCTCATCAAGGAGTGTTTGTTTCCCTAAGTTGAGGTATTTGCCGAAGACACTGGTTTCTTCGGAGTTGGGATGAATCATCGAGATCTGGCTTCGTTTTCTGGCGGAGCCTGTTGGGAAAGTATGGTTCCCTATTCGTTTGCCCCCTTGGATTGTATACAGGGATCGATATGATCTTAACTGTAGGGCCAAAGTTTTATCATCATTTTTTTTGTTTTATTTCCGCGGTGCTCTATCATTTCAGCTTTTATATCGCGAAGGTCGCGATTGCCCAATCATTTCGGCTATTTTTCGCGGTGCCCAATCATTTCGGCTGTTTATTTTATTTTTACTCGCTGCTTTTTATTGCGAGTTGCCCAATCATCTCGGCTATTTATTTCATTTTTACTCGCTGCTTTTTATTGCGAGTTGCCCAATCATTTCGGCTGTTTATTTTATTTTTACTCGCTGCTTTTTATTGCGAGTTGCCCCATCATTTCGGCTATTTCGCATGCATACAATTTTTACTTGCTGCTTTTATTGCAAGTTGCCCCATCATTTCGGCTATTTCATATGCACGAGCGGCCTACTGGCTTTCGCCGTAAACCTGAAATTAAACACCGATTTCGGCATCAGCACCGCTACAACTGGAATATTGTCAGGAGCGAATCATCATCTGCCTCTGTCGATGTTGAACAAAGGTGGCTTAGCGACCAGGGTTAGGGTCCTGTCGTCTAAGGCTTTTAACTTCATGAGCCGTAAGGGTCTCACAAAGGTATTTCTCCCTACAAGTCGTGAGGATCTTGTAGGTGTATTTTCTCCTTAGGAATCGTGAGGATTCCTAAGTGTATGTTCCTCTGTAAGTCGTAAGGATCCTACAAGAGGGTTTTCTCCTTGTAAGTCGAGAGGACTTATAAGGGTTGTTCATCATGCGAACATATCCCCAGTCTCGGATGAGACTTGATTAGGGAAATGTTTATTCGCGCCCGTGGATTGTATACAAGGGTCAGTATTGAACCACTTGTAGGGCAATATCGGAAGTCGTGGGAGTTGCTTAAGCACAGGTTTAGGTCTCTGTAACTTAAGACTTTCAACTCTTATGAGCCGTGAGGGTCCCATAAGAGAGTTCTCCTTACAAGTCGTGAGGATCTTGCAAGTGTATTTTCTCCTTAGGAATCGTGGGGATCCCTAAGTGTGTTGCTCCCTTGTGAGTCGTAAGGATCTCACGCGGGTGGCTTCTCCTTACAAGGTCGAGAGGATCTTGTAAGTGTTCTTTAACGAGGTTGCGCCCTTTAGGGTTTTCACAAACACTCGCCGGTAGCCCTGCTGTTTTTACTCACGGAGCCCTTTCTGGTTTTCATCCGCGCCCATTTTGCTTATGGACTTATATTTTTTTTTTACGAGGTCACGCCCTTTCGGGTTTTCACGAACACTCGCCGGTAGCCCTGCTGTTTTTACTCACGGAGCCCTTTCAGGTTTTCATCCGTGCCCTTTTTGCTTATGGACATACCGTTTTTTTTATATGTTTTTTTTAATATCTTGTCAGCCTAAAGATGCTGCGGTTGTAGTTTAAAGACATTTCGGTCTGCTATTAGTTTAAGGACATTTCGGTCCGACTTTGAGAAGGTTGGTTACTGCTGATAGAGTTTGAGCTTAGGAAGATAGCGAGCGGACATAGTCGTCGTCATCTATCATTGACCTAGGCTGTGGCTCATTAAGCGTAGTATCTCTTTAGGAAGCGACCGTTTATTGGCCTGAAAGGCCTTTCACCGTGCATGTCCATGAGTAGATAGGCCCCACCCTGGTAGACCTTATCTATGATGTATGGGCCTTCATAGTTTGGCTCGAATTTTCCTCGCTTGGCACGATTGGGAATCATAGGCCTTTTGACCACTAGCACGAGTTCGCCTTGGCGGAATGTCCTCGGTCGGGTCAATCTTTCATATGAGCGCGTCATCTTTGCCTTATAAGCTTCCAGATTTTGTTGCGCTATGAGCCGGGTTTCATCAAGGGCGTCAAGCTCCTCAAGCCGAAGGTGAGCATTTTCTTCATCCGTCAGCTCGTAGTGGACTGCCACTCGTAGAGAGGTTAACTCTATCTCGAGGGGGAGCATTGCTTCCGTCCTAAATACCAACGCGTACGGCGTTGTGTTCGTGGTCGTCTTGAATGTAGATCGATACGCCCAAAGAGCCTCTTGCAGTCTCTCGTGCCAGTCTCTCTTATTTCGGGACACCGTTTTCTTTATGATTTTCGTCAAGGTCTTGTTGAAGGCCTCGGCGAGACCATTGGCTCGCGGATTATAAACCGAGGAATACCTCCAGTCTATATTATGCTGTTGCGTAAAGCGGCTGATCTTGTGACTTCTGTAGGCTGGCCCGTTATCGGAGATGATCCGTCGCGGAGTTCCAAATCGATATATGACATGCGTCTTGAAGAAATGGAGGATATTCTCCGTCTTAACTTCTCTTAACGGTACTGCTTCTGCACATTTAGAGAAGTAGTCAGTCGTCGCCAGGATGAAACGATGTCCCCTAGACGATGCTGGTTCGATGGGGCCGACTATGTCAGTTTCCCACATCTCGAACGGCCAGCTAGCCACCGTCGGATGTAGTGGATTTGGATGCTGGTGGATGAAACCCCCATGAATTTGACATGAGTGACACTGCTTCGCATATTCGAGACAGTCCTGGATCATTGTGGGCCAATAGTAGCCCATCCGTTTGATCTTCAACTTCATCTTTGGGCCCGCTTGGTGAGAACCGCAGAGTCCGTCGTGAACTTCCTGGATGACTCTTTTCGCTTCGTCAGGTCCTAAGCATCTCAGCCACAGAGAATTAAACGACCTCTTGTACAGAGTATCATTGACGAAGGCGAAAGACAGAGCTCGTTTCATGAGCTGATGTCTTGTGGACGCTCTTTCAGGCATTCGGTGGGATTTAAAGTAGTCTATGAAGACTTCTCTCCAATCCTCGGTATTTTCCCAATCTTTTACTTACAGGGTCGTCTGCTCGCTCGCTCCTTTTTCTTCGGATGATTCCGGAGATATTTCTGCTGGGGCAAGCACCCGACGGCTTTGTACCATGATTCTGACGTCCTCGAGGTTCTCGTCGGCCAGCTCTTTAGCAAGTTTGGCCAACGCGTCTGCTTTGTTGTTTTCCGCGCGTGGTATGTTCTCCAAAGTATAGGAGGGAATTTGGGTCAACAGTTGTTGCACCTTTTCCCCGTACTTCACCAACTCCGTTTTGCACGTTTGGTAGTCGTCGTTTACTTGACTAACGACCAATTGAGAATCTCCGTATATGAGGAGGTTTTCAATTCCCATGTCGATGGCGATCTCAAGACCTGCTATCAAGGCTTCATATTCGGCTTCGTTATTCGTCCTCGGCTCTGTTAAGGAGAAAGCGAAGCGCATTATCCTCCTTGTGGAGTCACGAAGATGAGGCATACCCCCGATTTGATTATAGGGGTACTTTGTTTGCGCTTTTTCACGGAAGATGCTCCATCGAAATAAAGTTCCCATTGGGTATCACCACCGTCGATTGCGTCGAACGCATGCTCGTCTGGTAGATCGCAGCTCAGAGGAGAATCGGCGGGTATTGGATGCTCAGCAAGGAAGTCGGCGATGGCCTGGCCTTTCACTGCCTTGAGAGGTTGATACGTTATCGAGAACTCCATCAAGAGTAGAGCCCATTTAGCGAGTCGACCTGTCAGTATGGCCTTTGACATTAAATATTTAAGAGGGTCCACCTTCGAAATGAGACGGACCTCATGCGCCAACGCATAGTGCCTGAGCTTTGTTATCGCGAAGATCAACGCCAGGCAGTGTTTTTCAATGGGAGAGTAGTTGCTTTCTGCCCCCAGCAGAACTCGACTTAAATAATAGAGTGCTCTTTCTTTCCCTTGGTCATTCTCTTGCGCCCATAATGAGCCTAAGGAACCTTCGAGGGCGGTTGTATAAAGAATGAGGGGTTTTCCCTTGACCGGAGAAGCCAACACCGGCGGGTTCTGCAGGTATTGTTTAATTTCGTCCAGCGCGCCTTGGCACTTTTGATCCCAGACGAATGGAGTTCCCTTCTTCATCAGGTGACTGTAAGGGCGGCACTTGCCAGAGAGGTTGGCTATAAATCACCGAATATATGCGAGCTTTCCTTGGAGAGACCGCAACTGTTTGAGAGTCCTTGGCGGAGGAATTTCCATGATCGCCTTGATCTTGGACGGATCTATTTCGATACCCCGGTGTCGGACGATGAATCCTAAGAATTTGCCCGAGGAAACTCCGAATGCACATTTGAGAGGGTTCATCTTCAAGTTGTATTGCCGAAGGCGTTGAAATACAGTTTTTAGGTGCTCGAGATGTTTCTCGTATGATTTGCTTTTAACTACGAGATCGTCGATGTAACATTCGACGATTTCATGTATGAGGTCATCGAAGATCTTTGTCATGGCCCTCTGATAGATGGCACCGGCGTTCTTTAGACCGAAGGGCATCACCTTGTAGCAGAATATACCCAAAGGAGTCCTAAAGGCGGTGTGCTTCTGATCTTCAGGATGCATCTTTATTTGATTATACCCTGATGAGCCGTCCATGAAGGAGAAAACCTCATGAGTGGACGTATTGTCTATCATCAGTTCGGTGACTGGCACTGGGAAATCATCTTTTGGGCAAGCTTTATTGAGATCCCGGAAGTCTACGCATATGCGCACTGTCCCATTTTTCTTCATCACCGGGACGATGTTGGCGATCCATTCAGGGTATTGAACTTCCTGGATAAAGCCAGAGTCGATTAACTTCTTGACCTCGGCGTTGATGCTCATCTCAAGCTCGAGCCGCATTCTCCTCGGCGCTTGTTTGACTGGCTTGATGTCCGGAAATATCGCCAATTTGTGCACGGCAATTTCTGGATCTAGTCCCGGCATTTTGGAATAGTTCCATGCGAAGCAATCTCTATGCTGTAGAAGCACGTCCTTTAACGCAGCCACCCTTTCTTCAGATAGCAGCTCGCTGATGAATGTCGGTCGCGGATCGTCTGCCGATCCCAACTCAATCTTCTTGAGGTTATCTGCAGTAGTATGTATGCCATCCTCCAGTTCTTTTGGCGCTGGTGGAAATTCTGAGATTACCTCGTCGTTGCTGTTTTCGAAGCACCAGGAAAGGTCATCCATATCCTCGGGCTTTTCTTTTAATATGGTTATCATGCGACAAGTACGAATTCGCTTCCAATCCCAATATGGAACTGGTTCTTCTTTCATGGCCTTGGGTTCGTGCTTCTGTGGTGGCGTTACCCTCCAGTTGTCAGACAGAGCGAACTTGCCGAGCCGGTACTGATCTTCGACCCAATTCTTAAAGGTGAAGCAATCTTCAAGAGGATGCCCTATTACTTGATGGTAAAAGCAATAGTCCGGATGTGAGACTTCACCCGCTTGTTCGGGGTGTTTGGACTCCGGCAGTGTAAGCATTTGATGTTTTAGAGCAAGGTCGAGTATTTTCTTCGTCTTGTCCCGAGGAAAAGAGTACGCTCGACCCATCTTCTTCATGAGTGATAGATTAATAACGCTCGACTCCCGTTTGCGTGGCTTCTTAGCCCTGCTTTGTTGCTGTTGAGCGTTTTTTTTGGCCTTTCGACTTATTTCTGCTTTTGCGCCGAGCCTTCTTTATAACAGGTTGACAAGGAGCGGCATTTTCATCTTTCACGGCCTGTTGAAGGAGGCATTGCGTTCTGGCTTTCTCGTAGATGGCCATTTCGCGGTTATGGTCGTCCTGGACTTTTTGACCTTCTTCCCTTATGAGCTTGTCCATTTGTTCTTCGAACGGCGGACTGGACTCTTTTGCGTCTGGAACCTTCACTGTCTTAGGATTAGCGTCCTCCCATTGAGTATTCGCTTCTTCATCGAAGTCATACATAACATAGCAGCTGTTTAGTAGCTCTCGTTTCTTTAACAGGATGTATCCAAGTCCTTTTGTCTCCATTCTCCCATTAGGCAGTTTGCGTTGAGTCCCGGGAACATTCCAAACTTTGTCATAGAACTTGGCTTTTCGAACGGTCAGCTTGAAGGATATCCCTTGGCGTTTCAGCAGCTTTTTCAAACCCTCCGTATAATATCTGGGGAGACGGATGGGCTGAAGCCTATCAAGCGTAGGGTCCGCGCCATGCCAGATTTCTTTCTCTACTCTGGTTTCTTCAGAGTGGTAGAATAGAATTGCTTTTTCGCTTTCTCGCCTGGGAGGGATATAGAACGTTTGCAGCTCCTCTACACTGTAGATATCAAGTGCATCTAGTTCTTTATGGTGTTTAAGCGGCACCATGGCGACTTGCAGACTTTGCTCTTCATCAGCGAACATTTGTATTGAAGGCCGAGCAGAGAATATAGCATGGACTTCATCTTCCGAGTCACTACTAAAGATTAACGTAGGAGCGGACGGTCCTGGCTTGTTGTGTTGGGGCGGACCCGAATACACTATCTCCTCTTCCTCCTCGGTATCACTGCCGAAGACAGGGATGGTGGCATTAGCTTTATTCTCCGGCTTGTGACACTTCTCCGTATCTTCGAAATCCGGTAAGAAGTATTTGGCATCTCGTATTTGCGGACCTCGTTCACAGAGAACGGGTTCAGTTCTCCCGTCACGGTATACTCGAAACCATCCTTAAAATACTTCATACACTGATGTTGTGTAGAAGGGATGATGTTGTACTCGTGTAACCATGGTCGGCCGAGCAAAGCATTGTAGCATGTCTTGGCGTCTATGACGTGGAACTTAATGTCCGTGACGAGCAGCCCGAAGCATAGCGTCAGTATCACAGACCCAAGAGTTCTTGATGACTGGGAGTCGAACCCGGAGATGGTGATCTTGTCACGAGCAAGGTGCTGGACGCTCATGCAGATTTCTTTTAAGACCCGTACATTGAGGAGATTAACGGAGGATCCATTGTCGATCAGGATTTTGCCTATCTTTATATCGTGACAGTATCCTGAGACATAGAGGGGGCGATTGTGTTCGCACGTCCCAAGGAGAAGGTCCTCGTCGCCGAAAGTGACATCGGCCGTGTGCACTTCCTTTAATTCATCCTTCATCTTTTCCTCGGCCAGGCATGCTTGGAATTGTTCCGGATCTTGGAGTGCCTTAATTAACGAATCTCTCGCCTCCTTTGATAGCAAAAGAGCGTCAAGAATGCTGAGCTGTGAGGGTAGCTTCCTCAGATGCGCTAAGACGTTGTAATCCACCTTATTCTTCTTCGGCGGGTCCTTGGCGGCTAGCTCTTCCACCACTTGGTCGTCTAAGACGATATCTTCAGAGACCCTTTCTTTCCCTTTATCTTTTCTGTTTAAGGGTCTGAGGTTCTTTTCAGGCAGCGTGCGGTTACGTAGCCGGATATTTTCGCAGACCTTCGGCTCTTCTTCTTTTCCCGGAGTGGATTCTTTAAAGAGAGGGACAAGTTCTAGCTCTTCATCAGAATTGCTCCCGAACGTGAGCACTTGTGATCTCCCGGTGTTGACCATGCAACAATTGCTGGTAGTTCTTTTAATCCCTTCGGTCGTATTTCTTTGCTTTCGACGAGTTTTACGCTTTTCCCGCTTAAAGTGTTATCGATGAGCAACGTATCCTTGCCACCATCTATCGAAAGCTTTGCACTCTTGTGTGGGGTGCGGAATCTTTTGATGATATAAGCAATAGGAGGGGTGCGTTTCCACTTCACCGGTGATGTTTCCTTCAGAGGATGGTAGCTTCATGCCCATTGATATGGCCTTAGCAAACTTTTTCCTCATCTTGAATTGGCTTTTTTCGGCAGCGGAGGTGTTTTGCTTCAGCGGGATCATCTCAGCTCTTTCATCAAGTCGCTGGCGCTTGGCCCTTTCCAATATAGCCGTCTCGCGTTCTCGATCAGCTTTACTTTTCAATTGAGCTTCGTTGAGGAATGCGTCAATTTCCTCATCTGATGGACCCAGAATTTTTGAGTCAGGGTTTGCCCCCGGCGTTTCAGTACAAGAAGTTTCCTCATCGTTCGTGAACGAATGGGAAATCATATGACAGCTCGCCACGTGTTCCTCAGATTCATCTGACGAACTTTCTCCTTCACCTTCCTCTTGAAAGACGTGATTGAGGAAATCTTGGAATGTAATGGGAGCCCGTGCTTTCTGATTGTATTCTTCCAGCGCGTCAATTTATTTTTGTAAGTTTGTGCGCTTGTCGCCAGGCTTCACGGGCTTCTTAGATTTCTTTTTCTTCTTCTTCGAGGATTTTGACAGCTGGTTGCGAGTGCTTGAGCCACCCCCATCGGTCTTTGGAGTTGGACGTGGCTTCAACATCCCTTCAATGACCTGCGGTTCCAACGGGTTCTTCCACTTGATCGCTGGGCATGTCTGAAGGTCGTTCAGCATCCTCTTTGTCTTGGTTGATAATACAACTTCCCAAGGAGCTTCTTCAACGACGGAGCATGTTGCCCCCGGCGTATTCGTCCCTTTAGATGTGTGAGGATGCCGGGGATTCACCTTCCATTTGTCAGATAATGCGAACTTGGCCTGTCGGTACTGGTTTTCAAGCCAATTTTTGAAAACGTAGCAATCCTCGATCGGATGACCCAGTACTCGATGATAAGGACAGTAGTTGGGCTCGTTGACGTCACTTGGTTGTAACGGGCGTTTTAGATCCGGCAGATTTATGAGTCGGTTGCGCAACGCCAGTTCGAATAACCTCCTCGTTTTATCGCGGGGAAAGGAGTAAGAACGTCCTAGCCTCTCCTCAAGGGCTAAGTACGGACGAACATTATTTTAACGAGCAACCGGTTTCGAGTCGCTCGGTTGTTGTTGAGCATTAGCGACAACGATCGCTTTTCCCTTCCCCTTATCATTTCGGGAGTCCGACTTTGGGAGAGGAGGTTTATGGCCCATCTGATCCATCTGTGCTAGCTTGTCAATCAAGGCCTGGAAGGTAGTCGGCTTGAAAAACATCATAAACTGCGAGATGGTTGCTTGTGGATCGAGGGTTCCCACAAACATACCCACCGCGGGAGCTTCTTCAATGCGCTGCTCGCACTTCGACCATATGTTCCGCCACCGTATAGCGTACTGAACCCATGTCTCGCCTGGTTTTACCCTGGAGTTAATCAGTGCCGTCATCGGGGTACGTTCACTGGCGCTTGCAAAACGCTGAGTAAACAACAGCTCCATCTCCACGAAGGTCTTGATCGAGTCGTTCGGGAGCTCAGAGTACCACTCGAACGCCGTATCTGATAGCCTTCCAACAAACTGGCGAAGCAACAGCTTGTCGTCACTGCCGGTGTTGCCGCAGAGTGCCCTGAACTGGGCAACGTGCTGGTGAGGATTGCCTGTCCCCTTGTAGACATGGAACTTAGGAATTGTGTAACCGGGTGGGTACTTGATTTGGTCGTACCAACTTGGATACGGCCGCCCCATTTTTATGACCTGGTCCACTGCTTCCGTCGCTTGATGGACCCGGATCTGCTGAGCTATGTATTCGTCCAGATCGGCTTTGGAGATTGTCTCTTCTTTAGCTGCTGACAGAGCTGGCGGAGGATTCGACGTCTCTCCCCTATCGTCTTCAAGGATGATCGGGGGATCTTCAGCAGGTGGATCTTGTTGAGTCATCATACCCACCATATCCTAGAACAGGAGGGCCATTTTCTTTATGTTGGCTGCCTGTTCCGCAGCTTCTTTATCTTTCTTCTCCAGTACGCGACGAAGGAATTCGGCATCAGTTTCTTGTTCTTGACGCTCGTCCGAGGACGTTTCAGGGGTTTCTTTTGGCCCTGTAAGTGCGGCCATAGCGTTCATCATCTCTTGGAGCTTCTGCTGCTGCTCCTGAGCCTTGGTCACCGACCTCGTGTGCGGTCTATGACCTGTTGATATGCGGCTGTCCTCTTTACCAGATGCCACATAAACTGTATGAACTATCATGCCCTCGGACTTAGGGCGTTTAAGCTCACCACCTTTGGCATTTGCCGTGGGCACGGGGGTTTTCTCCGGCCTTCTTCTTTTGTGGGCCATTGAAGTGGAGGGGGCTGTTCTCTGTTGTTTAATAGAACGGTCCTTTTCTTTTTGCACCTTCGCCTTCTTCTGTTGACGAGAATAACCTGGGTCAATCACGGAGTCTTGAACCCTACGCCAAACCTTGTATATTTTTTAGGACAGCCGTTGAGGGGGCTGTTCTTGCTTCGTTTCCGGAACTCTCTCCGCAGGTGGAGGAGATCTTTTCAGTGTAGCGGTTGGAGAGTTCTTACGTACCCTCCTCAGCAGTTCAAACCTGTTCCCAGTTAGAACAGCAGCGTTGACTTCCACCTCTGGAGCTGGTGGAGTTAGCCCTGAGGGGGAGTTGCCTCCTGCCTTCCTCACTCGTCGCCAATGGCGACGTCGAGCATGACGAGCCGTTGGGACTGGCTCGGAGATAGAGACAGCTTCTTTTTGCCCCCTGTCTGAATGAGGCGTCGCTGGTGTTAACCTCTCAAAGACTGAGGTTGTCCTTTGAGGGATGATATTTAACCTGTCGAAGACAGATCCTCGGGCAGGGGCAGGAGCAGGAATCGTCAATCTTGAAAAGACTGACTCTTTGACAGGGGAAGCCGCCTTGACGACTTCTGGAGCAGCAGTTATTGCTTTCCTTGGGACAGCCAATTTAGAGTTCTGATTTAGCCTGGTGAAAACAGAGGCTGTCGGTTTGGTGGTGGACGACCCGTTGACAGGGGTCGTCGTAGCAGTGAGCCGGTCGAAGACCGACTTCTTGTTCACTTCCGGTGCAGGTATTGGCGCAGAGAAGCTTGTAGGTGGGATCATAGTCCCGAAGAACAGGCCAGTGGTGGCTTGGGTCACCTGGTCTACCGGCAGAGCGAGGAAGGAAGCCGCTTGGGGCCCATATACTACACCTCCTGGTGAGGTGGAGCGTCCGTTGCAGTGGCATTTCAAGCAGTTGGTGCAGTTAAATGCCATTGAATCTTGAGTTCTGCGCCAGGCAAAAGACCAAATCTTAGTAACTTGAAATCCAAAGGCAACCGTTAACAAACCGCGATTGGTTCGCGAAGACGACACACGAAGTGTGGAGTGGAAAGAGGAAAAGGTCCCACCGGGCGTGCCAGAATCTGTTCCCCTCCGAACGGCGGCGACGACGTGAGGACGTCTAGCCTGAGATTCGGGGCAGATGCTATATGGTTTTATCCGTCCACCTCTCCGAAGATGCCAAGTTGATTTATGACACCGTGTATCGGAGGTTTAGACGGATGCGGCCGATGTAGCAGACTTCATCAGATTCCCCCTCGCTTGAGGGGTTTTTGATTGTGGGGACGCTTTTCCCTGCAGGCGCAAGCCCCTGCAGTTAATTACGCTACCGCATCGCGGTAACAACTTTCTCCTTCTCCAGAATTTCACTTCGTGTCGTGGGTGTTTGTTTTGTTTGTGGTTGCCCGTGGATTGTATACGGAGACTGAGTAATGCCGTCGCCCGTAGGACGTGGATTGGTCCAAATCCGTATTTACTTAGATTTGGGTTTGGTGTTTTTAGTTTAAAGATACGTTAGCCGTATTGAGGCTAAGATCAACTTAAACGTTCGTTAAGGATACGTTAGTCCTGTTTGAGACTAAGATCAACTTAACGTGGTGATCCGTTTAATATATGGCCGTCGGGACTCATCACCTCTCTGACGTCGTTGAAGGATTACAACGATAGGTGTCAAAGGAATTCAGAGATGTGCCCTTGAACCACAGTCGATTTGGAGTTTATAGTCCATTTGAATGTTTAAGGATACGTTAGCCGTGTTTGGGGCTAAGATCAACTTAAACGGGATCGTTTAGATCCGGCAAAAGAGCATTTGGAGGCTCTATTGTTCCAGTTTAGGGACGTGGTGGTCCATGTTCCAGTTTAGGGATGTGGTGGTCCATCGCCAGTTTAGGGACGTGGTGGTCCATATTCCAGTTTAGGGACGTTGTGGTCTATGTTCCAGTTTAGGGACGTGGTGGTCCATATTCCAGTTTAGGAACGTGGTGGTCCGACATTAGTTTAAGGACGTTTCGGTCCAATATTAGTTTAAGGACATTTTGGTCCATCGCCAGTTTAAGGACGTTTCGGTCCAACATGAGTTTAAGGACGTTTCAGTCCATCGCCAGTTTAAGGACGTAGTGGTCCATCATTAGTTTAAGGACGTTTCAGTCCAATGTTAGTCTAAGGACGTTTCGGTCCATCATTAGTTTAAAGACGTTTCGGTCCATTGTTAGTTTAAGGACGTTTCGGTCCATTGTCAGTTTAAGGACGTTTTGGTCCACGAGTTTAAGGACCCCGCAGTCCGTATCGATGTGTGGTCGTCGGGACCCGTCACCTCTCTGACGTCGTTGAAGGATTACAACGATGGGTGTCAGAGGAGTTCGGAGATGTACCCTCGAACCAGAGGTAAATTGATTTGAGAGAGCATTTGTGCTCAGTTCAATTTAATTTAAGGACTTACGACCAGAATTGGGCTAAGTCCAGTTGAAAATGTTCAACATTTTATTTGCATTTGGCCTGTTAGGCCTTTACTGGGGCTCTGCTCCTGTTTAATAATGCATGGCATTTTTGTTTAGTCTATTAGACCTTTATTTGGGCTCTGCCCTTTAATAAATGATGCGCAGCATCTGTTTTTTATTTGGGCTCTGCCCATTTTAAAGTAATACATTGCATTTAATTTGGCCTGTTAGGCCCTTTTTAATTGGGCTTGGCCCTTCTGTAAATAATGCAGTGCATTAATTATCTGATAGTGGCTTGTCAGGTGCTTTGCGCCAATTATTGAGTGCAAGCGCTTGTGATGAGGACACATGTCATGCTCTGGTGAGCGCAAGCACAACAGCGCAGTGCGCTGCGCTGTTGCGCTGCTGACACGTGGCGCGCTCTGGTTAGTTGCGCCAATTCCGGAGAGCAAAGCCCTATTTCAAGAGCGCGTAGCGCAAGTTGTTCTGTAGCTGACACGTGGCGCTCTCCCAAGAGCGCAACAGCGCAGTTTGGAAGTGGAAAGCACTAAAAATCTTTTAGATTCAAGAACAGAAGTGCAAAGCACTATTTGATTTCTTGATCTAATTTAGATCAAAGAAAAGATAAGTTTTTCTTGTTTTTCTTATCTCAAAGAACCAAAGGTTCATAAAAGTGCAAAGCACTATTTTATTATTATTTTTTTTTATTAAAAATCATTGATCTTGTTTTTAGATCTATGATCTGTTCATGAGAGAACTTTCTCTTTTTTTTCTAAAGGTTTTTACCTTTTTGTTCTTGAGGAATTCTTCAGAGTTCTCTTTCCCTTCTTCTTTTTTTTTTAGAAAATGTTGATGCCTTTGAATTGAGGCCTAGGGTCCTTTTTATAGTGCCCATAAATTAGTTAAATTTGTTAAAGAGATCTTTCTCTGAGTGATTTGGGGAATTTTCCCCACCGTTGGATCTTTGATCCAAGGGCTTCTGTTTTACAGAAGAAAATCTTCTTGTTTTAACAAGAACAGAAAGATTTCTTTAAAATCTTAATTCTGTTTGGCGCAAATGCCCCAGCGCGTGACACGTGTCGCACAGCGCACAGAGTAGCGCAACTGCGCTGACACGTGTCGCGCAGCGCACAGCGCAGCGCAACTGCGCTGACACGTGTCGCGCAGCGCAGTGCTTGCACAACTGAAGCGTTGCTTCCTTTGATTTTAATTTAAAAGAGCCTTGCTCTGATTGGACGCACTGCCTCGGGCGCTGTGCTGACGCATCAACTTCTGACACGTGGCATCCTGCGCACAGCGCAGAGGATCTGAAGCGTTATTTCATTTATTAAAATTTAGATTTTCAAGATAGAGCTTTGCTCTGATTGGGGGGATCGGAAGCGTTGCTTCTCCTGAGATATCTTTTCATCTCCTCTTTTCAAGTCAAACTTGTATTTCCCCGAAATTTCGATTTCCCGGGTCTTGGAAATAATTCCACTGCGCACAGAATTTTCTGTGTTTGGGTATATATATAACTCAAAGCCGAGACTTTTCTTTTCTCACCTTCAGAGAACTTCTTCGATCATGGCTTGCAACCGTCCTCACGCCCGCCGACAACCGTGGGAAGTGCCGATCCGGGACATCGTTCCCCGTTTTGCTGCGCGCTTGGTGGACTCCTCTTTTTCGGACGAGCAGTGCGATGCTGCAATGTACGAGCTTTCGACTCGTGTGGGGTCTCCTCTTCCCACGGATTCCATTTGGCTTCGGATGATCCTTGCCTCGGTGCTCGCCGACATTCCCCCTCCTCCGGCGGAGATGTCCTCGGCAATGCTTGATGTGGCCGAGGATAAGATCGAGAGCTTTTTCGAAGCGCTCTTGATCACTAAAGCCCTGAGGGACTGCTCTTTCCACTTGCTGAGCCAGATACGGGCTCGCCGGGTTGTCATTGCCACCTTTTCCAAAGAATGTGGTGACGATCGTTGGATGTCTTCTTCTCGGGAGGATCGCCGCTTTGACGTGGTGGAGAAGGCAGAAAGGGAGCTTGGTAATCTCTTTTTTATTTTTGCGAACCCTTGTCTTTCCGATCCCACATTTGGTGATCTCTTTTAAATGTAATAATAAATAAATGTTTTAATTAAGTATTTTATTATCTGTTAAGTGTTCTTTTTATTTTAGCTCTCTGTTGTGCTTGTGCATCTCATGATTTAATTTGCTATTATTAAATGCATGTGACTCTTGCGAGGATAAATTGCCTTTGGTGTTCAGACTCTTTTATGAATCAGTGCTTTACTTTTTAGTTTTAGAAATAGAGTTTCATTCTAATTGGGGGAAACAATCCCGCCTGCTCTTCGAGATCAGGCCCAGCTTGTGGGTCGTGTGCATCTTGTCGAATAGATCCTCCATTGCCTGCGGAGACAGGGCCTTGTAAAGACCCGGGAAAGACTTCCATATCGTGTAGATAAGTACCTGTAGGAGAGGGGATTGACGGGGTAGTAGACGCACACAGTGACCCTCCAGATGACTTATCACGGCCACATACATCGCCTCGGAACGATCAAGTCCATAGAAATACACGTCGTCTCAAGATACGATCTCTCAGATGGTGTACGCGCGGCCCTTCATCAGGAAGAGACGAAACGGCCAGAAGGAAATCAACGTGGATGCCTGAAGGGAGGCCATGCCTTCGCTATTTATAGCATCAACAAAAGTCTTCCAACGACCGAGATCTTACCATGCCACAGCGCAAATCACGGAGTATCACATCTTCTCGATAAGGCGCGGCCATATGGATCCGGTTACTGGCCCGCTCCCTCCCATGCGGGTCAAAGAAGGTTGAACGATATCTCCAAGAAATCCTAAGAATCAAGGAGGCCTAGAGATGGAAGCCCTCATAACGAGGCAGCCGAGTAGTTTCCTGCTCGGCTCATCTGCGGGGGGGCAGCTTCCTGCCTGGCTACGCTGTGGATCTAAGGCCTTCATCACAAGGTGACCAAGTAGTTTCCTGCTCGGCTCATCCGCGGGGGGCAGCTTGCTGTCCGGCTACGTTGCGGATCCAAGGCCCTCATTACAAGGCGGCCGAGTAGTTTCCTGCTCGGCTCATCCGCACGGGGTAGCTTCCTGCCCTACTATGCTGTAGATCCAAAGCCCTCATCACGAGGCGGCCGAGTAGTTTCCAGCTAAACTCATCCGTGGGGGGAAGCTTCCTGCCTGGCTATGCTGCGGATCCAAAGTCCTCATCATGAGGTGGCTGAGTAGTTTCATGTTCGGCTCGTCCGCAGGGGGCAGCTTCCTGCCCGGCTACGCTATGGATCCAAAGCCTTCATCACGAGGCGGCCGAGTAGTTTCCTACTCAGCTCATCTAAGATCGAGTCCAAGAACATCGATGCCATGCCCGCTTCCTAGCATACGGGCAGAGGACGCGACAAGGCCACTACGTATTTATTCTGAAGCAAATACGCTAAGTGTAACTAAGCAATATAAAAGAAATGTACACAAGAGACAAATATAATAAAACAGCATCTTTATTTATTAACATTCTTTTGTACAATGCATGGAAAGTAAATACATCTGAATGAAAGCAATGCCTAAACAGTGGCATAACAGAAATGGAAATACAGAATGTAAAGGAAAATGTACAAGTGTAACTACAGCTCTGGGTCTTCGGTGTACTGCTCAGGGGCCTGCTCCGAATGCTCCTGAATGGTCTCGTGCTCTAGTCCGTCCGATCCACCTGACAACATTCCAAAAAAGAAAGAGAAGGAATGTCGTCAGCGAACAATCGCTCGGTAAATTCCAAAGATAAGGGAGAAATAGAATAGACAGAGAGAGAGAGAGAGTAGTTTTTAAAGTTGTATTTAGTGTTAACGCTGTTGTTTGTAGCTTGGTATAGAAGAATGCCAGTGTATATGAGAGGAGGCTCTATATGCCAGAGACTAAAGGCAAATGGAAGTACAAGGCTCCGTTATACAACTCGGAACAACGGCAATTGAGTTCAGGTTAGGTGTCTTAAATCTTGCAGTCTCGTGCCACTTCTAACACTTTCCGTACCAATCTACCCCTTAAACTTCGTGATGTCTTGATTGTATTGTTGTATTGTATTGCAACTTGTATTGTCTTGTAATTTGATTTGTATAGTTGGATGACTTACCGAAACCATGATATTAGTAAATGGATGTAACTGGAGAATCATGGATGTAACTGGAGAATCATGTAAATGGAAGTATATCCATGGTTTGGTTCAGTCAATATAGATTGAATAGTTTGAACAGATTGAATATATGGATTCATGAATTCATATTGAATTGTAGTATTGCAGATTGTACCTGAATCATAATCAATTCAGATTATTTATAATGAGACTCAGTCTGAGTCAGACAATTAAAAAAGAAATTGAAGTCCTGAATTAGGTTTTGATGTTATCGGTAACTGCTGCACATGGGCGGCAGGATTTGTGTCTTTTTCAAAGACGATTACCATGATGATAACACTATTTGTTAAGTTGTCTACCTTAAAATAGGCAAGCACCCACTTCTCCGGCTCCCTGAGGCTCAAGAGATTGGTCCCGCTTAAACCTATATTTACTAGGGTTTTTATTGTAATTTATAAAACTTGAGGGGGGTTTATGTAAAAATAACTTTGTATAATTTTCAAAATACACCTGATTGTTCACTGTTTAGTGTATGCTTTTTAAAATTTAAGAATACCGCAATCAAGACGGTGTCACTTGGTAGCTAGCCGGTTGAGTACGGGTCGGTCCACAGGGAAAAGGTGTTCTTTCTTTAAGCTCTAACGAGTTAAGTCCTATTTTTGGTAGGTTTTGTTTTAAAATCTAAGAACGATATTAATTTGATTTAAAGTCTTGTTAGGGTTAGGATTAGATTAGTTTGGAAAAGGGATTCTACTCACTGCTTTTAATGCCCTAATTAAGAATATAGGTGTTAGGGTAATAGTCAACAAAGGGGATTAGCACGACTAGGAAGAAACTTAGTTTCTTCCTTTTGGTCCTTGCCCGTCCTTTCTTGGCTTTTACCCCTAATCTCTAGTTAATTCAACCACAACCGGTCTAACTAAGGAATCACCACTATCTTTTAGGAAAGGGTGCCGTAGTGAGTGGTGTGTGGTTAATTTAAATAGAGTCATATTTTAAATATTATATGGGCAAAGAAAGGAGTGAGAGAAATTTTTCTTCTCTCAAACCTTCCCAATCCTAACCCTAACAAATGAGGAATTACTCACTCATTAGGAAAGTTACTATGAAATTCATTTTTCTAATTTTAAAAGACTAACTAAGTTGCAAATAATAAAAGACAAAATAAAATAGCAGATAAAAAATTTCAATTAAGAAGAATGCAAGATAAAATAAAAAAAAACACTTACTTTTATTGATGACCTCTCAACGATTATAATGGAAATAAAATTTAGATCTAGAAAAATAAAAGAGGCATGCCTAATTAGGCTTTCGGCCATCCTATTAATAGACAGGATAAACCCTAAGTTTTACATCTGATCCATATCTGAATTTACAGAACTAACCTAAGAAAGCCGGGTCAAAGCACCGACACCCACCAACACGTGCACTGCACAGCCGCGGTTCCGTAGCAGAATGCCATGTTTGGCCGCGGTTCCGCGGCCATATAGTGGGGTCTTGAGTTCAACTTCTCAGGGCTGCTTCATGTTGCTTTTTCCTTCTGTTTTTTTCACTTGGTTTCTCAGAATCTTTTCTGCTTTCTTCCAGATTTCCAACAGTGCAGAATTATGTGGACTTTTACCGTGAGCTTTGCTTTGAAATCTTGTATCTTGTGCTACCCTTATGCTTTGTGTATTGAACTGTCTACTGATCTTCGTTTGTTCCTTAAACTGGTAGGCGGCATCATACGGATTCATCCATTGTTGGTCGTAGTCTCACATTTGTAGTGTCTTTTCATGAATTTCACTATAATGATCTGAGAACTTGTAACCTGCAATTATTTGGCAGACATGGATTAAAAGTACCTATTTATTTGTAATATGATTAAGAATGGGCGATATAATAATGCAAAATTCTGATATGAACAAATACCCCCAAACTTATCTTTTGCTCGTCCCGAGCAACCAATTTTATTCTCGAAAAATCCTAACCTCACTTTCGCAGGGAAACGCGATCGCACTGAGCTCGTGCAACAAGCCGTTAAACCCCTAGGTGTCCCTAGTAGGAGGAGTGTTGTCTCCTGAGGGTTTTCAGCGGATACTACCCACAAAATCCGATCAATTTGGCATGTTTAATTTTCATTCTTCAATTCAGTATTCTAGTAAGAAATTCTATTATCTTCAACTTAGAAATCATCAACCCGTATTTTTCACACTTCCTTTTCATTTAACTTAAGAAAGTATATGTCCTGCAAAATTATTAAGCTTTCAGTATCTTTTGAAATTTCCTTCTAAGGTTCCATCTCAACTTAGGAATTTTTATCATCTCTACTAAAGGTATAAACCCT
Organism: Agapanthus africanus; assembly: GCA_030015575.1. NCBI lineage: Eukaryota > Viridiplantae > Streptophyta > Magnoliopsida > Asparagales > Amaryllidaceae > Agapanthus > Agapanthus africanus. Next base: position 159,317,978 of record JASDDO010000014.1, on the reverse strand, counting down.
ATCTTTCATTCCTATCTCTCATCCAAACCCCAATCGTATACCCCTGCATGTGTGTATGTATCACTCCTACACTTAGAAATTCAATTCAAGCTATCATACTCTTGTTCATCTTCCAAAATACTTTTAGTTAGTGAATTTTAGATGAATTGCTCACACATCCTTCATGCGACCGTTAACACTTCTTGAGGTACTAACAACCGATTACAAAATGTGTTCGCGCATTAAGGCGTAATTCCTTGTCTTGTAATACCTAAGGCTTTAGCAGTGACTCCCAAACCAGTTGGTCTAAGGCACTAGGTGATAAAGCACCCTCGCTATAATTTTTTTATTTATGCAGCCTTAAGTAATTACAAAACCAGTGTTCATTTTTTTTATATCTCTTTATTCACTCTTGTACTTTTTTTTTATTTTCCTTCATACCAAGGATTTTAGACAAGAGCATTTCAAGGTATCCTCTACTATCCTAAGTTTCAAGGTGCGTGCTTGTGCAAGTTGTAGGGTATATATTTTCAGAATTTAAACTTAAGGTTCAGAATTATTTTTCAGACTTACACTTTAAATAAAAATTTCAATAATCTTCCCTTATTTTGACTTAGCCCAAGAACTGAACTCAAAATTTGCCTATTTCTAAATAAACTATAAGGACATATATTTTCTACAGTTAAATTTTGAGAAAGGTTATTTTTAGGGTTTTTAATTTACTAAATTTAGGATTTAGTTTTTTTTTACTATTCAACCGTCATGTTGAACTTAAGTCACATATGGCCAAAACTGAATTTTTTAAATTTTTTTATTTGATTTTATTTTTTCTATATATTTTTTTTACTTTCAATTTTTATTTTCAGTTTTTATATTTTTTTATAAAGATGCAATGCGGAATTAAATATGCAAAGAAAGAAAAACAAATATGTACAAAAATAAAAATATTCAAATGCAATGATAACTATTTACAAACCACCTCCACCCCCAAACTTATCAAAAGCAGTGCCCTCACTGCTCATGCCCATGCCGTCCCCTTGAACGTGAACGGGAACGTTCTTCTCTCGCCAGCAGGGTGGTCATACCGTGCTCTATTTATGTCACTCGATGATCCAGGTTGGTCACCATCCCAATTAATCTGTCTATCCCCCTAGTGGCTTTCCTAAGTAAACGTGCATGTGCTGCAGGGGTAAGCTCTTCCTCGCTCGCGGTCGAGCTGGAGCTGGGTGTCTTGGCGGGTACGTCCTCGGCCGGTTCAGTGCGCGACCATACATCATTTAAGCGTGTGTAGGACGTGGATACGCCATCAAGAAGAGGTCTAATGGGGATGCCTCCATGTATATAAAGCTCAAATTCCTCCATAGGGAGGAAATGGCGACACAGTTGTGTCACCAATATAGAGCATGGGTAATTGGCAGCCCTTTTGCCCGCACCTATCGAATGAAGTAATACCGTGCACATATCATAGCTGGGGTTCCTAGTCATTAAGGTGTGCACGATATGAAGGGATGGTGTAAAAAATATAGTATTGTGTGAACTACCAAAAATGTTATTTTGTTCCCAACGGCACACAGTCAATACGTTCGCAAAGAGAGTTCTAGCCTGGATGCCCTTACGTGGCTCCCTCGAACAGTCATTACCCATCAAGGGCAGGTAATCCTCGAATTGGAGGGGTTGGTCATGGGTAGGTAGTCTAGGAATTAAGGTGACTTCATGGATGCTATCGATTATTATTTCCCTATCACCCCAAATTAGCCTAATGTAATCATGTTGTGAGAGGCAACCATCCTCCATGCACTCGTAAAATCGGGTGACGAGATCCGGGAGCGCGAAGGAGTTTGGATGGTTAAACAGTAAAAAATTCCATCCGCGCCTACGGATCTCTTCACCGAAATAACTTCCGTAGATCGTGTGTGCAAAGATTTGGGAAAAGTCCCTCTCGAATTGTAAAGTTGGTGCCATTACAGAGAGCTAAATACCAAAATATGAAATCGACAGAGAGGGAAAAAGGAGTGCAAACCACCTCTGAAAATTTCAGAAGGTGACGAAACAGAGGCGCGGCGGTTGCTCGGCTGAAGGTGAGCTCTGGCGGCGGAAGCGCGGCGCGGAGGAGAGATCGCACTGCAGAACATTGGCGGCGGCTAGGGTTTTGAGAAAATGAGAGATTAGGGTTATGAAAAGTCAGAGGAGGGGTCGGTTTTTATTTATAGGGGGATGTTTTGGTTATTTGCAAAAAAGTCGTCTTAAAAAGAGGAATTTATTTGTAAATAAAATTTTTATTTTTTTATTATTTATTATTTATTATTTATTAAAAACTGAAAAATTTACAAAAATACCCCAAAAAAATTTTTAAAATTTATATTTTAATTTTTTAATTTTTATGTTATAATTACAAGTGGTACATACCCCCAAACTTATTTGAAACAGTGTTTCCACTGTTTAAGGCTGGATAACCGAAATTTAGGGGTAGATGGAGGAAAATCAGTCAATGTATATCGGCTCCTGCAACAGCAGGAGCTCCTCCGAAGGGTCCGCGGTGAGGAACGGTTTAAGCCTATGTCCGTTCATTTTAAACAGTGAACCGTCCTCAGGATTTTCTAAATCGACCACACCGTGCAGATATACGGTGCGTACCAAAAATGTCCCTTTCCATCGAGATCTGAGCTTGCGGGGATGGAAATATAGCCGGGTGTCGTAAAGTAAAACCTGTTGACCGGGTTTGAAAGATTTACGCATAAGGTGTTTATCGTGAAACACCTTCGTTCGGTTCTTGACAACAACCGCGTTTTCGTAAGCTTCATCCCGAAACTCGTTCAATTCATTCAATTACTGCTTTCTATGGCTGCTCGCATCTCCAAGAGATAGATTCAGCTTTTTTTTGCCCAAAATGCTCGATGCTCAATTTCAACTGAAAGGTGGCAAGCCTTTCCATAAACAAGTCTATAAGGAGACATGCTAAGATCCGTCTTATAGGCAGTTCGAAATGCTCAAAGGGCATCAATAAGTTTTGACGACCAATCTTTACGGTTTTTGGAAACTGTTTTCTCCAATATCTGTTTAATTTGCCGATTTGAAATCTCGGCTTGCCCACACGTTTGGGGATGATAGGGCGTTGAAAGCTTGTAATTAATGGAATATTTCCGCATTAAGGACTCGAAAGTCCTATAACAGAAATGAGTTCCATTATCGCTGATGATTGCGCGGGGGTGCCCAAACCGAGAGAAAATGTTTTGTTTGAGGAACCTAACAACAACCTTGTTATCATTAGTCCGGCTGGGCACAGCCTCGACCCACTTAGAAGTATAGTCAACAGCGAGGAGAATATACACATTCCTAAAAGAATTGGGAAATGGTCCCATAAAATCTATCCTTCAAACATCAAAAATTTCCACAACCAATATTGGTTGGAGCGGCATTTCATTTCTCCTAGACATCCGGCCCAAGTGTTGGCACCGGGAGCATGTCTTGCAGTAATCATGTGCATCTTTAAAAAGTTGTGGTCAGTAGAAGCCACACTGCAAGATCTTTTCGGCTGTCATTTTAGGGCCAAAATGCCTGCCACACGCTTGATCGTGGCAAAATGACAGCACGCTCTTAAACTCATTGTCGAGGACACACCGACGAATAATTTGGTCGGGACAGTATTTGAATAGATATGGTTCATCCCAGTAAAAATGTTTTACCTGGGATAGGAAACGGAGTCTGTCCTGATTCAACCATTCATTTGGTATAAGTCCGGTGGCCAAATAATTCACGATATCTGCGAACCAAGGTTCGCATGACACAGTCAAGAGCTGTTCATATGGAAAAACATTTTTTTATAGGAATTTGAAGCGTCGGCGAAAAAGGAAGGCGTGAGAGATGGTCGGCGACTACATTTTTGCATCCTCTCTTGTCTCTGATGACAAGGTCAAACTCTTGCAGTAAGAGGATCCAACGTATCAGCCAAGATTTAGCGTCCTTCTTCGCAAAAAGATGGCAAAGAGCTGAATGGTCAGTGTAAACGATGACTGGAAAGCCGATTAAATAGGGTATGAACTTTTCTAATGCAAACACAACCGCTAAGAATTCCTTCTCGGTTGTTGTGTAATTTAATCGGGCCTCGTTCAAGGTTCGGCTAGCGTAATAAATTACATGCGGCATCTTATTAATGTGTTGTCCAAGGACAGCACCAATGGCAAAATCAGATGCATCGCACATAATTTCAAATGGATGCGTCCAGTTGGGAGACGAAAGAATTGGAGCAGAAGTGAGTTTTTCAATGACTCGAACGCCTTCATACAATTCGAGTCGAAATCAAAAGTAGTGTCCTTGGCCAACAAAAGAGTCAAGGGTCTAGCAATCTTGCTAAAATCCTTGATGAACCGTCTATAGAAACCGGCATGGACAAGGAAGGCTCGAATGTCACAGACGCATTTGGGAGGAGGGAGATTGGAAATGACTTCAATCTTAGCTTTATCTACCTCAATACCATTTTGTGAGATGATATGTCCTAAGACAATACCTTCTCGTACCATAAAGTGGCACTTCTCCCAATTTAAAGTAAGGTTCTTATCCTTACACCAGGTAAGGACTGTGTCTAGATGTAGCAAACACTCATCAAAGGAGTCGCCGAAAATGGAGAAATCATCCATGAAGATCTCCAAGAATTTTTCCACCATGTCCGAAAAAATACCCATCATACACCGCTAAAAGGTAGCGGGTGCATTGCATAACCCAAAGGCCATGCGACGGTAAGCAAACGTACCGAAAGGACAAGTGAATGTGGTCTTGTCTTGATCCTTTTCGGCGATGGGAATTTAATTATAGCCGAAGTAGCCATCCAAAAAGCAATAAAATTCATGCACAGCTAATCGTTCTAGCATTTAGTCAATAAAAGGTAATGGAAAGTGGTCTTTCCGTGTCGCGGCGTTGAGTTTTCTATAATCGATGCATACTCGCCACCCAGTTTGGGTGCGAGTATGTATTAACTCATTCACCTCATTAGTTATGACTGTTATGCCCGATTTCTTTGGGACAACGTGAATGGGGCTAACCCACTGGTTATCAGAGATAGGGTAAATGATACCACTATCAAGACATTTTACAATCTCCTTTTTAACAGCCTCCTTCATTACTGGGTTGAGTCGTCTCTGTGGATCCCTTGCTGGCTTGGCATCATCCATCATATGAATATGATGTTAAAAAATTAGGGGAATAATCCCCTTGATGTCCACCATAGTCTAGCCAAAAGCTTGTCGATTGCTTTGTAAGACCGTTAAAAGGGCTTTCTCTTGCTCGGGGGCTAGAGAAGCCGAGATGATTACAGGAAGGGTCTCATTCTCACCTAAGTAAGCATATTTAAGGTGAGACGGCAATAGCTTGAGTTCGAGTGTTGGAGGCGAAAAAATTGAAGGTAAAATTGGTGAAATTGTCTCAAACTCGAAGGATTCCAACAGAGGTTCAAAACGAGTGTAAGCAACCGAGTCGGATGGTTCAGCTGACTCATCCAAAAATTCAAAGGATTCGAACTCCAGTGGTGATTCTTAAAATTCGTTCGAGAAAGTGAAACACTTGTAATCATTATCCGGCGTGAACGCAGTATCAGAATCAAGGAGAAACGCACTAGTGGTGTCAAAATTGTTGTGATCGAACAGAAATTTCTCGAGCTCACAGTCCTCCTGGGTGATCTCTTGGATCGAGCAAACATCAAGTATATTAGCATTAGGTTCGGAGAGCTGATTCCCCAACTTAAAAATGTTGAGTTCAATTGTCATATTTCCAAAAGATAGGTTCATCGAACCATTTCGACAATTGATCACCGCATTCGAAGTCGCAAGGAATGGTCGACCGAGTATCACCGGAATTTAACTCTGGGGGTTAGCTACAGGCTGTGTATCCATAACAATTAAATCAACAGGGAATATGAAGTCCCCTACTTTAATCAACACATCCTCTAACTCACCCCTAGGATGGGTGATGGATCGGTCGGCCATTTGGAGAGTACAATGTGTGGGTTTCAACTCTCCAACGCCTAATTGCTCATATACTGAATAAGAAAGCAGGTTAACACTGGCACCAAGATCTAAAAGTGCGCGGTTGATATTCTTATCCCCAATAGTTATTGAAATTGTACGATAGCCAGGGTCCTTTCGTTTTTGAGGTAAAGGTTGGGTATGAGCATCACTTACTGCACTAGCCAAGAAAACTTTCTTAGGTACCTGTGATTTCCTCTTCTTGGTGCATAAGTCCTTCAAAATTTTAGCGTAAGAAGGGACTTGTTGGATTGCATCCAAGAGAGGAATGTTGATGCTAACCTGTTTAAATAACTCCACAATTTTCTTCATTTGTGGAGTTTGTTTATTTGATCTCAACCTGTTTGGAAATGGAACATTTTGAAAACTGGTTGAGTCCAATGTTTGTGTCACGCCCCGCTTCCTAGAGTACGCTAAGATAGGCACGTGACAGAGCCAACCATGCTACCTGTGGCTAAAAAAGATCCCTCCACAGTCATATTACGGCTGTCTAGAGATATCAAGAACAGTAGAAATAAAATAAACTATCTAGTACATGTCCATGAGCCAGAATAAACGAGTCAAGAAATAATATGCAGAAGCAAAAGATCCAATAAACAATACAATCTGGAAAGTAACATAACTAAACTGGGTACTAAGTGGATACTAACAGGATCCTCACTGCTCGGCCTGACGGCGAAAATACTCATGATCAGCCTGCGTCAAAGGTAGAGGATCTGGGCCATGCAAAACCCAGACGTCAGTGCGTCATAATATCAATAATTCTAAGCAAGCAGGATGTCATGAAATATGCAGGCATGAAGCATGAACAGTAATAAGTCATCAGTAACAAGTAAGCAGTAACATGAATATAGATCAGTGAACAGGATATAAACAGGTGAAGTGCAGTGAGTAGTCTAAACTGTGCTATAGGGTTATCTACTCTAAAGTTATTGAAATCAATTAGGGTAATCCTCCATGTAACTCAAAGGATATGTCCCGTTATCTCCCGGGACCACGGATCAGGTAGTGGGAGTCATGAATGACTCTGTCCCGTTATCCCCCGGGACCACGGATCAAGTAAGAATCACGAATGATTCTGTCCCGTTATCCCTCGGGACCATGGATCAAGTAATACTCTTGTAAGCTACACTTTAGTTTACACTTTTGATTTCCCCATACCCCCAAGATTATGTGTTCAAGTCAGGTATTGGTAAATCTGGAGCTAATGCCAACACAGGATCAAACGGGTACAGGTTTATCTGTATAGACAACAGGATATGTCCGTAAAGACAACAGGTCAAGATTGTCGGCATTAGTAACAAGATCAGGTAACATGTCAAGCTATGGTACATCAGGTCATATCAGGTGGGGTACAAGTATCAAGTCATGTCAAGTAGTGGTGTATCAGGTCATGTCAGGTAGTGCACAAGTGTCGAGTGGGTGCTCATAATCAAACTGTAACAAGTATGGGTGCACAAAATCAAGTATAGAGTACTAATAATATGAACTAACATGAATGGTATGCACATAGATAGAAAGTCAAAGACATGGATGCACACTATCGATTAGGGTTACTTTTAATAGTTCTAAAACTAATTAAATTGCACTTTATTCAACATGGGGTATTAAAACAACAATATTAGGTTATTAATAAGATCTGTAAATGCAGCTATATGCATTCTATATGATATGGATGCAAGCGGACATCATACAACCGAAAAATGATAAACTAATAAGTGCGAGATATAACTAAGCAATATGAGATGAAACTATTCAATTTGATGCACTATATAACAGTATATTAGGTAACAAGATAAGTTTTCATGATCTAGATCTGAAATGATATGAATGGATGCAAACGGAACATCGAAAAGTTATAAAACTAAACATGGGGTGCATGATTTTAAATACATGTATTCTATTTATTTAAATAAGTATATAATGAGTTATATAGAATGTAGCAAGATTAACTTGCCTTGATGGATCACGATACGGATACGCACGGCACGCCCGACGTCGGTAAATCGTCGCAACGCACACGCGGCACGCGGGACGGGTCCAGGCAACGCAAGAGAGTGATCACGCAGGCAAGGTACGTTCACTAGGTCACTCAGATCGTTGGCAGCGACGATCACCGGAAAATACGAATCAAGAAAAGAGAAGAAGAAGAAAGGAAAGAAGAGAAGAAGAAGAGAGGGTTGCTGCTCTGGGTTGGTGCTCGGGTTTGGGAGTAGGCGAGGAGGGGGTTGCAAAGGTGTGAGGTAACGGTAAGGGATCGCCGGCAGGGATCGCCGGCAAGGCAGTGGGTGTACTTGGTGGTTATAGGGGTCGGGTTTGATTGTTGGGGTGTGCAGGGAAAGAAGAGAGAGGAGGAAGGAGAAGGTGGAGATGGAGGCGGTGATGAGAGTAGTCGTCGGGATGATCGGAGCTCCGGCGAGAATGGTTGCAAGGGCTCGAGTTAGGTGCAGGAGGTCGGGTTCTTGGTGCTCGGGTGAGGGTGGTGTCGGGTTGAGTGAGGGGAGAGGAAGAAGTCGTAGTGATGGGAATGGTGACGACGAGGAAAGGTCGACAGCGGTGAGGGGTCGATGGTGGCGAGGTATGTGGGTTTTGGGTTCATGCAGGATTTTGGGAGCTTGGGAAATGAGAGCGAGGAAGGCGATAAGATGGTCGAGGAGAGGAGGAGAAACCGACGATGATGGGGGCGTCGGGGGTGAAGCAAGGGTGAAGGCGGCTAGGGTTAAGGTTGCTGGGTTTTGAAGACGAGGTGGCGGGCTTTTAAAAAAAATGAAGAAGAGGAGGGAGAGACGTGGGTTTTAAAAAGGAGAAAGAGAGAGAGAGAGAAAAAGATCGAGAGGAGAGAGAAAGGGAGAGAGAATTCTGTGAGAGAGAGAGGGAGAGAGAGAATTCTGTGAGAGAGAGAAAAAGATCGAGAGGAGAGAGATAGGCAGAGGAGAGAGATCGAGAGGAGAGAGAGTGGGAGAGGAGAGATAATTTTGTCTGTATGTGGAAGAGAGAGAGAGAGAGAGAGAGAGAGAAAGATTGCGAGGGGGGAGAGAGAGAAGGGAAAAGAGAAAGAGAAAGAGGAGGAGAGAGAAAGAGAATGGGTTTTAAAAATAAAGGATTGATATAAGGTAAAGGGGGAGAGAGAGAATGCTTCAGTTACAAAAGATTTTTACTTTTAAAATCTTTCTTTAAAAAAATATATTCTGTTAACAATATTATATATATAACGGTAACTAAGTATAATATAATATTAATAAAACTTGATATTTTGGCTAATACAAAATAGTCCAAAACACGCCAGGGTCGGGTCTAAAAATCTAGTTTTAAAATATGAAAAATATACGAGACGACCAAATTTCAAAATGAATACTCATGTAACGAAAATGCATACCCCCAAGAACGGATGCATGTACGTACGTATAGCCATCTAAACAAGTCCGTTTCACTGAACGGGACGAGAACAAGATGCGCGGATACTACCACGGGGTTAGGGGTATCAAGCAGGCCATGAAATGTATTTTTAAAATATTTTACGTGACTTAAAATGTTATATGGTAAAAGATGCAATGCCAGATAAAATGCCAGTATGCAGTATTTATGAAAATGCACATGTCTATGTAATAAGTCAAGATAATTCATAAATATGAATCAAACAAGTTCCAAGCAAGCGGGTCAGGTCGAATGCAATGTAAAATGTAAAATACCATTCACACCCAAAATAAGATAAATCAAGAAAATACCACAAATAAGGAAATACGAGAACTGGAATAGGTATAAATAAACTAGGTTGTTACAGTTTGTGGAGGAGATTGCGGAGTTGGAACGGATCCCAATGTTGGTGTTTTCGTGGAGTGAGATGTGGGTCCGTTCGGAGTAGTAGAAGAAGTAGAGCCTTGTGAAGAATGGAGAACAGGCTCTGAAGACGAGGAAGATGAAGAAGAAGAAGAAGCGGCTGGGGTGTTATCATCAATACCAACATTGTTGTACAACGTCCTTCCAGATCTCAATGTAGTCACGACACTCACATTATGATTTTGTTGTTCATGAGCAACATGTGCATTTTTGTGGGTGACCGGGATTTGGCAGTGGTTGAGATGGAAGCTTCCCCTTCTCTCGCTCGCTTAAAGCGGTATTCAGTTGTGCAGTTTGGGCTTCAATGGTTTTGATGCTTTGCCCATGTGATGCAGTGTGTTGGACCAAAGACTGAATGGAAGACTGGACGTTTGCTGAGGATTAAGTAGATTGTTTTAAAAACGCATCCAGACTTCGTTCTAGCGAGATAACCTTATCGTTATTTGGCTGAACAAAATTGTTTTGAGGAAAAGAGTTGTTGGGTGCAAAATTGTTCATTTGATTTTGGTAAGGTTGGGGTTGGAAAGATTGTTGATATTGAGTTTGTTGAGGGGCTTGTTGTTGAGGAGGAGGCCTCTGGAAATTGTTGCCTTGGAATTGTTGATTTTGATTCCAAGCAAAATTGGGGTGGTTCCTCCAACCAGGATTGTAAGTTGAAGAGTATGGATCATTTCTTTGTCTTTACTGAAAGGCAGCATTGACTTGATCCTGTCCTTGAACAGGTGGGTTGTAAGGACATTCTTCAGTTAAATGGGATGGATCCGAACAACAAGCGCATATAGTGCGAGGGGGTAAAGCAGGGGCAGGAGAAGGCGATGAGAATTTGCTCTCAATTGCTTCTAGTTTACATGTAATTGCGGCCATTTCGGCTTTCATTGCAATTGACATGTCAAGTTGATGAACACCTGCCCTAGACGGACCAGATGAAGTAGATGAAGTGGACGAAGTGGTCTGTCTAGTGCTTTCCCACTGAAGTGTTTATTCAGCAAGATCGTCGAGAAATTGCCAAGCTTCCTCGTCAGATTTGGTTAGGAAGTGACATTGACAAATGGTTTCCAGCAACTGCTTAGTTGCTGGGTTCAGTCCTTCGTATAAAGTTTGGTAAAGTTGCCATCTTTCAATACCGTAATGAGGGCACTGAATAAGAAGGTCTTTAAATCGTTCGAAACACTTCCAAAAAGGTTCGGAAGAAAGCTGGGAAAATTGGTTAATTTCATTACGAATTCTCGCGGTCTTGTGATGTGGGTAAATTTTTTTAAGAAATGCCTTAACAAACTCTTCCCAACTTTTTATGGAATGTGATACTGTACTATATAGCCACTTTTCAGTTAGGACACATAATGTGAAAGGAATGACTCGTAGCCTTATAGCATCATCGGACAGTTGGGTGGTCTTTATCATTGCACAAACATTCTGGAATTTATTAATGAAGATATAGGCATCTTCGGATTCCAGCCCATGAAATTTGGGCAACATATTGATGAAGTGGGGCTTAATTTCGAAATTGTCCCCATTAGCCGGAGGAAGTGAAAGACAAGTAGGAAGTGCGGAGCGGGGGGGATAGAAAAGATCCTGGAGCGCGATTCGCTGTGGCGCTTTACAGGCGGGTGTTATGGGTTATCCGCACCCAGTTGAGGTGGAATCAGTCCCGAAGTAGGTAAGGGGTTGTTAGGATTGAATCCTGACATCTCCTTAGAAGATGATGAATGTGAAGATGAAGGTAAAGATGAAAAGGAAGTGGAGGGAGTTTCGACTTCGGAGTCGAACGCGTAGTCAGTAGCGACTAACGAGACACGGACTAAACGGGCGCTAGTGTCCCTAGTCCAACCGGACATACACTAAACGAGTTGCAGTGTAGTCAAAAAGTAGAATGTGAGGGTAAGAAAACGTCAATGGGGAAAAGTGAATGAAGTTTGGGTGCAATGGAATTCTAGCGACAAATGGCAAGCTTTTGTAAAAATGTTGTTTTGTGTTTTTTTTTATAATGATTTTTGCAAAAGATTTTGTAAGAAACTACGACACACTTTCAAGCAATCACAATTTAAGCATGCACAATCAAGCCTAGAGCTAGGGTCTCCTAAGTCAACTAGACTGCTCCTAACTGGTCCAAAGTGACAAGTTGTGTGATATCCCTCAAATCGCCTCTTCGCCGCCAATTGTGGCCAAGTAAGCACAAGTGAAGAAAGGAGGGTTCCGCTTACGAATCACCATAAGACGGGCCTTTTAAAGTTACTTTTCCCACTTATCTAGCCTAGGCACCACAAATTCAGGTTTAGATAAACGACTGAATGCCCACAACCTTCCTCTCTCCTAATGAGCGCGACAATCCTTAATTAGCTGAGTCTAGATATTTTTTAGTTAACTCGAGGGTGATGCATATGCTTTTTGTGATTTCTGGGGTCTTAGGAAGTGTAATGAAATCCCCACTCAATCTTGATTGGTTTTATAGCCCCTTAAATTCCGTTTTAAATATGCAAAGCAATTAACACACAAAATATAAAATACTTCCCAAAAAAATTTCTTTTTATTTGCGGCGCAAAGAATCCTGCACAAAATGATTTATTGGAGAGGGAGAGAAAGTTTTTGCACAAAGAACCCTGCAGGAAAATTTTTTCAGTGGAGATCAGGGGGTAGAAGAGAAGACAAGAAATACTCACAGAGAAGTCTGAATGCTGACGTCAGCAATTTGACCGCGGTTCCGCGGTCAAACCCCTATTTTAGCCGCGGTTCCGCGGTAGTTCAGTTGGATCAGGCCGTCAAAACTTTTCTGTTTGCTTGTGGTTCTCCTCTGTCTGTTCAAATCTTCTGTTTGTTGATTTGTTCACTGGGCTTGCTCCAGATCTGAATCAGTATGTTTTCCGTTTCTGCACAATTCGCACAAAAACCGATCAAAAAGAACAAGATGATTTTTTTTCTATTTTTATATTTTCAATTTTTATAATTTTTTTCAATTTTAATTAACCCGAAATTACGAAAAGAAAATAACTACCGTTTCCCCGGCAATGGCGCTATTTGAATGTTCACTGTTTAGTGCGTGCTTTTTAAAATTTAAGAATACCGCAATCAAGACGGTGTCGCTTAGTAGCTAGCCGGTTGAGTACGGGTCGGTCCACAGGGAAAAGGTGTTCATTCTTTAAGCTCTAACGAGTTAAGTCCTATTTTTGGTAGGTTTTGTTTTAAAATCTAAGAATGAGATTAATTTGATTTAAAGTCTTGTTAGGCTTAGGATTAGGTTAGTTTGGAAAAGGGATTCTACTCACTGCTTTTAATACCCTAATTAAAAATATATGTGTTAGGGTAATAGTCAACAAAGGGGATTAGCACGACTAGGAAGAAACTTAGTTTCTACCTTTTGGTCCTTGTCTGTCCTTTCTTGGCTTTTAACCTTAACCTCTAGTTAATTCAACCACAACCGGTCTAACTAGAGAATCACCGCTATCTTTTAGGATAGGGTGCCGTAGTGAGTGATGTGTGGTTAATTTAAATAGAATCCTATTTTAAATATTATATGGGCAAAGAAAGGAGTGAGAGAAATTTTTCTTCTCTCAAACCTTCCCAATCCTAACCCTAACAAGTGAGGAATTACTCACTCATTAGGAAAGTTACTATGAAATTCATTTTTCTAATTTTAAAAGACTAACTAAGTTGCAAATAATAAAAGACAAAATAAAATAGCAGATAATAAATTTCAATTAAGAAGAATGCAAGATAAAATAAAAAACACTTACTTTTATTGACGACCTCTCAACGATTATAATGGAAATAAAATTTAGATCTAGAAAAATAAAAGAGGCATGCCTAATTAGGCTTTCGGCCTTCCTATTTATAGATAGGATAAACCCTAGGTTTTACATCTGATCCATATCTGAATTTACAGAACTACCCTAAGAAAGCCGGGTCAAAGCACCGATACCCACCGACACGTGCACCGACACGTGCACTGCACGGCCGCGGTTCCGCGGCAGAATGCCATGTTTGGCCGCGGTTCCGCGGCTATATAGTAGGGTCTTGAGTTCAACTTCTCAGGGATGCTTCATGTTGCTTTTTCCTTCTGTTTTCTTCACTTGCTTTCTCAGAATCTTTTCTACTTTCTTCCAGATTTCCAACAGTGCAGAATTATGTGGACTTTTACCGTGAGCTTTGCTTTGAAGTCTTGTATCTTGTGCTACCCTTGTGCTTCGTATATTGAACTGTCTACTGATCTTCGTTTGTTCCTTAAACTGGTAGGCGGCATCATACGGATTTATCCATTGTTGGTCGTAGTCTCACATTTGTAGTGTCTTTTTATGAATTTCCCTGTAATGATCTGAGAACCTGTAACCTGCAATTATTTGGCAGACATGGATTAAAAGCACCTATTTATTTGTAATATAATTAAGAATGGGCGATATAATAATGCAAAATTCGGATATGAACAACACCCCAAGTATTTAATTATCATCTTTAGAGTTGTCATAGATATGGATTTTACATATGTGACATTTCTAGTGAAAATAACCTAATTTCATATTATAGGGTATTTAATTGTAATATTGAACTTGTATGGAATTTCATGGTATTTTCATGTAAAGTGATTCTTGTGATTTAGAAAAGTTGGAATATTTATATTATCATAAAAATAGGTATTTTAATGATACATATATATATATATATATATATATATATATAATAATTTTAATATATTATATTTCTAGAAATATCATTTTCTTAAGATATTTTTATTTTTAAATTCTTCGAGACCGAATGCTCCTTGCGGAGGTCTGAATTTCGCACTACTAAGCCTAGGGATGTGCGATAATCTGCACCATCCCAGTCGGGTTCTCCAAAAATAGGTTGTAGCGGCGCTTTGCAAAGACTTGTAAAAATATGTAATCTTGTAGAAAACGGTTTTTATAAATTAAAGGTAGTTTTGGGTAAAACGGTATTTCCCGAATCTATATTTCCCAAAAGGTATTGTGCTATGTTGCATATGAGTGTTGTGAAGAGATATGTCATTACCTCGTGATCTACCTAAAGGTATAGCATGATTTATGATGTTTTAAAGTCAAAATTAAACTATATGGTATTTTACTGAAAAAATACGATAAAAATTTCAATAGTAATTATTTTGCTATGAAACTTGTTCAACATATTTTTTTAATGATTAATAATCAAGATGTAGGAGTTTAGTATGGTTGCGTTAAGAAAAATTGAATTTTATAAAGAAAACCGAATCGGAAGTCGGATTTAACTCCGCTTCCGTCGGATTTTAGTAAAAGAAGTTTTAAGAATCGATTAGAGAAGAGAGATGTGGGACTTACTTATTGTTAGTTTAGAGAAGAGGGAGAGGAGGAAGTAGGATTTTCCGGTGTGTCGTTTCGTCGCCGGAAGCTCCTAGAGTCGTCGTCGGAAAATTGCCGGAGCTTCGCCCTTTGCTAACTTCACTTGTACACAAAATTCTAGAGAGTTTTCTTGAGGGTTTAGACAGAATTTGTGAGTGAGGGGGTGTATTTTGGGGTGGTATTTATAGGGTAAAACTAAGGTTAGGGTAGGTGAAAAATTATATTGAAAATTGTATTAAAAATGTATTAAGAAATGGTTTAATGGGGTTTTGAATGGCTCTGTTAATTTGCAGGATTTTTAAAGTATACAGAAGTTTCCAGAAGACAAAGTGTAACACCCTAGTTCATTTATACCAGTTTTATTTCGAGTATTTCTTTATTTATGGCATTTTCCTGATTTATTGTGTTTTGGGTGCGAATAGTGTATTTGACATTTGTATTTTCATCCGACACGACCCGCTTGCTGGAAACCCGTCTTGATTCCTGTTTATGATTTATCCCGGCTATTTATGTGGATCCGTGCACTTTAATTTTTTTTTATATATACTGCATACCGGCATTATATCTGGCATCTGCATTATTTTAATATAACATTTAAAGTCGAATAAAATATTCTAAAAATATCTAGCATGGCCTGCATCACACCCCTGACCCTGTGGTAGCATCCGCGCATCTTGTTCTCGTCCCGTTCAGTGAAACAGACTCGTTTGGATGGCTACGTGCACATGCGTGCATCCGTTCTTGGGGGTATAATTTTTCGTTACCCGGATATCCTGTTTTAATGTTGATCGACACGTATATTATCCGTATTTTAAAACTGGATTTTTAGACCCGACCCGGGCGTGTTTTGGACTATTTTTGTATTAACCAAAATATCAAATATTTTATTAATATAATATTTTGTATACTGTTACGTATGTTTAGAACGAAAATATTTTAAAAGATTTTATAATCAAATCTTTTATAACAGATCTCTCTCTCTCTCTCTCTACCTCTCTCTCTCTCCTCTCGAACGCTCTCTCTTTCTCTCTCCTCTCACGAGGATCCCGTCACCCCTCCTCCACTACAATCACCTCCCTTCTCCTTTCTTCTTCTTCGTTTTAAAACCCTGCCGCCTCCACGAGATCCCCAAAGAACCCTAACCTTAGCCTTCTCATCGCGCCTCTCGCCTGCCTCGCACCCTCCGACCTCGCCTCCACCACTTCCATCACCTCTCTCTTGTTCACCCGAGACCCATTCCCGACCACCACAAACCAACCCAAGAAACCCAACTCCTCGCCTGCCCTCGCCTCGTCGTCGCCACCACCACTGACCCCTTCGTCTCCTTCTCAACCACCTCTGCACCTTCCTCATCCCTCTCTCCCGACCTCCTGACACCACCACCTCCTCAAACCGAGCTTTCCCTACACACTCCGCCCCCTCCCCCCGATCCCAGAAACTCCACCGCCTGCACCTCACCGTCGACGGCTCATCGTCGTCGACGAATCTCTCGTCTTCCTCTCTGATCCCTGAACACCAGCCCTTCCTCTCTTCTTCTCCTTCTTCTTCTTCTTTCTTCTTTCTTTTCTTGATCTTGTTTCTTGATTCCGGTGATCACCGCCGGAGCCGTTCCGCTGCTGACGATCCGTGTAATCCAGTGGACATCCCCTGCCTGCGTGGTTACCTTCTTGCCTTGCCTGGACTCGTCCCCTTTGCCGTGTGTGCGTTGCGACGTTCATCCGACGTCGGACGCGGCATGCGCACCCCGTCGTGAGATCTATTCAGGCAAGTTTATCTTGCTACATGATATACTACTATATTTTGCATTCATGCGAATAATAATATTACATATTGTTTAGTTATGCATCCATATTACAATTTTACATTTTTCGATACCCGTATGCATCCATACCGTTATTTACATATCTAGTCGCATGCAAGATCTTGCTACATGCTGTATTATATTTTGCATCCATACGAATAAAAATATCACATGTTGATTGCATTGTACATCCATACTAATGTTTTACTGTTTTCGGATACCCGTATGCATCCATATCATTTATTATATATGTAGCTGCATCTACAGATCACATTAATTCATATTATTGTTACATTAGTACCCCATACTTGATAATGTGCATCCTATATAGTCATGATGTAACCCCTAATAGATATTTGTGCATCCATCCTTTTACCGTACATCCATATTGTTACCGTGATTCGACACTTGATACATTGTACTGTTGGGCACCCATTTGATACACTGTGCACCCCTGACATGACCTGATGCACCACTGCTTGACTTGATACCTGATCCTGTTCCTAATGCCGACATTCCTGACTTGTTGTCCCGATGGACATATCCTGTTGTCTGCATAGAAAAACCTGTGCCTGATTGATCCTGTGTTGGCATTAGCTCCAGATTTATCAATACCTGACTTGAACACATAACTTAGGGGTAAGGGGAAATCAACAATGAAACCTGACTTGTAACTCAACAGTTCAATGCTTATACTGATCAGTTTTACGGGCTAGGCTAGCCCCGGGATGATGCTGCTGACATCATTCATCTGTACATGTTTCCTGTTTAATGCCTAGCGGCATGTCTCAGATTTCAGCCCGAGAATCTAGACCATGGTCCCGGGCACGCACGAGATACTATTGAGTTACATCGACGATTCATTATATTGATTTCACAGACTTGAGAGTAGTTAACCCTGTAGTTTAGTTCAGGTTACTCACCGCACGTCACATGTGCTTATACCCTTCACTGTTCCTTATTCGTGTTAC
Source organism: Agapanthus africanus (assembly GCA_030015575.1). Taxonomy (NCBI): domain Eukaryota; kingdom Viridiplantae; phylum Streptophyta; class Magnoliopsida; order Asparagales; family Amaryllidaceae; genus Agapanthus; species Agapanthus africanus. The sequence goes on along the minus strand of JASDDO010000014.1, from coordinate 159,300,055 downwards.
TGTTATACTTTTATTACTGTTCATACCCATGCCTGCATATCTTGTTACCTCCTGATTATATTATTGTTGATATTATGACGCATTGACGTCTGGGTTTTGCATGGCCCAGATCTTTTATCTCTCTCGCAGGCCGACCAGGAGTACTTCAGTCGACAGGCCGAACAGTGAGGATCCTGTTAGTAATTTAGTTTAGTTTTCTTTCAGCATTTTCATTTCCTGATGTGAGCCCGTATTTGGGACGTACTTTCCAGATTGTTATTGTTTATTGGATTTATTGCTTTTACATATTATTTCTTGACTCGTTTATTCTGGCTTATGGACATGTACTGGATAGTTTATTTTATTTTACCGTTCTTGATATCTTTTAGACAGCCGTAATGTGACTGTGGAGGGATGTTTCCTAACCACAGGTAGCATGGTTGGCTCTGTCATGTGCCGATCATAGCACACTCTGGGAAGTGGGGTGTGACACAAAGAGGCACAAGTTTCATGAAGGGTCAACTCGGATTCAGCCGAGTCAACCCGGCATCGCCGGCCGAGTCGATCGAGTCGTCGACCAGTGTCGGCCGAGTCGGACCGAGGCCTGCCATCGAAGGTCCGTCGTCGTCTGGTTAGCACAGTGGGGTAGTTTGTTTTTAGTGTGATTTTTGGTTTTATGTGTCTAGCACATGTAGACTCTTGGAATTCTAAAAATTTAAAAAGAAATCAATATTAAAAAATAATGTGGGGGATGGGATTTGAACTCTGGTGCTTTGGTTCAGCAGTGCAAGGTCTTACCAATGAGCTACAAGCTTCTTCTTGCTATTAAAAAGCAAAACAAATTTATAACTTGTGCTCAGGCAAAAATACCGCTTTCTGTATTTTTTGAAAAAATTTCACAGAAAGTTAGTACAGAAAGTTAGGGTTGTTACAGCCGATCTACTTATACTTGGCGTTCGTATGTCGCGCTCGCTCGTCACCTCGACTCCAGGGTGAGGAGGGATGCCGATCTACTTATACTTGGCGTTTGTTCATTCTTATATCGCGCTCGCTCGTCACCTCGACTCCGGGGTGAGGAGGGACACCAACCTACTTATACTTGGCGTTCGTATGTCACGCTGCTCGTCACCTCAACTCCGGGATAAGGAGGGACGTCGATCTACTTATACTTAGCGTTCGTTCGTTTGTATATCGCACTTGCTCATCACCTCGACTCCGGGACGAGAAGGGACGCCGATCTACTTATACTTGGCATTTGTTCGTATATCACGCTCGCTCGTCACCTCGACTCCGGGGTGAGGAGGGACGTCGATCTACTTATACTTGGCGTTCGTTCGTTTATATATCGCGCTCACTCATCACCTTGACTCCGTGGTGATTAGGGACGCCGATACTTGGCGTTCGTTCATATGTCGCGCTCGCTCTTCACTCGACTCTATATATATCTGGCATCCGTGGGACACCGACCTATCTACGCTTGCCAAAGTAAAAACATTGCATAGGTGAGCTAAAAATACTTTATTGATGTTCCGAGTTATGTACAAGATATTATGAGCTCCCCGGCCTTACAATATACCCGGAGGCTTACAAAAATTTAATAGCAAAAGGAGGGTTGCTCAAGCTGCCTTCTTGGCCGCCACTTCCCCCTGCTCGGCGCTTCCGCCGGGAGCTTCGCGCCCTCCGGCTCGGCGCTTCCGCCTGCCACCTCACCTCCCCTTACTGGCTCGGCGCTGCCTCCTGGGTCACTTCCTTGGCAAGGGGATACCTTGCACGAAACTCCAGGTCGTTGAACCCAGGCATAGCTTCCTTGATGGCGTCGAGGGCGTCGTGCCACCCGATGGCCGCGGAGTCGGCAAGGTCGATATAAAATTGGTCAGAAGCCTTGTACTCTTCCATGACTTTCTTCGCCATGTGCTAGGCATGATTCACCGTCTCGTGGGCCGCCCGGGTATCCTTCTTGAATGAGTCCATCTTCCTCTTCATAACGTCATAGAGCCCGTTGACCTCCTCCATCTTGGATTGAATAGCCTGGTTGGATTTGGTCAGGAGTCGTTGAGGCTCCTTCAACTTGGAAACCGTCAGGCCCTCCACGACCAACCTCGAGTCTAGAGAGGTTGCCTTATCCTCCGCCTATTTCAGCTAAGTGAGAAGCCCTTCCTCACGCGAGGAAGATTCACCGGCCTTCTTCATTGCCGGGGCCACCTTCTCGGCCTCCATGGCGGCAAGAAAGGCGCAATGCTGGATGACCTGCAAAAAACCCGAACCATTTTAGGAGCTAAATAAAAAAAAACACTTAGAGAAATTCTGGAAAGATTACCAACCTGAACTGTCTCCTGAGCTATCGTCGCCACCTGGGCCTTCAGGGTGGCTCGAGGAATCCTGGCCCCTATCGCCTTCTCCATGTCCGCCAGTAAACTGTCAACCACAGAAAGCCCTGAAAGCACCTCAATGCATAAGTCACCCTCCTGCGTCTGTTTCCCAGCCGGGGGTGGCCGGGAAACCACTCTCTTCTGCCACTTGAGCGGAGACTCGGCAGAAGGCGACACCTATGTTCTTGCCCGGGGCGCCGAATCTTGGGCATGCTTCTACCCTCCTCCATGGCGTTCCTCCAGGACGGGAAGGGCTGCTAAGACCCTGGCAGAAAGGGCCTGCCAAGGAACCGTGCTCGGTGCGGGTCGGGACGAGCTAGCACCACCTACCTTCCTTCCCTGCACCTTGGCGGCCATGACAGCCATGATCTTCAAGTGATCCATCAGCTTTGCGAAATATACATAAGAAAAAGAAGGGGGTCAGCAACTAAAACAGCAAAATTATGCTAAAATTATGCTAAGTATAAATTGATTGGTGAAGCCCTAACATACCCCCAAAGTGCGCGGGACTGATTCCCGCCCAGCTCAAAGCTTGCTCGGAAAGCAGGATATCGGCCCGCTAGATTGGTTCCCACTACGACACCACCCTTTCCTCTGGGGCGCTCAACTGTTTGACCCTAGGGCAATCAACCCTATGCCACTTGGTGGGCACGGTCCAATCCTCACCCTCCGAAGGCAAACTTCTCCATCCATTCATGGATGGAAGAAGGGACGACCACTATCCCAGACTCGGTCGTCCTACCCTTATGTTTTTTGAAAGAAAGGTACACCCAGCTCGGTTCGTCCTTGCTGATGCCGGGGTGATTTTTATAACAAAGGAAGGAGAGGAGAAGTGTCACGCCCCGCTTTCCAAAATACAGAATGCGAGGGGTGACTAGGCCAGCCATGCTCCTACGATCAGGGAATAATCCCGCCGTAGTCACACTTCGGCTTCTAGCATTACATGGTAGTCAGTAAACACAGTACTAGAGTAAAGGAAATCACAGTTCACAACTTTATTACATTAAAATAAAAGAGTTCAGGATACATTTATTTGCATGAAAGAAATAACTAACCAAAGAAATAACAACGTTCTTTTAGCAAGCAAAAAGGTGATGGCGCTAATGTCGCGGTCTAGACCTCCGCGATCTTGAATGGCAGGTCCTGGTCTTGAGCTAGGTCCACTCCATCCTCTGAGCTTGCACACTCAGGTCATCAGGGCGACGCGTATAGCAATAAATATATAGTGCGTGTACAATGTTAATAAACATGAAGTGCACAGCAAAACACAATAATACAAGAATAAATAACGTCAAGTGAATATGAACAGCGCGGTATACATATCATGTCAGAAATCCACGTAATATGTATGTCATTACCTATCAGTCGCTAAGTCAAATGAAATCATTCGGTGGAAAATATGCTCATACTTAACAAGGGCCTCGTGCATGCTCGAGACTATGGTCCACTGTTGCCCGGGACATAACCCTGCAGCCGTGTCGCTAGGCCCACGATCTAATATATATATATATATATATATATATATATATATATATATATATAATATCGAATGATCATTTTCTAAGTCACTGTACCTCACTAAATACGAGTTCAATTCCACCTTGATTCCCCAATTTCCCCAGGTCACAATAACTATAAGTATAGGATTAATTCTATACTAGCATGCGCCAAATCACGGTCTTACTCATTTTCACTACACTGTTCACTTTCACTAATTAATCACTTATCACTGGCATGCTTGATACAACTAATCCAATACCATTCACGTTCGACAATACAAAGTTCTCTAAAAATCACTATGAACGTTCGCTATCATTAACGGTATCATGGTTGGGTAAAATACAAGAGCGATGCAACATAGCAAGTCATATGCGATATGAAACACCATGCACCTTATAATTTCAGAAAAATGTATTAATCTACATGATCGTATTTAGACAAAATGTTACAAAAGAGGTCAAAGTAAACTCCAACAGCGATATAACAAAATTGGTTCCATATCAAACGGGTTTCAGGTTTGCGAGATGCGGTTGTAAACTCCAACAGCTGAAATTTTAGTTCCTGAATTGAAAGTCCAATTCGCGGCACACTTTTCACCCTATTCGGATCATAATTAGGCAAAGATACAGTTGAGTAAAATTTAGATCTTTTAATTAGGTTTCCAACTCATTAGACGGATCGGCAATACCCACCGTGTGTTGGGAGATACATTCCATTCAAGATCAGGGCATACGTTCTATCTCTGCTTGGGACTACAGTACACTTTGACAGTTTAAATTGCAATTAAAATATCAAACGGTAGTAAAATTAAACGAAACTAAAACCAATAGTTAGCTAACATAAGTACCTTTACAACAGTATAGGTTTACGCATAATTCTGTGTTCATACAGCGCTACACATTCATATAAAGTCGGGTATCGATGTGGAATGCTACTCTGGACAGCAGTCCGAAGCCGCTTTCCAAGTCAATTCTCGTTGCTATGATCTATCTATATCGAATGATAAACTATATAGGGTTCTATCTTATCGATTCGGGTTTGATATGAGCCATAGAACATTACATTCCGACATGTATCAAATTTTATACTAACTTTAACATCTCGACATGTACAGTAAAAACAGAATTGACGTCGTCTCTTTGGGGCGTCGTTACCTGTGCGATACTTTGTCATCTAGAGTTCAATTTTCTATGTGACATTCATAAGAAGCAAAAAGGGAATATGGATAAATGGTTTGAGCATGATCGATGGGTTTTAAGTTCAGTTCTCTATCTCGAACTAACAACACAATATCGAGAATTATCGAAATGACTTTGGTTCTACCTAACCCGTGAAAATGATATATAACATTTACAACTTCCACGCGATATTAACATGACGTCTTCAGATCCGTTTGTGCTCAAAACTCATGCTTTAGATTTAATGCGATCATGGCCTATAAAATATATATGATAGTATATTACGTAACACGGATTCGCAATAATTGAATTAGTATAATGTTAATATGAATTTATAAATCTAAGTACATAGCATGTTAAAGCAAGTGAGATTTCACTTGCCTTCAGTCGCTGATATAGAAGCGACACCACGTGCAGGATTCATCTTGACACACGAGACAGCGTGATACTGGACACAGTGCATGGTGCGTGCGCGATGACCCGGTACAGGATGCGGTGGCGATGCGAGCGTGATACGGTAATGGGCACGGTCTTGGCTCGGCGCGTGGTGTGGGAGTGGCACGGCGCGACACGGGAGTAGGAACAAGGGTGGTGCAGTGCAGGGCATGAAGTAGGCACTGGACCAGGCACGGCAGTTGTCACGTCATGGTTTGAGGCTGGCACGAAGCATGGCACGTCCGGGCACATAGGCGATACTGGGCTGTGACAAACGTGCGCGGTGTTGCGACGGGTACTGTGTTGACAACCGTGACGTCCATGGGAACCGAGGCCACAACTTGGTCGGTTATCATGGCGACAGAGGCAACAGCGGCGACGATGGTGAAGACCGCTGAATGAAATGCCTCCAGACTCGGCTTGGACTTGAAGCTAGGTGCAGCGGCGTCAATGGCGGAGCTTGGTTGCAACTCCGTGGCAAAGGCGGCGGTGACGTTGGGAGGTGGCCGGCGACTCAGGGAGGCCGGTGGCACAGGGATGGCGGCTCTGCAGCGATGGATGGGTTGAGGATCTTAGTTTTGGATTGGGATGGTGGTCGGAGGTAGAGGTTACAGGCGAGGATGGATCCGGCGGCGATAGAGGCACTAGCGGTGGTGATGTGCAGTAAGGGGAGTGAAAGTGTGAGGGGGAAAGAGAACGAGTTAGAGAGAGAAAGAGATAGCGAGAGAGAGAGGTTGTTAGAGATGAGGAGAGGTGAGCACTGGGATCTCAGGAAGTAGTTGGGGGAGAGCTCGGTCGTGGGTTGAGCTGGTCTTGAGGAGAGCTGTGGTGGTATAGGGTTGCGGTGGTGAAAGGACTCATCGGTGAGGGCTTGTGAAGGAGGTGAGGTCGCCGACAGTGGTGATGGGTTTTTGAGGAGGAAGTTAGGGAGTGTGAGGGAGTGAAAGATTAGAGAGAGAGGGATCGGTTGAGAGAGAGGAGGAACAGCGATAGATTTGTGGAGGAGGGGATCTCGGGGAGTGGGCAACGCCAAGGGGAGCGGGTCACGTGGGGACGAGCACGAGCTGGAAGGGAGCCGTTGGCGAAAGAGAGAGAAGTGAGAGGGGATGGAGGAGGTGCCCACAGAGATCGCGAGGATCGTTGGCGTGGAGAGGACGGGGTCAGGGGCGAGTACGAGAGAAGGGGAGGGACGTTGAAGAAGAGGGCGGGAAAAGAAAGGAGAAGAAGAAGAGGAAGTGGGGGTAACGGGTCTGGTCGGGTCGGGTTTGGGTTGGGGTTAGGGATTGGGTTTGGGTTTAGATTAGGGAAAATAATAAATAAAAATAAAAAATATGAAAAATAATAAGAAAATTTTGGGGAAAATACAGGAAAAATATATACAAGGAACTGGGAATTTATAAGAAGCCTCAAGTCAAAAGAGATCCGATCAATCTTCAACCGGACCAGAAACCCGAGGAGGATTCTCCACGTGTTCGGTGCTAGCTGGCCCGGAGCGAGACGGAAGAAATGGAGTACGGCGCAAATTTCGGACGAGAAGGGCAGACGCATCCCTGCCCGGAACGCTTCCAGATACAGAGCAATCTCATTGCCCTGCACCTGGTCTTCCTGCTCACCCTCCCTGACCAGACGAAGCGAATAGCCATGGGGAATATAGAAATGAGTCCGGATATCGAAAAGCTCGTTCAAGCGATTCAACATCGAGGGCGCATCATGAGTATTTTCGATGCGCACCTTGGGGGCCCTCTTCGCCCCCCGACGACGAAGTGCAAGGGCGTCGTCCCCCTAGGGGGCAAGCCCGATGCAGAAGACAAAGAGGAGGAGAAGGAAGAGCTTCCTTGGCTATCGGAAGCCGAGGAGGAAGAAAACCCACTGGACTCGGCTTCAGAAGCTGAAATCTCATCGTCCGACTCAACCCCAACTGCATCAATAGATACTTCGGAAGAAAACATCTAACCTGATTCAAGGAAGGATTGGCCAAACAAGGGTTTTTGGTTGATGATCCGACCTAAGCAAAGGTGCACCGGGAAATTTTCAGATGGCAGGAAACGACTAGGGCAAAATGTCTGCGAAGGGATGGCCTCCCCTATTTATACACTTGGCAAAAAAACATTCAATGGCCCAAATCCGTTCTCGCCGAAATGAAGTGCTCCACCCAATGGCCATGAGGACTCCACGCGGTGATCGACCATTGGATACCTCCCCCTCACTCGGATTCAACTGACGACCCCTCGCGTCCCGCCATCCCGTGGCGGATACATGGCACGAAGGCCAACAGACCAAGTGAGCGAAGCGACGGACATGTGGCACGAAGGCTAACAGACCGGGCGAGAGAAACGACGTCCTCTTTAAAGCGCAATCATTTTGTCGATCCGCTGACGTCACCAAAGATACGCGATGGGAATCAAGGCGCTTCATAAGTCACCACGTGGATCCATGAATCCAAGAAGCATAGCCTTTAAACGTCGCATCATCCTCAAACAACCCGTTACGAAGAATCCTCAGTGCCGAGATGAATTATTGAAGACCGGGATGACAGCCACTCTTGGCTCGGCCAACAAATTGGTTAGAACGAAAGTGGGGGGCTAGTGATGATACCCGTAAGTAGGAATTTCCCAGATCACGACACGCGGCAGGTGACGTGCCACCTGCGCAACCCACTAGATTCCTGGGGGCAGCAGAGCTGGGATAACTATGACGCATTGGGAACGTTCTTCGGCGTCTCGCCTCCGAGGTTGCATCCGACCTTTTGGAGACCTCCCTGTTGGGTTACCCTAACACCCTAGCCATCATCCATGGCGGTTTGCGGAACAAAATTTTTTCTAGGAGATTCAAAATGGCACTAGAATAACCCAATTAAAACGGATCTTTCCATAAACCTAACTAGCTAAACAAAGAGAGCTAACTGCTATGAAAAGAAGTCTCACCAAACGATCCAAGTCCTTCGGTCTTCTTTCCTCATCGTTCGCTCCAAGTGGCCACCATGATCGTGCTTGATCTCCTTTGCTCGCTCCATCGGTACTCCGGGATCGAGTTTGCTCTTCGGTCCTCCTCCGTCGAAGATGATCCACCTGAGGGATGTGATCCATAGCTCTAGCTCTTTGCTAAGTAACAATAGGAGCAACTAGAGAACTTGGGATGCCAATCCAAGATCTCTAGGATGTAGTGTGAAGTTCTAAGTGTTCTACTATCTCTATCTTGCATCATCTCTTGTTTCTCAACACATGAGAATATAGAGAGGAGGAAGATGATGAAGGTGGAGGAACTCAAGAGGAGGAGAAGGAGGTGAAGCAAAATGGTGAGATGCGAAAATAATGAGCAAGTAAGTGAGAGAAAAATAGATTGGAATGGTTTTGTAAAACAATTTCCATCAATATAAAATGCTAACCATACTTCAATAGTTGCCACAAATGAATTAATAATTTATTTGTCAACTATTGAAGCCATGGCTCTCACCATACCTCCTACTCCTTCAATTTACACCTCATTTCCATTTAAAGAATAAATGGAACAAGCATAATGAGGTGGCCACCTTCTAAAATGTTATCCATAACAAAATGCGGATTACAGTCTACTGTATATACATACCCGCATTTGGATAAAAATACGAATGCCTAAAGAGATAAAATAACATGAAGAACATAATACTAAAATATACATATCGAAATACATATATGTAAATTATCGAATCAATACCTGATTTAATAATCCGGCTCAAACCCGAGCCATCTAGTATTACTAACTGTCTGATCGAAAGTCCGGGTACAAAGTACATCAATCGATCGGAACCCTGCATGTATCCTGTCACGCCCCGCCTCCCGGTGAACGGTGAAGGGGACGCGACTAGGCCGCTACGTATTTACTCAGAAGTAAATACGCTAAGCGTATCTAAGCAATATAAAAGTAAAAGCACAAGAGACAAGATATAATAAAACAGCAACTTTATTTATTCACATTCTTTCTGTACAATGCATGGAAAGTAAATACAACTGAATAAAGGCGATGCCTAAACAATGGCATAACAGAGAAGGAAAATTACTGAAATGAAAGTGTACGGTGAACTAAAGCTTTGGGTCTTCAACGAAGTGGTCCAAGTCTTCAGCAATGGGCTCTAACTCAGGGATGTCCAGATCACCTAACGACATTCAAAGAAGAAAAAAAGAGAATGTCGTCAGCGAACAAATTGCTCAATAAGTTCCAAAGATAAGAGGGAAATAGAATAGACAGAATAAGGATGTAACTTTTAAAGTTGTATTATATTGTTGTAATGTTGTGTTAACGCTGTTATTTGTAGCTTGGAACAGAAGGATGCCAGTGTATACGAGAGGGGTCTCTATATGCTAGAGACCAGGGCAAACGGAATGTACAAGGAACCGTTGGGCCACGGTACAACAGCAACGGAATATAGGTTAGGTGTCTTAATCTTACTGTCTCGTGCCACTTCTAACACCTTCCGTACCAATCTACCCCTTAAATCCCGTAGTGTTTTGATTGTATTGTTGTATTGTATTGTCTTGTATTGTAAACTGTATAGATTGTATAATTGGATGACTTACCGAAACCATGATATCAGTAAACGGATGTAACTGTAAGATCATGGATGTAACTGTAGAATCATGTAATTAGAAATATATCCATGGTTCGGTTCGGTCAGTATAGATTGAATGTATTAAACAGCTTGAATATAGGGATTCATGTTGAATTGGAATATTGTAGATTGTAGATTGTAGATTGTACTTGAATCATATTCAAGTCAGATTATTAATGAGACTCAGTCTGAGTCAGACAATTAGAAAAGTAAATTGAAGTCCTGATTGTTTTGATGTTATCGGTAACCGCTGCACATGGGCGGCAGAATTTGTGTCTTTTTCAAAGACGATTACCGTATTGATAACACCGTTGTTAAGTTGTCTACCTTAAATAGGCAAGCACCCACTTCTCCGGCTCCCTGAGGCTCAAGAGATTGGTCCCGCTTTAACCTATGTTTACTAGGGTCCTTAGGGTAATTTATAGAACTTGAGGGGGTTTTATGTAAAAATACTTTTGTATAGTTTTCAAAATACAGCCCAAGTATTAGTTATCGTCTTTAGAGTTATCATAGGTGTGGATTTTATAATTGTGATATTTCTAGTGAAAATATCCTAAATTCATAATAAAATGTATTTATTTGTAATATTGACTTTGTATGGAATTCATGGTATATTAATGTAAAGTGATTCTTGTGATTTTTGAAAAGAGTTGTAATATTTATATTATTTCAAAATAGATATTTTAATATTACATATATACATAATTATATAAAAACAATTTTAATATATATTTTATATTTCTAAAAATCTCATTTTCTTAAGATGTCGTATTTTAAATCTCTCGAGACCGAATACTCCTTGCGGAGGTCTGCATCTCGCACTACTAAGCCCAGGGATGTGTGATAATCCGCACCATCCCAGTCGGGTTCCCCAAATGGATTGTAGCGGCGCTTTGCAAAGTTTTGTGTAAACTACTAATCATTAAGAAAAATGGTTTTATTAGTAATGGTATTTATTTGAAAATGTGTCGTTTTCCCGTATTCTATGTTCCTGAGGGTATTGTGCTATGTTTCATATAAGTGTGTGAGGAGGTAGGTCATTACCTCGTGATCTACTTAAAGGTATAGCAAGTTTAATGGTTTAAATGCCGAAATGAAATTACATGGTATTTTAGTGAAAAAAATACGGTAAAATGGAAATAGCAATTTCTTTTGATATAGAACTTGTTCAATATGATTAGTTAGTGTTTAATATTCAACATGAAGTGGTTTAACAAGATTGTATTAAGAAAATGTTGTATTTTGAGGAAGAACCGAATCGGAAATCGGATTTACTCCGTTTCCGTCGGGTTTTGGAATTTCGTAGTTTTAGAAAAGATTAGAGAAGGGAAATTGGGACTTACAGGTTTCAAACTTAAAGGAGAGGAATGGAAGACGAGAGGAGTCGACGGTGCGTCGTTTCGTCGCCGGGATCTCCTAGGGTTGTCGCCGAAAAATTTGCCGGGGCTTCGCCTCTTTACTTCTTCCAAAGTTCACTAGGGTTTCTAGGAATTTCTTGAGAGTTGGCTCAGAATTTTGGGTGAGGGGGTAGTGTTTAGAGGTGGTATTTATAGAGTTAGACTAGGGTTAGGGTAGATGAAGAGTTTAATTGAAAAAAATGTAATAAAATATATTAAAATGTATTAAAAGTGGAGTAAATGGAGTTTTATTGTGTCTCTGGAACCAATCTGGGTAATTGAAGTGTGCAGTGGGGTATGGGAGGCCAAGAAGCACCACTTTGGTGTTGGGGACTCGGCGGTCCGGCCGAGTCCGGCGGGCGGCGCCGGCCCGAGTCGGCCGGTCCGCCGGCCGAGTCAGGCCACCGTTGGGTCCCCCGACGGTCCATCTACTCACTGGCGTATTTAACTTTTCATGGGTAGTGGGTTTTTTGTGAGATATGCACGTGTAAACTCTTGGTATTCTAAAAACTCAAAACAAAATAATATTAAAAATAATGTGGGGTATAGGATTTGAACTCTGGTGGCTTGGTTCAGCAGTGCAAGGTATTACCAATGAGCTGCAAGCTCCTTCTTATAATTAAAGAGCTAATTAAATACTTAAAGTAGTCACAGCAAAAGTAAATACCCCAAGTATACATTAATTTTTAATCAAATTTTTGTACACTAAAAATGGAGTTGTTACAGTCTACCCTCTTTACAAAAATTTCGTCCTCGAAATTTACAACTTTTATTTGAGGACTAGTTTACAAAGAGGTGTGGATATCTTGCACGCATTTCATCTTCCCTTTCCCAAGTGGACTCTCCTGGAGTGTCTTTTCTCCATATTACTCGAACCAAGTTAACTTCCTTGTTTCGAAGTGTCTTCACTTTCCTGTCCAGAATCTCCACAGGTTGTTGCTCACAAGATAAGTCGGGCTGTATAGTGAGCTCGGAATGATCAAGAACATGGCTGGGGTCACTCACATACCGTCTGAGTTGGGATATGTGGAACACATTATGCACTCCTTCCAATGAAGGTGGAAGTGCTAAGCGGTATGCCACTTCACCGAATCGTTCGAGTATGTCGAACGGTCCAATATATCTCGGACTTAACTTACCCCGTCTTCCAAATCGGATCACTCCGCGGTTCGGAGATATCTTCAAGAATACATGATCTCCTAGCTGGAACTCCAAGTGACGTCTCTTTACATCAGCCTCGTGCTTCTGTCGATCTTGGGCTATGCGCATCCTTTCTCTGATAGTTCGAACCACATCAACAGTCGCTATTATCATCTTCGGTCCAAGAAGTTCCCTATCTCCAATGTCGTCCCAACTTAATGGCAATCGATACTTCCTTCTATACAGTGCTGTAAAAGGTGTCATTCCTATGCTTGCTTGGTAGCTGTTGTTGTACGAAAACTCCACAAGATGTAGGTGATCTTCCCACGATCCTTTGAAGTCTAACATACATGCTCTGAGCATGTCCTCCAAGATCTGAATAGTTCGCTCAGAATGACCATCTATTTGTGGATTATAAGCCGTGCTGAAGTTCAGACTTGTTCCCAAGCTCGCTTGCAGACTCTGCCAAAATTGCGATCGGAACCTGGTATCACTATCGGAGACAATGCAGACCGGTACTCCATGAAATCTCACAATTTCCTGTATGAGTTCATGGGTATCAGAGAGAGTACATTATGAAGAGTTTAAATCTTAAATAGATTATTACCTCCATATACTTCTTTGCTAGTGTCTCAGTTGATTGGCCAACTCGAAATGGGATGAAGTGAGCCGACTTTGTGAGTCGATCCACAATGACCCATACGTCATCGTTACCCTTCGTGCTGCGAGAAAGAGCAGTCACAAAATCCATCGTGATGTGTTGCCACTTCCATTCTGGGATTGGTAACGGTTGAAGTAATCCAGCAGTCCTGTGATGTTCAGCCTTTACTTGCTAACACACCAAGCATTTTGCGACGCTTCTGGCTACTTCACGCTTCATTCCATGCCACCAATAATTTTGACGTAGATCTTTGTACATTTTGGTACCTCCAGGGTGTACTGAGTAGGGAGAGCTGTGAGCTTCTTTCATTAACTCTTCCCGAACAGACACTTTTAGTACACATAATCTGCTGCCGTATCTCAAAGATCCGTCTTCATGGATGATGAAGTCTGTTCTGAGTCCATTCTCCACTTGCTCTCTGATCTTTTGCAACTTAGCATCACTTGCTTGAGCTGCGTTGATCTGATTGACAATGGTTGATTGAACTTGTAAATTCATCAAACTTGAAGCATTATCTGGCATGATTACTTCAATCTCCATCTGATGCAAGTCTTGTTACAGCTTCCACTGAGCGGTGAGATGCATTGCTAATGGTTGGCAACTAAGAGCATCTGGAACCACATTCACCTTCACTGGGTGATATTGCAGGTTGATGTCAAAGTACGCCATGAGTTCTAACCATCTTCTCTGCCGCATATTCAACTCCTTCTGAGTAAACACATATTTCAGGCTCTTGTAATCGGTGTATATGTTCACTCGTTCACCAAGTAGATAATGGCGCCAAATCTTGAGAGCAAACATGACGGCTGCTAACTCCAGATCATGTGTCGGATAATTGCGCTCATGAGTCTTCAGCTGTCTTGAAGCATAAGCCACAACCTTACCGTGCTGATGTAGAACACATCCTAATCCCTTACCGGATGCATCGCAATGCACTTCGAATCCTCCAGATTGGTCCGGTATAACGAGAATAGGCGATGATGTCAATCATGCTTGAATTCTACGAAAGCTTGTTCGCATGCTTCTGACCACACAAAATCTTCATCTTTACGTGTGAGCTTAGTCAGGGGTGTTGCTATCTTTGAAAAGCCTTCAATGAACCTTCTGTAATATCCAGCTAAACCCAAGAAACTCCGAATGTCATTCACTGACTTTGGTGTCGGCCATTCGCTTACTGCTGAAACTTTTGCTGGATCTACAGAGATTCCTTTACCTGATACGATATGTCCAAGAAAACCAACTTGATTTAGCCAAAATTCGCAGTTACTATACTTGGTATATAACTGATGTTGACGAAGAGTTTCCAGGACAATTCGTAGGTGCTCGGCATGCACTTTCCGACTCTTAGAATACACCAGGATGTCGTCGATGAAGATGACAACAAACCTGTCTAAGTACTCCCGGAAAACTTGATTCATTAGGTTCATGAATATTGCTGGTGCATTGGTCACTCCAAATATCATCACTAGAAATTCGTAATGACCATAGCGAGTTCTGAAAGCCGTTTTATGAATATCAGCTTCCTTGACCTTCACCTGATGATAACCTGGACGAAGGTCTAATTTAGAGAAAACACAAGATCCACTTAGCTGATCGAATAAATCGTCGATGCGCGGGAGTAGATACTTGTTCTTTATAGTGACTTCGTTCAAGGCTCTGTAATCAATGCACATTCTCTATGAACCTTCCTTCTTCTTCACAAATAGTACAGGTGATCCCCAACTTGAAGTGCTGGGACGAATCCATCCTTTCGCTAGTGATTCGTCCAACTGTGTTCGGAATTCCTTCAAACCTTCCGGACTTAATCGATAAGGTGCTTTTATCACCGGTTGTGCTCCTGGTACTAAATCAATACTGAATTCAAGAGCTTATTCGGGATCCAAACCTGATATATCGTCAGGAAACACGTCGTCGAACTCTCGAACGGTCTTGATTCTTCCTCCGCTTGAGCTGCTGCAACTACTGCTTCCCTTGGTTTCGCTTTGTAGGTACTTGGCTCCAAGGTACGGTCTCCGCTTTTGAAATAGAAGACTGGATGGTCTAGAATCTCGAATACTACCCTCCTTTGACGACAGTCGATGGTAGCATAAAAAGTTCCAAGCCAATCCATACCTATAACCACATCGAAGTTCGGTATGTCCAACACTTTGAAGTCAGCATAAAATTCTCTGCTGCAGACGACTACTGGACACAAGCTGTATCCCATTGTTGCCTTTAGAATGCCGTTTCCTGAACTGACATTCCAGCTGGATACAAGCGGTGTGACTGGAATCGCATGGGTTCGGACGAACCGTTGCGACATAAAGCAGTGTGATGCTCCAGTATCGAATAGTGCTAGTGCAGGTATTGAGGATACTAAGATTGTACCTAAGGTATGTGGGATATGTTTTAGGTATGGGGAAATGTATGTAGATAAGTAGCAAGACTGAAATAAAGGTTGAGAAGAAATGGTTACCAGTGATAACTTGGCCAGTGGCCTCAACTTCTTCCACGGTCATCGTGAAAGCCTGGCGCCTTAGTACATTCCTCCTGGCCTGAGGAGCATTCCTCGTAACGTTCCTTTGGGCTTGATGGAACTGACGAGGAGGTGGTGCAGCTTGTGGTCCTCTAGATGGTGGAGCAGATAGTCCTAGTCTTGGAGCAGGTGCTTGGATGGCTGGGCGCTGTGGGTAAGTGTTTGCTGGCTTGGGTGCAGCAATTGGATTTTGTCTATAAGGATAAGATCTAATATCATGAGCAGCTGAGCCGCAGACTAAGCAAAGGCGGTTGGCTCTCCAGCAGTCTTGCATCATATGTCCAGATCTTTTGCAATAGGTACAAAAGGCTGGGCTGGGACGATGGTTCGGTACTCCCGGTCGCCTTGGCACAAAAGGTGGCCTGGACGAGGCTCCTCCTGTCATCTGGTTGACAGGGCGTTTAACTCCTGCAGACTGAGGTCTGCCTCTCACCTTTATCACTGCCTCATAACTGCGGGCAGCTGTCAGAGCCTCTTCATGAGTTGGAAATTTCCTTGTGGGTAGTGCATCCTGGATTTCCGTGTCCAAGCCTTGTTGAAATCGACGGACTCTGATCTCGTCCGTCGGTATCAAGTGTGCCGCGAATCGACTGAGCATGGTGAACTCAGCGTCATACTCATCTACTGACTTGATCCACATCGAACCTTATTGCAGATGAATAAACTGATGTTCCATGTCGAACTTGGCAGTCACAGGGAAGTACTTAGCGTCGAACTTATCGCGAAAAGTCTTCCATTCTATGGGCTAATCAAGACGGCTTTCTTCTGCCTTCCACCAATTCCGTGCATTGTCCGTGAGCTGTAATTTTGCTACACGAACCCAAGCTATATCTGGCACTTGTGCCGCGGCCAGATCATCCTCTATACTTTGTGCCCATTCTTCGGCTTCTAGTGGGCTTCCCTTTCCGGAGAACTGTTTGGGGTATAAGCCTTGAATTGCTTTACCCCAGGTGCTCCAGTCTCGGGATGATTCAAGAGCTGTTGTCCCTCAAGGAGGCTGCGGATCGCCTCAAGCAGAACCGTTTGCTCGGTGGGTAGAGAAGGAACAGTAGCTATGATTGGTAGTGGTGGTGGAGTGTTGTTGAAGTTGGTGCTGATGTTGTTTGGTGAATCCATAACCTTGAAGGAAAATTTGGGTTAGGACAGATTCAAAGTATGATAAGATTCAAGGAACATGAATTATAAAGAATGTTTTAGTTCTGGTTCTTGTGTTATATTGCTTAGGTTGTTCACACAGAACAGAACTGCATGATAGAGTTTCATACAGCTCTGACTTGTATGGGCCACCAACAAAACCCGTCATGCCCCGCCTCCCGGTGTACGGTGAAAGGGACGCGACTAGGCCGCTACGTATTTACTCAGAAGTAAATACTCTAAGCGTATCTAAGTAATATAAAAGTAAAAGCATAAGAGACAAGATATAATAAAACAACAACTTTATTTATTCACATTCTTTCTGTACAATACATGGAAAGTAAATACAACTGAATAAAAGCGATGCCTAAACAATGGCATAACAGAAAAGGAAAATTACTGAAATGAAAGTGTACGGTGAACTAAAGCTCTGGGTCTTCAACGAAGTGGTCCAAGTCTTCAGCAGTGGGCTCTAACTCAGGGATGTCCAGATCACCTAACAACATTCAAAGAAGAAAGAAAGAGAATGTCGTCAGCGAACAAATCGCTCGATAAGTTCCAAAGATAAGAGGGAAATAAAATAGACAAAATAAGGAGGTAACTTTTAAAGTTGTATTATATTGTTGTAATGTTGTGTTAACGCTGTTGTTTGTAGCTTGGTACAGAAGGATGCCAATGTATACGATAGGGGTCTCTATATGCTAGAGACCAGGGCAAACGGAATGTACAAGGAACCGTTGGGCCACGGTACAACAGAAACGGAATATAGTTTAGGTGTCTTAATCTTACTGTCTCATGCCACTTCTAACACCTTCCGTACCAATCTACCCCTTAAACCCCGTAGTGTTTTGATTGTATTGTTGTATTGTATTGTCTTGTATTGTAAACTGTATAGATTGTATAATTGGATGACTTACCGAAATCATGATATTAGTAAACGGATGTAACTGTAAGATCATGGATGTAACTGTAGAATCATGTAATTGGAAGTATATCCATGGTTCGGTTCAGTCGGTATAGATTGAATGTATTGAACAGCTTGAATATAGGGAT
The DNA here is from genome assembly GCA_030015575.1 of Agapanthus africanus. Taxonomy (NCBI): domain Eukaryota; kingdom Viridiplantae; phylum Streptophyta; class Magnoliopsida; order Asparagales; family Amaryllidaceae; genus Agapanthus; species Agapanthus africanus. The sequence goes on along the minus strand of JASDDO010000014.1, from coordinate 159,282,109 downwards.
TCATGTTGAATTGGAATATTTTATATTGTAAATTGTAGATTGTAGATTGTACTTGAATCATATTCAAGTCAGATTATTAATGAGACTCGGTCTGAGTCAGACAATTAGAAAAGTAAATTGAAGTCGTGCTTGTTTTGGTGTTATCGGTAACCGCTGCACATGGGCGGCAGGATTTGTGTCCTTTTCAAAGACGATTACCGTATTGATAACACCGTTGTTAAGTTGTCTACCTTAAATAGGCAAGCACCCACTTCTCCGGTTCTCTGAGGCTCAAGAGATTGGTCCCGCTTAAACCTATGTTTACTAGGGTCCTTAGGGTAATTTATAGAACTTGAGGGGGTTTTATGTAAAAATACTTTTGTATAGTTTTCAAAATACAGCCCAAGTATTAGTTATCGTCTTTAGAGTTATCATAGGTGTGGATTTTATAATTATGATATTTCTAGTGAAAATATCCTAAATTCATAATAAAAGGTATTTATTTGTAATATTGACTTTGTATGGAATTAATGGTATATTAATGTAAAGTGATTCTTGTGATTTTTGAAAAGAGTTGTAATATTTATATTATTTCAAAATAGATATTTTAACGTTACATATATACATAATTATATAAAAATAATTTTAATATATATTTTATATTTCTAAAAATCTCATTTTCTTAAGATGTCGAATTTTAAATCTCTCGAGACCGAATGCTCCTTGCGGAGGTCTGCATCTCGCACTACTAAGCCCAGAGATGTGAGATAATCCGCACCATCCCGTTCGGGTTCTCCAAATGGGTTGTAGCGGCGCTTTGCAAAGATTTGTGTAAAATACTAATCATTAAGAAAAATGATTTTATTAGTAATGGTATTTATTTGAAAAGGTGTCGTTTTCCCGTATTCTATGTTCCCAAAGGTATTGTGCTATGTTGCATATGAGTGTGTGAGGAGGTAGGTCATTACCTCGTGATCTTCTTAAAGGTATAGCAAGTTTAATGGTTTAAATGCCGAAATGAAATTACATGGTATTTTAGTGGAAAAAATACGGTAAAATGAAAATAGCAATTTCTTTTGATATAGAACTTGTTCAATATGATTAGTTAGTGTTTAATATTTAACATGAAGTGGTTTAACAAGATTGTATTAAGAAAATGTTGTATTTTGAGAAAGAACCGAATCGAAAATCGGATTTACTCCGTTTCCGTCGGGTTTTGGAATTTTGTATTTTTAGAAAAGATTAGAGAAGGGAAATTGGGACTTACAGGTTTCAAACTTAAAGGAGAGGAAGGGAAGACGAGAGGAGTCGACGGTGCGTCGTTTCGTCGCCGGGATCTTCTAGGGTTGTCGCCGAAAAATTGCCGGGGCTTCGCCTCATTACTTCTTCCAAAGTACACTAGGGTTTCTAGGAATTTCTTGAGAGTTGGCTCAGAATTTTGGGTGAGGGGGTAGTGTTTAGGGGTGGTAGTTATAGAGTTAGACTAGGGTTAGGGTAGATGAAGAGCTTAATTGAAAAAATGTAATAAAATATATTAAAATGTATTAAAAGTGGAGTAAATAGGGTTTTATTGTGTCTCTGGAACCGATCTGGGTAATTGATGTGTGCAGGGGGGTATGGAAGGCCAAGAGGCACCACTTTGGTGTTGGGGAATCGGCGGTCCGGCCGAGTCCGGCCTGCGGCGCCGGCCCGAGTCGGCCGTTCCGCCGGCCAAGTCAGGCCACCGTTGGGTCTCCCGACGGTCCATCTACTCACTAGCGTATTTAACATTTCATGGGTAGTAGGTTTTTTGTGACATATGCACGTGTAAACTCTTGGTATTCTAAAAATTCAAAACAAAATAATATTAAAAATAATATGGGGTATGGGATTTGAACTCTGGTAGCTTGGTTCAGCAGTGCAAGGTATTACCAATGAGCTACAAGTTTCTTTTGGTAATTAAATAGCTAATTAAATACTTAAAGTAGTCACAGCAAAAGTAAATACCGCAAGTATAAATTAATTTTTAAGCAAATTTTTGTACACTAAAAATGGAGTTGTTACATATCCAATACGGCTACTACATCATTTCGCCTGAACTAGGAAAACCCTCTGTATGGGACTCTAAAGACTCGACAGTACACCGACAGTGGGTTACTGGATAAATCCATAACCACAAGCACGTCAGCGGCACTAGCTGTACGTAACGGCTATCCGGGTACCTGTCAAAAAGGAAGGCCGACGAGCAAACTCATTCGGATCCCTACTGAGCCTAACTGTGACAATTTCCGTACAGTCCTATAACAACCCTAAACTTCCTGTACAATTTTCTGTACAAATTTTTCAAAAAATACAGAAAGGGGTAATTTTGCCTGAGCACAAGTTATAAATTTGTTTTGCTTTTTAATAGCAAGAAGGAGCTTGTAGCTCATTGGCAAGATCTTGTACTACTGAACCAAAGTACCAGAGTTCAAATCCTATCCCCCACATTATTTTTAATATTGTTTTTTTAATATTTTTTAGAATTTCAAGAGTCTACACGTGCTAAACCCGTAAAACTAAAAGTCACATATAACACAAACTACCCCACTGTGCAAACCAACCGACGAGCGGCCCACGGCGACGAACCCCGGCCCGACTCGCCGTGACTCGGCCGGCGGCACGGCTGACTCGGCCGCACAGGCCGGGTTGACTCGATCAAATCCGAGTTGACCCTTTATGACTTCTCTGCCGTTTTATCTTCTGGTAACTCCTGCATAGTTTAATTCCTCTGCACATTAACAGAGAGAGTAAACACCCTATTAAACCATATTTTTAATACAATTTTTAATACATTTTCAATACAACCTTTCATCTACCCTAACCCTAATCTTTTTCTATAAATACCACCCCTAATCACACACCCCTCACTCACAAATTCTGTCCAAACTCTCAAGAAAACTCTCTAGAATTTTTTCGTACAAGTGGAGTTAGCGAAGGGCGAAACTCCGACGAACTTCCGACGACGACGTTAAGAGTTCCCGACGATGAAACGACGCACCGGAACCTACTACCAATCCATCTCCCTCTCCTCTAATCTGAAATCCCGTAAGTCTCTCCTCCCCCTTCTCTATTCCATTCTAAAAATTTGTAAAACTAAAACCCAACGGAAGCGGAGTTAATCCGACTTCCGATTCGGTTTTTCTTAAAAAGTTTAACTTTCCTCAAATACAACCATACCAAACGCTTACATCTTGACTATTAATCGGTAATAAAACATATAGAACAAATTCCATTTCAAAAGAATGTATATTTCAATTTTTTATCGAACTTCTCAGTAAAACACCATGTAGTTTATTTTCGACTTTAAAACATCATTAATCTTGCTATACCTTTAGATACATCACGGGGTAATGAACTACCTTCTCCCAACACTCATATGCAACATAGCACGATATCTTTTGGGAAATATAGATTCGGGAAATACCGTTTTACAAAAAACTACCTCTAACTTATGAAAACCATTTTCACAAGATTATGTATTTTAAACAAATCTTTGCAAAACGCCGCTACAACCCATTTTGGGGAACCCGTCTGGGATGGTGCGGATTATCACACATCTCTGGTCTTAGTAGTGAGAGATTCAGACCTCCGCAAGAAGCATTCGGTCTCGAAAGATTTAAAAATACAAATATTTTATGAAAATGATATTTCTAGAAAAATAATAAATTAAAATTTATTTTATATAAACATATATATATATATATATATATATATTATCAAAATATCTATTTTTGATATAATATAAATATTCCAACTTTTCCAAATCAAAATAATCACTTTACATGAAAATACCATGAAATTCCATACAAGTTCAATACTTTACAACTAAATACCATGTATTATGAAAAATAGGTTTATTCACTAGAAATGTCACATATATAAAATCTACATCTATGAAAACTCTAAAGACGATAATTAAATACTTGAGGTGTATTTTGTAAATTATACAAAATTATTTTTACATAAAACCCCCTCAAGTTTTATAAATTACAATAAGGACCCTAGTAAATATAGGTTTAAGCGGGACCAGTCTCTTGAGCCTCAGGGAGACGGAGATATGGGTGCTTGACTATTTAAGGTAGACAACTTAACAAACGGTGTTATCAACACAGTAATCGTCTTTGAAAAAAGACACAAATCCTGCCGCCCATGTGCAGCGGTTACCGATAATACCAAAACCTAATTCAGGACTTCAATTTCTAATTGTTCTGACTCAGACTGAGTCTCATTATAACTAATCTGACTTGAATATGATTCAAGTACAAACTACAATGCAATATGAATCCATGAATATATATATTCAATCTATTCAATCTGTATTGACTGAACCGAACCATGGATATACTTCCATTTACATGATTCTCCAGTGACATCCATGATTCTCCAGTTACATCCATTTACTGATATCATGGTTTCAGCAAGTTATCCCATTATACAATTTATATTACAAGACAATTCAATTTACAATACAACACGAACAATACAAACAAAATATCGCGGGGTTTAAGGGGTAGATTGGTACGGAAGGTGTTAGAAATGGCATGAGACTGCAAGATTTAAGACACCTAACCTGTATTTCTTTGCTGTTGTACCGTGGCATAACGGTTCCTTTTATATTCCGTTCACCTTAGTCTCTGGTCTACTGAGACTCCTCTCGTATACACTGGCATCCTTCTGTACCAAGCTACAAACAACATCGTTAACACTAAATACAACTTTAAAAGTTACACTCTCTCTCTGCCTATTCTACTTCTCCTTTATCTTTGGGACTTACCGAGCGATTTGTTCGCTGACGACATTCTCTTTCTTCTTCTTTGAATGTCGTCAGGTGTAACAACCTAGTTCATTTATACCAATTCCAGTTCCCATATTTCTTTAGTTGTGGTATTTTCTTGATTTATCGTGTTTTGGGTGCGAATGGTATTTTACATTTTACATTGCATTCGACCCGACCCGTTTGCTTGAACTTGTTTGATTCGTATTTATGAATTACCCTGACTTGTTGCGTAGACTGTGCATTTCATGTTTAGCACATACTGGCATTTTATCTGGCATTGCATCTTTTACCATATAACATTTTAAATCACGTAAAATAATTTAAAATACATTTCATAGCCTGCATGATACGCCTAACCCCGTGGTAGCATCCGCGCATCTTGTTATCGTCCCGTTCGGTGAAACGGACGTGTTTGGATGGGTATGCGCACGTACGCGCATCCGTTCTTGAGGGTATGCATTTTCGTTATCTGAGCATTCATTTTGAAATTTGGACGTCGCATATATTTTTTCATATTTTAAATCAGAATTTTTAGACCCGACCCGGGCGCGTTTTGGAATATTTTTGTATCCCGCCTAAATTCAAACTTATTTAATATTTATTTTAAATTTTACATTTAATCTCGTAACTGATAATATTTCCACAACTAACTAAAATCTTTTTAAAAAATTAAAAATCAAAACAAATTAAACTATCCAGCACTTCACACTCTGTCTCTCTAAACCACGGCCCCACCTTTCTCTCTCCCTCTCTCCCAGCCTCTCTCTTTCTCTCTTCCCTTTTCTCTCTCCCCACTAAATCCAATTTTCTTTCTCCTCACTGTTCATTCCCTCTCTCTCTCTCCTCTCGATCTCGCTCTCTATCTCTCTCATCTCGCACCTCTCTCTCTCTCATCTCGTGGTGAGAGTGCTCCCGTCACCTCCCTGGAGATCCCGTCACCTCCCTTCACAATATCCCTATATATTCTTTCTCCCTCCTCCATTTTCTTCTAAACCGAGCAGCCTCTCCATGAACCCCGAGCCTCCTCACTCCTCCTCAAACCCTAACCCAATCTCCTCTGCACCCTTAAACTCCCTGCCTCCTCCTCCTCGTCACCTTTCCTTCTTCTTTCTTCTCCTTCTTCCTCCTTCCCGAGCCCTCATCAACACCCTGCACACCTACAGAACCCATCATCACTCCCTTGAACACCTCGTCGCCGATCATCCCTCATCTTCACCATCTCCTTCCTCTTCTCTCCTCTCTCCTCTGTCCTCTCTCCTTCACAAGAATCCCTGCACCAAACCCCCAGCAAACAAAAACACAAACCCTAACCGAAACCCTAACACCAAACTCTAGCTTCGTCGGAGATCGTTCACGGCCGTCGACACCCTCACGACTCCTCTCTGCAAACCCAGTGAGCAATCCCTCTTCTTCTCATTCTTCTTCTTCCTCTTTCTTTCTTCTCTTTCTTCTTTCTTTCTTTTCTTTTCTTTTCTTTAATTCTTGATTTCTGTAGTTCGTCGGAGCCGTGACGACGCCGACGATCCAGACGACCCAGCGAACGTGCCTTGCTTGCGTGATCACCCTTGTGCGTTGTTTGGAACTGTTCCGTGTACCGTGCACGCGTCGCGACTTTTCACCGACGTGAGACGTTCCGTACACATCCGTTTCTTGATCCGTCGAGGCAAGTTAATCTTGCTATATGCTATATAACTCATTATATACCTATCTAAATGAATATCATACATGTAGTTTAAATCTAGTATCCTATGTTTCACATTATAGCTTTTCGATGTTCCGTTTGCATCCATTCATATCATTTCAGATCTAGGTCATGAAAACTTATCTTATTACATACTAGATTACAATATACTGCATCCATATCAATATTTATATCACATATTGCTTAGTTGTACATCTCACATTACCATTTTATGGTTTTACTGTTTTCGGATACCCGTTTGCATCCATCTCATTTAAAATATATATAATTGCATCCATAGATCACATTAATACATAATACTGTGATATTAGCACTCCATGTTTAATAAAGTGCATCCTAATTAGTATTGGAACTATAAATGTAACCTTAATCGATAATTGTGCATCCATATCTTTGAATTTATATTTACTGGCATACCATATCACATTATTCCATTTTATTGTTATATTAGTACTCCATACTTGATCTTGTGTACCCATACTTATTATAGTTTAATTATGAGAACCCACTCGACACTTGTGCACTACCTGACATGACCTAATACCCTACTACTGACATGACTTGATACCTGTGCACTGCTTGACATGACTTGATACATGTACACTACCTGACATGACCTGATGTACCACAGTTTGACATGTTACCTGATCTTGTTACTAATGCCGACAATCTTGACCCGTTGTCCCTATGGACATTTCCTGTTGTCTATTCAGACAAACCTGTACCTGCTTGATCCTGTGTTGGCATTAGCTCCAGATTTATCAATACCTGACTTGAACACATAATTTGGGGGTATGGGGAAATCAATAATGAAACCTGACTTGTAACTCGACAGTTCGATGCCTTTACTGATCAGTCTTACGGGCTAGGCCAGCCCCGGAATGATGCTGCTGACATCATTCGTCTTTACATACTATCTTTTACTGCCTAGCGGCACGTCTCGGATTCAGCCCGAGAGTCTTGACCGTGGTCCCGGGCACGCACGGGATACTATTGAGTTACATCGATGATTCATCAAATTGATTTCAAAGACTTGAGAGTAGTTAACCCAGTAGACCAGTTTAGATTACTCACTGTACATCACCTGTGCCTTACCCTTCATTGTCCTTATTTATGTTACTGTTATACCTTATTTACCGTTCATACTCATACCTGCATGCCTTGCTACTCCTTGATTTTATTATTGCTTGATATTATGACGCACTGACGTCTGGGTTTTGCATGGCCCAGATTCTTTACCTTTGCTGCAGGCCGAGCAGGAGCATTTCAGTGAACAGGCCGAGCAGTAAGGACCTGTTATTAGTTTAGTTTAGTTTCCTTTCAGCATTTTCATTCCTGATGTGAGCCCGCATTGTGTGACGTACATTCCAGTTTACTACTGTATTAGATCTTTTAGCTTCCGCATTATTTTATCCTTGACTCATTATTCTGGCCCATGGACATGTATTAGATAGTTGTTTATTATTGTTCTTGATATCTCTACAGCCGTAATGTGACTGCGGAGGGATATTTCCCATCCACAGGAAGCATGGTTGGCTCTGTTACGTGCCTATCTTAGCGTACTCTGGGAAGCGGGGCGTGACAGGGTTTGTTTGGTATCAGAGCCATAGGATCTAGGTTAATCGGGTTTGATTCTTTTGTAGTTGGGTATTGGACCCAATACACGAATCAGAATACTCGTAATTAGGAACATGTCCTGCCACTCTACCATCTTGCCATTCTTGAATCTTAACTTTCTCTTGATCTCTTGCCTTAACAATGTGCAAACCACTTTGCATCTCGACTTGAAACCTTTTGGTTCCCTATTTGTTCTCTCTATTCTGATGCTAGGATTTGGACGACTTGAACTGAGTTATGTAATTGTAACTATGAACTGCAGTATGGTTACAATGCGGTACTCTATTTAAGTAACTTGGAGTTCTAGTTTTGATTCATATCCTTGATTCATGATCATCATTCATCTCAAGTTTGAATCTTGTTTATCATACTAACCCTCTTTGGTGTTTTGGTTGCAGGATCATGGCAGCCAGGAATCTACGATCGTACCAGTGGCGTATGGATAACGCCACTTTGCTTGGAGTAATTCATGACTTGCTAGAGGACCACAAGCAGCAGACCGAGCAGAAGCCGGCGTTCGCACCAAACCAAACGCCCGTACGCAGAGGTATTCCAGTGAACCGACGTGGCGTAACACCTATGAAGAAGCCCGTCGTGCATGAGCTGAAGGAAAGAATGTTTTGTGAGTTCTATCATCTACCAGGGCACCTACAGAAGGATTGTCGAAAGAAGCTTGGACTCTATTTGGTTTGTGGATCGGCGGATCATACTATCAATGTTTGTCCGTCAAAACTTCGTCAGAAAGAGGATGTTCGGAGGCCAGTTTTGCTCAAGCAAAAAGGAATGGGGTTGTGCGATTACTGCCAATGACCAGGTCACTATCGAAGGGATTGTCGTATGAGGCTTGGACTTTGTTTTGTTTGCGGATCAGCTGATCACATCATTGATACTTGTCCGTCAAAGCTAAGTTTGAAGGAAGATACTCAGAAGCCACCGTAAAAGCAGTTTCAGGGGCAGGAGCAGTTAACTCAGGGAGCTAATCAAGCTCAAGCATTTACCCTGAGGGCTGAAGAGGCTAAAGCTTCATAGGAAGTTGTTTCAGGTATCCTACTTATTCATGGTTTTCTCGCATTAGCGTTATTCAATTCTAGTGCATCCCATTGATTTATGTCGTCCAAGTTTAATACTACACACTCGATTACTTGCACGACCCTGTCTAGTTATTAGGACATACACACTGGGAATGGGAAAATCATAATTAGTAGAGGATGTAAGGTTTGTTCAGTTGTCGTTTGCGGACGGGAGTTGTTTGCAGATTTCTTGGTGATAGATACCGGCAGCTATGAAGTCGTCTTGGGAATGGATTTTCTCGGCACTTTCCACGCTCACATTGATTGTAGGGCAAAGAAAGTGATTTTCCAGATTCCCGGACATCCGGAGTTTATCTTTATTTGAGGAAGAAGTTCTGTCGGGCCAGTCGAGTTTAAGGCTAGGCCGACAAACAATGTTCTTTCGTCGATGGAAGTTGATAAGGAAGAAGTACCAGCTATAGTTCGAGATTTCATGGACGTGTTCAAGGACATCTCAGGTTTACCGCCGAAACGAGACGTGGAGTTCGCGATCGATCTTGTTCCTGGTGTAGCGCCAGTCTCAAAAGCGTACTATCCAATGGCACCAGTGGAATTGGAAGAAGTCAAGAAGCAGGTTACCGAATTGCTAGAGAAGGGTTGGATTCGTAGCAGTAATTCACCTTGGGGAGCTCCAGTTCTTCTAGTCAAGAAGAAAGATGGCACAAGGAGGATGTGCATCGATTATCGAGAATTAAACCGGGTGACTATTAAGAACAAATACCCGATCCCTCGCATTGGCGAATTGTTCGAGCAACTTAGTGGCGCGAGGGTATTCTCGAAGCTGGATTTGCGATCCGGATATCATCAGGTCCGAGTTAAATCAGAAGATATTTGCAAGACTGCGTTTCGAACTCGGTATGGACACTATGAGTATTTAGTGATGCCATTCGAAGTCACGAATGCACCGGCGATATTTATGGACTTGATGAACCGAATCTTTTCACCATTCTTGGACCAGTTTATAGTGGTGTTCATTGATGATATTCTGGTCTACTCAAAGAGTATTGAAGAGCATGCAGAACATTTGAAGATTGCACTGCAGATACTGAGGCAAGAAAGATTGTACGCAAAGATGAGCAAGTGCGAGTTTTGGCTTGAAGAAGTGAAGTTTTTGGGGCATGTCGTGTCCGGAGATGGAATCGCCGTTGATCCCGAAAAGATTACAGCAGTTCGAGATTGGCCGATTCCGAAGAACGTTGCAGAGATCAAGAGCTTTCTTGGACTTGCCGGGTATTACAGAAGGTTCGTGGAGAATTTTGCTCGTTTGGCTTAGCCTTTGACCAAGCTTACGCGCAAGGAAGTACCTTTTGTGTGGACGGATAAGTGTGTGTCAGCTTTTGAGGTATTGAAGCAAAGATTGATAACCGCTCCTATTTTGACCGTACCAGACAGTTCCGGAGGATTGGTGATTCACAGCGACGCATCTGGAAAAGGATTGGGATGTGTTTTGATGCAGCTGCAAGTACAGTCGCCGTTGATCGATAATATTAAAGCAGCGTAGTCACAGGACCCAAGATTGCAGAAGTTTCGAGAACATGTTGAAGCTGGACTTCGAACGGACTTGTTGATTCATGAAGATGGTTCGTTGCGATATGGTAGTCGTTTGTGTGTGCCAAAAGGAGATAATCGCGAAGAAATCATGAAGGAGGCGCACAGTTCCGCATATTCCGTACATCCAGGAGGCACGAAGATGTACCGAGATCTACGACAACATTTCTGATGGGAAGGCATGAAACGGGAGATTGCCCGTTTTGTAGCGAAGTGCTTGGTGTGTCAGCAAGTTAAGGCTAAACATCAAAGGGTTGCTGGTTTATTGCAACCACTTCCGAATCCTCAATGGAAGTGGGAACATATAACCATGGATTTCGTGACGGCTTTACCGCGGAGTCCAAATGGCAACAATGCAGTTTGGGTGATTGTTGATCGATTGACCAAGGCAGCTCATTTCATACCATTTCGAGTTGGTCAATCAGCGGAAGCTTTGGCAGAACGGTACATGTAGGAGATTGTAAGATTGCATGGAGTACCTGTGAGCATCGTGTCCGACCGTGACACCCGTTTCCTATCGCACTTCTAGAGGAGTTTACAGGAAAGTTTGGGGACTCGATTGAAGTTTAGCACAGCTTATCATCCTCAAACAGATGGCCAGGCGGAAAGAACGATCCAAACTCTTGAAGATATGTTGAGAGCTTGCATATTATACTTCAAGGGTTCATAGGAGGATCATCTACATTTGGTGGAGTTTTCTTACAATAACAGTTTTCAGGCGACTATTCAAATGGCTCCATTCGAAGCATTGAATGGTCGTAAGTGTCGTTCACCCGTTTGTTGGGACGATGTTGGAGAACGAAGATTGTTGGGACTGGATTTGATCGTGCAAACAGTGGAGAAAGTTAACACTATCCGGAAACATATGAAGGCAGCGCAAGATCGGCAGAAGTGTTGGGCCGATACATCGAGAAGACCTCTAGAGTTCGCTGTTGGTGATCTGGTATTGTTGAAGATATCACCGACTAGAGGAGGGATTCGCTTTGGGAGTCGAGGAAAGCTTAGTCCTCGATTCGTTGGGCCTTTCGAGATTTTGGAGCGTGTTGGAGAAGTAGCGTATCGATTGGCGTTACCACAATCTTTGGCGAATGTTCATGACGTGTTTCATGTATCTTAACTCCGTAAATATGTTCGAGATGAAACACACGTGCTGGAAAATTCGGAGCTGACTGTAAGAGAAGATTTAACCTTTGAGGAACGCGAAAGGTACCCCACATAGGCCTTCCCCGAAACCCCCAGTCACTAAGGTAAACAAAGTAGAACGACCGATGTCGATTGTGGATCGAAGGGAAAAGGTTCTTAAGAACAAGGTTATCCCTCTTATACTTGTTTCTTGGGGAAATCGCTTACATAGAGAATCAACTTAGGAACGAGAAGATAAAATCCGATAGAAGTTTCCACATCTATTCTTGTAGTTCCTTGATTGTTTATCCTTTCTTGTTCTTGGAATTTCGAGGACGAAATTATTTTTGTAGTTGGGTATAATGTAACAACCTAGTTCATTTATACCAATTCTAGTTCTCGTATTTCCTTAGTTGTGGTATTTTCTTGATTTATCGTGTTTTGGGTGCGAATGGTATTTTACATTTTACATTGCATTCGACCCGACCCGCTTGCTTGAACTTATTTGATTCGTATTTATGAATTACCCTGACTTGTTGCGTAGACTGTGCATTTCATGTTTAGCACATACTGGCATTTTATCTGGCATTGCATCTTTTACCATATAACATTTTAAGTCACGTAAAATAATTTAAAATACATTTCATAGCCTGCAAGATACCCCTAACCCCGTGGTAGTATCCGCGCATCTTGTTCTCGTCCCGTTCGGTGAAACGGACGTGTTTGGATGGCTACGCGCACGTACGCGCATCCGTTCTTGGGGGTATGCATTTTCGTTAGCTGAGCATTCATTTTGAAATTTAGACGTCGCATATATTTTTTCATATTTTAAATCGGAATTTTTAGACCCGACCCGGACGCGTTTTGGAATATTTTTGTATCCCGCCTAAATTCAAACTTATTTAATATTTATTTCAAATTTTACATTTAATCTCGTAACTGATAATATTTCCACAACTAACTAAAATCTTTTTAAAAAATTAAAAATCAAAACAAATTAAACTATCCAGCACTTCACACTCTCTCTCTCTCTAAACCCCGGTCCCACCTTTCTCTCTCTCCCTCTCTCAGCCTCTCTCTTTCTCTCTTCCCTTTTCTCTCTCTCCCCACTAAATCCAATTTTCTTTCTCCTCACTGTTCATTCCTTCTCTCTCTCTCTCCTCTCGATCTCGCTCTCTCTCTCTATCTCTCTCATCCCGCACCTCTCTCTCTCTCATCTCGCGGTGAGAGTGATCCCGTCACCTCCCTTCGCAATATCCCTATATATTCTTTCTCCCTCCTCCATTTTCTTTTAAACCGAGCAGCCTCGCCATGAACCCCAAGCCTCCTCACTCCTCCTCAAACCCTAACCCAATCGCCTCTGCACCCTTAAACTCCCTGCCTCCTCCTCCTCGTCACCTTTCCTTCTTCTTTCTTCTCCTTCTTCCTCCTTCCCGAGCCCTCATCAACACCCTGCACACCCACAGAACCCATCATCACCCCCTTGAACACCTCGTCGCCGATCATCCCTCATCTTCACCATCTCCTTCCTCTTCTCTCCTCTCTCCTCTGTCCTCTCTCCTTCACAAGAATCCCTGCACCAAACCCCCAGCAAACAAAAACACAAACCCTAACCGAAACCCTAACACCAAACTCTAGCTTCGTCGGAGATCGTTCACGGCCGTCGACACCCTCACGACTCCTCTCTGCAAACCCAGTGAGCAATCCCTCTTCTTCTCATTCTTCTTCTTCCTCTTTCTTTCTTCTCTTTCTTCTTTCTTTCTTTTCTTTTCTTTTCTTTAATTCTTGATTTCTGTAGTTCGCCGGAGCCATGATGACGCCGACAATCCAGACGACCCAGCGAACGTGCCTTGCTTGCGTGATCACCCTTGTGCGTTGTTTGGAACCGTTTCGTGTACCGTGCACGTGTCACGACTTTTCACCGACGTGAGACGTTTCGTACACATCTGTTTCATGATCCGTCGAGGCAAGTTAATCTTGCTACATGCTATATAACTCATTATATACCTATCTAAATGAATATCATACCTGTAGTTTAAATCTAGTATCCCATGTTTCACATTATAGCTTTTCAATGTTCCGTTTGCATCCATTCATATCATTTCAGATCTAGGTCATGAAAACTTATCTTGTTACATACTAGATTACAATATACTGCATCCATATCAATATTTATATCACATATTGCTTAGTTGTACATCCCACATTACCATTTTATGGTTTTACTGTTTTCGGATACCCGTTTGCATCCATCTCATTTAAAATATATATAATTGCATCCATAGATCACATTAATACATAATACTGTGATATTAACACTCCATGTTTAATAAAGTGCATCATAATTAGTATTGGAACTATAAATGTAACCCTAACCGATAATTGTGCATCCATATCTTTGAATTTATATTTATTGGCATACCATATCACATTATTCCATTTTATTGTTATATTAGTACTCCATACTTGATTTTGTGTACCCATACTTATTATAGTTTGATTATGAGCACCCACTCGACACTTGTGCACTACCTGACATGACCTAATACCCGACTACTGACATGACTTGATACATGTGCACTACTTGACATGACCTGATGTACCACAGTTTGACATGTTACCTGATCTTGTTACTAATGCCGACAATCTTGACCCGTTGTCCCTATGGACATTTCCTGTTGTCTATTCAGACAAACCTGTACCTGCTTGATCCTGTATTGGCATTAGCTCCAGATTTATCAATACCTGACTTGAACACATAATTTGGGGGTATGGGGAAATCAATGATGAAACCTGACTTGTAACTCGACAGTTCGATGCCTTTACTGATCAGTCTTACGGGCTAGGCCAGCCCCGGAATGATGCTGCCGACATCATTCGTCGTTACATACTACCTTTTACTGCCTAGCGGCACGTCTCGGATTCAGCCCGAGAGTCTTGACCGTGGTCCCGGGCACGCACGGGATACTATTGAGCTATATGGATGATTCATCAAATTGATTTCAAAGACTTGAGAGTAGTTAACCTAGTAGACCAGTTTAGATTACTCACTGTACATCACATGTGCCTTACCCTTCACTGTCCTTATTTATATTACTGTTATACCTTATTTACCGTTCATACTCATACCTGCATGCCTTGTTACTCCTTGATTTTATTATTGCTTGATATTATGACACACTGACGTCTGGGTTTTGCATGGCCCGGATTCTTTACCTTTGCTGCAGGCCGAGTAGGAGCATTTCAGTGAACAGGCCGAGCAGTAAGGACCTGTTATTAGTTTAGTTTAGTTTCCTTTCAGCATTTTCATTCCTGATGTGAGCCTGCATTGTGTGACGTACATTCCAGTTTACTATTGTATTGGATATTTTAGCTTTCGCATTATTTAACCTTGACTCGTTATCCTTGACTCGAATCTCTGAAAGTCTTCGATAAGCTCCTTCTGTGCAGTCGACATCCAAATTGCTGGCAACCGACTAAGCGCATCTGGCACTACGTTAACTTTTCCTGGATGGTACTTAAAATCAAGATCGTAGTCAGCCATCAGCTCTAACCATCTTCGCTGCCTCATGTTAAGCTCTTTCTGTGTGAACACGTACTTCAGGATTTTGTGATCGGTGCATACTTCGACCCTTTCGCCCAGTACGTAGCGTCTCTAAATCTTCAAAGCAAAAATCACTGCTGTAAGCTCCAAATCATGAGTTGAGTAATTCTTCTCATGGGTCTTCAACTGTCTCAATCCGTAGGCTATAACCTTCCCATGCTGCATCAAAACACATCCCAGACCTTTCCCAGATGCGTCGATGTGAATCACCAATCCTCCGGAACCGTCTGGTACGGGAAAAATAAGAGCGGTTATCAATCTCTGCTTCAACACCTCAAAAACTAATGCACACTTATCCGTCCATACGAACGGTACTTCCTTACGCGTAAGCTTGGTCAAAGGCTCAGCCAAACGAGCAAAATTCTCCACAAACCTTCTGTAATATCCGGAAAGTCCAAGAAAACTTCTGATCTCAGCTATATTCCTCGGAATCGGTCAATCTTGAACTGCTGCAATCTTCTCAGGGTCAACGGCGATTCCATCTCCGGATACGTGCCCCAAAAACTTTACTTCTTCAAGCCAAAACTCGCACTTGCTCGGCTTTGCATACAATCTTTCTTGCCTCAATGTCTGCAATGCGATCTTCAAGTGTTCTGCATGCTCTTCCAAGCTTCTCGAATAGACCAGAATATCATCGATGAACACCACTATAAACTGGTCCAAGAACGGTGAAAAGATTCGGTTCATCAAGTCCATAAATATCGCCGGTGCATTCGTGACTCCGAATGGCATCACTAAATACTCGTAATTTCCATATCGAGTTCGGAACGCAGTCTTGCAAATATCCTCTGATCTAACTCGGACCTGATGATATCCGGATCGCAAATCCATCTTCGAGAATACCCTCGCGCCACTGAGTTGCTCGAATAATTTGCCAATGCGAGGGATCGGGTAGTTGTTCTTAATAGTCACCCGGTTCAATTCTCGATAATCGATGCACATCCTCCTTGTGCCATCTTTCTTCTTTACTAGAAAAACTAGAACTCCCCAAGGTGAATTGCTGCTGCGAATCCAACCATTCTCTAGCAATTCGGTAACCTGCTTCTTGACTTCTTCTCACTCTACTGGTGCCATTGGATAGTACGCCTTTGAAATTGGTGCTGCATCAGGAACAAGATCAATCACGAACTCCACATCTCGTTTTGGCGGTAAACCCGAGATGTCCTCGAATACTTCCATGAACTCTCGAACTACAGCTGGCACTTCCTCCTTATCAACTTCCATCAACGAAAGAACGGTGCTTGTCGGCCTAGCCCTAAACTCGACTGACTCGACAGAACTGCTACCTCCAGCAAAAAAAAACTCCGGATGTCCGGGAATCTGGAAAATCGCTTTCTTTGCCCTACAATCAATGTGAGAATGGAAAGTGCCGAGAAAATCCATTCCCAAAACATCAGACAATGGGGTGCACCAGAATCAAATAATTCTAATGCAGGAAAAACATGAACAAGTAGGATACCGGAAATAACTTCATCTAAAGCCAAGATACTGAAGAAGATAAGCACGGTAAACAGGATTCAAGCTGACGATAAAACATGAACTGGAAAGCAAGAGAAGTAAGGCAATATAACGACCATGAAACAAGAAAGTGAATCAAGACTAGGACTCCAAGTTACTTAAATAGGGTACTGCATTGTAACCATGCTGCAGTTCATAGTTACAATCACATAACTCCATTCAAGTCGCCCAAAACCTAGTATCAGAATAGAGAAAACAATAGGGAACCGGAAGGTTTCAAGTCGAGATGCAAAGTTGTTTGCATATCGTCAAGACAAGGATCAATAGAAAGATAGGATTCAAGAATCACGATAACAATATGGCAGGACATGTTCCTAATTACAGGATTTTCTGATTCATGTATTGGGTCCAATACCCAACTACAAAAGAATCAAACCCGATTAACCTAAATTCTATGGCTCTGATACCAAACAAACTGTGTCACGCCCCGCTTCCCATAGAGCGCTAAGATCGGCACGTGACAGAGCCAACCATGCTACCTGTGGCTAGGAAACATCCCTCCACAGTCACATTACGGCTGTCTATAAGATATCAAGAACAGTAAAATGAAATAAACTATCTAGTACATGTCCATATGCCAGAATAAACGAGTCAAAAAATAATATGCAGAAGCAATAAATCCAAATAACAATAACAATCTGGAAAGTACGTCCCAAATACGGGCTCGCATTAGGAAATAGAAATGCTAAAAGAAAACTAAACTAAAATACTAACAGGATCCTCACTGCTCGGCCTGTCGGCTAAAGTACTCCTGATCAGCCTGCGAAAGAGGTAAAAGATCTGAGCCATGCAAAACCCAGACGTCAGTGCGTCATAATATCAAACAATAATAAATGAACAGGATACACGAGATATGCAGGCATGAGCATACACAGTAATAGGTGTATAACAGTAACATGAATATGGAACAATGAAGTGTATCGGTGTATGTGAAGTGCAGTAAGTAATCTAAACCGTACTACTGGGTTATATATTCTAAAGTCTTCGAAATCAATTAATATAATTCTCATCGTAACCCATCGGTCTATGCCCCGTTCATGCCACGCGGGACCATGGTAACAGGATTATTCCGTAACGCCCGAAAAAACGGCAAACAACATATTCCGTAACGCCCGGAAAAATGGCAAACAATATATTCCGTAACACCCGGAAAAATGGCAAACAATATAATAGCCCTTTGAGTTACGTTCAGTTACATTCTTGATTTCCCCATACCCCCAAGTTATGTATTCAAGTCGGGTATTGCCAATCAATATCTAATGCCAACAGGATCAAGCAGGTACAGGTTTTGTCTATACAGACAATAATAATGTCCATCGGGACAACAAGTCAGGATTGTCGACATTAGAAACAGGATCAGGTAACATGTCAAGTAGTGGTGTATGAGGTCATGTCGAGTAGTGCACGGTGCATCACATGGGTGCCCAATAATAAAATGTAGCAAGTATTGGATCAGGGTAAAAGTACGGATGTACGGTAAAAGCATGGATGCACAAATATCTATCAGGGGTTACATCATGACTATGTAGGATGCACATTATCAAGCATGGGGTGGTAATGTAGCAGTAATATGAAATAACGTGATATGGCATGCAACTAGATATATAATTAATGGTATGGATGCACAAATATCGATCAGGGATTACATTTACAGCTCCAAGACTAAGTGGGATGCACATTATTAAGCATGGGGTGTTACTACAATAATAACATGAGTTAATATGATCTGTAGATGCAGCTATATGTATATTAAATGATATGGATGCATACGGGTATCCGAAAACGGTAAAACTTTAATATGGATGTATAATGTGATAAACATATAACATTTTATTCATATGGATGCATAATAATATATATAGCATGTAGCAAGATGAACTTGCCTGCGACCAGATATATAATAAACTGTACGGATGTGAACGGATATTGTAAAACTGTAAAGCTGTAACATTGGATGCATAACTAAACAATATGTAATATTATTATTCGCATGAATGCAAAATATAGTAGTATAGCATGTAGTAAGATAAACTTGCTTGAACGGATCGTACGACGGGCGCGAACAGCACGTCCGACGTCGGGTAATCGTCGCAACGCACACACGGCACGTGGGACGGGTCCAGGAAGGGCAAGAGGACAACCACGCAGGTAAGGAACGTTCGCTGGATTACTCGGATCGGCAGCGACGAGCACAGCTCCGGCGGTGACCGGAAAATACGGATCAAGAAAAGAAATGAAAAGAAGAAGAAGAAGAAGAAGAAGAAGAAGAGCAAGAAGAAAGGTTGCACTGGGGTTTGCTCGAGGGTTCAGAGAAGGTGAGGGAGTGGAGGCGACGACAAGTCGGAGCTCCGGCGAAGGTGCAGCGACGAGGGCAGGGACTTGTAGATAGGTGTACAGGTGCTCGGGTTTTGGGTTCGGGGTTCTCGGTGTTGGGGTGTGCAAAGGAGAGAGAGGTGATGGTGGTGATGAAGAGAAGGATGAGGTGGTGACGACGAGAGCGAAGGTGGTGGCGATGACGAAGGTGGGACATGGATTCGAACTCGGAGGCTTCGGGTGAAGACGAGAGGAGGCGAGAAAAGTTTTTGAAGAAGAAGGAGCGAGGTGAGAATATGAGAGTGATGAGGGGTTGAGAATGAGGGTCGACGGCAAAGGCAGGCTAGGTTAGGGTTTCTGTGATCGGCAGTGGGTTCTCATCGCGGGCTTATTTAAAGAAGAGAAAGAAAGAAAGAGGGAGGTGGGTGTAAGGTGTGAAGGGAGGTGACGAGAATCGAGAAACGCACAATAACTGCGAGAAGAGAGAGAGGGAGAGAGAGAGTGAGAGAAAGAGAAAGAAAGAGAGATAGATTGAGAGAGAGAAACAGAGATCGAGAGGAGAGAGAACGTGAGGGTTGATATGGGGTTTAAATTAAAAGGAAAAAATAATATATATATATATATATATATATAAAGAGAGAGAGGGAGTAATTGAATTTGTTTAAAACGAATCTTTTTAAAATAAAATTTAAAACTAACAAGATTTTTAAAATAAAATTTAAAACTAACAAGATTTTTGAAATAGTAAAATGGTAGGAATAAAATATTAGGGAAATTTTGAGATTTTGGCTAATACAAAATTACTCCAAAAGATACCCGGGTCGGGTCTAAAATTATGGTTTTAAAATACGGATAATATACGTATCAACCAAAACTAAAATTGGATATCCGGGTAACGAAAATGCATACCCCCAAGAACGGATGCACGCACATGCACGTAGCCATCCAAACAGGCCCGTTACACTGAACGGGACGAGAACAAGGTGCGCGGATGCTACGACGGGATTAGGGGTATCATGCAGGCCATGCTAGATATTTTTTAAAAATATTTTATATGATTTTAAATGTTATATTAAAAAATGCAGATGCCATATATAATGCCAATATGCAGTATATAAAAAAATATGAAAGTGTACGGATCCACATAACAAGTCGGGATAAACCATAATCAGGAATCAAGACGGGTTTCCAGCAGGCGGGTCGGGTCGGATGCAAATACAAATGTCAAATACACTATTCGCACCCAAAACACAATGAATCAGAAAAATACCATAAATAAAGAAATACTTGAACTAGAACTGGTTTAAATGAATTAGGGTGTTACAACTAAGGCCATATATATTAGCGTACCGAATACCTAACTTCTGCTCTAAGGCCAGCTGTTGGCGTACCGCATACCCAACATCTTAAAAAGTCCTTCGAACTGTGCTTGAGAAAGGGCCTTGGTGAATGGATCCGCCGTGTTGCCTTTTGTGTCCACTCTCCGTACCTCGATCTCCCGGTGATCAATGATCTCCCTGATCAGGTGATACCGCCTCAAGATGTGCCTGGATTTCTGATGGGACCATGGTTCCCTTGCTAAAGCCATAGCTCCATTGTTGTCGCAATACACAGGTATTGGGTTAACAATGGATGGAACTACCTGAAGTTCAGTAATGAACTTCTTAATCCAGACAGCTTCTTTTGCGGCATCGTTGGCAGCAATGTATTCAGCCTCCATCGTCGAGTTTGCGGCGGTGTCCTGTTTGGAACTCTTCCAACAGACCGTCCCTCCGTTGAGGGTAAACACAAAACGTGAGACAGACTTGCTATCATCCTTGTCACTCTGGAAGCTCGAATCGGTAAAAGACTCCACCTGGAGTTCCCCATTACCGAATACCAGGAACAGTTCTTTAGTCCTTCTCAGGTACTTCAGAATGTTCTTAACAGCTGTCCAGTGGTTCTTACCTGGGTTAGACTGATACCGGCTCATCACGCTAAGCGCGTAAGCTATATCCGGTCGGGTACATAGCATCGCATACATTATAGATCCCACCGCCCAAGCGTAGGATATAGTGCTCATGCGAACCCTCTCCTCATCAGTCTTGGGAGATATCTCTTTGGAGAGGGTGATTCCGTGCAATGCGGGTATGTTACCGTGCTTAGAATCTTCCATACTAAATCTCTTTAGTATGGCCTCTATGTACCTGGACTGTGAAAGTCCTAGTAATCTCTTGAATCTATCTCTGTAGATCTTAATCCCCAAAATGTACGAGGTATCACCCAGGTCTTTCATGGAGAGCCTTTATGACAAGAACAACTTGACCGATTGTAACATAGGAATATCATTTCCTATCAAAAGAATGTCGTCCATATACAAGACTAGGAATACGACAGTTCAGCCTACAATCTTCTTATATATATAAGGCTCATCCTCGTTCTTGATGAAGTCAAATCCCTTGACTGTTTCATCAAAACAAATGTATTACCTCCGCGAAGCCTGCTTTAATCCATAAATGGATTTAAGCAACTTACACACTTTTCCGCTGCTCCCACTGTCTATGAAACCTTCCGGCTGATCTATATAAACACACTCTTCTAAATTTCCGTTCAGAAAAGCCGTTTTTACGTCCATCTGTCAGATCTCATAGTCATGGAAGGCAGCAATGGCAAGTAGGATCCGAATGGATTTGAGCATAGCCATTGGAGAAAAGGTTTAGTCATATTCTATACCTGGTCTTTGATGAAAACCTTTTGCAACAAATCTAGCCTTAAAGGTTTTCACCTGCCCATCCACACCAAATTTCCTTTTATAGATCCATTTGCATCCAACGAGTTTTACCCCAGGTGGAACAATATCCAAGGTCCACACTTTATTGGTGTACATGGACTCCATTTCGGATCGCATGGCATCCAGCCACTTATCAGAGTCTCTACTGATAATGGTCTTCTTGAAACTAGTAGGATCATCTTCTTCCAAGATGCAATCCTCTCGATCCCCGTCTATGAAAAAACCGTAGTATCTCTCGGGCGGATTAGAAATCCTACTAGATCTGCGGAGTGGCTGAGGTTCGTCTGGGGTTATTGAATCTTGAGGTTCCACCAATTCTTCAGTTTGAGTTTGTGGTTGCTGAATTTCTTCCAGTTCTACCGTTCTCCCACTTGTTTCTTTTGCAAGAAATTGCCACTCTAAAAAGGTAGTGTGACAAGATACAAACACTTTCTGTTCCTCGGTGTGGTAGAATAAATATCCTATTGAATTTTTAGGATATCTCACAAACTTACTTAAAACTGAACGTGCCTGTAATTTGTCTGGATTTTGTACTTTAACATAGGCCGGACAACCCCATATCTTAATACGTTTAAGATACGGTCTTTTTCTACTCCATATTTCATATGGAGTTTTAAGCACAGATTTGGATGGAACATCTTTCAATAGGTATGACGTTGTCTGAAGCGCATGTCCCCAAAATGAAAGAGGCAACTCAGCGTTACTCATATGGAGCGAACCATGTCCAATACGGTACGGTTCCTCAGCTCCGATACACCGTTGTGTTATGGTGTATACGGAAGAGTAAGCTGAGAGAGAATTCCATTCTCTTTTAGGGATTCTAGGAATTCTGTGCTTAAGTACTCCCCTCCTCTATAATATCGGAGGATCTTAATACTTTTACCAGTCTGGTTCTCTACTTCGTTTCTGAATTCTTTGAATTTCTCAAAAACTTCAGATTTGTGTTTCATAAGATACACATATCCGAACCTAGAGAGATCGTCAGTGAATGTGATGAAGTACGAGAACCCACTCCTTGCATGTATAGACATTGGAACACATACATCACTGTGTATGAGTCCCAAGAGCTCTGCTGCTCGTTCTCCATGTCCAGTGAATGAAGATTTGGTCATTTTTCCCTTGAAACAAGACTGGCAAGTTTCATAAGATGAAAATTCGAACGTATCCAAAAGTCTATCTTTATGCAACTTACTTAGTCTTTTCTCTCCAAGATGAACAAGTCTACAATACCATAAGTAGGATTCGTTCACTTCTGAACTCTTCCTCTTGCGTGTGTTTTGTATACTGAGAACTGTGTTTTGATTAAGAACATAGATACACGTATTGTACCTTCTGCAACCAATACCTGATTAAGATAAATGTTCATAATATTTCTATCAAGAACAAAATTATATCCATCTTTATCAAGTAAAGAAACTGATATGATGTTGCAAACCATGGAAGGTACATAGTAGCAATTGTTCAAAATCATAGCATTGCCATTTGGCAATGCTAAGTGATATTCACCGACGGCAGAAGCATCAACTTGTGCTCCGTTTCCTACTCTGAGAGACATATATCCAGGTCCAACCATCCTACTTTTTCTCAGTCCCTGCAATAAATTACAGATATGAGATCCTGATCCGGTATCTAGTATCCAAGAGGTAGGGCTGACCAAAAAACAGTTCTCAATAACAAGAACACCAGAAGAAGGCGTAATACTATGCTTCTTCTTCGATGGGATCATCAAGGAATTCATGCAATCCTCTTTTCCAGGCTCATACTCATGAGTGTTTTCATAAGTTAGAGCCGAACTAACGTTCCTTAGCCCCGAATAAGAATTCAGATCAGTCAAGCGATACATTTTATTATCTTGTTTAAGGCATGAAGTGGTTGCTACCTGGAGAGAGAGAAAAGAAACACTCAGCGTGCACTCTTGCAATATTAGATTAGTTATTAATTTATCTAATCAGGATGGCTCCCACCGTTTCTTCAAATTCTTCTTCAAATCTTAAAAGAATAACTAGTCAGGATTAATCGCACGTCATAATACTTGCTTAACCTTTCGGCCAGACTAGTGTCGGTACTTCGAGGGAGGTTTCCCAACACTTTCGCAAAGTTCCTTGTAACACCCTAGTTCATTTATACCAGTTCTAGTTCATGTATTTCTTTATTTATGGTATTTTCCTGATTTACTGTGTTTTGGGTGCGAATAGTGTTTTGGCATTTGTATTTGCATCCGACCCGACCCGCTTGCTTGAAACCTATCTTGATTCATGTTTACGATCTACCCTGACTTGTTACGTAGACTCGTGCACTTTCATTTTAATTTATACATTGCATACTCGCATTATATCTAGCATCTGCATTTTTATATATAACATTTAAGGTCACATAAAATATTTTAAAAATATATTGCATGGCCTGCTTGATACCCCTAACCCTGTGGTAGCATCCGCGCATCTTGTTCTCGTCCCGTTCAGTGAAACGGACTTGTTTGGATGGCTACGCGCATGTACGTGCATCCGTTCTTGGGGGTATGCATTTTCGTTACCCGGATATCCAATTTTAATTTTAGTCGACACATATATTTTTCATATTTTGAAACTGAATTTTTAGACCCGACCCGGGCATGTTTTGGACTAAGTTTGTATTCACCGGAAAATCAAATTTTGTTAATATTTTATTAAAAATTATAACAGTTTAACAATTTATTTAACTAACAGATCTTTTTTTTAAAATTTAAAATCTTAAAACAAATTTTCCTAACAACATATCCCTCTCTCTCTCACTGACACAGCCTCTCCTCTCTCTCTCCCCCTCCCTCCTCTCGCACCCTTTCTCTCCCCTCTCGTGAACACTGTTCGCTTCTCGGCTCTGGTCACCGCCTTCCCCGCTACGCTCACCTCCCTTCTTTCTTTATCTCTTCTTCCTCTATAAAACCCCTGAGCCCTCGCCATGAGAACCCATCAAAAATTCCTCTGCCTCCTTACTGCCCTCAACCCTCAACTCTATCTCCCTCAACCGAGCCTCCTCTTCCTCCTCGTCACCTTCTTCTTCTCCTTCCTCCTTCCCGAGCACCATCACCCTACACCCTCAACCCAACAGAACCCATCACCACCACCCTCACCTCGTCGCCATCGTCCCTCGACCTCGCCGTCACCACAACCATCTCCAACATCTCCTTCTTCTCTCTTCTCCCTCCTACACCAAGATCCCTGCACCCGACCCCAGCCTGCACCAACACCCGACCCTGAACCCTAACTCCTCAAAGCCAAACCCTAGCCTCGCCGGAGCTCCGTTGATCTCGTCGTCGCCCTCACCTCGTCTCCCTGACCCCTGTGCATAACCCCAGTGAGCACAACCCTTCTCCTTTCTTCTTCTTCTTCTTCTTTTCTTTTTTCTTTTCGTTTTCTTGTTCTTGAATCTTGTATTATCAGCAGTCGCCGGAGCCGTAACCGTCGCTGCCGTTCCAGAAAACCCAGTGGACATACTTTACCTGTGTGATCACCCTCTTGCATTGCTTGGACCTGTCCCGCGTGTCGTGCGTGCGTTGCGACGCTTTACCGACGTCGGACGTACCGTGCGTATCCGTATTGTGATCCATCGAGGCAAGTTAATCTTGCTACATGCTATACTACAATATACTGCACCCATTTGACTAATAGTATTATATATTGTTTAGTTATGCATCCATATTACAATTTTACAGTTTTCGGATACCCGTTTGCATCCATATCATTTAAAATATATATAATTGCATCTATAGATCATATTAATTCATGTTATTATTGTAGTAACACCCCATGCTTAATAATGTGCATCCCACTTAGTTTTGGAACTGTAAATGTAACCCTAATCGATGTTCGTGCATCCATACCATTAATTATATATCTATTTGCATTCCATGTCACGTTATTTTATATTACTGCTACATTAACACCCCATGCTAGAAAATGTGCATCCTACATAGTAATGGAGCTATCCCCTAATAGTTAGTTATGCATCCATGTTTTATTGTGTACCCATACCAGTAATTCTTTATATCCAGTTGCATCTACAGATTATATTAATCCATATTATTGTTTTATTGGCACCCCATACTTGATAATGTGCATTCTACATAGTCATGATATAACCCCTGATAAATATTTGTGCATCCATGCTTTTATTTGTGCACCCGTACCTGCTACAGTTTTATTATGAGCATCCGCTTGATACCTGTGCACTACCTGACATGACCCGATATACCACTGCTTGACTTGATACCTGATCTTGTTACTAATGCCGACAATCTTGACCTGTTGTCCCTACGGACATATCCTGTTGTCTATTTAGACAAACTTGTACCGGCTTGATCCTGTGTTGGCATTAGCTCCAGATTTTCAATACCTAACTTTAACACATAATCTTGGGGGTATGGGAAAATCAAAAGTGTAAACTAAAGTGTAGCTTACAAGGGTATTACTTGATCCGTGGTCCCGGGGGATAACGGGACAGAATCATTCGTGATTCTTACTTGATCCGTGGTCTCGGGGGATAACGGAACAGAGTCGCTCATGACTCCCACTACCTGATCCGTGGTCCTGGGGGATAACGGGACATATCCTTTGAGTTACATGAAGGATTACATTAATTGATTTCAAACAAACTTTAGAATAGATAACCCAGTAGCACAGTTTAGACTGATCACTGCACGTCACATATATTGATACACCTCACTGTTCTATATCTGTGTTTACTTATTACATTCATGTTACTGTTTATGATTCATGCCTGCATATCTCGTGTATCCTATTCATTTATTATTATTTGATATCATGATGCACCGACGTCTGGGTTTTGCATGGCCCAGATCCTTTATCTCTGTCGCAGGCAGTTCAGGAGTATTTTGACCAACAAGCCGAGCAGTGAAGATCATGTTAGTTGCTAGTTAGTTTAGGTTTATTTCGTATTTCCATTCCTGATGTGAGCCCGTATTATGGGACGTACTTTCCAGATTGTCATTGTTACTTGAATTTATTGCTTCCGCATATTATTTCTTGACTCGTTATTTCTGGCTCATGGACATATACTAGATAGTTTTTTTTATTTTCCTGTTCTTGATATCTATAGACAGCCGTAATGTGACTGTGGAGGGATGTTTCCTAGCCACAGATAGCATGGTTGGCTCTGTCACGTGCCGATCTTAGCGCACTCTAGGAAGCGGGGCGTGACAGGGTTTGTTTGGTATCAGAGCCATAGGATTTAGGTTAATCGGGTTTGATTCTTTTGTAGTTGGGTATTGGACCCAATACACGAATCGGAAAATCCATAATTAGGAACATGTCCTGCCACTTGGTTATCGTGATTCTTGAATCATATTTTTCTCTTGACCCTTGTCTTAACGATATGCAAATAACTTTGCATCTCGACTTGAAATCCTTTTGGTTCCTTATTGTTTATCCCGTCCTATTCCTTTGATTCTGATACTAGGATTTGGGCGACTTAAACGGAGTTATGTGATTGTAACGATGAACTGCAACATAGTTACAATGCGGTACTCTATTTAAGTAACTTGGAGTCCTGGTCTTGATTCATTTCCTTGTTTCATGGTCATTTTATTACCTTGGTTCTCTCAGTTTCATTGCTTACCAGTTCATGTTTTGCAGATTTCTTGGTGATTGATACCGGTAGTTATGATGTTGTATTGGGAATGTATTTTCTCGGCACTTTCCACGCTCACATTGATTGTAAGTCAAAGAAAGTGATTTTCCAGATTCTCGGACATCCTGAGTTTGTATTTGCTGGAGGTAGCAGTTCTGTCGTGCTAGTCGAGTTTAGGACTAGGCCGACAAATAGTGTTCTTTCGTCGATGGAAGTTGATAAGGAGGAAGCGTCAGTTGTAGTTCAAGAGTTCATGGACGTGTTCGAGGACATCTCGGGTTTACCGCCAAAACGAGATGTGGAGTTCGCGATCGATCTTGTTCCTGGTGTAGCGTCAATCTCAAAGGCGTACTATCCGATGGCACCAGTGGAGTTGGAAGAAGTCAAGAAGCAGGTTACCCAATTGCTTGAGAAGGGTTGGATTCGCAGCAGCAATTCACCTTGGGGAGCTCCAGTTCTTCTAGTAAAGAAGAAAGATGGCACAAGGAGGATGTGCATCGATTATCGAGAATCGAATCGGGTGACTATTAAGAACAAGTACCCGATCCCTCGCATTGGTGAATTATTCGAGCAACTCAGTGGCGCGAGGGTATTCTCGAAGCTGGATTTGCAATTCGGATATCATTAGGTCCGAGTTACATCAGAGGATATTTGGAAGACTGCGTTCCGAACTCGATATGGACATTACGAGTATTTAGTGATGCCATTCGGAGTCACGAATGCACCGGCGATATTTATGGATTTGATGAACCGAATCTTTTCACCATTCTTGGACCAGTTTATAGTGGTGTTCATCGATGATATTCTGGTCTACTCGAGGAGCCTTGAGGAGCATGTAGAACACTTGAAGATCGCACTGCAGACATTGAGGCAAGAAAGATTGTATGCAAAGATGAGCAAGTGCGGGTTTTGGCTTGAAGAAGTGAAGTTTTTGGGGCATATTGTATCCAGAGATGGAATCGCCGTTGACCCTGAGAAGATTGCAGCAGTTCGAGATTGGCCAATTCCGAAGAACGTAGCAGAGATCAGAAGCTTTCACGGACTTGTCGGGTATTACAGAAGATTCGTGGAGAATTTTGCCCGTTTGGCTGAGCCTTTGACCAAGCTTACACGCAAGAAAGTACCATTTGTATGGACGGATAAGTGCGCGTCAGCTTTTGAGGTATTGAAGCAGAGATTGATAACCGCTCCTATTTTGACCGTACCAGACAGTTCCGGAGGATTGGTGATTCACAGCGATGCATCTGGAAAAGGTTTGGGATCTGTTTTGATGCAGCATGGGAAAGTTATAGCTTACGCATCGAGACAATTGAAGACCTATGAGAAGAATTACCCAACTCATGATTTGGAGCTAGCAGCTGTGATTTTCTCTTTGAAGATTTGGAGACACTACTTATTGGGCGAAAGGGTCGAAGTATTCACCGATCACAAAAGCCTGAAGTACTTGTTCACACAGAAAGAGCTTAATATGAGGCAGCATAGATGGTTGGAGCTGATGGCTGACTATGATCTTGATCTTAAGTACCATCCGGGGAAAGTTAATGTTGTGCTAGATGCGCTTGGTCGGTTGCCAGCAATTCGGATGTTGACTGCACAGAAGGAGCTTATCGAAGACTTTCGGAGATTCGAGCTGGAGATCGTACTACCGCATTCTTCGGGACAGTTGATGCAGCTGCAAGTACAGTCATCGTTGATCGATAATATTAAAGCAGCGCAGTCACAGGACCCAAGATTGCAGAAGTTTCGAGAAAAGGTTGAAGCAGAACTTCGAACGGACTTGTTGATTCATGAAGATGGTTCGTTGCGATATGGTAGCCGTTTATGTGTGCCGAAAGGAGATATTCGCGAAGAAGTTATGAAGGAGGCGCACAGTTCCGCATATTCCGTACATCCAGGAGGCACGAAGATGTACCGCGATCTACGACAGCATTTCTGGTGGGAAGGCATGAAAAGGGAGATTGCTCGCTTTGTAGCGAAGTACTTGGTGTGTCAGCAAGTTAAGGCTGAACATCAAAGGGTTGCTGGTTTATGGCAACCACTTCCGATTTCTCAATGGAAGTGGGAACATATAACCATGGATTTCGTGATAGCTTTACCGCGGAGTCCGAAGGGCAACAATGCAGTTTGGGTGATTGTTGATCGATTAACCAAGGCAGCTCATTTCATACCATTTCGAGTTGGTCAGTCAATGGAAGCGTTAGCAGAACGGTACATGCAGAAGATTGTGAGATTGCATGTAGTACCTGTGGGCATCATTTCCGACCGTAACACCCGATTCTTATTTCACTTCTGGAGGAGTTTACAGGAAGTTTGGGGACGCGATTGAAGTTTAACACAGCTTATCATCCTCAGACAGATGGACAGTCGGAGAGAACGATCCAAACACTTGAAGACATGTTGAGAGCTTGCATGTTAGACTTCAAGGGTTCATGAGAGGATCATCTACACTTGGTGGAGTTTTCTTACAATAACAGCTTTTAGGCGACGATTCAGATGGCTCCATTCGAAACATTGTATGGTCTCAAGTGTCGTTCACCCGTTTGTTGGGACGATATTGGAAAACGAAGATTGTTGGGACCGGATTTGATCGTGCAAACAGTAGAGAAAGTTAACACTATCCGGAATCACATGAAGGCAGCACAAGGCCGGCAGAAGAGATGGGCCGATACATCGAGAAGACCTCTAGAGTTCGCTGTTGGTGATCTTGTGTTCTTCACCGACTAGAGGAGTGATTCGTTTTGGGAGTCGAGGCAAGCTTAGTCCTCGATTCGTGGAGCCTTTCGAGATTTTGGAGCGTGTTGAAGAAGTGGCTTATCGATTGGCGTTACCACAATCTTTGGCGAATGTTCATGACGTTTTTCATGTATCTCAACTCCGTAAGTATGTTCGAGATGAAACACACGTGCTGGATCATTCGGAGCTGACTGTAAGAGAGGATTTGACCTTTGAGGAACGACCGATGTCGATTGTTGATCGAAGAGAAAAGGTCCTTAAGAACAAGGTTATCCCTCTCGTACTTGTTTCTTGGGGAAATCGCTCGCATGGCGAATCGACTTGGGAATGAAAATACGAGATTCGACAGAAGTTTCCACATCTATTCTTATAGATTCTTGATTGTTTATCTTTTCTTGTTTTAGGAATTGCGAGGACGAAATTCTTTTTGTAGTTGGGTATAATGTAACACCCTAGTTCATTTATACCAGTTCTAGTTCATGTATTTCTTTATTTATGGTATTTTCCTGATTTACTGTGTTTTGGGTGCGAATAGTGTTTTGACATTTGTATTTGCATCCGACCCGACCCGCTTGCTTAAAACCTGTCTTGATTCATGTTTACGATCTACCCTGACTTGTTACGTAGACTCGTGCACTTTCAGTTTAATTTGTACATTGCATACTAGCATTATATCTGGCATCTGCATTTTTATATATAACATTTAAGGTCATATAAAATATTTTAAAAATACATTGCATGGCCTGCTTGATACCCCTAACCCTGTGGTAGCATCCGCGCATCTTGTTCTCGTCCCGTTCAGTGAAACGGACTTGTTTGGATGGCTACGCGCACGTACGTGCATCCGTTCTTGGGGGTATGCATTTTCGTTACCCGGATATCCAATTTTAATTTTAGTCGACACATATATTTTTCATATTTTGAAACTGAATTTTTAGACCCGACCCGGGCGTGTTTTGGACTAAGTTTGTATTCACCGGAAAATCAAATTTTGTTAATATTTTATTAAAAATTATAACAGTTTAACAATTTATTTAACTAACAGATCTTTTTTTTAAAATTTAAAATCTTAAAACAAATTTCCCTAACAACCTATCCCTCTCTCTCTCTCACTGACACAGCCTTTCTCCTCTCTCTCTCTCTCTCTCTTTCTCTCTCTCTCTCCTTTCTCTCTCCTCTCGCACCCCCTCTCTCCTCTCGCGAACACTGTTCGCTTCTCGGCTCTGATCACCGGCTTCCCCGCTACGCTCACCTCCCTTCTTTCTTTATCTCTTCTTCCTCTTTAAAACCCCCGAGCCCTCGCCACGAGAACCCATCAAAAATTCCTCTGCCTCCTCACTGCCCTCAACCCTCAACTCCATCTTTCTCAACCGAGCCTCCTCCTCCTCGTCGTCACCTTCTTCTTCTCCTTCCTCCTTCCCGAGCTGTAACAACCGAGTTCATTTATACCAATTCAGTTCCCGTATTTATATATCTGTGGTATTTTATTGATTTATAATGTTTGGGTGCGAATGGTAGTTTACATTTTTACATTGCATTCGACCTGACCCGCTTGCTTGAACTTGTTAATTCATATTTATAAACTATCCTGACTTGTTAAATAGACACGTGCATCTTATGTATACTGCATATTGACTTTTCATCTGACATCGTACATTTTATCATATAACATTTTTAGGTCATGTATAATAAATTAAAATTGCATTTCATAGCCTGCATGATACCCCTAACCCCGTGGTAGCGTCCACGTGTCGTGTTCTCGTCCCGTTCGGTGAAACGGACGTGTTTGGATGGCTACGCGTACGTACGTGCGTCCGTTCTTGGGGGTATGCATTTTAGTTACCTAATCATTCATTTTAAAATTTAATTCTAACATTTTTTAACAGCTCAGAAGATTTCGAAAACCAATTTAAATCTTTTTAAATTTTAATAAAATCTAAATCCTAACTCAATGTAACAAATAAATCCTTTTACATTTTTTTAATCTAAATCCTATTTTAATTCCGATCTCTTCCCTCAGCTCTCTCTCTCTTTTTCCTCTAGGCCCCATTTCCCCACGAGCCAATGAAATCACTTCTTTACCTAGCTCCGGGCCCCACTCTAATTTCTCTCTCCTTTCTTTCCTCTTCTCTTTCTCTCTCCCCAGCGCGGCAGACTCTCTCTCTCTCTCCTCTTTCTCTCTCCTCTCGCGCTCTCTCTCTCTTATCGCGATTACTGTTCATTCCTCGAATCTGGTCACCGCCCCTGGATCTCGTCACCTCCCTTCTATATTTTTCCTTCTTCTTTTTTTTTAAAAACCGAGCGCCATCTCCCTCCTCGCAAACCCATCGTCCCCGAGTTCCCAAACTCAAACCCTAACCCTAAAAACTCCTCACCCCTCAACCCCTCAACCTCAACCGAACCTCTACCAACCTTCTCTTCCTCCCCGTCTTATCCTTCCTCTTCGTCACCCATTTCCGAGCACCCCTGCACCCCTAGAAACCGATCACCTCACCGCCGACGACCCCCTTCACCTTGTCAACCTCACACCACCTCTCCTCTCTCTCCTCTACTCTCCCTTCTACACCAAAACCCTGCACCCAAACCCCAGCACACATCAAAACCGAGCTGCACCCTAACCTAAACCCTAACCTCAATCTTGATCGCCGCTCATCGCCGGTGAACCCTACCCTTTACCTCATCTCCTCTGTCCTCTGGAACCCCAGAGCACTTACCCACAGTAAGCCTCCTCTCTCTCATTCTTCCCTTCTTCTCTTCTTCTTCTTTCTATTCTTTCTTTCTTGTATTTTTCTTTTCTGTAATTTTTTAAACCTCTGTAGATCGCCGGAGCCGTGACGACGGCGACGATCCCGACGACCCGGCGAGCGTACCTGACTCGTGTGATCACCTTGTGCGTGGTTTGGATCCGCTCCGTGTACCGTTCGCACGTTGCGACTTGTACTCCGACGTGAGACGTTCTGTATACCCGTTTCTTGATCCGTAGGCAAGTAAAACTTGCTACATGCTATTCATATTATTTTTATACTTATTTAATTGCATATTAAACCTGTAGATTAAATCTAATGTCACATGTTCCATTTTAACATTTCGATGTTCCATTATATCATTTTAGATCTAGAATTGAAATATATCATGTTGCATTTTAGTTTACAATATGTGGTACCCACGTCCATATTTTTATCACATAGTGCTTTGTTGCATAGCCCATAGTACCCTTTTAATAGTTTATACCCTATCGGACACCCGTTTGCATACATCTAGCCTAATATATATTCAATTGTATCCCTAGATCATTTTAATACATAATAAGGTGATTTAAACATCCTATATTTGATAAAGTGTATTTAATTAGTGTTGAAACCATAACCCTAACTCAAATCGATAACTGTGCATCCTTATGCTTTAATCTGTATCTTTTGCATACCACATCATAATGTTCCATTTTTATTGTTCTGTTAGTACCCCATACTTGTTTTGTATACCCATAATTATTAGGGTTTAATTATAAGCATTCATGTGATATTTTTGTGCACCCCCGACATGACTTGATATACCATTACTTGGCACGACATGATACCGTGCACTTCTTGACATGTCATGATACTTATATATTACCTGACTTGACCTGAGGAATCATGGCTTTACCTGTTACCTAATCTTGTTACTAATGCCAACAAACTTGACATGTTATCCCTACGGACATTTCCTGTTGTCTATCCAGACAAACCTGTACCTGCTTGATCCTGTGTTGGCATTAGCTCCAGATTTATTGATACCTGACTTGAACACATAACTTGGGGGTATGAGGAAATCAATGATGAAACCTGACTTGTAACTCGACAGTTCGATACCTTTACTGATCAGTCTTATGGGCTAGGCCAGCCCCGGGGTGATGCTGCTGACATCACTCGTCATTACATACTACCCTTTTACTGCCTTGCGGCATGTCTCGGATTCAGCACGAGAGTCTTAGACCGTGATCCGGGCACGCACGGGATACTATTGAGTTACATCGATGATTCATCAAATTGATTTCAAATACTTGAGAATAGTTAATACAGTAGACCAGTTTAGATTACTCACTGCACTTCACCTGTGCTTTACCCTTTACTGTCACTTTTATATTACTGTTATACCTGTTTTAATGTTCATACACATACCTGTATGTCTTGCTATCCCTGTTTATTTTATTTCTTGATATTATGACGCACTGACGTCTGGGTTTTGCATGGCCCAGATCCTCTACCTTTGTTGCAGACTGATCAGGAGTATTGCCGCTGTTAGACCGAGCAGTGAGGATCCTGTTGGTATCCAGTTTTACTTTCCAGGTGTTTTATTTATTGGATCTTTTGCTTCCGTATATTATATTATTTCTTGACTCATTTATTCTGGCTCATGGACATGTACTAGATAGTTTAGTTTACTTTCCTGTTCTTGATATCTTTACAGCCGTAATGTGACTGTGGAGGGATTTTTCCTATCCACAGGTAATATGGTTGGCTCTGTCACGTGCCTATCTTAGCGTACTCTGGGAAGCGGGGCGTGAAACGAGCACCATCACCCTGCACCCTCAACCCAACAGAACCCATCACCGCCACCCTCACCTCGTCGCCGTCGTCCCTCGACCTCGCCGTCACCACCACCATCTCCAACATCTCCTTCTTCTCTCTTCTCCCTCCTACACCAAGATCCTTGCACCCGACCCCAGCCTGCACCAACACCCGAGCCCGAACCCTAACTCCTAGCCTCGCTGGAGCTCCGTTGATCTCGTCGTCGCCCTTACCTCGTCTCCCTGACCCCTGTGCATAACCCCAGTGAGCACAACCCTTCTCCTTTCTTCTTCTTCTTCTTCTTCTTCTTTTCTTTTTTCTTTTCGTTTTCTTGTTCTTGAATCTTGTATTATCAGCAGTCGCCGGAGCCGTAACCGTCGCTGCCGTTCCAGACAACCCAGTGGACATACTTTACCTGTGTGATCACCCTCTTGCATTGGTTGGACCTGTCCCGCATGCCGTGCGTGCGTTGCGACGTTTTACCGACGTCGGACGTACCGTGTGTATCCATATTGTGATCCATCGAGGCAAGTTAATCTTGCTACATGCTATACTACAATATACTGCACCCATTTGAATAATAGTATTGCATATTGTTTAGTTATGCATCCATATTACAATTTTACAGTTTTCGGATACCCGTTTGCATTCATATCATTTAAAATATATATAACTGCATCTATATATCATATTAATTCATGTTATTATTGTAGTAACACCCCATGCTTAATAATGTGCATCCCACTTAATTTTGGAACTGTAAATGTAACCCTAATCGATGTTCGTGCATCCATACCATTAATTATATATCTATTTGCATTCCATGTCATGTTATTTCATATTACTGCTATATTAACACCCCATGCTAGAAAATGTGCATTCTACATAGTAATGGAGCTATAGTTGCAACCCCTAATAGTTAGTTATGCATCCATGTTTTATTGTGTACTCATACCAGTAATTCTTTATATCCAGTTGCATCTACAGATTATATTAATCCATATTATTGTTTTATTGGCACCCCATACTTGATAATGTGCATTCTACATAGTCATGATATAACCCCTGATAAATATTTGTGCATCCATGCTTTTATTTGTGCACCCGTACCTGCTACAGTTTTATTATGAGCATCCGCTTGATACCTGTGCACTATCTGACATGACCCGATATATCACTGCTTGACTTGATACCTGATCTTGTTACTAATGCCGACAATCTTGACCTGTTGTCCCTACGGACATATCCTGTTGTCTATTTAGACAAACCTGTACCGGCTTGATCCTGTGTTGGCATTAGCTCCAGATTTTCAATACCTAACTTTAACATATAACCTTGGGGGTATGGGGAAATCAAAAGTGTAAACTAATGTATAGCTTACAAGGGTATTACTTGATCCGTGGTCCCGGGGGATAACGGGACAGAATCATTCGTAATTCTTACTTGATTCGTGGTCCCGGGGGATAACGGGACAGAGTCACTCATGACTCCCATTACCTGATCCGTGGTCCTGGGGGATAACGGGACATATCCTTTGAGTTACATGAAGGATTATATTAATTGATTTCAAACAAACTTTAGAATAGATAACCTAGTAGCACAGTTTAGACTGATCACTGCACGTCACATATATTGATACACTTCACCGTTCTATATCCGTGTTTACTTATTACATTCATGTTATTGTTTATGATTCATGCCTGCATATCTCGTGTATCCTGTTCATTTATTATTGTTTGATATCATGACGCACTGACGTCTGGGTTTTGAATGGCCCAGATCCTTTATCTCTGTCGCAGACAGTTCAGGAGTATTTTGACCAACAAGCCGAGCAGTGAAGATCATGTTAGTTGCTGGTTAGTTTAGTTTTATTTCGTATTTCCATTCCTGATGTGAGCCCGTATTATGGGACGTACTTTCCAGATTGTCATTGTTACTTGAATTTATTGCTTCCGCATGTTATTTCTTGACTCGTTATTTCTGGCTCATGGATATGTACTAGATATATTTTTTTATTTTTCTGTTCTTGATATCTATAGACAGCCGTAATGTGACTGTGGAGGGATGTTTCCTAACCACAAGTAGCATGGTTGGCTCTGTCACGTGCCGATCTTAGCGCACTCTGAGAAGCGGGGCGTGACATTCCTTAATTGTGTAACCTATTTTCCCTAGAAGAGGAGCCCCGCTAACACTGTTCTACACACCTACTTGGTTTATAGCATTGATTGTTAAGTGAGAAAATCTCCCAAGAGTAATCCTACTCATCAGTGGGATCGGGATCCAACTATCATTGTGTGATCAACTAGATGGAAGCCACTCTAGTCATCACACTCTAGAAGGTATGCAACACTAGCAAGTTTCCTGTATATTTGAAACCCCCGATGTGGTTTTTGCCCTTAGGACTCAAGTGACCTTGACTGAGCCAACATATCAAAGGATCCTAGTTAAGTTCAATCCGTCATTATCTTGATTGCATTAGACCCACCCGCACGAGTCCTTGACTGAGCCAAAATGACCGCACGACTGTCCTAACCAATCGCATCTAATGCTACAGAAAAGTATTACATAGCTACCGAACACTACGCCTCGGCTGAGCACGACATACGTAGCACGAATACGAAGCAATACTAGTCTGAATGACGGAGGACTATAGCTGAGTTTTTGGCGAAAAACCCGTTAACGTAATGAACTTGATATCGTTGAAGGAACCTGAGCAGTTTTGAAAATGAATGGTTTAGGCTCCGCTTTTGAAAACTTGTGGTTTTGAAAAAACCGAGTAATCTACAGTATAAGCTTTTGCTCAAGATGTCACTCCACACGACGGGATCTTGGCTCTTGCCTCATGGAATGAGGTGGTGGATATTCATGACCGAATACCACTATGCAAAGCGAAAGAAAATAACTATAGTTTTTCGAAATGTGTTCCAACAACATCTTTTAGGTTTATTATCTTGCATTAATCAAAATTAATACGGTCCCATCAGTAAAAACCTATCACACCAGAAAAGAATGAAAATACAATGTACGTATATGCTATCCGCATTCACCACTGGGCCTCGTCATCACCCGTTAGGTTACTTAACTAACGACAGAGCAGGGGCTGGACTAGCGCGGGTGCAAAACATATACAATATCTACTAGTATATATATAAATATATATAACATTCGTCCTAGGCATGAGATAAGCAACATCACAGAATCTCAGCAAGCAGTACAGAAATGGTGGATAATTTTGGAGCCCCGGGTTTCATTTGAGTCGCAAATGAGACCCGACGTTTTCGGTCGTGTGGATAGCATGTGCAATGGAAACCTGTACCCCTACGAGCGCGGCAAGTTACCCGCCAAATCCCAGAAGTGAGGCAACCCCAATCAACAAAGTGAATAGGCCACCCAGCACTTCACGGGACCCGGTAACTTGAGCGCCCCTCCATGGGTCATACCTATACCTACCCCCTACGAGTGCGGCGAATAGCCTGCCAATTCTAGAGTGAAGCCCCCTCCGTCTCAACGTCATGAGATGCGGACTTGTTGCCCTCTAGAACCCAGCTATTCGAGCACTCCACCGTGGGCTAATCCTAGTACAGAAAATAAAAATATATGTACAAAGGTAATATCGACCTCAACCCGGTCGTGCCCTAAACAAATAATATACAATACGGCAGTAACGGCAGTCCACATGTCGGACACTCGCCCCGCAATAACAAATGTACAAATGAATATAAACTGTACTAAACCATTGCACCACCGGCTATCCACCACGACAATCCAACTACAATATCAGCACAATCACAGAATATCAACGTGAATGTCACGTTCGCAAACTCGTCTAAAAGAACATATAGCAGCTAGACGGGTTATACCAGATGCTAATCTAAGTACTGATAATCATACATATTTTAAAATTTCGATCGACTAAACTTTTCCGAATAGGCCCCAAGGGCTAAACCAGTACTCAAACAAATCTAGTCCTAAGAACTAAATATCCCAGAAACCAAAATTCCAACAAATAGAGCAACTGTAGAAATTTGAGCACAGAAACCCAACTTTGGCCACGAAACCGCCGCAAACAAGCATGTTTGGTGGCGCTTCCGCGGCGGAGTTGTGGGTTCATGGTCTCAAATTTCTTGTATTGCTCTAAAAAACCCTGCACGAATTTTTGATACACTGAAAATGATTTTTCGACCACTTTAAATATTCGACAGAAACTACATTTTTGGAATTGCAGGTTCAAAAATTTCTGTCGATCGATATTTCAAACACGTTAGAACTAGCTAGTATGGGTTTATAGGGTGGCTCTTATATCATGTTGGGTTACCCTAACACCCTAGCCATCATCCATGGCGGTTTGTGGAGCAAAATTTTTTCTAGAAGATTCAAAACGGCGCTAGAATAACCCAATTAAAACGGATCTTTCCATAAACCTAACTAGCTAAACAAAGAGAGCTAACTACTATAAAAAGAAGTCTCACCAAACGATCTAAGTCCTTCGGTCTTCTTTCCTCATCGTTCGCTCCAAGTGGCCACCATGATCGCGCTTGATCTCCTTTGCTCGCTCCATCGGTACTCCGGGATCGAGTTTGCTCTTCGGTCCTCCTCCGTCGAAGATGATCCACTCGAGGGATGCGATCCATGACTCTAGCTCCTTGCTAAGTAACGAAAAGAGAAACTAGAGAACTTGGGATGCTAATCCAAGATCTCTAGAATGTAGTGTGAAGTTCTAAGTGTTCTACTATCTCTATCTTGTCTCCTCTCTTGTTTCTCAACACATGAGAGTGTAGAGAGGAGGAAGATGATGAAGGTGGAGGAACTCAAAAGGAGGAGAAGGAGGTGAAGCAAAATGGTGAGATGCAAAAATAATGAGCAAGTAAGTGAGAAAAATATATGGGAATGGTTTTGTAAAACAATTTCCATCAATATAAAATGTCAACCATACTTCAATAGTTACCACAAATGAATTAATTATTCATTTGTCAACTATTGAAGCAATGGCTCTCACCATACATCCTTCTCCTTCAATTTACATCTCATTTTCATTTAAAGAATAAATGGAAAAAGCATAATGAGATGGCCACCTTCTAGAATATTATCCGTAACAAAATGCGGATTACAGTCTACTGTATATACATACCTGCATTCGGATAAAAACACGAATGCCCAAGAGATAGAATAACACGAAGAACGTAATACTAGAATATACATATCGAAATACATATATGCAAATTATCAAATCAATACCTGATTTAATAATCCGACTCAAACCCAAGCCGTCTAGTATTACCAACTGTCCGATCGAAAGTCCGGGTACAAAGTACATCAATCAATCGGAACCCTGCATATATCCAATACAGTTACTACATCATTTCGTTTGAACCAGGGAAACTCTATATGTGGGACTCTAAAGACTCAATAGTACGCCAGCAGTGACTTACTGGATAAATCCATAACCACAAGCACGTCAGCAGCACTAGCTGTACGTAACGGCTACCCGGGTACCTGTCGAAAAGGAAGGCCGACGAAAAAACTCATCCGGATCCCTACTGAGCCTATCTGTGACAATCTCCGTACAGTCCAGTCTTTTCGTCTGAGAGTATCGCATACCGGGTCTAGGGGTGGTAAACGTCAGACCCTAATAACCCAGTAATTCGTGCTGATGCGGCTCAGGACCAATCCAGAAAACTACTGATCAGCCTATCCGTAAATCCCAATTGACTTGGCCAAGGTCTTATGGTCCTGACCAATGGAACACGGTACGATATCGACTCCCTATACCGGGAGAGACGAATCCCTAACAATCGCTCACTGCCTCCATGTGGCTCGGGACTGTACCCAACCCAAACTTGTTTGCACGACTCAGTAGAGTCGTGGTAGGGTAGTGATCAAAGCACAGTGGGAACTCACACGAGACAAATGACGATCTCAGGTTTAAAGACTAACATGTACTCATGTCACCTGAGAACTTCCACCTGACGATAGGTATAGTACCATCTAGAAGTTCTCGGCGTGTCCATCCGGTGTACTCACACCCAGTGAGCACCTGTATACGATCTTAGGTGCGAAAGACCAATGGTTGCAGGACCGTACCATCGCCCATTGTCGGGGTTTAGAAACGTATACACTAGTCTACTCCGGAATATCAATGCCCAGTGTCGATACTCCCACGACTAGGGACTATTTAAGGATGTGCGTACCGACTATCCAACTCCCACAAGTATGATCGTCATCACAACGCATGTAGTCTAGCAATGATCCTATGGACTTTATTAACATGTATAAATGATATGTAATAGCAAGTAAAACATACGCATATGTTAAGATAAAAACAAACCAGATAGTATACTATCATATCGAGCAAGACTGTCATGTACATATATATATATCCAAGCATCCACATGTATACATATACAATAATGGCCTCTAGGGCATACATATCCAACACTCCCCAGAGTACCTTCCATATTCATCTAGCAATTAGCCAACGGCTCACCTCCGAACAATCCTACAATCGAGGTTCCACAGCCTCCTTGCTCGTCTCTGAGCTGTTACAAAGTTGAGCTTCCTCGGCCTCCGAGCTCGCCTTCGAGCTATCCACCGAGCTGAGATTTCTCGGCTTCCCTGTTCAACCGAGAGCACAGAGCCCAAGCGTCGCTGTAACAGCTCCGTGTATCTTGCCAAAACGAGATCCCCGCCGCTCCACGTCCTGCATCCCACGCTGACGCGTCTCTCCATTAATAGGCGTATCCCGTCATTAATAGACGTACCCCGCCATCAACGCAAACGTAAGACGGGGGCGTAACGGACGGCGAGAATCTCGCACCGGTTCGCTCCATGCGACCGCTATATAAACCCTCTCTTCCAGACGACTCAGGTATCTCGAACTTATTCCAAAACACCGCTACCCTGCCATTATTCCTCGGTACTTATTTGATCGTCGGAGAGTCCTACGGTGGTTTCCCACACTGGGTCTTTCCTTACAGGTAGCTCGGCGTCAACGACAACCAATAACCCATTGATCCACACGCTCAACTCTCATCTCAAATCTCAACCGTTTAGCCTCGCTGATAATAAGACCGACGGAGGACAACGTCTGAGGGAGATTCCGACCTTCATCAGAAGGATTCTCGGTCTTTTAAGAAGAAAGATGGAGGGATTACGCCTCTAACTAAAGTCCTTGGTTAAATTAAAGTAGCCCAAGTTAAATTTTTACGGAATATAGATGATGTGGTTTTTTGGTCAACGGAGAAGTTTTAGGGGGGAATTCAGAATTTTTAGGGGTAAATTTAGAAATATGTAAAATTTGGGGGTGAGATTAAAAAAAGATCTTTCTTTATTTTCCAAAGGAATTTGGAGTCAAGATGGACCGGTCGGAACGGAACCGAAGCGAACCGCTCGTCTCATATAAATACCAACATTTATCCGCGCTCCTTTGTATTTTTTGCCCGAACTATTTTTCTTTTATTTCTTTTTCTTTGTTTCGTCTCTGAGCAGGGCATCGTCGGTTGCAATTTCGACCAAGTTGGTAACTTTGCTTTCCCTTTAACCAGTTCTTTACATCTCTCAAATGCCAATTCTTTTTCCGCCATTAAGTAGATCTTTTAGACATAGATTTTTTTTTTATCGAATTGGGGGTTCTTGAAACATCAATTTCAAGATATTGGGGGAATTTAGGGTTTCGATGTTCTCTTGATGGATTTGATGAAAGAAAATCTTGCATTAGCTTTATAAGTACAAGATTCGATATTTTGTCAGTTTGATTGCTTGAATTAGCTTTCTAAGTACA
The DNA here is from genome assembly GCA_030015575.1 of Agapanthus africanus. Classification (NCBI taxonomy): domain Eukaryota; kingdom Viridiplantae; phylum Streptophyta; class Magnoliopsida; order Asparagales; family Amaryllidaceae; genus Agapanthus; species Agapanthus africanus. Next base: position 159,239,383 of record JASDDO010000014.1, on the reverse strand, counting down.
AAATTGAAGTATTTTTGGTATAAAAAATAAATAAATCTATTTTTAGTTATAAACAAGAAACGATGATCATTTCTTGCAGAAAATTATCAGGATCACGAACAAGAAATTAGAAAAGCAGCCATTTTCGGCCCGAACCTTCAAAAGTCTTAATGGCGATGTGTTTGCATACACTTATCTTACATGTGTTCTTAATCTTAAATTATATTTTATTTATTTTAGATACTTCTTTAAACACTTCTCAGGTATCTTTTAACTTGTGCGATTTCGTATTAATTAGGAGAGACACATATATACAATGAGCTTTCTAGTTATTTTCGTATTAAATTGTAATGTTATGGGTAAGTGTTTCCGTATTTTGTCGAGGCTTAGAATACTACGATTTTATCCATTGTATGTCCATGACCTTATGTGCAAATGCATATGCGCATATATGTTAGTGTTATTTTGTCCATGCCATATATATATTTTAGTTTTTTTTAATAAAATTTTTAGTTTTGCTTTCATGATTTTCAATATCCAAACATTCAACAATTCTTAATTTTGTGTCCTATACTTGTATAATTCTGTATGGCCTAATATAACCGATTGATATTATTTGTGTGTCTTATAACCCTCCGAACTTTTAAGCAACCACCTGTATCTATCAGAAGAAGGGAAAGATCTTTGCAAATCCTGCCTCTTGGAGCCTAGCTGCCTTGTTTGAGGAATGGGATTTGTGATTTTGCTATCAATTGGACACATCGTTGTTTCATTTGATACCCCTCTTTTAATTTTGGTAGACAAGTGGTTATTACAGTCTATAAGTGAACTTGTTGGACAAGTAAAACTCCAATTACACAAGTACTAACTTAGTCTTTAAGCAATATTGGTATTGAAATTTTGAGCTACACAACGCAGCATAACTCTTCGTAGGAAAAATTGCATTGATTATAGACCAAATTGTTAGAGCAGTTTATTCTAAAGCGATTATTCCTCACAGTGTACCCATTTTTTTCGGTTATGCATGACATCATCTTGTGGAGGTGTGTGTGTGTGTGTGTGTCCCTCTCTGGCTGTTATTTGCGACCTAGAAGTTTAACATACTTTCCTATAGCAAATGTATCGTTTCCCCCCTTCTTCTAAATTTCCCCCCCGGTATAAGAGAAGCCGTCAAATACCAAGTGGATATTTAGGATTTGATGGCAAAGCCCTCTCTTTTCCAAAATTTCTTTCCTTGTACAAGATGTGGTTTTAATTATGTAACACTTGATGTTAGGCTAACAGCCAGACTTACAGATTTTTAAAATCTTTCATTGTCCTTTCTTTGTAGCTAACTACATTATGATGGAAAAGGTCTTGGAAGCTGCTGCTAGCCTGCTGCATGAGCATCATATGTGTCCATGAATTTTGCATGTTCCTTGAATTCTTTTGGATAGAAACTTCGCACTATTTTTAAATAGCCTTTTATACTGTGTTGATCTTTACTAATATTTCAGAATATTTTAGCCGTCGTATTCTTTGACAATGATATTGCCATTAGATGTGCTATAATCTGTAACCTTTGTTCATATTTGTTTTATGCAGTTTTTGGTCATTTGAAGGGTGATTTCTGCGCCATGTCGCCTATTGATATGCCTATCACATATTCCTCTGTTAGTATAGCGATTTGGGATATATTTGTTAGTATTGAGATTTGGGATATATTTTGAGGAAAATGTAGGTTTGGCATTTTAATGTTGAATCTTTATTAAATTGCCGTGACATGATTGAATCCCAGTGGCCCTCTATGGAATTAATTGAGTACTAAGGTCTAATGCTGACATATATAAAAGTTTGGCTATATCACTAACTCGCGATGCTAGCCAGAATCTAATCTTGGGTTACTTAAGCTGGGAGAGAACCTCGTTTTCTTTTGTTTCCCCTGTTGAGCAACATCACAGTAATTTTTGTTTCCGATGCTGTCTTTATTATACTACTCTTTATCATCCAATAGAAATTCTTGTCTTTGAAAACTTCTCTGGACCATCTTCCATATGGCATTGTTTGAACTGTGATTCTTAATTGGCAACTCCATTTAGCGTTTTATCCCCCACCCCACCCCTCGGCCAACCCAAAAAAGAAAGACAAGAAAATCCAGTCTTTTTGTAAAATCTTCTGTAACCTGCGAGGTACTTTGAGATACATAAGATGCGGAAAAAAAATATACGGCGGCAAAAAGTGGAAAATGCAATAGAGGACGAATTGGCCAAAGAAATGAGTCATGCTTCTATGGCCTCTGGAGGTGCACCTAACATAGTAGCTTCTGGTGGTGTGCAGGTCGGCAGTCTTTTTGAGTGTAGACCTCATTGTATCATCCTTTGCTTGTCGTTTTATTTTATTTATCAATTCTTACTTATCGCTTTTGTTGCTTTCATTTAAGCCTATGGCGTATGAAGAAGCACATAACATTGTAGCTTTGCATGATGCACAGGTCAGAAATCTTTTTGGGTGCAAGTTCATTGTATCATTCTTTGCTTACATTTTTTATTTCATTAATCATTTCTTAGCTATCGCTTTTGCTGCTCACCTTTCAGACTATGGCCTATGGAGGTGCATCGAACACTCTAACTTCAAGTTATACACAGGCAAGAAATATTTTCTGGCGTGCGAACTTCTGTATACCGTGCCTGCTTTTTGTTTCTCCGAATTTTCGATACTGAATTTTACTTGTCGTTTTTGTTGCTTTCCCTTCAGCTTCTATCCCATGGAGCTGGACATAGCACCGTAGCTTCAGGTTATGCACAGGTTAGAAATCCTTTTTGGTGCAAACTTTTCTGCACCGTCCTTTGTTTTTTGTGTTCTTTTTCTCTTCCAATAATTCTTACATATAGCTTTTGTTGCTTGCCTTTAAGCCGATGGCCCATGGGGGTGCATCTAACACTGTTGCTGCAGGTTATGCACCGGTAAGAAATCTTTTTGATATATCGTACTTTGTTTGCTGCTTCCTTTTCTGTTTATTGATGCTTGCCTCTCACACCACGAGGTATACAAGTGCATATGTTACAGACTTGTACCTTCTTTTGTTTACTTTTTTTTCTCCACCAAATTCTTAATTCTTAATATGCCTTTTAGCCTATGGCCTATGGAGACGTAGGTTCAGGTTATTCATAGGTCAGAAATTTTCGAATGCAAACTTCTGGTTATCATTTATTTGTTTTTTTCCCTACTGATTCTATCTACTTCTGTTGCTCACTGTTAAAGTTAAAAGAGAAGAGAAATAGAGAGATTTTATTATGTGACCAAAGGTCTCTTTATATAGAGATTACAATTATTTGATACCCAAGCATTACGGTACTGTGTACCCTAATAACAATATAGTTAAACTATTCCAACACTCCCTCTCAAACTGAAGCATACATATCGGTGATGCATAATTTGAACAATAGATGAACGAATGCGGGTCTTGGAAGAGATTTCGTCAAAATATCTGCAATCTGTGCATGAGTAGAGACATGATGGACATTGACTTTCTTTTCAACAACTTTCTCTTGGATAAAATGGCAATCTACTTCAATGTGTTTTGTGCGTTCGTGAAACACTGGATTCTTGGAATATGAATTGCAGTTTTATTGACATAGAACAAGGATAGTGGTGTTGTAGAACAAACACTGAGATCTTAAAGCAATGTGGAGAGTCATCTCAATTCTGAAACAGCATAGGCCACAGCTCTATATTCAGCTTCGGCTGATGAGCGTGCAACAACATGTTGCTTCTTACTGTGTCAGGTAACTAGGTTTCCCGTAAAGAAAACACAAAATCCACTCGTGGAGCGATGGTCATCTATAGATCCGGCAAAATCAGTATCAGTATAGGCTATAAGAGATAGCTTAGAACAGAGTTTATAGATTAGACCTTACCAGATGCACGCTTCAAATAACGGAGAATGTGCTTAATGGCCCGAAGATGGGAAACCAAGAGCGTCTGCATAAACTGGCCCACTGTGCCGACTGCAAAGGATATGTCTGGACGAGTAACCATGAGATATATCAGCTTCCCAACTAACCGTCGATATCGACATGGATCGAAAAATGGCTGGTCATCAGGTGAGCTAATGCGAGAGAGTTTTACTGTTGTATCTATGGGAGTATCGGTAGGGCGACAGCCAAGATCATGTTTCTTTAAGAAAATTAAGAGTATACTTTCACTGTGAGAGAAATAATAATCTCTTATTTTGAGACACCTATATATCAAGAAAGTACCGCAGCGGACCAAGATCTTTAGTGTGAAAATATGAGGTCAAATGAGTTTTGACTTTAGATATACTTTCGGAATCATCTCTAGTAATGATTATTTTATCAACATAAATAAGGAGAATAACCATTCCTTCTTTCCGTCTATGTATAAAAAGAGATTGATCTACCGGGCTTCTTGTGAAATTTTTTTTTTTAGGACTATACTGAATTTATCGAATCATGCCCGAGGAGATTGTTTTAGCCCATAGATAGATTTTTTAAAATGACATAGAAGAGACTCTCTCAAGCTCAAAACCAGGAGGTTACTGCATATAAACCGTCTCAGAAAGATTTCCATATTGAGGAAGACATTCTTGACGTCTAGCTCATGTAGAGACTAATCGTGGGTAGCCGTAAGAGAGATCAAGACACGAACAATAGTGAGTTTGGCTACTGGAGAAAAAGTCTCAGCATATTGCTGAGTATGTAGCCTACACCGTATTACTGAGTATAGCCTTTCGCAACAAGGCGAGCTTTTAAATGAGATACACTGCCATCAGGATTATGTTTGACAGCACAAACCTATTGGCAACCAACCATTTTTTTCTGTGAAGGGAGGCTAACTAGATCTCAAGTGTGATTAGAGCTCGGTACCTGCAACTCTTCCATTATAACCCTATACCAACCTGAATGACTCATAACTTTCTGAATAGAGTTAGGAAGGGAACAAATAAGGAAGAGAGAAAGTGATATAGAGCTGGAGTAAGACGATGATATGAAATAAATTAAGAAGAAGATGAGAAGTAGTGCATGTTCGTTTATATTTACGAAGAGCAATTGGTAAGTCGTCGTTGGACAAACTATTAGAAGGAGGAAGAGGTGAATACTCATCAGCTTCCGGCTGTATACATGGAAGGTGAGCTTCAGTATCCGCTGTTGAATCTATCATTACTTTCGGTCGACGCCTATAAACATGTGTAATCGGAGGAGGAGGATGAACGTTGACAGTTGTATATTCGGTTTGAATTGGTTGGTTAGCTAGAGGTATAGGAAGTGGTGGTGATGGTGGTGTAAGTCCGCGGCGGCGGCCCGGTCGTCGATCCGACGCCGGAATGCGGAAACGAAAAAAACTTTGCAAACTAGCAAACCGGCACCACCGCGCACTTTTAACCCGGATCAGGCCATTAACCTAGCTACTAGCAAACTAAAAGATGGGTAGAGAGTTATACCAAGCGATCCGTGTCCTTCGGTCTTCATCTCCACTCCGATCTCCCGCGAAATCTCCGTCCGTCACCTCCTCGTCGGAAAGGGCACCACGTAGCCGGGCTCGTTTACGGGCTCCCACCTCTGGACCGAGGCAACTCGGGTGCGAAGTTGGCTAGCCGACGCGTCCAAGATATACTGTAGGCAAGTGTAGAATCGTAGTCTCTTTGGGGTAGTGAAGTTGCCATGGATGGAGAAGAGAATGAAATGAACTTTCAAGTGGAGCTAGAAGTTTGTAGCAAGAAAAAGAGATGAACAAATTTTCCCTCATCCAAAAATGAACCCCTCTCATCCCTCTCTTTAGTGTGGCCGGCCCTCTAAGGAAAAAAATGGGGTGGTGGAAAAAAAACAAGCAAGGAAATGAATATGTATGATAGAAAATAAAAGGATTAAAGTCACACCAAGATCAAAAACCAATCCAATTCAATCCTTTTCTCATTAAATGCAAAGGAATGGACTCAAAAGGAATCTCATAATGAAGGAACAATCATGAAGCCACACATAAGCAAGAAACCCCTCCATAATAAGTAATTTGCACAATTGCAAATTACCCCCTCCATCGAAAAGTCCGGCCGCGAAGGAACAAAGGAAAACCGGTCGGAACGGAATGCAAACTGGCAACTTCAGAAAACTGATCCCGTAATAAATTACAGGAAAACCCCACTACTGCATATACATGCCCGTATTTGTATTCCCACTGAATACAAATGCAAAGAGACAAAACTACACTGTCTAATACTAGAATCCGGTTTAAGCCAAAGCCAGCTAGTAAAAACCGTCTGATCACGATCCGTGCAATACCGCACGTATCTGATCGAACCCTGTCATATCTCCATACGGCCTCTACAGCGTTTCGCCCGAAACCTGAGTAACTGTGTGTGTGGTGGACTCTAAAGACTCGTCGATACTATGGCTGTGGATTTAACCACTAGCACGTCAGAGGTATCAGCCATACGTGACGGGCCACCAGCTATTGACCAAAAGGGACGTCGATGAGCGAGCCCATCCTGACATCCTACTGAGCCTGTCAGTGATAATATCCGTACAGTCCGGTCTGTTCGTCTATGAGCATCGCATGGCGGGCCTAGGGGGTTGGTAAAAGTCAGACCCCCAATAGCGGTACAAGTCGTGTCGGAGTGTAGCCCAGAACAGCCTGAGATACTACTGGAATACCTACCAGTAAATCTCCTGCCTTGGCCAAGGACTTTTATGTACTGGCTCTCCTAGACACAGCGCGACCTCACCCCCCAATACCGGGAGAGACGAACCCCTGCAGATCCGCTCACTGCCTCCATGTGGTTCGGGACTGTACCCAACTAAAACCTGTTTGCACGTCTCCTTTGAGCGTGGTAGGGTAGTAATCAAAGTACAGTGGGAACTCACACGAGACAAATGACGATCTTAGGTCGATGAACTAACCTGTACACATGTCACCAGGGAACTGCTATCTGACGTCAGGTATAATACCAACTAGCAGGTTCCCGGCGAGTCTTGTCCGGTGTACTCATAACCCAATGAGCACCTGTATACATCTTAGGTGAACCAACTGACACCAGTGGCTTGTGAGACCGGCCACCGCCCCTCGTCGGGGTCTCGACTGTATACACTAGTCTACTCTGGAGAATCGATGCCCTGTCTCGAAACTCCCACGACTAGGGACCTTTTAAGGATGTGCTTATAGACTCCAGCTCTCACGTATATGATCGTCTTCATACTGCTGGTAGTCAAGCAAGAATCCTAGGGACTCTATCAACGTGTAATAGCGACCCGTAAGGTCACCTAAAGCAGTACATGATGATAAAGATAAACCAGATAGCATACTATCATCTCGAGTAAGACTGTCCTACCGGCATAGGTCCTCCTCAATCATTGCAATCACGTGCCTGTGATCCAATAATTGACTCTGAGGGCACTATATCCAACAATCTCCCACTTGCACTCAAGGCTAATATTGCGATGTTGCATACTCACAGCCCGTGTGATACCGAACACCCAACTCCTCTACTAGTCAGTCTCACAAAGCTCGTTTGCGAAACTATTGTGTTCGAGGAATAACCTCAGTGAGTGGATCCGCTGTGATGTTTCTTTCTATGTCTCTCTATATCCCATGTTCGCGGAGAAAGCCATCTCCCGAAATGAGCAATACCTGTCTTAGAATGTCTGGATTTCTGATGGGACCTAGCTCATAAATGAACTCCAAATCCAAACTTCTTAGACTGTATCGTCAACTGAACATAATTAGTATCCTGCGCCATGCCTCCCTCAGTATCCGTCTGGACCACCTGTCCAAAATACTGCCCCTCGTCAGAGGGAAAACTATAACTCTGACGGCCACCCTGTCGTCCAGGTCACCTTGGAAGCCTGGAATGATAACCGTCTCCAGAACGAGGCTGTCGTTATCATATCCCTAGAACATCCACTTATGTTCTAAAACTGCTTCTTTATGTTTCTCCAGGATTGGATCAATATCAACTTATTGCATCTACTGCAAGAACAACATCTGGTGTGGTACTTGACATCTCACGATTGACTCAATTGCCTAACCAAGTGATCTGCCAATCATGCACATCCCTTTCCCCTTTAGTCTGTAAGACACCTTTAGAGAGGGTGACTCCATCACCTGCAGGTATACTACCATGCCAGGAGTCGTCCATTCTAAATACTCATAAAATGTTGTCAAAGTACCCTGATTGGGAAACCACCCAAATCTAGATCTAAAACCATAGATCTAGTAACCAGAATGTACGATATAAGATCCAATTCCTATGTGGAGAAACTACTGTGTGACAACCAATGTATAACCGACCGTAGTATGAGAATATCACTTCCTACTCTGTGTATGTCATCCAAATACCAGGACATCACACCCTACTACCTTCTTAACAGATCCATCCCCTATTCTGATGAAGTCAAACCTATGACTGTCACATCAGAAATAGATGATCTATCTCCGCTATATCTGCTTTAGTCTATAAATAGACATAAGCCACTCGTCCACCAATGCTTCCGCTGCTCCCACTGACCACGACAACCCTCTGGCAAAGTCATATAGACGTACACTTCTAAAGCTAGTTTAGAACGACGCTATACTCATCCTCCTGTCGGGTCTCACAGTCTGGAACAACAGCAATGGCAAGTCTGGGTAAACAAGAACCTCCCTGCCACCGTCCCTGAGCATACCGAAGTACCTCTCGGGTGCCTGAGGTTACCCACCATATCTGCGGAGTGGCCAATGGAATGTCAAACCAGATTGAATCTTTAAGTTCTTATCAAATCTTCAGTAATCGTTTGCGGTTCTGGAATCACTTCCAGTTCTACCATACTCCCACTACTGTTTTCTGAAAAATCCATTTTTATTAAAACTGTGGCGAGTCAAGGACAATATCACTATTGATCTTCCAGATGGTAGAAAGTCAACTCTCGTCATAGCCCGAGTCAACCCACAAACAGCCATTACAGAAACGTGCCTTGAGTTATCCGGAGTCTGGTTTTAAGCATAACCCGGACAACTCCCCGTATCTTAACAATGCCAAGATATGAACTGTTCTATATCCAAGAAACAGAGGCACTGATTTAATTGAACCAGATTCAAATTATGCAGCTGTCTCCAGTGCATGTTAACTAAATGGAAGGAGGCCGATCAGCGTTACTCAACTTAGGAATGCTTCCAATTATGAGTAACCTGAAAGAGAAGCAAGTTCTCTTAAACATTACTATCACCTGAATACCAGACACAAGTATCTACATCTTCGATTACCTTGAAGAATCCCGATACTTGCAATATCTGGTTCTCTACTTTATTCTTATACCAATAACTTCTCAAAACTCAGACCCTGTGTTTCTACGAAACACCTGTCTAAGAACTAGAGAAATCACAAATAAACAGAATATAGTACGAGGACCAACCCCTCTGTCCTAATGGACAGTGGACAACATACAATACTCTGTATAAGTCCCTCAAGTCAAATGACTCATTCACTGTGTGTCGTAGGTTGAAAACTGTACTTATGGTTAAGAAGAATTACACCGCTGTTCAATGCTCCTTACCTAACCATCCACTGATATAGATAAATGTTATAGACATAATTTCAAAAAGGTATATCTCACTCTATAAAAATAGACGTACAGATATATCAATTTGAAATTGGTGCACAACAACGGATGTTCAAAACCAAATATTTGCCGTCTGGCAAACAACCCAGGTGACTTCCTCAAATATCACCAATTACAACGAATCCCAATATAATGAAGATGATCACCTAATTTCCAATAACTTACTCCCACTCATCATCTGTAAAACCATACAGATGTGAGAATCAAACCTGGTAAATACATACCCTGGAGCAAGTGTCTAATTGGGAAATCAGTTTTCTTTTAACAGTACACAGTGAAACTGAAACATTGAAATGTTTCGATGGGGTATCCGGGTATTTCTAGTAATGCCTCTTCCATTATCCAGATTCACAACTGTAACCGTATAATTCTTTGCCATCTCTCCAAATCCCTTTATATGTCTTTAGTCATTACCTTCTGTACACCCCTTTAGGCCAAATGGTTTTCTTCCTTCCCTACCGTTCGGCACCAGCCTATGGTTTGGAAGAAGACTATCCAATAAGCATAATGGGTGTACTGTCCTAATCCTAGGAGCACTCGCAATGCGAGAGAAGGTGAAGATAAAAGACAACCGAATAAACCTTATTCCTATTTCTCCTGAACCAGGATCCATCCCCGAACTGGAACAAGTTCCTTTCGAGTTCGTATATAACCATACGATGGATTATCCAATAAACTTGGGATCTTCGTAGTGATACGGAGTGTCCTGGAGAAATACAAAGGTGATTTAGGATTGGTGAAGAAATACTTGGTTTGGTCGTGAATAGCAGTCGCAATTTACTTTGCCCTCTTACTAATCCCTTTCTTTGTCTTAACTTAATACCTTCTGTACACCGTTTAGGCTAATTGGTTTTCTTCATTCCCCACCGTTCGGCACCAGCCTAAGGTTTGGAAGAAGACTATCCAATTTGCGTAATAGGTGTACTATCTCCTAAGCCAAGAAGTACTCGCAACCTGAGAGAAGGTAAAAGGAAAAGACAACTGAATAGTCCTATTCGTTTTCTCCAGAACTAGAAACCATTCTCGAATAAATTCCTTCGAGTTCGTTTATAACCATACGATGGTTTTGTCCAATGGAAGTGGACGTTCGTAGTAATACGGGGTGTCCTGGAGAAAAGGGTAAAAGTAGGAGTGGCAATGAGGTCTGCAACTCTGACAATCCAAAAGCCAGTGTTAAAGAAGGTTCGGTCAACTTGGTCACTGAGTCATAGTCTAGGGTCGGGTCGATGGTCGCTGCCAAAGAGAGAGAGAAAAGAAACACTCAGCGTGCACTCTAGCCTAGATCAGAATGGTTATCACTTTATCTAATCAGGAAACCTCCCACTGTAACGTCAAATTCTTCTCCAAACCTGAAAGAAGAATTAGCCGGGATCACCCGAGGAGTAAACCAACTCATCAGTGGGAATCGGGATCCAATTATCATCGCATGATAATGTGACGGAATCCGCTCACGTTATCACACTCCAGAAGGTATGCGCATATCTGGCAAGTTTCAGTTTCTTTAGAAACTTCCGATGTGGATTTTTGCCCCATGCTCTTATGACCTTGATTTTGGCCAACATATCATAAGTCGCATGTCAAGTTATACCCGTCATTCTCCAGGTTAATTTGAACCCACCCGTACATACCCTTGACTTTGGCCAAAATAGTAGTACGACTATCCCAAACCAACGCATCTATCTATGCTGCATATGAATACCCAACAGCTACCAAACACTGTGCCTTGACTTTGGCCAACATACACAGCTTGAATACTATTGACTATCCATATGAAACGACGGAGGGCTACGAATGGTTTTTGGCGAAAACCTTTAACGTAATGAACTTGATATCGTTGAAGGAACTGATAGCTTTATAAAAATATAGTAACGAAAACCTTTGCTAAAGAGGTCACTTCCGGTGAAGGGATCTCGGCTCTTTCCCCGTAGAATGAGGTGCAGGATATTCCAACTGAATACCACGATGCAAAGCAAAAGTAATCGGCTATAGTGAAGTTATTGCCCTGACACAAACTTCTGTCCAAGGGGTCACTCCCGGTGAAGGGATCTCGGCCCTTGCCTCGTCGACTGAGGAGCAGGATATTCCAACTGAATACCACGATGCAAAACAAAAGTGAACGTCCTTGCAATAACAGCTTTTTGAAAAATGTTCCAACAACATCAGAATATGTTTGTTTATCTTGCATTGATCCGAATCAACGCAGTCCCATCAATTGATCACACCAATAAAGAACGAAAATAATGACGTACGTATATACCATCCGCATTCGCCCCTGGGTCCCGTCATCACCCGTTAGGTTAGCTAACTAACGACAGAGCGGGGACTGGACTAGCGCGGATGCAAAACATGTACAACATCTACTTGTATATATATAATATATAATTTTCGCTCAAGACGTGATAAAATGCAACATCACAGAAATGTAACCAGCATCACAGAACAATACAGATATCTGGGATCCCCGGGTTTCATAGAGCCGCTACTGAAACCCGACATTCCCCTGGTCGTGTGGATAGCCTGTGCAATGAAATCCTAGATCCCTACGGGCGCGGCAAGTTACCCGCCAAAACCTGAAGCGAGGCAGCCCCCTTCAGCAACGTGAATGGATCAACCAGCACTTAACGGAATCCGGTAACTTGGGCACCCCTCCTGGGTCAACCTATACCCCCTACGAGTGTGGCGAATAGCCCGTCAATTCTAGAGTAAAGCCCCCTCCGTCTCAATGCCATGAGATGCGGGCCCGTTGCCCTCTAGAATCCGGCTACCCGTGCACCCCTCCGCGGGGTAATCCTAGTACAGAAAGTAAAATATACATACAATGGATACATCGACCTCGACCCGGTCGTGCCCTAAAAGAATAATACAAACAGACAGTGACGGCAGTCCACATGTCGGATGCTCGCCCCGCAATATCAAATGTACATATAAAACAAAACTGTACTAACATTGCATCCAGGCTATCCCCCACGACCGATCCGCAACAGCACAACACAGAATATCAACGTGATTGTCACGTTCGCAAATCCGTCTAAAAGGGCTATAGCAGTTAGACAGGATTTACCGATCGAATGACATTCACGGTCGCAGATATAATGTAAATACTGTGAACTAGCATGTTTAAAATATCCGATCGAACAAATTTATCAAAGTGGGCCCCAAGCACTACTGTAGCTCTCACAGAAAATCTAGGCCCAAAAAGAATATCCCAAAACCCATAATTCCATGTCAGAATCCCACTGGAAAAAATTGGTGAAAAGATGCTATATTCCTGCGGCGGAACCGCGGCCAAAGTGGGGTTATGGCCACGGTTCCGCGGCTATATTGAGGGATTAGGTCACCAAATTTTTACAGTGTTCTTAGAATTCTGTGCACATGTTTCTGAAACAACCTGAAAAATTTTCAGAGCTAAAAAAATTTCGACAGAAACAGAGCAACTTGAAATCGGGTTTTCGGGATTTTTGTTCGATCGAGTTCTAAACATACTAGAGCAAGCTAGGCTAAGTTAATGGCGAGGCTCTGATACCAATGTAAGTCCGCGGCGGCGCCCCGGCCTTCGATCCGACGCCGGAATGCGGAAACGAAAAAAACTTTGCAAACTAGCAAACCGGCACCACCGCGTACTTTTAACCCGGATCGGGCTATTAACTTAGCTACTAGCAAACTAAAAGATGGGTAGAGAGTTATACCAAGCGATCCGTGTCCTTCGGTCTTCATCTCCACTCCGATCTCCCACGGAATCTCCGTCCGTCACCTCCTCGTCGGAAAGGGCACCACGTAGCCGGGTTCGTTTACGGGCTCCAACCTGTGGACCGAGGCAACTCGGGCGCGAAGTTGGCTAGCCGACACGTCCAAGATATGCTGTAGGCAAGTGTAGAATCGTAGTCTCTTTGGGGTAGTGAAGTTGCCATGGATGGAGAAGAGAATGAAATGAACTTTCAAGTGGAGCTAGAAGTTTGTAGCAAGAAAAAGAGATGAACAAATTTTCCCTCATCCAAAAATGAACCCCTCTCATCCCTCTCTTTAGTGTGGCCGGCCCTCTAAGGAAAAAAATGGGGTGGTGGAAAAAAAACAAGCAAGGAAATGAATATGTATGATAGAAAATAAAAGGATTAAAGTCACACCAAGGTCAAAAACCAATCCAATTCAATCCCTTTCTCATTAAATGCAAAGGAATGGACTCAAAAGGAATCTCATGATGAAGGAACAATCATGAAGCCACACATAAGCAAGAAACCCCTCCACAATAAGTAATTTGCACAATTGCAAATTACCCCCTCCATCGAAAAGTCCGGCCGCGAAGGAACAAAGGAAAACCGGCCGGAACGGAATGCAAACTGGCAACTTCAGAAAACTGATCCCGTAATAAATTACAGGAAAACCCCACTACTGCATATACATGCCCGCATTTGTATTCCCACTGAATACAAATACAAAGAGACAAAACTACACTGTCTAATACTAGGATCCGGTTTAAGCCAAAGCCGGTTAGTAAAAACCGTCCGATCACGATCCGTGCAATACCGCACGTATCTGATCGAACCCTGCCATATCTCCATACGGCCTCTACAGCGTTTCGCCCGAAACCTGAGTAACTGTGTGTGTGGTGGACTCTAAAGACTCGTCAATACTATGGCTGTGGATTTAACCACTAGCACGTCAGAGGTATCAGCCATACGTGACGGGCCACCAGCTATTGACCAAAAGGGACGTCGATGAGCGAGCCCATCCTGACATCCTACTGAGCCTGTCAGTGACAATATCCGTACAGTCCGGTCTGTTCGTCTATGAGCATCGCATGGCGGGCCTAGGGGGTTGGTAAAAGTCAGACCCCCAATAGCGGTACAAGTCGTGTCGGAGTGTAGCCCAGAACAGCCTGAGATACTACTGGAATACCTACCAGTAAATCTCCTGCCTTGGCCAAGGACTTTTCATGTACTGGCTCTCCTAGACACAGCGCGACCTCACCCCCCAATACCGGGAGAGACGAACCCCTGCAGATCCGCTCACTGCCTCCATGTGGTTCGGGACTGTACCCAACTAAAACCTGTTTGCACGTCTCCTTTGAGCGTGGTAGGGTAGTAATCAAAGTACAGTGGGAACTCACACGAGACAAATGACGATCTTAGGTCGATGAACTAACCTGTACACATGTCACCAGGGAACTGCTATCTGACATCAGGTATAATACCAACTAGCAGGTTCCCGGCGAGTCCTGTCCGGTGTACTCATAACCCAATGAGCACCTGTATACATCTTAGGTGAACCAACTGACACCAGTGGCTTGTGAGACCGGCCACCGCCCCTCGTCGAGGTCTCGACTGTATACACTAGTATACTCTGGAGAATCGATGCCCTGTCTCGAAACTCCCACGACTAGGGACCTTTTAAGGATGTGCTTATAGACTCCAGCTCTTACGTATATGATCGCCCTCATACTGCTGGTAGTCAAGCAAGAATCCTAGGGGCTCTATCAACGTGTAATAGCGATCCGTAAGGTCACCTAAAGCAGTACACGATGATAAAGATAAACCAGATAGCATACTATCATCTCGAGTAAGACTGTCCTACCGGCATAGGTCCTCCTCAATCATTGCAATCACGTGCCTGTGATCCAATAATTGACTCTGAGGGCACTATATCCAACAGGTGGGACGTGAGAAAGACTTTCTGCTGGGGTAAAAGTGCAGATCCTCAAGAAATGTGATATCATGAGAGACTACGACAGTGGATGTAAAAGAAAGTAGGAAAACACAACCTTTTAAAGTCCTAAATTAACTAACAAATATATATTTGACAGACCTAGGATCCAATTTATCATGAGTTAATCGGTGATTATGATCGTAGCAAACACATCCAAATACTTTAGGAGTAAGGGGAAAAGGGTTTTGGTCGGAGAATAAAATAAAGAACGGTGTTTGGCTTTGAAGAATCGTGGAAGGCATGCGATTAATAAAAAACATGCAATAAGTGAGGTAAAATTCCAAAAACGTTTTGGGACATGCATGTTAAGTGTAACAACCGAGCCAAATACTACTAGTTTCTGTTACCGTATGAATGGTGTATGGTATTTATTTCACTGATCTTAATTGACTGTTGCTAGTTATAAATTTTACCCGACAATTCATTTCTGCATATAACAATTTAAGACATCTAAAATAAAATTAAAAATATTTGACATAGCCTGCTTGACACCCCTGTGGTAGCGTCTTTACATCGTGTCCTCGTCCCGTTCAGTGAAACGAACGTGTTTGGATGGCTACGCGTACGTGTGTCCGTTTTGGGGGTATGCTTTTTGATCATAAAATACTTCATTTTAAATTTTGGATCCCGCCTATAATTTTCTTATTTCAATTTCAAATTTTTGGACCCGGCCCGGGCGCAATTTGGAAATATTTTGCATTTGCGCCAAATCCTAATTTCTAGTATTTTAAAAAACCGTCGAATATAATAAATCCCCAGAGTAAATTTCCATTTCCTAAAATCTTTTATAAATTTTTTTTCTCCCAGCCAATCATGTTCATTTTAACCCCGGGGGCCCCACCATTTCTCGTTCTCTCTTCCTTTCTCTTTCTCTTTCTCTCTCTTCTCTCTTCCTCTCTCCTCACGTCGCGACGAGATTCTTTCTCCTCCCCGTTTCTCTCTCCTCTCGATCTCTCACCTCCTCTCTATCTCTCTCCTCTCGCAATCTTTCTCTCTCTCCCCGTCTCTCTCTCTCGCCCCATATATATTTTCTCTTCCTCCTTATTTCTCCAGAACGCAGAACCCACCTTCGCGAGCCCTAGCCGCCTCGTCCTCCCTCGCCTTCGCCCCAACGCCGACGCCATCATCACCGGCCTCGTCGCCTCCTCGCCCTCGTCAACTCCACCACATCTCCTTCCTCCTTCCTCCTCTCCCCAAGGACCCTTCACGAGCACCGCACACCCCTGCTCGCCGCAGCACGTCGAGGGATCGCCGCAGGCGATCTTCATATGTTCCCTGGCCTCGCGAGCACCCTCCTCGGTGAGCATAGCATCCCCTCTCCTCTTCTCCTTTCTTCTTCTTTCATTCCTTCTTCTTTGTTCATATTTCTTGTGATCTGTAGATTTGTTGCCGTTGTTGTAGGCTGTCCGCCGGAGCTCCGTCGACGTGATCGGCGACCACAACCTCTCCACAGATCCTCGTGAGCACCCTCTTCTCTATCCTCCTTCCCTTCTCTCTTCTTGATTCTTCTTTTATCTTTTCATGCATTATTGAATATTGTAGATTCACTGTTTTTGGGTTCGCCGGAATCCGGCCATGCCGGTGACGGGTCCCGACGATCCAGCGAGGTATTCTGACATGTGTGGTTCCATTGTTTGTCGTTCGGACCTATTCCGTGCACCGTGCGCGCGTCGCGACCTTTTCCCCCGGACGTTCCGTCTTCTGTTTCGCAATCCGTCGAGGCAAGTACACCTTGCTACATGCTAAATAATATATATACATATACATTGATAGCACCCTAAACCTGTAGGTTAACTTTAGTACCATAATTTCCCCTTTTCGTGTTCAATGTCGTGTTATATCATTTTGGCTTCCAAGCTTGAAACCTACCGTTTGCATTTACCTTATTAAACCTAATAATCACATTTATATGTTTTAATCACATTTTCACTATTGACATAGCATATGGCATTCTCTCTATATTTTTACTCCATTCGGACACTCGTGTGCATTTAACCTGTATTAGCCGTGATTTCGTCCATTGAACATATATATAAATCATTGCATCCCTAAAATTCTTAAAACTTGTTAACGTGATTTAACGACCAAAATTGTCATACTGTATTCTTATAATGTTGAAATCATCTCTGAAACACAACTGATAACTGTACTGCTAATTAATTGAATCTGCTTTATTGTTTAATTCATTGTTTAGATTATGTTGTTGATAACCATGCTTGATTATTTAACCCTGATTATGCTAGCTGAGTATGAGCACACCCATGATATCGTTTACATCTTGACATGACTTGCTACATACATATTGATTGACCCTACATGGTACTGTATACTGCTTGACTTGACCTGATGTACCATGACCTGACCCGTTACCTGATCTTGGGTCTAATGCCAACAAACCTGACATGTAGTCCTCACAGACCGTTCCTGTTGTCTATCCAGACGAACCTGCTTACCCGATCCTGTGTTGGCATTAGTTCTTGATTACGGAATACCTGACTTGACATACACATATAACTTGGGGGTATGGGGAAATCAAAGGTGAAACCTGACTTGTAACTCAACAGTTCGCTGCTTGTTCTGATCAGTTTTAGAGGATGGGCCAGCCTTGAAATGATGCTGCTGACATCATTCATCTGTACACATTCCTGTTTTAGTGCCTAGCGGCATGTCTCGGTTTCAGCCCGAGAATCTGGACCGTGGTCCCGGGTATGCACGGGATACTATTGAGTTACATCGATGATTCATCAATTTGATTTCAAAGACTTTAGAACAGAAAGCCTGAAAGAGCAGTTTAGTTTACTCACCGCATACTACCCTTACACTGCCCTGATTTATATTACTGTTACCCTTGCTTTTATTCATGTTTATATTCGCATTGCCTGTTACCCTGTTTATATTTTATTACTTGATGACACGACGCGCTGACGTCTGGGTTTTGCATGGCCCAGATTCTGTACCGCTGTTGCAGTCCGAGAAGGAGTACTTCAGCCAGCAGGCTGAGCTGTGAGGTGTCAGTATTAGTTAGTTCTTTATTCCTGCATTTTATTCCTGATGTGAGCCCGCATTATGGGACATACATTCCAGTTATTGTATATTGGATCTTTTGCTTCCGCACCTTTATTATTCTTGACTCATGTTATTTGGTTCATGGACATGTTTTAGATAGTTTTATTTTGTTCTTGATATCTCTACAGCCGTAATGTGACTGTGGATGGATACTTCCTACCCACAGGTAGCATGGTTGGGCTATGTCAATGCCCAATTTAGCGTACTCTGGGAAGCGGGGCGTGACATTAAGCATAATAGAACGAGCAACATCAAGCAGATTGCGGTTTTTTCTTTCAGCAATGTCATTTTGTTGTGGTGTGTATGAGTAAGAAGTTTGATGAATAATCCTACGGGATTGACAAAGAGTTTGAAAAATACTATTCATGTATTCTTTTGCATTATCAGTTTTTAGAGTTTTAATAGACGTATTAAACTGATTGACCACTTCAGTAATAAATGTTTTAAACACATGGTAATTCAGATCAATCACATAAAAGAAACAAACATATCATTCTAGAGTGAACATCAATAAAAATGACAAATATTTATAGCCAAATATTTTATCATTTTTATTGATGATCAACGATGAAAGACTATAGTGATCACGATGATAGCAAAAACGGTAAAAAAATAGTTATTTCAAGTTTCAACCGAAACCTGATTGTATAGTTAGTTTCGTATCGATCTTCACCGAAACCTATATGAAATGATCATGTATCTGTTGTTTTGGACGAAACATCGAACCTTGCTTACATTTGAGGTGTTTTCGTGATGAGTAATCGCTATTTGCTCGCCAAAGACGGTTGATCTTGACTATTGAGAAAACAATAAGAAAAAAGAAAATATCAAGTTGATAGTGATAGAGAGATGTGAGAAGGGGGATTAAAAAACAACTGGTCAAGTTTGTTTTTTAGTTTTCAAGGCTGCCTAATTATTTTTTGTGGATCAGAATTAAGATTGAGACCATAGTTTTCATTTGTGGTACAGCTGTGCAGGATATTTTCATCCTAAGAAAGCCACATAAGTCTACCCAAATTACAAACTAATACTTATCTAAATACATTTTTTCAATGTATTTTGCATTAGGTTTTGTCTTAGCTGGATTTTTTAACACTATGATCATTGTCTTGTGATATACAACCATAAATTTAATATATCTACATATATGTATGTATGTATTACCGTCAAAACCGAAACTGAAACCTGAATCGAGATAATCGAAACTAACTGAAACATACCAAAACTGATAAATTTTTGAGAGACTGAAACCGAATTCGAAACCGAGTTCTCGAACCTTCCTCATAAGGACCCCAAATGTCAGAATAGACTAACTCAAATTTCGAAGAACTATGTTTATTAACTAAAGAAAAAGAGAAACGAAAATGTTTCCCCGAAATACACGACTCGCATGAAAAATCAGATAAAGAGAAGTCAGGTAATATAGTATGGAGCATAGGATGAGGTGGATGTCCAAGACGTCGATGTCGGCAATAGTAGAAACAGCAGCAAATGCGAAAGGTGGCACATCCAAGCAGTACATGTCATTGACTTTTTTACCTCCACCAATCTGTTTTTTCGTCTGGTTGTTCTGGATCATAAAATTATTAGAAGAGAAAGTTATTGAACAGTTGAAATCATTGGTAAGACGACGAACAGATAAAAAATTTCTACAAAGTTAAGGAACAATGAGAACATTTTTAAACGGTAAGGAAGACAACACATCAATATTGGTATAACCATGAACATGAAGGACATCCCCATTGGCAATAAAAATGAATTTATGCGAAGTGGAAAACATAAGGTTAGAAGCAGTATGAGTCATATGGTCGGAAGCCCCAGAGTTAAGAACCCAAGCGTTTGACTGAGATAGTAGAGATATACCTGATGTGGTTAAATTGGTAGTAGAGACATGAGAGAAAATACATTACAGGTGCTGTAAGTCTTCAGGAGAGATCTGCGAGAATGATGATGCTGGCGGTTGGGTTGCTGGAGGAGCCGTTCTCTGTTGGGCAGTAGGAGTCTGATCCGGATAGCCATATTTCTTCCAGAAGAATTGTTCTGTATGGTTGGTACGACTGTAATGAGAGCAAGAAAGGAAACCACGACTGCGTCCGCGACCCCGTCCCCCACGACCTCGAGTACTAATAGGAGCATGACCACGACCGGGGGAAATTTTTGGCCACGGCCCTGAGCAACAAGGGCAGAAGATGGAGCCTCTACTGTAGAAGCGCCTGTGGAGGGACACGATAGGTAGAAACGGGAATACTATACAGGGTAGGCGTACCGTCTTGAGAGAGAAGAAATGAGCGAACTCCATCCAAGTAAGGTTTCATTTTAGCTAAATAAAATGTCTCAATAAGAGCCTCACGCTGACTCTTGGTAACGGCTGGATCAGAGGAGATGAGATAATACATGTTGTATTTTTCTAGAAGCCCTCGGAACCGGGCCCCAAAAACATGTAGATCATTATCTGGAGTAACGGTAGTGAGTTCATTGAAAATATTATAAAGCCGTTGAAGGCTATCTTCTGACGAGTAAAGAGATTTGAGATGAAACCACGTCTCTTTCGCAGTAGGAAGATACATAATAGCCCGATAACAGTCGGGCTCCATAGAGTTTGTAAGCCAAGTGTAGACTTTGTTATCATTTTGAAACTAAGATGAATACTGCGTATCGGAAGTTGGCGGAGCTTCCTAAAAGAGATAGTGATAAAGGCCCATACTTTTGAGGACTCATTCAACGGCCTATGCTGAATCCAAAATATTGTTAGAGCCAGAGAGAGTCAAGATAGTTAGACGAAGATCCGTTTTGTAATCAGAAGCAGGAGTATCAATCTTGTTGTCTGTCATATTAAATATCGCACACAAAGAGAGTAAGCAATAGAAAGTGCAGATCTAGCACATAAAGAACGAGAGAAAGATACTAGGGTTTACCCAAGCCAATTCCCGATCATAGAAAGAACGAAGGGCATCTTGGAGAGGACGAGGGCGAGACGGGTTCTGTTGGCGAGGCAAGATCTGGAGGGAGCGATCGAGGGTTCGAAGAGAGATCCGCAAAGGAGCAATCGAGTGAGGAGGGCTGCAGATCGAGGGTCTGCAGGCGATCGAGCGAGGAGGGTAGGTGATTGAGCGAGGGAGATATCAAGGGCTCGAGGAGATGCGGTGATGCGAGAATGCAGAGGGATCGATGCAATGATGCTAGGACGATGGATGCAGAGGGATCTTGGAGTCGAGGGAGGGCAGGCGAGGTCGCGATCTGGAGTCAAGGGAGGCACAGGCGAGATTGAGGCGGTGGGAGGGCGGCAGGAGAGAGGTTAGGGTTTTTTTTTGTTCTATTTTTTTTTTATTTTTTTAGGATTAGGGTTAGGGTTAGGGTTAGGGTTTAGGAGACCCGCTCTGATACAATTTTAAAGTTAAAAGAGAGAAGAAAGAGAGATTTTATTATGTGACCAAAAGTCTCTTTATATAGGGATTACAATTACTTGATGCCTAAGCATTATGGTACCGTGTATCCTAATAACAATATAGTCTAAACCGTTCCAATACTTACCTTTTAGCCAATGGCCCGTAGAAATGCATATGGCAACAGAGCTTCAGGTTATGCACAGGTCAGAAATCTTGCAAGTGTGAATATCTGTGAATCATCATTTGTCTGTTTTTTGTTTTTTTTTTAATGATTACATATTGCTTTTGCTGTTTTACCTTATAGCCTATGGGCTATGTAAATCCATATGGCAATGCAGCATCAGGTTATGCACAGGTTCGAGTGAGAACTTCTGTATATTGTCTCTCTTTTTTCTTTTGGTTTGATTTATTTTTCTATTGATTCCATATTGCTTTTGTTGCTTATATTTGTAGCCTATGGCTTATGGAAATGCAAATGGCAGCGTATCTTCAGGTTATGCACAGGTCAGAAATGTTGCATGTGGGAATTTCTGTATATTAGCCTTTTTCTTTTATGCACTTTTTTTCTTTCAATGATTCCATATTGCTTTGTTGTTTACTGTATAGCCTGAGTGAGAACTTCCGTGTATTGTCATTTTTCTTCTTCTTTTGTTACTGATTTGATATTGCTTTTGCTACTTATGTCTATAGCCTATGGCTTATGGAAATGCAAATGGCAATGTAGCCTCAGGTTATGCACAGGTCAGAAATCTTGCGTGTGGAATTTCTGTATATTAGCCCTTTTCTTTTATTTCCCATTTTTCAATGATTCCATCTTGCTTTTGTTGTTTTACGTTATAGCCTATGGGCTATGTAAATCCATATGGCTATGCTGCTTCAGATCATGCACAGGTTAGAAAATTTTCGAGTGAGAACTTCTGTGTATTGTCAATTTTTTGTTTTGTTTTCTTTTGTTACTGATTCGATATTGCTTTTGCTGCTTATGTCTGTAGCCTATGGCTTATGGAAATGCAAATGGCAACGTAGCTTCAGGTTATGCACAGGTCAGAAATCTTGCGCGTGGGAATTTCTGTATTTTAGCCTTTTTCTTTATTTCCCTTTTTTTCTCAATGATTCATCTTGCTTTTGCTGTTTTACGTTATAGCCTATGGGCTATGTAAATCCATATGGCAATGCAGTTTCAGGTTATGCACAGGTTAGAAATTTTTCGAGTGAGAAATTCTGTATATTGTCCCAAAAAAAGTGTTTTGTTTTGTTTTGCTACTGATTTGTTATTTGCTTTTGTTGTATGTTTGAAGCCTATGGCCTATGGACATGCAAATGGCAACATGGCAGGTTATCCACAGGAGATATCTTGCGGGTGGTAATTTCTGTATATTATCATTTTTCTGTGTTTTTTTTCCATTTTTTTCTTCAATGACTCCATATTGCTTTTGTTGTTTACCTTTCAGCCTGTAGGCGATGGAAACGCACATGGTGTTGGATATAGGTACCCTCAAGGCAATTAATTGTAATTGAAAGAGGACCTATACGAGAGAACAATTTTACTCGAGATGATAGTATACTATCCGGTTTGTCTTTATCATTCATGTGAATACGTTTTACTCGTTATCACGTATCGCTAATACATAATGATAAAGCCCATAAGATATTTGCTTAACTACCAGGATTAGGATAGGGATCATATTGAATAATACTCTATAAACACATTCTTAAATGCCCTTAGTTATAACATTTTGGAAAATTATAAATATTAATTTATAATTTTAAGATATGAATATAATGAGTTTATAAAAATAATATCGCATATGAATTTTGGTATCGGATTTGATATCCGCAAAAATGTAATTATTTTAGTAAAAATGAAGAAAAAGATATGATATCATAAAAATGATATTTAAATTATTTTAATATGATATTAGATTTTATTAAAGGGTTATGATATTTAAGTATTATGATAAGTGTTTTATTTCTTTTTAAAAACATGAATTTTGATTTAGTGTAACTTGAGAGTACTTATTTAAAATGTTTTTTATGTTTGTAATGAGGGTGGGCATATATTAGGGTGATTAAACCCTCACAACCTCCACACCACACACACTCACCTCCCTTCACCTCATGCTTCAATCCTTACACCACCATCTTACAACCCTCCACCTTATTCTTTTCTACTTACCTTCTTTATCTAATTACATATATTCATTCTTTTTTTCCAAACAGAACCAATACTTCCTTCAAGCTCCAACACTAAAGTTTTCGAGTGTTCACCAAACCAAAAGAGAAAAGCTATGATCCATTCATCAAACTTGCTCATACCATCAGGTTAGAGCCACAACCATTTCAAGAAACCTCAAACCACCAATTCTTGAGCTGGAATTCCCTTGTGCACCATCCCTATAGGTATATCTTACCTCCTTTGCAAGTTTCTTTTGGTTGCATATCTGTTTTTATGTACAAATATCTGAAAATGAGATTTTTATGATATTTGTGTAGGTAAATTTGAATCTGGAACTACTAGGTTTGTCTATAAGGAAAACTAATAATATGAGGATATGGTGAGACCACTAGGAGACCACACTTAAAGCCCGAGCCCATAACTTTCCAAGAAAACTGGCGGTTTCTCCAATATTCCTTCTACCGACTGGTGAACCTTGGAACCGGGTGTTGATTTTTGTTCTGTAGCTTTAGTTGGCGATAATTAAAGCTACGGTATTGTTTGATTTATCCGGTGTTCTAGTATGGTTTTAGCAATGTTTCCGACATTTTTTAATACGGTTTTCGTATTTCCGTACCGCGACTGAAATATTGACGCTCGTACGTTAATGTCAGGGGTATTTGGTCTTTTTTGGAGTAAGTAATCTATAGGTTCTAACATATGTGTGCTTGGCTTCTTGTTTTGGTTTTATTATGATATTTATGCCGATGTGTTATAACTACGCTTGTATGTGCGATTGCGGAGGTTTCCGAGACTGCAAGGACGGATAAAGCAATCATGGATTTCGACGAACTCGACAAGTTGTGAGTAGATTTATATCTACGGGAGAAGTCGGATGGATGGCGTATAGCACCCCACAACCATTTAATTAGGATAGTTATGCTATCTAGTTAGATTTTTATGATATGTTAAATAACTTAGATAAGTGTATTGATATTAGTTCGCATCTAGTAGGTTATACATGTGGTTATATTTGATATATGGTTATGATGACATACGTATGTGACGATAGATCCATACGATAAGGATATGATATTGGATGGACATTGTACGAGTGATCATACTGTACTTGTGATGATGAGGAGAGCGTGCCGAATACGGCTAAGTGTCATTTAGACTCGTAGAGTCATGAGTTATCCCGACTTGGAACGTTACACTTGAGTGAGCTATACTCTTTTAAAAACTAACGATTCGTATTCCATTTTAAATAATAAATGACAAGGATGCGATACTATTTTTCAAAACGAATATCTATTTTAATTTAATACAGTTTCCTTATTTCAAAATAATGTTTCATTCCATTTTCAAAGATAATAGTATAACTCATAGCAATTGGTTACATTAATAATTATGCGATACATGTAGATTTCCTTTATATATTCACGATACGCTTACCGATTGTATACGAACACACTGATAGAGCACTGCACAACTACCAATGAATACTATATTGCACGAGCACAGACGCATATGTTCCACTACACCTCATTGGTACTGTCATGACACTGTAGGACTTACCACGCGATGTGTATGTAAATGCCGATACGAGGCGTTATGAATTCCCTATATCCGGAAATTCGATTGTAATTATATGCTACGGATATAGGTAGAATTACTTTCGGCCTTAAACACTTATAGAACAGTTGCACAAATACTAATGATTGACATGCTGTACGAGCATAGACGCGTATACTACACTACACATCATTAGTATTGCCATGACACGGTAGAACTGTTACGTTTGTTTGCACGCATGACTATACTTACGTACAGTGCCTTTATTACCTGCTGAGTTATTGCGAATACCAGTACCATGGTTATTCGTATTTGATCCTTATTAGTTCTTATGATGTTTTTACTTTCGATGATATATATCAGTGGTATGGGACGCTGCTATATATATAATATATCATCAGAGTAATATATACAATTCTTCTTCTTTACTTGATATTTCTGAATACGATGAGTTGATGTCCACCATGTGTTTTATGTTTTCTGATTTGGTTTTATTCCGAACCGAGTGGGAGAGCTATACAGTTACAGATGTGCTACATAGCCGGAGTGAGTGAGAGAGTATACAGTCGGATACATGGTGGACCCGGTCGAGACCGAGGGACAGGAAGGCCGCGATAGAGGCGGGGAGCCTAGCGAGGACACTCGACATCGGAGATAGATATGAGCACGGCGGATATCCAGGGGATACTGACGGGGCTAAGGATATCGAGGGACGACCGATCTGATGAGACGGTGTCGGCGATATCTGGATTTGCTTATCGGTGATAGACAGATTTGATGATTTTGCGTGTCGGTGATGGACACGAGAAATATGATGATTTAGGGCGTCGATGCTGGACATCTATTATTTTGATGTTTTGCGATCATTCGAGATATACCGTTATAGTTTATGCGTTATAGTAGCCGATCCGGGGGACAGTACCTGAATACTATTTTACATGTTGATATATATAAAAGGGTGTAACACCTGAGAATGTGTTTAGTAACTAACTATATTTTAATATGAGAATTTTAATAAAAAGTTTACCAAATTGGTTTTCAAATAATTTTTCAAATTTAATACATATTTTTCTAGAATTTTCCTAAGCTTGCACAAACTTGTGCATGTAAACTAGGATTAAAATTTGGGCTAAACCATGTTTAACAACCATGGTGGATTAAACCCTCCTTGTTAAGTTAAATGATTTTAATTAAGGTCATTTTTTTGTTGTTAAAAATGAAAAGGGATTTAAAATGTATTTTGGTTGACTTGAGAGAATGAGAGAGAGTGTGCATCATGGCTAAGCCATGCTTGCATTAAATGAGAGAGAGAGGGAGTGCATCATGGCAAGCCCATGCTTGCATTTAATGTGGCAAGAGAGAGAGAAATGGGGGCTTGACTTTTTGTATTATCATTTCTTTGTTGCATCACACTCTCATTTCTCACTCTCTCACTCTCTCTCTCTCACACACACACTCAGCCCCAGCAGAACAAGCAGCAGCAGCAACAACAACATCAGCAGTTCCAGCTTCAGCCTCAGCAGCAGTTGCCAGCAGCAGCAACATCCAGTAGCAGCAGCTCCATGTAGCAGCAGCAGCAGCACACGTAGCAGCAGCCCCAGCAGCACATGTAGCAGCAGCAGCAACAAGCAGCATCAGCAGTAGCAGTAACAACAGCAACAGCATCTGGAGCAGCAACAGCAGTAGCAGCTTCTTCTTCTTCTCTTCTTCCCCTGACCCAGCCTCGTAGGGTCAAGTGAGGTATAACCTCTGAGCTCCACTTGCTTGTGTGTCGGTTTAGCTTAATTAGTGTAAATTGGTGGTTGTTAGTGCTAGATTGTGTGTTTTTAGTGATATTTGTGGTGTTTGGTGTAAACTTTGCTTAGGTAAGGTTAGTTTTGGTTGGATTAAGTTAGTTAGGTGTTGTTCAGGCCAAATAAACCTAGGTTAACCCCAGATTACACAAAAATACCCTGAGTTTTCAAAATTGTGCAAAAGTGGACGTTTTTAAGCAAAACTTAGCCTTTTGAATCTGCTGTTACCCCAGTAAGTGCAGAATGAAATTGAGTGGACTGTAACCTACTGGAGATGCCCTGACCACACCACAAGAGCCCGACCCCACCACCCCAATCCCAGGCCGCCGGAAAAATCATTCTGGCCGCAATTTGCGGCCAGACTGGAGAGGTAGGAGCTAGGGTTTTTAGGGTGGGTGTCTGCTATATTTTGTAGGTCCATGGTATATATAGTTTTGTAATATTTTAACCTGGGTAGAATCTGGGACGATATATCGTTTTCTGGTGTTTTTAGTTTGCGCGATACGCGAGTGGGTTCTGTGATTCAGCGTATCGCGGCGTGTCGGGATGAGTCGTAGACGCGTACACACTTTTCAGCGTAGCGCGCACACGCGCGTTAATTCGCGACACGAGTTCCCGTTTTGATTCGATATCGCGTTTTGCGAGATTTTGATTATATTTGGTTTCTTGTGCAAATCCCAGGTTCGCAGGCGGGTACATCAGACGCCGCCAGGAAAGGGAAGCAGGTGGTCGGCTATACTTGGCACGTGACCAGGTGAGTAGATTTAACATCTACGGGGAAATCGCCCGTATGGCGTTAAGCGTCAGGGCATAACAGGATATTTAGTCATGTGTGGTCACATAGATATACTTGTAGCATACTCTCTTGATATATATAGAACTGGTAGGATAGAACATTGCACTGTCACTAACGGTCCAAGTTGCACGAGCACAATTTATATGCTACACACACCGTTAGTGATTGCCATGACACTCACATTATAGGATTGCTATAAACCGCATATCATATTGATTCTGCTTATTTGGCGTTGTCATGATTTGCCGCATACTATCATATGTATATTCATACCATACATCACATATATTCATACTTGGGCACATATATATCATATGTCTACATTAGTGCACATGTACATTGCTATATTCACTTTGCGTACTTATCCATTCGCACATCCATAGCTATACCCATATTCATATGTTACATACATGGATGATATTGACTTGATTTAAAACTAAGGGACCGCAAGCGATATTTCAAAACTGGATTTTTTAAAAGAGCGGTTTTCCCTTTCTTTTACTCTTAGTGTCATACGACGCATTGCATGGATTTACGCATTAGATTTGATTTATGTGATTCTTGGATTTGGGAACCGGAGTACTATTTTCAGAAAATACGCACTGTTTAAAAACCCGGTTTCCCTTGACATGATATTTCAGTGCGTCCACCATGTGTTTTCTCGGTGCTAGAGTGATGTATGTAACCC
This sequence comes from Agapanthus africanus, assembly GCA_030015575.1. Lineage (NCBI taxonomy): Eukaryota > Viridiplantae > Streptophyta > Magnoliopsida > Asparagales > Amaryllidaceae > Agapanthus > Agapanthus africanus. The sequence continues at coordinate 159,210,658 of JASDDO010000014.1, read as the reverse complement.
GATTCGAGGAGCGGATGAGGCCGATTGCGGGTACATGGTGGACCTGGTATGGTACCCCGGGGCGAGAACGGATCTGTTGTGTAGCTAGACGGTGAGCCTGGCAGTGGGACCACTACCTACCGGTGATTGGTTGGATCTGGCGGTTATCCGGAGGATACTGACTAGAGTCGATAGATGGATACGAGACGACTCGTACTGCCGGGGCCGAGGGCCGATACCGCAGACGGAGCCCGTGGGCTGATCCGGACTGACAGATGCCCGATATATGAGGATTTGCGTGTCGATACTGGACACGAGTATTTCTTGATATTTTGAGTGCCGATGTTGGGCACTCACGATTTCATGGGATTTACAGGATTTGAGGGCCGGAGGATGACGGCGCCTGAGTTGTATTGGGATTGGGTGCATTGATGGGCACCGATTATATTTTCCACGATGACATTCCGTGTAGATATTATATTTTTCCATGCTCAGCATTAGTATATGATATCTCATCCTGTATCTATTATACTGATATAGTACACATGCTTGTACGCTCATTGCATACCCTGCTTATTCTATATAGGGCTGTTAGATTGCATTGCCATACCTGATTATCACATATCTTGCTCGTCACATGGAGATGTCATTAGATCGCACTTGTTGCTTGATATTGAGCATCCAGTTCATCATATAGATGTTATCTGTTGGCATAGGTTAGAGTATCGCAGCACGTGTATACTCGCGATTACCTTTATATGCTATCTACTATTCACGAGTTGGCAACTCACCCCCGTTATGCCACAGTGCTTGCAGGTTGCCTTTTGGACTAGTCGCGGCTGGCTGTTCATCGCATCTTTTGACACAGATACCACTGCGGAGGCGTGCTAGCCTTTTGCTATTAGGTGGGTTTTGTGCGGTATCTGTTTACTTTTCAGTTGTACATTGATGTATCTAGTATTCTCCATCTACCTTCATGTATTGACTTAAAGACAGTTGTGAGGACGATGTATGTTTATTTTGTACTCTGGTGTCGAGCTCGCTGTGAGCCTACTTTATTTTTGCAGTCTTATCTTTTATGATATTTGTCTTTACTTTACTGCTCTTTCTTCGCTACGGCGTCGTATATCATATGGTGGTGATTGTTCCGCCGTTGGGCGCGATTCTCCCATTGTGATGCTCTATTCATTTTACATGTTACTTCTACTACACCTTGCCTTTTACCCGATTCCCGGGACAAATTTTTATAAAAGAAATGTTGCCAAAATTATTAAAATATAACTATTGAACTAAAAAGGATTTCTACTAAATTACTTAAGGTTTTCTAAACATTTTACAATGCTTCTACTAAAATGTTTTAACACTCTATATTTTAAATGGTTTTGATTTCTGGGTTTCGGCTTACTTAGTCGCGTTACGCCTGTAGACGTTACGTGGTTAAGTGCCGGTCACGGGCCGAATTTTGGGTCGTGACAAAGGGTTTCTAAACGAGCTATAGTCTCATTATTTTGACATGTCTAGAATGACACATGGATCTTTAAAACTGTAAACCTTTTAAAACTACTTACTAACCAGCAAGACGTATATTTTAAATAAAATACCTATTATACTTCATACTATTACGTCTGCTTTTATGCCGTGACATACGAATTCCACGTCTATTTTAAGAAGAGGTTTTACATACATATTTCGGCTACCTTATAGGTTTATACCTGGATACAGGTTATATACATATGAGATGATATATTTGGGTTTACGTGATGGATAATATTGCATTATAGTACCTATGCATTTATATATATATATTAGTACAGAATATGATAGTACTATACTTTATGACCTAGGATATCGTTGTGTATTTCGATTTCTATCTTGTGATATACTTTTATTCACTGAGTTAGCAACTCACCCATGTTGTGCCTTAGTTTCTTACAGGATATACCGCTCGGAGCATCAGCGGCTTGCGGCATGCTCTTTACTTTGGTGATTGCCTTGGTAGGTGGGTTATTGTTGTATCGTACTCACACTTGTGTATTTACATTCTTTTCTATCTAGTTAAAACTCTATCAACCTAGAACTTGTATAATTGTGGACTTAGAAGCGAGACTTAGAGTTATGTGTTTGTGGGCGTCGCACTCGTTGAAGTCGACTTTTTATTCTTGTTATTTATTGTTTTGCTTTTCTTTTCTTCGCCATTGGGCGTCGTATATTCTGCGTGGTTGCTCCGCCGTTTGGGCATGGAAGCTAGCTCCCGTTGGGATGCTTTTTATATTATTATGCTTGTATCGAGTTTTATTCAAAATTTACAAAGAAGGTGCTGCCGATTTGTAAAACGTCATACATGTTTTTCAAACATGCTTATTTAGACTTAAATGTTTATTTTAAACTGATTTTATCAAATGACTTTTAAACTGCACCTCCAATATTTTCGTAAAAAGGTTTAGATTCCGGGTTTTCGGCTTACTTGGACTGCGTCGACGTCTTTAGATGTCACGTGATTTAAGTGCCGGTCACGTGCCACTTTTGGATTGTGACAAAGTTGGTATCAGAGCGTTTGGTTTAACCTTTGTTCGAGTTTAGGTTTGACTATGTGGAGTCTCGGCATACACTTTCGTTACCTAGGCTTGACCTTACGGAACTTAGACTTAACTGTAGGGGTCTTATACCCGAACTTTCGTTATGTAGGTTGACCTTGGTTGATGAAGTAGGTACTAAGTAGAGTGACGTACTGTATATATATTCCGCGGTATATTTACGATACGATACTCCGCCTAAATTACCTTAGGATATATATTTTGAGATCTTTTCTTCTATTCGTTCAGTTGATCTATCCTTATCGATATATGTTGGTTGTTTCGGTCACCATGTCTACGCAAGCTGGGAGGGTTGCGGTTAGAGACACGGTCATGGCAGACTTGTCTGGGACGAGGGCTGACCAGGATGATATTCCGATGACACAGGAACATGTTGTTTATCCTAATATGAACGGATTTCTAGGTTTGAAGCGGGTTTTCTTTAGGATCCGTACCATAGGGTCGGGTCATCGATGGAGACCAGCCGGACTTGGAGGCATGATATTGTCTACCCTACTCCGGAGATCGTTGTGTTACCTACTGTTCAAACAGTTGTACCAACTGTTGCTGAGACTATCGAGATGTTGCTTCCAGAGTTCATGAAACTAAAAGTCGTCGATGTTTACGAGTATAGATGGGCCAGAGGATTCTTAGTCCATTCATGGGTATGAAAGCTAGGATATTTAATTCGTTGTGGTGCTCCGATTCGAGATCGGTGAAGTTGACTAGCTTCTTTTGATGGGTCTTGCTCATACCTGATATGAGTCGCTCGAGAAAGACCGTGTAGTAAATTTTTCTCTGACGAATTGGGACGAGTTCTCGAAGGTGGGCTTAGCCAGATTCTTTCACAGAGTGTCAGAGATACCGGATTCGTATTTTCGAGTTTCTGTGTAAGACTCCGGGCTTGATCATATCCGGTATGACTTGCAATTCACGTAATTATCGCGATACGCTCCTTATTTGACCGATACTGAAAAGTAATGGAACAGAAGATTGGTGTGAGGTCTCAATGCGCAGTTCTTCTTCCCCGTCGATACTGGAGATTCGATATGTATACAGAGGCGTTGTGTACAACCCCACTTTCAAGGGAAAATCTTGATGAGATTGTCGTTGTTCCGAAACGGAAGTGGATTCATTAAGGAGTGCTAGTTCCGGGCAGATTGGATAGATGAGATCGGTAGGAGCCATGACGGGTTCTTTCCAAGATTCTATAATGATTAAGATTGGACCCAAGGTCAGTTGCTTGGCGTGCACGCAGAGGTTAGAGATCGCTGTCGTCGATGTGTTGCATTGCGAGAGATAGGACTACTTGGCAAGGAAGTGTCTTGAGAAGTATCAGCTTAGGACTGTTTGCGTCGCTACTCTTAACCAGACGATTGTATAAGGAGACCGTGGTGTTAGTAATCCGCAAAAAGAACAAGAATCCAGAGACAGAGAACGCTAGACCGTGGCAGAAGGCAAGTGATAATCCTTGCTCTGCCAGTTCCGGATGTATAGACACCTTTCGACATGGAAGAAGGTGACTTTGATGTCATTTGTTTTTTATTTGTGTTTTGATGATTTGAAGATTGTGTTTTCGACGTTGAAAAAAGAACGACTCGACGTCCGTTATTTTGACTTGTGTGTTTTAAGGATTGAGGGTCACACAAATAATTTGTGCACACTAGGTGCACTTATTTGAGATTTCCGTACACATCGGTTGCACTTGATTGGTGTTTTGTGCACACCAGGTGCACTTATTTGAGATTTCCGTACACATCGGTTGCACTTGATTGGTGTTTTGTGCACACCAGGTGTACTTGTTTGAGATTTCCGTGTATATCAGTTGCACTTGATTGGTGTTTTGTGCACACCAGATGCACTTGTTTGAGATTTCCGTGCACAGTGATGGTACTCAATTGGCGTTTTGTGTACACCAGATGCACTAGACCGATATTTTCGTGCACGTCAGTTGCACTTGATTGGGATTTTTATATACTCTAGGCATACTTGATATAATTTTGTGCACACCAGTTGCACGTTTTGATAATTTGTGCATCCCGATACACTTGATGTTGATTTTGTGCACCCGGATACACTTGAGATTTATTTTGTACACCCCGATGCACTTGATGCTGATCTTGTGCACTCTAGATGCACTTGATATTGGTCACATGCACATTCGATGCAGTGGATATTGTTTTCGTGCACACCTGTTGCACTTTGGCGCTGTTTTTGTTTTCATACACCCTCGTGGCATGTGATTTGAATTTTTGTCCAACCCGTTAGGGTTGATTTCGTTTTCGTGCATTGCACTTGATAAGATATACTATAGAGTTGATTCCTATATTTTCGCTTGGTCGTGTGCTACAGATATTGCACTACGGCGATGACAATGGTCATGTACTTGATATACACAATGGTTTTTATATTTGGAATTTTGCATCATAACTGGTGTAATTCTAATAGCAACCACTAGAATTACAGTTATGTGGGTTTTATATCTTTTTGAGTTTTCAGGTGTGCGGTTGCGTTATTTTACGTCTTAGCTCGTGTGGGACTTCGGAGTTCCGTTAATTTGAGCGGACTATATGTTTTTAAAATTTGGACCCCGACAATTTGATTTGAATTGATTTAATTTGACTGAGAAAAATATTTTAAGATGGGGATTAAATTTAAATTCGGGGACCGAATTTCTTTAAGGAGAGAATATTGTAACATTTTGGAAAATTATAAATATTAATTTATAATTTAAGATATGAATATAATGAATTTACAAAAATAATATCGCATATGAATTTTGGTATCGGATTGATATCCGCAAAAATGTAATTATTTTAGTAAAAATGAAGAAAAATGTGTGATATCATAAAAATGATATTTTAATTATTTTAATATGATATTAGATTTTATTAAAGGGTTATGGTATTTAAGTATTATGATAAGTGTTTTTTTTCTTATAAAACATGAATTTTGATTTAGTGTAACTTGAGGGTACTTATTTAAAGAGGTTTTTACGTTTGTAATGAGGGTGGGTATATGTTAGGGTTAGATTAAACCCTCACTACCTCCACACCACACACACCCTCACCTCCCTCCACCTCATGCTTCAATCCTTACACCACCACCTTACAACCCTCCACCTCATTCTTTTCTACCTACCTCCATTTAATTACACATTCATTCTTTTTTTTCCAAACTAAACCAATACTTACTTCAAGCTCCAACACTAAAGTTTTCAAGTGTTCACCAAACCAAAAGAGAAAAGCTATGATCCTTTCATCAAACTTGCTCATACCATCAAGTTAGAGCCACAACCACTTCAAGAAATCTCATGTCACCAATTCTTGAGCTGGAATTCCCCTGGACACCGTCTCTTTAGGTATATCTCATCTTCTTTGCAAATTTCTTTTGGTTACATATCTGTTTTTGTGTACAAATGTCTGAAAATAAGATTTTTATGAATATTTGTGTGGATAAACTTGAATCTGGAACTACTAGGTTAATCTATAAGAAAATCTAATAATATGAGGATATGATGAGACCACTAGGAGACCACTTAAAGCCCGAGCCCCTAACTCTCCAAGAAAACTGGCTGTTTCTCCAATATTCCCTCTACCGATGGGTGAACCTTGGAACTGGGTGTTGATTTTTGTTCTGTAGTTTTAGTTGGTGATAATTAAAGCTACTGTATTGTTTGATTTATCCCAGATTTTATATAGAGAATTCTAGTATGGTTTTAGCAATGTTTCCGACATTTTTTAATACAGTTTTCGTATTTCTGTACCGCGACTGAAATATTGTCGTTCGTACATTAATGTCAGGGGTATTTGGTCATTTTTGGAGTAAGTAATCTATAAGTTCTAACCTATGTGTGCTTAGCTCCTTGTTTTGGTTTTGTTATGATATTTACGCCGATATGTTATAACTACGATTGTATGTGCGATCGCGGAGGTTTCCGAGACGGCAAGGACGGATAAAGCAATCATGGATTTCGACGAGCTCGACAAGTTGTGAGTAGATTTATATTTACGGGAAAATCGGGTGGATGGCGTATAACACCCCCGCAACCATTTAACTAAGATAGTTATGCTATCTAGTTAGATTTTTATGATATGTTAGATAACTTAGCTAGGTGTATTGATATTAGTTCGTATCTAGTAAGTTATACATATGGTTATATTTGATATATGGTTATGTGACATACGCACATGACGATAGATCCGTACGATATAGATATGATATTAGATAGATATTGTACGAGGGATCATACCGTACTTATGATGATGAGAAGAGCGTGCCTAATACGGCCAAGTGTCATTTGGACTCATGGAGTCATGAGTTATCCCAACTTGGAACGTTACGCTTGAGTGAGCTATACTCTTTTAAAACCCAACGATTTGTATTCCATTTTAAATGATAAATGATAAGGATGCGATACTATTTTCCAAAACGAATATCTATTTTAACTTAATGCAGCTACTTTATTTCAAAATAATGTTTCATTCTATTTTCAAAAATAATAGTATAGCTTATAGCAATTAGTTAAGTTAATAATTACACGATACACGTAGATTTCCTTTATATGTTCGCGATACGCTTACCGATTGTATACGTTATCTTTTATACAAACACACTGATAGAGCAATGCACAACCACCAATTAATACTATGTTGCACGAGCACAAACGCATATGTTCCATTACACCTTATTGGTACTACCATGACACTGTAGGACCGCTATACCACGTGATGTGTATGTAAATGTCGATACGAGGCGTTAGGAATTCCCTATATCCGGAAATTCGATTGTAATTATATACTACGGATATGGGTAGAATTACTTTCTGTTTTAAACACTTATAGAATACTTGCACAAATACTAATGATTGTTATGCTGCATGAACATAGACGCGCATGCTACACTACATATCATTAGTATTGCCATGACACAGTAGAACTGTTACGTTTGTTTGCACGCCTGACTATACTTACGTACAGTGCCTTTATTACCTGCTGAGTTATTGCGAACACCAGTACCATGATTATTCGTATGTGATCCTTATGAGTTTTTATGATATTTTTACTTTCGATGATATATATCAGTGGTATGGGACGCTGCTATATATATAATATATCATCAGAGTGATATATGCAATTATTCTTCTTCTTTACTTGATATTTCTGGATACGATGAGTTGACGTCTACCATGAGTTTTATGTTTTCTGATTTGGTTTTATTCCGAACCGAGTGGGGGAGCTATACGGCTACGGACATGCTACATATCCGGACTGAGTGAGGGAGTATACAGTCGGATACATGGTGGATCCGGTTGAGACCGAGGGACAGGAAGGCCGTGATAGAGGCGGGGAGCCTAGCGAAGACACTCGACATCGAAGATAGTTATGAGCACGGCGGATATTCAGGGGATACTAACCGGGGCTAGGGATATCGAGGGGCAACCGATTTGATAAGACGATATCGACGATATCTGGATTTGCGTATCGGTGATAGATACGAGAGATTTGATGATTTTGCGTGTCGGTGAACATGAGAAATATGATGATTTGGGGTGTCGATGCCGGACGCCCATATATTGATGTTTTGCGATCATTCGAGATATACCGTTATAGTTTATGCGTTATAGTAGCCGACCAGGACTGATCCGGGAGACAGTACGTGAATACTATTTTACCTGTTGATATATATAAAAGGGTTTCTAAACGAGCTATAGTCTCATTATTTTGATATGTCTAGAATGACACATGGATCTTTAAAACTGTAAACCTCCTAAAACTACTTACTAACCAGCAAGACGTATATTTTAAATAAGATACCTATTATACTTCATACTATTACGTGTGCTTTTATGCCATGACATACGTATTCCGCGGTTATTTTAAGAAGAGGTTTTACATATATATTTCGGCTACTTTATAGGTTTATACCTGGATACAGGTTATATACATATGAGATGATATATTTGGATTTACGTGATGGATAATATTACATTTTAGTGCCTATGCATTTATATATATATTAGTACAGGATATGATAGTACTATATTTTATGACCTAGAATATCGTTGTGCATTTCGATTTCTACCTTGTGATATACTTTTATTCACTGAGTTGGTAACTCACCCCCGTTGTGCCCCAGTTTCTTACAGTATATACCGCTCAGAGCATCAGCGGCTTACGGCATGCTCTTTTCTTCAGTGATTGCCTTGGTAGGTGGGCTATTGTTGTATCGTACTCATACTTGTGTATTTACATTCTTTTATATCTAGTTAAAACTCCATCAACCCAGAACTTGTATAATTGTGGACTTAGAAGCGAGACTTAGAGTTATGTGTTTATGGGCGTCGCACTCGTTGGAGTCGACTCTTTATTCTTGTTATTTATTGTTTCACTTTTCTTTTCTTCGCCATTGGGCGTCGTATATTCTGCGTGGTTGCTTCGCCATTTGGGCATGAAAGCTAGCTTCCGTTGGGATGCTTTTTATATTATTATGCTTGTATCGGGTTTTTTTCAAAATTTACAAAGGAGGTGCTGCCGATTTGTAAAACATCATAGATATTTTTCAAACATACTTATTTAGACTTAAATGTTTATTTTAAACTAATTTCATCAAATGACTATTTTAAAACCTTACCTCCAATATTTTCATAAAAAGGTTTAGATTCCGGGTTTTCGGCTTACTTGGACCGCGTCGACGTCTTTAGATGTCATGTGATTTAAGTGCCGGTCACATGCCACTTTCGGATCGTGGCAAACTTGGTATCAGAGCGTTTGGTTTAACTTTTGTTCGAGTCTAGGTTTGACTATATGGAGTCTCGGCATACACTTTCGTTACCTAGGCTTGACCTTACGGAACTTAGACATAACTTTGGGGGTCTTATACCCGAACTTTCATTACGTAGGTTGACCTTGGTTGATAGAGTAGATACTAAGTAGAGTGACGTACCGTACATATGTTCCGCGGCATATTTACGATACGATACTCCGCCTAAATTACCTTAGGATATATATTTTGAGATCTTTTCTTCTATTCGTTCAGTTAATCTATCCTTATCGATATATGTTGGTCGTTCCGGTCACCATATCTACGCAAGCCGAGAGGGTTGCGGTTAGAGACATGGTCAGGACAGACTTGTCTAGGATGAGGACTGATCAGGAGGATATTCCGGTGACATAGAACATGTTTATCCTAATATAAACGGATTTCTAGGTTTGAAGCGAGTTTTCTTTAGGATCCGTACCATAGGGTCGAGAAATCAATGGAGACCAGTCGGACATGGAGGCATGATATTGTCTACCCTACTCCGGAGATCGTTGTGTTGCATACTGTTAAAACCAATGATTCGTATTCCATTTTAAATGATAAATGATAAGGATGCGATACTATTTTCCAAAACGAATATCTATTTTAACTTAATACAGCTTTCTTATTTCCAAATAATGTTTCGTTCCATTTTCAAAGATAATAGTATAGCTCATAACAATTAGTTGCGTTAATAATTACGCGATACACGTAGATTTCCTTTATATGTTCACGATACGCTTACCGATTGTATACGTTATTTTTTATATGAACACACTGATAGAGTATTGCACAACTATCAGTGAATACTATGTTGCACGAGCATAGACGTATATGTTCCACTATACCTCATTGGTGCTGCCATAACACTGTAGAACCGCTATACTACGCGATATATATATAAATGACGATACGAGGCGTTAGGAATTCACTATATCCAGAAATTCGATTATAATTATATGCTACGGATATGGGTAGAATTACTTTCTGTTTTAAACACTTATAGAACACTTGCACAAATACTAATGATTGCCATACTGCACAAGCACAGACGCGTATGTTACACAACACATCATTAGTATTCCCATGACACGGTAAAACTGTTACGTTTGTTTGCACGCCTGACTATACTTACGTACAATGCCTTTATTACCTGCTGAGTTATTGCGAACACCAGTACCATGGTTATTCGTATTTGATCCTTATGAGTTTTTATGATGTTTTTACTTTCGATGATATATATCGACGTGATTTAAATAAAGTTTCGGTGGACGGACTCATCTGAGAACTCCTAGATGGTATTGTATCTATCGTCAGATAGTAGTTCTCCTATGATATAAATACATAGCAGTCTGTAGACCTAAGATCGTCATAGTGTTTTGTATGTATTCCTACTGTACTTTGATTACTACCCTACCATGACTTTAAAGAGTCGTGCAAACAGGTTTTACTTGGGTACAGTCCAGAAGCACATGGAGACAGTGAACGATCGAAGGAATTCTGTCTCTCCCGGTATAGGGAATCAAGATCGTGTTGTGCCAGATCAACTATAACTATAAGTCTTTGGGCATGACAGTTGAGATTTACTGATAAGTGTTTTCAATAATTTCTCGGATAGTTATGAGTTCATGATTGACACGACTTATCGGGTAATTAGGAGTCTGACGGTTTTCACCTCTCGGACCCAATATGCGACACTCATAGATGAAGAGACCAGAATGTACGGTGATTGTCACTGATAGACTTTGCAGGGTTCGGATGAGCTTGTTCGTTGACATTTTTTCGATCAATATCTAGATAGCTGTTATGTGCAGCTAGTACCGTTGACGTACTTGTGGGCTATGAATATGATCCTAACCTACTGCTAGCGTATTGTCGAATGTTTAGAGTCTCACACAGAGATTTTTCAGCACAGGCGAAACGATATAGGGCACTTATAGGGATACGTGCAGGAATTCGATTAAACGTGTATACATGATTTTAATCGGGTGTTTAATGATATTAGCCGGTATATATATGATATAACCGGATTATTAAATCAAGTATTGATTTAATAATTAAATGTATATTTATATATTGATATACACACACATTAACTAATATCATGTTCACTTTATTATTTCTTCTCTTTATATATATTTATATATGATATAAATATATGTATCATGTTAGCTAATACATGTGAGTTGTGTGTATGAGATGCACACATAAATTTAGCTAATACATGATAGTAGTGTGTATGGGATGCACATGGAAAGCGAGATGATAATTCATTAGTTTCTTTATTTTTTTGAAAAGAAAATGAGTCATGGAAAATAGAAGTGTGATAGTTTTTAGAAAATGCTTGAACTTATTTATTTAAGCATGGCTACTTCTTTTTAAAATAAAGATAATTATCATCTCATTCTCACCTTCATTCTCTCCCTTGATTTTGCTCAAGTGAGAAAGGAAAAAGGAGAAGAAAATTAGTGAGCAATATTAACCTACATCCTTACTTAATTATCCTGATTATTGAATGGATTGCTTCACAAATGATGTAATCAAGTGAGGCTAAAGCTTGTGTTGGAATTATCTCAAAGTGGATCATCTTTGGTGAGTAGATTACCGAGTAAGCTTATTCTGGACCTAGTGGAGACTAGCTGAAGTTCAAGGAAAAGTGGCTAACACGCTACAAAGGTTGTAGTCCGTCTCACTTCTCTTTATAGTGTACTAGTAAGTATCAAGTTTAGTCTTTTGGTTTGATTCTAGGGTTAGGGTTGCTACTGTTCTCTAGTTTTTTAAAAATATCACTTCCACCACGCTTTAAAACCCTACTAGGTGAGCCTAGCATCCCAGCACATGGCAATGCAGTTTCAGGTTATGAACATGTTAGAAAAATTTTAAAGCTCGAACTTCTGTGTATTGTCCTTTCCCCCCTTTGTTTATTGTTTCTACTGATTCCATATTGCTTTTATCGCTTACCATTTTAGCATATGACCTATGGAAATGCGTATGGCAACGCAGTTTCGGATTGTTTACAGGTCAGAAATCTTGTGAGCGCAAATTTCTGTGTATCGTCAACCCCCCCCCCCCCCACCTACCATCCGACAGATTTCATATTGCTTATGCTGTTTAACTTTTAGGCTGCGACGGGCTATTGGAATTCTATGTATGATTCTTTAGGTTTCATGGAGGTCAGAAATCCTTCGAGTGCGAATTTCTGTGTATTATCCTTTGTTGTTACTTCTCTCTTTTTTCTTTTTTGCTGGTTCTATTTTGTGTTGGATGTTTACCTTTCAGACCTATATGTGTCCCGATGAACCATTGGCAGCGTAAGTATTGGGCTTTTTCTACAGTGTTGTTGCTTACCGTTTCTTATCTCTTGTAAGGCTAAAAGTTGTGGAGAATGAGCATTTTTTCTGTAGTTCATTATATAAGCATTATATTAATTATATGACACATTGTTCAGGGGACAACCTGGACCCCACACGTCCACATCTCCTCGCGGTGGTCGCAATGGTCGCAATGGCAACTCCAATCAGGGTATTAACATGGGGCATCGGGTTCGTCGCTACTGATCAACCTTTGACCAAGGGATAATCTGCACATAAATATGAAATTCACATGGCCATTTTCTTAGGTAGATTTTTTTCTCAACACCCGATGTTACTTTACATTTACCAGAATTCTGAGTTGGTGTACTTCATTCTTGATGTAAAGAATAGAGTGATGGATTATTTAGAATAGACGAGTCTGAACAGATCACATACTGACCATTTTTCCGTCTTATGACATTTTATTTTTCGGCATTTTGGAAAATGTTTCTATTTGGACCATATTATATTTTTACTTGTTTGGGAGATAGAGACTGATTAAGATAGGTAAGATTTTGTAGTCAAATGTTGACCATTTTTTCCCAGTCTCATAAAAAAAAATTTCTTGAAAATAAAAAGGTGCCATGGCACTTCATATGATAATGAGTCTTATTACTGACATAGCATTTTGGCAATATGTTTGGCAAATCTGAGTTAGACGATTCCATTTTTACAATTAATATTCCTGTTGTGGGTTTCATTTACTTTTCGTCTCCGAGATTTGCATGTCCTCTTCATGAGCAACTGTTACTTTATGGGGCACCGATCAAGTGAAGATTCATTATTGGTCATATAATTTGTCAAATTTATAACGGCGTAGTTTCATTTTATAGCTGATTCTGTTTTTAAGCTATTTATCCATTACACCAGTGTGAATATACGAATGAGAAAAGACGCAGCAGTAGAGGTACATGCTTCCTGTCTTCTTAAAGCAAGAGTCTGTAGACTCAATTTCAAGTTCTTATAAACTTAAGGTGATGTTTTTCTTTTATTTGTAGAACAATCTTCTTGTTTAAAGTTTTAGGCCTTTTCTGTTTCTTTCAACTTGAACTTATTTTCAGGTTCTCTTTGTTACTATTCATTAGATCAACATAGTTATCGTCTGGTCTCACCTCCAGTTGAGATGGGTCTGGAGTTGTCTGACTACCCTCAATCCTTTTTCTCCAGACGATTTTGTTAATGTTGTTTTTCCTTGTATCTTTATTCATTTATATGTTATTTTTTCCATTACAAAGTATTAAATCATAACAAATATTCAAGGAGACCGCTAATGAAAAAGCAAAGCAATTTTGAAAACGGCGCAAGAAGGGAAAATGATTGCACTAACATCATACAAAGCATATGTCCAGAAAACATTATCAACAAGCGTGATGAAATAAAATTATAGAACAATGATCATAAAACGTTGACGATGCAAAGTAATTATATATTGAAAAATAAGTTACATGATTACTCAAATATTGATAAATCGAGATCTTCGAGTTCACAGGGGCACCATGTTCAGAACAAGAGTCTGAAGTGCACTAACAGTAATTCTCCAATATTCAGCATACTCTACTTACATTTTTCCAGAATAGTTCCTTTTCTTTTTATCTGCTATTGATTAGTGCAATCTTCAATTGATGGATGGTTCCTGCCGCAAAATCTCACATAGTGCAACGATATGTAAACTTGCAATAATTTCTCTATTATGCAATTGGAGTTGCGTCATCTTCTACATCCGCTACAAGACCTGTGCATACATTGTAATTAGGAAAACCTTAAAATATTCATATAAACTATTTGATAAGCCAGTAAAGAAAACTAAAACCGATGTTAGTTCTTCAAAACATGTGTGGGTCGGTTCATTCACAAAACTCTGGCTTATAATGATAATATACTCGTCATATGCAGCAAGACGCATCTTTGTGTGAGAGAATAGAGTCAAATGAAAATGTATCTAGAAATCTTTTATGTGCAATTACACTATGGAGTTTTGAAATCAAAAACTTTTTACGATAAACCTTCTACTCATCTAGAATATCCGAGATAAGGAACCAAGTCCTCCGCAAATGATGATGCTCATAAGTGAGAATTCCTCATATCACGACACGTGGCGAATGATGCATCACCTGCGACAGCTCACTAGACTCCTGGAGGGCTACCGAGGCAAAATCAGTATGGAGCACTGATGACCTTCCCCGGTTCGTCTCCGAGCTTACACTCCGTTCCTTACCCAGGAGCGATCTAACCGCCGAAATGGCGCCCATTCTCCTGTGCGCGTCTCCGAGCTATTGCAGAGCTGAGCCTCCTCGGCCTCCCGGCTAGTCTCCGAGCCTCACGCTGAGCTAAGCCTCCCCAGCTCTCCCGGACAAGCGAGAACGCGAAGCTCTAGCGCTTCCACAACGACTTCGCGTATCTCACCAAAGCGAGATATCCGCCGCCCCACGTCCCGCGTCTCATGCTGGCGCATCCCCTATTAATGGACGTATCCCGCCATTAATGAGGGGATCCCGTCATTCACGCTGGCGTAACGTCATGAACGTAACCGAAGGCGAAGATCTCGTGCCTTCTCGCTCTATGCGACCACTATAAAAAAAAACCTCAGACGACCCAGGTAAGGCAATTTTTGTCCAATAAGCCGCTACTCTGCTTATTTTCCTCGGCTAATTTGATTGTCGGAGGGTCCTACGATGGTCACCCATCCCGGAACTTCTTTGCAGATAGCTTGGCTTCACCTCAAAATCAACCGATTGAGATCCACACGCCCAAGAAGACAACCTTCAAGCCAAATCTCAGCCGTTCAACAGCGCTCGCTACAGACCAACGAAGGACAGCATCTGAAGGAGATCGGACCTCCATCAGTTGGCGCCATATGTGGGAACACTTGTAAGTTGCTTCCCCCCATCAAAGTTGATCTTCCGTCTTCGACCTAATGGCGAGCGAGAACCGTAGCGATCCCAGTACGAGTCGTCGCCTTCCCCACAACGGAGGCGAGAGCAGCTCGTCTCCTCCTCCTAATGCCATTGTCGTCTTATCCGTCCGGATCGACATTCACGTCGATAGTGGACGCGCTTATTCGCGTTCAAGCAGTGGGCCCTGCCCCCAGATCGCAGCTCCCCCTCCCAGAGATCATGACGTCGGTAGAAGAGCGGATAACATTTATTCCCCTCGATGCCCCCGAACACAGGCGTGCCGACTCCGACAACCGCGGCTCCCACGCAGCGACCGATTCAATGACCCGCTGGATGCCGCACGGCTCTACGCTGAGATCCCGAGAAAGAGACCATCGCCGTGACGCCCATCGCGCTCCCGCGCCATCCGAGTTAGTGTCGGTCAGCTCGCCCGCTTACAGGCGCGACCAACGCCCTCTCCCTCACCGGAACCACGCAAACAACTCGCGTCAAGGCTACTCCCAAAGGACGTCGCCCGAGAATCTGAGAAATTTAATAGAGCGGAATCGAAGCCGCACTACCGCGCAGGCCAGGAGCAGAAATGGCCACAACTCTAACTGTGCCGAATCCTCGGGGTATCACAACCGTTTCGAGGCCCTCGAGATGAAATTCGAGGGCATACACCGGGATGGCCAGGCGTCTGGCGGAGGGGCCGATACTCTGCCGATTTGCTGACAAAACCCTTTACGGAGGAACTGCTGGCCGAGCACGTCTCGTCCGGGAACAAACCATCCAAGGTAGCCCTCTTCGACGGGAAATCCGGCCCAAAGGACCATCTAGACGCATTTACAGCGGGCATGAGCTTCCAGGATAACTCCGACGCTGCCCAATGCCGAGCATTTCCCGCCACCCTCATCCGGGCTGGACGAGACTGGTTCCGAGGGCTCACGCCACGCTCCATCTCTATTTTTAATGAGCTGGCCACCCAGTTCCTTGGTCACTTCGTCGGAAACAGACGACGGAAGCGGACTATCGATTACCTCTTCACCATAAAGAGCGAGAACAAGAAATCCTTTAAGGGATACGTCACTCGCTTCTACAATACTCTCCTCGAAGTCCCCGAGCACTAGGATGAAACTGTCATCACCGCACTAAGGTTGGGTCTTAGGCACAAAGAGTAGCTCCGCTCTTTTGCATTAGCGCAACCTAAGATCATGGCCGAGGTAAAAGCTTGGACCGAACGAGAGATCCAACTCGAGTCGAAGGTGAACGCCAACCTGTCCCGGGACGATCAAGCCGACCAAAAGAACAGTTGCAGAGAAGAGAAGAAGAGGGTCGACCGACCAAAACCATACTCCCCGAAATTGCAGGAGTACACTTATCTTAACATCTCCCAGACCGAGCTGTTGGAGGAAGCGAAGGGCGAGAGATTCTTCAAGCTCCCGCCAGTCACTCATAGAGCGGCTAAGCGTATTCGGGGCCCGTACCGCGCCTTCCATAGATTGCAGGGTCATCCGACCGAAAACTGCAAACAACTCCGTGACTGCATCGAGGAGTTGATCCGCTCTGACCACCGGCGAAGTACCTGCGGGACAAGCGACAAGCGGATCGGGAACAGAATTAGCCCCCTCCCGGGGAATTAACGATCGGGCAAATTATGGTCATTACCTTGAAATCTGCTTGGGGTGCCGGCGAAAATCACCGCCTACTACCCGTCAAGGGTACTAGCGACCCATCCCAGAAGAAGTGCAGGACGGCCGAGCCCATCTTCACCGATGAAGACCTCCACGGTATATCCTTGCCTTACAACGACCTCTCGTCATAACTGCTCGGTCCACCATTTCAAGATACAGAGGATATTGGTCGATTCCGAAAGCTCGGCTGACATCCTCTTCTACGACTGGTTCCAACGTATGGGGCTTGGACCGTCTGACCTAAGGCCCACCTCTTACGTCCTCTCGGGGTTTACCAACCACTCTATCCCGGCTGAGGGAGTGGTCACCCTCCTCCTTAACATTTAAGCAGAGGCAGAGGGCCGTACGAAGACCGTACCTGTAGAGTTCATCGTCGCCAGGGTCTCTTCATCCTACAACATCCTCTTGGATCGCCCGACATTGAACGCCCTCCGGGCCTAAATCTCAACCTATCACCTCGTGATCAAATTTCCATTAGACCAAGGGAGATAGGCCGGACCTACGGGAACCAGCAAATCGCCAACGTTTGCTTCACCTCGACGTCTACCGCCGGAGAGCAGAGCGACGACTCTGAGGACACATGCGATTTCTAGGGGTCTTTGGACACGCGCGACGACCATAGCGAAATCCGAGGATCCCCGGTAGAAGCGCAGACTGAAGTTCCCCTCGTAGAAGGGGTCGATGGACGCGCAGTCTAGATCGGATCTCTTTTGACAGGAGATCGTCGCGAGGACTTGATCAGCTTTCTCTGAAGGAACTCGGACAAGTTCGCTTGGGCACCGGCGGACATGCTCGGGATCGACCCTAAAGTAATCTCACACAAGCTCGTAGTCGATCCGAAGGCCCGACCCGTCTGACAAAAGAAGCGACGTTTCGCGCCGATCAAGCAAAAGGCGATCGAGGACGAGGTCGATAAATTGCTAACAGCCAACTTCATTAGAAATATTGATTATTCGGATTGGCTAGCAAATGTGGTCATGGTCAAAAAGACCAACGGGAAATGGCGAATGTGTGTTGACTTCACAGATCTGAACAAGGCCTGCCCGAAAGATAACTATTCCCTCCCTCGGATAGACTAGCTGGTGGACAGCTCGGCCGGCCACGAATTGCTAACGCTTTCTCCGGCTACAATCAGATCCGGATGAACCCGGCAGATGAACTTACCGCGTTCACCACGGAGCGGGGGGTGTACTACTACAAAGTGATGCCCTTCAGTCTCAAGAATGCTGGGGCTACATATCACCACCTAGTTAACAAACTGTTTAAACCGCAGATCGGGAGGAATATAGAGGTCTACGTCGACGACATGCTCGTAAAGTCAACCTCATCGGACGAGCACACCAAAGATCTCAGCAGACATTTGACGTCATCCGCAAGTACAAAATGAAATTGAATCCAACTAAGTGTGCTTTCGGAGTCACTAGCGGCAAATTCCTCGGGTTCATGGTTACCCACCGAGAAATCGAAGCGAACCCAGAAAAGATCAGCGATATTCTCAACATGACCATACCAAAGAGCAACATTGAGATCATGCGGCTCACAGGGAGAGTGGCCGCTCTGAGTCGCTTCATGTCAAGATTCGGAGAAAAGTGCCTCCCGTTCTTCAAAACCTTGAGAAAGATCCCTAAGTTCGAATGGTTGAAGGAATGTCAAAACGCTTTCGAGCAACTCAAGATGCACTTAACAACTCCCCCACTGCTCACCCGACCAGTCGAAAGAGACGAGCTATTATTGTACCTTGCGGTCTCCGACCAAGCTGCAGGCTCGGTGCTCGTCAAAAAAGTCGAGGGTATGCAGAAGTCGGTCTACTACGTAAGCCATGTCTTCAAAGACACGGAAACGAGATATCCGGCCATAGAAAAGATAGTCTTGGCGCTTGTCGTCGCCTCAAGGAAGTTGCGGCACCACTTCCAGGCCCACACCATCCTCATCCTCACCGAGCGATCCATAGGGACTATTCTCGCCTCCCCTAAATCTTCAGGTCGTCTGGAGAAATAGAGGTGGGAATTATCCCAATTCGACATCAAATACCGCTCCAGGCAAGCCATCAAAGCATAAGTCCTAGCAGACTTCGTGGTTGAATGTATTATTCCCACAAAGGAAGGAGCGGCAGCACGGGACCCCGGACCCCGACCCTCGGTCGAGGAAGTACCCGACTTCATCCCCGATTGGGTTCTCTATGTGGATGGATCCTCTACCGAGGAGGGAAGCGGCTCGTGCCTGATCATCCGAGGCCCGGACAAGGCAGAGATGGAATACTCCTTGAAGCTCAGGTTCAAAGCGTCAAACGCCGCCGCGGAATACGAGGCTTTGTTGGCAGGATTGCGAATTGCCTCGGGGTGGGGCTAAAGAAGATCCGAATTCACAGAGATTCCGCTGTGGTCGTCGGCCAAGTGACCGGGTGTTTTGAGGCCCGAGAACCGCTCATGGTGAAGTACCTTGCAGAGGTAAAAAGACTCCGCAAAAACT
This sequence comes from Agapanthus africanus, assembly GCA_030015575.1. NCBI lineage: Eukaryota > Viridiplantae > Streptophyta > Magnoliopsida > Asparagales > Amaryllidaceae > Agapanthus > Agapanthus africanus. The sequence goes on along the minus strand of JASDDO010000014.1, from coordinate 159,190,916 downwards.
TCGATAAAGTCCAAATGGAACAGATTCCCCGGAGCCTGAACACCCGACGCTTTGAGCAAACTTGCCTCTTCCTATACGACCAACTATAAGAGGAATATCCTCTTCGAAGTCTTGCCATGATCTAGCGTGGAAGACGGAGAGGTAACGCTCCAAGTATACTCGACTCAGGAGGAAGACCAAGATTGAAGGAAGCCCCTCGTGGAGTTCCTAAAAGATGGTACACTCCCGGAAGACCGAAAGGAAGCACGCCGCTTTCACGCCGCTTTCGAGCAAAAGTCTGGCATTTTGTCTGGAGCAATGGAAACCTTTACAAGAAATCATACACGCAGCCTCTGCTCTGATGTGTCGATCCTCACGAAGCCGACTACGTTCTGCGAGAGATACACGAAGAAGTCGGTTGAGTACATCAAGGGGCCCGCATCTTGATCCAGAAGACGCTGCTCCAAGGATATTATAGGCCGAAGATACACCAAGACGCCGCGAAGCTTGTCAGAAGATGCAAAAGCTGCCAATTCCACGGCAGCATAACCTGTCTTCCTGCTACCGAGCTAACCACCCTCAGTTCCCCTTGGCCGTTTGCGCAATGGGGAATGGACATGGTTGGCCAACTCCCCACTGGCACAGACGGACACAAGTACATCCTCATCGCGGTAGACTACTTCACGAAGTGGGTTGAGACCGTCCCCATCAGGAAACCGGATGCCACCACTACGATAAAGTTCCTGCAGAACATAATTACTCGATTTAGGATCCCGAGGTGTATAGTTATCGATCACGGGACCAATTTCGAAAATGATAAAGTCAGAGTTCTGCAGCGATTACCACATTCTAATGAAGTTCGCCGCGGTCGCACATCCTCAGTGTAACAAGCAGGCCGAGATAAGCTAACCGAGGCGTCATCCGAGATCTCCGAGCTCGTTTGGAAGGAAGACACGACAGCTGGGTCGAGGAACTACCGCGAGTACTATGGGCATTGCGCACATCGAAGAAGACACCGACGGGAGAAACCCCCTCCAGCCTCTGCTACGGTACCGAGGCAATGGTCCCGGCAAAGATCGGATTACCCAGTTACCGAGTCGAACATTTCGACGATGAAGCTAACATCTCGGCGCTCAGGACCAATTTGGACGTCTTATTGGAAAAACGTGATCGGACGCAAATCCGAGCGGCCGCTTATCAACAGCAAACCGCTCGCTACTACAACGCACGAGTAAAGTATCACGCCTTCAAGACGGAAGATTTGGTCTTACGAAGGAACGAGTTCGTAGATCAAAGTCGGCTACACAAGTTCTCCCCGAAGTGGGACGGCTCTTTCCTCGTCGCAGAGGTGTTGCCAGGTGTGGCATATCTCTTGCAAGACGCTGGGGGTCGTAGGTTTCCTCAGCCCTACAACGCCGAGAAACTTAAATTGTACAAATGAATATGTTTTTTCTTTTCGAAGCGATGTATTTTTTTCCTATTATTATTAAGTCTCCTGAATTAGAAGAGATTTCTTCGATATATTTTCTTTTTCCTCGGTTCCGAGATCCCTAGATTCATTTTGAGAAAAAATATAAAAAGTGCTAAAGGATAAAAGAAGACGCAACACATCAGAAAGGAAGAATTTTATTCATTAAGAGGTATTGTGGGCTCCTCAGTCTTAAAAAAGATTACAGCAAAGAGGGTCGGGGATTGAGGAAGCACTGTCGATGATAATCCGACGAAATCTCCACCAGCCGAGCCCTAGCTTCCTCGGCGATCTCGGAAGCGCCACCCGCCGGACAAAAATCAACGATCAGCCTCTTCTGGAAACACTCCAGAAGAAGGCCCACTGATCGGTCTCATCTGCTCTTCAAGATCAGGCCGAGATGGTAAAGCGAGTGCAACTTCTCGATCGTCTCGTCCCTCGACTGTGGAGACAAGGCATTGTGCAGACCCGGAGACCTCCTCCAGATCGCATAAATAAGCACTTGGAGGAGTGGAGATCGCCGGGGAAGAGGGCGTCTGAAGTGGCCCTCCACGCGGTTTATCACCGCCTCGTACGTCTGTTCGAATCGGTCAAGATTGTAAAGGTACACATCGTCCCGAGAAATTATCTCGCTAATGAGCACGCACGGACGCCCGACCATCTTCACAAACACAATACTAGAAAGGAACCAACACGCCTTTGCTATTTATAGCCTCAACAAAAATCTTCCAACGGCCGAAATTTATGCGCGCAGCGACGCGAATCGCGGGATATTTTCAAATTCCCAATACAGAGCTGCCACGTGGCGACCATGTCGATCCTCACGAACCCCTAAGTGGTCAATGGAAAATTGAACGACGTGAAACTTGGAGTATTACACCCCACCGGCACGCTTCTGCCATGCGTCATCCGCGACGGTCACTCTTCCTGATTTTACGGGTCATGGAAAATTAAACGACACCCCACGAAGGCGTAGGGAGGTCTAAAAAGCCCTCATCTCAAGGCCACCGGCCCATCTACGCCAAGGATCAAAGCCCTCATCACGAAGGCAACTTCCTTGCCCGGTCCATCCCTAGCGAGTAGATCCTTATCCCTCTATGCCAAGGATCTAAAGCCCTCCTAAAGAGGCCACCGAGCAGCTTCCCTGCCCAGTCCATCCCCGGCGGGTAGATTCCTACCCCTCTACGCCAAGGATCTAAAGCCCCCTTAAAAAGGCCACCGAGCAGTTTCCCTGCCAGGTCCATCCCTGGCAGGTGGATCCCTACCCATCTACGCCAAGGATCAAAGCCTCATCACGGGGCCACCGAGCAGCTTCCCTGCCCGGTCCATCCCTAGCGGGTGGATCCCTACCCATCTACGCCAAGGATCAAAGCCCTCATCACGGGGCCGCCGAGCAGCTTCCCTGCCCGGTCCATCCCTAGCGGGTGGATCCCTACCCATCTACGCCAAGGATCAAAACCCTCATCACGAGGCCGCCGAGCAGCTTCCTTGCCCGGTCCATCCCTGGCGGGTAGATCCCTACCCATCTACGCCAAGGATCAAAGCTCTCATCACGAGGCCACCGAGCAGCTTCCCTGCCCGGTCCATCCCTGGCGGTCACACTAAAGATCTAAAGCCCTTCTGAAGAGGCCACCGTGCAGGTTACTCTCCGACGGGTTGATTCCTACCCTACGAAGAGACGTGGTCATCAACCCGGATCTGAGAATGGACTAATACCGACCTTCCAACACTTGGATATCTGTTGATTCATTCTAAATGAACGATCGCCATCTTGACTCCGGGGAGTGGAAAGGCACCGACCTTCCTACACATGGCGGTCAATCGACTTACACTCGACGCGCGATCGTCATCTAAAAGTCCGGCCATCAACCTACGGCTTAACACTTGGAAAAAAATGGCAAGCTGAAGTACTCACGCAGAAAACACAGTCATGCAGAGGAAAATGAGCTCAGCTTTATTTATGTTCCAGAAATTTTTACAAGGTACTCTGGGCTCCTCAGCCTTACAAAAAGGTGCCCGGAGGCTTACAAAAAATTAAAAAAGAAGGAAAAACAAAAAAACGCAAAAGGCAAAAAGGCTCATGCTGCGGGCTCCGCCTGGGTCTCGCCTTGCTCGGCACCGTCCTCAGAGGCCGGGACTTCTACCTCCGCAACCTCCTCTCCCCCGATGGCCTCCTCAGCGCCAGCCACTTGCGACGTATCCACCGAGAGCGGGACTCTGGCACGGAGCTCACCGTCGGCAAACTCCGGCATCAACGCCTTGACGGCATCAAGAGTCTTGTGCCAAATGATGGCAGAGGCTTCGGCGATGTCAGCGTAGAACTGGTATGACGCCTTATACTTCTCCACCAACTTCGAGACTCAAAGCTCAGCAATTTTCGCTGCCTCAAGCGCCGCCTCGGCCTCCCTCTTGCTTGGATCCATCGACTTCTACATTATAGCATAGCGCTTGCCCATCTCCTCCAACTTAGCCTGAACGGCTTGGTTGGACACACTCAGAAGTCGTTGGACTCCTGGCACTTAAAGACCGTTAACGCCTCAGCGGCTAACTAGGTTTCAAGGGCTGTTGTTTTCTCCTTCTCCTGCTGCAGCTCAAGGCGCAGATCCTCCTCCCGCGAAGACGATTCCCCCGTCTTCCTCATGACCGGGGCAATCTCCTCGGATTCCATATTTATGATGAGGGCACAGTGTTGGAGAACCAGAGGAAAGCAGCAGAAGCTGTTAGAAACATTCAAATTAAGAAAAAGCACTTAACGGAATCCTTAAAAGAAACGGCTACCGACCTGAACCGCCTCCTGAGCGATGGCGGCCACTTGGGCCTTCAGGGTCCCTGGAGAATTTTGCCCCCGGCCGATTGCTCCATGTCGGAGAGCAAGTTGTCGGCAACCGAAAGCCCCGAGGGGACCATAAAGCAGACGTCCCCCTCCTGCACGGGAATCCCCTCAGGAATCTCAGTGGACGGCAGGCGGGAGATCGTCTTTTTCCTCTTAAGGGGAACCTCGACACCCTCTTCCCCCCTCGCCAGGGGCGTCGGGTCTCACATACTTCTGGCTGCCCCCCCCCATCCACGGTCATCGGGGGCTCGAGGCGCTGCGGAAGGCCTCGCCGGTGGAGATGGTCTCAGGGATGTAGCGGCTATGGCAGCTAAGATCTTGGATCGGTCCATTTGTCCTGCGAAAGGAGAATACACAAAAGAGTTGGTGGTGCAAATCTAAACAGATCGTTCAAAAACCTAACTTACCCATGAAGCGCGCGGGGTTGAGCCCAGCCCAGCTAAAAACCTGCTCGGAGAGCAGGACGTCGGCTCGTTGGATCGGCTCCCACATGGATACCGCCCTCGTCTTAGGCGAGGATGACTGCTTTGCCCTCGGACAGTCGGCCCTGTGCCATTGTGTAGGCACGGGCCAATCCTCGCCCTCGGGTGGCCCGATAAATACAAACTTCTCCTTCCAGTCGTGGATGGAAGAAGGAACGACTACCACACCCGACCCGGCCATCCCGCCCTTGCGTTTTTTAAAGGAAAAATACACCCAGCTCGGCTCGTTCTTGCTAGTGCCGGGATGATTCTTATAACACAGAAAAGAAGTAAGAAGGGTCAAGCTGAAGGGGATGTCCGCAAGTTTCAACCGGACCAGAAACCCGAGAAGGATTCTCCACGAGTTCGGCGCTAACTGGCCCGGGGAGAGATGGAAGCAGCGAAGTACCCCACATACCTCGGTTGGAAAGGGAAAGCGCATTCCTGTTCGGAATGCATCCAAATACATGGGTAAGGAGCGTTGTTTGCGAGGTCTCGATCATTTACATGGACCCACTTCTCATTCCATTTGTGGTAATTTGATGATTTAGGGCAATGTCCTTCCCCTGCACCTGGTCCGCCCGTCTGCTCCTTTTAGCCAAACGGAGCGAATAGTTAGAGTGGATATGGAAACGAGCCCGAATCTCGGCAAGCTCGTCCAGATCCTTCAAGACGGAGGGCGCATCGCGGGCGTTCCCGATGCGCACCTTAGGGGCCCTTGTCGCCGCCGGACGGCTAGCAACGTGGGTAGCCCTGACTTTTTAGGGCGAGCCCGACACGGAGGAAGCAACGAGAGTACCCTCTTGGCTGTCAGCAGCCAAAGAGACGGAATACTCTCTAGACTCGGCTCCAACAACTAGAACCTCATCGCCCGACTCAACCCTAATTATTTCTACAGACTCCTCAGAAGAAGACATCTAACCTGATTCAAAGGGATTGGTTCTCCGGGGAAAAAGCACAAGGGGTCCGATCTAACGGAGGGAGCGCCGAACAATCTTTGACAGCGAAGGGATATTATGACGGAAAGTGTTGGCCATAGGGAGTCCCCTCCTATTTATACACCGCAGAAAAGGCATTCAACGGCCCAGATCAATTCCCGCCAAAACGAAGCGTCGCGTCTGCCAGCCGTCAAGTCTCCACGTGTTGAATGACTATTGGGGATGTCCCTTCGATCGCAGGCGACGGCGACAGCGACAGCTTGTCGCGTCCGCTAATCCGCTTCAGATGCGTTGCCTGTGACCCAACAGACAAACGAGCGAATCGGCGCCCCCTCTTTAATGCGCGATCATTTCGTTGATCCGCTGATATTATCGGAGATACGCGCGAAGATCCAAGCGCTGGGGGATACGCCACGTAGGTCCGAAAATCTGAACGACGCAACTGCCCAACACCACATCGTCCCGGAAAATCCGCACCGAGAATTCCCGGCAACAGACTGAGCGAGACAAACCAAGCAAGCCACTCTCGACCCGACCCATAAATAGGTCAGAACGAGAGTGGGGGGTAATGATGATGCTCATAAGTGAGAATTCCTCATATCACGACACGTGGCGAATGACGCATCACCCGCGACAGCTCACTAGACTCCTGGAGGCCTACCGAGGCAAAATCAGTGTGGAGCACTGATGATCTTCCCCGGTTCATCTCCGAGCTTACACTCCGCCCCTTACCCAAGAGCGACCTAACCGCCGAAATGGCACCCATTCACCCGTGCTCGTCTTTGAGCTATTGCAGAGCTGAGCCTCCTCGGCCTCCCGGCTCGTCTCCAAGCCTCACGCCGAGCTAAGCCTTCCCAGCTCTTCCGGACAAGCTAGAATGCGAGGCCTTAGCGCTTCCGCAACGGCTCTGCATATCTCGCCAAAGCGAGATATCCGCCGCCCCACGTCCCACGCTGGCGCATCCCCCCATTAATAGGCGTATCCCGTCATTAATGAGGGGATCTCGTCATTTACGCTGGCGTAACGTCATGGGCGTAACCAAAGACGAAGATCTCGCGCCTTCTCGCTCTATGCGACCACTATAAAAAACCATCTCTTAGACGACTTAGGTAAGGCAATTTTTATCCAATAAGCCGCTACTCTGCTCATTTTGCTCGGTTAACTTGATCGTCGGAGGGTCCTACGGTGGTCACCCACTCCGGGACTTCTTTACAGATAGCTCGGCTTCACCTCAAAATCAACCCATTGAGATCCACACGCCCAAGGAGACAACCTTCAAGCCAAATCTCAGCCGTTCAACAGCGCTCGCTACAGACCGATGGAGGACAGCATCTGAAGGAGATCGGACCTCCATCAGCAAAAGACAAGTGTCAGTGTTGTGTGGACCATACCATCATCTCTTAGGTAAGAAGACATGTTTATAAACTAAAAAAAAAGTATCAGATGTTGAACACATTGTATGGACTATGGAGCACATAGCCACACGGCCAAAATAATTATTAAAAAAAACCACCCACACCCCTACACCCTAAATTTCAAAATTACATAGGAGGTTGACTGCTATAAATGCATAGCAATTAATAAAAGGGGACTATTTCTATTTTCTATATTGGGCCTTCTATATTTTTATCTAAAATTTGAAACTCGATTCTTTTACTTTTATATACAAGTCACAATTATCAATTATATTCTTTCTAGAGCTATGTGCAGTTAATATTAGTATTAACTGCTGCATATCAATCAGATGATTCAAAGAAATCTAATATTTCGCATAATTAGATTATTGTTTAAAATTCAAATCTATTTGCTTAAATGAAACTATAGAATTATAATTATGGTGCACTGGCATTTGAAGCAACCGTTGAATATATTCTGCATAGATTTGAATTGTTTAATTGACGCTGCTTCAAGCTTGCACATTTTCTCTTCTGATTTAAGAAAAAATAGCATAAAAGAACAAAGAACACGCGTTGCTTTAGTTTACATACGAATTTAGCTTTATTTTACATAAAAGCCTAATGTTTGTTTATGTAAGTGTCCCCCCAGCACACACACACCCCTCGCCCCCCCCCCCCCCCCAAAAAAAAACAACCCAAAACAAACACACACACACACACATTATTTCTAGCTCCGCCCCTGATCCCTACTAATTGGTACATGGCATACGGTCACACATACCCATTAGCAAACTTTAGTATTTCTGCTGCAACCCACAATACATATCTTTTGTTTCAAATACTCAATAATTTTGATGAATATGGCTATTTGCTTGTGTATCATGTCGTTAAAAGGATCTTCTCTTTAAATCTATTAAAACCACTCATCACTTGACATGGAAAACCTCTGCATATTACATCTATTGAACCAGGTAGACAAAAAATATTCTTTTTGTACCCCACATCAAACAAAGTCCTTAACCCGGCGTTCATTGAACCATCGGCATGTTCCCCATATATTTTTGCCAAAGGCATGTTCCCGTGTAGCTTTACTTGGGACATAGCTCAGCCGTCCAACCATAAATTCTAAGCCAACTTTTTTGTGATTGTTAGTAGTGTCATAAAAGATCCCAACAGTATGGCCAACTTCAACTTTAAATTTTCCTTCCATAAAAGATCTCTCAACTCATCATCCGAGGTTATGGGCAAGTACGAACTCTCATTCATCACCCCATATTTTTGGCATAATTTCTCCCACTCCCGTGTCACAGCCAAGAAATCTCAGCCTCCTTGTTCCATACATTTGTTTCTGAGTGATTGAATTTAAGGCTTTCACATGGATAACCATTCATATCAATGCATACAGCGTTTTAAGCTTAACACCAGAAAGATTAAAACCACATCCCAATACTTGTTCAAGAAGAGAAAGTTTCCTCTTCTATCCAGATGTCGATTCCTCAAAATTAGGATCTAATCGGTCTACAATAACATTACGAATTATTTGTCTTTGAAATCACTGAAAGACGTAAAAGTCAAGGTCGGTGATGTTCTAGCGATTACATCAGTCCCACCATTGGAGGGTAAGCAAGTAAAAGAGGAAAAAACCACGATCAAAACATTAGACGGGTTCTTTTATCATGTATAATTTAAAACATTGCCATTATTTTCACCCGACCAAGAACAGTCCTAGCATTCCGTAAACGACCATGTTTCTTGATGATTGTATCTTCAGCTTTGAAAAACCAACATTACTTGACCGATGCAGTCAGATTCTCAATATCCTGCTTTACGTACGTGTAAGCATTCAGATTATCGACACAATTCAACCCTCATTTTCATGGAAGTATCTTCTTTTTCTGTGATTGGTACCTGCTACAAGCATTAGCATAAAAGGTAATTTAAATGTTACCCCTTTATGAGTCGGTACAGTCCCTAGAGATGTGATTAGGCCCTCATTATTGTCTGAGTAGCTTGATCCACATTGTTCTTGAACGGCACCCTTTTTACCAACACGCCAAGTTGCATAAGCAAAGACGTCGCCAGAATCTCAAAACGTTGGATTTGCTACAGCACAACTAAGAATCTCAAAACATTGGCATGGAATTCAAGGGTCGATGGCTGTGCTATTTCCAAATGAATACACTTAGAAAGTTGTTGATAGTTTAAGCAGATGCCAAAAGCGGATCAAGGATTACAAGGATTACAGTTTGCGTGGGGAGTAAAAATAAAAGTAAATTTATACTCATAAAGCAACAACTAATCTTCAACAAGGATATCATCACAAACTTCACCAAAAACAATCAGGACAAAGCTGTTATATAATATCACCTTGATTAGAAGTTGAATTTTGGGGTAAATCGGAGATACTACACTTTACTCAAGACCATCGGATGCAAATTCCAGCCAATAAAGATACATTCATCATGGGTTTCATTCATGCATCATCATCATCTTCTAAGCCTTTTCCCATCCGAATGAGGTTGGCTATAAAGCAAAGGTCCTAAAGATCTAACAAAGTTGTACAACCGGTTTTCAACCCGACACCAAACCCTCTCCAAATAAGTGTCAAAATCCTGGTCAAAAAACTATAACAAGACTGGGGCTTGTCATGGTCCTAGCTAGTTGGCATCCTCCAACTTCTGAAGCTATTTTAAACATCTAAAAGAAGAGGAAAAGAATATATATTTGCTATATGGAATTATGTTCAAACCCTAAGGCACGAATACAGTCAAGAGCGAAATAGAACATACTCCACATGGGTTTCATACCTATAGTAAATTCAACCAAACCCTTCATCAATCTCAACCCAAAGGACAATTTTTTATTGTAAACCAAAAATAATTAATAATTATTAAAAAAAACTACTTTCAAAATTAATTACAAAAAGCGACCACTTTTTACCACGTCAGCGCCAGCTCAGCGCGGGCGCTGGCACGGAATAATTTTTTTTTAAGGGCGCAATTTCAAACTGCGTTCATAGCATTTATATAGGGCGCAGTTCCAAACTGCGTCCATAACAATTGTATGGGGCACGGTTCCAAACTGCGCCCCATTCAATTGTTATAGTTTGTATGGGACGCAATTTGAAACTGCGCCCATACAAATATATGGGGCAAACTGCACCCATACAAATGTATGGGGCACAGTTTCAAACTGCGCCCATAACAAATGTATGGGACGCGGTTTCAAAATGCGTCCCAAAAAACCCATACAAAAAATAATGGTGCGCACTTTCAAAGTGCGCCCATTCCCCCAATATACCCGAGCCCATTTTTCTCTTTCCTCGCTTTACTCTCATCTCACTCGGGCGCTCTCTCTGGTAATCTCTCTCTGCTCTCCGTCTCTCTCTCATCTCCCTCGATCTTTCCTCTCCGTCTCTCTCTCATCTCCCTCGCTCTCTCTCCCCCGACCCTCCACCTTCGACCTCCCCCCCTCCGATCTCTCTCTCCTCTCCCCCCCTCTGTTTCTCTCTCATCTCTCTCGCTCTCGATCTCACAGTCTCTAGTTTGTGCAGATTTCGTTGGAAATTCACAGACGAACAATCGCCTTCATCCTCGCCATCGTCATCACCATTGAGCATCTCGAATATTAGCTAAACCCTAATTTTATTTAAAAATAATTTTAAAAATTTTGGTTAAAATTTGGTATTGGTAAGCAATTCAAACAAATTGTATATATATTAGGGGTTTTCCCCGATTTTGCTTATGACGGATCAATGAATAGGATACAAGTTTTTGCAACTTGTTACATGCTATAAATATAGATTTTATTGTAATATTATGTAATTAGTTGAGTATAATCATAAAGATAAATAAGTAGACTGTCTGATGAGAACTCTCAAAGTGTGTCAATATTACTGGCAGGTGAGAAAATGACGGATAATTATATCCATCTAATTTGCTATTTCGGTGGCCAATTAACCATTGGAAAAAATAATATTCTTGAATATGTCGGTGGAAAAACTAAGATGACTAGAGTCAAGAAGTCTAGCACATACAATAAGCTGTGCCAAGTAGTGTACAAAGCCATCAAAATCAATCCGTTAGAGTTCAATATCTCCTTAATATGCAAATAACCGACGGAGCATGAATATACCGCCATTGAAGTATCCGATGATGAGGATACACAAGTCATGCTTGCCTCGGAATCGAAATCGATCGAGCTGTTTTTGAAGAAAAAGATATTGACGTCCGCTCAACTGCCCGAACATTATTCTGAAGTGCCCGATCCTTCTTTTCGAGCATTCGAGCAATACCCACAAGGAGAAATGACAAGCATACTCAACATGAATGTTGATTCTATCGGATTTATGTCTCCCACCAATGATGAACAGTATATAGATCAAAATTACATAGGTGAAGGCACATCAAGCGGGACACCAGTGAATTGATAGTTTACGAAGTATTACCTTGCATATCTTTATACCGTATATACATTTAGCGGATCATTATTTATTGATAGTGGGGGTATGCTATAGTTACTAAGTATTCATAAATTTGTGTGCAGTTCTTATGTACCGCCATCCGGTTATAATTGTATATCACCGCCAAACTTCGGTTTTAATTGCATACCAGCGTCAAGCTTTAGCTTTAATATTATGCCCCAAAATACCGAGCACATACAGTCATACAATACAGGATGGACACCGTTTGCAGACGATAGGTCGGAATTTCGTCGGTATGAAGCCGGAACATCAAGTATCATGCAAGTCCCTAATGTTGGTTTCGCACATCTAACCGATATACCTGCTGCAAATTCAGCGGTGTTGGAACATAATGGAGATAAAATTGATGATGATGCTAGTGATGAGAACGAGATTCAATCACAAGATAGCATGCAAATTGCACATGTCCTTACTGATGAGAATGATATGCGGTGGATTACTAATTCATGTGTTAACAATGAACTCGTTGAGTTTGAAGATCCACTTGCCGATAACATGACAGATACTCACATGTTATCTACATCGGTAATGGAGAATGTCAACTTTCATGCGGATAGGCTTTCAGCAGTCGATATTGAAAGTGGATTGAAGGTCGGCGATTTGTTCGAGAATAAGGAGAAATTAATTCAGGCAGTCAGCGTTTGGTCAATTAAACATGGAGTTTCTTTTAAACCAATCAAGGCTAACACGACCAAGTACACCGTCGTTTGTAAAACAGACACGAACTACCCGTGGAGGCTTCATGCATATATCTCAAAGAAACCACCGACAGAATTCTGGCAGGATAAAAAAGTATGCGGGTAATCATATTTGTGTGAATCCTGTAGTGAATTCAAATCATAAACATGCCACTTCTACATTCATATGTAACAAGATATTGCCTTTTATGAGAGCGGATATCGATTTGACCTCCAAAACGATTCAAGTGCTTATAAAAGATACATTATTCATTGAAATAAATTATATGAAGGTATGGAATGCGTTGAATAAGGCATTGTCTAAAATATACGGAGATCGGGAAGATTCGTATAAACATTTGCCATGATATTTTGCCGCCATCAAATCTACTAATCCCGAGACTGTTTTCAAGATAACCGACGCTTCAATGTCAGAAAGAATGGGATATACCGGTGCATTTTGGGCATTCGGACCGGCCATTAATAGTTTCGCTTATTGTCGTTCCGTTCTCAGTATTGATAGGACCCACTTATACGGCAGATACAAAAGAACCTTGCTCATTGCTACCGGGGCCAATGCAAATGATGGCCTTTATCTTTTAGCATATGCTGTAGTTGGATGTGAAACCACTGAAAATTGGGAGTGGTTCATTGCTTGCATTCATTTTTATATTTCATCCGTGCGGGGAAGGCACATTACCTTCATATCTGACCGGATGAAAGGGATTCCGACGGCACTACGAAGATCATGATCAGAATCTCATAGTCATCGTTATTATATGCGACATATCAGATCCAACTTCTCAACTGCTGGATTTAGTGGCAAAACTTTGCAGAATTTGTTCTCTCAAATTGCATGTGCACCAGATGACCCGACCTATACAGAGCTGAGAGAGGAACTTAAACGTATATGTCCAAGAGCAAATGCTTGGATTGAAAGTAGTCTAAAAAATAAAGAAAAAAGATGAGCTCTTTCGAAATATGGTAGACGATTTTGCATGATAACTACGAATACTTCAGAAAGCTTTAACGAGGTCTTAAAAGGATCTCGATTTTTGCCTATTCAAGTCTTGGTAGAACGGACGTTTTACAGGGCGAACAAATACTTCTTTGCACGATGTCGGGAGGGACAAGAGTGGACGACAAAATTATGTCCTAAGTTCGAATAATTAATAACAAAAAGGGCTACTGATGCCAGGTATGCTTGGATCGTGAGGTTCAGCCAGTTCGATGACAGGTGACTGGCAGAGATGGAAAAAATTACGGCGTAGTCATCGACGATAGAAACTGCAATTGTACGTGCAATATTCCTAAGTTGCAAAAGTTACCTTGTTCATATGTAATTTCAGCATGCACACACAAAGGGTAGGGGGAACATTGCACATCACGGTCTTATTTCGAAGTTGTATTATGTCTCCAAATACAGAGCTGCTCATGCCCCGTTGTTACATCCTGTACCCGATAACCGATATTGGGAGGTATACAACGGTCCAATGATATTATCGTCTATCGGTAGAAGACAAGCAGGACAACCACGTTTTACTCGTATCAAATGTGTTATGGATGATTCACGAGAAGGACGTAAGCAAAATAAATGTAGCATTTGCAATGAGGATGGTCATAACAAGGCACGATGCAAAAATCCTCCAGTCTCACGTCGACATTGGTAATCTCTGCCTATATTTTGAAATACACACACATACATACACACACATACACACACGACCAACCACAAAAACAAACATACATCTGCACACACATACACGCACACATACGTTCTTTGTTATACATGCTTATTTTTTCAAAGATAATATAACTTGACTTTTTTATTGTGCAGATATACTTATGGATCCTGAACCTATAGATACGAGTGTTCTATACTTGCAGGCTGACCACAGATCAGCCAACGCCGCAGTAAAACATGTAAAACTTTGTAGTTTTATTTTCTTAACTTACATATGTTATTTATTTGTTACCGATACAAGTTCTTTTTTTGTAATTGACAGAGTGATCAGGTAATTACATGCGTTGACCACTCAGTCCAGAGTAGCCGAATCCCAGTTGGAGATGCTCGTGTGCAGGCTGAGCTGCAACGGGCGGGCTTTCATCTTCTATCCAAATTAGAGTATATACGTCTGGATAGAGACTTGATTACGGCTTTGGTAGATAGATGGGGATCAGAGACATACATATTTCATTTTAGAGTTGGTGAGATGACTATCACTCTTCAGGACGTTGATGTGCTACTTGGTTTGACTATACACGGAAAGGTGGTTGTTGTGAAGTACAACAACGATTGGTCAGACTTGTGTCCCAGTTTGTTGGGTAGGATTCCGCCTGTTGGCCAGAGGAGAGGCAGTAGCATCCACTTAAGTTGGCTGCGGTAGGCGTTTAGTGCTGAGCCTAACTTGGATGCTACCCCGCGGCGATCGAGCAATACGTACGATCCTACATTTTACATCAGATTGGAATTCGCTTGTTTCCGGATAGGAACAAGAGCAGAGTTTGTCTTACCTGGCTGCCTCTTTTTGCGGATCTCGACCAGTATGCCATTTTATCATGGGGGAGTGCAGTTCTGTCATTCCTCTACAGTGAGCTGAGGATGGCTGCATTGATGGAACAGAAGAGTTTTGGGGACTGTTTTGACGCTTCTTCAGGTATATAATACTTAAAACCGCATTCTACTAATTTTGCATAATTAAATTGATATAAAACATAAAACGTAATTCTATCATATTGTATTTCAGATATGGTCATGGACATATCTCTCTATTGGTCGCCCGACCATTACGACACGGTTCGCTTTAGATGGCCAAAGGCCATATGGATGTGTATTTGAAACTATACGCATAGTTCAAATTTCAATTTTTTTTTGAATATTAACTTGTGTGTAATCTCTATGCAGGTAAAATGTGCCCAGGTCATGGGATGTGACACCAGATCGCAGCCTCCGTTTCTAC
This sequence comes from Agapanthus africanus, assembly GCA_030015575.1. Taxonomy (NCBI): domain Eukaryota; kingdom Viridiplantae; phylum Streptophyta; class Magnoliopsida; order Asparagales; family Amaryllidaceae; genus Agapanthus; species Agapanthus africanus. The sequence continues at coordinate 159,175,720 of JASDDO010000014.1, read as the reverse complement.
CGCAATGAGTTCGATGTCATGGAGGAGGCAGCAGTTACGTGGACAACGTACACACATGACCTAATGGGCACTCTACATCCATTATATTTGACAGGCGCTGGTTTCTGGCGTGCACGGACGCCGATCGTCTGCAACGATGTTATTCAGATCCACGTGCCAGACCGTGTGCTCCACCGGTTCGGTTTGAGGCAGCACATACCAAGCGCGGTGGAGCAGACACCACGACAGGATGGAGCGCTAGTTAGGGATACTTAGCTCGTAGAGTATCAGATTTGGATGGGTCGATAGTACGATCGGGTACACCACATAGCCGATGAAATACAGTCAGGTATATCGATAGATCGGTATCTTTTCTGGTATTGGATGATTACCCACAAATTCGTTATCACAGTCGTCTTTCCGCCCATTTTATATACGCCTCGAGGACCGATAAGAGAGAGATTTGGTAAGTTTATATCAAACCTTTTAAAACTAAAATCTTATTTTTATGAAATTCATTATTTTATTTACCATCAATATAGATCCATACCATTTACACGTTGAAGGATATAGCTGATGAGGGTATTAGTGGTATCAGAGACTCAGCGAGCTGTTTTATGAACATCAAGTCCCTGATCAAGAGTGTGATGGCGAGGCACAGATTCACACGTCCACCGGCCGTGCCTGTACCACCCGTGCCTCCGCCACCCGTCACTGCACCACCCATGTCCCCGCCACCCATGCCTCCACCAGCTGTGTCCGCACATGCCATTCCTATCACGTATGCATGACGTAGATGGAAACAGCCGGCGCCGTTTCAGCATCCCGATGAGTACGAGTATAGACTATCACAGGCAGAGCCATCTCAGCCGCCTGCCGCCGACGAAGCCGGACCGTTACAGCCTCGACGTCCTATAGTGAAGAGGACATATGGATGGTGCGACGACTTCATTAGATTGTTATGAGTGTTCGTGTTGTATTGTGTTGTGATGAATTCATTATTTATTTTATATTGTTTAATGTTTCCAGCTTATTGTTCTCCGTTTGGACGTCGTATATTGTGTGTAGATTGTGTCTCCGCCGTTTGGACGTCGTATATTGTGCGTAGATTGTGTCTCCGCTATTTGGGCGTTGAGTTAGCTCCGTCTGTGGATGCTATTATTTTACTATATTTGTACATGAATTTTATTCAAAATTTACAAAGGAGGTGATGTCCGATTTTTTCCGATTATTTCTTTACAAAATAACACTTTAATTCATTTTAATTCAAACGTTAATTCTCTCATACAAACATGTGTTCATACACGATATATTAAACACACATGCTACACCAATCCATAACATACACGAGAATGATGCAAACAAAATAGATATAAAGAACAATAATAACGGCATAATTCATTGCTAAAATTTCAAAAATAAATCCTTTATGTTACTTAGCTCCGCAGCAACAAAATTAATCCACTCTGTAATTGCATCAATGGCCTCATCACCTAGCGCGGTATCTCGAGTGAGTTCGAAGTGGTTCATAATCCGACAGTGTATAAAGATGCGGTAAAGAGAGCTTGCGGAGTACTCGATATTGCAACCTGAAAGAAGACCCATAGAATGAAAGAAGTAGAGACGACGATTTGTTTCCCCATGGTAGTCATGGGTTACTTCTTCAGGGGGAGACGAGAGCGTATCCAATACGGCTAAGTGTAAGAGCCGTAAGATTTCACGATCGATCTTCATCGGCCAATTCATACCCCCTCGTAATCGATAAAATATGCCTTCGTAACTAGAGTAGTCTATCATCGTATATACAGATTTCACCACAGTGTAAGGGATGCGCCTCTTAATTTCATAGATTGATAGCAATCCTGCAGATGAAGATCCCGACATTGAGAGAGAGAGAGCGAGGCTAAGAACTTAGAAGGAGAAAAATAGAGAATGTGATGGCGATGAGATCACACAGAGAGAGCTCAGCACAGATAGTGAGATTCGAGATAGAGAGGAAGAGATTGAACTCTTAACATAATGAACACAATCATTCACGGGTATGGATTTTTTGGGGCCAGAAAAACACATACTCGTGAATGATTGTGTTTCTTTTGGGGCGCACCTTCAAACTGCGTCATAAAAAAAACACAGACCCGTGGATGAGTATGTTTTTTTGATGCAGTTTGCATCCGCGCCCAAGAAAAAATCATACTCGTGAATGATTGTGTATCCTTTTGGGACGCACTTGCAAACCGCGTCATAGAAAAACACATCCGTGAATGAGTATGTTTCTTTTTGGGGGACAGCTTGCAGCTGCGTCCAAAAAAAAACAAAGTCCTTACAAAATCAATGATTCATATTATTTTGCATTTATTAATTGTATGGGGCGTGCCCCATATAAATGTTATGGGCGCAGTTTGTAACTACGCCCAATACAAAGCCCAATACATTTGTATAGGGCGCAGTTTCAAACTGCGCCCATAACATTTGTATGGGGCGCGGTTTCAAACTGCGCCCCATATAAATCATAACAAATGTATGGGGCGTGGTTTCAAACTGCGCCCCATACAAATCATAATGCTATGGATACATTTGAAATTGCAGCCATAGAAAAAAATTATTCCACGCCAGCGCTGAGCCACGTTGCAAATTCGAGACAAAAAGTGGTCTCATTTTGTAATTATTTTTTAAAGTGGTTTTTTTAATAATTATTAATTATTTTTGGTTTACTGAAAAAAATTGTCCCAACCCAAATCATCAAACCTAGAAAAAAACATGGGTTTTGTTCCTGACATCAAATTCAACAAAACCCATCATCAATCTCAGCCCAAACTCCACAAAAAATGAATCAAAAGCAAAACTTTTTACCTTGATTAGAGAGAGGATCAAGGGCCGGTGGCTCATCCTCGCCATAGATGGCCCTGAGCTTGGAGATGGAGATGGGAAGCGACGAAGGATCAGACTGGGCGAGATGGAAGAGGCTTTGCCTCCAACCCCACATGGCAGAAGACATGGCCTTGTTGCTGCTCTTCAGCCTCGATCCCTCCGCCTCCAGAGCCTCGATCACTCGCTGCTGCTCGCTGGATCGGATCCCTAGGGCCACGAAGGCGCCTAATAAGAAGAGGTTGACGACGTTGTCCCTTTTGCTTATGAAGCTCGTCACTTTGCTTCTCACTGCCTCCATTGCTTGCTTTGCTTCTTCCTGCTGCTGCTGCTTCTCTCTCCTCCCTCTCTCTCTCTCTCTCTCAACTCCCTTTTGTGACTGTTAAATTGGTCATGTTTGGGTCGGATCTAGCATGTTTGAAATCAAGGCCTGTTTAATTTTTAGGGTAGTCAAAAAGCCCCCAGGCCCGCTTCAAACTTGTGTTAACAAACCCTGGACTTTTGCTCTTATTATATAAAAAAAAACTTATACCAGTTATGTGTAAATATCTATGTAGTTGCAGTTGCATATAATATCCAAGTAGTTGAGAGAATACAGGATCTAAATGAAATACTGCCCAGAGGTTTTTTCACAAAGATTTCGAACAGTAGGCTCTTCTCAACAATTTCGAAAATTACAAGGGATTTTAGACAACTCTCAAGCAGCCCGGGGCATAATTTACCAAAATTTTAAAGGTTAGCACATAATAGAAAATGAACGAGAACAATTGGTAATCTTATTTCTTAAATTTGCTACTATTGAAATAAACCAAAACAATTACAAATCATTATGTTATGAAACAAAGAAAGGGCAATTTAAGGGGCATTGGTGTTCAACTTTATTATAGAGTATGAAAACGGGGGTGGCTTCGTTTACTTTCTGAAAGGATTATCATTAATTCAATTTATTTTATTGAGCAAACCATCTTGCTTTTTTGCTTCAAAAAATATATATATCATTAATTGTATTGTTTTCTTGTAATTTTTCTCTTTCAATTTCTTTCATCCCCATCATAGCTTTAGAATTAAATATTGGTCTTATATTAGTGACCATATACTAAAAGATTTATTAGAAATCTTTTTAACAAGTAACTAAATTGTCCGACAAAAAAAATCCGGATCGTACTCTTAGTTGTCTAAAACATAAGGATTCAATTATAGTAGAGTGATACCATGAGTTCCTACTTGTTTTATGAATAAGGTCCGCGGTGTCTCCCCAAAAAATTGTCAAACAACGGGCTTATATGGCTATCGAAACGCTATTTGTTCATTTTCTTTGTTCCTTCTTTATTTTCCATGTTTGAAATCAAGTAAATTTTTTTGGGTAATGTCTATCAATAGTCATTCCATTGTTCAATATATTTCTGCTCAGAGATAATTTATGTTTAAAAAATAAAAGAACAAATATATATTCATAAGGGCGAATAAGATTCTTTTTCCTATGTATAGGCACTCATGTGTTGTTACGGCCCACAAAATTGAATATAGAAATGATAGACTTAAATACAGAGTCCAAAACCAGTACTTTTACTTTTATTCCTTGATCTTTAATTTGATCATCAACATAAATTAAACATCAATATTCAACACACATCGTTTACATAGTTGATCTAGTGAGCAATTGTTGCGGATATTGTAATGCTCAAGAGTTTGATGATCCTCTAACTCCAACCCCTTAAATTTCAAAATCTGACGATCCTCTGACGTTCCATCGAATTCGTTCATTTTCTTTTTGATTGATGCAATTGTATCAGATCCCTTTGCCTTAAGCTTCGCGGTCATGGCTTTCCATGACTTCACTTTAATGTTGATGATTTTGTTGGAATTTGCCTTAGGACCATCAGTTACAACTGTACCTTCGATGCATTTTAGACCCTCTTCGGTTATTTTCTTCTTACAAAGTCTCGCCTTTATGGCCGACGAAATTGCAACCTACTCAAGGAAATTCAAAATAAAAGTATAGGTGTAATTAGAATTTGAAATGAAATCGGAAATTTAAAATGTAGATGAAATCGTTGCTTGTGATGGGAAAGATTATAAGAATAATAAGAGCTACCTTTTTGGTGCGCACGTTTGTCGTGTGCACGGTCGTTGTGATTTTGCTGATTGTTCCTTTCATCGCTACACAAGAAAATTACGATTATAAGATAAATGAAGAATAAGAAATTTGATATACTTGTGATGGAAAAGTAAGGAATATAACCTCTATTTATACTCGATCCGTTGATTTTTTTTACGAAATAAATACATTTCCTGAATTAATGATATAGACTTTTGGTTCATTTTTAATTTGGAAACTCAACGTTTTACCAATATATTGAATTAATGAATTAATTTTCTTCCAAGAAAATGAATTAGATACATAGAATTTTACATTATGTTTTATTTTATGATATATGAGTTCTTACCATAAAAACGGATGGCCGACGTTTCATCACGGAATATCATTTTCAAGTGGTTTGAATTTGCAGCAAACCACAAATGAGTGTGAGCACACGCGAGCACATATGCGTGCACACACTACACATACACAAGCGCGCTCATGCTAGAGATTTGCACGTGTGATGCATGCGTGTACATGTTGAAATTTAAGTGTCTCTGTGTGTGTGCACGCACGACGCATGAGATGATAAGGATTAGCAGCACAAGATAATTGAATCAGATTTACATTATTAGCAATTGAATCAGATTTTCATTTTGAAATATTCCTGAAAGGGGGGGGGGGGTGTTGAATATGATTATACTAATAAAACCCACAAATTAAAAATTCTACTTACAAGATAAAATTAAACACAAATATATCACAAGACAATATACAAGTAAGAAATGGCAAGAGAGAATCAAAACGCAAACACAAGCGATTTAGAGAGATTCGGGAGATCCTTTAGTCCTCTTTCTTTAGACGACGAGCTTGTTCCATTTAAATCGCGTTTCCACTTAGACAACACGTTGTGCACTCGCAACAACTCGACACACGAGTAACCCTCTTTACAACACTTCTCTTTACTTATAAGAATCCTCCCGCACTCAAGAGATTCCACACAAAGAGAGGAGAAAAAGAAGATTATAATCCAAGATACCCTTCTTAAGAGTTTACAATTCAGTACTCTAGTATACTTCAATAGAGTATAAGATTTGCAATTACAGCTCAAGTGTTTTCTTTTTCTTTTGGTGGTGAGAATGAACTCAAAAAATGAATGCAATTTTTCAGAATAGTTGTTGTGCAACCGCACAAAAGTCTTTTTATAACCCTACACAAAAATCAAAGATGTACATGCATTTATTACGCCTTAGGCAGAGAAACAGACGTTTGAAAGCAAAAGGGATAAACGTCTGAAGGCAAAATAAAACTAGTCGTTATAGTATTAAATGTACGTAACGGTAATATTTTTCAAACAAATATAGCTTCAGATGTCCATCGTCATGAGCTGCATACGTTTATCGTGGTTTTTAAAACATGGCTCATGAAAGAATAGAAATCAACTAGACGTTTGAATAACAAGTGACACACGTCTTAAGAACAAAAGGTTTTCAAAGTTTTAAACCTTTAGACATGTGTTCAAATAAGGCTTAGACGTTTGTTCTCATAAAAAGTTTGAAAACCATGAAAACACAGAGAAAAACTAGACGTCTGATGAAAATTTGATAGACGTTTGTTCCATAAAAAATTTAGTCCAATGAAAATCCAGAGAAAAAACAGACGTATGAAGAAGTATGGACAGATGTTTGTTCTGTTAAAAAGTTTTAAATATTGAAAAACCAGTGTCATGACCCACCCCCCAATACAGAGAGTATTGTCCGCTCTGGACGAAACCGCACGGTTTTGTCCTTCGGGGCGAACTGGACCCCACAAGGGGCCACTTCCCAGGAGGTCACCCATCCCAGGACTTCCCTGGCCCGAGCACGCTTAACTACGGAGTTCTCAAGCTCCTATAGTGCCAGTTCACTTAAAAGGCGCATCTATACTGAAGAGTGGTATCATTCCATTTATAGTACAGATCTGTCCTCTTTCGGAATGTATTCCGAAGAGTCCCCATTGTTCTACAGTGGGTCCCACGGACTCAAGAGGTGGCCCCCACGGACTCAAGAGGTGGCCCCCGCCCACTTAACACGACACTTGGCATGGCACTTTGTTCCGTGTGGCACTTTGCTCCGTGAGCAAGAACCGGGTCCCGACAACCAGAGAACAACCAGACGTTTGTTTTGGCATTGTTCTCTCATGGGAACTGAATAAAGCAGCAAGGAAATACCCAAAAGGGGCATCACGTGTCCACACGTGATCGGACATCACATGGGGACACATGACCTTCTATGAGCAAAGTTAGGGGCGCTGAGATACACAATTGGAGATGGGATCACGTGCCAACACGTGATGGGCCCTTGGGCTCTTTGAAATAATAGAATTAAATTCTGATGAAATGCCTAACTGGTGGGGTCACGTGCCAACACGTGATGGACTCTTAAGTCCTCTGAGCGAATAGAATTAAAATTAGATGGGTCACGTGCCAACACGTGACGGGTTCCTAGACCCTCTGAAATAATAAAATTAAATTCTAATTAAAAGAAATCAAAAACCCTAATTGGAAAAATATTTCCCTAGATCTTTCCAAACAAAAAGATTGCACTCTGTAAAAAGGAGCACCGTTGGATTAAAAATCCAATGGTGATTAAAAATCACTAATTTATAGAAAGATTCTATACAAGAAAATATTTTCCTAAAAAAAACTACCAGGAACAATAAATAAAATATGTTTTGGATTAAAAATCCAATGGTGAATAAAATTCACCAAATGATCTAAAATATCATGTTGGCTACAAGATTAATCAAAATCTTTCAATAAAAGATTGACTAAATAAACTGATTCTTTTCTTTCTCCTATAAATAGGAACCAAGAGGGGAAAAAAGGAGGAGATACAACAACAGAGAGAAAAAAGAAAAGAATTTAATTCTCCAAAAAGAAGAAGATCTCTTCAGAAAAGAAAGAAACCCTAGGTAAGAGAGAGAAATAGATCATTCTATATGCTCCTACAAAAAGAGAATTTAATTCTCGAACTAAGAGTTTAACTCTTCTGAATAAGAACTTAGTTCTTGCTTTGGTTGAAGATCTGCAGAAGCAGATCTCCCCATAAGTTGAGAATTTAATTCTCATCGGGGGGGATTCTGCCATGCAAATCTAAAACCTAAGGGAGGACCTAAGTTCAGAGAATTTTATTCTCCCACAAAGCACATAGGAATTTAATTCCTCCAACAAAGATAGGGTTTAACCCTTAATATAAATAACTTAGTTCTTCTTCATGGTAATAGATCTGCAGAAGCAGATCCCCCCATAAGTTGAGAATTTAATTCTCATCAGGGAGATTCTGCCATGCAGATCCAAAACTTAGAGGGAGAATTGAGTTTAAAGAATTTAATTCTTTCGAACATATAGGAATTTAATTCCTCTAAATAAAATTAAGGTTTAACCCTATAAGAGAATTTAATTCTTAAATAAGGGATCTATCTCTCCATGCACGTAAAAAGATCAAGTACCCAACATGATCACGTGGCGACACGTGACTTTCCCCTTCAATGATCAAAAGAGAACGAATAAGAATAGGTCACGTGCTCCCACGTGACCCTTGAACAGACTCCTCAAAATAAGAAAGGCAGAACAGATTTTGGGCGTCTCACGTGCTCCCACGTGACCCCTTAGCAATTATCAAACAAAAAAGGATTCTACCCAAGGGCAATGCCCACCTAAAGAATGACTCATGTGTCCCCACGTGACCCCTAACAAATACTTTTAATATCCAATGCATGGGTACTCATCACGTGCCCACACGTGATGGCTATAAAGATCAAGTATTTAACACTTATATATTCTGGGAGTAAAATAAAAGAAACTGTAACAACCTAGTTCATTTATACCAATTCCAGTTCTAGTATTTTCTTATTGGTAGTATTTTTTGATTTATCGTGTTTTGGGTGCGAATGATATTTTACATTTTATATTGCATTCGACCCGACCCGCTTGTTTGAACCTTTTTGATTCATATTTATGAATTACCCTGACTTGTTACGTAGACTGTGCATTTTTCATGTTTAGTACATACTGGCATTTCATCTGGCATCGCATATTTTACCATATAACATTTTAAGTCACAGAAAATAATTTAAAATTGCATTTTACAGCCTGCATGATACCCCTAATCCCGTGGTAGCATCCGCGCGTCTTGTTCTCGTCCCGTTCAGTGAAACGGACGTGTTTGGATGGCTACGCGCACGTACGTGCATCCGTTCTTGGGGGTATGCATTTTCGTAATCTGAGCATTCGTTTTAAATTTTGAAAGTCGCATATATTTTTCATATTTTAAATCTGAATTTTTAGACCCGACCCGGGCGCGTTTTGGACTATTTTTGTATTCCGCCAAAATTCAAATTAATTAATTTAATATCTTTATATTCTATCCAGATTTTAAATTTCGATAACGAATTAATTTTTTTTTAAAAATTTAAAATCTAAATCCTAACTCCCTCTAGCTCTCTCTCTCGCTGCCGTGGCCCCCACTCTCCCTTTCTCTTTCCTTCTCTCTCTCTTTTCTCTCTCTCTTCTCTTTTTCTTTCTCTCTCTCTCTCTCGCTCTCCCCGTTATCAGCCAAAATTCTTTCTCCTCCCGATTCATCTCTCTCTCTCTCTCTCTCATCTCGATCTCTCTCTATCTCTTTCTCTCTCCCTTTCTCTCTCATCTCGATATCACTCTCTCTCTCTCTTTCTCTCTCAGTCTCTCTCTCTCTCCCATCTAATTCATATAAATCCCTTTAATAATTTACACATGTCTCTCTCTCTCTCTCTCTCTCTCCTCTCCCTTCATCTTCTCTGTTCTTTTCCGCCTCCATCGCAAACCCTAACCCATGCCACCCTGCCTCGCGCTCGTCACCGTCTCCTCACCGCCGGCATCCCCATCTCCTTGTCTTCACCTCTCCTCTACCACCTCCTCGTAAACGTCATCACCTCTCCCGAGCCTGCACGGAACCCATCACTTCCATCACCTACACCTCGCCTCTCGCCGCCTCCACCCGCGTCGTCGACCTTTCTTCGTCTCCTCGCCCTCGTCATCATCAACTCTTCTTCCTCTCCAAAACCCCTGCACACCCCGACGAGAAACCCTAGCACCCCACTGCCTCACCCAACCTCTTCGCCTGCACCCATCATCGACAGCAGCCGCTTCACCGACGTTAACCCACGACTCCATCTCTTTCGGCGAGACTTCACCAATTGAGCACCACCAACATCGCCACCCTTGTCGCCAATCCCATCGCAGCAAAAACCCATCGCATCAACCCTCGCTGTTGACGAAGCCTTCATCGCCAGTGTCGCTATGTTCCTTGGCCGCATCCCTGTTAGTGTATATGCCCTAGAGGCCATTACTGTATCATACTAGTTTGTATATTACTTAATGGAAGCTTGGGATATTCACCTTGTATATACAATCTTGCTCAAAATAGTAATATGCTACTTGGTTTGTTTCTACTTCAATGTGTACATGTGTTTATTTTATTATATCACCTATACGCATTAGTGGAGCCCTTAGGATCTTTGCTTGATTACCAGCGTTGTGATGGCAGTCACACTAGTGGGGCTGGGTAATCTATAAGCACATCCTTATGCAGGTCCCTAGTCGCAGGACTATCGAGACAGGGCATCGATACTCCGGAGTAGACTAGCGCATGCGCTTCTCATCCCAGAGTGGGAGATGGTCTGTCCCACAGCCATCAGTACGTCGTACTGGAGATAGTATGCGGGTGCTCGTTGGGTTACGAGTACACTGGACAGGACTCGTCGGGAACTGACCGGTTGGTATTATACCTATCGTCAGTTATCAGTTCCCAGGTGACATGAGTACAGCTTAGTCCGCTGACTTGACACTGTCACTTCGCCTCGAGTGTGTTCCCACTGTACTTTGATTACTACCCTACCACGGCTCAAAGGAGTCGTGCAAACAGGTGGTAGTTGGGTGCAGTCCCGAAGCACTTGGAGGCAGTGACGGTTAGACAGGATTCGTCTCTCCCGGTATGGGGGGTTGACATCGCGCTGTGTCTAGGAGAGCCATTACACGAGTAGTCCCTGGCCAGGGCAAGCGAGATATACTGGTAGGCTTCCAGTGTTATCTCAGGGTGTATTGGGCTTCACTCCGACACGACTTGTACCGCTATTAGGGGACTGACGTTTACCGCCCCCCTAGGCCCGCCATGTGATGTATCAGACGAACAGACCGGACTGTACGGAGATTGTCACATTCAGGCTCAGTAGGGGTTCAGATGGGTTTCACCTCGTCAGTCTTCTTATCGGTATCTACCTGGGGACCGTTACGCACAGCTAGTGCCGCTTGCGGTCTGTGGTTAAACCCACTGCCAGCGTAGTGTCGAGTCTTTAGAGTCCCACACAGAAAGCTATTCGCCTTTAGGCAAAAGAGTAGAGGTCGCATGGTTTTGCGACAGGTCGCATGGTTTTGCGACAGGGTTCGGTCACATCCGTGCACTTGTGCACGTACAGTGTCCGGACAGTTTACACTAGCGGGCTTTGGTTTAAGCCAGATCCTAGTGTACCTTTTGGGATTGGTTTTATCCAGTATGCATTCGTGTTCCTCGGAACGCGGATGCGGGTGTGTATGCACAGTTGACGGAGAGACAGAGGCAGAGGATTCTCATTAGGGTTGTTGACCATTGACCGTTGACTTTTTGCTCAACCCTAATGAGAATATGATTAACAATTATATTAATTAAGTATTATGGTGACATGGTTGTTGAGGGGTTGACTTTGTTGACTTGTTGACTTTGTTGACCGGTTGACTAGGCTTGACTAGTTGACCATCATGATAACAATAGCTATCATTTCATGGCAAAAACTTTTGCTTGCTTGCTCTCTTGTGCAAAATGAGTGCATGAAATGATATGGCTATTGTTGCTTAAACCATCACATAATACTTGATTGCTATGATGTGTAATGATGGTTTTGGATTATGAGAGCCAAATGAGAAAAGTCTTCTCTCATTCTATCATTCTCATTCTCTCTCTTGTTCTTGAGCTCTCATCTTCCTCCTCTTGCTCTCCCTCTCTTGAGTCTATGGTTCACTTGTCTCATGAGTTGAGAACCAAGAACCATAGATAAAATCCCAAACAAACTCTTCTCTACTCACTCTAGTTCACAAGGTTTGGCAAACCGAGTGAACTAGTTTCTTCAAAGTTCGAAGAAGGAACCAAAGGTAGAAGCTTTCAGGTGGATCTATCTTCGGCGCAAGGAGACGACGGGGTGAAGCCGATCCGGACAACCATCGAGGCTTGAAGACGAAGGAGTTCAAGAAAGAAAGGTATAACCCCCTAACCGAGTAGTTAACAACTCCTAGTTAGGTTGTTAGTTAGATGTTTAACAAAGATCCGGTTTTGAGTCCATGTTACCACCTCTAAGAAAATTGTTTTTCACCAAATTCCGCATGCCCGAAAGTACCGGGAGAGGTAGCATGGACTTACAGTGGTATCAGAGCCTAGTTAAACTCTATCTAACATATTAGCAAAGTAGCTAGAAGATCGATCAAATAAAAAGTCCCGAAATGAACCCCGTTTTCAAACTTTCTGTCGATTTTCAAAGTGCTGCAAAAATTATTTGATATATACCAAAAATCGACTCAGGGTTTTTATAGCAAACTGCAAAAATTTCATCCACTGAACCGATCAAAGCGCCGCGGAAACGCGGCGGGAGCGTGCTCCCGCCGCGGTTCCGCGGCCGAGTTGACTCGGCAGTGGGAAATTTTGGTTGCAGTTTGTTCAGTGGGGTATTTTGGGAATTTTGGAATATGTCTTTTCAACCCAGATTTTCCAGAACGAAAATTTTGTGTTTGGGGCCTAAAAATCCGTATTTTTGATCGAACTTCTAAAGACTTGAGCTGACGAGGTTTTATCTGTGATGTGATATTTGTATTGAACGTCTGCTAATCGCTATATGTCGATTAGTGGGGGTTATACAAATCTGTGATCTGTAATGTTATTGGAATGTGTATATGAATTCATTGGATTGTCGCGGGTGAATAGCCGGGGGTTGTGAGACGAGAGTTTTCTTTTCTTTCAATTCATGTAAATTTGTAAATTGATGTAATAATTATTTGTATGGCCGCACAACCGGGTCGGGGTTGTAGCCGTCATTGTATAATTTCTTTTTACTGTTTTTGCTCTTAGGATAGACCCATGGAGGGGGTGCACAAACTACCGGGTATGCCGAAGTGCCGAGTGGCCTACTCACGGAGTTGAGGGAGGTTGCTTCGCTTCGGGTACTTGGCGGGTAGTTTGCCGCACCCGTAGGAGTCTTGGGTGGGGTATTGGCTATTCACCGCGACCGTGTAATCTGCTTTTCGTTACAGGCTCGTACGAATTGCGGATTCCTAGTGTATCCAATGTGTTCATCTGTGATCTGAAATGTCTATCATTGCAGTATATCTATATATGATATTATTTAGGCGTTGCTTATGTTTTACAGCCGCGCTAGCCCAGCCCCCGCTCTGTCGTTAGTTAAGTAACCTAACGGGTAATGACGGGGCCCCGTGGCGAATGCGAATGGCATAAGCGTACGTCATATTTTGGTTGTTTTCTGCAATGGTAGGATTAAATGATGGGACGCATTAAAAGAACTAATGCAAGAATATCACGCATTAAAAGAACTAATGCAAGAAAATAAACCAAGTAAAAGTCGTTGGAACACTTTCGAAAAACCACTCGGTTCTTTTCAAAACTAACTTTTAAATGCGGAGCTTGAGCCACTCCTTTTAAAAGCTATCTCGTTCCATCGATTATATCAAGTTCACTACGTTCACGGTTTAGCCAAAACCATTCGTAGCCCTCCATCATTTCAGTTAAATATTCGGTAGTATTCAAGCTATGTATTTTGACCTCACGCCAAGGCATAGTGATTGGTAGCTGCCGGATATTTATCTGTTGCATAGATAGAATGCGTTGGTTTGGGACAGCCGTACTGCCATTTTGGCCTACGTCAAGGGTAGGTACGGGTGGGTTCAAATTAACCTGGATAATGATGGGAAGAACTTGACATGTGACTTATGACATTTTGACCTCACGCCAAGGTCATAAGAGCATGGGGCAAAAATCCACATCGGGAGTTTCATAAGTACTGAAACTTGCTAGAATTGCATACCATTTGGAGTGTGATGATTCTGGTAGGATTCCTTCAGTTTCGTCACGCGATGATATTTGGATCCCGATCCTACTGTGAGTATATGCTACTCCTCGGGAAATTTCTCACTTAACGATCAATGCTATAAACCAAGTAGGTGTCTAGAAAGGTGTTAGCGGGGCTACGCCCCCAGGGAAAAGAGGTTATTTAATTAAGGAACTTCGCGAAAGCGTTGGAAAACCTCCCTCGAAGTACCGACACCAGCCTGGCCGAACGGTTAAGCAAGTATTGTACGGTGAGATTGATCCTGACTAATTCTTCCTTTTTGGTTTGAGGAGGGATTCGAGAAACAATGGGAGCCATCCTGTTTAGACAAATTAAAAACCATTCTAAACTTGCAAGAGCATCATGCTGAGTGTTTCTTCTCTCTCCTAATTGCAGCGACCAATCGACATGACTGGACTTAAGTTACTCCTAGATAAAAACATACTGACAGGGCCAAACTACAAAGATTGGCTCAGGAATGTCAAGATGGCAATCACTTACGACAAGCTGGGGTATCTTCTTACCACCAAAGCTCCCCCTGTCCCAGGTCCCAAAACCAGCGTCGCGGATAAGGAAATCCATAAGACCTGGGAACTAGACTGCGCGAAGGCCAAGTGCCTCGTGCTTGCCTCTATGGACAATGAACATCAGAGGAGGCACGAGAATATGGACCTGGAATCCATATTTCTTCATACAAAAGAACTGTATGGAGAGCAATCTCGTATCGCAAGATACGAAGTGTCGAAGAAGTTATTTTCGGCAAGATTGGCTGTCGGATCATCGGTAGCGGAACACGTGCTTAAGATGATTGGCTACATAGAAGAGCTCGCGGACCTTGGGACCACGTTGGAGAATGAGCTCTATACGGACTTGATTCTCCAGTCCCTTCCTTCCACTTACGCCCAGTTTATACTGAACTTCAACTTACAAGAAAAGGAAGTTGAACTTTCAGAACTCCTCAACATGCTGAGGAGCGCAGAGGGCACCCTACAGAAAGGTAGGGAAACATCCACTTTGTTTGTAGGAAGATCTTCTTCTTCTAGGTCCAAGGAGAAAGCCAAGGGAAAGAAGAAGAAAGCCCCCGCCAAACTGTTCCCCTCCGAAAGACGGCGCACAAGACTGCGGTGTCTTGGCACTGAGATTCGGGGCAGATGCTAATTGGTGCTATCCGTTCACCTCTCCGAAGATGCCAAGTTGATCTATGGCACCATGTATCGAAGGTTTAAACGGATGCGTCCGATGTAGCAGACTTCGTCAGATTCCCCCTCGCTTGAGGGGTTTTTGATTGTGGGGACGCTCTTCCCTGCAGGCGCAAGCCCCTGCAGTTAATTACGCTACTGCATTGCGGTAACAACTTTCTCCTTCTCTAACTGGTCACTTCGTGTCGTGGGTGTTTGTTTTGTGTTTTGTTGCCCGTGGATTGTTTACGGAGACTGAGTTATGTCGTCGCCCGTAGGGCGTGGACTAGTCCAAATCCGTATTATCTTAGATTTGGGTTTGGGGGTTTGGTTTGAGGATACGTCAGCCATACTTGAGGCTAAGATCAACTCAAACGTTTGTTAAGGATGCTTTAGTCTAACTTTGTGACTAAGATCAACTTAACGGGATCGTTTAGATCCGATAAAGGAGTGTTTGAATTCCATTGTTCCAGTTTAGGGACCTAGAGGTCCAATGTATGTATGGCCGTCAGGACCCGTCACCTCTCTGACGACGTTGAAGAATTACAACGACGGATGTCAGAGGAGTTCAGAGATGTACCCTTGAGCCAGAGTTAATTGGGGGGATTTATAGTCCACTCTGTTTGAAGGTTTAAGGATACGTTAGCCATCTTTGAGGCTAAGATCAACTTAACGGGACCGTTTAGATCCGACAAAAGACCATGCGGGGCTCTATTGTTTTAGTTTAAGGACATTGCGGTCCATGGGTAGTTTAAGGACATTGCGGTCCATGGGTAGTTTAAGGACATTGCGGTCCACTGTTAGTTTTAAGACATCTCGGTCAAGGTTAAGGACGTCGTAGTCCATGGGTTTAAGGACCCCACAGTCCGTTGTTAGTTTTAAGACATCCCGGTCAAGGTTAAGGACGTCGTAGTCCATGGGTTTAAGGACCCCACAGTCCGTTATGTGCTCTGGATGCTTCACACGGGTTCACTGCCGTGTTCTGCGAGGACCAGGCTCCGCTCTGGACGTTTTCCACGGGGTCAAAGAGTGACATTATCCGCGTTCCACGTAACCAGGAATTTTCATTAAACACGGGTTTAAGGACCCCGCAGTCCGTATCAATGTGTGGTCGTAGGGACCCGTCACCTCTTTGAAGACATTGAGGGATTACAATGCCAAGTATCAAAGGAGTGAAGAGATGTACCCTAGAACCGGAGTGGATTAAATAGTCCTTGGCCCAATTTGGGGTCAAGACGAATTAATTGTGTTATGAGTCTATTGGCCCAGTTAATCACAAATTGGGGACTTATGGCCATCTTGGGCTAAGTCCAATCAGGAGAGGCTTTGCCTCCATCCATTTAGTCAATTGGGTCAAAGCCTAGTGTTAAACACTACAGAGCAATCAGTGTTGAACACTGGGAATGAGGTTGACAAGTTAGTGTTTAACACTAAGAGATAATTGGTGTTAAACACCAGCAACAAGGCTTTTCAAATCAGTGTTAAATACTAAAACAGATCAGTGTTGAACACTGCAAATGAAGATCTCAGATTAGTGTTAAACACTAAGGCAATCAGTGTTGAACACTGCAGATAAAGCTTTTTAATTAGTGTTGAACACTAAGGCCCAACAGTATTTTAACACTGGGTTCGAGAGTTTCAATTCAGTGTTAAACACTAAGACAAGAGGGGTCACGTGGCAGCACGTGAGAGCGCCCTCCCTTCATTTATTCTGAGATTATCGTGTCTTTCAGAGCGTCACGTGCCATCACGTGATGGGCATTCAAATGCCTATGTATTAGAGCTTCTGCCAAGGGTCACGTGGATCACGTGGGGTGCTGCCTCAAAGGGGCTTTCTGTAGACCTTTTGGGGGGTCACGTGATGACACGTGACCCTGCCTCTATGTATTTTGTTTAGAGGCTTTGTTAATCTTTTTTTCAGGAATTAAATCCCTCGAGCTGTAAATTTCAGAGGAATTAAATTCCTACTTCCTTTCGAGGACTTATATTCTGGAATAGAGTTTAACTCTGAATTTTCTGTAGGAATTAAATTCCTCATATATGTGAAGGGCTGAATAGGGTTAAACCCTAACAAAAGTTTTTAAGGAATTGAATTCCCATTCCCTGTTAAATGATGATTAAGGGAATTAAATTCCCGTTGTTTCAACAGAACTAAGTTCTTAATTAGGGTTAAACCCTGTTTCTTTTTATTCTGAAGGAATTAAATTCCCATGATACAGGGTCAAGCCCTAATTTTATTTTAAAGGAATTAAATTCCTATAGTTCTGTGAGAATTAAATTCTCATGCTTGCGTTCCCTCTCTATGTTTTGGATCTGCATGGCAGGATCTCGACCCATTGAGAATTAAATTCTCAACCTTAAGGGGAGATGTGCACTTTGCAGATCCTCTATCAAAGAGAGAAAAAATATATTCTTCTGTTTTTATGTATCAGAGTTAAACTCTGTTGAGAATTAAATTCTCTTCTTCTTTCAAGGAGCTTTTCCCTTTCTTACCTAGGGTTTTTTTTGCAGAAGATCCAAGTTCTCCAAGTATCGAAGCTCTCTTTCTTTTCTCTTTTTTTTTTCTGCGTATATCTCTGCATGTATGTCTCTTGGCTCCTATTTATAGGAGAAGCAGCCGAATCAATCAGTTTTTGACGAATCTTCGTGAAAGATTTGATTTGCATCCATCATTCATTTTGGACCTTTGGATTATTAGGTGAATTTTATTCACCATTGGATTTTAAATCCAGAGATTCTCCTTTGTTATTTTGGTTAGATTTAAAGGGGAAATCTTTCCAAACCCGAGATTTTCCCATAGATAGATCACCTCTGAATCTTTAATTCGATTGGTTCCAGATAGTTGCTTTCCTTTGGAAAGATTTGAATTTCTCTCAGAATTTAATTCTGTTAACACAGTGGGCTTTGAAAGCCGGTCACGTGTGACCACGTGACTCATGGTCACGTGTGGGCACGTGACCCCCTTTGGAATGAGCCTTTTCCTTTCTTTTGCGCTCTGTCTTCTTATTGCTGCTTAAACGTCACGTGCTGCCACGTGACCCCTGGTCACGTGTGAGCACGTGACCCTTGTTTGAACTCTCTCTTTCCTTGGTTCAACTGGAGAACGAGTCTGCTGTCTTGAACGTCACGTGGCAACACGTGACCCTGGTCACGTGGAAGCACGTGACCTCTTCTGAAGCCTTTTCCTTGACTTGATCAGGGAACTGGTGTGCCTTTTGACTCTTGCATTTAAATGTCACGTGTCGCCACGTGACCAGGGTCACGTGGGAGCACGTGACTCTTTCTGAAGCCCCCTTTTCTTCAACGTAGTCAGGAAACTGAACTTGCCTTGATGATGTTTTTAGGTGTCACGTGCCAACACGTGACCGCTAGTCACGTGTAAGCACGTGACCCTCTTCTGAAGCTTTTCCCAGAAGCTTTCTTGATTTTAAATCAGGAAACAAATGCCCCCACAGCGTTGTTCTCACGTGTCTGCACGTGAGTGCAACGCTGTCACCTCTTGTGACCGTTGGATTCCTCTAGGGATCTGGGGAGACGAAACGTTTTCATTGTCTTCTATAAATACCTCTGTCTCTTCATAGGAGCCTTCACTTTGTTCATCTTCTTCTTCTGAGAACTTCTTCTTTGAGAATTTAATTCTCGCTTTCAGAGCTTAGTTCTCTGTCTTGAAACAATCTTCAGAGTTTAACTCTGTTCGAAAGGAATCCTTTTTCCTCAGGTAATGTTCTTGGACAACGATGGACCTTCACATTTCTCTGGATTTTAAATCCAAAACAAGGGTTTTTACCCTTTTTTCTTCATATTTTCCATAAGAACATGAAACTGTTTAATCTTTCAACTGTAGATCTCTTAGGGTTTAGATGATCTTTGGGGAGATGATGATGGCGGCTCAAATCCATGGAATTTAATTCCATCCAAAATGCTTCTGGGAATTTAATTCTCTTTTCTCAATATGGAATTTAATTCCAACGAAGAACTCGATTTCTTCACACAGAGGCTTCCTGGGGTCTCTTGGCCCGAGGTTGTTCTTCTGCAATTAATGCAATGGGGGCTTTGTAATGATGTCTTTTTGTGTGAATTTAATTCCTTTGATTTTATTGGATCCACTGTAGAGCCCGAGACAGATCCCGTTGGGGGAATGTGCATGGCCATCATTTTTTATTAAATGAGGATATTCCCTTTTGTTTTATTGTAACTGTTTGGCCTCATTATTAATGAGCCGTCATCCGGATTCTGTGGGGCCCATGTGTTTTGTAGCCAATGGTCCCAGGAAACTTTGCTGTTGCTTTCTCCCACTAGTCTTCATGTTCATGCATGAATATATATCGCTGACTTTCCTTTTAACGGTCTTCTTTTATTGGATTTCAGGTGCGATGGCTTCTGCTCCACGCTTTCCCTTTTCTCGCTCGGAGGCGGCTTTTCCTCAGTCACCGTCTGATGAGGAAGCGATGGCGATGATTCGGGCCCATGACCCGAACTGCACCAACCTTCTTCAGTGGGGGTCTTGGTATAGTCAGATTATTCAGGGTCGTCGGAGTTTTCTCTGCGCGGTGCCAACGGAGCCCACTTTCCCCTTTTTACCGATGGATCCTCCAAGGACAGCTTTTGCTGTGGAAATGCCCAACTGGACTCCAACGGGGAGGCTTGAGCCTTCGACGACCGGTATTCCGAACCATCCGATTCCGGCCATAGACATCTTAGGGCGGCGTATCTGCCAGGGTGAGGCCCACCCGTGGGGGCAAATTTATAAGATAGGGCTCACTCCCCGGCATCCTACGGGCTATCTTCTCTGGGCTCGCTACATCCTTTCTGCCCATCGTGCGCGGTTGCAGAAAGTCGGGCTTTATCAGGCCATATATGCGTCACTATTCCACTATAAGTCCCCGCATGCCTGGTGGGTTAAGGCGTTTTTGAACCAAGGGAATCTTCCCACCAACACTTTCATTCTAGGAGATCGTGAGGTCTCGATCTCTCTTGCAGAATTTTATGAAATCTCGGGATTGCTAATCAGGGGCGCACTGTATGAGGAGTTATTGCCTCCTGACGAGTATGTCTTCGAGCCTGAGTCTGCACCGGTTGACGGCCTGTCCGCTGAGAATGCCGTTCGCCATAAGCGCCCCAGTTTAATTAAAGCCCTAGGCATCTTCGACCGATTATTCACCGAGTCCGAGGAGCAGGGTGTCACTTTCAAGAGCTTCATTGCTTGTTTCCTTCGTAAGGACGCCTTATCAAAGACAGCCCCGAAGTTTGCCAACATTGGGGACCCCTTTGGGTTCGGTCCGAAGAGGTTGCCGACCAACGAGTCAGATTTACCTCAATATTACATCCCTATTATATCCCCGATATCTTTTGAATCCATTGCTGTCCCGGGCATGGACGAGGAGACGTTCTTTGTGGGGTTTGTTAGCGTCTGGCTTAGTTGGTTCGTTATCCCCATGCATCGCCGCTTCATGAGAGCCTCGGTCATCTACCCGGCTCATCGTATCGCTGAGGGGATGCGGTTGGCCATCGGCATCCCGGCCTTGGCGCACCTCTATAATGGATTGGGCACCGCGGCTAATACCTCTACTCCTGGCGTGGACGTAGTGAACTTTTCGCTTCATTATTTCACGTCGTGGATTGAAATGCATGTGCTGGGGTCTTTTGCTATGCATCAGAGGCCCGCCTTTTACGACGCCTATCCCTTCCCACGACTTATGCGGCTAGTGGGTGCTTCTGCTGCCGACCCGACTCAATTTGGGGCCATTCGGGTGCTGATTTCTCCTCATGCCACCGCTGGCGGGTTGGTTTTTAATGATCGGGTTTTGTCTACTCCTTCGGGTCCCGTTCAACAACTCTGGGACCAGTCGAAAGACAACGCACCTTCTCTGAAGCCCCGGGAGGCCACGCATTTGTATGCAATTAGACCGGGCTACTTGGTGTTTCGCCAAGACAGTGCGGCTCTTTTTATGCGGTACAATCCGCATCGATTTGCCCGGCAGCTTGGATACGACCAAGGTGTTCCTTTTGAGGCTTTTATAGTCGCCCCGATCCCTTCGCTTGATGCTGTTCGCGATGCCGCTCATCATTTCATGAGGCTGAACACCGGCTCTTATTTCATGGTCCCTGAAGCTGAGTACATGCCCCGATGCGTGGGCGCGTTTACGGGTTGGTATCTTCATCGGGTCAGCCCAATCATTCTCGAGGAAAGGAGGGTGCTTCTTGGCCACGATGCCCCTCCTCTGGTTCCTGGGGCTAAGCTACGGCCGAGGGCTCCGGTCTGCTTCCCTTTGAGGGAAATCGGCACCGCGCTCATTCCGGGGGAGTCAGGGGTAGACCTTACTCCAACGGCTGGTATGCCCTTGGGTTCCCGATCGCGGGGTAAACGGGCTCCGGTGGTAGCACCCCTGCCGGTGGCGGCACCGCCCCTCGTGGTGTCGACAATGGCGATATCGTCCTCGGTTGTGGCACCGAGCGATAGTAACAGGGATGAGGGCGCTGAGGGCGATGTGGGCCAGCGCCGCTATAAGGCTTCGCGAGGGAGGAAGCGGTCATCCTCAGCGACCGGCTCCGGGTCTAAACGGCGGAGGAAAGCGGCTACTGCCCCGCTTGATTCTGTGGTGGAGTCTGAGCCTATCCTTGAAGACGAACCATTGGCCCTGCAAGGGTCAGACGCGGGACTTCTCTTCCCGAGTTCAGCTGATGAGGAGGCTGCGCAGTTGGCCGAGGCCATACGGCGCTCAAAAGACGCGTCTCATAACGCCAAGGTTCCGAAGAAGTCTTACCCCGCTGTAATCTTCTACGAAGACCCTTCGTGGATTCGGCGGCGATTTATCGGCCCTTTGGAGGAATGGGGGGAAAGGGCTTTGAAGCAGGCCGCTTCAGAGGATGCAGCTGACGCACTTTCTTTGTGGACCGGCGGCCATGAGTCCACCCTCGAACCTCGGCGAGCCCACCTCCTTGAGAGGGAGCAGCGGCTTGAAGAAGCCATATTGAGGGCTTCTTTGCGTATAGGTATGTTGTGCTTCCTTTGTAGTCTTTCCGATTATTTATGCCTGTGCATCTGTATCATTATTCTTATTTGAATCGTGCAGAATCTTCGACGCTGGGGGAGCTCCCTACGGGCCCATTAAAGCTAAAGCCCGCCGAAATTCTCAATGAAGCCTTGCTGGATGTGGAGGGGGCTGACGAGGCTGCTCCTCTCACGGTGGAACTTCCAGCGGCGGTTCTTGACCAGGGAATGCCTGCCCCTCTGGGGGAGGCTCCTTTGGAGGCCGCCGTCCCAATGACTCTTAATGAGAGCGGCCCAAAGGCTGGGAGCGAGGTAGTCGGGACTACTCTCCCTTTGTTGGAGCCTGAGGTTACGGCAGAAACCGTTGAAGCTGCTATCCCCCCGGCTCAGAATGGGAGGAGTGTTGAAGGTATCCCTCTGCGTTTTAATTTAGCAACCCCTTCATAGTCTGAACTCTTTTATCTTTCTCAGAATTGCGCGGTTTGGCGGCCACAATCGCGGATCTGTCGCCTCGACAGTCATTTCAGCGTTTATTGGAGATGGCAGCTCCGCAGGCGATCTCCCCTCAGCGCATTGTCCTTTCGTCTGGGCAAGGTTGGTGTTGTCCATTCCTTCTCATAGCATCGTCGTTATTTTTGCGTACTGACATTGACGTTTTCTGCAGTTCTGGAAGCCGATGACGAGGTCGAGATTCTCGAAGGGCCAGGGGAGCCTTCAGCTCCTACTTGCACGGCTGTCGGTGAGTGACATTTCATTGCACTCTCACTCGTTCTTTGCTTAAGAATTTTGTTGACGTCTTCTAAATTTGAACAGCTCTGCCAATCTCCACGGCGTTGGAGTCGCGCATCGTGATGCCACCCGGCCCTTATGCCTTGCGGGCTTCAGAACGCTTGGCCTAATTAAGCCTCGTCTCCTTATCGTCTCTGATCGAGGAGCTTCGTGCTGGCAGCACGACCACGGCTGAAGCATTCGCTGCCGAGGCTAACGGTTCTCTTCCTTTTCTTGCCACCTACCACAGCGAAGAGGTGGTGCGAGTCTGGGTGGAGTTCTGCCGGCGAGTGGAGGCTTGCCTGCACACTCTCGAGTGTTCTCGCCTTTCCTCGGAGGCCGTGGCTGCAAAGGCAGAGTTACGAGGGCTGATAGCACGGTGCGCGGCCAACATGACGTCATGTGAGAAGAGGCTCGGTCGCAAGTTCTCGGAAAGGGAGTTAGCCTCCAAGGCGCTGAGCGAGCTTCAAGCCGATCTCACAGCCAGGGCCAACAAAGCGTATGAACTCTGGCGGGTGCTTCAGGAGTCCATCAAAGAGGTGGTGGCTCTCGACAAAGCTTCCACGTTCACTC
Source organism: Agapanthus africanus (assembly GCA_030015575.1). Lineage (NCBI taxonomy): Eukaryota > Viridiplantae > Streptophyta > Magnoliopsida > Asparagales > Amaryllidaceae > Agapanthus > Agapanthus africanus. The sequence continues at coordinate 159,152,124 of JASDDO010000014.1, read as the reverse complement.
GTGAGAGGGTCGAGGCTCATAAAGCCACCGAGAAAGAGCTCGAAGCTCGGCTCGCTTCGTATCAGGCTCAGCAAGCTCAAGTGGAGGCTCGTCTTCTGGAGATCTCGCGTCATGAAGCCGTAGCTCAGCAAAAGCAGGATGAGCTAACCAAGCTGCTGAATCGCCCGCCGGCCTGAAACATTTGTATCTTTTTCTTCCCTTTTGTACATACTCATGGATGAGAGTATTTTCTTTTTGTTTCTTTCATGAATTGTACTTTGCACCCATTTTGGTTTATGAATAAAAGATACATTTTTCTTCTCAATGGTGTGTCTCCTTTTCATCGAATGTGTTCTGCGGATATTCTATCTTGATTTCCTTGCAGGACAGCAATGGCTCAGGACTCAGGGTTAAGATCTGCTTCCTAAGACTTTTGCATTTCACGAGCCACGAGGGCCTTATAAAGAGTTTTTCTCCCTACAGGTCAAAAGGATCCCATAGGTGTAAGTTCTTCTTAAAGATCGTGAGGGTCCTTAAGCGGGTCTTCCCTTGAGAGTCGTAAAGATCTCGCAAGAGAGTTTTTTCTTCCTTACAGGTCGTGAGGGCCTGCAAGTGTTGGATGCGGTCATCCTTGTCCGTGTTTTATGGAGTCGGGAGTTTCTCAAGGTATCGTAGTTTAAAGACGTCACGGTCAAGGTTAAGGACCTCATAGTCCGTGGATTTAAGGACTCCACAGTCCGATGTTAGTTTTAAGACATCACGGTCAAGGTTAAGGACCTCATAGTCCGTGGATTTAGGGACTCCACAGTCCGGTGTTTGGTTGCAGGGACCCGTCACCTCTTTGAAGACGTTGAGGAATTACAACGCCGGGCATCAAAGGAGTGAAGAGATGTACCCTTAAACCAAGGCCAAGTCTGTAGGGAATCGGGGTGGTTGATCGTTAGTTTTAAGACATCACGGTCGAGGTTAAGGACGTCATAGTCCGTGGATTTTAAGGACTCCACAGTCCGGTATTTGCTCTGGATGCTTCACACGGGTTCACTGCCGTGCTTGGCGAGGACCAGGCTCTGCTCTGGACGTTTTCCACGGGGTCAAAGAGTGACATTATCCGCATTCCACGTAACCAGGAATTTTTGCACTAGATGCTTCACACGGGTTCACTGCCGCGTTAGGCGAGGACTAGGCTCCGCTCTGGATGCTTTGCACGGGTTCACTGCCATGCTCTGCGAGGACCAGGATCCGCTCTGGACGTTTTCCACGGGGTCAAAGAGTAACATTATCCGCGTTCCACGTAACCAGGAATTTTTGCACTAGATGCTTCACACGGGTTCACTGCCGCGTTAGGCGAGGACTAGGCTCCGCTCTGGATGCTTCGCACGGGTTCACTGCCATGCTCTGCGAGGACCAGGATCCGCTCTGGACGTTTTCCACGGGGTCAAAGAGTGACATTATCCGCGTTCCACGTGACCAGGAATTTTGCACTAGATGCTTCGCACGGGTTCACTGCCGCGTTAGGCGAGGACTAGGCTCTGCTCTGGACGTTTTCCACGGGGTCAAAGAGTGACATTATCCGCGTTCCACGTGACCAGGAATTTTGCACTAGATGCTTCACACGGGTTCACTGCCGCGTTAGGCGAGGACTAGGCTTCGCTCTGGATGCTTCGCACGGGTTCACTGCCATGCTCTGCGAGGACCAGGATCCGCTCTGGACGTTTTCCATGGGGTCAAAGAGTGACACTATCCGCGATCCACGTGACCAGGAATTTTGCACTAGATGCTTCACACGGGTTCACTGCCGCGTTAGGCGAGGACTAGGCTCCGCTCTGGATGCTTCGCACGGGTTCACTGCCATGCTCTGCGAGGACCAGGATCCGCTCTGGACGTTTTCCACGGGGTCAAAGAGTGACATTATCCGCGTTCCACGTAACCAGGAATTTTATCGATTGTATCCGCATTTCACGGAATGGAGGTTTGACTGTTGGCGATATGTGTACCACCGAGCCATGGAACTGGGAGTTGCCGCTGTTCCGCTTAGCTTGAAGTTGTGTCTGCTGCGTCGAGATGATCTCCAGGTTATTTGTGAACCGTCGAGATTTGGCTTCCTCTCATGATGAAACCTGGGGGAGGAGTACGACTCCTTCTTTGTTTGCGCCCCTGGATTGTATACAGGGATAAATGTAACATTACCTGTAGGGCGAAGATTTCATTCTTTCGTCATTTTTTTTATTCTCTCCGCGATGCTCTATCCTTTCAGCTTTTTATATCGCGAAAATCGCGATTGCCCAATCATTTCGGCTATTTTTCGCGGTGCCCAATCATTTCGGCTGTTTTTTTTTACTCGCTGCTTTTTATTGCGAGCTGCCCAATCATTTCGGCTGTTTTTTATGCCTTCATTCTCACTTGCTGCTTTTTATTGCAAGTTGCCCCATCATTTCGGCTATTTTGTAGGCATGTGTGGCTTGCTAGCTTTTTCGCCGCAAGCTCGGATTTTGGACACCGATTTCGGCATCAGCATCGCTGCAACTGGGATGTTGCCAGGAGCGAATCATCATTTGCCATGAAAGAACTTGGGATTTGATACCGGTTTAGGCATCAGCATCGCTGCAACTGGAATATTGCCAGGAGCGAATCATCATTTGCCTCTGTCGATGTTGAACAAAGGTGGCTTAGCAAACAGGGTTAAGGTCCTGTCGACTAAGGCTTTTGACTTCATGAGCCGTAAGGGTCTCACAAAGGTATTTCTCCCTACAAGTCGTGAGGATCTTGCAGGTGTATTTTCTCCTTAGGGATCGTGAGGATTCCTGAGTGTATGTTCCTCTGTAAGTCGTAAGGATCCTACAAGAGGGTTTTCACCTTATAGGTCGAGAGGACCTACAAGGGTTGGACTTTGCTGGGGAAATGTTTATTCGCGCCCGTGGATTGTATACAAGGGTCAGTATTGAGCCTCTTGTAGGGCAATATCGAAGGTTGTGGAGGATTTGCTTAAGAACAGGTTCAGATTTCTGTATCTTAAGACTTTCAAATCTCATGAGCCGTAAGGGTCCCATAAGAGAATTCTCCTTACGAGTCGTGAGGATCTCGTAAGTGTATTTTCTCCTTAGGAATCGTGAGGATCCCTAAGTGTGTTGCTCCTTTGTGAGTCGTAAGGATCTCACGCAGGTGGTTTCTCCTTACAAGGTCGAGAGGACCCTACAAGTGTCTTTTAACGAGGTTGCGCCCTTTCGGGTTTTCACAAACACTCGCCGGTAGTCCTGCTGTTTTTACTCACGGAGCCCTTTCGGGTTTTCATCCGTGCCCATTTTGCTTACGGACATACCCCCCCCTTTTTTTTTTACTTTTTCACATTTTTTTTACAAGGTCACGCCCTTTTGGGTTTTCACGAACGCTTGCCGGCAGCCCTGCTGTTTTTACTCACGGAGCCCTTTCGGGTTTTCATCCGTGCCCATTTTGCTTATGGACGTACCGTTTTTTTTTTATTTTTTTATTTTTTTTTATTTTTTCCTCTCCTCTTTTTTATCTCGTCAGCCTAAAGATGCTGCGGTAGTAGTTTTAGGGACGTTTCGGTCCGTCGTTAGTTTAAGGACGTTTCGGTCCGTTGATAGTTTAAGGACGTTTCGGTCCGTCATTAGTTTAAGGACGTTTCGGTCCACCGTTAGTTTAAGGACGTTTCGGTCCGTCGTTAGTTTAAGGACGTTTCGGTCCGTCGTTATGGGAAGGCCGGCTGCTTGTAAAGTCTGAGCCTAGGAAGATAGTGAGCGGACATAGTCGTCGTCATCTATCATTGACCCCGGCTGCGGCTCATTAAGCATAGTACTTCTTTAAGAAGCGGCCGTTTATTGGCCTGAAAGGCCTTTCACCGTGCATGTCCATGAGTAGGTAGGCTCCACCCTGGTAGACCTTGTCTATGATGTACGGGCCTTCATAGTTTGGCTCAAATTTTCCTCGCTTGGCACGATTGGGGATCATAGGTCTTTTGACCACTAGTACAAGTTCGCCTTGGCGGAATGTCCTCGGCCTGGTCAATCTTTCGTATGAGCGCGTCATCTTTGCTTTGTAGGCCTCTAGATGTTGTTGCGCTATGAGCCGGGTTTCGTCGAGAGCATCAAGCTCCTCAAGACGAAGGTGAGCATTTTCTTCATTCGTCAGCTCGTGGTGGACTGCTACTCGTAGAGAGGGTAACTCTATCTCGAGGGGAAGCACTGCTTCAGTCCCAAATACCAACGCGTACGGCGTTGTGTTCGTGGCCGTCTTGAATGTGGTTCGATAAGCCCAAAGGGCTTCTTGCAGCCTTTCGTGCCAATCTCTCTTATTCCTGGAAACGGTCTTTTTTATGATCTTCGTGAAGGTCTTATTGAAGGCCTCGGCTAGACCGTTAGCTCGTGGATTGTAAACCGAAGAATATCTCCAGTCTATATTGTGCTGCTGTGCGAAGCGGCTAATCTTATGGCTTCGGTAGGCCGGCCCGTTATCGGAGATAATCCGCCGTGGAGTCCCGAACCGATAGATGACGTGCGTCTTGAAGAAATGGAGGATATTCTCCGTCTTTACTTCCCTCAGTGATACTGCTTCTGCCCATTTGGAGAAGTAATCAGTTGTTGCCAGAATAAAACGGTGTCCCCGGGATGATGCTGGCTCAATGGGGCCTACTATGTCAGTCCCCCACATTTCGAATGGCCAGCTAGCTACCGTTGGGTGCAGTGGATTCGGATGTTGGTGGATGAAGTCTCCATGAATCTGGCATGAGTGGCATTGCTTCGCATACTCGAGGCAGTCCTGGGTCATCGTGGGCCAATAGTAACCCATCCGTTTGATTTTTAACTTCATCTTTGGGCCTGCTTGGTGAGAACCGCAAAGTCCGTCATGAACTTCCTGAATGACTCTTTCTGCTTCGTCAGGTCCTAAGCATCTCAGCCATAGAGAATCAAACGATCTTTTGTATAGAATATCGTTGACGAAAGCGAAAGATAGAGCTCGTTTCATGAGCTGATGTCTTGAGGACGCTTCTTCGGGCATTCGGTGGGACTTAAAGTAGTCTATGAAGACTTCCCTCCAGTCTTCGGCCTTCTCATGGTCTTTTATTTGTAGGGTCGTCTGCTCAGTCGTTCCCTTTTCTTCGCATGATTCCGGAGATATTTCTGCCGGGGCGAGCACTCGGCGGCTTTGTACCACGATTCTGACGTCGTCGAGGTTCTCGTCGGCCAGTTCTTTAGCAAGTTTAGCCAACGCGTCTGCTTTGCTGTTTTCCGCGCGCGGTATGTTCTCCAAAGTATAGGAGGGAATTTGGGTCAATAGTTGTTGCACCTTTTCGCCGTACTTCACCAACTCCGGTTTGCACGTTTGGTAGTCACCATTTACTTGACTAACGACCAGCTGAGAATCCCCGTATATAAGGAGGTCTTCAATTCCCATGTCGATGGCGATTTCGAGGCCTGCTATCAGAGCTTCGTATTCGGCTTCATTGTTTGTCCTCGGTTCTGTTAAGGAGAAGGCGAAGCGCATTATCCCTCCTTGTGGAGTTGCAAAGATGAGGCCTATCCCTGATTTGACCATTGGGACACCTTGTTTCTGTTTCTTTATGGAGGATGCTCCATCGAAATAGAGTTCCCATCGGGCGCTTCCGCCGCTAATCACATCAAATGCATGCTCGTCCGGCAAATCACAGTTCAGAGGAGAATCGGCCGGTATCGGGTGCTCGGCGAGGAAGTCGGCAATGGCCTAGCCTTTCACTGCCTTGAGAGGTTGATATGTTATTGAGAACTCCATCAAGAGCAGGGCCCACTTAGCAAGTCGTCCCGTCAATATGGCTTTCGACATCAGATATTTGAGAGGGTCCACCTTCGAAATAAGACGGACTTCATGTGCTAATGCGTAATGTCTAAGCTTTGTTATTGCGAAGATCAACGCCAGGCAGTGCTTTTCAATGGGGGAATAGTTGCTTTCTGCCCCCAGCAGCACTCGACTTAAGTAGTAAAGTGCTCTTTCTTTCCCCTGATCGTTCTCTTGTGCCCATAACGCGCCCAAAGAACCTTCGAGGGCGGCCGTGTAAAGAATGAGAGGCTTTCCCTTCACTGGAGCAGCCAACACTGGAGGGTTCTGCAGGTACTGCTTGATCTCGTCTAGTGCACCTTGACATTTGTGATCCCAAACGAATGGAGTTCCCTTTTTCATCAGGTGGCTGTAAGGACGGCATTTGCCCGAAAGATTAGCGATAAACCGCCGGATGTATGCGAGCTTCCCTTGGAGAGACCGCAACTGCTTGAGGGTTCTTGGCGGAGGCATTTCCATGATCGCCTTAATCTTTGACGGATCTATTTCAATACCTCGGTGTCGAACGATGAATCCCAGAAATTTGCCCGAGGAGACTCCAAACGCGCATTTGAGGGGATTCATTTTCAAATTATATTGCCGAAGGCGTCGAAATACAGTCTCCAGATGCTTTAAATGATCTTCGTATGACATGCTCTTTACTACGAGGTCGTCGATATAGCACTCGACGACGTCGTGTATGAGGTCATCAAAGATCTTTGTCATGGCCCTTTGATAGGTAGCGCCAGCGTTCTTAAGACCAAAGGGCATAACCCTGTAGCAAAATATACCCAAAGGGGTTCGGAAAGCGGTGTGCTTCTGGTCTTCGGGATGCATTTTTATCTGATTATATCCTGATGAACCGTCCATAAAGGAGAAAACCTCGTGAGTGGACGTGTTATCTATCATTAGCTCGGTTACCGGCACCGGGAAATCGTCCTTTGGACAGGCTTTATTGAGATCCCTGAAATCCACGCATATGCGTATCGTCCCATTCTTCTTCATTACCGGGACGATATTGGCGATCCAGTCGGGGTATTGGACTTCTTGGATAAATCCAGAATCGATCAACTTCTTGACTTCGGCGTTGATGCTCATTTCAAGCTCGAGTCGCATCCTCCTTGGCGCCTGCTTGACTGGCTTGATATCTGGGGATATTGCTAATCTATGCACAGCAATCTCCGGGTCCAATCCTGGCATCTCGGAGTAGTTCCACGCGAAGCAATCTTTATGCCGTAGAAGCACGTTCTTTAACGCAGCCACCTTTTCTTCGGATAACAGCTCGCTGACAAATGTCGGTCGCGGGTCGTCTGCCGATCCCAACTTAATCTTCTTGAGGTTATCTGCAGTAGTATGTATACCATCTTCCAGTTCTTTCGGAGCGGGCGGAAATTCCGAGATCACCTCATCATCGCTGTTCTCAAAGCACCGGTAAAGGTCATCTACGTTCTCGGGCTCTTCTCCTAATATCGTAATCGTATAACAAGTGCGAACCCGCTCCCTGGACTGAGGTGGACCCGGTTCTGCTCTTGCGGCCTTGGGCTCATGCTTTTGCGGTGGCGTCACATTCCAGCCGTCGGATAAAGCGAATCTGCCCCGTCGGTACTGGTCCTCGACCCAGTTCTTGAAGGTGAAGCAGTCTTCGGTAGGATGTCCTATGGCTCGGTGATAAGAGCAATAACTCGGATGAGAAGCCTTACTAGCTTGCTCAGGATGTCTAGACTCTGGAAGCGTGATCATTTGATGTTTTATGGCGAGGTTAAGTAACCTCCCCGTTTTGTCTCGGGGGAAGGAGTACGCTCGACTCATCTTCTTCATGAGGGACAAACCCGAGCCGCTTCTTGATTTATTTCCGTCTCTGCGTCGGGCCTTTCGTACAACGGATTGACGAGGATAAGCGTCTTTGTTTTTTGCAGCACGTTGAGATAGACGTTGCGTCCTGGCCTTCTCGTAGATGGCCATTTCGCGGTTGTGGTCTTCCCGAGCTTCCTGACCCATTTTCCTGATAGGCTTGCCCACTCGCTCTTCAAACGACGGACTCGGCGCTTTAATTGCGGGGTCTAGTTTTGATGGGTGGTTGGCATCTCCTGACAGGGCGTCTTCCTCTTCATCAAAGGTATATATGGCGTAGCTACTGTGGGCCCGTTCCCGTTTTCCGGCTCTTGCGTATCCAAGCCCGAGTGTTTCCATCTTCCCGTTGGGCAATTTGCGTTGAGTCCCGGGGACATCCCAAATCCTGTTGTAGAACCGCGCCTGCCGAACAGTCTGTTCTAAAGGTACTCCTTGGCGCTTCAATAGCTTCTTTAATCCATTTGTATAGTATCTGGGCAGACGGATGGGTTGGAGCCTGTCAAGTGTAGCATCCGCGCCATGCCAGATCTCTTTCTCTATTTTCGACTCTGAGGATCGGTAGAATAGGATCACCTTCTCACCCTTTCGCCTGGGAGGGACGTAGAATGTTTGCAGGTCCTGCACATTGTGAGCCCGAAGCGTGTCGAGATCCTTGTAGTGTTCTCGCGGTACCATGGTGATTTGCAAACTATGGTCATCGCCAGGGGGTGCTTGTATTGACAACCGATTGGAGAACACAGCGTTCACTTCATCTTCTGAGTCACTTCCGAAGACTAACATGGGGGCGGGCGTCCCCAGGTTGTTGCGTTGAGATGGCCCTGCATAAACTATCTCTTCCTCTTCTTCGGTGTCGCTTCCGAAAACGGGGATGGTGACGGCGGCTTTGTTCTCCGGATTGCGACACCTTTCTGTATCCTCGAAATCTGGCAAAAAGTATTTCGCATCTTCGTATTTGCGGACTTCGTTCACGGAAAATGGGTTCAGCTCGCCTGTTACGGTATACTCGAAACCGTCCTTAAAGTACTTCATACACTGATGTTGTGTAGAAGGGATGATGTTGTACTCGTGTAGCCAAGGACGACCGAGCAAGGCGTTGTAGAAGGTCTTGGCGTCAATGACATGGAATTTGATGTCTGTGACGAGAAGTCCAAAGCGTAATGTTAATATCACAGATCCGAGAGTCCGTGACGATTGTGAATCGAAACCGGAGATAGTGATTTTGTCACGAGCGAGGTGTTGCACACTCATGCAGATTTCTTTCAACACCCGAACATTAAGGAGGTTGACGGAGGATCCATTATCCACCAGGATCTTGCCTATCTTGATATCATGGCAGTATCCGGAGACATATAGGGGACGGTTATGGTCGCATGTCCCGAGAAGGAGGTCTTCATCACCGAAAGTGATGTCGGCTGTATGCACTTCCTCCAGTTCATCCTTCATCTTTTCAGTGGCGAGGAAGGCTTGGAATTGCTCAGGTTCTTGTAACGCCTTAATTAGTGAGTCTCGCGCTTCTTTTGATAGTAGGAGGGTATCGAGAATGCTAAGCTGAGAAGGCAGCTTCCTTAGGTGTGCGAGGATGTTATAGTCCACTTTACTCTTCCTAGGAAGGTCTTTGACAGCCAGCTCTCTCATGACTTGGTCATCTAAAGTGATATCTTCAGTGACCTTTTCCTTTCCCTTATCCTTTCTATTCCCGGGCCCGAGATTCTTTTCTGGGAGTGTGCGATTGCGCAGCTGAATGTTCTCGCAGATCTCCGATTCCTTCTCTTTCCCCAACACGGATTCTTTGAAGAGAGGGCCCAGAGCGATTTCTTCATCAGAGTCGCTCCCAAAGGTGAGAACTTGTGACTCCCTGGCGTTTACCATGTAACAGTTGCCAATAGCTCTGTCGTGCCTATCGATAGTACTTCTTCGCTCCCGACGGCTCTTGCGTTTCATGCGCTTAACATGTTGCCGACGAGCAACATATCCTTGCCACCATATCTTAAAGGCGTCGCACTCCTCCGTGGGGTGTGATATTTTCCGGTGATATGCGCAATAATTAGGGTGCCTCTCCACCCCATCGTGTGCGTTTCCTTCCGAGGGCGGTAGCTTCATTCCCATTGACATGGCTTTGGCAAACCTTTTCCTCGTCTTGAATATCTTCTTGTCTACTTCGGATGCCCTTCGCTCTGGTAGTTCAACTCTTTTATTCAGTTGTCCGCATTTGGCTCCTTCCGATGTGGCCATCTCACGCTCCTGGTCCGCTTTACATTTTAGACGAATCTCGTCTAGAAAAGCGTCGATCATTTCGTCTGTTGGCCATGCACGCTCTGGTACAGGCTTTGCCTCCAGCTTTTTAGTGCCAGGAGTTTTCCCATCATCGGTAAACGAGTGGGAGATCACGTTACAACTCGCCACATATCCTTCGGATTCATCCGACGAGCTTTCTCCATCATCTTCCTCTTGAAAGATGTGGTTGAGGAACTCTTGCAGTGTGACAGGGGTTCGCGCCTTTTGATTGTACTCTTCCAGTGCGTCGATTTGCTTCTGCAAGTTCGTGTGCTCTTTTCCAGGCTTCACGGACTTCTTGGATTTCTTCTTCTTTTTCTTCGAAGATTTTGACGATTGGGCGTGAGTATTTGGGCTCTTATCGCGAGTCTTTGTAGTTGGGCGGCGTCTTAGCATCCCTTCGATAATTTGAGGTTCAAGAGGGTCCTTCCATTCGATCGCAGGGCACGCATGAAGGTCTCTCAGCATTTTTTTGGTTTTAGTTGATAGCACGACCTCCCATGGAGCTTCTTCAATAAAGGAGCAGGTTGCCCCCGGTGTATCTGCTTTCTTAGGAGTATGCGGTTGTGGTGGGTTCACCTTCCACTTTTCGGACAGTACAAACTTCCCCTGGAGGTACTGGTCTTCAATCCATCCTTTGAAGACGAAGCAATCTTCAATCGGATGGCCTACCGTTTGATGGTAAGGGCAATAGTTAGGGTTATTCACTTCGGTGGGTTGCGGCGGTCGCCTTGGATTTGGCAGGTTTATAAGTCTGTTGCGTATTGCCAGCTCGAATAGCCGTTTCGTCTTGTCCCGTGGGAACGAGTAGGGACGCTTCATCTTCTCATTATAATACCGACGCCTTTCCTCGAGTTGATCTGCCGGTTTCGGGGCGTTAGGTTGCTGCTGGGCATTCGCAACAAAGGTTGCCCTCCCTTTACCCTTGTCATTCCGAGATTCCGACTTCGGGGCAGGTGGTCTATGACCCATCTGGTCCATCTGAGCCAACTTGTCGATCAAAGCCTGGAATGTGGTTGGCTTAAAGAACATCATAAACTGGGAGATAGTTGCGTGAGGGTCTAGAGTTCCCACGAACATGCCCACCGCAGGTGCTTCCTCAATGCGTTGCTCACATCTCGACCACAAGTTCCGCCAGCGTATAGCGTACTGGACCCAGGTTTCGCCCGGTTTTACCCTGGCGTTAATCAGTGCAGTTATTGGAGTGCGTTCGCTGGCACTTGCGAATCGCTGAGTGAACAACAGCTCCATTTCAGCGAACGTTTTGATAGAATCGTTCGGGAGTTCTGAATACCATTCGAACGCAGTTTCTGATAAGCTGCCCACGAACTGGCGGAGCAACAGTTTATCATCACCGCCGGTGTTACCGCAGAGGGCCCGGAACTGGGCGACATGTTGATGGGGATTGCTGGTCCCCTTATACACGTGGAATTTTGGTATCGTATAGCCTTGCGGGTATTTGATTTGGTCGTACCAGCTCGGAAACGGCCGCCCCGTTTTCACGACTTGACCAGCTGCCTCAGTCGCGTGATGAACCCGGATCTGCTGGGCTATGTAGTCAGCCAAGTCAGCCTTAGAGATTGCCTCCTCCTTGGCCGTTGAGAGGGCTGGTGGTGGATTTGACGTTTCTCCTCGGTCGTCTTCAAGAACGATTGGGGGATCCTCGGCGGGTAAGTCCTGCTGGATCATCATTCCTATCACATCTTGGAAGAGGAGGCCCATCCGTTGTATATTGGCCGCTTGTTCAGCAGCCTCTTTATCCCTTTTCTCCAGTGTCCGGCGAAGGAATTCAGCATCGGTTTCTTCCTCCCGGCGTGCGTCTGAGGATGTTTCTGGGTTTTCTTTTGGCCCGGTGAGCGCGGCCATACCATTCATCATTTCTTGAAGCTTTTGTTGCTGCTCTTGAGCCTTCGTCACGGATCGGGTTAGCGGTCGGTGACCCGTAGACGTGCGGCTTTCCTCTTTTCCAGAGGCCATGTAAACAGTGTGGACCACCATGCTCCCAGACTTAGGGCGTCTGGGCTCAGTGCTTTTAGCCGTCGTTGCATGCTGTGGGGTTTTCGGTGGCCTCCTCCTTTTATGAGCCATGGAGGTTGAGGGGGCCGTTGAGGTGGGCGTCCAGACAGCCTTTTGGGGTTTAGCCTGGTGACCAGCTTCCGGTTGGATTTTCAGTTTCTTGTGTTGGCGAGAGAAGTTTGGATCGATGATCGAGTCCCGTGCCTGCCGCCAAACCTTATTGATTTTGGAAGACAGCCGTTGAGGAGATCGGGGTTGTTCGGGTTTTATTTCGACAACCTTTTTTAATGAGGGAGGAGACCTCTTCAGCACTGCCGTAGGAGAATTCCTTCGCACCTTATTTAGCATTTCAAAGCTGTTCCCAGTTGGAACAGCAGCATTAACCTCTGCCATCGGGGCCGATGGAGTCAACCCGGAAGGGGAGTTGCCCCCAGCCTTCCTTACTCGGCGCCAATGGCGACGTCGAGCGTGTCGAGCGGACGGTGTAGGGTCAGCGGTAAGAATGGTTTCGTCTTGCCCCTTGTCTGGGTGGGGGGTCGCAGTTGGCATTAGCCTGTCAAAGACCGATGTCCTTTGGGCAGTAGGAGCGGGAGCTGAAGCCGTTAATCTCGTAAAGACCGACCTTTTGGCCGGAGAAGCTGCCTTGACGACTTCGGGGGCAGGAGCGGGCACCTTCTTAGAAGCAGCCTTCTCTGAGATTGTAGGTCCCATGATGGGTTCGCAGGATTTTTGGCCCAATCTAGAGAAGACCGAGGCGTTGACGTTGGGCGACTCGTTGAGAGGAGCCGCGGCAGGGGTAAGACGATCAAAGACCGACTTCTTGAGAGCTTCCGTTGTCAGCGCTGGAGCGGTGAAGTTTGTAGGTGGGAGCATGGTCCCAAAGAACAATCCTGTGGTGGCGCGAGTGACCTGTTCCACGGGCATTGTGAATAGCGATGCAGCTTGGGGTCCGTAGGCTATACCTCCTGGCGAGGCAGAGCGTTGGCTGCAATTGCAGCCTGAGCAGTTAGAGAATTTCATGGAAGTAGAAGCCATCGATCCTTTGCTTTCTGCAATAAGCAAGACGCCAATTCTTAGTATCTTGAAACCCAAGGGCAACCATTGGCGAACCGCGATTGGTTCGCGAGTCACGACACACGAAGTGTGGAGTGGAAAGAGGAAAAGGTCCCACCGGGCGTGCCAGAATCTGTTCCCCTCCGAAAGACGGCGCACAAGACTGCGGTGTCTTGGCACTGAGATTCGGGGCAGATGCTAATTGGTGCTATCCGTTCACCTCTCCGAAGATGCCAAGTTGATCTATGGCACCATGTATCGAAGGTTTAAACGGATGCGTCCGATGTAGCAGACTTCGTCAGATTCCCCCTCGCTTGAGGGGTTTTTGATTGTGGGGACGCTCTTCCCTGCAGGCGCAAGCCCCTGCAGTTAATTACGCTACTGCATTGCGGTAACAACTTTCTCCTTCTCCAGCTGGTCACTTCGTGTCGTGGGTGTTTGTTTTGTGTTTTGTTGCCCGTGGATTGTTTACGGAGACTGAGTTATGTCGTCGCCCGTAGGGCGTGGACTAGTCCAAATCCGTATTATCTTAGATTTGGGTTTGGGGGTTTGGTTTGAGGATACGTCAGCCATACTTGAGGCTAAGATCAACTCAAACGTTTGTTAAGGATGCGTTAGTCTAACTTTGTGACTAAGATCAACTTAACGGGATCGTTTAGATCCGATAAAGGAGTGTTTGAACTCCATTGTTCCAGTTTAGGGACCTAGAGGTCCAATGTATGTATGGCCGTCAGGACCCGTCACCTCTCTGACGACGTTGAAGAATTACAACGACGGATGTCAGAGGAGTTCAGAGATGTACCCTTGAGCTAGAGTTAATTGGGGGGATTTATAGTCCACTCTGTTTGAAGGTTTAAGGATACGTTAGCCATCTTTGAGGCTAAGATCAACTTAACGGGACCGTTTAGATCCGACAAAAGAGCATGCGGGGCTCTATTGTTTTAGTTTAAGGACATTGCGGTCCATGGGTAGTTTAAGGACATTGCGGTCCATGGGTAGTTTAAGGACATTGCGGTCCACTGTTAGTTTTAAGACATCTCGGTCAAGGTTAAGGACGTCGTAGTCCATGGGTTTAAGGACCCCACAGTCCGTTGTTAGTTTTAAGACATCCCGGTCAAGGTTAAGGACGTCGTAGTCCATGGGTTTAAGGACCCCACAGTCCGTTATGTGCTCTGGATGCTTCACACGGGTTCACTGCCGTGTTCTGCGAGGACCAGGCTCCGCTCTGGACGTTTTCCATGGGGTCAAAGAGTGACATTATCCGCGTTCCACGTAACCAGGAATTTTCATTAAACACGGGTTTAAGGACCCCGCAGTCCGTATCAATGTGTGGTCGTCGGGACCCGTCACCTCTTTGAAGACATTGAGGGATTACAATGCCAAGTATCAAAGGAGTGAAGAGATGTACCCTAGAACCGGAGTGGATTAAATAGTCCTTGGCCCAATTTGGGGTCAAGACGAATTAATTGTGTTATGAGTCTATTGGCTCAGTTAATCACAAATTGAGGACTTATGGCCATCTTGGGCTAAGTCCAATCAGGAGAGGCTTTGCCTCCATCCATTTAGTCAATTGGGTCAAAGCCTAGTGTTAAACACTACAGAGCAATCAGTGTTGAACACTGGGAATGAGGTTGATAAGTTAGTGTTTAACACTAAGAGATAATTGGTGTTAAACACCAGCAACAAGGCTTTTCAAATCAGTGTTAAACACTAAAACAGATCAGTGTTGAACACTGCAAATGAAGATCTCAGATTAGTGTTAAACACTAAGGCAATCAGTGTTGAACACTGCAGATAAAGCTTTTTAATTAGTGTTGAACACTAAGGCCCAACAGTATTTTAACACTGGGTTCGAGAGTTTCAATTCAGTGTTAAACACTAAGACAAGAGGGGTCACGTGGCAGCACGTGAGAGCGCCCTCCCTTCATTTATTCTGAGATTATCGTGTCTTTCAGAGCGTCACGTGCCATCACGTGATGGGCATTCAAATGCCTATGTATTAGAGCTTCTGCCAAGGGTCACGTGGATCACGTGGGGTGCTGCCTCAAAGGGGCTTTCTGTAGACCTTTTGGGGGGTCACGTGATGACACGTGACCCTGCCTCTATGTATTTTGTTTAGAGGCTTTGTTAATCTTTTTTTCAGGAATTAAATCCCTCGAGCTGTAAATTTCAGAGGAATTAAATTCCTACTTCCTTTCGAGGACTTATATTCTGGAATAGAGTTTAACTCTGAATTTTCTGTAGGAATTAAATTCCTCATATATGTGAAGGGCTGAATAGGGTTAAACCCTAACAAAAGTTTTTAAGGAATTGAATTCCCATTCCCTGTTAAATGATGATTAAGGGAATTAAATTCCCGTTGTTTCAACAGAACTAAGTTCTTAATTAGGGTTAAACCCTGTTTCTTTTTATTCTGAAGGAATTAAATTCCCATGATACAGGGTCAAGCCCTAATTTTATTTTAAAGGAATTAAATTCCTATAGTTCTGTGAGAATTAAATTCTCATGCTTGCATTCCCTCTCTATGTTTTGGATCTGCATGGCAGGATCTCGACCCATTGAGAATTAAATTCTCAACCTTAAGGGGAGATGTGCACTTTGCAGATCCTCTATCAAAGAGAGAAGAAATATATTCTTCTGTTTTTATGTATCAGAGTTAAACTCTGTTGAGAATTAAATTCTCTTCTTCTTTCAAGGAGCTTTTCCCTTTCTTACCTAGGGTTTTTTTTGCAGAAGATCCAAGTTCTCCAAGTATCGAAGCTCTCTTTCTTTTCTCTTTTTTTTTTTCTGCGTATATCTCTGCATGTATGTCTCTTGGCTCCTATTTATAGGAGAAGCAGCCGAATCAATCAGTTTTTGACGAATCTTCGTGAAAGATTTGATTTGCATCCATCATTCATTTTGGACCTTTGGATTATTAGGTGAATTTTATTCACCATTGGATTTTAAATCCAGAGATTCTCCTTTGTTATTTTGGTTAGATTTAAAGGGGAAATCTTTCCAAACCCGAGATTTTCCCGTAGATAGATCACCTCTGAATCTTTAATTCGATTGGTTCCAGATAGTTGCTTTCCTTTGGAAAGATTTGAATTTCTCTCAGAATTTAATTCTATTAACACAGTGGGCTTTGAAAGCCGGTCACGTGTGACCACGTGACTCATGGTCACGTGTGGGCACGTGACCCCCTTTGGAATGAGCCTTTTCCTTTCTTTTGCGCTCTGTCTTCTTATTGCTGCTTAAACGTCACGTGCTGCCACGTGACCCGTGGTCACGTGTGAGCACGTGACCCTTGTTTGAACTCTCTCTTTCTTTGGTTCAACTGGAGAACGAGTCTGCTGTCTTGAACGTCACGTGGCAACACGTGACCCTGGTCACGTGGAAGCACGTGACCTCTTCTGAAGCCTTTTCCTTGACTTGATCAGGGAACTGGTGTGCCTTTTGACTCTTGCATTTAAATGTCACGTGTCGCCACGTGACCAGGGTCACGTGGGAGCACGTGACTCTTTCTGAAGCCCCCTTTTCTTCAACGTAGTCAGGAAACTGAACTTGCCTTGATGATGTTTTTAGGTGTCACGTGCCAACACGTGACCGCTAGTCACGTGTAAGCACGTGACCCTCTTCTGAAGCTTTTCCCAGAAGCTTTCTTGATTTTAAATCAGGAAACAGCCCAGTTTATACTGAACTTCAACTTACAAGAAAAGGAAGTTGAACTTTCAGAACTCCTCAACATGCTGAGGAGCGCAGAGGGCACCCTACAGAAAGGTAGGGAAACATCCACTTTGTTTGTAGGAGGATCTTCTTCTTCTAGGTCCAAGGCGAAAGCCAAGGGAAAGAAGAAGAAAGCCCCCGCCAAACCAAGGGGCGGTGTTAGTAAAGTGGATACGAAGGGAAAGGCAAAAGCAACAAAGAAAGTGGGAAAGCTTGTGGATAAGGAAGAATGCTTCTATTGTCATAAGAAAGGACACTGGAAGAATGATTGCAGGGCTTGGAAAGCCAGGACACAGGAATTGAAGCAGGTTGCAGCTTCAGCTTCAGGTGTGTATGTTATTGAAAACTGTCTTTCAATAAACTCTACTTCCTGGGTATTGGATACCGGATCAGGATCTCATATCTGTAATTCTTTGCAGGCGTTGAGAAACCGTAGGGTTTTGAAGGCAGGTGACATGACCCTCAAAGTTGCAAACGGAGCTAGCATGGATGCTAAGGCCGTGGGGGACTATCACCTGGGAATGTCAGATGGACATGTTTTGGTTTTGCGTAATTGCTTTTTTGTACCCAACGCAACTTGTAATATCATTTCTGTATCTTTGGTTTCTAAAGAAGGTTATGAATTTGCGTTTGTAAGTAATGTTGTAAACATTCACCTTAATCAAGTTCTGATTGGGTCAGGTACATTAAGCAATGGTATATACGTGTTAAACCAACCACAGATTTTCAATGTCCAGAATACACACAAAAGAAAGTCTCCGGAAATCAATCAGACTTTCTTATGGCATTGTAGACTGGGTCACATCAATGAGAGAAGGTTGACGAAGTTACATACAGAAGGATATTTGAATCCGTTCGAATATCAATCGTATGCCACTTGTCAATCCTGTCTCAAAGGAAAGATGACAAAGACTCTGTTTACTGGACACGGAGTAAGGGCGAGCGAGCTCTTGGGACTCGTACACAGCGACGTATGCGGTCCAATGTCTACACATGCGCGAAACGGTTATTCTTACTTCATTACTTTTACGGATGACTTTTCAAGGTACGGTTATGTCTTCTTAATGAAACATAAGTCCGAAGCCTTTGGAAAATTCCAGGAATATAAGAATGAAGTAGAAAAACAAACCGGCAAAAGTATCAAGATTCTAAGATCGGATCGAGGTGGTGAATACTTAAGTGCCGAGTTCCTGGACTATTTAAAAGAGAACGGAATTCTCTCTTAGCTTACTCCTCCATACACTCCGCAACATAACGGTGTATCGGAGAGACGGAACCGAACCCTATTGGATATGGTACGGTCCATGATGAGTAACGCTGAGTTACCGCGATCATTCTGGGGGTATGCGTTAGAATCAGCTGCATACCTTTTGAACCGAGTTCCCACTAAGACTGTGCCTACCACACCATATGAGTTATGGAGTGGGAAGAAACCCTATCTTCAGTATCTGAAGATCTGGGGATGTCCAGCTTTTGTCAAAAAGCAGCATGCGGACAAACTCGAGGCACGCTCAGTACTGTGCAAGTTTGTGGGATACCCAAAGAACACCAGGGGGTATCTTTTCTACCACGCAGAGGAACAAAAAGTCCTTGTTTCTCGTAATGCCCACTTTCTAGAACACCAGTTCTTGGAAAAGGAAATTAGTGGGAGCGCAGTAGAACTGGAAGAAATTCCAGAACCACAGACTATTACCGAAAGCTTAGTGGAACCAGAGGGTTCAAAAGAACAGGACGTTTCTACGCCACTCCGCAGGAGTAGTAGGCAGTCTCATCCGCCCGAGAGATACTGCGGTTTTCTCATAGACGGGGATAGAGAGGATTGCATCATAGATTATGATGAGCCTACTAGCTTCCAGCAGGCCGTTCAGAGCGTTGACTCAGCAAAATGGCTGGATGCAATGCGGACCGAAATGGAGTCCATGTACACCAACAAGGTATGGACGTTGGACATTGCTCCAGACAGGGTAAAACCCGTAGGATGCAAGTGGATCTTCAAAAGGAAGATTGGTGTAGATGGACAGGTTGAGACCTATAAAGCTAGACTGGTTGCAAAGGGTTTTCGTCAGAGACCTGGTTTGGACTATGACGAAACCTTTTCTCCAGTAGCTATGCTGAAATCCATTCGGATCCTTCTTGCCATTGCTGCCTTCCACGATTATGAGATCTGGCAAATGGACGTAAAGACCGCTTTTCTAAATGGAAATTTAGAGGAGTGTGTCTATATGGACCAACCAGAGGGTTTCATTCAGAGTGGGAGCAGCGGAAAGGTGTGCAAGTTGCTTAAGTCCATCTATGGACTAAAGCAGGCATCGCGGAGTTGGAACATCTGTTTTGATGAGACGGTCAAGGAATTTGGCTTTATCAAAAATCCAGATGAACCATGCATCTACAGTAGATTTGTAGCGAGAACTGTAGTATTCCTCGTTTTATACATGGATGAAATTCTCTTAATAGGAAATGACATTCCTATGCTACAATCTGTCAAGGGGTTCTTGTCACACAGGTTCTCCATGAAAGACCTGGGTGATGCCTCATACATCCTGGGGATCCGGATCCATCGTGATAGATCCAAGAGGATATTAGGACTTTCACAGTCTAGGTACATCGACACCATACTGAAAAGATTCAGTATGGAAGATTCCAAACGCGGTAACCTACCGGCTTGTCATGGGATCACCCTCTCTAAAGAGATGTCTCCCAAGACTGATTTAGAGAGGGATCGCATGTCTATTATACCCTACGCTTCTACGGTAGGCTCTATAATGTATGCGATATTGTGTACCAGACCGGATGTAGCTTATTCATTAAGTGTGGTAAGCCGGTATCAGTCAAACCCTGGGGAGAAACACTGGATAGCGGTAAAAAACATTCTCAAGTACCTGAGAAGGACTAAGGAAATGTTCTTGGTGTATGGCGGAAAAGACCTCCAGATCGAGGCCTTTGCTGACTCCAGCTTCCAGAGTGACAAGGATGATTCCAAGTCCATGTTGGGTTTTTTTTTTACCCTCAATGGAGGGGCGGTGTGTTGGAAGAGTTCCAAACAGGAAACCGTTGCAGACTCGACGATGGAAGCGGAATACATCGCTGCATCTGATGCCGCAAAGGAAGCTGTCTGGATGAGGAAGTTCTTGAAAGAACTTCAGGTGGTTCCATCCATTGTTGATCCAATATCTCTGTATTGCGACAACAACGGGGCTATAGCTTTAGCGAAGGAACCCAGGTCCCATCAGAGATCCAGACACATCTTGAGGCGGTATCACCTGATCAGGAAGATCGTGGATCGCCAGGAGATCGAGGTTCGGAGGGTTACTTCAGAAGATAACACTGCAGATCCATTCACCAAGGCCTTGCCCCAGACTCAGTTCGAGCGGCTGATCGAGATGATAGGTCTTCGATACGCCAGTACATGGCCTTAGTGCAAGTGGGAGATTGTTAGTGTATATGCCCTAGAGGCCATTTCTGTATCATACTAGTTTGTATATTACTTAATGGAAGCTTGGGATATTCACCTTGTATATACAATCTTGCTCAAAATAGTAGTATGCTACTTAGTTGTTTCTACTTCAATGTGTACATGTGTTTATTTTATTATATCACCTATACGCATTAGTGGAGCCCTTAGGATCTTTGCTTGATTACCAGCGTTGTGATGGCAGTCACACTAGTGGGGCTGGGTAATCTATAAGCACATCCTTATGCATGTCCCTAGTCGCAGGACTATCGAGACAGGGCATCGATACTCCGGAGTAGACTAGCGCATGCGCTTCTCATCCCAGAGTGGGAGATGGTCTGTCCCACAGCCATCAGTACGTCGTACTGGAGATAGTATGCGGGTGCTCGTTGGGTTACGAGTACACTGGACAGGACTCGTCGGGAACTGACCGGTTGGTATTATACCTATCGTCAGTTATCAGTTCCCAGGTGACATGAGTACAGCTTAGTCCGCTGACTTGACACTGTCACTTCGCCTCGAGTGTGTTCCCACTGTACTTTGATTACTACCCTACCACGGCTCAAAGGAGTCGTGCAAACAGGTGGTAGTTGGGTGCAGTCCCGAAGCACTTGGAGGCAGTGACGGTTAGACAGGATTCGTCTCTCCCGGTATGGGGGGTTGACATCGCGCTGTGTCTAGGAGAGCCATTACATGAGTAGTCCCTGGCCAGGGCAAGCGAGATATACTGGTAGGCTTCCAGTGTTATCTCAGGGTGTATTGGGCTTCACTCCGACACGACTTGTACCGCTATTAGGGGACAGACGTTTACCGCCCCCTAGGCCCGCCATGCGATGTATCAAACGAACAGACCGGACTGTACAGAGATTGTCACATTCAGGCTCAGTAGGGGTTCAGATGGGTTTCACCTCGTCAGTCTTCTTGTCGGCATCTACCTGGGAACCGTTACGCACAGCTAGTGCCGCTTGCGGTCTGTGGTTAAACCCACTGCCAGCGTAGTGTCGAGTCTTTAGAGTCCCACACAGAAAGCTATTCGCCTTTAGGCAAAAGAGTAGAGGTCGCATGGTTTTGCGACAGGGTTCGGTCACATCCGTGCACTTGTGCACGTACAGTGTCCGAACAGTTTACACTATCGGGCTTTGGTTTAAGCCAGATCCTAGTGTACCTTTTGGGATTGGTTTTATCCAGTATGCATTCGTGTTCCTCGGAACGCGGATGCGGGTGTGTATGCACAGTTGACGGAGAGACAGAGGCAGAGGATTCTCATTAGGGTTGTTGACCATTGACCGTTGACTTTTTGCTCAACCCTAATGAGAATATGATTAACAATTATATTAATTAAGTATTATGGTGACATGGTTGTTGAGGGGTTGACTTTGTTGACTTGTTGACTTTGTTGACCGGTTGACTAGGCTTGACTAGTTGACCATCATGATAACAATAGCTATCATTTCATGGCAAAGAGTTTTGCTTGCTTGCTCTCTTGTGCAAAATGAGTGCATGAAATGATATGGCTATTGTTGCTTAAACCATCACATAATACTTGATTGCTATGATGTGTTATGATGGTTTTGGATTATGAGAGCCAAATGAGAAAAGTCTTCTCTCATTCTATCATTCTCATTCTCTCTCTTGTTCTTGAGCTCTCATCTTCCTCCTCTTGCTCTCCCTCTCTTGAGTCTATGGTTCACTTGTCTCATGAGTTGAGAACCAAGAACCATAGATAAAATCCCAAACAAACTCTTCTCTACTCACTCTAGTTCACAAGGTTTGGCAAACCGAGTGAACTAGTTTCTTCAAAGTTCGAAGAAGGAGCCAAAGGTAGAAGCTTTCAGGTGGATCTATCTTCGGCGCAAGAAGACGACGGGGTGAAGTCGATCCGGACAACCATCGAGGCTTGAAGACGAAGGAGTTCAAGAAAGAAAGGTATAACCCCCTAACCGAGTAGTTAACAACTCCTAGTTAGGTTGTTAGTTAGATGTTTAACAAAGATCCGGTTTTGAGTCCATGTTACCACCTTTAAGAAAATTATTTTTCACCAAATTCCGCATGCCTGAAAGTACCGGGAGAGGTAGCATAGACTTACAGTGGTATCAGAGCCTAGTTAAACTCTATCTAACATGTTAGCAAAATAGCTAGAAGATCGATCAAAGAAAAAGTCCCGAAATGAACCCCGTTTTCAAACTTTCTGTCGATTTTCAAAGTGCTGCAAAAATTATTTGATATATACCAAAAATCGACTCAAGGTTTTTATAGCAAATTGCAAAAATTTCATCCACTGAACCGATCAAAGCGTCGCGGAAACGTGCTCCCACCGCGGTTCCGCGGCCGAGTTGACTCGGCAGTGGGAAATTTTGGTTGCAGTTTGTTCAGTGGGGTATTTTGGGAATTTTGGAATATGTCTTTTCAGCCCAGATTTTCCAGAACGAAAATTTTGTGTTTGGGGCCTAAAAATCCGTATTTTTGATCGAACTTCTAAAGACTTGAGCTGACGAGTTTTTATCTGTGATGTGATATTTGTATTGAACGTCTGCTAATCGCTATATGTCGATTAGTGGGGGTTATACAAATCTGTGATCTGTAATGTTATTGGAACGTGTATATGAATTCATTGGATTGTCGCGGGTGAATAGCCGGGGGTTGTGAGACGAGAGTTTTCTTTTCTTTCAATTCATGTAAATTTGTAAATTGATGTAATAATTATTTGTATGGCCGCACAACCGGGTCGGGGTTGTAGCCGTCATTGTATAATTTCTTTTTACTGTTTTTGCTCCTAGGATAGACCCATGGAGGGGGTGCACAAACTACCGGGTATGCCGAAGTGCCGAGTGGCCTACTCACGGAGTTGAGGGAGGTTGCTTCGCTTCGGGTACTTTGCGGGTAGTTTGCCGCACCCGTAGGGGCCTTGGGTGGGGTATTGGCTATTCACCGCGACCGTGTAATCTGCTTTTCGTTACAGGCTCGTACGAATTGCGGATTCCTAGTGTATCCAATGTGTTCATCTGTGATCTGAAATGGCTATCATTGCAGTATATCTATATATGATATTATTTAGGCGTTGCTTATGTTTTACAGCCGCGCTAGCCCAGCCCCCGCTCTGTCGTTAGTTAAGTAACCTAACGGGTAATGACGGGGCCCCGTGGCGAATGCGAAATGATCATTTCTCTGCCTCTAGATCTCCATTCCGTCAATGTTCGATTGTGCGCGCAAAGTGTTCGACGAAATGCCCCAATGGAGATTTTCCGTCGTTTTCTCACATTCTTGCTGCGTGCCGTGCATATGTGGATCCCCGAGGCAAGTTTATCTTGCTATATGCTACATTAGATTTTATGCATCTATTTTAATAAATATAATAATTGAATTTCAAACCGAGCACCCAAAGTACTCGTTTCATAATTTTACAATGACCGTTTGCATCCGTTTATATCATTTTAGATCTAGATCAAGAAAACTAATCTTATTACATAGTAGATTACATTACAATGCATCCATACCAATATTTATATCACATATTGCTTAGTTGTATATCCCACATTACCATTTCATAGCTTTATAGTTTTTCGGATACCCGTTTGCATCCATCGCATTTAAAATACATATAACTGCATCCATAGATCATATTAATATATAACACTGTGATATTAACATCCCATATTTAATAAAGAGCATCCTAATTAGTATTGGAACTATAAATGTAACCCTAATCGATAATTGTGCATCCATATCTTTGAATTTATATCTGTTTGCACACCACATCACATTATTCTATTTATTGTTTCATTAGTACCCCATACTTGTTTTTGTGTACCCATGCTTATTACAGTTTGATTATGAGCACCCACATGATACTTGTGCACCCCTGACATGACTTGATACACTACTACTTGACATGACTCGATACGTGTGCACTACTTGACATGATTGGATCCATGTACACTGCCTGACATGACCTGATGTACCACAGCTTGACACATTACCTGATCTTGTTACTAATGCCGACAATCTTGACCTGTTGTCCCTACGGACATATCCTGTTGTCTATACAGACAAACCTGTACCTGTTTGGTCCTGTGTTGGCATTAGCTCCAGATTTATCAAAACCTTACTTGAACACATAACTTGAGGGTATGGAAAATCAATGATGAAACCTGACTTGTAACTCGACAGTTCAATGCCTTTACTGATCAGTCTTACGGGCTAGGCCAGCCCCGGGGTGATGCTGCTGACATTATTCATCGTTACATACTACCTTTTACTACCTAGCGGCACATCTCGGATTCAGCCCGAGAATCTTGACCGTGGTCCCGGGCACGCACGGGATACTATTGAGTTACATCGATGATTCATCAAATTGATTTCAAAGACTTGAGAGTAATTAACCCAGTAGACCAGTTTAGATTACTCACCGCACATCACCTGTGCCTTACCCTTCACTGTCCTTATTTATGTTACTGTTATACCTTTATTACTATTCATACTCGTGCCTGCATGTCTTGCTACCCCCTGATTATATTATTATTGATATTATGACGCACTGACGTCTGGGTTTTGCATGGCCCAGATCCTCTACCTTTGTCGCAGGCTGATCAGGAGTACTTCCGCCATTAGGCCGAGCAGTTAGTATCCAGTTGGTATCCAGTTTTACTTTCCAGGTGTTTTGTTTATTGGATCTATTGCTTCCGCATATTATTTTATTCATGACTCGTTTACTTTGGCCTATGGACATGTGTTAGATAGTTTATTATTGTTCTTGATATCTCTACAGCCCTAATGTAACTGTGGAGGGATATTTCCTATCCACAGGTAACATGGTTGGCTCTGTCACGTACCTATCTTAGCGCACTCTGGGAAATGGGGCGTGACAGGGTTTGTTTGGTATTAGAGCCATAGGATTTAGGTTAATCAGGTTTGATTCTTTTGTAGTTGGGTATTGGACCCAATACACGAATCAGAAAATCCGTGATTAGGAACATGTCCTGCCATATTGTTATCATGATTCTTGAATTATATCTTTCTCTTGACCCCTGTCCTGACGATATGCAAACAACTTTGCATCTCGAGTTGAAATTCTTTTGGTTCCCTATTGTTTCTTCCGTCCTATTCCTTTGATTCTGATATTAGGATTTGGGCGACTTGAACGGAGTTATGTGATTGTAACTATGAACTACAGCATGGTTACAATGCGGTACTCTATTTAAGTAACTTGGAGTCCTAGTCTTGATTCACTTCCTTGTTTCATAGTCGTTATATTGCCTTGCTTCTCTTGCTTTCCTGTTCATGCTTTATCGCAAGCTTGAATTCTGTTTACCGTGCTTATCTTCTTCAGTGTTTGGCTTCAGGTGAAATTGTTTCAGGTATCCTACTTGTTCATGGTTTTCCCGCATTAGCGTTATTCAATTCTAGTGCATCCCATTGTTTTATGTCGTCTAAGTTTATTGCTACACACTCGATTCCGTACACTTTCTTATCTAATTGTTGGGACATACACACTGGGAATGGGAAAATCATAACTAATAGAGGGTATAAGGATTGTTCTGTAGTTATTTGCGGATGAGAGTTATTCGCAGATTTCTTGATGATTAATACCGGTAGTGATGAAGTTATCTTGGGAATGGATTTTCTCGGCACTTTCCACGCTCACATTGATTGTAGAGCAAAGAAAGCAAATTTCCAGATTCTCGGACATCCAGAAGTTGTTTTGAAGTTAGCAATTCTGTCGGACCAGTCGAGTGTAGGGCTAGGCCGACAAATAGTGTTCTTTCGTCTATGGAAGTGGATAAGGAAGAAGCGCCAGCGGTAGCTCGAGATTTCATGGACGTGTTCGAAGACACCTCGGGTTTACCACCAAAACGAGATGTGGAGTTCGCGATCGATCTTATTTCCTGGTGCAGCGCCAATCTCTAAAGCGTACTATCCGATGGCATCAGTGGAGTTGGAAGAAGTCAAGAAGCAGGTTGCTGAATTACTTGAGAAGGGTTGGATTCGCAGCAGTAACTCACCTTGGGTAGCTCCAGTTCTTCTAGTCAAGAAGAAAGATGGCACAAGGAGAATGTGCATCGATTATCGAGAATTAAACCGGGTGACTATTAAGAACAAGTACTCGATCCCTCGCATTGGAGAATTTTTTGAGCAGCTTAGTAGCGCGAGGGTATTCTCGAAGCTGGATTTGCGGTCCGGATATCATCAGGTCCGAGTTAAATCAGAGGATATTTGCAAGACTGCATTCCGAACTCGGTATGGACATTACGAGTATTTAGTGATGCCATTCGGAGTCACGAATGCACCGGCGATATTTATGGACTTGATGAACCGAATCTTTTCATCATTCTTAGACCAGTTTATAGTGGTGTTCATTGATGATATTCTGGTCTACTCAAAGAGTATTGAAGAGCATGCAGAACACTTGAAGATCACACTGCAGACATTGAGGCAAGAAAGATTGTATGCAAAGATGAGCAAGTGCGAGTTTTGGCTTGAAGAAGTGAAGTTTTTGGGGCATGTCGTGTCCGGAGATGGAATCGCCGTTGATCCCGAAAAGATTGTAGCAGTTCGAGATTGGCCGATTCCGAAGAACGTTGCAGAGATCAGAAGATTTCTTGGACTTGCCGGGTATTACAGAAGGTTCGTGGAGAATTTTGCTCGTTTGGCTGAGCCTTTGACCAATTACGCGCAAGGAAGTACCATTTGTGTGGACGGATAAGTGTGCGTCAGCTTTTGAGGCGTTGAAGCAGAGACTGATAACCGCTCCTATTTTAACCGTGCCAGACAGTTCCGGAGGATTGGTGATTCACAGCGACGCATCTGGGAAAGGATTGGGATGTGTTTTGATGCAGCATGGGAAGGTTATAGCTTACGCATCGAGACAGTTGAAGACCCATGAGAAGAATTACCCCACTCATGATTTGGAGCTAGCGGCTGTGATTTTCGCTTTGAAGATTTAGAAACACTACTTATTAGGCGAAAGGGTCGAAATATTCACTGATCACAAAAGCCTGAAATATGTGTTCACACAGAAGGAGCTTAATATGAGGCAGCGTAGATGGTTGGAGCTGATGGCTGACTATGATCTTGATCTTAAGTACCATCCGGAGAAAGTTAATGTTGTGCCGGATGCGCTTAATCGGTTGCCAGCAATTCAGATGTTGACTGCACAGAAGGAACTTATTGAAGACTTTCGGAGATTAGATTTGGAGGTTGTGCTACCGCATTCTTCAGGACAGTTGATGCAGCTGCAAGTACAATCGTCGTTGATCGAAAGTATTAAAGCAGCGCAGTTACAGGACCCTAGATTGCAAAAGTTTCGAGAACAGGTTGAAGCTGGACTTCGAACGGACTTATTGATTCATGAAGATGGTTCGTTGCGATATGGTAGTCGTTTGTGTGTGCCAAAAGGAGATATTCACGAAGAAGTTATGAAGGAGGCGCACAGTTCCGCATATTCCGTACATCCAGGAGGCACGAAGATGTACCGAGATCTACGACAATATTTCTGGTGGGAAGGCATGAAACGGGAGATTGCCCGCTTTGTAGCGAAGTGCTTGGTGTGTCAGCAAGTTAAGGCCGAACATCAAAGGGTTGCTGGTTTATTGCAACCACTTTCGATTCCTCAATGGAAGTGGGAACATATAATCATGGATTTCGTGACGGCTTTACCGCGGAGTTCAAAGGGCAACAATGCAGTTTGGGTGATTGTTGATCGATTGACCAAGGCATCTCATTTCATACCATTTCGAGTTGGTCAATCAACAGAAGCATTGGCAGAACGGTACATGCAGGAGATTGTAAGATTGCATGGAGTACCGGTGAGCATCGTGTCCGGCCGTGACACCCGTTTCTTATCACACTTCTGGAGGAGCTTACAGGAAAGTTTGGGGACTCGATTGAAGTTTAGCACAGCTTATCATCCTCAGACAGACGGCCAGTCGGAGAGAACGATCCAAACTCTTGAAGACATGTTGAGAGCTTGCATGTTAGACTTCAAGGGTTCTTGGGAGGATCATCTACACTTGGTGGAGTTTTCTTACAATAACAGTTTTCAGGCGACTATTCAGATGGCTCCATTCGAAGCTTTGTATGGTCGCAAGTGTTGTTCACCTGTTTGTTGGGACGATGTTAGAGAACGAAGATTGTTGGGACCGGATTTGATCGTGCAGACAGTAGAGAAAGTTAACACTATCCGGAATCATATGAAGGCAGCACAAGATCGGCAGAAGAGTTGGGCCGATACATCGAGAAGACCTCTAGAGTTCGTTGTTAGTGATTTGGTATTCTTGAAGATATCACCGACTAGAGGGGTGATTCGTTTTGGAAGTCGAGGCAAGCGTAGTCCTCGATTCGTTGGGCCTTTCGAGATTTTGGAGCGTGTTGGAGAAGTGGCGTATCGATTGGCGTTACCGCAATGTTTGGCGAATGTTCATGACGTGTTTCATGTATCTCAACTCCGTAAGTATGTTCGAGATGAAACACACGTGCTGGATCATTCGGAGCTGACTGTACGAGAAGATTTAACCTTTGAGGAACGACCGATGTCGATTGTGGATCGAAGAGAAAAAGGTTCTTAAGAACAAAGTTATCCCTCTTGTACTTGTTTCTTAGGGAAATCGCTCGCATGGAGAATCAACTTGGGAACGAGAAGATGAAATCCGACAGAAGTTTCCACATTTATTCTTGTAGTTTCTTGATTGTCTATCCTTTCTTGTTCTTAGAATTTCGAGGACGAAATTCTTTTTGTAGTTGGGTATAATGTAACAACCTAGTTCATTTATACCAATTCCAGTTCTAGTATTTTCTTATTGGTAGTATTTCTTGATTTATCGTGTTTTGGGTGCGTATGGTATTTTACATTTTACATTGCATTCGACCCGACCCGCTTGCTTGAACCTGTTTGATTCATATTTATGAATTACCCTGACTTGTTACGTAGACTGTGCATTTTTCATGTTTAGTACATACTGGCATTTCATCTGGCATCGCATATTTTACCATATAACATTTTAAGTCACAGAAAATAATTTAAAATTGCATTTCATAGCCTGCATGATACCCCTAATCCCGTGGTAGCATCCGCGGATCTTGTTCTCATCCCGTTCAGTGAAACATACATGTTTGGATGGTTACGCGCACGTACGTGCATCCGTTCTTGGGGGTATGCATTTTCGTTACCTGAGCATTCGTTTTAAATTTTGAAAGTCGCATATATTTTTCATATTTTAAATCTGAATTTTTAGACCCGACCCGAGCGCGTTTTGGACTATTTTTGTATCCCGCCAAAATTCAAATTAATTAATTTAATATCTTTATATTCTATCCAGCTTTTAAATTTCGATAACGAATTATTTTTTTTTTAAATTTAAAATCTAAATCCTAACTCCCTCCAGCTCTCTCTCTCGCTGCCGTGGCCCCCACTCTCCCTTTCTCTTTCCTTCTCTCTCTCTTTTCTCTCTCTCTTCTCTCTTTCTTTTTCTCTCTCTCTCGCTCTCCCCGCTATCAGCCAAAATTTTTTCTCCTCCCTGTTCATTTCTCTCTCTCTCTCTCATCTCGATCTCTCTCTATCTCTTTCTCTCTCCCTCTCTCTCTCTCATCTCGATCTCTCTCTCTCTCTCTCTCTCTCTCAGTCTCTCTCTCTCCCATCTAATTTATATAAATCCCTTTAATAATTTACACACGTCTCTCTCCTCTCCCTTCATCTTCTCTGTTCTTTTCCGCCTCCATCGCAAACCCTAACCCATGCCACCCTGCCTCGCGCTCGTCGCCGTCTCCTCACCGCCGGCATCCCCATCTCCTCGTCTTCACCTCTCCTCTACCACCTCCTCGTAAACGTCGTCACCTTTCCCGAGCCTGCACAGAACCCATCACCTCCATCACCTACACCTCGCCTCTCGCCGCCTCCACCCTCGTCGTCGACCTTTCCTCGTCATCATCAACTCTTCTTCCTCTCCAAAACCCCTGCACACCCCGACGAGAAACCCTAGCACCCCACTGTCTCACCCAACCTCTTCGCCTGCACCCATCATCGACAGCAGCCGCCTCACCGACGTTAACCCACGACTCCATCTCTTTCGGCCAGACTTCACCAACTGAGCACCACCAACATCACCACCCTTGCCGCCAATCCCATCGCAGCAAAAACCCATCGCATCAACCCTCGCTGTTGACGAAGTCTTCATCGCCAGTGTCGTTATGTTCCTTGGCCGCATCCCTACCCAAGCCTAGTTCAGGTTGAGCCCCAACAGAGATCCAAAGCTTTGATCCTTGCATCGTTTCATCGTCATTTCCCTGATCATCGAACTGAGATCATCTCCCCCTCTTGGCCGATTGACAACACCAAACCCTTGATATTCGATAGCCCATTCGACGTGACTCCGAGATGAGAACCGAGGCTCCAATGATTATCCTGCATTTACGTGAACGAAATGATCATTTCTCTGCCTCTAGATCTCCATTCCGTCAATGTTCGATTGTTTGCGCAAAGTGTTCGACGAAATGCCCCAATGGAGATTTTCCATCGTTTTCTCGCATTCTTGCTGCGTGCCGTGCATCTGTGGATCCCCGAGGCAAGTTTATCTTGCTATATGCTACATTACATTTTATGCATCTATTTTAATAAATATAATAATTGAATTTCAAACC
Organism: Agapanthus africanus; assembly: GCA_030015575.1. Lineage (NCBI taxonomy): Eukaryota > Viridiplantae > Streptophyta > Magnoliopsida > Asparagales > Amaryllidaceae > Agapanthus > Agapanthus africanus. The sequence continues at coordinate 159,121,358 of JASDDO010000014.1, read as the reverse complement.
GAGCACCTAAAGTACTCGTTTCATAATTTTACAATGACCGTTTGCATCCGTTTATATCATTTTAGATCTAGATCATGAAAACTAATCTTGTTACATAGTAGATTACATTACAATACATCCATACCAATATTTGTATCACATATTGCTTAGTTGTATATCCCACATTGCCATTTCATAGTTTTATAGCTTTTCGGATACCCGTTTGCATCCATCGCATTTAAAATACATATAACTGCATCCATAGATCATATTAATACATAACACTGTGATATTAACACCCCATGTTTAATAAAGAGAATCCTAATTAGTATTGGAACTATAAAGGTAACCCCAATCGATAATTGTGCATCCATATCTTTGAATTTATATCTGTTTGCACACCACATCATATTATTCCATTTATTGTTTCATTAGTACCCCATACTTGTTTTTGTGTACCCATGCTTATTACAGTTTGATTATGAGCACCCACGTGATACTTGTGCACCCCTGACATGACTTGATACACTACTACTTGACACGACTCGATACGTGTGCACTACTTGACATGATTGGATCCATGTACACTGCCTGACATGACCTGATGTACCACAGCTTGACACATTACCTGATCTTGTTACTAATGCCGACAATCTTGACCTGTTGTTCCTACGGACATATCCTGTTGTCTATACAGACAAACCTGTACTTGCTTGATCCTGTGTTGGCATTAGCTCCAGATTTATCAAAACCTTACTTGAACACATAACTTGGGGGTATGGGGAAATCAATGATGAAACCTAACTTGTAACTCGACAGTTCGATACCTTTACTGACCAGTCTTACGGGCTAGGCCAGCCCCGGGGTGATGCTGCTGACATCATTCATCGTTACATACTACCTTTTACTGCCTAGTGGCACATCTCGGATTCAGCCCGAGAATCTTGACCGTGGTCCCGGGCACGCACGGGATACTATTGAGTTACATCGATGATTCATCAAATTGATTTCAAAGACTTGAAAGTAATTAACCCAGTAGACCAGTTTAGATTACTCACTGCACATCACCTGTGCCTTACACTTCACTATCTTTATTTATGTTACTGTTATACCTTTATTACTATTCATACTCGTGACTGCATGTCTTGCTACCCCCTGATTATATTATTATTGTTGTTATGACGCACTGACGTCTGGGTTTTGCATGCCGAGATTCTCTACCTTTGTCGCAGGCTGATCAGGAGTACTTCCGCCATTAGGCTGAGCAGTGAGGATCCAGTTGGTATCCAGTTTTACTTTCCAGGTGTTTTGTTTATTGGATCTATTGCTTCCGCATATTATTTTATTCGTGACTTGTTTACTTTGGACTATGGACATGCGTTAGATAGTTTATTATTGTTCTTGATATCTGTACAGCCCTAATGTGACTGTGGAGGGATATTTCCTATCCATAGGTAGCATGGTTGGCTCTGTCACGTTCCTATCTTAGCGCACTCTGGGAAGCGGGGCGTGACAGAAGCACAGCCCAATCTTCAGGCGCCTCACGTGACCCCACATAAGCGCTTCAGTTTTAGTGTTTAACACTACTTTAAGTGCCTCACGTGGGAGCACGTGAACGCTGAATGTATTTTAGTGTTTAACACTATATTCAAGTCAATCTTAGCCCAAATTAGCTAAGTCTTCCTTAGGCAAGATCCCTTAAAACAGAACCTCAATTATACTCTTGTCTTCCAAAACTGATCATCTCATATGGCATTCAAAGTGATTCCCAGAACCTTCCAGCCAATATTAGTTCAAGGGTACATCTCTTCACTCCTCTAATATTTGTCGTTGTAATCCTTCAACGTCTTCAGAGAGATGATGGGTCCCGACAACCAGACATTCCATGGACTGTGAGGTCCTTAAACTCATGAACTATGATGTCCTTAAACTTTACAGACTATGATATCTCTAAACTACCATGGACTGTGAGGTCCTTAAACTCATAGACTATGATGTCTTTAAACTTTACAGACTATGACGTCTTTAAACTGAACCGCAATGTCCCTAAACTAAAACAATAGAGCCCAAATGCTCTTTTATTGGATCTAAACGATCCTGTTAAGTAGATCTTAGTCTAAAATTAGACTAACGTATCCTTAACAAATGGTTAAGTTGATCTTAGTCTAAAATTAGACTAACGTATCCTTAACAAACGTTTAAGTTGATCTTAGTCTCAAATGAGACTAATGTATCCTTAAACCCAAACCAAAACCCAAATCTAAGAAAATACGGATTTGGACTGATCTACGCCCTACGGGAGACAACATAAATTAGTCTCCGTATACAATCCACGGGCAACCAAAAATAAAACAAAACACACATGACATGAAGTGACCATCTGGAGAAGGAGAAAGTGGTTACCGTGATGCGGTAGCGTAATTAACTGCAGGGGCTTGCGCCTGCATGGAAGAGCGTCCCCGCAATCAAAACCCCCTCAAACGAGGGGGAATCTGACGAAGTCTGCTACAACGGCCGTATCCGTCTAAACCTTCGATACATGGTGCCATAAATCAACTTGGCATCTGCGGAGAGGTGGGCGGATAAAACCAAATAGCATCTGCCCCAAAATTCAGGCAAGACGTCAGTCTTCCCGGCTTTCGGCGGTGAACAGATTCTGGCACGCCCGGTGGGACCTTTTCCTCTTTCCACTCCACACTTCGTGTGTCGTGTTTCGTGAACAAATCGCGGTTTGCTATGGTTGCCCTGGATTCGAGGTACTTAGATTTGGTGTCTTGCTCCGTGCAAAAAACAGAAGATCAATGGCTTCAAATTGTACTAACTGCAACAACTCCCACCCCGTCCTCGCTGGAGGAGTAATCTACGGGCCCCAAGCGGCCTCCCTTTTTACAATGCCGGTGGAACAAGTAACCCAAGCCACCACTGGGCTATTTTTCGGGACTATGATCCCACCAACAAGTTTCAACGTTCAGATGCCGTCACAGGAAGCTGTGAAGAAGTCGGTCTTTGATCGGCTTACAACCACCACGGCCCCTCTCAGCGGGTCGTCCAACTCCACTGCCTCAGTCTTCGACAGGCTGGGTCAAAGCTCAAGTGGGCCCGCAAAGAGGATCGCAATACCAGAGAAGGACCCTCCAACTCCTGCTACAGTTGAGGTCGTCCAAGCTGCTCTCCCTACTCGAAGGTCGGCTTTCGACAGGTTGACCATTCCCTCTCAGCCGACGTCTGTCTTTGACAGGATGACGCCAACGACAGGCTCTTATCAGAACAGGGGGCATGGAAAAGCTGATCTAACAATGGAGGTGGTCCCGGCCGCTCGCCATGCTCGACGTCACCACTAGTGCCGAGTAAGGAAGGCTGGGGGCAGCTCTCCTTCTGGACTGACTCCGCCAGCTCCAATGGTGGAAATTGATGCTGCTGTTCCAACTGGGAACAACTTTGAACTACTTAACAGGGTGCGCAGGAATTCGCCAACTGCCGTGCTAAAAAATTCTCCTCCGCCTGTTGAAAAGATCACAAAGGCGAAGTCGGAGCAGCCTCTTCGGCGGCTGTCCTCCAATATTTACAAGGTCTGGCGACAGGTCCAAGACTCCATGATTGATCAAGACTACCCCCGCCGACAGAAAAAGATGAAAGTTCGGCAAGAGAAGGACCACCTTCTCATGCCACATGAGAGGTCATCTATTTGGGTGCCCGCTGCAATAGCTCCCTCAACTTCGACCGCCCACAAAAGAAGGAGGCCAGAGAAAGTTCCTGTGTCCGCAACGAATCTCAAGGGCACTGAATATAAACGCCCCAAGTCTGGGGGCATGGTGGTGCATACTGTCTATATGGCATCCAGGAAAGAGGATAGCCGTATCTCTACGGGCTATCGACCACTCACTAGATCCGTAACAAAGGCCCAGGAGCAACAACAGAAGCTTCAGGAAATGTTAACACAGATGGCAGCACTCACTGGGCCAAAAGAAAGCCCGGAGACGTCGTCGGAGCAGCGTCAAGAACAGGAAACTGATGCCGAGTTCCTCCGCAGAATACTCGAGAAGAAGGACAAAGAGGCAGCGGAACAAGCTGCCAACATAAAACGAATGGCGCTTTTATTCCAAGACATGGTCGGGATGATGTTACAGCCGGATCTTCCAGCTGAAGACCCCCGATTATCCTTGAAGACGGCAGAGGGGAGACATCGAACCCTCTTCCGGCTTGTTCAGCAGCCAAAGAGGAGACCATTTCTAAAGCCTCCCTGGATAACTATATCGCTCAACAGATACGAGCTCATCAGGCGAATGAAGCAGCCGGCCAAGTTGTTAAGACTGGACGACCCTATCCGGATTGGTATGACCAAATAAAGTACCCGCTGGGATACACGATCCCTAAATTCCATGTATATAAGGGGACAGGGGATCCACACCAACATGTTGCTCAATTTAGAGCCTTGTGCGGTAATACTGGAGGTGACGATAAGCTACTGCTTCGCCAATTCGTTGGCAGCTTGACGGAGACAGCATTCGAGTGGTATTCTAATCTCCCGAATGACTCTGTCAAAACATTTGCAGAGATGGAGCTGCTATTCACCCAACGTTTCACGAGCACTAGCGACCGTACCCCAATCACGACACTGATCAATGCAAGAGGTGAAGCCAGGCGAAACATGGGTCCAGTACGCGATACGGTGGCGGAATTTATGGTCGAAGTGCGAATAGCACATCGAAGAAGCGCCTGCAGTGGGCATGTTCGTGGGAACCCTCGATCCGCAGGCGACCATTTCCCAATTCATGATGTTCTTCAAGCCGACCACCTTCCAGGCCTTGATTGACAAGCTGGCTCAGATGGATCAGATAGGCCACAGGCCGTCCTCTTCAAAAGCGGATTCTCGAAACGAAAAAGGGAAAGGGAAAGGGAAAGCGACCTTCGTCGCCAATGCACATCAGCAACCCAGTGGTCCAAAACCAACTAACCGCCAAGACGAAAGACGGAGATTTTTTAATGAGAAACTGAAGCGCCCTTATTCGTTTCCCCAGGATAAAACGAGGAGATTGTTTAAGCTAGCGGTGCGCAACAGGCTCATCACCTTGCCGGATCCAAAACGCCCATTGCAACCCGGTGAGGTCAGTAATCCAAATTATTGCCCCTATCACCAAGTGATAGGCCACCCAATCGAAGATTGCTTCGTCTTCAAACGTTGGATTGAGGACCAATACCAACAGGGCAAATTCGCACTGTCCGAAAATTGGAAAGTAAGCCCACCTTAGCCGCACACTCTCAAAAGAGGGGACACACCAGGGCATCATGCTCTTTTATAGAAGAAGCTCCATGGGAGGTCGCTCTTTCAGCCAAGACGAAAAGAATGCTGAGGGATCTTCACACTTGCCCGGCGATCAGGTGGAAAAATCCGCTAGAGCCCGAAATCATTGAGAGAATGCTGAAACCGCGCCCGACACTAAGAACTTGCAGCGATAATCAAAACGCTCAAGCCCAGCCGTCAAAATCATCAAAGAAGAAGAAGAAGACCAAAAAGCCCGTGAAGCCTGATGAAAAGCACACGGACCTGCAAAAATATATAGACGCGCTGGAGGAATATAACCAGAAAGTGCGAACCCCGGTCACACTCTAAGAGTTTCTCAACCACATCCTTGAAGACGGAGATGGCGACAAAGATGAGGGAGAAGATTCATCAGATGAACCTGAGGATTATGTGGCAAGCTGCCACGTGATCTCTCATTCGTCAATAGATAGCGAAGAAGCTCCTGATACAGAGAAACTGGGGGCAGAGCCCGAATCAGAATTCCTAAAACTGTCAGATGAGATGATTGATGTATTCCTAAACGAATCTCTTCTGAAAAGCGAAGCTGATCAGGAGCGTGAAATCGCCGTATACGAAAAAGCCAAACGCCGGCGACTGGACGAAAGGGTAAAAACACTCACACCAGATCAAACTACATCTGCCGCCAGCAAAAGCAGGTTCAAGACAAGGAAACGATTCGCCAAAGCCATGTCGATGGGGATGAAGCTGCCACCTTCCGAAGGAAACACTTCTGGTGTGATACATCCCGACAAAACAGACGCACATCCAAACTAGTGCTTGTACCATCGGAGGACTACACACCCTACTGAAGAGTGCAACGCCTTTAAAACTTGGAGGCAAGGATATGTTGCCCACCGGCAGCATTTCAAGAGAATGAAGCGCAAGACGCGTCGAGAGCAGAAGAGCGCGACAGATGAATGCAAAAGAACTGCCGGCAACTGTCATATGGTTGATAGCAAGGGATCGCAAGTTCTCATCTTCGGGAGCGATTCGGATGAAGAAATAGCCCTTGGTCCTCTCTTCAAGGAATCCATCTCTGAAGCAGGAGAGATGAAGACCTGTGAGAACATTCAGCTGCGTAATCGCACGCTACCCGAAAAGAATCTTGGACCCACAAACAAGGGGTCAAGTAAAAAAGATAAAGGGAAGGAAAAAGTCCCTGAAGATATCGCCCTCGATGACCGAATCGTTGAAGAGCTGGCAGCCAAGGACTCGCCCAAGAAAAACAAGGTGGATTACAACGTTCTGGCACACCTGAGGAAAATACCCTCGCAGCTAAGCATTCACGACGCCCTCCTGCTATCTAAAGAGGCGAGAGATTCTCTAATCAAGGCACTACTAGAGCCTGGCCAATTTCAAGCTTTCATCGCCGAAGAAAAGATGAAGGACGAGCTGGAAGAAGTGCACACTGCTGACGTCACTTTCGGCGATGAAGACCTCCTCCTCGGGACGTGTGAGCACAACCGTCCCCTGTATGTCACCGGATACTGTCATGATATCAAGATAGGCAAAATCCTGGTCGACAATGGGTCCTCCGTCAACCTTCTCAATGTGAAAGTATTGAAGGAGATTTGCATGAGCATTCAACACCTCGCTCGGGATAAGATCACCATCTCCAGTTTCGATTCCCAGTGATCATGAACGCTCGAGTCTGTGATACTGACGTTGCGCTTTGGGCTGCTTTTCACGGACATCAAGTTTCACGTCATTGACGCCAAGACTTGCTACAATGCTTTGCTCGGCAGGCCTTGGTTGCACGAGTACAACATCATCCCTTCTACACAATATCAGTGTATGAAGTATTTTAAGGATGGTCTCGAGTATACCGTGACAGGGGAGCTGAACCCATTCTCCGTGAATGAAGTCCGAAAATACGAAGATGCAAAATACTTCTTGCCAGACTTCGAAGACACGGAAAGGTGCCATAAGCCGGAGAATAAGCAGAAAGCTATCACCACTATTTCGGTCTTTGGGAGCGATACCGAAGAGGAAGAAGAGATAGTCTATTCAGGACCGTCCCAATGCAACAAGCCGGGATCGTTCACCCCTATTCTGGTCTTCGGCAACGACTCTGAAGATGAGGTTAATACAGTATGTTCTGTCCGGCTATCAATACAAGCATTCACAGGCGATAAACGAAGTTTGCAAATCGCCATGGTTCCGCAAGAGCATTACAAAGAGCTCGACGCACTTGATACTTATAGTGTGTAGGAACTGCAGACGTTCTACGTCCCTCCCAGGCGAAAAGATGAAAAAGCAATCCTCTTTTATCGATCCGCGGAAACCAAAATGGAGAAAGAAATCTGGCATGGTGCCGATTCTACACTTGACAGGCTCCACCCCATCCGTCTGCCTAGATACTACGCAAAAGGATTAAAAAGGCTGTTAAGATGCCAAGGCGTACCCTTTAAACAGACCGCGCGACAAGCTCAGTTCTACAACAGTATCTGGAACATCCCCAGAACTCAGCGAAAGTTGCCTAATGAGAGAATGGGAACGATCGAGCTTGGATATGTTCAATCCAAGAAATGGGAGCGATTCTATGGCTGCTACGTTATACATGACTTCGATGAAGAAGGAGATGCTCGGTTAGAAGACGCTAACCCTGAACCAAAACGAGGTCCCACAATGAAAATGCCAAGTCCGTCATTTGAAGAACATATGGACAAGCTAATAAGAGAAGCGGGTTAAAAAGTCCGGGATGATCATAGCCGTGAAATGGCCATCTACGAGAAAGCCAGGACGCAGCGCCTCCTTCAGCAGGCTACGGAGAATGACGATGCCCTTCGTCGCCATCCTGTCACAAAGAAGACTCGACGCAAAGGCAAAAACAAACTGAAGAACGGAAAAAACGTTTGACAGCAGCAAAGCGAGTCCAAGAAGTCACGTGATCGAAAATCGAGCAATCGGGATCCGTCTCTTATAAAGAAGATGGGTCGAGCGTATTCTTTTCCCCAAGACAAGACAAGGAAGATATTCAACCTCGTCATGAAACATCGGATGATTACGCTCCCAGAGTCCAAGCACCCCGAACAAGTAGACGAGGTCTCTCACCCGAATTAATGCTCCTATCACCGAGCGATAGGACATTCTCTCGAAGACTGCTTCACCTTCAAGAACTAGGTCGAAGACCAATACCAACTCGGTAGATTCGCTCTATCCGACAGTTGGAGGGTAGCCCCACCGCAAAGGCATGTGCCGAAAGCAACGCACATAGTGAGAGTTGAACTTGATCAACATCGGTCTTGGAAATGATCTCGTACCTGTCACGCGATAAAGCTGTTAGAAGAAGGAATAGGCAAGGATATTGCTGACCTCCCCTGGTGCTTTGAAAACGACGACGACGAGGTAATCTCAAAGTTTCTACCGGCGCCAAAAGAGCTGGAAGATGGGATACACACTACTGCAGATAACCTCAGAAAAATCGACTTGGGAACGGCAAACGATCCAAGGCCTACGTTCGTCAGTGAGCTACTGTCTAAAGAATGGGTGGCTGTGCTAAGAGACGTGCTCATGCAGTATAAAAACTGTTTCACATGGAACTACTCCGAGATGCCGGGACTAGATCCAGAGATAGCAGTGCACAGATTGGCAATATCTCCGGACATCAATCCAGTCAAACAAGCACCAAGAAGAATGCGGCTCGAGCTTGAGATGAGTATCAACGCCGAGGTCAAGAAGCTAATCGACTCCGGCTTCATCCAAGAGGTTCAGTACCCTGACTGGATTGCCAACATCGTCTCAGTGATGAAGAAAAATGGGACAGTACGCATCTGCGTAGACTTCCGGGACCTCAACAAAGCATGTCCGAAGAACGACTTTCCCGTACCGGTCACCGAGCTGATGATAGACAACACGTCCACTCACGAAATCTTCTCCTTCATGGACGGCTCATCAGGGTGCAATCAAATAAAGATGCATCCCGAAAACCAGAAGCATACCACTTTCCGGACTCCTCTGGGCATATTCTTTTACAAAGTGATGCCTTTCGGTCTGAAGAACGCCGACGCTACCTATTAGAGGGCCATGACGTAGATTTTCGATGACCTCATACATGAAGTCGTCGAATGTTATATCGACGAACTTGTGGTGAAAAGCAAATCGCACGAGGAGCATTGGGAGCATCTAAAAGTATTATTCCAACGTCTTCGGAAATACGACTTGAAGATGAACCCTCTGAAATGCGTGTTCGGAGTTTCCTCGGGAAAATTCCTAAGATTCATCGTACGGCATCGAGACATCGAAATAGATCCATCGAAGAGCAAGGCGATCATGGAAATGCCCCCTCCAAGAACTCTCAACCAACTGCGGTCTCTCCAAGGAAAGCTCGCGTATATCCGACGGTTCATAGCTAACCTCTCCGGCAAATGTCGTCCTTACAGTCACCTGATGAAGAAGGGAACCCCGTTCGTCTGGGATCGCAAATGCCAAAGCGCACTCGACGAAATTAAGCAATACCTGCAGAACCCGCCGGTACTAACCGCTCCGGTCAAGGGAAAGCCCCTCATTCTGTACACAACCGCCCTTGAGGGTTCTCTAGGTACATTATAGGCACAAGAGAATGACCAAGGGAAGGAGAGAGACCTCTATTATTTGAGTCGAGTTCTCCTTGGGGCAGAAAACAATTACTCCCCCATCGAAAAATACTGCCTGGCGTTAATCTTCGCGATAACGAAGCTCAGACACTATGCGCTGGCACATGAGGTCCACCTCATATTAAAAGTGGATCCTCTCAAATATTTGATGTCAAGAGCCATGCTAACAGGGCGGCTCACTAAATGGGCCCTCCTCTTAATGGAATTCTTGATAACATATCGTCCGCTCAAGGCGATGAAAGGCCAGGTCATCGCCGACTTCCTCGCTGAGCATTCGATCCCTGCCGATTCACCCTTAAATTGCGAACTGCCAGATGAGCACACGTTTGACACAATCGACGGGGGGAGAAGAGATAGTGATACTCGATGGGAACTCTATTTCGACGGAGCATCTTCCATGAAGAAGCGAAAGTACAACTCCCCTATAATCAAATTGGGGGTAGGCCTCATCTTCGTGACTCCACAAGGAGGGATAATGCGCTTTGCCTTCTCCTTAACAAAGCCGAGGACAAATAATGAAGCCGAGTATGAAGCTTTGATAGCAGGTCTCGAGATCGCTGTCAACATGGGAATTGAAAACCTCCTCATATACGGAGACTCCCAGCTGGTCGTTGGTCAAGTAAATGGCGACTATCAAACGTGCAAACCAGAGTTGGTAAAGTACAATGAGAGAGTGCAGCAATTGCTGACTCAGATCTCTTCCTACGCCCTGGAAAGCATACCGCGCGCGGAAAATAGCAAAGCGGATGCGTTAGCCAGACTCGCTAAAGAACTGGCTGACAAAAACCTCGATGACGTAAGGATCGTGGTACAGAGCCGTCGGGTTCTTGCACTGGCAGAAATATCTCCGGAGTCATCCGAAGAAAAGGGAACGATCAAGCGGATGACCCTACAAATAAAAGACCAGGAAAAGGATAAGGATTGGAGAGGAGTCTTTATAGACTACTTCAAATCCTGTCGAACACCTGAAGATGCGTCTTCAAGACATCAGCTCATTAAATGAGCTCTGTCTTTCGCTTTCGTCAATGATACTCTGTATAAAAGATCGTTCGACTCCTTGTGGCTAATATGCCTGGGACCGGAAGAAGCAAAGAGAGTCGTCCGAGAAACTCATGACGGACTCTGCGGTTCTCATCAAGCCGGGCCAAAGATGAAGCTGAAGATTAAAAGAATGGGCTACTATTGGCCTACGATGATTCAGGACTGCCTTGAATACGCAAAGCAATGCCATTCGTGCCAGATTCATGGAGACTTCATCCACCAGCATCCAAACCCGCTACACCCAACAGTGGCGAGCTGGCCGTTCGAAATGTGGGGAACTGACATAATCGGGCACATTGAACCAGCATCGTCCAGAGGACATCGATTCATATTGGCGACAACGGATTACTTCTCCAAGTAGGCAAAAGCAGTACCACTAAGAGAAGTGAAGACGGAGAATATCCTCCATTTCTTCAAGACACATGTCATCTATCGGTTCGGCCCTTCGCAATGGATTATCTCCGATAACAGGCCGGCCTACAGAAGTCACAAAATCAGCCGCTTCGCACAGCAACATAATATAGACTGGAGATACTCTTCGGTCTATAATCCCTGAGCTAATGGTCTGGCCGAGACTTTCAACAAGACCCTGATGAAGATCGTGAAAAAGACGGTGTCCAAAAATAAGAAGGACTGGCACGAGAGACTGCATGAAGCTCTCTGGGCATATCGGACCACGTTCAAAACGGCCACAAACACAACGCCGTATGCATTGGTAATCGGCACTGAAGCAGTACTCCCCTTGGAGATATAGCTACCCTCCTTACGAGTGGCAGTTCATTACAAGCTAACGGACGAAGAAAATGCTCATCTTCGGCTTGAAGAGCTCGACGCCCTTGACGAAACCCGGCTCATGGCGCAGCAAAACTTGGAAGCTTACAAAGCAAAAATGACGCGCTCGTACGAGAAATTGACTGGGCCGAGAATATTCCGCCAAGGCGAACTCGTGCTAGTGGTCAAGAGATCTATGATCCCCAATAGTACCAAACGGGAGAAGTTTGAGCCAAATTACTAGGGCCCATACATCATAGACAAAGTCTACCAGGATGGGGCTTACTTGCTCATGGATATGCATGGAGAAAGACCCTTCAGGCCGATAAACGGTCGGTTCCTAAAGAAATACTATGCCTGACGAGTTATGTCCTAGGGTAATGATAGATGACGACGCCTAAGTCCGCTCGCTATCTTCCCAAGCCCAAACTTTATAAGTGGTAGCCAACGAAACCGTTGAAACAACGGACCGAAACTTCCCTAAACTAACGATGGACCGCAATGTCCTAAAACTTTGCAACTGACCGAGATGTCTATAAACTACTACGGACCGCAGCATCCCAAGGCTGACACAAAAAAAATGGTACGTCCATAAGCGATATGGGCACGGATGAAAACCAGAAAGGACTCCTTGAGTAAAAATAGCAGGGCTACTGGCGAGTTTGTGAAAACCCGAAAGGGCACAATCTCGTTAAAAGACACTTGCAAGGTCCTCTCGACCCTGTAAGGAGAAAATACCTGCGTGAGATCCTTACGACTTACAAGGGAGCAACACACTTAGGAATCCCCACGATTCCTAAGGAGAAAACGCACTTACGAGATCCTCACGACTCGTAAGGAGAATTCCCCTTTGAGACCCTCACGGCTCATAGGATTCAAAAGCCTTAAGCTATAGGGATCTGAACCTGTTCTTAAGCCGTCATACACCCCGATTTTACCCTACAAGCATTCCAATATTGACCCTTGTATACAATCCACGGGCACGAATAAACATTTCCCTAACAGAGTCCCACCAGCGACTAGGGATATGCTCACACGGTGAACAAACACTTATAGGTCCTTTCGACTTGCAAGGAGAAAACACTCTTATAAGATCCTTACGACTTATAAGAGAACACACACTTAGGAATCCTCATTTTTCCTAAGGAGAAAATGCACCTACGAGATCCTCACGACTCGTAGGGAGAAAAATCTTTATGAGACCCTTACGGCTCATTAAGTCAAAAGCCTTAGTCGACAGGATCCTAACCCTGTTTGCTAAGCCACCTTTGTTCGAATTGACAAAAGCAAATGATGATTCGCTCCTGGAAATGTCCCAGTTGTAGCGATATTGATGCCTGAGTCGGAATCAAATTCCAAGTTCCTTCACGGTAAATGATGATCCGCTCCTGGCAATATTCCAGTCGCAGCGATGTTGATACTAAGACTGGCACCAGATTCCAAATTCCACACTCGCGATAAAAATTAGCGAGCCAAAAATGCATATGAAATAGCCGAAATGGTAGGGCAACATGCAACAAAATCAGCAAGTAAAATATACGCATACAAAATAGCCGAAATGATTGGGCAACTCGCAATAAAAAACAGCGAGTAAAAAGAAAAAAAATAATATAGCCGAAATGATTGGGCATCGCGAAAAATAGCCGAAATGATTGGGCAATCGCGATTTTCAAGATACAAAAAGCTAAAATGATAAAGCATCGCGGAAAGAAAAATAATAATAATAATAATAAAATGAAACTTTTTGCCTTACAGATGAGATCACATCGATCCCTGTATACAATCCAGGGGTATAAAGAAAGAGGGAATCATATCATCCCACCAAGCTCTTTCAAACGAAGAGTCAAATCTCAACGGCGATATCTACAGCCTAGATATCATCAACGACGTTCCTCTTCATTCCAGCAGGATACGTACGCGACATCCACCAAACGGAGCCATGGCAAAGTCCTTAGTTCCAAATTTCAACGGCGACATCTACAGCCTAGAGATCATCAACAGCGTTCCTCCTCATTCCAGCAGATTTCAAACGCGACAATCAATCTCGGAGCCACGGCAGAGTCCCTAGTGTAAGTCCATGGTAGCGCCCCGGCCGTCTAACAGACGCCAAATGCGGAACAAAAACTTTTTACCACTGGCGCTATCGCGTACTATAACCCGGATCTGCCATTAAAACTAAACTAACAAACTACAAAGTGGGTAGAAATGTTATACCGAACGATCCGAGTCGTTCGGTCTTCAACCATCATCCCATGCTTGTTGCGGCTGCTCCGATCTCCGGAATCTCCAGTCTTCTCGTCCAGGTGGCACCACGTCGACGGATCTTTAAACGGGCTCCCGCCTCTGAACCGAGGCAACTCGGTCGTCAAGTTTGCTAAAAGAGACGACCAAGATGATGTAGAGAATAAGTAGAACACTTTGTCTCGTTATGTCTAAGGCTATGGACGAACGGTTAATGAAGTTTCCTTTTGGATCGAATGGAAATGAGAAAATGGATCACATCTAATTTCTATGCACCAAAACTTATATCTTTTTTCAATCAACAACCATAACCATCACCAAGTGAATGGCCGGCCACTTATAGGAGAGGGGGGAGGTGAGTGTAGGAGAGGGGGAGGTGACCATAAGATTAAAGAAGAGAATGAGTCACAAGACACCTTGTATGAACACATTAAATGAAAACTATGATTCATAACCCTTAGTCATCATCTAATTAATGCACCATTAATGAACAAATGAGTCACAAGCCACCTCATCATCCTAGTCACCATCTAGAAGCTTCCACACTCATCTCGAGAAAAGATAAATTCGTCTTTAACCAAATGTTAAAGACGGGCAATAGAAAACTGGAAACTGGCAACTTCCAAAAGTGATCCTGAAACGAATTTCAGGATAACCCCGTAACAGTATAAACATACCCGCATTTGTATTACGACCGAATACAAATGCAACTGAGACAAAGATATTATATCTACACAGTATAATACTCGGATCCGGCTTAAACCAAAGTCGGGCAGTATTATCTGCCCGAAAAATGACACGTGCGAAAACGCACGTGCATTTTCCGAACACTGCCATAAAACCATACGGCCTCTACAACGTTTCGCCCGAACTTGGGAAAGTGTCTGTGGGGAACTCTAATGACTCATCAACACACTGGCACTGGGTATAACCACTAACACGTCAGAGGTACAAGCTGTACGTAACGGTTGCCTATGTATTGATAGGAAGGGAAGCTGATGAGCGAACTCATCAAGAAACCCTACTGAGCCTGACAGTGACAATATACGTACAGTCCGATCCGTTCGTCTAAAAGTATCGCATATCGAGTCTAGGGGGTGGATAAAGTCAGACCCCTAATAACGCGATAAATCGTGTCGGCATGAAGCCCATCACCACCTGAGAAACTACTGATCCAAATCAGTAATTCTTCACTACCTCGGCCGAGGATTTCTAGTGATGGCCACCCGTGCACTGTACGACATCAACCCCCAATACCGGGAGAGACGAATCCCCGACGATCCGCTCACTGCCTCCATGTGGCTCGGGACTGTACCCAACTAAAACCTGTTTGCACGTCTCCTTTGAGCGTGGTAGGGTAGTAATCTAAGCACAGTGGGAACTCACACGAGACAAATGACGATCTCAGATCGACAAACTAATCTGTACACATGTCACCAGGGAACTGCTATCTGACGATATATATAATACCAACTAGTATGTTCCCGGCGAGTCCTGTTCGGTGTACTCAATGAGTACCTGTATACATCTTAGGTGAACCAACTGACACCAATGGCTTGTGAGACCGGCCACCGCCCCTCGTCGGGGTCTCGACTGTATACACTAGTCTACTCTAGAGTATCGATGCCCTGTCTCGAAACTCCTACGACTAGGGACACTTTAAGGATGTGCTTACAGACCCCAGCTCCCACGTATATGATCGCCATCATACTGCTGGCAGTCAAGCAAGAATCCTATGGGCTCTATCAACATGCACTAGAGAACTAAATCATGTAAACGATGATAAAGTCAAACCAGATAGCATACTATCATCTCGAGCAAGACTTTCATATTGGTATAGGTCCTCCCTCAATCATTGCAATCACGTACCTGCGATCCAATAATTGACTTAGAGGGCACTATATCCAACAATCTCCCACTTGCACTTAAGGCTATTATTG
The DNA here is from genome assembly GCA_030015575.1 of Agapanthus africanus. NCBI lineage: Eukaryota > Viridiplantae > Streptophyta > Magnoliopsida > Asparagales > Amaryllidaceae > Agapanthus > Agapanthus africanus. Next base: position 159,105,489 of record JASDDO010000014.1, on the reverse strand, counting down.
CGATGTTGCATACTCATAGCTTTAGTGAGTGGATCCGCCCTGATGTTTCTTTCTATGTCTCTCTTAATCTCAAGTTCTCAGAGAAAGCCATCTCCCGAATTGAGTAATACCTGTCTTAGAATATGTCTGGATATCTGATGGGACCTAGTTCATAAATGAACTCCAAATCCAAACTTCTTAGACTGTATCTATAACTGAACCTAATCAGTTTCGCGCACCATGCCTCCCACAGTATCCTCTTGGACCAACTGTCCATAATACTGTCCCTCGTCAGAGGGAAAACTATAACTCTGACAATCACTCTGTCATCCATGTCACCTTGGAAGCCTGGAATGATAACCGTCTCCCCAAGGAGGCTGCTGTCATCAAATCCGTAGAACATTCACTTATGTTCTATAACTGCTTCCTAATGTTTCTCCAGGATTGGATTAATATAAACTTATCGCATCTAGTGCAAAAACAATATCTGGTGGGGTACTTGACATCTCACGATTGACTCAATTGTTTAAGCAAGTGATCTGCCAATCATGCATATCCCTCTCTCCTTTAGTCTATAAGACACCTTTAGAGAGGGTGACTCCATCATCTGCAGGTACACCGCCATGCCAGGAGTCATCTATTCTAAAATACCATTAGAATACTGTCAAAGTACCCAAATTGGGAAACTACCCGATTCTAGATCTAAAACCATAGATCTAGTAACCAGAATGTCTGATATTATATCCATATCCTTTCTGGAGAAACAACTGTATAACGACCACAGTACAACCGATCGTAGTATAGGAATTTTACTTCCTACTCTGTGTATGTCATCCATATACCAGGACATCACACCCTACTATCTTCTTAACAGATCCATCCCCTATTCTGATGAAGTCAAACACATGACTTTCATATCAAAAATTAGACGATCTGATCTCCGCTATATCTGCTTAAGCCTATAAATAGACATAAGCTACTTTCCCACTATGCTTCTGCTGCTCCCACTGATCACAATAACCCTCTGGCAGAATAATATATACGTACACTTCTAAAACTAGTTTAGAACGACGCTATACATACCTTCCTGCCGGGTCTCATAGTCTGGAACAACAGTAGTATCAAGTCTGGGTAAACAAGAACCTCCCTGTCACCGTCCTTGAGGCCACCGGAGTACCTCTCGGGTGTTTGAGGTTACCCACCATATCTGCGGAGTGGCTATTGGAATGTCAAACCTGATTGAATATATAGGTCCTATTAAATTTTCCGTAATCGTTTGCGGTTCTGGAATCTCTTCCAGTTCTACCATACTCCCACTACTGTTTTTTGAAAAAATGCATTTTACTAAAACTGTGGCGAGTCAAGAACAATATCACTATTGATCTTCCAGATGGTAGAAAGTCAACCCTCGTCAAAGCCAGGGTCAACCCACAAACTGCCATTACAGAAACGTGCCTTGAGTTATCCAGTGTCTGGTTTTAAGCATAAGCTGGACAACTCCCCTTACCTTAACACCGTTAAGATATGAAGCATTCTATATCCAATATAGAAACTTTGGCACTTGTTTAATTGGAACCAGATTCTAATCATGCAACTGTCTCCAGTGCATATCAACTCAATGGAGAAAGTCTAATCAGCATTACTCAACTTAGGAATCCATCCAATTATGAGTAACCTGAAAGAGAAACAAGTTTCTCAAAAAATCATTACTTGAATACCAATCACAAGAATCTATCTTCGATCTCTTTGAAGAATCCCGATACTTGTGACATCCGGTTCTCTACTTTATTCCTATACCTACAACTTCTCATAACTTAGACCTTGTATTTCTACGAAACACTTGTCTAAAAACTAGAGAAGTCATAAGTAAATAGAATATAGTACGAGGACCATCCCCTTTGTCCTGATGGACAGTGGACAACATATAATACTCTGTATAAGTCCGCCGAGTTGAATAACTCAAAACCTGCGCATCGTGGGTTGAAAATTTGTACTTATGGTTTAAGAACTACTCCGTTGTTTAATGCTCCTTACCCAATCGTCAACTGATATAGGTAAATGTCACGGACATAATTTCAAAAAGTTATATCTCACTTTATAAAAATAAACGTACAGATATATCATTTTGAAATTGGTGCACAACAACGGATACTCAAAACCAAATACATGCCATCCGGCAAAAACTCAGGCGACTTCCTCAAATATCACCAATTACAACGAATTCCGATATAATGAGGATGATCACCTTTATTCCCAATAACCTACTCCCACTCATCATCTGTAAAACCATACAGATGTGAGAATCATACCTGGTAAATACAAACCCTGGAGTAAGAATCTAATCGGGAAATCAGTTTTCCTTTAACAAAGTACTGAAACATGAAAATGTTTCGTAGGGGTATCCTGATATTCTTAGTAATGCCTCTTCCATAATCCAATTCATGACTTTAACCGTATATTTCTTTGCCTTCTCTCCAAATCCCTTTATTTGTCTTTAGTCGTTACCTTCTGTACACCATCGTTAGGCTAAATGGTTTTCTTCCTTCCCTACCGTTCGGCACCAGCCTATGGTTTGGAAGAAGACTATCCAGTAAGCATAATAGGTGTACTCTCCTAATCCTAGGAGTACTCGCAACTTGAGAGAAGGTGATGATAAAAGACAACTGAATAATACCTTATTATATTAAAGGTGAAATAGGAGTGGCGATGAAGTACGCGGTTTGGTCGTGAATGATAACAGTCGCAATTTACTTTGCCCTCTTTCTAATCCCTTTATCTTATCTTTACATATTACCTTCTGCACACCCTACTTAGGCTAATTGGTTTTCTTCATTCCCTACCTTTCGGCACCTGTCTATGGTTTGGAATAAGACTATCCAATAAGCGTAATAGGTGTACTCTCCTAAACTAAGGAGCCCTCGCAACCTGAGAGAAGGTGATAACAAAAGACAACTGAATAAACCAATTCTATTTCTCCTGAACCTGGATCCATCCTCGAAGAAATTCCTTCGAGTTCGTACATAACCATACGATGGATCTATCCAATGGAAGTGGATGTCTGTAGTAATACGGGGTGTTCTGAGAAATACAAAGGGTAAAAGAAGGAGCGGCAATGACTTATGCAACTTTAGACAATCCAAAAGCCAGTATTTTAATAAGGTTCGGTCAACTTGGTCACTGAGTCATAGTCTAGGGTCGGTCAAAAGGTCACTGCCAAAGAGAGAGAGAGAAAAGAAACACTCTGCGTGCACTCTAACCTAGATCAGAATGGTTATCACTTTATCTAATAATGAAACCTCCCACTGTTTTCTCAAATTCTCCTCCAAACCTGAAAGAAGAATTAGTCGGGATCACCCGAAGAGTAACCAACTCATCAGTGAGAATCGGGATCCAACTATCATCGCATGATAACTTGATGGAAGCCACTCAAGTTATCACACTCCAGAAGGTATGCGCATGCCTGGCAAGTTTCTTGTATGTTTGAAACTCCCGATGTGATTTTTGCCTCATGCTCTTATGACCTTGACTTTAGTCAACAAATCATAAGTCACATGTCAAGTTCTACCCATCATTATCCAGGTTGATTTGAACCCACCCGTACATACCCTTGACTTTAGCCAACAAGGTAATACGATTGTCCCAAACCAACGCATCTATCTATGCAACAGATGAATACCCAGCAACTACCAAACACTATGCCTTGACTTTAGTCAACAAACATAGCTTGAATACTACTGACTATCCATAAGAAATGACGGAGGGCTACGGCTGGTTTTTGGCGAAAAACCTTTAACGTAATGAACTTGATCATGTTGAAGGAACCTGATAGCTTTTTATAAAAAATATAGTGACGAAAAACCTTTGCTAAAGAGGTCACTCCCGGTGAAGGGATCTCGGCTCTTTCCTCGTGGAATGAGGTGCAGGATATTCCAACTGAATACCGCTATGCAAAGCAACTTGTAATCGACTATAGTGAAGTTATTACCCTGACGTAAACTTCTGCCCAAGGGGCCACTCCCGGTGAAGGGATCTCGGCCCTTGCCTCGTCGAATGAGGTGCGGGATATTCTGACTGAATATCACTATGCAAAACAAAAAGAAACGTCTTTGTAATAACACTTTTTAAAATTGTTCCATCAACATCAAATTTAGGTTTGTTTTATCCTTGCATTGATAAGAATTAATGCAGTCCCATCAATCAATCACACCAGAAAAGAACGAAAATAAAATGTACGTATATGCCATCCGCATTAGTCACTGGGTCCCGTCATCACCCGTTAGGTTACTTAACTAACGACAGAGTGGGGGAAGGACTAGCGCGGGTGTAAAACATATACAACATCTAATAGTATATATACCAATATACAATAATCGCTCCAGGCATGATAATATGCAACATTACAGAAAAGTAATAAGCATCACAGAACAATACAGATAATCTGGGATCCCCGGGTTTCACAGAGCCGCTACTGAAACCCGACGTTCCCCTGGTCATGTGGATAGCCTGTGCAATGAGACCTAGACCCCTACGGGTGCGGCAAGTTACCCACCAAAACCTGAAGCGAGGCAGCCCCGTACAGCACAGTGAATAGACCACCCGGCACTCCACGGAATCCGGTAACTTGAGCACCCCTCCTTGGGTCAACCTGTACCCCCTACGAGTGCGGCGAATAGTCTGTCAATTCTAGAGCAAGGCCCCTCTGCCTCTCAAAGCCATGAGATACGGACCTGTTGCCTTCCAGAACCCGGCTATCCGTGCACTCCGTCGCGGGGTAAACCTAGTACAGAAATAAAAATATGTACAACGGGTACATCGACCTCAGCCCGGTCGTGCCCCAAAAGAATATTATACAAACAGGCAGTGACGGCAGTCCACATGTTGGACGCTCGTCCCGCAATATCAAATGTACAAATAAATCCAAACTGCACTACCATTGCACACTGCTATCCACCACGATATATCCGCAACATCACAGCACAACACAGAACATCAACGCGAATGTCACGTTCGCAAACCCGTCTAAAAGAACTATAGCAATCAGACGCGGTTTACCGATCAAATGACATTCCCGGTCGGAGATATAATGTAAATACTGCATACTAACAAATTTAAAATTTCGATCGACAAAACTTTCCGAAGTGGGCCCTACGAACATCTGCTGTACAGTAATAAAATATGGGCCCAAAACAAATATACCAAAAACCACAATTTCCACAGAAGAAGCCACTGTAGAAATTTGGACCACTGGTCCCACAGATTGGCCACGGATGCGCGGTCAAACCCTAGGTTTGACCGCGGATCCGCGGTGGTCTGGTGGGGTCATGTGACCAAATTTCTACAGATAGCTTAAAAAACCCTGCACAACTTTCTGTGATATGCAAAATAATTTTTGGACCTGATTTAAAATCGACAGAAACTGTGAACTGAAAAAATGTAGTTTTCGAAAATCCGTTCGATCGATGTTTAAAACGTATTAGCACAAGTTAGTAAAGTTTAATGGTGAGGCTTTGATACCACTGTAAGTCCACGGTAACGTCCCGACCGTCTAACAGACGCCAAATGCGGAACAAAAACTTTTTACAACTGGCGCTATCGCGTACTATAACCCGGATCTGCCATTAAAGCTAAACTAACAAACTACAAAGTGGGTAGAAATGTTATACCGAACGATCCGAGTCCTTCGGTCTTCAACCATCATCCCACGCTTGTTGCGGCTGCTCCGATCTCCGGAATCTCCAGTCTTCTCGTCCAGGTGGCACCACGTCGACGGATCTTTAAACGGGCTCCCGCCTCTGAACCGAGGCAACTCTGTCGTCAAGTTTGCTAAAAGAGACGACCAAGATGATGTAGAGAATGAGTAGAACACTTTGTCTCGTTACGTCCAAGGCTATGGACGAACGGTTAATGAAGTTGCCTTTTGGATCGAATGGAAATGAGAAAATGGATCACATCTAATTTCTATACACCAAAACTTATATCTTTTTTCAATCAACAACCATAACCATCACCAAGTGAATGGTCGGCCACTTATAGGAGAGGGGGGAGGTGAGTGTAGGAGAGGGAGAGGTGACCATAAGATTAAAGAAGAGAATGGGTCACAAGACACCTTGTATGAACACATTAAATGAAAACTATGATTCATAACCCTTAGTCATCATCTAATTAATGCACCATTAATGAACAAATGAGTCACAAGCCACCTCATCATCCTAGTCACCATCTAGAAGCTTCCATACTCATCTCAAGAAAAGATAAATCCATCTTTAACCATATGTTAAAGACGGGCGATAGAAAACTGGAAACTGGCAACTTCCAAAAGTAATCCTGAAACGAATTTCAGGATAACCTCGTAACAGTATAAACACACCCGCATTTGTATTACGACCGAATACAAATACAACTGAGACAAAGATATTATATCTACACAGTATAATACTCGGATCCGGCTTAAACCAAAGCCGTCCAGTATTATCTGCCCGAAAAATGACACGTGCGAAAACGCACGTGCATTTTCCGAACCCTGCCATAAAACCATACAGCCTCTACAACGTTTCGCCCGAACTTGTGAAAGTCTCTGTGGGGAACTCTAATGACTCATCAACACACCGGCACTGGGTATAACCACTAGCACATCAGAGGTATAAGCTGTACGTAACGGTTGCCTATGTATTGATAGGAAGGGAAGCTGACGAGCGAACTCATCCAGAAACCCTACTGAGCCTGACAGTGACAATATCCGTACAGTCTGGTCCGTTCGTCTAAGAATATCGCATATCGAGTCTATGGGGGTGGATAAAGTCAGACCCCTAATAACGCGATAAATCGTGTCGGCATGAAGCCCATCACCACCTGAGAAACTACTGATCCAAATCAGTAATTCTCCACTATCTCGGCCGAGGATTTCTAGTGATGGCCACCCGTGCACTGTACGACATCAACCCCTAATACCGGGAGAGACGAATCCCCGACGATCCGCTCACTGCCTCCATGTGGCTCGGGACTGTACCCAACTAAAATCTGTTTGCACGTCTCCTTTGAGCGTGGTAGGGTAGTAATCTAAGCACGGTGGGAACTCACACGAGACAAATGACGATCTCAGGTCGACAAACTAAGCTGTACACATGTCACCAGGAAACTGCTATCTGACGATATATATAATACCAACTAGCATGTTCCCGGCGAGTCCTGTCCGGTGTACTCATTGAGCACCTGTAGACATCTTAGGTGAACCAACTGACACCAATGGCTTATGAGACCGGCCACCGCCCCTCATCGGGGTCTCGACTGTATACACTAGTCTACTCTAGAGTATCGATGCCCTGTCTCGAAACTCCTACGACTAGGGACACTTTAAGGATGTGCTTACAGACCCCAGCTCCCACGTATATGATCGCCATCATACTGCTGGCAGTCAAGCAAGAATCCTATGGGCTCTATCAACATGCAATAGAGAACTAAAGCATGTAAACGATGATAAAGTCAAACCAGATAGCATACTATCATCTCGAGCAAGACTTTCATATCGGTATAGGTCCTCCCTCAATCATTGCAATCACATACCTGCGATCCAATAATTGACTTAAAGGGCACTATATCCAACACCTAGTTCCAAGTCTCGATGGCTACATCTACAGCCTGGAGACCCACAACAGCGTTCCTCCTCATTCCAGCAGGATACGGACGCGACATCAACCAGCGGAGCCGCTGTCACGCCCCGCTTCCCAGTGTACGGCGAAGTGGACGTGACGAGGCCCGCTACGTATGTACTCAAACGTACATACGCTAAGCGTAACTAAGCAATATAAAATAATCACAAGAGACAAATGAAATTGAAATAACAGCAACTTTTATTAATAACATTCTTTGTACAATGCATGAAATGAAAATACAACTGGAATGAAAAAAAGCAATGCCTAAACAGTGGCATAATAATAATAAAAGGAAGTACTGGGAAGATCAAGTACAAAGTCTAGAGCTCTGGGTCTTCTTGGAATTTCTCCAAATCTTCACTTGTAGGCTCGGTCTCAACTTGGTCCAACGCACCTGACGACATTCAAAGAAGAGAGAAATAGAATGTCGTCAGCGAACAGGTCGCTCGGTAAGTCCCAAAGAAGAATGAAGAACGAGAGTGACAGAGTATAGTATTTTCTAAAGTATTGTATTGTAGAATATTATGAAATATTGTTTAACGTAATTGTTTGTAGCTTGGTACAGGAGGATGCCAGTGTATACGAGGGGAGTCTCTATATGCCAGAGACTAAGGGCACGTATAGTACAAGGAACCGTTTATGCCACGGTACAACAGCAACGGAATATAGGTTAGGTGTCTTAATCTGACCACCTCATTCCACTTTTAACATCTTCCGTACCAATCTACCCCTTTAAACCCCGCGATGTCATGTTTGTATTGTTATCTTGTAAACTTGTAATGATTGCTTGATTGACTTGATTAACTGATTGACTTACTGAAACCATGATATCAGGAAACGGTTATAACCGTAGAGTCATGTAAATGGAATACTGGAAACTTGTAAAAAGAATATCCATGGTTCGGTTCAGTCAGACAAATTGTTAACTGATTCTGGGATTCATGTATTCAAGTTGTGTTGGAATATAATTGAAATATATTCAAGTCAGAATTAGTCAGACTCTAACCCGAGTCTGACTAAAAGAAATATAATTTGAAGTTCAATATTAGCTAGGGGCCTTATTGTAATTTGTGAAACTTGAGGGGGTTTTATGTAAAAATACTTTTGTATAGTTTTCCAAATACACCTCAAGTATTTAATAATCGTCTTTATTGTTATAATGAATGTGAATTTTATTTGTGTTATTCTAGTGAATATATCCTAATAAAAGTATTAATTGTTTATTTGAAATTCGTGTTATTTTAATGTAACTTTTAATCTTTGAATTTTAGGAAAAAGTGGAAATTTTATATTATAACAAAATAAATGTTTAAATGATAATTATATATAATTAAACACATAAATAATTTTTAAATGAATATTTTATTTACAAAAATATCACTTTCTTTAAATATCGTATTTTAAACCTTTCGAGACCGAATGCTCCTTGCGGAGGTCTAAATCTCGCACTACTAGCCTGCGGGTGCACGATGAACCGTGCTATCCCTAACAGGTTCCCCAAAGATGGGTTGTAATGGCACTTTGCTCAGGTTTTTATAAATACTTTTAATCTAGGGAAAAGGTTTTCTAAATATAGGGTATTTATTTGTAAAAGTATATAGTTCTCCATATTTTAGTTGTTAGGATTTCCTAGACCATCTAACCTATATTCTATGGTCTAAACGATGAGTCATTAGAAGCCTCAAATCGCCTCTTCACCGTCGAATGCAGCCAGGTAAGTGCCAGGTAAGTGGGAAGGAACCACAGTCGTGGGCCTAATTAAAAACCACTAGCCTTAGACACACTTGCCTAGACCCACTAGACAGTTTAGATAAACGATCGATGTCCATGACCAATCGTGCTTTCATTTTATATAAGTTTTATTTAGAAAAGTTTACAATTTAAAGGTTAAACTAAAAGTTATAAAGGTTATGGTATTTTAGTGAAAAAGTCCTATAATATCGTATTCTGTATTTTTGTTATTTATCAATTAGGGTTATAATGAGTGTGTGTAAGGGTAGGTCATTACCCCGTGACTTATATTAAGTTTTGGTGAAGTTTTAAGGTGAAATAAGCTATGTTAAACTTAAGGGTATTAAGGTGCAAGAATACGGTATTCATAAACGTTATCATTTCATGTGTGAAATTTCATCCAAATTGAATGAAACAAGTTTTGTTATCAAAATAAACATGATTAAGAGTGAGGGATCTAATTAGAACATTAAAATTGAACTTGATGGTATTTTTATGCAAGAAATACGGTTTTGTAAAGAAATTATCATTTCATGTGGAAAAGTGTGATTAAATTTGATTTAAGGGTGATTAATAGTCAACATGCAATAGGGTTGATAATATGTATTAGGTGACAAGTGGAATTTTAAAGAAAAACCGGATCGGGAATCGGTTTGTCCGATTTCCGTCGGTTCCAAAAAGTCGTATTTTACAATTATAGAAAAGAAAGATAGAAGGTTAAGACTTACGGGTTTGGACAAGCTAAGCGTTCTAAAAGGTGTGGTGGTTGCCGATTCGTCGGAAACGTCACGTCGGTCTTGATCCGGTCGCCGGAATCCGTCGTCGGTTTCGGCAGCGCTTCGCTTCTCGCTCTTTGCACCAAGTTCTCAAGAGTTTTAGAGAGTATGCTTAGAGTTGTGAGGGGAAAAGGTAGAGGGTAGGGGCCTTTATATAGGGCTAGGCTAGGGTTAGGGTTAGGGTAGATGAAAAGTTAAAAATAAAAATGTGATAAAATGTAATAAAAATGTATTAAAAGTGGAGTAATTTGGGGGTTTTAAAGAGCTCTGGAAGTGGTATGAGGCTGAAACTTTGCAGGTGCGTAGGGAATACCAAAAGACACAACTTTCATGTTGTGACCCTCGCCGGAATCGGCCGAATCGTGGGTGACTCGGCCGTGACTCGGTCGGATCACTGAGTCGGCCGAGTCAAGGCCGAGTTGGCCGATTCCCGACCGAGTCCGGTGACCTGGATCTCCCCCGGCGGTTCATCTACCCTCTGCAAGTGTTACATCTTTGGGTGTAGTGGGGTTTTTGTGAGATATGCACGTGTAAACTCTTGGTATTCTAAAGGTTTTTAAAAAAATCAATAATAAAAATAATGTGGGGTATGGGATTCGAACTCTGGTGGCTTAGTTCAGCAGTGCAAGGTATTACCAATAAGCTACAAGCTCTTTCTTATAATTATTGTAAAGAGATAGATACTTAAAGTGTTATCAGTAACATTAATACTCCAAGTATACTTCAATTTTAAATCAAATTTTGGTATACAAAAATTGGAGTTGTTACAGCCGCGACAAAGTTCCCAGTTCCAGGACTCGGCAGTACACAGACAACCGAGAGTCAACCCCTGACCCCGTACGACCAAAGTCAATCCTGACCCCGTATGGCTAAAGTCAACCCCTGACCCCGTACGGCCAAAGTTAATCCTGACCCCGTATGGCTAAAGTCAACCCCTGACCCCTTAAGGCTAAAGTCAATCCTGACCCCGTATGGCTAAAGTCAACCCCTGACCCCGTACGGCCAAAGTCAATCATGACCCGTATAGCTAAAGTCAACCCCTGACCCCGTATGGCTAAAGTCAACCCATGTCCCCGTATGGCCAAAGTCAACCCCTGACCCCATATGGCCAAAGTTAATCCTGACCCCGTACAGCCAAAGTCATTCCTGACCCCGTATGGCTAAAGTCAACCCCTGACCCCGTATGGCTAAAGTCAATCCTGAGCCCTTATGGCCAAAGTCAACCCTCAACCTCCCCGTCAAAGCAACGCTTTAATTCGGGAGTAGGTCAACTTATCAAACACTTATGAGTCATCTCGCCTTGTAAGGAAGAAAATTCTCTTATGAGATCTTTACGACTCTCGAGAGAAAACACACTTAGGAATCCTCACGATTCCTAAGGAGAAAATACACCTACGAGATCCTCTCGACTCGTAGGGAGAAAAAATTTTATGAGACCCTCACGGCTCATAAAGTTGGAAAGCCTTAGGAAGCAGACCTAAACCTGATTCCTAAGCCATCGCTGTCCTACAAATAGATTAAAATAGATTATCCACAAAACACATTTGCTAGAAGGGACACACTGTCATGAAACAAAATATGTCTTTTATTCATGAACCAAAATGAATACAAAGTACAATCTACAAAAGAATCAAAAAATACTCTCATTCAGGAGTAAGTACAAAAGGAGAATGAAAGGAAACATATACAATTTTTTCAAACCGGCGGACGATTTAGTAGATTCATTAGTTCGTTCTTCTTCCGCTGAGTCTCGATCTCATAATTTGTTATTGCGATAAGACGGGCCTCCGCCTGAGACTGTTGGTCCTGGTATGAGGCGAGCCGGCCTTCAAGCTCCTTTTCAATAACCTTGTGGGCTTCAACCATCTCACGAGTAAAAAGGACGGCTTTATCAAAAGCTACCACCTCCCTGATAGCTTCTTGAAGCACCCGCCAGAGTTCATACGCACGAGTGGTCTTGGCCGTAAGTTCAGCTTGAAGTTCCCCCAGCGCATTTGAAGCCATCTCCCTCTCCGAAAATTTTCAGCTGAGCCTCTTCTCACATGACAGCATATTTGCGGCGCACCGTTCAATCAGCCCCCGCAAGCTCGCCTTTGCAGCCACAACCTCTGAAGGAAGGCGCGAGCACTCAAGACTATGTAAGCAAGCCTCCACCCGACGACAAAACTCAACCCAGACGTGCACCAATGTTTCACCATGGTAAGCACCAAGAAAGGGGAGAGAAATATTGGCTTCGGCAGCAAATTCTTCGGCTGTGAGCGAGCTACCAGCACGAAGGTCTTCGATGAGAGCCGACAAAGAATGAAGGCTTAGCTTCGCCATTCGTTCATATGCGTGTAGAGCATAAGGGCCGGGTGGCATAATAATGCGGGATTCCAGCGGGGTAAGAACTGGCAAAGCTGTTAAGATTCATAAAAAAAAATCAGCGAGATTTGCAAACAAAGAGCGGATGGAACAGCGTTGAAACCTTACTTGCCTACAGTCATGCAAGAAGGGCCTAAAAGATCTCCAGGCCCGTCAAGGATCTCGGCTTCGTCGTCAGCTTCCAGAACTACAGGAGACATCAGCATCGTTATACAAAATAATAATAATGCCATCAAGAGGACAAATAACATTAACCTTGCCCAGAAGAGAGGACGATACGTTGAGGGGATATTTCCTACGGAGCGGCCATCTCGAGCAAACGCTGGAAAGACTTTCTGGGGGATAGATCCGCGATAGACGCCGCCAATCCGCGTAATTTTGAAAAGACAGAAGGATTCAGATAATGAAAAGATCATTAGAACAAAAGATAGAAGAATACCTTCGATACTCCTCCCGCTTTGAACAGGAGGGATAGCAGCTTCGGCAGCCTCTTCCGTACCTCAGGCACATCATCAGAGACACTTGCTGGTGTGACGGCTATCAGTCGAGGGGCAATAGCCACCCCTTCACGGACGACATTTTCAATTATCTGTTCCGCCGTCTCTAGGCCATCGCCGAAAAGGTCCATTAAATCCACAGCCGGAAGGGACACCTCTTTAGGGTGAACGGGCATAAGGGAAATAGAAGCCACCGATGGAAGCTCTGCAGCAGGAATAGCAACTATAGCGTCCCCCTCCACACTTATTGGTGTCTCATCAGGGATATTTACAGAGTCTACAGTCAAGACGCTACTCGAGCTCAGATTCTCTGCCATGGCCGAAGTCCCTGCAAGGTTTTACGAAGATAAGAAGACATAGAAAACAAAACAAATTACTTGCCAAAGGAAAAATACAGAAAACGTGCATACTGATTCGCCAAGATGCCTCGAGTATAGCTTTTTCAAGCCGACGTTCCTTCCTAAGAAGGTATGCTCGCCGGGGTTCTAAGGTGGATTCATGGCCACCGGTCCACAAAGACAATTCATCTTCAGAAGCAGCAGAGATAGGCTTTATGAGGGCTATCTCGCCTCCCTGCTCCAGAGGACCTATAAATACTCGCCGCACTGATGGAGGATCTTCATAGAATATCACGGCGGGATAGGAACTTGTCGAGACGTGCACGTTTTCGGTCTCGTCTTGGGAGCGCCTTATAGCCTCAGACAATTGTGCGGCTTCCTCGGCAGATGAACCTGGAAAAAGCAGACCATCGGTCGTCTCTTGCATGGATATTGGTTCATCTTCAATGATGAGCTCGGATTCCATTAAAAAGTCGAGCAGACCAGTGACTGTCTTCTTCCTCCGCTTCGACCCGGAACTAGCGCTGGAAGATGATCGCTTCCTTCCCTTCGGCGCTTTGGTGCGACGTTCCCCAACCTCGCCTTCAGTATCCTCTTTTGGCGGTGCTACTGATGATGACACTGCCATCGATGACGCTGCAACTGATGGAACTGCCGCTGGCGCCTCGGCGGAAGCCTTTGCCCGAGCTCTAGTATGCATCGGCATCCCTGCAGTGGGAGGAATCGACTCGGTTTCTGCGGCCCACGAGATGACGACCGCACCACCATCCCTCAAAAGAGGGCGAATGACTGATCGCGGTCGCAACGGAACATGATCCGCTTGAGTTGGGGCAGGAGTTTTATATTTAAAGAGCATCCGCCTTTCCTCGGCAATGATAGGACCAACCCGGTGGCGATACCAGCCCACAAAGGAGCCCACAGACCTGGGGAGATAGTCAGGTTCTGGGATCATGAACACGGAGCCAGTATTCAGCCGCATAAAATGATGAATAATGTTGCGAATAACTCCTAACGATGAAGTAGGCTCAACCAAGAATGCTTCAAAGGGGACGCCCTGATCATAGCCCAGTTGCCGAGCAAAGCGGTACGGATTATACCGCATAAGGAGAGCCATATCATTCTGGCGTAACACCAGATAGCCCGGCCTGATCGAGTACAGATGCATGATCTCCCTAGGCTTTAAAGAGGGTGCTCCCCCTTTTGACAAGTCGAACAACTGCTGGACAGACCCCGCCGGAGCAGAAAGAACGCGATCAATAAACATCATTCCTCCCTCATGGTAATATGTATTGAGCAGAACACGGAGGGCCCCTAATTGAGTCGGATCGGGAGCGGAGGTATCCACCAATCTCATAACTCGGGGGAAGGTGTAGGAATCATAGAAGTTCGGCCGTTGATGTGCCGCGAATGCCCCCAGCACGTGCATTTCAATCCAAGATGTGAAGTAATGAAGGGGGAGATTCACAACATCTACACCTGGAGCCGAAGTGTTGGCCGCAACACTTAACCCGTGATAAAGATGCGATAGTCCCGCGATGCCGACGGCCAACTTTTCCCCTTCAGCTACACAATGGGCGGGATAGAGAACGGAAGCTCTCATGAAGCGTCGGTGTGACGGTATCACAAACCAGCTGAGCCAAAGGCTGATAAACCGACAAAGAAGGTCTCTTCATCCATGCAGGGAGCCGCAATCGAATGAAAAGACACGGCCGACATGATCGGAATGTAGAACTGCGGTAGATCTTCTTCTTTGGCCGGCAGTTTATTCAGCCCAAACCCAAAAGGGTCGTCAACGCTCGCAAACTTCGGGGCCTCCTTGGATAAAATATCCCCCAAATGAAACAGGCGATAAAGCTATCGAAAGTGACACCCTGCCCTTCTGACTTCGCAAACAATCTGTCAAAAATTCCCAGGGCCTTGATCAGACTGGGATACCTATGACGAACGGCTGTTTCAGCTGTCAGACCATCAAGCATAGCCGGCATGGTAGAGAAAATATATTCATCTGGAGGCAATAGTTCCTCGTAATGCTCCCCCCTAATGGGAAGTCCTGAAATCTCACGGAATTCATCCAATGAGATAGACACCTCTCGATCCCCTAGCAGGAAGGTGTTGGTGGGCAGATTCCACTGGTTCAAGAAAGCTTTGATCCACCATACGTGGGGAGCATGGTAATGAAAGAGCGATGCATACACCTCCTGATATAGTCCAACCTTCTGCAGTCTTGCACGGTGGGCAGAAAGAATATAGCGAGCCCAAATAAGGTAGCCTACTGGGTGCCGGGGGTGATACCCATTTTATAAACCTGCCCCCAAGGTCGAGCTTCACCTTGGCAAATCCGACGCCCCAAGATGTCTATAGCTGGCAGAGGCTGGTTAGGTATCTCAGAGGTAGAGGGCTCCAGCCGGCCTAAAAGAGTCCAATTGGTCACTTCTACTGCATAAGCAGTCTGTGGGTATTCCATCGGCAATATAGGACGAAGAGGTTCCATCGGCTCCCCGCAAATAAAACTCCGGCGACCCCGGATGATATGACCGTACCAGGTTCCCCACAAAAGCAGATTGGTGCAATCCGGGTCATGGGCTCTAATCATCGCCATCACCTCTTCGTCAGACGGTGACTGAGGAAAGGCAGTGTCCGAGTGGGTAAAAGGGAAGTATGGAAGAAAAGCCATTGTTCCTGAAACAAAGGAAGGGGAAACTGTTAATGAAACCCACACTTGTATATATATCTATATATATAAATATAAAGATAGTGGAAGAAAACGACAAGCTACTTATTTCATGGGACCATGGGTTGCAAAACACATGGGCCCCACAAAATCAATATGGCGGCTCACTAATGATGAGGCTAAGCAATCATCATGAGAACAAAAGGAAGATTCTCAATAAATGATAAGTGGATCTCAAACATCTCCACACATTCGACAAGGAAAACCCCATCATGAACTTTGCACAAATCAAACAAAATCTCTCCTAAAAACTTTTTGAACAACTGGAGATCTAAATCCCAAGAAGTCTTCTTGTTAGAACTAAGTTCTCTGAGGGAATTAAATTCCTTTTGAACAGAGGAATTAAATTCCAAGAATATTTTCAGAGCTAAGCTCTTTGGAATAGAATTAAATTCCAAAAGAAAACAAATACCATCATCAATCCCTTTGGATCAGAAAAAATGCCCAACATTGGGGGCTTATTACCTACAGATTGTGCATTCTTAGAGTTCAGAAAGCATGAGTTTTTATTAAAAGGAAAAACCCTTGGTGTGGATTTAAAATCCAAAGAGAATTTTTATGAAAAAGTTCCTCGGCCGTTCAAGAGCCTTACCTAAAAAGGGATTCTTTTTGGACAGAGTTAAACTCTGAATTTTTTTTTGAACAGAGAACTGAGCTCTGAAGAAGAGAATTAAATTCTCAAAGAAAGTGAACAAGAAAGAAGATGAAGGAATGGAGGCGTTCTGATGAGACTGCTGCATTTATAGGACGCGATAGGAAACAGTTCATCTTCCCCGTTCCCTAGGCGAATCCAACAGCCACAAAGGTTACAGCGTTGCACTCACGTGCAAACACGTGAGAACAACGCTGTAGGGGCATTTTTCCCCTCATGGGAACTGAATAAAGCAACAAGGAATACCCAAAAGGAGCATCACGTGTCCACACGTGATCGGGCATCACGTGTTCATACGTGATCGGACATTATATAGGGACACGTGACCTTCTATGAGCAAAGTTAGGGGCGCTGAAATACACAATTGGAGATGGGGTCACGTGCCAACACGTGATGGGCCCCTGAGCTCTTTGAAATAATAGAATTAAATTCTAATGAAATGCCTGACTGGTGGGGTCACGTGCCAACACGTGATGGACTCTTAAGTCCTCTGAGCGAATAGAATTAAAATTAGATGGGTCACGTGCCAACACGTGATGGGTTCCTAGACCCTCTGAAATAATAGAATTAAATTCTAATTAAAAGGAATTAAAACCCCTAATTGGAAAAATATTTCCCTAGATCTTTCCAAACAAAAAGATTGCACTCTGTAAAAGGGAGCACCGTTGGATTAAAAATCCAATGGTGATTAAAAATCACCAATTTATAGAAAGATTTTATACAAGGAAATATTTTCCTAAAAAAAACTACGAGGAACAACAAATAAAATATCTTTTGGATTAAAAATCCAATGGTGAATAAAATTCACCAAATGATCTAAAAGATCATGTTGGTTACAAGATCAATCAAAATCTTTCAATGAAAGATTGACTAAACAAACTGATTATTTTCTTTCTCCTATAAATAGGAGCCAAGAGGAAAAAAAGGAGGAGATACAACAACAGAGAGAAAAAAGAAGAGAATTTAATTCTCCAAAAAGAAGAAGATCTCTTCAGAAAAAAAGAAACCCTAGATAAGAGAGGGAAAGAGATTATTCTATAAGCTCCCACAAAAAGAGAATTTAATTCTCGAACTAAGAGTTTAACTCTTCTGAATAAGAACTTAGTTCTTCCTTTGGTTGAAGATCTGCAGAACCAGATCTCCCCATAAGTTGAGAATTTAATTCTCATCGGAAGAGGGGGGAGGATTCTGCCATGCAGATCTAAAACCTAAGGGAGGACCTAAGTTCAGAGAATTTTATTCTCCCATAAAGCACATATGAATTTAATTCCTCCAACAAAGATAGGGTTTAACCCTTAATATAAAGAACTTAGTTCTTCTTCATGGTAATAGATCTGCAGAAGCAGATCTCCCCATAAGTTGAGAATTTAATTCTCATCGGGAAGATTCTGCCATGCAGATCCAAAACTTAGAGGGAGAATTGAGTTTAAAGAATTTAATTCTTTCGAACATATAGGAATTTAATTCCTCTAAATAAAATTAGGGTTTAACCCTATAAGAGAATTTAATTCTTAAATAAGGGATCTATCTCTCCATGCACGTAAAAAGATCAAGTACCCAATATGATCACGTGGCAACACGTGACTCTCCCCTTCAATGATCAAAAGAGAACGAATAAGAATAGGTCATGTGCTCCCACGTGACCCTTGAACAGACTCCTCAAAATAAGAAGGGCAGAACAGATTTTAGGCGTCTCTCGTGCTCCAATGTGACCCCTTAGCAATTATCAAACAAAAGAGAATTCTACCCAAGGGCAATGCCCACCTAAAGAATGCCTCACATGTCCCCACGTGGCCCTAACAAATACTTTTAATATCCAATGTATGGGTACCCATCACGTGCCTACACGTGATGGCCATAAAGATCAAGTGTTTAACACTTATATATTCTGGGAGTAAAATAAAAGAAGCACGGCCCAATCTTCAGGCGCCTCACGTGACCCCACGTGAGCGCTTCAGTTTTAGTATTTAACACTACTTTAAGTGCCTCACGTGGGAGCACGTGAGCGCTGAATGTATTCTAGTGTTTAACACTATATTCAAGTCAATCTTAGCCCAAATTAGCTAAGTCTTCCAGAGGCAAGATCCCTTGAAACAGAACCTCAATTATACTCTTGTCTTCCAAAACTGATCATCTCATATGGCATTCAAAGTGATTCCTAGAACCTTCTTACCAATATTGGTTTAAGGGTACATCTCTTCACTCCTCTGATATTTGTCGTTGTAATCCTTCAACGTCTTCAAAGAGGTGACGGGTCCCGACAACTAGACATTCCATGGACTATGAGGTCCTTAAACTCATGGACTATGATGTCCTTAAACTTTACAGACTATGATGTCTCTAAACTACCATGGACTGTGAGGTCCTTAAACTCATAGACTATGATGTTTTTAAACTTTACAGACTATGACGTCTTTAAACTGGACCGCAATGTCCCTAAACTAAAACAATAGAGCCCAAATGCTCTTTTGTTTGATCTAAACGATCCTGTTAAGTAGATCTTAGTCTAAAATTAGACTAACATATCCTTAACAAATGGTTAAGTTGATCTTAGTCTAAAATTAGACCGACGTATCCTTACAAACGTTTAAGTTGATCTTAGTCTCAAATGAAACTAACGTATCCTTAAACCCAAACCAAAACCTAAATCTAAGAAAATACGGATTTTGGACTAATCCACGCCCTACGGGCGACAACATAAATTAGTCTCCGTATACAATCCACGGGCAACCAAAAATAAAACAAAACACACACGACATGAAGTGACCATCTGGAGAAGGAGAAAGTGGTTACCACGATGTGGTAGCATAATTAACTGCAGGAGCTTGCGCCTGCAGGGATGAGCGTCCCCACAATCAAAAACCCCTCAAACGAGGGGGGATCTGATGAAGTCTGCTACAACGACCGCATCCGTCTAAACCTTCGATATATGGTGCCATAAATCAACTTGGCATCTGCAGAGAGGTGGACGGATAAAACCAAATACATCTGCCCCCAAATTCAGGCAAGACGTCAGTCTTCCTGGCTTTCGGCGGTGAACAGGCATGCTTCAGATGTTTGTTCTGAAGAAGAAACTGATACTTCAAGGCTTATGCATGTTTTACAATAAATACCAAACGTCTGAATAAGACTTGGACAGACGTCTGAAGAAGGAATGCACAGAAAATTTTGAACTTGAAATAGAAAAACGTTTTGAATGAAAAACATTGCCAAGTTTTGCCCAAAGATCTCATACATGCAAAGTGTAATTGTTTTGAGCTTTTTCATGCTATTCTTAGAAACCATGAAGTACTTATATCGATTTCCTATGTCGATATCATTCGTTTGCCAAATCTTGAATCTTCTGATATCTCGACACGAGCTCTTGAATTTTTTATTTCTTGAATTCTTTTGAATTTGGACTTTAGCTCCTTATCTTGATGAAGCTTGAATGTGATCATTGAGGAGCTCTAGTCCATTAACCTCGAATAGATTTTCCGTTTAAGCTCAATTTTCTCCATTCCCCATCATAAGCTTGTGTTGGATGATATCCTGAAATCTTTCTCAAACACGACCAAACTCATATACAGTGTTATAAAGTATGCAATATGAAACACATGTGTAGATCTATTGATATTGTATAATATCATCAAAACTAAATAGTAGGATTATGAAAATCCATAAACCATCAATCTCTCTCTTTTTGATGATGTCAAAATATTAATAGAAATTATAGATATTTTGAAAATCAAACGTTTGAATAATCTCCAATAATCGATAAAAGACCAATTATACTAAAGTTAAACGTTTGAATGACTTAAATATATTGATACGAATCTATTACTCCCCCCCTTTTTAACATAATAAAAAAGGGTGCCCTAGAAAGTAAAACGTTTGAATTACCCTTTTAGACACATGTGTACACCAAAGGTAAGTTAAATGTTTGAATAACTCCCCCTAAATGTATGCATAGGAGACTAATAGGAGTTGATATAAGCAAGAGTTAAACTTAAACGTTTAAATAACTTTGAAAAGTAAGCATTTGACTCATATCAATAAGCGTGTATAAAGGATAAGCAATAGTGAGCGATACATGCAACATAACCATATACAACATATAATCAAGTTCTAATATCATATGGTGTAAAAGATGAGATAAAGATATAGCAAAAATAGGGTTTTCTCATCTTTAGTGTCAGCAAAGCCGTGAAAGCCTTAAACACACCCCGATAGATCCTAGGATATGTTATAAATAACAAATCCACAATTGGGTTCCTCTAATGAGGGTTGCGGAGGCCATTTTGGCAAGATAATATTTAAGCACAACATCATTCAATTGAACATGTTTTAAGCTCTCCCCGAATATAAGTAAAACGTGTAGCATCAAGGGGCTTGGTAAAGATATCGGTCAATTGGTGTTCTGTAGGTATGTGCTCTATAATGATGTCCCCTTTTTCATGATGATCACGAAGAAAATGATAGTGGACATCAATGTGTTTGGTGCGACTATGTTGGTTTGCATTTTTCGTTATGTGCACCGTGCTCCTGTTATCACAAAGTATAGGAATATGATCTATAAACACATCAAAGTCTTCTAGGGTATGCTTCATCCATAGGATTTGAGCACAACAAGCACCCGCGGCAAAATATTCCGCTTCGGCCGTCGAAAGAGAAATCGAGTTTTGTTTCTTGGATGACCAAGAGACTAGACAATTTTTAAGAAATTGACATGTTCCACTCATGCTCTTAGGGTCTATTTGGCTCCCCGCATAGTTTGCATCCGGATAAAATTTAAAATCGAAAATTTTATTCTTCGAATACCGCAAATCTAAATTATTCATTCCTTTAAGATATCTAAAGATTCTTTTTACTACACTTAGATGTGATTCATTGGGACACGATTTCTAACACCCTAGTTCATTTATACCAGTTCTGTTTTGGGTATTTCTTTATCTATGGATATTCTTGATTTATTGTGTTTTGGGTGCGAATAGTGAAATTGATGTCTGTGTTTGCATCCGACCCGACCCGCTTGCGGGAAACTCGTCTTGATTCCTGTTTATGATTGATCCCGGCTAGTTATGAGAATCCGTGCACTTTCATGTCGTTTATACTGCATACTGGCATTATTTCTGGCATCTGCATTTTTTTTAGTATAACAAATAAAGTCAAATAATATATTTTAAAAATATCTAGCATGGCCTGCATCATACCCCTGACCCTATGGTAGCATCCGTGTATCTTGTTCTCGTTCCGTTCAGTGAAACGGACCCATTTGGATCGCTACGTACACGCTACGTGTATCCGTTCTTGGGGGTATGCTTTTTCGTTACCCGGATATCATATTTTAGTTTTGGTTGACATGTATATTAACCGTATTTTCAAAACGTAATTTTAGACCCGACCCGGACACGTTTTGGACTATTTTTGTATTAGCCAAAATCTCAAATAAATTCAATATTATATTCATTATATAAATACTGTTATATACTATCGTTTATATATATTTTTATTAGGAAAAAAATAATTTTTTTCCTAACCAAAAATCTCTCTCTCTCTCTCCTCCACACACACACACACACACACACACACACACATATATATATATATATATATATATATATATATTATTATTTTTTATATAAACCTAGGGCACTGTTCCTCTCTCTCTTCATCTTCCTCTTTTAATTTTTCCTTCCCGCCTCCCGCCTTCGCCTCCACGCCCCTGCCTTCGCCCACGCGTCGCCTCTCGCCACCATCCTTCACCCTCGACCTCGTCACATCTCCTCGACCACCTCACTTCTTTCCCGACGACGCCTCTCCCCAGCTCGAACCCACGCCGAGCCCCTCGCCTGCCCTCGTCTCGTCGTCGCCGTCGCCACGACCGTGCCTCCGCTCTCCTCGCTCATCTCCCTCTCCTCCTCCTCCCAACACCACGACCGCCATCACCCGACGCCCAAGAACGTCGATCCCTGCACGCTCGAACCCACAGCCGCCACCTCTGCGCTTTGCCGTCGTCACCTCGCCGTCGTCGACTCCGCCCCGTAGTCGCATCCACCTTCTTGTCTCCCTCTCCCCAACACCAGAGCCTCCTCCCTACACTCCGACCGAAACCCGACCCTGTAGAACCCGAGCATCCCCGAGCAAGAACCTGCACGCCCAGACCGACCCAAGAAACCCTCACACCGGCGACCCCATCGCTGACGTTGCCTCGTCGTCACGTCTCCCTCACCTTCTCCTCTATCCCAAATACCCCGAGCCAACACCACAGCACCACTCTTCTCCTTTCTTCTTCTTCTTTTCTTCTCTTTTCTTTTCTTGATCCGGAGTGTCCCGGTCATCACCGGAGCCGTGCTCGACGCCGACGATCCGGACGACTCAGTGGACGTTCCCAGCCAGCGTGGTCACCTTCTTGCTTTGCCTGGACCTGTCCCTTATGCCCGTGTGGATATTGCGACGTTTACCCGACGTCGGACGTGCCGTATGCATCCGTCGTGAGATCCGATCAGGCAAGTTTATCTTGCTACATGCTATGATACATATGTTGCATCCATATGAATAAAAATATCACATGTTGACTGTATTGTACATCCATGTTACTGTTTTACAGTTTTTCGATACCCGTACGCATCCATATCATTAATTATATATCTAGCTGCATGCCATGTCATATTATTTCATGTTACTGTTGTATTAGCACCCCATGCTTGATAATGTGCATCCTACGTAGTTATGGAGTTGTAGATGTAAACCCTAATAAACACTTGAGCATCCGTTTGATACCTGCGCACCACCTGACATGACCTGATGTACCACTGCTTGACTTGATACCTGATCTTGTTACTAATACCGACAATCCTGACATGTTGTCTTGATGGACATATCATGTTGTCTATTTTAGACAAACCTGCACCTGCTTGATCCTGTGTTGGCATTAGCTCCAGATTTATCAATACCTGATTTGAACACCTAACTTGGGGGTAAGGGGAAATCAATGATGAAACCTGACTTGTAACTCAACAGTTCGACGTTTATACTGATCAGTTTTACGGGCTAGGCCAGCCCCGGGATGATGCTGCTGACATCATTCATCTGTACATGTTTCCTATTTAATGCCTAGCGGCATGTCTCGGATTTCAGCCCGAGAATCTAGACCGTGGTCCCGGGCACGCACGGGATACTATTGAGTTACATCGACGATTTATTAAATTGATTTCAAAGACTTGAGAGTAACTAACCCAGTAGTATAGATTATTCACCGCACGTCACATACACTGATACACTTCACTGTTCCATATTCATGTTACTGTTATACACTAATTACTGTTCATACTCATGCCTGCATATCTTGTTACCTCCTGACTATATTTTATTGTTGATATTATGACGCACTTACGTCTGGGTTTTGCATGGCCCAGATCCTCTGTCTTGACGCAGGCTGACCAGGAGTATTTTAGCCGACAAGCCGAGCAATGATGATCCTGTTAGTATCCAGTTTAGTTTAGTTTCTTTCCATACTTTTATTTCCTGATGTGAGACCATATTTTGGGACGTACTTTCCAGATTGTTACTGTTTATTGGATTTATTGCTTCCGCATATTATTTTTTGACTCGTTTATTCTGGCAGATGGACATGTACTAGTTAGTTTTATATATTTCACTGTTCTAGATATCTTATAGACAGCCGTAATATGACTGTGGAGGGATGTTTCCTAGCCACAGGTAGCATGGTTGGCTCTGTCACGTGCCGATCTTAGCGCACTCTGGGAAGTGGGGCGTGACACGATTGGAAACGAGTATACAAGTAAACACTAAATATCATATCAGGTCTACTAGCGGTTAAGTAAAGTAAACTACCAATCATATCGCGATATTTAGTGATGTCCACATCCTTACCGGTTTCATCTTTTGAAAGCTTTATTGTAGTTGCCATAGGAGTGTTTCTTGGCTTCATATATTCAAGATCAAACTTCTTGATGAGCTCCTTTATATACTTGGCTTGATTTATGAAGATATCACCCTTGAGTTGCTTGATTTGGAATCCAAGAAAATAATTGAGTTCACCCATCATGCTCATTTCAAACTCTTTTTGCATGCTATGAGCAAATTCCTTGCATAGAGATTCATTAGTGAATCCAAAAAAATTTCATCTACATAAATTTGAATAAGCAAAATCTCATCATTTTTCTTTTTGATAAAAAATGTGGTACCAACCTTACCCTGTGTAAAACCTTTTTCAAGTAGAAAAGTGCACAATCTGTTGGATATAGTGCACTCAAGGCAATTATTGTAATTGCAGGAACGCGATTATGATAATTGATAGAGAACCTATACAGGTAGAGCAATCTAACTAGAGATGATAGTATGCTATCTGGTTTGCCTTTATCATTGATATGTATATGTTTTACTTGTTATTACGTGTTGCTAATATATAATGATAAAGCCTGTAGGATTCATGCTTGACTACCAGCATTATGATGGCGATTATTTATGTGTGAGTTGGGTAGTCCAAAAGCACATCCTTAAATATCCCTAGTCGTGGAAATATCGAGATTGGGTATCGATATTTCAGAGTAGACTAGTGTATACGTTTCGAGATCTCGACGAGGAATGGTGGCCGATCTCATAAGACATTGGTGTTATGTCACCTAAGACAGTATATAGGTGCTCATTGGAGGTGAGTACACTGGACAGGCTCACCGAGAACTTCTAAATGGTATTATATCTATCGTCGGATGGAAGTTCTCTAGTGGCATGTGTACAGGTTAGTCTTTTGAGCTGAGAACGTCATTTGTCTCGTGTGAGTTCTCACTATATTTAGATTAATACCCTACCACGGCTCAAAAGGAGTCGTGCAAACAAGTTTTAGTTGGGTACAGTCTCGAGCCACATGGAGGCAGTGAGCGATTGTCATGGATTCATCTCTCCTGGCATTAAAAGTCGATGTAGCGCTGTGTTCGGTTGGCCATCACCCTAAATCCGTGGCCACGGTAGATGATATTTACTGATATGGGTTCAGTAGTTTCTCGGTTGGTGATGAGCTTGACTCCGACACGACTTATCGGGTTTGTAAGGGTCTGACGTTATTCACCCCTAAACCCGGTATGCGATACTCTAAGAGGAAGAGACCAGACTGTACAGAGATTATCACATTCAGGCTCAGTAGGGTACGGACAGTCTTGACTGTCGACCTCCCTTTCATCATATACCTGGATAGCCGTTACGTACAGCTAGTGCCGTGATCGCACGCCAAAAGCGTGTCGGATATATAAGAGTTCTAAACTTTAACCGCGATCAGGACGGTGTCGCTTTGCAGCTTGCCGCGATGAGCACGGGTCGATCCACAGGGAGATGGTAAGATTTACGTTCTTGTTTTAACGAGTTAACAACGTGGCGGATTTGTTCGTTATCTAACCTATGTGTTATATTCAAGTATAAGGCTTGTTAGGAAACGATAGGATAGTGTAAGTTAATGGATTCCGTATTCAAGTACTTTGAGCCGAACTTAAACAATGAAGCTAGAACAATCGGCAACAACGTGGATTAGGGGACTTAAGCACGGTATTCATGGAATCCGGCTTATTGACCCTTGTTCGTCCGTTCTTGTCTCTTGCTTTTGCCTCCGGCCAAACTGAATGCAACCGGTCACAGTTAGGAATCACCTTTACCTTGGTAGAGTAGGGTGCCTAACGGAGCGCTTGCGTAGGGTTTTGGCGGAGTTTCAAATGGAAAAGACGGGAAAAGGAAATGAAAAACGAAATGTTAACTTACAATATCTTTCTCTTTTCCTAACAACAATATTCACACCATTCACAAAACAAACCAAAAAGAGATAACAAAAGAGAAGAACAAAGAAGAAGAAAAAAGATTACAAGCAAGTAATTAAAGTGCATGGAATTTAAGTGCGAGAATTAAAAGAGCAAGAATAAAATGCAAGTAAGTAAAAGATTAGGAACCAAAGAACATATTGCAAGGCATGGGTTCAATAACCCAAACTTAAACTTGCAAGCTCAATAAAGAGATTGCAAGATCAAGAGAGGGCAAAGAACTTATGGTGAATGAAGGCACAAAAGAGATCTTTATTAATTTTCAAGAACGATACAACCCTTGAGATCAATAACCAACCCTTAAACCTTCAAGCTCAATGAAGAGGTTGAAGGATCAAGAGAAGGTTAAGACTTCAAGGGGACTAAGCTATTTACATGAAAAGAAAACTTGGACTAAAGGATGACAATCCAAGACAAAAGAATGATCCCTTGAACCTTTGCCCACTGCCTGCTTTTATAGGCAGAAAAGAGAAGAAAATAAACACTAAAATTAGGGCTACGTGGCAGCAAGGAAGTCATTGTGAGAATCTGGGGCCCACATGAGGAGCTGGGGCCGGCCAGGCCGGCCAATGATGTGATGTGGCCAGCCACATCATGTTGGAACGGTCTCGTACTTGGTGTGTTGACTTGTTAGGTCCCCCGCATCACTTTGGCGCAGTTTATTTTCTCTGATTTGGCTTGGTCTACACCCAGATTTTGGAAGGAATTTTGAATCTTGAATTCAACACATAATCTTCACCATTAAATGCTCATTACTCCATTCCCACATGTGGCTTGATTCATGGCTGCCCCCATTATGGCTCATGCTGATTTAATTAATTGACTTTGATTTGATTTCAGTTTTGGAAGGAAAAAATCAACACATGATGTTTAGCCTTGCATGCATATAATATTTTGCCTTGAATGCATATTATATCATATCCACATGTGCCTAAAAGTCTTGTGTACACATTTGTTGTGTTGGATCATTTAGATAGAAAAATGTGTACACAAACTTGTTGCAAAAAGGGACTCCTGAAGTATCGGTCGGATTGCGGTTCTGGTTGCAGTGTCGGCTCTCAATTGATATATCCGTGCTTTTAAATGTATTTCCAGTATTTTATCACGGATACCTATAATCTGTAATACTGAGCAGACACTGGTTAATAGTACCGATAAATACAACAAATAGATAATGAATGAGCGGTATTAGAATGCAGTTTTCTGATATGAACAAATACCCCCAAACTTATCTATTGCTCATCCCGAGCAAAACCATTTATTCACAAAAGAAAATCCTAACTGCACTTTCGCAGGGAACGCGATTACACTGAGCATGTGCAACAAGCCGTTAATCCTCTAGGTGTCCCTAGTAGGAGGAGTGTTGTCTCCTGAGGGTTTTCAGCGGATTCCACCCACAAAATCCCGTCAAGCTAGTTTTGCGAAATAACTATAATTCAAACCCTAAGGTTTTGTTTTAAAGATAGCAATTCTATTATCCCAAATCTAGAACTATCGAACCTTTATTTTTCACCCCTCTCTTCTCATTTAACTTAAGATTTTATATGTCTTTACGTGCAGTGCAAATAGTGTCGTTAAGTTTCAAAAGGATCAATTAAAGTTGTCTTGTCACAAAATAAAGCCCAGACAAAAAATTTAAAAAGGATCACATAAGTTTTATAAAGAGTTAAGTATTTCTCAAGTTTCGTTTTCCAGTAAGGTTTCAAATTCAGAATTTCTATCTTCCTTAACAGGAAACTAGGTCTTATTTTTCACTCCACCTTTTTCTTGTTTTCATTTCATACACACCTCTGTGAACGTGCAATAGTCTTTATCATAGAATAAAACCTTCATATCTCCGCTAGAAATACTTTTTTATAAAAATCTGTCTTTTTCCAAGATTATTCTCACACAAAGAACCGTTAGGAATTTTAACTCGGAGAGAATACTTGCTTGACTTTGTTTTAATCTGGACTTTCTAGGCTTCTTAACGAGCTTTGGGCCAATGCTCCCAAACCAGTTGGTTTTAGAGCATTAGGTGTAGAGACACCCCAGCGGACTTAATTACTCAAGTTACCTAGGCCCTAAAACAAAAGACCAATTTTAGCGTGAAAATCATGATGATTTAATGCGGACGGAGATATAACCGGTAGTTCAATTATTTTTTTGGATAAAAGACGTGTTTAGTGGGTTAAGTGTGTAATCATTCCAATCAAGACTCAGATGGGTTATTCTTCAGAATTAGTTCTATCAAGGCATCAGTAATATCCCTTCATATCCACCTCTCTTTATAAACTATTCTTGATATTACTTATTTCAGAACAAACTTATTTGATCCTCAGAAAATAATTTATCCATTTAAAAGTTTCCAGAAATAATAGACTTGTCATCTAATTTTCAAAAACTCACAACACGTGTAGTGTGATATAAAGACATATATCAGCTATAGTTAACTTCAAAGGAGAGTTATCTTTCAGGTTTTCAAAATCTAAAAATAGGATTTAGTTTTTCCTATCTTATTAAACAAAACCGTCGAAATATTGAATCTAAGTTCTCTCACTAGCTAACTTGACGACAAAGTTTTTATGTTTTTAGAAAATTTTCTGATTTTTATGGGGTTTTAATAAGCTATGCAAATGCTGAATATACAAATGAATGCGAAGGTAGAAAGCTTACCGAGCACACCCCCAAACTTAAACTTGACAGTGCCCTCACTGTCAGGCTACACCAAGAGGGTCAAAATTGTCGGTGCCTCCCCAAAATAAAATTATATAAAAAAATAAAAACAAAAAATATGTACACCAAAAGGCTCCCCCCAAACTTAAGTGAAACAGTGTTTCTACTGTTAAGTGTTGAAGTTCAGATTTAGGGGGGAAGAAAGCAGTATCAAGCTATACAAGGCCTTACAAAGGCCAAAAGTGAGCACCAACCATTCAAAAATTCTATCATGATAATATGCGGGTTGGTGAAAGAAGATGAAGAGAAAAGAAATAGAGAATACGCGAGACCGTATGGAAATAGAAGCGGGATACGGTCTCGGTATATGAGAGGAAGAATGGCGGAAAGGGAAAAGAAATGGTGTACGAACTTGAGGGTGAAAATGGAGTGAATAAATTCGCACAATATGTAATGACCGATGTGTAAAAAGCGATTGTGCTAATCTATCAACCCATCGAGAGATTGGGTCAAATCCCTCAAGATTCGTCAGAAAACATGGGTACGCCGAACTCGGTAAACCAGACATAGGAAATGAAAGTGATACAGTTTCTTGCAAGGTCGGAACGATGGAAGGGACGAAGGGGAGTGATTTAGGGATAGTCTTATTCTCACCTAAGTAAACTGTCTCGAACTCGAAAGATTCCATCAATGGTTCGAAATGACTGTGAGCAACCGAGTTTGATGGTTCAACTAACTCATCTGAAAATTCAAAGGACTCAAACTCGGGCGGTGAGTCTTCAACATCGTCTGAAAAAGTGAAACACTCATAATCGTTATCGGCTGTGAGAAGAGTGTCAGATTCAAGGAGGAACGCACTAGTGGCGTCAAATGTGCTGTGATTGAACAGAAATTTTTCAAACTCACAGTCCTCCTGCATGATCTTTTGCGTGGTCGGAACGATGGAAAGGATGGAGGGTGATTTAGGAAGTATAACAGTTAAAGGTTCAGGAGGATGAATTGGAAAATCCGACACATCAAACAAAAATGGTTCATCCTCAATACTATCCTCAATACTTTCCTCAATACTATCCTCATAATTCTCCTCAAAAATTATCCCATCCATGCAAATCTCATCAAAATCAAAACGCATATGAAGTTCGGGAGAAATATTTAATGACTCGGGATGATGAATTGGAGAGAAAATTTCAGTCAAATCTACGGGTTCAAAATACTCCCTGCGTCAATATTCTCAATCAAGTGAAAATTAATATTCTCATACTTCTCATCAAAAGCATGGATTTCAATCGATTCTGGTTCTAAGATGGAAGTGTAGAGGTCAAAAGGTTTAGAATTGGTTTCACTTGGAATGGACCCTTCACAATCTGGTAAGTCAAACACTACAAAATCGCATAACTCATTAAACGTTCTATCTTTAATCGATAAATCTTTTGGGACACTAGATAGACATTCAAAACTGGAGTTGTGTGATTCAATTTGCAATGGGTAGGTTTGATTAGGAAGAGTGTACAGCTCACTTTCACTACTCAAATTCTCAGCATGTCCTACCGCCTCATCATACATTGTAAAATGTGGAGCTAGTTGAAAACTAGCTACCGGGTCACTAGGTTGTATGAGGACGGTCATGGACGCATTCAAATCCATCATCTGTTGGTATGACGCTACCCTAAAGTCTTCCAACAACTGTTCCAGACTAGACATGGGTTGTGAAGGGGTTTCAGTAAAAAATTCAAAGTTGTTTAGATACTGGAAACTTCCAAAAGGTTGTTCATAAGCAATGTCTAGGGCAAGTGCAAAATTTGGGTAGGACTCGTAGGAATTGAATGGCTGGACAAGGGTAGGATCAACATACGAATAAGAAGGTGAATGGAATTGTTGATCCATAGAATTTGTAGTGGTGAAAGGAGTGAGAGATCGGCTACGGGATTGTTCAATATGTTCAGCGAGGGACAAAGGACGACTTGCAAAAGGGGTGTCAATATAAGAGGGTGGTGAAGGTTGAAACAGTTGATACAAAGTGGATTGCGGAGTACAAGTGTTTGTCCTAGACGCGTCTATGCGATCTTTCAATGAAATTTTTGGCATGGATGGATCGTTCGACATTCTGCCAAAGCAAGAACCGTAGGAAGTTATGTCTGGTTGTGGGTACCAAAGTTTGGCAAGGGTTTTCGAGGTGGGGTACCCATAATATGAAGAGAGAAGAAGAATAAGAGAAAAGGAAGGGAAAAGAATGTGGTTTTTTTTTTATAGTTTTTTTTAGTTAGTTATTAACAAAAGAATGAAATATACAAAAAAGAAACAAAAACAATCACGACACAAAAATACCACACACCTAATCGTTCTAGGGTTCACCTAGGTCAACTAGACCTGCTCAAGAACTTGATTGGCGAAGTAAAACTGTGTCGAGAAACAGGCTCAAGATACACTGATCACGAAGCCAGGTAAGTGCAGAGATAAGGGGAGGTTTTCCGACGCTTTCGCGAAGGTCCTTAATTAAATAATTCTTTCTCTTTTGGCGGTTTCGCCGTGAACACTTTTCTAGACACCCCGTAGACAATATACCGTTAAGCGGTGTTCTAAACACAATTAACCTCTCCTAGTGAGCGCGAAGTCCTAAAGGCATAAAGTCTAATTTCTTTTAAAATTTGTGCGGGTAAACGTTATGCTCAAGTTCATGATTTGTGGGCCACGGGAAAGGTGTTGAAATCCTTTACCGTATGTTGTGGGGTTCGCTTGCCCTGAAATCCGTATTAATGTATGCAATGCGTAAATCAATGAAAAAATTTATTCAAAGAATCAAACAATCATTTTTTAGTTTAAGCTCGGCACTGCAACAAATACGGGTTAGTCAATTTTTGGCGTTTGCTAGCGAACTTGCAAAGAATCCTGCAAAGATATTATATTGGAAGCGTCGGATTTGAGAAGAAGGTGTTAGTAAAGTACGTACCGTTAAGTTGTGGGTTAAGAAACCCCCGTTGAATCAAATCCGGTAAGCTTGAAAAGTTCGCTTGCACGAGTCAAACTTACCGGATCTTTGGCACTGTACTTCGTAACCACCTTAACTTTGAATGTGCACTTTGCTCCCCACGCCCGCTGTTCGCAAATCCGCAAAATCTGAAATGTCGGAAAAAATGGATATTAGTGTGGAAAAACGATACGAATGCCCAAATACCTGCATACTAAAAATTATAAAAAACAAACAATACAAATAGGACAAAAAAAGAACACTGGAGCACAGAAGAAAGTTGTGGAGCAAATGGAGGCAACTTGGCCGGCGACGCCGGATTTTGAGGGTGTGTCACCGGTTGGTTTTTGGAGTTTGGGCTCCAAACTTGTTCTGTGATCACACTGTTCAAGTAATATCTCATCTGTATTGTTTATCTTTTTATTTTAGTTACAGAGTGCAAGCAGGTATAAAATCCAGGGAGCAAAATGAGTTAAGAATGTTAGTTTTTTTTTTTTTGGTTTTGAAATTTTTGAAATTTTTAGTTTGTTTTTATTAGAAAAGTGTTAGATGGATATTAACAATATTAACCCGAAATAAAAAAAAACAAAAACGTTACCGTCTCCCCGGCAACGGCGCCATTTGATCGCACGCCAAAAGCGTGTCGGATATTTAAGAGTTCTAAACTTTAACCGCGATAAGGACGGTGTCGCTTTGCAGCTTGCCGTGATGAGCACGGGTCGATCCACAGGGAGATGGTAAGTTTTACGTTCTTATTTTAACGAGTTAACAATGTGGCGGATTTGTTCGTTATCTAACCTATGTGTTATATTCAAGTATAAGGCTTGTTAGGAAACGATAGGATAGTGTAAGTTAATGGATTCCGTATTCAAGTACTTTGAGCCGAACTTAAACAATGAAGCTAGAACAATCGGCAACAATGTAGATTAGGGGACTTAAGCACGGTATTCATGGAATCCGGCTTATTGACCCTTGTTCGTCCGTTCTTGTCTCTTGCTTTTGCCTCCGGCCAAACTGAATGCAACCGGTCACAGTTAGGAATCACCTTTACCTTGGTAGAGTAGGGTGCCTAACGGAGCGCTTGCGTAGGGTTTTGGCGGAGTTTCAAATGGAAAAGACGGGAAAAGGAAATGAAAAACGAAATGTTAACTTACAATATCTTTCTCTTTTCCTAACAACAATATTCACACCATTCACAAAACAAACCAAAAAGAGATAACAAAAGAGAAGAACAAAGAAGAAGAAAAAAGATTACAAGCAAGTAATTAACTGTTACAACCATATTGTCTGCTTTACACTAGGACTTGTCTATAGTATGTGACTGTGATATACACACCTTACCTGATTGATTATATCATCTCTAACATGCTTGTACACTAATTCATGACTTATACTCGGCAATCCTGTTACCATTGACGTTATCATGATGGTACATGTTACCTGTAATATCTATCGATACCAACAATATTGAATTGTTATCCTGAGTGACCTGACTTGTTATCTTGCTAGACAAGATCTGCACATGATTGTCCCAGTGTTGGCATTAGGTAGATATTCTATTGATACCTGACTTGAACATGAAACCCAGGGAAAAGGGAAAATCAAGAATGTAACTGAAACGTAACTCAAGAGGATAATATTGTTGCTGTGTTTCCGGGCGTGAACGAAATAACCATTGTTTATTGTACCGTGGTCTCGTGGGGAATGAACGGGATATATTGTACCATAGTCCCGTGGGGAATGAACGGGATATATATTGTTGAGTTACGATGAGAATTACATTAATTGGTTTCAAATACTTATAAGATAGTTAACCTAGAAACACAAGACCTTAGGATACACCTGACCTGTTTGAGTACCTATAGCCTGTTGTTATATCGCATGTGATTGCTTTTGTTTATACACATAGCTCACTCTTGCACGCGATATTTGTATAGCATACTGTTCAGTTTACTACTATTATGATATTTATGACGCTCTGACATCTGGGTTTTCCATGGCCCAGATACTTGACTTACCACGTAGGTACTTCGACAGGACTACCGATCTGTGAGGACCATCTCACTGATATATCTCTTATTCATGGTTAGTTACCCTTGGATCTTTATTGCTTCCGCTATCATGTTTCCTTTTATCGTTCTTGTAGATATTGGGAATTGCCACGCCCTGCTTCCCAGTGTATGGAGAAAGAGATGTGACGGGAACGCGACGTATTTACTCAGAAGTAAACACGTTAAGCGTAAATAAGCAATATATATATACAATGCACAAGAAATGACAAGAGATATAAAATGAACAGCAACTTTTATTAACATTCATCTTTACAGTACAACTGATTTGAAAAGGAAATGTACAATGAATAAAGCAGTGCCTAAACAGTGGCATACAAACTGGAAGGTAAGTACAAATAAGCTAGTAGTCTGGTTGTGCCTCAATCTGCTCCAAGTACTCCTGGCTGGGCCCGGTCTTCTGAGGGTCCTGTCCTCCTGACGAACATTCCAAAGAAAGAAATAGAAGGAATGTCGTCAGCGAATAGCGCTCGGTAAGTCCCAAAAGAAAGGAAGGAATACAACAAGTAATGTGGAAGGAAACTGTTAAGTTATATAGGTATCAGTTTATTATTTTAACGTGGTTGTTTGTAGCTTGGCACAGAAGGTATCAGTGTATACGAGAGGAGTCCAACTATTCCGTGGACTATGGTAACATGTAAGTATAAGGCCCCGTCAAAACCCACGGGACAACGGCACGAGAGTTCATGTATGTGTCTTTTAGTGTCCATCATCGTTCCACTTTTAATACATTCCGTATCAATCTACCCCGTTAACCCCGTAATGTGTTGTATAGATTATAATTATCAGACTTGCCGAGACTTTGGATACAAGTTGTTCATGTAATCAGGTTCAGGATGTAAACAAGTAGGCATGCAATCAAGTCAAGTTACAGCCATAGTTCGGTCAAGTCAAGCCATGTTTGCATGTTGATCTTGTTCTGGTATTCAGGTTCAGATTCAAGTATACATGTTTGAATTGGATTCTGGTTTGAGTTGAATTCAAGCTTGATTTAGACTCAGACATGAGTCAGACACTTAGAACCGATTTGGATCCTGAATTAGGTTCGGGAGTTATCGGTAACTGTTGTACATGGACGGAAGGATTTGTGTCTTTTTCCAAGACAATTACCAATGATAATGAGAATGATCTTTGACGCACAAACCAACAATCTGCAGATTCGGATGTACCAAACTCCGAAGACTCTGGCTACACCATTAAGTTTTTCTACCTTAAATGGGCAAGCACTCACTTTCTCCGGCTCTCTGAGGCTAAAGAGAATTGATCCCGCTTAAACCCATATTTACTAAAATTCTTAACAGTGTTTTATATAGCTCGAGGGGGTTTTATGAAAAAATATTTTTAGTATAGTTCAAAATAACCTCGAGAAATTTATTTATATTCTTTAGGGTTTCCATGGATGTGTATTTTAAGAATTGAGGTATGTTAGTGATAATTATCTTAACTTGAATAGTTCATGGTATTTTACTGTAAAATTATCTTGTATTGATATATTGATGGTATTTTGATGAAATGTGTAATTCTTTTATTTGAAAAAAATATATAAAGTTATTATATTTTGAAAATATATGGATTTTGTAATATTTATATAATTAAAAATTAATTTTGATTATTAAGTAGAAAATCTAGTTTTTCTTTAAAATCGTATTAAAAACCTTTCGAGAACGAATGCTCCGTAAGGAGGTCTGCATCTCGCTCTATTAGTCTAAGAATGTGCGATAATCTACACCATCCAATAGCGGGTCCTCTAAAAAAGATTGTAGAGCCTTATTTGCAAATGGTTTTGAAATACAATTCAAAGAAAACCGTTTTTAATAGTTGATGATATTTTAATGTAATATGGTAACAAAAGTATACTTAAGGGATATCGTGCTATGGAAACATATGTGTATGTGAGGGGTAGGTCATTACCCCGTGAAGTTTTCTAAAGATATGGTATTAACAACATACTAAAAGGTGATATGTAAAGTTCATGGTATTTTAACAAAAAAAGTTAAATTAAAGTTATTTTGCATGGAATTCTAGGTTACAATTTATTCTAAACATTTATAATAATGTTACAAGTATTGTGCAAAAGTTGTATGAACAACATATAAGAAAAAATAAGAAAGTTTTTAGGGTTTAGAAGATCGATATCGGTATTAACTCCACTTACCAATATTCGTTTCAAAAAGAATTTTTAAAGAGGAAGAAAAGAAATTAGGAGGGACTTACTAGTGACTTATCTTATGAAAAGGTAAAAGAGAAGAGGTTTGTAGTCGTGGCGTCGTGGGGTCGTCGGAAAAGCCTCGATTCCTCGCCGGAAGTTGGTCATTGGTTAACTCCTCTTCTACTCCACTTGTATTTGAGAAAATTTGAGGGTTTTGGCTAGAATTTTCAGAATGAGGAGGGGCTAGGGCATGTGATAGTATTTATAGTGTGAAATTAGGTTTTGGGATTAAAAGAGTGAATTAAAATGAATTAAAATGCATTAAAATGTGATAAATTGAGGAATTGAGGGGTCTCTATTTGATTGCAGAGTAATCAAACAGTGCAGGGGTAATGGGGGTTGGGAAAACGACAAGTGTGCAAAGCACGGGCACAATTTACCTACGGGGGCCCGTCGGCGCCAGCTATCCAAGGAATCTCGCCGGTCCAATTGTGAGGGGAGCCGGTGGATTCAAGACACGTGTTCACCTCTGTGTTTATATCATTTTGCACATGTTTGTTTTCTACTTTTCATTTTTATGTACAGTGCACGTGTAAACTTTTGGGCTTCCAAAAGATTTAAAAGAAAAATCAGAAAAAATATAATGTGACTCAGGGGATTCGAACACAGGGGCTACGTCACAGCAGTGCAAGGCTTTACCAATGAGCTACAAGTTGTTTCTTGTTGTTCTTAAACAAAATTTAACTTTTAAAGTGTACTCAGGCTTGCAAACTCCTTTCTGTACATTAAACTAAAAATTTTCGTACAGTAAATTCAGAGTCGTTACAGGCATGTTAGTGATAGATAGTATTTATTGTTCTTAATTACTGATTGACAGCTGTAATGTGACTATAGAAGAATGTTTTCTTACCATAGGTAGCATGATTGGCCGAGTTACATCCCGGAATTTTGGTATCTTGGGAAGCGGGGCGTGACACTTGATAGGGTTGCAAAGCACTTAAATTTGTCGATCATATGCCTTGAGCAATCAATATAAAGGTATCATTGATTTTTACGTCGTAACTTGCGGGGTACCTATAGAAGACGCAATAAATGTAAGTTTTGGTACCCAAGTCTTAGTAGGTTCACGGGGGTTAGTCTTGAGAACCCAAATCAAATTCCTTAAAGATCTAGCTTTGCAATGATAAGAGATATGCCCAACATGTCCACAATAGTTACACACAACCTTACTAATTCTAGAATGTGTATGTGCATGTGTGTGTTTGGCATGATGATGATGATGATGATGATGCGAAGTATGTGTCTTAACATAAGTGGTTATAGCAAAGATTTTCTAACTCTTGGAACATGAGCAAATCTAGCAATACGATCATAAGATATAAGAGTATGTGCATGATAAGCATGATGATCATAAGAAGTAGATGCATGTAAAGAAGTTGCCTTAACAAAAGTAGACTTAAATGAAGCCTTAACATATATTGGTTTGGGGCTACTAGCATGAAAAAGAAATGCATGTTGAAAATCAATACCATTCTTCTTATTAGAAACATTTAAGTTGCATATCATGTTATCAAGAGAAATTTTGCCGGTGCTAAACTTGTGAAGAGTGGTATCAAGATCATTTATCTTAAACTTCATTTTATCCACATCTAGCATCATGGCATTGTTGGATTATACAAGCGTCCTGGCCATCAAACCGTGGCCGATTGCGGAACAAAAATTTTCTAAACTGGCGCTAACACAACCCGATTCTACGGATCTACCATTAACCCTAGAATAGAAAACAATAAAGAGAGTTAAGAATGGTTATACCGAATTGATCCGTGTCCTTCGGTCTTCAACAACCTTCCTAAGCTCCTAGAGGCCACCATGATCTAGCTTGATCTCCGATCTCCCTCCATCGAAGATGATCCACTTGAGAATTTATATTCCGAGCTCCTACCTCTATAACCGAGGTAACTAGGTTACCTAGCTTGTTAAACTAGATAGCCTAGAGAATGTAGAGTGTAGTGATGGATTAATTTGTCTCCAAACACCCTAGGTTTCTCAACACATGAGACTAGAAGGGTGGAGGTAGAAGA
The DNA here is from genome assembly GCA_030015575.1 of Agapanthus africanus. Taxonomy (NCBI): domain Eukaryota; kingdom Viridiplantae; phylum Streptophyta; class Magnoliopsida; order Asparagales; family Amaryllidaceae; genus Agapanthus; species Agapanthus africanus. Next base: position 159,067,047 of record JASDDO010000014.1, on the reverse strand, counting down.
AGAAGCGTGAGGATGAGAGTGAGAGGCAACTCAAGAAAAATGGCTAAGTCTTTTGATTATTGTGTTGTGTGTTGTGAGAAATAATGAAGCATCCAAATAAATATCTCAAGTCTCCAAAATATCTCAAGTCAACCCAAAATATCTCAAGTCTTCAAAATATCTCACAACAAACAAAAATCAAGCATGCTTGAATAGTGACCACAAATCACTGCAAAGCCATGCCACAATAATTGCATACAACACCTCATCCTCTCCAGCTCATTAACCATTTAATCCTAAATGGTTAAAATTAAATGAGGTGGTATCTTCTAGAAGCACCTTGTAATAAATTACAAGAATACCGCTCATCCGTATATACATACCCGTATCCGTATTCCAAAAAATACAAATACAATGCGACGAAAACAATCCAACAATACTAGAATCCGACTTAAACCAAAGCCACTAGTATTATCCGTCCGAATCCTGATACGTGCACAAGTGCACGTATATGATCGAACCCTGCCATAAAACCATACGGCCTCTATATCGTTTCGCCCGAAGCAGGGAAACCCTCTGTATGGGACTCTAAAAACTCGTCAATACGCTGGCAGTAGGTTTAACCACAACCACATCAGCGACAATGTTTCCCCCAATCAGATAGCAAAGCTCTATTTAAAATTTCAAAATTTGAAATTTGAAATGAGGCAGCGCCTCATAAGAGCGCTCGCGTCAAGAGCGCCAGCGCCAGGAGTCAAAGACTCTGAGGCAGCGCTCACGTGCAAAGCACGAGAGCGCCAGCGCCATGAGTCAAAGACTCTAAGGCATCGTATCACGTGCAAAGCACGAAAGCGCTGAGCGCCAGCGCTAAAGAGTCAAAGACTCTGAGGAAGCGCCTCACATGCAAAGCACGAGAGCGCTGAGCGCCAGCGCTAAAGAGTCAAAGACTCTGAAGCAGCGCATCACGTGCAAAGCACGAAAGCACTGAGCGCTAAGCGCTAAGAGTCAAAGACTCTGTGACAGCACATCATGTGCAAAGAACGAGAGCGCCAAGCGCTAGAATTAAATGTTCTCCACCATTGGATCAAAGATCCAACTGAGATGAATAAATCATCAAATTACAGAGTTTAATTCTGTTGAGAAAATACTTCTCAAATCCTTCCAAACAGGAAAGATTGTGCTCTGTAAATCAGAGCACCGATGGATCAAAGATCCAATGGTGATTAAAAATCACCAAGATACAGAATAAGTTCTGCATGGGATAATATTTTCCCAATCTTGTTAAAAACAAGAAGATTGTCTTCTGTAAAACAGAAGCCCTAGGATCAAAGATCCAATGGTGGGGAAACATCCCCAAATCAATCAGAGAAAGATTTCTTTAACTGATTCAACAAATCAGCCTCCCCTATATAAAGGACCCAAGACTCCAAGTCTTGCACAGAGGAAACCCCCCCCTAAACTTCAAATTCTCAGAAAAGAAAAAGAGAAGAGCAAGCTCTAAGAAGAAGAATCTTCTTCAAGGTAAATAAAAAGAAGAGAGATCATATCATCTCTTGATAAAAAAATAAGAACTTGGTTCTTTTTCTAGATCACAGATCTGTAAGACAAAGTTTTTCACAAAAACAGAAGAGATCATAGCATCTCTTCATAAAAAGAAGAACTTAGTTCTTAGATCCATAAGACAAAGTCTCTTATAAACGAGAATTTAATTCTTAGAGCACATAACTGACCAGAACTGCCAAAGAAGCGCTTCAGCGATCCAAGTCTGGCGCTCAGCGCCAAGCGCACCACGTGCTCCTCATATGTGCGCTATTTCATAAGAAGCGCTTCAGTGCTCCAAGTCTGGCGCTCAACGCCAAGCGCATCACGTGCTCCTCACGTGTGCGCTATTTCAAAAGAAGCACTTCAGTGCTCCAGGTCTGGGGCTCAGCGCCAAGCGCACCACGTGCTCCTCACGTGTGCGCTGAGGGAACACAAAGTGTTCTTTAAATAAAGCCTATCGCTATAAAAGTGTTCAACACTCAGTAAAGGACAAAAGAAAAAGGGATGCCAGAACCCAAATCAATGCTCAGCATTGTTAAATAAAAAAAGGGATTGAGCCCAAATAAATGTTCAACATTTTATTCAAAACTAAACGAGCTGAGCCCAAGTTGGCTACAAATCCCTAATTCAGATCAACTGAGCCCATGTGCTCATAATCTTTTTAATTGGTCTTGGTCACAAACCTGACTATAGACCTCTCAACCAATATTGGTTCAAGAGTACATCTCTTCATACCTCTGATACATGTCGTTGTAATTTTTCAACGTCTTCAAAGAGATGGAGGGTCCCAATAACCAAAAAAAACATTTGGCGCGTCCTTAAATTGTGAAACCAAAATACCAGACTATGACGTCTTTAAACCAGACTATGATGTCTTTAAACCGGACTATGTGGTCCGTAAACTCATGGACTATGATGTCCTTAAACTTTACGGACTATAATGTCCTTAAACCCAATGGACCATGACGTCCCTAAACTCATGGACTATGACGTCCTTAAACTTTACGGACTATGAGGTCATTAAACTCATGGACTATGATGTCCTTAAACTTATGGACCGCAACATTCCTAAACTAAAACAATAGAGTCCAAATACTCTTTCGTAGGATCTAAATGATCCCAAAATCCTGTTGAGTAGATCTTAGTCTAAAATTAGAGTAACGTATCATCAACAAACGTTTGAGTTGACCTTAGTCTAAAATAAGACTAACGGTCCTTAAACCAACCCAAACCCAAATCTAAGAAAATACGGATTTGGACTAATCCACGCCCTACGGGCGACAACACAAATTAGTCTCCGTATACAATCCACGGGCAACCAAAAACAAAACAAACACACATGACACGAAGTGACCATCTGGATAAGGAGAAAGTGGTTACCGCTATGCGGTAGCGTAATTAACTGCAGGGGCTTGCGCCTGCAGGGAAGAGCGTCCCCACAATCAAAAACCCCTCGTACACGAGGGGGAATCTGACGAAGTCTGCTACAACGGCCGCATCTGTCTAAACCTCCGATACACGGTGCCATAAATCAACTTGGCATCTTCGGAGAGGTGGACAGATAAAGCCAAATAGCATCTGCCTCCCAAAATTCAGGCCAGACGTCCCAACGTCCCGGCCGCGTCTTTCGGCGGTGAACAGATTCTGGCACGTCATGTGGGACCTTTTCCTTTTTCCACTCCACACTTCGTGTGTCGTGTTCGCGAACGAATCATGGTTTGATATGGTCGCCCTTGGATTTGAGGTACTAAGATTTGGTGTCTTGCTCCCGTGCAGAGAAAATGGCTTCCAACTGCACTAGCTGCAGCAGCAACTCCCACTCTGTCCTCACCGGAGGAGTGACTTATGGGCCCCAAGCGGCCTCCATCTTCGCCATGCCAGTGGAACAGGTGACTCAGGCCACCACTGGACTGTTCTTCGGGACCATGCTCCCACCAATGAGCTTCAACTCCCCAGTGCCATCGCAAGAAACTCCAAAGAAGTCGGTTTTTGATCAGCTTGCAACTACCACGGCCCCTCTCAACGGGTCTCCCAAATCCAACGCCTCGGTCTTTAACAGACTGGGCCAAAGCTCCAATGGGCCCGTGAAGAAGCCCGCATTACCTGAAGGGGCTATCCCGAAACGGATAGCCATCCCTGCTCCAGTAAATGAAGTCATCAGAGAGACTTCTCCTACTAAGGGGTCGGTCTTCACAAGACTGGTCGTTCTAACTCCCGCTCCAGGCAAAGTCACCAAGGCTGCTACCCCTGCCCGAAAGTCTGCCTTCGACAGGTTGGCCATCCCCTCTCTACGGACGTCAGTCTATGATAAGCTAACACCAACAGCAGTTTCTCATCAAAGCATGAAGCACGATGCAGCTACCCCGACAACGGAGGTGATCCCATCTGCAAGACGCGCTCGACGTCGCCACTGGCGCCGAGTGAGGAAAGATGGGGGCAGTTCCCCTTCTGGATTGACTCCACCAGCTCCGATGGTAGAAATTGACGATGTTGTTCCAACTGGGAACAGTTTTGAACCACTCAGGAGGGTGCGCAAGAACTCTCTGACCGCCGTGCTTTAAAGATCTCCTCCGTCTGTGGAGAATGTTACTGAAACAAAGCCAGAGCAGCCCACTCAGCGGCTGTCCTCCAAAATCCACAGGGTCTGGCGAAGAGTCCAAGACTCTGTGATCGACCAAGACTACTCCCGCCGACAGAAGAGAATGAAGATCCGACAAGAAGAGAATATCACTGCCGTTGTACCACGGAAAGCATCGGCTGCAACAGCCCCCGCAACTTCCACCGCCCATAAAAGGAGAAGGCCGGAGAAGATCCCTGTGTCTGCGACAAATCTCAAGGGTGCTGAATCCAAAAGCCCCAAGTCTGGAGTCATGGTAGTGCACACCATCTACATGGCTTCCGGGATGGAGGATAGCCGTATCTCTACGGGTCATCGACCACTCACCCGATCTGTGACAAAAGCCCAGGAGAAACAGCAAAAGCTCCAGGAAATGCTAACGAAGATGGCCGCGCTCACTGGGCCGAAAGAAAGCCCGGAGACGTCGTCAGAGCAGCGCCGGGAACAGGAAACCGACGCCGAGTTCCTCCGAAGAATGCTCGAGAAGAAAGACAAAGAGGTCGCAGAACAAGCGGCCAACATAAAACAAATGGCGCTATTGTTCCAAGATATGATGGGCATGATGATCCAGCCAGACTATCCAGCCGAAGATCCTCCACTAATAATTGAAGACGATAGATGGGAGACATCATACCCTTCTCCGGCTTTATCAGCAGCCAGGGAAGAGACCATCTCCAAAGCCGCCCTTGACGACTATATAGCTTAACAGATACGAGCTCATTAGGCGAATGAAGCAACCGGCCAAATCGTCAAGACTGGACGACCTTATCCGGATTGGTACGATCAAATAAAGTACCCGCCAGGATATACGATCCCTAAATTCCATGTGTATAAGGGGACGGATGATCCACACCAGCACGTTGCTCAATTCAGGGCTCTGTACGGAAATACTGGGGGTGACGACAAACTGCTGCTTCGCCAGTTTGTTGGCAGCTTGTCGGAGACAGCGTTCGAATGGTACTCCGAACTCCCGAATGACTCTGTCAAGACATTTGCAGAAATGAATCTACTGTTTACACAAAGGTTTGCAAGCGCCAGCGAACGTACTCCAATCACGGCGTTGATCAATGCCAGAGTGAAGCCGGGAGAGACATGGGTTCAGTATGCAATTCGGTGGCGGAACCTATAGTCAAAGTGCGAACAGCGCATAGAGGAAGCTCCTGCTGTGAGGCATGTTCGTAGGAACCCTCAATCCTCAGGCGACCTATCCCAATTCATGATGTTTTTCAAGCCAACCACCTTCCAGGTCTTGATTGACAAGCTGACCCAAATGGATCAGATGGGCCATAGACCGTCTTCGTAAAAAATGGAGCCTCGAAATGAAAAGGGGAAAGGGAAAGCGACCTTCGTCACCAATGCTCAGCAGCAGCCCAATGGTCCAAAACTGGCTTATCGCCAAAACGATAAACATCGATTCTTCAACGAAAACCTAAAACGCCCTTATTCGTTTCCCCAGGATAAAACGAGAAGACTGTTCGAGCTGGCGATGCGCAACAGGCTCATCACCCTGCCGGATCCAAAACGCCCACTACAGCCCGGTGACGTCAACAGTCCCAACTATTGCCCCTACCATCGAATAATGGGCCATCCAATCGAAGATTGCTTTGTCTTCAAAAACTGGATTGAGGACCAGTACCAGCAAGGCAAATTCGCGTTGTCTGAAAACTGGAGGGTAAACCCGCCACAACCACACGCTCCGAAATAGATGGACACGCCGGGGGCATCATGCTCATTTATAGAGAAAGCTCCATGGGAAGTTGTTCTTTCGACAAAAACTAAAAGAATGCTGAAAGATCTCCAAGTATATCCGGCTATTAGGTGGAAGAGCCCGCTGGAGCCCGAGATTATTGAGGGGATGCTGAAACTGCGCCCAACGCTGAAAGTTGGTGAAGGTGGACAAAACATTCAGGCCAAGCCTCCAAAGTCTTTAAAGAAAAAGAAGAAGGCCAAAAAGCCCGTCCAACCCGACGATAGCCGTACGGGTCTGCAGAAATATATCGATGCACTGGAAGAATATAATCAGAGGACACGAACCCCAATCACATTGGACAAATTTTTTAAGCATGTTCTTGAAAATGAAGACGATGACGCTGATGAAGGAGACAATTCTTCAGAAGAGCCCGAGGATTATGTGGCATGATGCCACGTGATCTCTCACTCGTCAATAGACGGTAAAGAGGTTCCTGATACAGAGAAATTGGGGGAAGATCCAGAACCGGAACCAAAATCCCGGGAGCCATCAGACGAATTGATTGACAGGCTGCTGAGCGAAGCTCTTCAGAAAAGCAAAGCTGACAGAGAGCGGGAAACGGCCAAATACGAGAGGCCAAGCGTCAGCGTCAAGTTGAAGAAGCTCCGGTATTGAGAAACCGTAGAGTACCCCCAACCAGATCGAAGCACGCCTACAGCAGACAAAAGCAGGCTTAAGACAAGGAAGCAATTCGCCAAAGCCCTGTCAATGGGAATGAAGCTGCCGCCTTTTAGGAAATACTCCTGACAGCATACATCTTGACGAAGTGGATGCACATCTAAATTACTGCTTATACTATCGGAGGATCACGCACCCTACCGAAGAGTGCAACGCCTTTAAAAACTGGTGGCAGGGATATGTTACTCACCGAAAACACGTCAGGCGATTGAAGCGCAAGACTCGTCGGGAATAGAGAAGCACGACAGATGAGCGTAAAGGAACTGTCGGCAACTGTCATATGGTTGATTCCGGAGGATCGCAAGTTCTCACCTTCGGGAGCGATTCTGATGAAGAAATAGCCCTCGGCCCTCTCTTCAAAGAATCCACCTCAGGAAAAGAGGAAGAGGTGAAGAACTGTGAGAATATTCAGCTGCGCAACCGTACGTTGCCCGAAAAGAATCTCGGACCTTCAAATAGGGGATTGAATAGAAAAGATAAGGGGAAGGAAAAAGTCCTTAAGGATGTCGCCCTCGATGACCGACTCGTCGAAGAGTTGGTAGCCAAGAACCCGCCCAAGAAAAGCAAAGTGGATTACAACGTCCTAGCACACTTGAGGAAGATACCCTCACAGATGAGCGTCTTGGATGCCCTTCTATTGTCTAAAGAGGCACGAGATTCCCCGATCAAGGTACTACAAGAGCCTGAACAGTTTCAAGCTTTTCTCGCCGAAGAAAAGATGAAGGACGAGCTCGAAGAAGTTCACACGGCTGACGTCACTTTCGGTGATGAAGATCTCCTCCTCGGAACATGCGAGCACAACCGTCCCTTATATGTCACCAGATACAGTTATGACATCAAAATAGGAAAGATCCTAGTTGACAACGGGTCCTCTGTCAATCTCCTAAATGTGAAGGTGCTAAAAGAAATCTGCATGAGCGTCCAGCACCTCGCTCGGGATAAAATCACTATCTCCGGGTTCAACTCCCAGTCATCACGGACGCTCGGGTCTGTGATACTGACATTACGCTTTGAATTGCTCGTCACTAATATCAAGTTCCACGTCATTGACGCCAAGACTTGCTACAACGCCTTGCTCGGTAGGCTTTGGTTACACGAGTACAACATTATCCCTTCTACACAACATCAGTGTATGAAGTATTTCAAGGATGGTCTTGAGTACACCGTAACGGGGGAGCTAAACCCATTCTCCATGAATGAAGTCCGCAAATACGAGGATGCAAAGTATTTCCTGCCGGACTTTGAAGACACGGAAAGATGCCATAAACCGGAGAATAAGCAAAAAGCTAGCACCACTATTCCGGTCTTCGGGAGCGATACCGAGGAGGAGGAAGAGATAATCTATTCAAGACCGCCCCAATGCAACAAACCGGGACCGTCTACCCCTATTCTGGTCTTTGGCAGTGACTCTAAAGATGAGATCAATGCAGTATTCACGGTCCGTCCATCAGCACAGGCCTTCGCTGGAGATGATCAGAATTTACAAATCGCTATAGATCCACGGCAGCACTACAAAGAGCTCGACGCACTTGATACCTATAGTGTGCAAGAACTGCAGACGTTCTACATCCCTCCCAGAAGGAAAGATGAAAAGGCGACCCTCTTTTATTGATCCGCGGAAACCAAAGTGGAGAAAGAAATCTGGCGTGGTGCCGATTCTACGCTTGATAGGCTCCAGCCCATCCGTCTGCCCAAATACTACACAGAAGGATTAAAAAGGTTGTTGAGACGCCAAGGAATACCCTTCAAACAGACTGCTCGACAAGCTCAGTTCTACAACAGGATCTGGAACGTCTCCGGAACTCAGCGAAAATTGCTCAACGGGAGAATGGAAACGATCGAGCTTGGATATGTTCGATCCAAGAAATGGGAGCGATTCCATGGCTACTGCGTTATACATGATTTCGATGAAGAAGGAGATGCTCTGTTAGAAGACATTGCGATTGAACCAAAACGAGATCCTGCCGTAAAAGTGCCATGTCTGTCGTTTGAAGAACAGATGCACAAGCTAATAAGGGAAGCGGGTCAAAAGGCCTGGGATGACCACAACCGTGAAATGGCCATTTACGAGAAAGCCAGGACGCAGCGCCTCCTTCAGCAGGCTACGGAGGATGACGATACCCTTCGTCGCCAGCCCGTCATACAGAAGACCCGACGCGGAGGCAAAAACAAACTAAAGAACGGGAAAAAATGTTCGACAGCGGCAAAGCGGGTCAAAGAAGCCACGCGATCGAGAATTGAGCAGCCGGGATCCGTCTCTTATAAAAAAGATGGGTCGAGCATATTCTTTTCCCCAAGACAAAACAAGGAAGATATTCGATCTTGTCATGAAACATCAAATGATTACGCTCCCGGAGTCCAAACACCCCGAACAAGCAGACGAGGTCTCTCATCCGGATTATTGCTCCTATCACCGAGCGATAGGACATCCTCTCGAAGACTGCTTCACATTCAAAAATCGAGTAGAAGACCAGTATGAGCAAGGCATGTTCGCTTTATCCAGCAGTTGGAGGGCAACCCCACCATATAAGCATGTTCCCAAAAGCAACGTACATAGAGAGAGTAGAACCAGATCAACATCGGTCTTGGAAACGATCTCGTACATGTCACGCGATAACGCTATCAGAAGAAGGAGTACGCAAGGATATGGATGACCTCTCCCAGTGCTTCGAAAATGAGGATGAAGATGAGTTGATCTCAGAATTTCCACCTGCGCCAAAAGAGTTGGAAGATGAAATATATACTACTGCGGACAACCTAAGGAAAATCGACTTGGGGACGGCAAACGGCCCGAGGCCTACGTTCGTCAGTGAGCTGCTGTCCGAAGAACAGGTTGCTACGCTAAAGGACGTGCTCATGCAGTATAAAAACTGCTTCGCATGGAACTATTCCGAGATGCTGGGTCTAGATCCAGAGATAGCGGTGCATAAATTGGCGATATCTCTAGACGTCAAGCCAGTCAAACAAGCACCAAGAAGAATGCGGCTCGAGCTTGAAATGAGCATCAACCCCGAAGTCAAGAAGCTAATCAACTCCAGTTTTATCCAAGAAGTTCAGTATCCTGACTAGATCGCCAACATTGTCCCGGTAATGAAGAAAAATGGGACGGTGCGCATCTGCGTAGACTTTCGGGACCTCAACAAAGCTTGCCCGAAGGATGATTTTCCCGTACCGGTTACCGAGCAGATGATAGACCACACGTCCACTCACGAAGTCTTCTCCTTCATGGACGGATTATCAGGGTACAATCAAATAAAGATGCACCCCGAAGACCAGAAGCATACCGCTTTCCGGACTCCCCTGGGAATATTCTGCTACAAAGTGATGCCTTTCAGCTTGAAGAATGCCGGCGCTACCTATCAGAGGGCCATGACAAAGATTTTCGATGACCTAATACATGAAATCGTCGAATGCTATATCGATGACCTCGTGGTGAAAAGCAAGTCGTACGAGGAGCATTGGGAGCATTTGAAGATCGTGTTTCAGCGCCTTCGGAAATACAACCTGAAGATGAACCCTCTGAAATGCGCGTTCAGAGTTTCCTCGGGAAAATTCCTAGGATTCATCGTACGACACCGGGGCATCGAGATAGAACTGTCGAAGATCAAGGCGATCATGGAAATGCCTCTGCCAAGAAGTCTCAAGCAACCACGGTCTCTCCAAGGGAAGCTCGCGTATATCCGACGGTTCATAGCTAAGCTCTCCGGCAAATCCCGCCCCTACAGTCATTTAATGAAGAAAGGGACCCCGTTCGTCTGGGATCGCAAATGCCAAAGCGCACTGGACGAAATCAAGAAATACCTGCAGAATCCGCCAGTATTGACCGCCCCGGTCAAGGGAAAGCCCCTCATCTTGTACACAACTGCCCTTGAAGGTTCTTTAGGCACGCCATGGGTACAGGAAAATGACCAAGGGAAAGAGAGAGCCCTCTACTATTTGAGTCGAGTTCTTCTGGGGGCAGAAAACAACTACTCCCCTATCGAAAACCACTGTCGGGCGTTAATCTTCACGATAACGAAGCTCAGACACTATGCTTTGGCGCATGAGGTCCATCCATATCAAAGGTGGACCCTCTCAAATATTTGATGTCAAAAGCCATACTAACAGGACGATAAATGGGCCCTCCTCTTGATGGAGTTCTCGATAATCTATCGACCCCACAAAGCAGTGAAAGGCCAGGCCATCGCCGACTTCCTTGCCGAGCATCTGATACTTGCCGACCCACCCTTAAATTGTGAACTGCTGGACAAGCACGTATTTAACACGATCGACAGGGAGAGAGGAGGGAGTGATACCCGATAGGAACTCTACTTTGATGGGGCATCTTCCATAAAGAAGCGAAAGCACAACACCCCTATAATCAAATCGGGGGTAGGCCTTATCTTCGTGACTCCGCAAGAAGGGATAATACGCTTTGCCTTTTCCTTGACAGAGCCGAGGACATACAATGAAGCAGAATATGAAGCTTTGATAGCAGGTCTTGAGATCGTTGTCAACATGGGATCAAAAACCTGCTTATATACGGAGACTCTCAGTTGGTCGTTAGTCAAGTAAACGGCGATTATCAAACGTGCAAACCGGAGTTGGTAAAATATGGCAAAAGAGTGCAACAATTGCTGACTCAAATCCCTTCCTACACCCTGGAAAGCATACCGCGAGCGGAGAATAGCAAGGCGGATGCATTAGCCAAACTCGCTAAAGAACTGGCTGATGAAAATTTCGATGACGTAAGAATCGTTGTACAAAACCATCGGGTTCTTGCACCAGCAGAAATATCTTCGGAGTCGTTTGAAGAAAAGGAAGCGACCAAGCAAACGACCCTACAGATAGAAAACCAAGAAAATGCTAAGGATTGGAGAGAAGTCTTTATAGACTAGTTCAAATACCGTCAAACACCAGAAGATGCGTCCTTAAAATATCAGCTCATTAAACGAGCTCTGTCTTTCGCCTTCGTCAATGACACGCTGTATGAGAGATCGTTCGACTCTCTATGGCTGAGATGCATGGGACCGGAAGAAGCAAGGAGAGTCGTCCAAGAAACTCACGACGGACTCTGCGGTTCCCATCAAGCCGGACTAAAGATGAAGCTGAAGATCAAAAGGATGGGTTACTTTTGGCCCACGATGATTTAGGATTGTCTCGAATACGCGAAATAATGCCACTTGTGCCAAATTCACGGGGAATTCATCCACCAGCATCCAAACCCGCTACACCCAACAGTGGCTAGTTGGCCGTTCGAGATGTAGGGAACCGATATAATTGGGCCCATAGAACCGGTATCGTCCAAAGGACATCGGTTCATACTGGCGACAACTGATTACTTCTCCAAGTGGGCAGAAGCAATACCGCTAAGAGAAGTGAAGACAGAGAATATTCTCCATTTCTTCAAGACACACATCATCTATCGGTTCGGCACTCCGCGACGGATTATCTCTGATAACGGGCCGGCCTACAGAAGTCACAGAATCAGCCGCTTCGTACAACAGCATAATATAGACTGGAGATACTCTTCGGTTTACAATCCCCGAGCTAACGGTCTGGCTGAGGCTTTCAACAAGACCTTGACAAAGATCATGAAGAAGATGGTGTCCAAAAACAAGAAGGACTGGCACGAGAGACTACATGAGGCTCTCTGGGCTTACCGAACTACGTTCAAAACGGCCACAAATACAACGCCATTCGCGTTGGTATTCGGCACGGTAGCAGTACTCCCCTTGGAGATAGAGCTACCCTCTTTACGAGTGGCGGTTCATTACGAGCTAACAGATGAAGAGAATTCTCATCTTCGGCTTGAGGAGCTCAATGCCCTTAATGAAACCCAGCTCATGGCGCAGCAAAACCTAGAGGCTTACAAAACGAAGATGACACGCTCATACGAGAGATTGACTAGGCCGAGGACATTTCGCCAAGGCGAACTCGTGCTAGTGGTCAAAAGACCTATGATCCCCAATCGTGCCAAACTGGGAAAGTTCGAGCCGAATTATGAGGGCCCGTACATCATAGACAAGGTCTACCAAGGCGGGGCTTACTTGCTCATGAATATGCATGGCGAAAGACCCTTCAGGCTAATAAACGGTCGGTTCTTGAAAAAATACTACGCCTGACCGAAACGTCTGTAAACTGCTACAAACCCCAGCATCCTAGGGCTGACGGAAAAAAAAACGGTACGTCCATAAGCAAGATGGGCACGGATGAAAACCCGAAAGGGCTCCGTGAGTTAAAATAGCAGGGCTACCAACGAATTTGTGAAAACCCGAAAGGGCGCAATCTCGTTAAAAGACACTTGCAAGGTCCTCTTAACCTTGTAAGGAGAAAACTACCTGCGTGAGATCCTTACGATTCACAAAGGAGCGACACACTTAGAGATCTCCACGATTCCTAAGGAGAAATTACACTTACGAGATCCTCACAACTCGTAAGGAGAACCCTCTTATGAGACCCTCACGGCTCATAAGATTCAAAAGCCTTAAGCTACAGAGATCTGAACCTATTCTTAAGCCATCACATCTCCCAGACTGCCCTACAAGCAGTTCAATACTGACCCTTGTATACAATCCACGGGCACAAATAATCATTTCCTTACCGAGTCCTACCAACGACGAGGAATGCCCTCATTTGGTGAACAAACACTTGTAGGTCCTTTCGATTTACAAGGAGAAAACACTCTTGCAAGATCCTTACGACTTACAAGAAAACATACACTTAAGAATCCTCACGATTCTTAAGGAGAAATCGCACCTATGAGATCCTCACGACTCATAGGGAGAAACACCTTTATGAGACCTTTACGGCTCATGAAGTCAAAAGCCTTAGTTGACAGATCCTAACCCTGTTTGCTAAGCCACCTTTGTTCGAATCGACGGAGGCAAATGATGATTCGCTCCTGGCAATGTTCCAGTAGTAGCGATGCTAATGCCTAAATCGGTAACAAATTCCAAGTCCTTTCGCGGCAAATGATGATTCGCTCATGGCAATATTCCAGTCGCAGCGATACTGATGCTAAGATTGGTATCAGATCCTTGGTTCCATACTCGCGGCGAAAAGTCAGCGAGCCAAAAATGCATATGAAATAGCCGAAATGATGGGGCAACTTGCAATAAAATCAGCAAGTAAAATATATGCATACAAAAATAGCCGAAATGATTGGGCAACTCGCAATAAAAGGCAGCGAGTAAAAAGGAAAAAACAGCCGAAATGATTGGGCACCGCGAAAAATAGCCGAAATGATTGGGCAATCGCGACTTTCGCGATACAAAAATCTGAAATGATAGAGCATCGCGGAAAGAAAACAAAAAAAATACATATAAAATGACACTTTTTCCCTGCAGGTAAGTCCATACTGACCCCTGTATACAATCCATAGGCATAAACGAAAAGAGATTCACATGTCCCAACAAACTCTATCAAAGGGAGAGTCAGGTCTCAGCGGCAATATTTGCATCCCAGAAGACCAACAACGGCGTTCCTCCTCATGCCAGCAGGACACAGACGCGACACTACCAATTGGAGCCACTGCAAAGTCTCTAGTTCTAAGACTCCACGGTTCACAGACAACCTAAAGTCAACCCCGACACCGTAGAAAACGGAGAAAGTCGATCCCGACATCGTAGAAAGCGGAGAAAGTCGATCCCGACACCGTAGAAAACGGAGAAAGTCGACCCCGACACCGTAGAAAGAGGAGAAAGTCGACCCCGATACCGTAGAAAGAGGAGAAAGTCGACCCCGACACCGTAGAAAGCGGAGAAAATCGAGCCCGACACCGTAGAAAACGGAGAAAGTCGATCCCGACACCGTAGAAAACGGAGAAAGTCGATCCCGACAACGTAGAAAGTCGACCCCGACACCGTAGAAAACGGAGAAAGTCGACCCCGACACCGTAGAAAACGGAGAAAGTCAACCCCGACACCGTAGAAAACGGAGAAAGTCAACCCTTGACCTCCCCATCGGATCAATGCTTCGATTTGGAAACAAATCAACTCACCAATCACTTACGAGTCCTCTCGACTTGTAAGGGAGAAAAACTCTATTGTGAGATCCTTACGACTCTCAAGAGAAAACGCACTTAGGAATCCTCACGATTCCTAAGGAGAAAATACACCTGGGAGATCCTCACGACTCGTAGGGAGAAAAGTCTTTATGAGACTCTCACGGCTTATAAAGTTGGAAATTCTTAGGTAACAGATCCTAACCCTATTTCCTAAGCCATCGCTACCTTATAAAGAGTTTAAGATGGACAGCTATCTACTATCTACTGGCCACATTTGCTAAAATCATATGCCAACAACACAGCAGAGAAAAGAAAGCGATAGTCGGAGATAAAAAAAATGTGTCATTTATTCATGAATTCAAATGAATACGAGATACATCATATAAAATTAAAAAAATGAAATGAATACATAAGTTACAACCGATACAAAGACGACTATTAAGAAGGAGGCGATTTTAGCAAATCAGCAAGCCGCTCGCGCACTCCTCTCAGCTCCTTTTCATGATCAGACGCCACGGCCAACTCCGCTTCGACTCGGGCCCGTTGCTGCAAACAGGATGAAAGTTTCTCATCGATTTCCCGCTGAGCTACCTCACGACTCTGCGCATCCCGCTCAGTGAGATTGAGCTTCTGCCTCAGCGTTAGCCCGTCAGAAATACATCGTAGGAGGCCCTCAAAAATAGCTTTCAGCTATGCAGCATTCGCGTCAACCTGGGCGCGCAGCCGGGCGGATTCTCCTGAAGCCTCCTCACGTTCCTTCCGCCTCAAGGTCACCTCTTGTTCGAAATGGCGGAGGAAGGGAACGCTCTGCTCAACCCACGCAACCCGTTGGGAGTTCAGAGCCAGAACCTCCAGAGCAGGACGCTTGAGCTCAATCTCATGCAAGCAGGCTTCGAGCTGTCTGCAATAATTAACCCAAGACTCGACGACGCTCTCGCTATGGAAGTGCACAAGCGTCGCCAGCATGGGATTAACCTCAGCAGCAAAATCTGCAGCGAATGTAGGGGCCTCCACGTCAAGCTCTTCGATGGATTCATTCAGCATACGCAGGCTGGTAGCAGCGCCCTTAGAAGATGGACGTCTAGAAAAGGGCCCTGCCGGTATCAGGATGCGAGACTCGAAGGAAGATGGAGCTCGTGCGATTGCTGCAAGACAAGTTATGGTCAAGGTAGGCTCAAGAGATAAAGAAAATGCACGAGCAATGAAGTCTACTATACCGGCTGCAACAGGTGGCAAAGTTGGGAGTACCGGTAGCGCCCCTATTCTCTCGTCCCCTCCTTCAATTTGTAACGCTGTAATCAATTCAAAGAAGAATTAAAAACGACATGGTCGCCCGTAAAAGGAAGGAAAGGATGTCGGTTAAAAACTATACTCACCAACACCAGCAGGCAGACTGGCTTCCGACTGGAAGGAAAAATGCGTGTTCAGCACCTGATACAGATGATCAAAGAGAACTCCTGTAAGGTTGCGACGATACATGGTCAGTACAAGGAAAATGGTATCCACAATTTAAATTAATCGCAAACCCATACCTTCCAGCATTTGAGAGGACATAAGAGAAGGCGAAGGGACGGGGACCGTTAGAGCAGCAACTGGTGACGCTTCTTCGGGTGGCATAACCTCAGCGCTCACCACACCTGCATTCGAAACAAATAAAATGTCATCAGAAGGGACTGAAAGGGATTGCGAAACAAAAAGTAAACAGCGACTCGAGACCTACCTGATGGGTCATCAGCTAAAATTGCGATGGAAGCATCACTGGGCGTTGCGGTTTCTTCGCTCTCCTTCAGTGGAATGGTTTCGGCGCCAGTGGCTTCATCCCCTGAATCTACGAGGGCCGTCGTGACACTCGCAATGCCTGCCGATGGCAGGGAACCACAAGGAGAAAGAGCGGCAATTAGGGCAGTCCCAGACTGCCACGCCCCGCTTCCCAAAAGAAGGAGAAGGAAGACGTTGCAAGGTCCGCAACCTAACTGTATTGAAGGTGGTCTATCCAATACAGTTACGTTAAGCGTATAAATATTTAATATGCAGGATGTGTACCAAAACAAAAATAATAAAAGCGAAAGGTATTTTATTTCCATTAACCAAACATTATTACATCCGAAAAGAAATAGTAAAATAAACTGAGTAGTTTAATTACATCAAAGGAGAAACAAAAGCCCTAAACATGTGGGCAACAACAAAAGTTAAAACTATCTTATCTTCCATTGTCCTGTCTGCATAATCTTCATAAGTTGACTTCACACCTTGATCTTCACTGTAATACTCATTCTTATCTGACGGACATTCCAAAGATAGAGAAAGAAAAGGAAGGTCCGTCAGCGAGTTGTACTAGGGTAGGATTGCCTCATAAGATAGTAAAGGTATAGAAACGAACAGGTGCATATGATGTATGCAACGTAAAGTAGGGGTGTAAATGTATAAATTTAAGATGTTTTGAGTAGAGGTATATATATGAGCATGTGTATGTTGTAAGTTATATTTAGATGAAGGTAATAATATGTATTAGTTTGTTAAATAAGGGTCCGGATACTCGTGATTATTCCGTTGTGGCCACGGAACAACAACTGGGGAAGTAAAATGTACCGTTTCACTTTCCGGGATCATGATCGAGTAGTAGGGGAATCCGAGTTCCGAATTGTCCTTGCCTAATCAAACTACCCATCCCAGTGGTTCAGTATAAAGGTTTGGACGAATTAGAGTTAGTGCGTATACCTCTAGGCATGGAATTTCCATATTGTATAGTCGTCCACACTTTGGACTGGTCACCCGGAATATCGGAATCTTCATGTTGTAGTCGCCCATATATTGGACTGGTCACCCGGAATATCGGGATCTTCATTTTGTAGTCGCCCATTTATTGGACTGGTCACCCGGAATATCGGGATCTTCATATATATATAGTCGCCCATATATTGGACTGGTCACCCGGAATATCGGAATCTTCATATTTATATAGTCGCCCATATATTGGACTGGTCATCCTGCCTGCAAGGATCTTCATAAAGTATTCCATACCTAGGTCCGCGCATTCTAACCCTAACCGTATCATGTTTTGTATATGTTGTCATGTTGTCATAAACTGAAAATTTTAGAAAGTGTATTGATCTCGTTTAATATGTCTTTCCACAACCACTCGTTTTATTTTCTAGAATTTGTAAAGTACTTCGTGTCCTTTAAAGAAAGCTTAGTTAAAATAATAAGGTTTAAATATCTTTTATTACTTCTAAGAAAACCATGATATTTGGGATATTTATTAATTTGGAAAAGCATAATATTTTACAGAAAATATCCTTTCGATAAAAGGTTGTGGTGTTTATTTGAAAATCTTTTGCAAGAGGTTTTTATTTGAAAATCTAGACTACTCCTAATATTCCAAAAAGATAAGTTATGAGGTCCTCAAATCGCCTCTTCACCGCCAATTGTGGCCAGGTAAGCACAAGTAAGGAAAGGAGGGATCCGCTCACGAATCACCGTGAGACGGGCCTTTTAAAGTTACCTTTCTCACTTGTCTAGCCTAGGCACCACAAAGTCTGGTTTAGATAAACGATCGATGCCTACAACCTTTCCTTCGTTCTAGATTGGTTTTAAAATTACCTTTTAAAAGATACTAAATATTCCCTTTGAAAAGATATCGTTATTTAAATTTAATATTTTCTTCCTTAAAAAGTTGAGGGGGTTTTAAAAATATTTGTAAGTAAAATATACGTATACCGTATCTAAAATATTTATTTTACATATCCTTATTTCTTATAGGTATTTTAAACAAATATAATATTTAAATTAAACGAGGGTATCTTGTGGAAGTAATCTATTTCGAGATCATTTTATAGTATGGGTATGACAGAGGCGAAATGACAATCCATGGGTTATATCAGATTCCAGGTATTATGAGTGTGCAATATACTTCTATCTACAGAGGAAATTAAACATCGTTTTAAAAATATGGGTTAACTTTTTCATGATTACGCGTACAAGGAAAAAGTATGCACAAATATTATAACACCATTTTAAATGGGGGTTGAGAATTAGGGAACTAGGTTATTGAGATAGAAGAAGGTGACGGGAAAAGGAGAGAGAGGCGGATCCTACCTTTTGTTTGGGTCGGATGCCGAAGGGTTAGAAACGTAGTCTCGTACTAAATCCTCAATAGCTCCACGTCTCGATTTTTCCTATGCGATTGGATGGAGCCGTAGCGTCGGCGTCGTCGATACGAAGGCACCGGTATTTTTTTCAGAATTTTTGGAGTTCGGTGGTGTGAGAAATTGAGGTTTGAAGGTGCCAATTTATAGCGTTCAAAAGTAACAGGAAAATCCAAAAAAATCCTCAAAATCTGCGCCACTAATGATTGCTCATCATTCACGCAATGATTTGCGCCCGCCGCCTTGATCCTCAGCCGTTGGATCTGCATCCAACGGCGCAGATCGCGCTGCCCATCGCCACGTGTCGCGCTGCGATTGATCCGCAGCCGTGGGTGCGGATCACCACGTGGGCGCCGCCGCAGACCTCTGGGCCGTTGGATCTCGTGATCCAACGGTCCAGGTTAAAAGGTTTTAAAAATTTTAAAATAAAAATAAATAAAATAACATATTATTTAAAATATTGATTTGGCTTTGAAAAATTTGTTAAAAATAGTTTAAAATACGGGAAAATTATGAAAAAAATCCAAAAAATATATTTTATTATTATCTTTAATATAAAAATAGTTTTGGGCTAAAAACAATTAGTGCATCTATTTCTAAATTGTTAGCTAGTTATAATAATTATATAATATCTAGTTCATCTTTAAAATATTTTTAATTACGAATTAATTACTTTTATTGATAATAAAAATATGTTGATTATTTTAAGGTATTATAAAATCTTTCTAAAACATTTTAAGCCTATAAAAATAATAAATAGATTTTAGAAATTTTCTTTAATCATATTTACTGCTTTGAAAATTATTAACACTACTTTAAAAATTATTATTATATAAAAAACATGTAAATAATTATTTGATAGTATAAATATAAATAAAATATATTTTATTAGGTATTAGAAAACATGGTCGTTACACAGACTCCTGAGAAAAAGTAGCCGCTTCGGGCTCGATGGTTGCCGTCATCTCACCTGCCACCTCATCGCTAGGACTTGGCCCTACAGGATATGATATATAAGAATTTGAAGACCAAATTCTAATAAAAAGACCCAGTATTATGTTACCTTGGGGCGGCTTTTCAGTTTCTTCCCGAGCCGCGCGCACAACCTGCCTATGAGCAGTAAACAGGGCAGCTGGAGCATCCTCAAAAGAAATGGCAACAGAGGGAGTAGTACTTGAACCTGCACCCACAACCAAGCTAGCATCGCGCTCCTTTGCCGCACACTTCCTGCGCCTCCTTTCAGTCTGAGTGGTGAGAAGCGATCTCCGCAAGACCTCCGTCAAAGGGACGTCATCGTCCGAACCAAGTTCTGCCTTTGAAGCCGCTACGGCTTCCGTCATCGGCTGTTTAAGTGAAGCCCCCTGCAGTCCTATCGAGGGAGCTGGGGTCACAATAGCCGACTCTAGCAATGTCGCTGCATCACCGCTCGGGATCGGCACCGCGCTAGGGATAACCGGGGTCAAGGTAGTCCCTGCAATAAGAAAAAAGAAAGGGTCAATCCACGAATGAAGAAAAAGGGAATGAAGGCACAATGAGCCAAAGTATATCAAGGCCCAAAGAAGCACGGAGCCTCTCTTCCTCTTCAAAAGTCTTGAGGGAAGCCGCGGGAGCCTCTTCGACGGAGATACCTGTTGAAGAAGAAAGCGTCAGTCAAAGCATAATAATAAAAAATATAACCGCGGAAAGATACGACTGAAATCTACCTGACTGTGCAATGGTGATCTGTGCTGCTTCATCGCGAGCTAGTTGCTCGGAAACCGCGATGGCAGCCTCTAGATTGGTATCATTCGACGCAATGAATAGACCCTCATTGGTTTCATACTCAGATAAGCCTTCGCTGTAAGGAGCATGGGGCTCCTGACCAAGTACAACGTCCATAGAGAAGAGCGATTTCTTTCTTTTCTGTGAGCGAGTGCCGGAGCCGATAACACGAGCTTGCGCTTGGCGGGTAATTTTGGGCGACGAGTCCCGATCTCCGTACCCACGCCAGAATCGGGAGACGCTGCAGCCACTGCTTCTACAGGCGCACGAGGTCGACCCTTATCAAGAAAAGCGAGCGGAACCACAGCCGCAACAGCTTCTCATACGGGAGGACGAACGATGGTCCGTTGTTTCAAAGGAACGGTTGGGTTACCCGCTGGGACAGTACCCTTGCGATCAAGCAATAATCGTTTTTCTTCCCTGATAACAGCGCTCATCGCATGCTGGTACCATGCCATGTACACATTCAAAGCTTTCGGAATGCAGCTTAGCTCGCTGATAAAGAAGTTAGACCCGGTATTTAGCCGCATGAAATGGTGCAGCGCACTACGGATACCTTCCTTTGTAGTAGTAGGCTCAGCTAAAAAGGCTTCAAGCGGGACACCCTGATTGTAGCTTGATTGTTGAGCAAAACGGTGTGGGTTGTATCTCATGAACAGCGCGGCATCGTTCTGCCTAAACACTAAAAAGCCCGGCCTGATTGAATATAAGTGAAGAATCTCCCGAGCTTTCAAGGTAGAAACCACATCTTTGAAGGTGTCCCGCGGCGGCTGCGGCGGCTGCACCATCTTAGCAGATTCCTTGCCGATAGTCATGGCCTTATCGACGAAGGTCATGTCATCCCTGACCGTACGCGGGCGAAGAATCAGACCCTGAGCCTCTCGCTGAGTCGGTTCCAAAACGGAAGCGTCAACCAGCCGCATAACCCGAGGAAAGTTATAACTTTTGTAGAAACGGGGCCTCTTGTGGATTCCGAAGGCGCCGAGCACATGCAGCTCGAGCCACGAAGTGAAATAATGCATCGGGAAGTTTACGGGCTGGACCCCCGGTTGAGTGGTGTCTACCGCCAAGCTAAGGCCATGATACAAATGAGCCAGCCCAGCAATCCCAACGGCAACCTGCATCCCTTCAACCATTCGGTGAGCCGGGTAGAAAACGGACGGCCTCATGTAGAGAGGGTGCATGGGGAGCGCAAACCAGCTTAACCATAAACCAAGGAACCCTAAAAATAACGCCTCTTCGTCGATGTCTTGAGCGGCGAGTTCTGCAAAGGGGACAACCGCGGCGTTTGGGAGGAAGAAATTCTTTTGATCTGCTTCCGCTGTCGGACGGCTCTCCAAACCAAAACCAAAAGGATCGTCGAGCTTGGCAAACTTCACATCTTGTTTCGATAAGACTTCCGGGCGAAGAAAACGGGCGATGAAATCCGTAAAGCTGACCCCATGGCTTCCGGATTCGAGAAACAGGCTCTCGTAAATATTTAACACCTTGATCAAGCTTGGGAATTGGTGCTGAATGGCATTCTCTAGGGTCAGACCCATCACTACTGATCGAGTGGCGAAAATGTACTCGTCAGGGGGTAATATCTCCTCATAATGCCCCCCTCGGACAGGCAAGCTGGAGATCTCCGCGAACTCCTCTAAAGAGATTGAAACTTCCCGATCTAATAGAAGGAAGGTGTGAATTGGAACGTTCCATTGTTCCAAAAAAGGTTTGACCCACCATACAGGGGGCGTGGAATACTACAAGAAAGAAGCATAAATCGCGGGATACAACCTGAGCTTCAGCAGCTGCGATTTCTTGGCCGATAAGATGTATCGAGCCCACTGCAGATATCCGGCTGAATGTCAGGGAGTCAAGCCTATCATGTATGGCTGTCCCCAAGGGCGCGACTCACCTTGACATATACGTCGCCCCAAGATATCCAAAGTCATTAGAGGCTGTAGGGGTATTGCAACCATAGAGGGCTGAAGGCAACCCTCCGAAGTGCAATTGACCTCCTGTAACACCCGAGCCCAATAATACTATTTATATTACTAGTTGAGGGTTATATATTGCTCATTCCAATTTTCCTGATTTTCTGGTGTTTATTGCTAAATTTTACCTGGTTAAGTCATTTTGGCACATAACAAATTTTAACCTCTAAAATGAAATTAAAAGTGTCCATGTTGGCCTACTCGTCGCCACTAGTCGCGTGGTAGCGTCCGCGTGTCGAGATTCCATTCCGTTTGGCTAAACGGGCCAGTTTGGGCGACTACGCGCGCGTGCAAGTGTCCGACTTGGGGGCATGCATTTTAATCATTAAACACCTCTTTTCGAAATTTGGAACCCGCTTAAAATCCTATAATTTGAATTTGGAACATTTGGGCACAACCCGGGCGCGATTTGGAAATGTTTCATTTCGCGCCAAAAAGGGCCCATTTAAATTTAATATCATAAAACTAAAATTACATACGAATAATTTCTAACTGTTAAATCCTTCACAAATCCTACGTAAAATCCTTCTCATATTTTCCCCCAGCCAATCACGAGCTCCCATTGAGCTCGTGGGCCCCGCCTCGTTTTCCCCAGCTCTCTCTCTCTCTTCCCTCAATCTCTCTCTTCCTCTCTCCAATCTTCCTTTCTCTCTCCAATATCCCTCTCTCTCTCTTCTTATATATTAACAACCCATGCAGCAGCCGCCTCCCTCAACCCTCGTCTCCCATCACGAACCCAACATACCCTAATCCTAGCCTCGCGATCTCACCGCCGACTTCCCTGCGACCTCGCCGTCGCCGCCCTCGCCACCACGAACCTAACCGCACCTCCATCCCCTCGCTTCTCCCGCTCTTTCCGCACTGCACCCAGCCCCCGACGTCGCCTCCAACCCTGCACAGCCGACGTCGACGCCGCCTCTCGCCGCCGACGCCCCCCACGACTCCCTCTCACCCTCCTCGTCGCGACCTCGTCATCACCTCCCTTCCTCTCCTCGCCGGACCACCAACCCGAGCCTTCACCCATCGCCTACCCCGCTGTTCACCGGAGAACGCGCCGGCGACCTCGCCGTCGTCACCAGGGCCACCTACTTCTCCCCCTCGACCACCAGAGCCGACCCCCCTCTCCTCCAGATCGCCGCAGCACCTTCTCCTGCACACCCGAGGCCTTTCAGCCTTGCAGCCGCCGCTGCCGTCGCTTCGCCGGCGTTCCAGCGCTGTCGAGCTCGCCGGGGTCACTTGGTATACCTCTCTGTAAGTTTCCTCTTCCTTCCTTTGTGCAAATCATCCCCCTTGCTGGTCGTTATTCGCTTGTATCCTATTGTATTGCTAACTTCGCTACTTTTGTCGTTGCCGGAATCCGACCGTGCCGTCTTGGCGAACCCGACGCTCCAGCGAAGTCCCCTGGTCCGTGTGATCCCGTTGATCTCTGTTGGGACTCGATCCGTGGCCCGTGCTATCTTATCGCGTTTTCTGCCGACATTGCATCCGTGCGTTCCGGTTTGCGAAACCGTCGAGGCAAGTATCCGAATACTTGCTTTAACATGCTACAAACTTAATAATCATGTTATCTGTTATAATCACATGACTTGGTGACATTTGCAATCATCCGTAACGTTAAATCATTGTAGTGGTTACTTGTAGTTAATCGGTATGCTATCAATCCACACTTTAACTAATTAACCAATTGGCACGTCATTGCTTAAATTGCTAGATCATCCTTGTAACTATTATTATGCTTAGTTTAAATTCATGCAACTCCATTACGTATGTTATCGATATTGCTTCACCTTGTGGCTGCACCCCAAAGGTGCGTGAACCGGTTAATATGAGAATACAAACATCACTGTGTTCACATAGAATAATATTGTTAGTTACCGTTCCTGTTGTTGTTCATTATTCGTTACTATACCTGTTATCAGCATATACCTGATTGCATTACATATTGACCGATCTTGATACACCTGACACATGTACTGATACACCGGACACAACACCCTGTACATATCGACTCTACCTGTTGAAAGTAACCTGACCTGTTACCTGATCTCATGCCTAATGCCGACAAACCTGACCATTCCTGCTGTCGATCCAGACAGACCTACTTCTACTTGATTTCGTGTTGGCATTAGTCCTTGACTACTGAATACCTGACCTGACATACATAGCTTGGGGGTATGGGGAAATCAAAGGTGAAACCGACTTGTAACTCAACAGTTCGATACTTGTTCTGATCAGTCTTACGGGCTTGGCCAGTTCGGGAGTGATGATGCTGACATCACTCGTCCATCCTACTACCTACTTTTACTGCTTAGCGGCACGTCTCGGATTCAGCCCCGAGGGCTTTGACCGTGGTCCCGGGTACGCACGGGATACTATTGAGTTACATCGACGATTCATCAATTGGTTTCAAAGACTATAGAGTAGAAAACCTGATAGGACAGTTTGGACCCCATTGCACATTACCCTGCTTGTTATTTCTTGTTACTGCTTTATTCATGTTCATACTTGCATTGCTTATTACCATGTTTATGCTATATACTTGATGTCATGACGCGCTGACGTCTGGGTTTTGCATGGCCCAGATTCCTTACCACTATCGACGACCGAGCAGGAGTACTTCAGCCAGCAGGCTGAACTGTGAGTTCCTTAAAGTTTAGTTTATTTATTTTCATTTCATTTCCAGTTGTGAGCCCGCATTATGGGACGTACTGTTTATTCATTGTATTGGATCATTAGCTTCCGCACTTATTGTTTATTTGATTCTTGTTATTATGGATTTGGACATGTATTAGATTAGCTTTTTTTGTCTTGTTCTTGATAACCTTACAACCGTAATGTGACTGTGGATGGATACTTCCTACCCACAGGTAGCATGGTTGGCTATGTCGCGTGCCCAATCTTGCGTACTCTGGGAAGCGGGGCGTGACACCTCCTCTACGGTTTAGTTCACTGGGGGTGAGTCGGCGTAGTGAATGGCGGAGATCACCTCTGAAGGTGCTGCACAAGAAAAGCTACGTCGGCCCCTGATAATTTGATTATACCACGTCCCCCATAGATGAAGATACTTATGCTCCGGGTCGTGATCTTTGATCAGAGCGAAGACTTCCCGGTCTACTGGCGCGTCAGGGAATGCGCTCTCCAGACGAACAAACGAGAAAGAAGTGTCAAAAGACATAGTACCTGCGCGAAAAAGAACAAGAGTTAGCTCTCAAGGCTACAATTCAAATGCTGACACTTGGTACATAAAATTTGTACCACACTGCAATGCAGTGGAAAGGTACCAAAGGGGACCCACACAATCAAGATGACGGCTCATCATTGATGAGACAGTCAATTCATTAAATAGAAATCCCTAGAAGGATTCTCATTCAATGAGAAACCCCTCGGGCCGAAGAGTAAAATTCCCTTGAGAGCAGTGCTCCGCAAAAGAGTGACATCTGTCAACTCTAATGATGAAGGGAATAAAAATTCCCCAAAAAATTCTGAAGAGCTATGCTCTGTGAAGACGATGAAATCATCCATCAAAACCCTAAAAAAGCAAACCTTTACCGAGTTAAAAACTCCGAGATCTTTAAAATCTGCAAAATGAACTCTAAGAGTTCTTCATTAATGGGTTAAGAAACCCTAAAAAAGATCTCTTTAGATCTGTGATCTAAGAAGAGCAAAGCTCTGTTGAGAAACCCTAAAAATCTATATGATTTAAGAAGAGCAAAACTCTGTTAATGGGTGAAACTCTAGATTATGAAGTAATCCCTTCAAAGATTTGATCTTTACCTAAATTTTTGACAGGGTTTCGACTCTAAGAGAGTTCTTAAGGCAGAGAGCTGGGCTCTGAAGGAGAATTAATTCTCAAGAAAAACAGGAAGATGAACAAACAGTCATCTCAAGAGCCAAATGCCCTATTTATAGGCGCCGGGAGCTGATCCAACTTTCAAGTTGATCCAATGGTGGAAAAGCTGCCACCGCTGCACTCACGTGTGAGTCACGTGAGCGCAACGGTGGGGGGCATTTGTTTCCCCCAATCAGAGAGCAAAGCTCTATTTAAAATTTCAAAATTTGAAAATTGAAATGAGGCAGCACCTCATAAGAGCGCTAGCGCCAAGAGCGCCAGTGCTAGGAGTCAAAGCCTCTGAGGCAGCGCTCACGTGCAAAGCACGAGAGCGCTAGCGCCAAGAGTACCATGAGTCAAAGACTCTGAGGCAGCGCATCACGTGCAAAGCGCTTTCGCCAGCGCTAAAGAGTCAAAGACTCTGAGGCAGCGCCTCACGTGCAAAGCACGAGAGCGCTGAGCGCTAGCGCTAAAGAGTCAAAGACTCTGAAGCAGCGCATCACGTGCAAAGCACGAGAGCGCTGAGCGTCAAGCGCTAAGAGTCAAAGACTCTGTGACAGCACATCACGTGCAAAGCACGAGAGCGCCAAGCGCTAGAATTAAATGTTCTCCACCATTGGATCAAAGATCCAACTGAGATGAATAAATCATCAAATTACAGAGTTTAATTCTGTTGAGAAAATACACCTCAAATCTTTCCAAACAGGAAAGATTGTGCTCTGTAAATCAGAGCACCGATGGATCAAAGATCCAATGGTGATTAAAAATCACCAAGATACAGAATAAGTTCTGTATGGGAAAATATTTTCCCAATCTTGTTAAAAATAAGAAGATTGTCTTCGGTAAAACAGAAGCCCTAGGATCAAACATCCAATGGTGGGGAAACATCCCCAAATCAATCAGAGAAAGATTTCCTTAACTGATTCAACAAATCAGCCTCCTCTATATAAAAGATCCAAGACTTCACGTCTTGCACAAAGGAACCCCCCCCCCTAAACTTCAAATTCTCAGAAAAGAAAAGGAGAAGAGCAAACTCTAAGAAGAAAAATCTTCTTCAAGGTAAATAAAAAGAAGAGAGATCATAGCATCTCTTGATAAAAAATAATAATAACTTAGTTCTTTTTCTAGATCACAGATCTGTAAGACAAAGTTTTTCACAAAAACAGAAGAGATTATAGCATCTCTTCATAAAAAGAAGAACTTGGTTCTTAGATCCATGAGACAAAATCTCTTATAAACGAGAATTTAATTCTCAGAGTACAGAACTGACCAGAACTGCCAAAGAAGCACTTCAGCGCTCCAAGTTTGGCGCTCAGCACCAAGCGCACCACGTACTCCTCACGTGTGCGCTATTTCATAAGAAGCGCTTCAGTGCTCCAAGTCTGGCGCTCAGCGCCAAGCGCGCCACGTGCTCCTCACGTGTGCGCTATTTCAAAAGAAGCGCTTCAGTGCTCCAGGTCTGGCGCTCAACGCCAAGCGCACCACGTGCTCCTCACGTGTGCGCTGAGGGAACACAAAGTGTTCTTTAAATAAAGCTCAGCGCTATAAAAAGTGTTCAACACTCAGTAAAAGACAAAAGAAAAAAGGGTGCCAGAACTCAAATCAATACTCAGCATTGTTAAATAAAAAAAGGGGACTGAGCCCAAATAAATGTTCAACATTTTATTCAAAACTAAGCGAGCTGAGCCTAAGTTGGCTACAAATCCCTAATTCAGATTAACTGAACCCATGTGCTCATAATCTTTTTAATTGGTCTTGGTCCCAAACCTGACTATAGATCTCTCAACCAATATTGGTTCAAGGGTACATCTCTTCATATCTCTGATACATGTCGTTGTAATTCTTCAACGTCTTCAGAGAGATAGAGGGTCCCAATAACCAAAAAAACTTTTGGCGCATCCTTAAATTGTGAAACTAAAATACCAGACTATGACGTCTTTAAACCAGACTATGTTGTCTTTAAACCGGACTATGAGGTCCTTAAACTCATGGATTATGATGTCCTTAAACTTTACGGACTATGATGTCCTTAAACCCAATGGACCATGACGTCCCTAAACTCATGGATTATGACGTCCTTAAACTTTACAGACTATAAGGTCCTTAAACTCATGGGCTATGATGTCCTTAAACTTATGGACCGCAACGTCTCTAAACTAAAACGATAAAGTCCAAATACTCTTTCGTGGGATCTAAATGATCCCAAAATCCTGTTGAGTACATCTTAGTCTAAAATTATAGTAACGTATCCTCAACAAACGTTTGAGTTGACCTTAGTCTAAAATAAGACTAACGGTCCTTAAACCAACCCAAACCCAAATCTAAGAAAATACAGATTTGGACTAATCCACGCTTTACGGGCGACAATACAAATTAGTCACCGTATACAATCCACGGGCAACCAAAAACAAAACAAACACACACGACACGAAGTGGCCATCTGGAGAAGGAGAAAGTGGTTACCGCTATGCGTTAGCGTAATTAACTGCAGGGGCTTGCGCCTGCAGGGAAGAGCGTCCCCACAGTCAAAAACCCTCGTACACGAGGGGGAATCTGACGAAGTCTGCTACAACGGCCGCATCTGTCTAAACCTCCGATACACGGTGCCATAAATCAACTTGGTATCTTCGGAGAGGTGGACAGATAAAACCAAATAGCATCTACCCCCCAAAATTCAGGCCAGACGTCCCAACGTCCCGGCCGTGTCTTTCGGCGGCGAACAGGCACTAGCTGTACGTAATGGCTACCCAGGTATTGAGCGAAAGGGAGGCCGACGAGCAAACCCATCCGAACCCCTACTGAGCATATTCGTGGCAATATCCATACAGTCCGGTTTGTAACACCCGAGCCCAATAATACTATGTATATTACTAGTTGAGGGTTGTGGTTTGCTCATTTCCAATTTTCCTGATTTTTCTGGTGTTTATTGCTAAATTTTACCCGGTTAAGTCATTTTGGCACATAACAAATTTTAACTCCGAAAATGAAATTTAAGATGTCCATGTTAGCCTACTCGTCGCCACTAGTCGCGTGGTAGCGTCCGCGTGTCGAGTTTCCGTTCCGTTTGGCTAAACGGGCAAGTTTGGGCGACTACGCGCGCGTGCAAGTGTCCGACTTGGGGGCATGCATTTTAATCATTAAACATCTATTTTCAAAGTTTGGAACCCGCTTAAAATCCTATAATTTGAATTTGGATCAATTGGGCGCAACCCGGGCGCGATTTGGAGATGTTTCATTTGGCGCCAAAAAGGCCCATTTAATTTAATATCTAAAACTATATATATATACGATTTTATATCCTTAACAGTTAAAATCCCTATTAAATCTTTTCGAATTTTTCCTTTTATTTCCTCCCAGCCAATCATGGCGAAGGAATGTACCTCGTGGGCCCCCTTCATCCATCTCTCCCTCTGCCTCTCTCCTCTTTCTCTCTCTCACGAATCTCTCTCTCTCTCCAATCTCTCTCTCTCTCCTCTCGTATTTTAACCCCCATGCACAGCCGCCCTCGCCATTTCCTTTCGTCGCGAGAAACCCTACGCGAACCCTTCGAAACCCTAACCCTAGCCCCGCGACCCCACCGACGACCTCCCCTCGACCTCGTCGTCGCCATCATCGCCTCTTCAACCTCACCGTACCTTCCTCCTCTCGTTCTCCCGCCGTCTTCCCGCGCCTGCAACCTTCTCCCGACGCCTCCATCCCTCGCGACCTCGCCGTCGACGTCGACTCCGACCGCCGAGGCCTCCCGCGACTACCTTGCACCCTCCTCGTCGAGACCTCGCCGTCACCCCCTCCTCCCTCGCCGGAACAGTGAACCCGACCCTCACCCAACGTCTGCACCATCTCCAGGTCGCCGGAAATCGCGCCGACGACCCTCGTCGACGTCTCCCGCGCCACCTCCTTTCCCCCTCGACCACCCTAGCCGACCACACCCCTCTCCAACTCGCCGCAGCACCCTACCCTGCTCACCCGAGGCCACTCCCCTTTGCTGCAGCCACCGTCGCGGCCTCGCCGGCGTTCCAGTGCCGTCGAACCCGCCGTGGTCGCACCCTTGGTGTATCCCTGTAAGTTTCCTTCTCTTTTCGTTTTGGTACAACCCCCGCTGGTCGTTTTGGCGTATCGTATCCTTGTTGCTAACTTTGTTTTTCGGTTGTTGCCGGAACCCGACCGTGCCGTTTGACGAACCCGACGCTCCAGCGAAGCCCCCTGGTCCGTGTGATTCCAGTGACCCCTGTTGGGACTCGATCCGTGGCCCGTGCTTCCAGAACGCAGTTTCTACCGACATCGCATCCGTGTTTCGGTTTGCGGAACCGCCGAGGCAAGTATCCGAATACTTGCTTTAACATGCTACAAACTTAATAATTATGTTATCTGTTATAACCACACGACTTGATGACAATTACAATCATCCGTAATGTTAAACCATTGTAGTGGTTACTTGTAGTTAATCGGTATGCTTTTAATCAACGCCTTAACTAATTAACCAATCTGGCACATCCTTGCCTAAATTGCTAGATCATCCTCACTTCATTGGTTAAAGCCTCTCATGAGGCAATTATTATATTTAGTTCAAATACTGTAACTCCCTTACGCATATTATCGATATTGCTCGTCTTGTGGCTTTTGCACCTCAAAGGTGCGTGAACTGGATTAATAAGAGATTACTAATATCACTGTGTTCACATAGAATAATAATTGTTTATTGCTGTTCCCTGCTACTGTTCATTATTTGTTACTATACCTGTTATCATCATATACCTGATTGCATTATATATATTGACCGATCTTGATACACCTGACACTTGTACTGATACACCGGACACAACACCCTGTACATATCGACTCTACCTGTTGAACGTAACCTGACCTGTTACCTGATCTCGTGCCTAATGCCGACGGACCCAACTATTCATGCTGTCGATCCAGACAGACCTACCGTTACTTGACTTGTGTTGGCATTAGACCTTGACTACTGAATACCTGACTGACATATATAGTTTGGGGGTATGGGGAAATCAAAGGTGAAACCGACTTGTAACTCAACAGTTCGATACATTGTTCTGATCAGTCTTACGGGCTTGGCCAGCTCCGGAGTGTTGATGCTGACATCACTCATCTATCCTACTACCTTTTACTGCTTAGCGGCACGTCTCGGACTCAGCCCCGAGAATTATGACCGTGGTCCCGGGCACGCACGGGATACTATTGAGTTACATCGACGATTCATCAATTGGTTTCAAAGACTATAGAGTAGAAAACCTGATAGGACAGTTTAGTCACTACTGCACATTACCCTGTTTATTACTTCTTATTGCTGCTTTATTCATGTTTATGCTTGCATTGTTTATTACCATGTTTATGCTATACACTTGATATCATGACGCGCTGACGTCTGGGTTTTGCATGGCCCAGATTCCGTACCTTTGTCGTCGACCGAGCAGGAGTACTTCAGCCAGCAGGCTGAACTGTGAGTTCTTTAGAGTGTAGTTCATTTATGTCATTTCTTTTCCAGATGTGAGCCCGCATTATGGGACATACTGTTATTTCATTGTATTGGATCATTAGCTTCCGCACTTATTGTTTATTGATTCTTGCTATTATGGATTTGGACATGTATTAGTTTAGTTTATTTTACTGTTCTTGATATCTGTACAACCGTAATGTGACTGTGGATGGATACTTCCTACCCACAGGTAGCATGGTTGGCTATGTCACGTGCCCAAATCTTGCGTACTCTGGGAAGCGGGGCGTGACATGGTTTTATGGTATCAGAGCCATAGGTTAGTTGGGTTGATTCTTTGTAGTTGGGTATCGCACCCGATACACAAATCAGAATACCCGTGATTAGGAAACATGTCCTGCCACCTTGACCGTTTTACCGTCCTTGAATCATTCTTCCGGATCATGTCGACATGCAAACTTACTTTGCATTGTCAAACTTGAAAACCTAACTTCTTGTTATCCCTAGGACTTAGGCGACTTGGGTGGAGTTAAGTAATTGCGGCTATGATACCGCGGCATAGCTACAATGCGGCACTCTATTTAAGTATCTTGGAGTTCTAGCCTTGATCTATACTCGAAAACTATCATCATGCTAATGTGGGTACTTTGATTTCAGGGATATGGCCGATCAGGATTTGGAGATGGACCCAGGGCATGCGGTCTTAGCCGCCAGGCAAAGAGTGATAAGGGGATTGATGGAGAAACTAAAGGAACAACTCGAGCTGGAACCAGCATTTACATTGGGCCCCACGTCCGTACGTAGACGTATTCCAGTGAACAGGCGCAACGTAGCACCAATAAAGAAAACCAGTATGGGTGATCGGAAGGGGAGCGTGATCTGTAGTTACTGCCATAAACCCGGACATGTGCGAAGGGAGTGTCGTTTGAGGCTGGGACTTTGTTTTAGATGTGGAGCGGCAGATCACACCGTTGATGCTTGTCCGTCGAAGCCTCGCACAAAGGATGATACACAGAAGCCTCCGCAAGGACCGTTCCAAGGACAGGAACCGCTTACTCAAGGACCACAGCAGGCTCGAGCGTTCGTGTTGACAACGGAAGAAGCTAAGGCATCGGGAGAATTGGTTTCAGGTAATTTACTCGTTCATGGTTTTCCCGCTTTGGCATTACTTAATTTCGGAGCATCCCATTGTTTATGTCATCCAAATTTATAACTACACACTCGATCAACTGCACGACCCTGTCTAGTTTATGGGACATACACACTGGGAATGGGAAAATTATAGCTAGTAAGGATAGTAGAGATCGTACAGTTGTTGTTTGCGGACGGGAGCTTTTTGCAGACTTCTTGGTGATAGATGCGAGCAGCTACGAGGTTGTCTTGAGGATGGATTTTTCCTGGCACTTTCCACGCCCACATTGGCTATAGGGCAAGGAAGGTAATTCCAGATTCCCGGACATCCTAAGTTTACTTTCATTGGAGAAAGAGATTCGGTCGGGCCAGTCGAGTTTAGGGCTAGGCCGACGAACAGTGTTCTTGCGGCTATGGTAGTGGAGAGTGATGAAGAGCCGGCAGTCGTCCGCGACATTATGGATGTGTTTGAAGACATTTCGGGCTTACCACCGAAGCGAGATGTGGAGTTTGCGTTTGACCTTAATCCTGGTGCAACGCCAGTATCAAAAGCTGACTATGCAATGGCACCAGTAGAGGTGGTGAGAGTTAAGAAACCAGTGAGTGGATTACTCGAGAAGGGATGGCTTCGAAGTAGCAACTCACCGTGAGGAACTCCAGTTCTCTTAGTGAAGAAGAAGGATCGCACTGCCGACGCTGAGACAAGAGAAATTATTGGCGAAGATGAGTAAGTGCGAATTCTAGTTGGAAGAAGTGAAGTGTCGGGCGATGGAATCGCCGTTGATCCCGAGAAGATTGCAGCAGTTCGAGATTGGCCTGTTCCAAAGAATGTTGCAGAGGTAAGAAGTTTTCTTGGACTCGCTGGTTACTACAGAAGATTTGTGGAGAACTTCGCTCGTTTAGCTGAGCCGTTAACCAAGCTTAAGCGTAAGGAGGTACCGTTTGTTTGGACAGATGGATGTGCATTGGCCTTCGAGACGTTGAAGCAGAAGTTGATAACCGCCTCTATCCTAACCGTACCGAATGATTCAGGAGGACTGGTGATTCACAGCGACGCATCTGGAAAAGGATTGGGATGTGTTTTGATGCAGAATGGGAAAGTCGTCGCTTACGCATCGAGACAGCTGAAGACTCACGACTTGGAGCTTGCAGCCGTGATCTTCGCCCTGAAGATTTGGAGACACTACCTTCTGGGCGAGAGAGTTGGAGTCTTTACGGATCACAAGAGTTTGAAATATGTGTTCACTCAGAAGGAGTTGAACATGAGACAACGCAGATGGTTGGAGCTGATGGCCGACTACGACCCTAATCTTAAGTACCATCCGGGAAAAGTTAATGTCGTACCAGATGCACTAAGTCGGTTACCAGCAATTCAGGTGTTAACTACGCAGAAGGAGATCATTGCAGATTTTCGAAGATTTGACTTGGAGGTTGTGCTACCGAGTGCTACAGGACAGTTGATGCAGTTGCAAGTACAATCGTCCTTAGTGGAGAAGATTAAAGTGGCGCAATCGCAGGATCCTAGACTACAAAAGTTTCGAGAGCAGGTTGGAGCCGGACTACGAACCGATCCATGAAGATGGTTCGTTGAGATATGGTAGCCGTGTGTGTGTGCAAAAAGGAGGTGTGCGTGAGGAGCTTATGAAGGAGGCACACAGTTCAGCTTACTCCGTACATCCAGGAGGAACGAAGATGTACCGAGATATTCGACAGCATTTCTGGTGGGAAGGTATGAAATGGGAAATTGCTCGCTCCGTGGCTGAGTGCTTAGTGTGTCAGCAAGTCAAGGCTGAACATCAAAGGGTTGCTGGTTTGTTGCAACCACTTCCGATTCCTCAATGGAAGTGGGAACATATGACCATGGATTTCGTGACGGCTTTACCGCGGAGTCCAAAGGGCAACGGTGCCGTAGGGGTGATTGTCGATCGTTTGACCAAGGCAGCTCACTTTATTCCTTTTCGGGTTGGCCAATCAACGGAGACTTTGGCAGAGCGATACATGCAGGAGATTGTCAGATTGCATGGAGTACCGGTAAGCATCGTGTCCGATCGGGACACTCGGTTCTTATCACACTTTTGGAGGAGTTTACAAGAAAGTTTGGGAACTCGATTGAAGTTCAGCACAGCTTATCATCCCCAGACTGATGGACAATCAGAGAGAACGATTCAGACCCTTGAAGATATGTTGAGGGCTTGCATGTTAGACTTCAAAGGTTCTTGGGAGGATCATCTACACCCGGTGGAGTTTTCGTACAACAACAGCTTCCAAGCAACTTTTCAGTTGGCCCCGTTTGAGGCGCTGTATGGTCGTAAGTGCCGTTCACCTGTTTGTTGGGACGATGTTGGTGAACGAAGGTTACTAGGACCAGATTTGGTGGTGCAGACAGTCGAGAAGGTGAATACAATCAGAAAGCATATGAAGGCAGTTCAAGACAGACAGAAGAGTTGGGCCGACACGTCAAGAAGACCTCTAGAGTTCGCCGTGGGCGATTTGGTATTCCTGAAGATATCACCGACTAGAGGGGTGATTCGTTTTGAAAGTCGGGGAAAGCTTAGTCCCCGATTCGTTGGACCCTTCGAGATATTGGAGCGTGTCGGAGAGGTATCGTACCGGTTGGAGTTATCACCGTCATTAGCAGGAGTTCACGATGTGTTTCATGTGTCTCAACTACGGAGGTATGTTCGTGATGAGACTCATGTCTTGTACCATTCGGAGTTGACCGTTCGGGAGGACCTGACTTTTGAGGAACGACCAGTCAAAATCTAGGATCGAGGAGAAAAGGTTTTTAAGAACAAGGTTATCCCCCTTACGCTAGTTTCTTGGAGTAATTGATCGCACGGGGAATCCACTTGGGAGCGAGAAGACGAGATCCGACAGAAATTCCCTCAATCCTTTCCAGTAGTTAGTTCTCTTGTATTCTTGGAATTTCGAGGACGAAATTCTTTTGTAGTTGGGTATGATGTAACACCCGAGCCCAATAATACTATGTATATTACTAGTTGAGGGTTGTGGTTTGCTCATTTCCAATTTTCCTGATTTTTCTGGTGTTTATTGCTAAATTTTACCCGGTTAAGTCATTTTGGCACATAACAAATTTTAACTCCGAAAATGAAATTTAAGATGTCCATGTTAGCCTACTCGTCGCCACTAGTCGCGTGGTAGCGTCCGCGTGTCGAGTTTCCGTTCCGTTTGGCTAAACGGGCAAGTTTGGGCGACTACGCGCGCGTGCAAGTGTCCGACTTGGGGGAATGCATTTTAATCATTAAACATCTATTTTCAAAGTTTGGAACCTGCTTAAAATCCTATAATTTGAATTTGGATCAATTGGGCGCAACCCGGGCGCGATTTGGAGATGTTTCATTTGGCGCCAAAAAGGCCCATTTAATTTAATATCTAAAACTATATATATATACGATTTTATATCCTTAACAGTTAAAATCCCTATTAAATCTTTTCGAATTTTTCCTTTTATTTCCTCCCAGCCAATCATGGCGAAGGAATGTACCTCGTGGGCCCCCTTCATCCATCTCTCCCTCTGCCTCTCTCCTCTTTCTCTCTCTCACGAATCTCTTTCTCTCTCTCCAATCTCTCTCTCTCTCCTCTCGTATTTTAACCCCCATGCACAGCCGCCCTCGCCATTTCCTTTCGTCGCGAGAAACCCTACGCGAACCCTTCGAAACCCTAACCCTAGCCCCGCGACCCCACCGACGACCTCCCCTCGACCTCGTCGTCGCCATCATCGCCTCTTCAACCTCACCGTACCTTCCTCCTCTCGTTCTCCCGCCGTCTTCCCGCGCCTGCAACCTTCTCCCGACGCCTCCATCCCTCGCGACCTCGCCGTCGACGTCGACTCCGACCGCCGAGGCCTCCCGCGACTACCTTGCACCCTCCTCGTCGAGACCTCGCCGTCACCCCCTCCTCCCTCGCCGGAACAGTGAACCCGACCCTCACCCAACGTCTGCACCATCTCCAGGTCGCCGGAAATCGCGCCGACGACCCTCGTCGACGTCTCCCGCGCCACCTCCTTTCCCCCTCGACCACCCTAGCCGACCACACCCCTCTCCAACTCGCCGCAGCACCCTACCCTGCTCACCCGAGGCCACTCCCCTTTGCTGCAGCCACCGTCGCGGCCTCGCCGGCGTTCCAGTGCCGTCGAACCCGCCGTGGTCGCACCCTTGGTGTATCCCTGTAAGTTTCCTTCTCTTTTCGTTTTGGTACAACCCCCGCTGGTCGTTTTGGCGTATCGTATCCTTGTTGCTAACTTTGTTTTTCGGTTGTTGCCGGAACCCGACCGTGCCGTTTGACGAACCCGACGCTCCAGCGAAGCCCCCTGGTCCGTGTGATTCCAGTGACCCCTGTTGGGACTCGATCCGTGGCCCGTGCTTCCAGAACGCAGTTTCTACCGACATCGCATCCGTGTTTCGGTTTGCGGAACCGCCGAGGCAAGTATCCGAATACTTGCTTTAACATGCTACAAACTTAATAATTATGTTATTTGTTATAACCACACGACTTGATGACAATTACAATCATCCGTAATGTTAAACCATTGTAGTGGTTACTTGTAGTTAATCGGTATGCTTTTAATCAACGCCTTAACTAATTAACCAATCTGGCACATCCTTGCCTAAATTGCTAGATCATCCTCACTTCATTGGTTAAAGCCTCTCATGAGGCAATTATTATATTTAGTTCAAATACTGTAACTCCCTTACGCATATTATCGATATTGCTCGTCTTGTGGCTTTTGCACCTCAAAGGTGCGTGAACCGGATTAATAAGAGATTACTAATATCACTGTGTTCACATAGAATAATAATTGTTTATTGCTGTTCCCTGCTACTGTTCATTATTTGTTACTATACCTGTTATCATCATATACCTGATTGCATTATATATATTGACCGATCTTGATACACCTGACACTTGTACTGATACACCGGACACAACACCCTGTACATATCGACTCTACCTGTTGAACGTAACCTGACCTGTTACCTGATCTCGTGCCTAATGCCGACGGACCCAACTATTCATGCTGTCGATCCAGACAGACCTACCGTTACTTGACTTGTGTTGGCATTAGA
This sequence comes from Agapanthus africanus, assembly GCA_030015575.1. Lineage (NCBI taxonomy): Eukaryota > Viridiplantae > Streptophyta > Magnoliopsida > Asparagales > Amaryllidaceae > Agapanthus > Agapanthus africanus. Next base: position 159,029,107 of record JASDDO010000014.1, on the reverse strand, counting down.
CCTTGACTACTGAATACCTGACTGACATATATAGTTTGGGGGTATGGGGAAATCAAAGGTGAAACCGACTTGTAACTCAACAGTTCGATACATTGTTCTGATCAGTCTTACGGGCTTGGCCAGCTCCGGAGTGTTGATGCTGACATCACTCATCTATCCTACTACCTTTTACTGCTTAGCGGCACGTCTCGGACTCAGCCCCGAGAATTATGACCGTGGTCCCGGGCACGCACGGGATACTATTGAGTTACATCGACGATTCATCAATTGGTTTCAAAGACTATAGAGTAGAAAACCTGATAGGACAGTTTAGTCACTACTGCACATTACCCTGTTTATTACTTCTTATTGCTGCTTTATTCATGTTTATGCTTGCATTGTTTATTACCATGTTTATGCTATACACTTGATATCATGACGCGCTGACGTCTGGGTTTTGCATGGCCCAGATTCCGTACCTTTGTCGTCGACCGAGCAGGAGTACTTCAGCCAGCAGGCTGAACTGTGAGTTCTTTAGAGTGTAGTTCATTTATGTCATTTCTTTTCCAGATGTGAGCCCGCATTATGGGACATACTGTTATTTCATTGTATTGGATCATTAGCTTCCGCACTTACTGTTTATTGATTCTTGCTATTATGGATTTGGACATGTATTAGTTTAGTTTATTTTACTGTTCTTGATATCTGTACAACCGTAATGTGACTGTGGATGGATACTTCCTACCCACAGGTAGCATGGTTGGCTATGTCACGTGCCCAAATCTTGCGTACTCTGGGAAGCGGGGCGTGACACGGTTTATTCATCTAAGAGTATCGCATATCGAGACTAGGGGTGGATAAAGTCAGACCCCTAATAACGCGACATTTCGTGTCAGTATGAAGCCCATCACTAACTGAGAAACTACTGATCCAAATCAGTAATTCTCGACTACCTTGGCCAAGGATTTCTGGTGATGGGCACCCGTGCATTGCGCGACATCAACCCCCAACACCGAGAGAGACGAATCCCCGACGATCCGCTCACTGCCTCATGTGGCTCGGGACTGTACCCAACTAAAACCTATTTGCACGACTCTTTTGAGACGTGGTAGGGTAGTAATCAAAGCACAGTGGGAACTCACATGAGACAGATGACGATCTCAGGTCGACAGACTAAGCTGCACACATGTCACCTGGGAACTGCTATCTGACAATAGGTATACTACCAACTAGCAGGTTCCTGGCGAGTCCGTCCAGTGTACTTATAACCCAATGAGAACCTCTATACTATCTTAGGTGAACAAACTAACACCAATGGCTTGTGAGACCTGGCCACAGCCCCTCGTCGGGGTCTCGATCAGTATACACTAGTCTACTCTAGAGTATCGATGCTCAATCTCGAAACTCCCACGACTAGGGACATTTAAGGATGTGCTGATAGACCACCCAGCTCCCACGTATATGATCGTCATCATAATGTTGGTAGTCAAGTAAGAATCATATGGGCTCTATCAACATATAATAGTGATCTGTAATACCACATAAAGCATGTACATGATGATAAAGACAAACCAGATAGCATACTATCATCTTGAGTAAGACTGTTATACCCGTAAAGATCCTCCCTTAATCATCGCAATCGCATGCCTGCGATTTAATAATTGACTTGAGGGCACTATAATCAACAATCTCCCACTTGCACTTAAGGCTAATTATTGCGGTGTCGCATACTCACAGCTCGTGTGATATCGAACACTCAACTTCTCTACTAATCAGTTTCGCAAAGCTCGTTTGTGAAACTATTATGTTCGAGAAATAGTCTCAGTGAGTGGATCTGCTCCAATGTTTCTTTCTATATCTCTCTTTATCTCAACTTCGCGGAGAAAGACTATCTCCCGAAATGAGTAATACATGTCTTAGAATTTGTCTGGATATCTGATAGGACCCAGTTCATAAATGAACTCCAAATCCAACAAACTTCTTAGACTGTATTATCCACTGAATTTAATCGGTATCCTGCGCCATGCCTTCCACAGTATCCGTTTGGACCACCTGTCCAACATACTGTCTCTCAAAAGAGGGAAAACTATAACTCTGATAGCCACTCTGTCATCCAGGTCTTCTTGGAAGCCTGAAATGATAACCATCTTCCGAAGGAGGCTGCCGTTACCATATCCCAAGAACATCCACTTATGTTCATAACTGTTTCCTAACGTTTCTCCAGGATTGGATTAATATATACTTATTGCAGCCTGTGCAAAAGCAATATCTGGTGTTGTACTTGACATCTCATGATTGACTCAATTGCCTAAGCAAGTGATATGCCAATCATACCAATCCCTCTCTCCATCAGTCTGTAAGATATCCTTTAGAGAGGGTGACTCCATCACCTGCAGGTACTACCACCTCGCCAGGAGTCGTCCATTCTAAAATACCTTTAGAATAATGTCAAAGTACCCAAATTGGGATACTTCCCAAATATAGATCTAGAACCATAGATCTGGTCACCAGAATCCCTGATATTATATCCATATCCTATGTGGAGAAACTCCTTGTGACAGCCACAGTATAACCGATCGTAGTATAGGAATATCTCTTCCTATCAAGTGCATGTCATCCAAATACCTGGACATCACTCTCTACTACCTTCTTACCAGATCCATCTCCTAGTCTGATGAAGTCAAAACCTATGACTGTCACATCAAAAATAGATGATTTATTTCCGCTATACCTGCTTTAGTCTATAAATAGATATAAGCTACTTGCCCACTATGCTTCCCTGCTCCCGCTGACTACAACAACCTTCTGGCAGAATCATATACACGTGCACTTTCTAAAACTAATTTAGAACGGCATTATACCCATCCTCCTGCCAGGTCTCATAGTCTAGAACAACAGCAATGGAAAGTCAGGGTAAACAAGAACCTCCCTGTCACCGTCTCTGAGAAGACCGAAGTACCTCTCGGGTGTCTGAGGCTACCCACCAAATCTGCGGAGTGGCTAATAGAATGTCGAATCCAATTAAATCTTCAGGTTCTATTAAATTTTCAGTAATCGTTTGTGGTTCTAGAATCACTTCCAGTTCTACCATACTCCCACTAATGTTTTCTGAATAGAATCCATTTTACTAAAACTGGTGGCGAGTCAAGAACAATATAACTATTGATCTTCCTGATGGTAGAAAGTTAACCTTCGTTAAAGCCCGGGATAACCCACAAACTGCCATTACTGAAACGTACCTAGAGTTTATCCGGATTCTGGTTTTAAGCATCAGCCGGACAACTCCATATACCTTAATGTCATTAAGATATGAATCCATTCAATATATCCAATATAGAAACAAATGCACTAATTTAATTGGAACCAGATTCAAATTCATGCAGATGTCTCCAGTGTATATCAACCAAATGGAATGAGGCCAAGCAGCATTACCCGTCTAGGAGTGCGTCTACATATGAGTAACCTGAAAGAGAAGCAAGTTCTCAAAACCATTAATTACAATGGAATACGTAGTACAAGTATCTACATCTTCGACTACCTCGAAGAATCCTGATACTTCCAATAAATGGTTCTCTACTTTATTCTTATGCCTATAACTTCTCAAAACTTGGACTATATATTTCAACGAAATTCTTATCTAAAACTAGAGAAGTCAAAGGTAAAGAGAATATAGTACGAGTACCAACCCTTTATCTTGCAACATATGGTTCTCTACTTCATTCTTATACCTATAACTTCTCAAAATCCGGACCTTGTATTTCAATGAAATACTTGTCTAGAACTGGAGAAGTCATGAGTAAACAGAATAAAGTACGAGTACCAACCCCTTTGTCCTAACGGACGTCGGACAACATACAATACTTTGTATAAGTCCCCTGAGTTCAACAACTCAAACCCTGTGCGTCATAGGTTGAAAAATGTACTATGGTTAAGAAGAATTACATCGTTGTTGAATGTACCTTACCTAATCACCAACTGATATAGGTAAATGTCATAGACATAATTTCAAAAATTTATATCTCACTTTATGAAATAAACGTACAGATATATCAGTTTGAAATCGGTGCATAACAACGGATATTCAAAACCAAATATTTGCCGTTAGGCAAAACCCAGGTGATTTCCTCAAATATCACATATTACAAAGAATTCTGATATATAGAGGATCTAATCACTCAATTTCCAATATCTTACTCCCACTCACCATCTGTAACGCCATACAGATATAAGAATCAAATCTGGTAAATACATACTCTGGAGTTAGAATCTAATTGGGAAAACAGTTTTCACTTAACACCGCACAGAAAAACTGAAACATGAAAATATTTCGAAGGGGTAAGTCGGTATTCCTAGTAATGCCTCTTCCACTATCCTTATTCATGACAGTAACCGTATACTTGCTTGCCCTCACTCCAATCCCTTTATATGTCTTTACTTGTTACCTTCTGTACACCACACTTGGGCTAATTTGTTTTCTTCCTTCCCTACCTTTCGGCACCAGCTTAAGGTTTGGAAGAAGACTATCCAATAAGCCTAATAGGTGTACTCTCCTATTACCAGGAGCCCTCGCAACCTGAGAAAAGGTAAAGAGAAAAGACAACTGAATAATCATATTCTATTTCTCCAGAACCAAAATCCATCCTCGAACTGGAACAAGTTCTTTCGAGTTCGTATGTAACTATACGATGGCATATCCAAGCATTATGGATCTTTGTAGTGATACGAAATGTTCTGGAGAAATCCAAAATGGATGTAGGAGTGGCAGGGGTATACGCGGTTTTGTCGTGAATAATAGGAGTCGCAATTTACCTTGCCCTTGTTCTAATCCCTTTCTATGTCTTTACTTATTAGCTTCTGCACACCACACTTAGGCTAATTGGTTTTCTTCCTTCCCTACCTTTTGGCACCTGCCTATGGTTTGGAAGAAGACTATCCAATAAGCGCAATAGGTGTACTCTCCTAATGCTAAGACCCCTCGCAACCTGAAAGAAGGTAAAGGGAAAAGACAACCGAACAATCCTATTCGATTTCTCCTGAACCAGAATCCATCCTCGAACTGGAACAAGTTCCTTCGAGTTCATATGTAACTATACGATGGATTATCCAAAAATATGGATCTTCGTAGTGATACGAGGTGTTTTGGAGAAATGCAAAGGTGATGTAGAAGTGACAATGATATATGCAACTCCATGACAATCCAAAAGCCAAAGTGTTTTAAGAAGGTTCGGTTAACTTGGTTCATGAGTTTTAGTCTAGGGTCTGGCCATGGTCGCTGCCAAAGAGAGAGAGAAAAGAAACACTCAGCGTGCACTCTAATCTAGATCAGAATGGTTAATCACTTTATCTGATCAGGATGTCTCCCACTGTTTCCTCGAATTCTCCTCCAAACCCAAAAGGAGAATCGGTTGGGATCATCTAAAATCACCCGAGGAGTAAACCTACTCATCAGTGGGAATCGGGATCCAACTATCATCGCATGATAACTTGATGGAAGCCACTCAAGTCACCACACTCCAGAAGGTATGCGCATGCTTGGAAAGTTTCATGTATATTTGAAACTCCCGATGTGATTTTTACCCCAAGCGTTAAATAGTCTTGATAAAGACCAACGTACCATAAATCGGAAGTCAAGTTCAACCCGTCATTGTCCTGGATTAACTTAGAGCCACCCGCATAATCCCTTGATAGAGACCAAAGTGGCTATGCGACTGTCCTAATTAATCGCATCCTAAGATGCAACAAATAAGTAACATTCAGCTACCGTTCACTATGCCTTGATAGAGACCAACGTACATAGCACGAATACTAACTGTTACTTATCTGAAATGACGGAGGGCTACGGCTGGTTTTTGGCAAAAAACCTTTAACGTAATGAACTTGATATCGTTGAAGGAACCGAGTGGTTTTACAAATATATAGTGGCGGAAAACTTTTGCTAAAGAGGTCACTCCCTGTGAAGGGATCTCAACTCTTTCTTCGTCGAATGAGGTGCATGATATTCCAAACTGAATACCATGATGCAAAGCAAAATAATCGACTATAATGAAGTTATTACGATGACGTAAACTTTTGCTCAAGAGGTCACTCTCGATGAAGGGATCTCGGCTCTTGCCTCGTCGAATGAGGTGCTGGATATTCATAACCGAATATCACTGTGCAAAGCAAAAGAGAACGTCTGTAATGTCAGTTTTTAAAAACTTGGTTCCAACAACATCATATATAGGTTTGTTTTCCTTGCATTGATCAGAATCAACGCAGTCCCGTCAATTAAACATGTCACGCCAGAAAAAGGAACGAAAAATATAATGTACGTATATGCCATCCGCATTCGCCACTGGGCCCCGTCATCACCAGTTAGATTACTTAACTAACGACAGAGCGGGGACTAGACTAGCGCGGGTGCAAAATATATACAGCATCTACTAGTATATATATAAATATATATAACATTCGTCCCAAGTATGATATAAGCAACATCACAGAATCTCAGCCAATCAACACAGAGTGGTGGATAATCCTGGAGTTTCGGGTTTCACTTGAGTTGCAAATGAAACCCGACATTCCCTGACGTGTGGATAGCCTGTGCAATGAAAACCTGGACCCCTGCGAGCGTGGCAAGTTACTCGCCAATCCCAGAAGTGAGGCAACCCCAATCAACAATGTGAATGGGCCACCCAGCACTTCACGGAATCCGGTAACTTGGGCACCCCTCCGTGGGTCAACCTATACCCCCTACGAGTACGGTGAATAGTCCGCCAATTCTAGAGTAAGGTCCCCTCCGTCTCAATGCCATGAGATGCGGACCTGTTGCCCTCTAGAACCCGGCTATTTGTGCACTCCGCCTTAGGGCAATCCTAGTACAGAAAAGAAAGGAAATATGTACAAGGGTGACATCGACCTCAACCCGGTCGTACCCCAAACAAATAATATACAAACTGGAAGAGACGGCAGTCCACATGTCGGACGCTCGCCCCGCAATATCAAATGTACAAATGAATCTGAACTGTACTACCATTGCACCACTGGCTATCCACCACGACGATCCAACCACAACCACAGCACAACACAGAACATCAACGTGAATGTCATGTTCACAAACTTGTCTAAAAGAGCATATAGTAATTAGACGAGTTGTACCGCTCTAATGACATTCACGGTCGTAGATAGTAATGTATGTACTGAAAACTTTTAATCAGTGTTAAAAATAACGACTTTGAAATACCCCGTATTGCCCTCTAACAAAAGATAACATAATATCCAAGCTGGGCAAAATCAAACAATACCAATTAACCAATATTCTAGATACTAGTATACACAAAAAATCTCGAGTCCCAAGTCTAATATAAAACCGGCCAGGCCAGTTTTTCTTCCATTCTCGTCGGGCCTATGGTGGAATTTGGGGCTCGTGTTTTGACTGTGTTCTAGTTTCTACATAAATAGCCTTCTACAATTGTTTTTAAAAAAAATTGAAGACTAGAAAAATTCGACAGAAACTGGAATATTTTCCGTATTGTTTCGGAGTTGTTTCAGTTTCGATACTTTAACATCGTCTAAAACAGCTGGTAAGAGGTTAATGGGTTGGCTCTGATACCATGTTGGGTTATGCAAGCGCCCTGGCCATTAAACCGTGGCCGATTGCGGAACAAAAATTTTCTAAACTGGCGCTAACACAACCCAATTCTACGGATCTACCATTAACCCTAGACTAGTAAACAATAAAGAGAGTTAAGAATGGTTATACCAAATTGATCCGTGTCCTTCGGTCTTCAACCACCTTCTCAAGCTCCTAGAGGCCACCATGATCTAGCTTGATCTCCGGTCTCCCTCCATCGAAGATGATCCATCTGAGAATTTGTATTCCGAGCTTTTACCTCAATAGCCGAAGTAACTAGGTTACCTAGTTCGCTAAACTAGATAGACTAGAGAATGTAGAGTGTAGTGATGGATTAATTTGTCTCCAAACACCCTAGGTTTCTCAACACATGAAACTTGAAGGGTGGAGGTAGAAGAAGAAACTTGAGGATGAGAGTGAGAGGCAACTCAAGAAAAATGGCTAGGTCTTTTTTATTGTTGTGTTGTGTGTTGTGAGAAAAAATGAAGTATCCAAATAAATATCTCAAGTCTTCAAAATATCTCACTCAACCCAAAATATATCAAGTCTTCAAAATATCTCACAACAAATAAAAATCAAGTATGCTTGAATAGTGACCACAAGTCACTACAAAGCCATGCCACAATAATTGCATACAACACCTCAGGCATTATAAGTGACAGTCAAAGAATCATATTTGCACTTGAGAGAAGTAAAGTTAGAAGTGGGTCTCTCATTTTTGAAATTAGCATTTTCGAGAGAACTATTTAAAGAAACAATTTTAGACAAAAGTTTTCGTTCTCAAGTTTTAAATTCTCATATCCACAAGACTTAGAAGAATTTTCATTTTCAAGAAAAGTAATTTTTTGTTTGGCAATGGAATATTTAGATTGAAGTTTGGAATAGACATTATGTAAAGTACCAAAGGTTTCAAGAAGTTCTTCAAAGTTATAAAAGTCAAGATTGTCAATTATCTCATCCTCATGTGCCATGAAGCACATATTTGCTATTTCTTGATCGGATGGACGATCTTCATTATCGCTCCCTTCCGACTTATCCCACGTTCTTGCATTGAAGGCTCTCCGATTTGGTCGATGTGGAGCTTCTTTCTCATTATTGAGGGGACAATCAGCAACGAGATGACCAGACTTCCTACACTTGCAAGACCTAATATCTTTGTTATTGTAGTTGTAAGGACGATCTCTTGAAAAGGTTCCTCTCTTGAAGTTTCTTTGGAACTTGAGAAATTTGTTGAATTGCCTTGTCATGAGAGCGATATCATCATCGTCTCCACTAAGTTCGTCATCTTTGCTTGATTTAGATGGGCCTTTAGATTTGGATGATGCTTTGGATGTAGTCTTGAGAGCGATGGTCTTGAGCGTGTCTTTCTTCTCCACGTTTTCATCTTCTATGTCGTAGTCTTTAAGATCAATTTCATAAGTTTTAAGATTTCCTTGAAGCTCTTCAAAGGACATGACCTCAATATCGGCTATCTCCTTTAGAGTAGTGGTCTTTATTTACCATTTCTTTGTGAGTGATCGAAGAATCTTTCTCATCTTTTCTTCATTTTTATGGGTTCGTCTAACAAAGAGTCAAGAGAATTAGTGACGCAAATAAAACGACTAAATATATCATCAATGTTTTCATCGGGCAACATTCTAAAATTTCCATACTTCATTTTCAAAAGATCAATTTTAGCCTTCTTAACATTGAAACCCCCTTCATGAGTGACTAATAAAATTTTCCACATGACAAAAGTACTTTTACATTTGATAACACGAGCCAGATCATTTTCATTGAGACAAAAAAAGAAAGCAAACTTGGCTTTATGAATAGTTTTATAGGCCTTTTTATCAACTACACTCCAACTATCCTCATCGGTGGTGGGCAACTCATACTCCTTCAAAAAGATATATCTCCACATATCTCTAGCTTATGATTCTAAGAAGAACTCCATCTTAACTTTCCAAATGGTAAAGTTAATATCATCAAAGTATGGTGGTTTAGTGATGGATTGAGAGTGTCCCATACTATGTGAAGAGGATGAAGCCATAGAATCTCTCTAGGGTATTAGTCCTAACAATAAGAGCACCTCGCTCTAATACCAATTGAAATAATCTTAAAGGGGGGCAAACAGGATTATACTAACAAAACCCACAAATTAAAAATTCTACTTGCAAGATAAAATTAAACACAAATATATCACAAGATAATATACAAGTAAGAAATGACAAGAGAGAATCAAAATGCAAACATAAGCGATTTAGAGAGGTTCGGGAGATTCCCCTGGTTCTCTTTCTTTAGGCGACGAGCTTGTTCCACTTAAATCATGTCTTCACCGAGAGAACACGTTGCTCACCCGCAACAACACGTCACTCGACACATGAGTGACCCTTTTTACAACACTTCTCCTCACTTACAAGAATCCTCCTGCACTCAAGAGATTCCACATAAAGAGAGAAGAAGAAAAAGATTAAAATTCAAGATACTCTTCTTAAGAGTTTACAATGCAATGTTTTAGTATACTTCAATAGAATATAAGATTTGCAATTAAAACTCAAGTGTTTTCTTTTTCTTTTGATGGGTGTGGATGAACTCAATGAATGAATACAATTTTTTAGAATAGTTGTACAATAACTACACAAAAATCCTTTTATAACCCCACACAAAAAGTAAACAGGTACATGCATTTATTATGCCTCAGACAGAGAAACAGACGTCTGAAGGCAAAACAAAACTAGCCATTATATACGTAACGGTAATATTTTTCAAACAAATATAGCTTCAGACGTCTGTCGTCGGGAGCTTCAGACGTTTGCCGTGATTTTTAAAATACGGCCCATGAAAGAACAGAAACCAATCAGACGTTTGAAAAACAAGTGATACACGTTTGAAGAACAAAAGATTTTCAATGTTTTAAACCTTTAGACGTGTGTTCAAATAAGATTCAGACATTTGTTCTCATAAAAAGTTTGAAAGCCATGAAAACACAAAAAACAACCAGACGTCTGATGAAGATTTGACAGACGATTGTTCCATAAAATATTTAGGCCAATAAAAATCTAGAGAACAAACAGACGTAAGGAGAAGGATAGACAGACGTTTGTTCTGTCAAAAAGTTTTAAACATTGAAAAACCAAAGAGCAACCAGACGTTTGTTCTGACATGCTTTAGACGTTTATTCTAAAGAAGAAACTGATATTTCAAAACATGTGCATGTTTTACAATAAATACCAGATGTCTGAATAAGACTTGGACAGACGTCTAAAGAAGTAATGCACAATAAATTTTGAACTTGAAATAGAAAAACGTTTTTGAATGAAAAACATTGCCAACTTTTGCCCAAAGATCTCATGTATGCAAAGTGTATGTGTTTTTGAGCTTTTTCATACTGTTCTTATAAACCATGAAATAATTACATCGATTTCCTACGTCGATATCGTTCGTTTGCCAAATCTTGAACCTACCAATATCTCGACACGGGCTCTTGAATCTTCGATTTCTTGAATTCTTTTAAACTTGGACTTTGGCTTCTTAGCTTCATGAAGTTTGAATGTGATCATTGAGAAGTTCTAGTTCATTAACCTCCAAACTCCAATAGATTTACCGTTTAAGCTCGATTTCCTTCATCCTCCGTCATAAGCTTGTGTCGGTTGACATCCAGAAATATTTTTCAAACACGACCAAGCTCATATATAGTGTTATAAAATATGCAATATGAAACACATCTATAGATCTATTAATATTGTATAATATCATCAAAACTAAATAATGGGATTATGAAAATCCATAAACCATCACATTTTTCTCCGCCTCTACGTTATTTTCACCAATATAGTCACGATCTGAGCAGACAAACTATAGTTTCAAATGAAAAATTTACTCAACTTTACTGGAACAATAACAAACGAAGATGATATACCAACTATATTTCAGTATTTGTATAAATCACCTTATTTGATACAATATTAACTGATTTGAGTGTTTCTTTCACATTCCTGGCAGAAATGCAAGATATCTGTCATCATATAATCCATCCATTTCAAGCATTACAACTCAAATTGAGCAGCAATTATAGTATATTACTAACCAGCAATCACCAATGCAACTCCCATATGAGGTGAAAAGATATAATAGAAAGAACATATCAATATTACTGGAAAAAATATACAATTCCCCAAAGTTAACTTCAACCATTCTCAAAACTACAATAGTACTATCCTTTCTCTCCATCTCTCTCACCCAAAATCCCTAAAACACATCCATCAAAACCGCTGCTTAAAACTCGAGTTACTGCTGCTTGCACTCAGGGGGCTGGATCCACCTGCTGGCCGGCGCCTCCACTCTTTTTCTGCAGTTTCATATGCCAAATACATAGTTCAGGACAGTAATCAAACTTATGATCACTTTAAACATAAAGAGGATAAAGTTAGCCATTGTACCTTCTGTCCTGCCACTGGCTGCTTTGGGCGATTGCACAGAAAGAGAAATATGAACATCAGTTATTGAAATGGGCTAAATTTAGGGCAGCATCCGGATAAGATCCGGATGCGGATATCGGCTGACTAATACAAGAAAATTATCACTTTTAACTTATTTTTAGTATAATGCTGATGAAAACCATACATGTTTTGCTCATTATATATGTTATGCATTTAAAAGAATGTTTTGACATATTATTTCGTACTGTTTGTCTTAAAATATGCAAAATAGGCTAGTAAATATAGTATATTTGTTAACACATTTATTTATTAATATAATATTCATTTGCATGCATTTTTTTCTTTATCAAATATTTTGAGTACGAATGTTAAATTAAGTCTTCGATTCAATTTTGAAATGTACCAAAACATACATATTTTCGCTCCGCAGCATATTTGTCTGGTCTTCTATATCTTTTATACTAATATCCAATTTGTATCTTTTTGCCTCTTTAATAGCCGCTCGCATCCGTATTCGATGTTGTCAAATATGCGAATATGCGTATAATTTTTTTATAGAACTATATCCGTATCCATCACTAGATTACAAATATGGATGTGCTAATGCTCGTATATGCCCCGTATCCAATTCAAATGCAACCCTAGCTACTTTACACTTAAATACCCATACTATCATTGTTTTTCAGTAAACTGTCTAGAGTTTTAGTTACAGTAAGCTCCCCTAAAGTGGCACAATTGAGGATCGGTGTTTTAGTTTTTACAAAAACTCCCCTAAACCAAAGTTTAAGGGAGTTTACTGTAATATAAAAACTTTAAAATAGTTTAGTGAAAAAAGCTAGAGTTTAATGTATTTTAATGTAATTTAGTCGTTGAAATGAACATAACAAGGGGACAAGACATTTCCGAGTGTCAGAAAGTGCATACCTTCTTTTTTGTCTTGGTTTCCTCTTCATCCTCGCCGTCCTCCTTGTCTTCTTCCTCTTCATCATCTTCATCCTCTTCGTCATCTTCACCTTCATTGTCTTCTGCAAGATCAAAATCGTCATCTTGGGCGGCCTCTCCAGTGAACCACGACACTGCATGTGGGATGATCTTGTCTCGGACAGTAGACCTGCGAGATGAATATAAGCAACTATATATGATACCACAATAAAATTGCAACATGAGTATACAAATTAACCAAAGTTGGAATTCGGTGTCTTCTTCAACTTTGGAGTTCTATCTTTATCTCCATAAGCGATAATTTCCTTCCCTTTCTTTGGAATCAAGTTGAACAAGATTGGAGTGGATTTTAGATTAACTCTGGTTATGTCAAATTTTTTTTATTGAGATTGCTCCACTTAGCCTAATTCCAATCATAGCCAAACAAGGTAAAGTTTGAAATTGTGAGTTATGTTTACATATTGTGATGAAGGTCCAAGTACCATGAACTCCGAAGCCAAACTGACCCTAACAAGTAGAGTAACCCCCATTCTAGCCTAGCAACCTGCCTGAAAGAGTTCAGAACAAACATTCTAGTTCAAATATAGAATAATAACTAAATAGATTTTGAATAGCTATAGATCTTTCCTTTTAAACAATCAACAAATTAAATGGACTTTTCGTACACTCTAATGAAAGAAAAGTTCATATAGAGTTACAGAGTACACAATGTGAGGGATTACCCTATGTCATAATCTTGCTCCATCTGATTCTGTAGCTCCTCAGCCTGACCAAAAAGAGGCAGAAAGATACAAGTAACTTGTATAGCATATGTGAATAGTGATTTTGAAATGCAGGTAGATTACGATAACTTACGACGTCTTCATCAAGATCTTCATCGTCATCCAGGGCTTGTGGGGGATTGAAAAGGTTGAAGAAGCTCTGACAAGCTTCAGTTTTGGTTATAGGCTTGGCATTCTTTGATCCCTTTTTAGGTTTCTTTTTCAAAATCTTTTGAGTCAGACTCTTCCCAGGAAACCACTCGATCTCCGTCCTATAGCAAAAGCCAGGAAATAATTTGACAAGTATCCAGATTTTAAAAATTGTGAAAACAAATCAAGTAGGGAAATAATAGGAGGGAAATACCCTAATGCCTTCTCTAGGATTGGCTCATCATCATCGATCATGTGATATGTTTTTGTCAAGACAGCATTCTTGAAAAAAGGGTTGGAATCAAAGAAGAATTCAAGCTTGAAACCCTTTGGATCATCAATCCTCGACCACTTAAATATCTTTTAAGAACTTTAAAGCTTCTTCATTCCGCTCTTGAATCTGAATGCAAGAAATTTTATAAAGATAATAACTTTTAGGGTTAGCAAATAAAATAAACAAAATGTTGATCTTGCTAACAACCTCCTCAGCCAGCACATCGTTGGTCTTCATGGCAGTGAGCCAGAAACCTGGCACTCCCTTTTCTAAAGAAAGAAAGCAATATGAGTACTTAGAATAGTGTGTTTTCTGATATTGATGTATCAGGTTTTTGCCAATAACCTTCAGTGGTTTCTGTTGTTTCCTCAGCATTTTCTTTTGCGACACTTTCAACTTCTACAACACCATTCACAATTTCATACCTCTGTTTAATTGCAAAATCAATGGAATGAGTGGATTAAGAAAAAGGCAGTAAAAAACAACACTTCATTATAATAAATAGTAAAAGTCTCCGCTAAATATCGATATTATAGCAACCAATAAAAAGTGCGCAGAGCTAATACCTAAACTTATCGTGATACTGCTTGTGACAAAGGCAGTAGAGAACCGAAGAGAGTTATATAGCATTATTTATCTTCAAGCAATCATGATGAGAATTAATACCTTAGTATACAATGGTTGATAAATCTTTAGATATTTAGCTTCAAGTGCTGTTCTTTCCTCAAGAAATTTTGCCTCGAGCTCATCATGTTGACCCTGGTTTAGGGGGAAAAAACACAAAAAGGAGGGGGGAAATCAACGAGTTAAACATGGCAACATGGCAATATCGACTACTCTAGAAATTAAAATAAAATATAATAGATTCTCATTTATACATTTATATTCATTCATCTAACATATGAAGCCATTCAGTCACACCCAGTAGGTCATACACGTAAAATTCAAACAATAATAATAACATATAGAACTAGCAAATCAGAAATATATGACCGATAAGAAAGTTGTTTCCGTCTAATGGTTGATGGGTGCAATAATTGCACCAAAATTTCTGTAAAATGCCTCTTAAGAGAAATAAATTTAGCTTCAGTAACATTTTTTTCATATATATATATAATAAGGTAATCTGATGTTCCAAAAGGCGTATGGTTTTAAATGAATAGATCGAATTTAAAAAGAGAAAAATACCATGATGCACAAAATCATCCTTAACATTCATTAAAGGTTTTTAATGAATAATGTAACTGGTTTTTAATTTAAGTGTTAAAAAGTAGTGTATACAACCCCATCCGCATTCCCATCGGCATCCCCCATCCCTCGTGTACTAATGGATTCGTTGTCAATGTGACGAAACAGTATCTGATGTATATTGGATTCATATCCCTCTCGGACTCGTCAATAATAGTTGTGGGATTCTTTTGACACAGCCTAATAGTTTTATTGCATTCAAATGTATTAATAACGCATCAGTAACTAAGATACCAACAGTATATTGGTGTTTTCATTTTCGGACTAGTGATCGTTTTTCTATTCTTCATCTAGATTTTTCATGACTTAACAAATTTTGTTATTACGTATGTATCTTTCAATTTGGGATAAAGGCGTGTTGTTTGTTTGTCTGTTGTTGTTGTTGTTGTGTATATATCTTTCAAGCAATAAGAAATTATTGTAGCTGAATCATATCCTAGTCTAGAAAATCACAAATCAGTGAATCCGAATCATATTGGGTCTTGCATGTGAATCCGAATCCATGTTGCTTAGCTAAATGCTCCTCGCAAATGAAAGTAGAACAAGAAAACAAAGGAAACAAGTTATTCATCGGATTTATGATATCTAGTGCCCTCATACCATGAAATGCCAAACAATTATATGACGAATTTGTTTTAGAATCCACCATATCTTCCTTGTTTTTTATGCTCATATTATCGTACCAAGCCTCCGAAGTTATAAAGTCACTAAGTCAGTTACAATTAACTTAAATTGAAGTTAGTGACAACTTCTTTATAATTTCCAGTTGGTGGTCAGCATCATCTAAGGCAATTAAAAAAAGGCACGCCCTAGAACTATGTTTTAAATACGAAACCTCTGTATTGGTAGTCTCATTGGCTCGCCTACAAGAACACAAAAGCTCAAACATATAATTTTATTTTAATGGTGATTTGCTGGAAGACTGCAACTGGGCAAGTAACAGGTGAAGAGGCACATGGCTCGGGCCTTCGCCTGGGCCACATGAGTCACCGCCCAACTTGGAACAGGCAGGACAACATAGAGCACAAATTCACCCAAACCCAGTCACGTGGCCCAGCATCCACGCCGCTTTTAATGCCCCTCTTGGTTACAAGCTCCCGCTGCTGAGCTTGACTCAAAGTAACATATAATTCAAACCATACTAATTCATTCTTAAGTTTAAAAAATTAACCAAGGCATACATCAGTCCCAAAGAAAATGGCTATTAAAAACATCAAGATGACAATATATGAGCATAATGGTGGATAGGTGATCCAAAGCAATCATCATGTAAAACTTAATAAGCTTAGTACAAGAAACATAAATGTGCCCAGTTTATAACAAAATGGTATAGAATTCGAGATGAAAAGTGTCAGTGGGAACCAAAACGAACCTGAATCTCTCTCAGGACCTCAACACGCTTCTTGTTGTTAGGGCGGAGAGTCTCCATCACATCCGAATGCTTACCAGCTAAGCCCTGCAACTTATCCTTCATCCGCCAAAAAATTAGAAAATTAAACTCTAAAACGCCTAAAACCCTAACAAATCAGCAAAAAATCGAACCTTCAGGGCGTTAACGAGACCAACCCTATCCTCAGCGATCAAACCTGCAGATACCATACATCAAATCAGTACAAGAGAAGAATGATCGAGAAATCAGCAGAGAGAGAAAGAGGAAGAGAGAGATTTGAGGAAACCAGAAGTCATTGCAGGGAGACCGTTGCCGATACCTGCGACATTGATGGCATCGTTCTTCTTGTTCTCGCCCATTGATGCCCCTCGAGATAGAGAGAGAAAGATTTAAGAGGAGATAGAGAAACCCAAGGGTCGCACTTGTTACATGGAATTGAAGATCAGGGGAAACCTCATGTTTCTGGAAATGGCATGAGCAGCTATTTAAGTCCAACTAATCTAACATCGACGCATTTGGTATGTTTTAATCATTCCCGATAATATATGTAAATGTAGCTGTAGACCGGTGATGAGGCCGAAAGAGGATCGGTGGATGGCGGTGAGGCCGACGATGAATGGTCGAACGGCGGCGAACTATGGCCGGTCGGCGAACGACCGGAGACGAACTACTGCTGACCGGTGGCGAACTACCGATCGGCGAACGATTGGCAATGATCGGCGGCGGGCCGGCAGCAAACGACTGATTGTTTGCGGGCCAGCCGACAGCGGATGGTCATGGCTCATTTCATGTTATGCGGGAATAATTCGTAGTAATATAGGATAGACATGCGATTTGGGGTGATAGTATTACCATGAAATGAGATCATTTGATTACCGTGGTAATTTTATAGTCTCCAAAGTAATATTTACGTCTAAACAAGTATGGTAATATTTCATAGTAATATAGAACTGCCATCTAGGTTACCTCCTATCAAGCGGACCAAGAGAGATGATGAGGAGATACGGGATAGGGTTTTATGCGGGGACTGTGCGGGTTCAGGTCGCATAATGCGGTTCGGGTGTTAGAGGGTGAAAGATCCGATTGATTTATTTTTGGGTGTTTTGTTCGGATTTGGGGAGCTCTAGGATTAGCTTTTGATATGACGAGGGATCTTGGGCTTGGTTAGCCCATACAACTTCATCTGTGAAAACAGTTATTGAGGCAGTATAAGTAATTTTAATAAATTAAAATGTATTTTTTTGTATTTTTAATTATTTAAGTGAATGAAGTTTCATTTGAATTCAAGACTCCCTCCCATTTTTGGGATGAAGCGGTCATGGAAGTTAGGATATTTATGGGAGTTAGTGCGATTATGGCAAGTTTGATTTTAAATTTAAACGCCGAAAGGATTCCATTCGCATTTCTTTACTCCTATTTAAACAAACTTATTTTCTTTGTTCCATTCAGGCAATAGAGCATAACAACCCATACCGTTCTCTTCTCTTCTTTATTTTCTTTTGGTATTCATAGAGATCAAGTTCTTCGGGACAATTCCCCACGCGTGCAGCTTGGGAGATTGTAAGCACAAGGATGGGCTGTTGTATCCTGAAAGCAAATTGCATCGATCCCCGTTGCATTGTAGGGGAGTGAATAATATTTTAAAGATAGCGATTACGTGTCTCAACCCAATCTATTGTGTCTGTGTTTTTCTTATCATTGATTTCAACCCCAATTTTGCAACAACATAGACATGGAGTTAGGACAGCTATGGTTTAGTTTTAGGTGGAGGCAGAAGGATGCAAACTATGGTTTGCAAGCCCTAAACGCCAAAAATGGAATTTACAAAACTTTGAACAGGTTGGAGTTGAGATAACTGCGGTTATCTCAACTCTTGGGCTGAGATAACTGCAATTATCTTAACTCCAAAATGGTTGCCAAACATTGAAAAGTCAACATTTTGAAGTTAAGTTTTGCTAATTTTATGCAACAGCGGCTTAGAAAACTTAACCCTATTCCCAAACAGGCGTAAATGGATAAAGAAATGATGCTTGCATACTTTAGGTTCCTAAGTGAAAAATCTTTGGACGGATTGGCTCTCCACTTGTGAAGGTCAAGCAGCCTTTAAAAGTCCCGTCCCAAGTCTGTATTTTTCTTCGGTTGTCTGTCAACAACACTGTTTTTGGTAATGCTTGATATCGGCGATCCCCACGATCAGGACACGTGGCGGATGGCGCGTCCCAGAACTCAGAAGAAAGGGCCCACAAAGGCCGACCAGGCCACCCCTGTACCCGACCGGCCAGCACAAGTTAGCCCTCCTCGGGGCTCCCTGCAGATTGGCCTCCTCGGCCCCTCAGCTCACCCCGAGCTGCCCAAGACCGAGTCTCCTCGGCCCTCTAGCTCGTCCTTGAGCCCTTTTTGCCGAGGCCGTCTTCCTCCGTCCCTCGATCAATTCCGTCGCTCACAAGCGTAACCACCGCTCCGCGAATCTCGCCATGCGCAGATTCTCCGCCAGCAACATCTCACGTTCCACATCTTCACGATCCCCATTCATAGGCGATCCGCTCTCTGCACGGGCGTGACGTCGGGAGCGTAACTGCCGGCGAGATTCTCGCGCCTGCTGCTGCGTGCCTCCACCACTATATAAACCCCCATCACAGAAGGGTCAAGTAAGCCATTTTTACTCCACTTAGCCGTTACGCTGCTCGGATCTGGTACTAACTTGATCGTCGGAGGGTCCTCGGTGGTATCAAACCATCCCGGGACTTCTTTGCAGGTACTCGGCGTCAAACTCCTCCAATCACCAAATCTCCTCAAAACCCACTGAGACCCACACACAATAGGGGATCCCCTCCAGCATCCACCGGGAGATTGACGGAAGACAACAGCTGAAGGAGATCTGAAAAGGACCTCTATCAGTTGGCGCCATCTGTGGGAAACGAAAACTCCATGAAAACGAAGTTGGCCTTCCGATCTCCATCCACATGGCAAGTAACTGCCCCGAAAATCCGGGTCCCAGCCGCCACCTTCCCCTCAACGGAGACGCGGGCGAGCCTCAACTGAACGTCACTGGTCCCTACACTGGCCACCGCCTTGCGGACCCCGCCGAAGGAAACCAAGGCCCATCAAGGACTATGGTCATGGCGACAGGGGGCCAGTCGGGCTCCTGTGAGGCTCGGCACCCCGCGCCGGCAACAGACGCCGGCGGCCGCCCGAGCAAAAGGGCTAGAGGCTACGAGCCCATCACCTTTGGCGACGGGGACCTCCACGGCATATCCGTGCCCCACAACGACCCACTGGTGATCACGGCCCGAATCCACCGGTACGAGGTCCACCGGATACACGTCGATTCGGGCAGCTCGGCGGACATCCTCTTCCACGACTGCTTCCTACGCATGGGGCTCACCCCAGCAGACTTGAAACCGACCTCTCACGTCCTTTCGGGGTTCACCAACCACTCCATCCCGGCGCAAGGGATGGTCACCCTGCAGTTCACGATCGGGGAACCCGGCCGCACGCGCATGTTGCCCGTGGACTTCATCGTAGCAAAAGTCCCATCGGCCTACAACATCCTCCTCGGCCGTCCGATGCTGAACTCCCTCCAGGCCCAGATATCGACCTACCACCTGGCGATAAAGTTCCCTCTCGATCGGGGCGGGATAGGTCGGGCCTACGGGAACCAGCGGGTCGCGAAGATATGCCTTATCGAAACGTCTTCGTCCGAGCAGCCGGCCGACGACGCCGAGGTAAGTGACGACATCAAAAGTTCCCTGGACACCCAAGACGAGCGGAAGGAGATCCGGGGGGCACCGGTCGAACCTTTGACCGAGGTGCCCCTGACAGAAGGAGACCAGGGAAAAACCGTCCAGGTCGGATCACTCCTGACGGGGACTCAGCGAGATGACCTGGTCAGATTCCTCATAAGCAACTCCGACGTCTTCACCTGGGCGCCTGCTGACATGCCTGGGATTGATCCCAAGATCATCTCCCATAAGCTCGGGGTTGATCCTGCGGCCCGATCCGTCAGACAAAAGAAGAGAAGCTTCGCCCCAGTCAAACAGAAGGCTATCGAAGAGGAGGTTGATCGGCTCCTCGCCGCCAACTTCATCAGAAATGTACCCTACTCGGAGTGGCTGGCGAACGTAGTTCTGGTCAAGAAGTCAAACGGGAAGTGGCGTATGTGCGTCGACTTTACCGACCTCAATAAGGCCTGCCCCAAGGACAACTTTCCGCTCCCCCGGATAGACCAGCTCATCGACAGCTCGGTCGCCCACGAGCTGTTGAGCTTCATGGATGCTTTCTCCGACTACAACCAAATCCGTATGAATCCGGAAGATGAAGATCTCACCGCGTTCACAACGGACCGGGGGGTATATTGCTACAAGGTGATGCCCTTCGGCCTTAAGAACGCCGAGGCCACGTACCAAAGGTTGGTCAACCGCATGTTCAAGCCACAGATCGGTAGGAATATGGAAGTCTACGTTGACGACATGCTCGTAAAATCCGTCTCGTCGGCCGACCATGCCAGGGACCTGGGCGAGGCTTTCGAAGTGCTCTGCAAGTTCAACATGAAGCTAAACCCCGCCAAGTGCGCATTCGGAGTCACCGGGGGAAAGTCCTTCGGGTTCATGGTCACTCACCGCGGAATCGAAGCTAACCCAGAGAAGATCGATGCTATCCTCAACATGGTCGTGCCCAAGACCAACGTCGAGATCATGCGGCTCACGGGACGAGTTGCCGCTCTGAGCCATTTCATGTCCGGGTCGGGGGAGAAATGCCTTCCGTTCTTTAAGGCACTGAGGAAAATCCCGAGGTTCGAGTGGTCGGAGGAGTGCCAAGTTCGACCAATTGAAGAAGCACCTCGCGACGCCACCACTGCTCACCCGACCGGTTGAAGGAGACGAGCTGTTGTTGTATCTGGCGGTATCCGACCAAGCAGCAGGCTCGGTGCTCGTCCGGGAGGCCAATAGAGCGCAGAAGCCGGTGTACTGTGTGAGCCACGTATTTAAGGACACAAAAATGAGGAACCCTGCCATAGAGAAGATTGTCTTAACCCTCGTGGTAGCCTCGAGGAAGCTGCGGCACTACTTCCAAGCACACACCATCATCGTCCTCACCGAACGCCCGTTGGGGGCTATCCTAGCATCACCAGAATTCTCGGGCCGCTTAGAAAAATGGAGGTGGGAGCTATCTCAGTTTGACATAAAGTATCGTCCGAGGTAGGCCATCAAAGCGCAGGCCCTAGCCGATTTCATCGTTGAATGCACCATCCCTAGCAAGAAGCCACAGTCCACACCGCCCCTCGCAACCCAGTGTCCCGTCGCGGAAAGGCCTGGCTCGGTTCCGGAGTGGGTCATCTACGTCGACGGGTCTTCGACCGAGGAAGGCTGCGGTGCCGGCCTCATTATCCGGGGCCCGAACGAAGCAGAGATGGAGTATTCTCTAAAGCTCGGTTTCAAAGCCTCGAACAACGCGGCGGAGTATGAGGCCCTCCTGGCCGGACTGCGCATGGCCGCCGGATTGGGACTGAAGATAATTCGAATCCGCAGCGACTCGGGCCTTGTTGTCGGTCAAGTGACCGGCCGCTTCAAAGCTCGGGAGCCTCTGATGATGAAGTACCTGGACGAGGTAAGGAAACTCCGAAGGAACTTTGACGAAGTCTAGGTAGAAAAAATACCCAGGCAGCTGAACGCCCAAGCCGACGCCCTGAGCAAGCTGGCTTCGTCATACTCGGCCAACAATAAGTGGTCTATCTTCTTTGAAACCTTGCCTCAACCCAGCGTGGAAGACGGAGCGACGACACTCCACGTGTACGCGGCGCAGGAGAGTGACCAGGATTGGAGGAAGCCCTTCGTGGAATTCCTGAATGACGGCACGCTCCTAGAGGACCGGGAAGCCGCCCGCCGTCTCCGGGCCAAAGCCCACCACTTCGTCTGGAGCAATGGAAACCTCTAGAAGAAGGCCTTCACTCAGCCCTGCTCCGGTGCGTTGACCCCCACGAAGCCAACTACGTCCTTCGGGAAATCCATAAGGGGGTGGGCGGTGCACACCAGGGGGCCCGAACCTTGATCCAAAAGGCGTTGCTCCAGGGGTACCACTGGCCCACTATGCACGAGGACGCCCTGAAGCTAGTCAGGAGGTGCAAGAGCTGCCAGCTTCACGGCAGCATTCCCCGCCTCCCGGCTACCGAGCTGACTGCCCTAACATCCCCATGGCCGTTCGCCCAATGGGGATTGGATATGATCGACCAGTTCCCTACCGGTACAGGCGGGCACAAATACGTCCTCGTCGCAGTGGACTACTTCACCAAGTGGATCGAGGCCGTCCCCATCAGGAAACCGGACGCCGCCACAACCATCAAGTTCCTGTAAAACAACCTGATACTCCGGTTCGGCATCCCGAGGTGTATTATCACCGACCACGGGACGAACTTCGAGAACGAGAAAGTGAAGGACTTATGCAAAGAATACCATATCCTTATGAAGTTCGCCGCAGTCGCGCATCCCCAATGCAACGGGCAGGCCGAGGTCGCTAACCGAGACGTCCTCCGAGGTCTCCGGACCCGCCTAGAAGGGCGACAAGGCAGTTGGGTCGAAGAACTACCCCGGGTCTTATGGGCCCTGCGCACGTCAAAGAAGACTCCCACCGGGAAGACCCCCTTCAGCCTCTGCTACGGGACCGAGGCGATGGTCCCAGCGGAGATCGGCTACCCAGTCACCGGGTCGAGCACTTCGATGATGACACAAACACCTCGGCGCTACGGACCAACCTGGACATCTTGTTGGAGAAGAAAGACCGGGCTCAGATCAGAGCTGCCGCTTATCAACAACAAACGGCCCGATACTATAACGCTCGGGTCAAACACCGCTCCTTCAAAACCGGGGATCTGGTCCTACGGCGAAACGAGTTCATTGACCAAGGCAGGCTTCACAAGTTCTCCTTAAAGCGGGATGGTCCCTTCCTCGTCTCTGAGGCGCTCCCCGGCGGAGTCTACCGCCTACAAGGCGCGGACGGACGCAAGCTCCCGTGGCCTTACAACGCCGAGAAGCTCAAGCTATACCAGTGAGGTCAAGGCCAGCGAGTATGTACCCCCCTTTCTTTCGCAAAGATGATGTAAAACGTTCTCTAAAAATCCTGTCCATTCGAATAAAGAAACGTTGAAACATCCCGAATAGAGTTCTGTCTTTACAATCCAAATCCCTCGCCAAGAGGCGGCCGCGCAGCTTCACTGTCCGGTTATCCTTAGCAGGCTTCCTACAGCCCCCCAACGCTAAGGACCAAAGTCCTCCATAGAGGCAACCCATCAGCTACCCTGCTCGGTTATCCCTGGCGGGCAGCTTCCCTACCGCAACGTCAAGGATCGGAAAGCCCTCCCAGAGGCAGTCGAGCCCAACCGTCGCTCGGCTATCCCCGACAGGCAGCTTCCCTGCCGCAACGCCGGGGATCAGAAAGCCCTCCCAGAGGCAGTCGAGCCCGAAGATCCCTCGCTCAGCTATCCTTCGGGACAAAATCCCTCGCCAAGAAGCACAGGGCAATAACCCTGCACGGCCAAGGGTCCTTGGTAGGCTTCTACAGCCCCTCCCGCGCCAAGGACCAAAGTCCTCCCAGAGGGAGTCGAGTCCTTGCTCAGCTATCCCTGGCTGGTAGCATCCTACCACGACCGACAGGAATCAAAGTCCTCGCCAAGAAGCGCTGGGCAGTAACCCTGCTCGGTCCCTGTTCCCCTCCGAATGGCGGCCAAGACAGGGACGTCTTGCCTAAGATTCGGGGCAGATACTATTTGGTTTTATCTGTCCACCTCTCCGAAGATGCCAAGTTGATTTATGGCATCGTGTATCGGAGGTTTAGACGGATGTGGCCGATGTAGCAGACTTCGTCAGATTCCCCCTCGTCTGAGGGGTTTTTGATTGTGGGGACGCTCTTCCCTGC
This sequence comes from Agapanthus africanus, assembly GCA_030015575.1. NCBI lineage: Eukaryota > Viridiplantae > Streptophyta > Magnoliopsida > Asparagales > Amaryllidaceae > Agapanthus > Agapanthus africanus. The sequence goes on along the minus strand of JASDDO010000014.1, from coordinate 159,004,422 downwards.
AGGCGCAAGCCCCTGCAGTTAATTACGCTACCGCGTCGCGGTAACAACTTTCTCCTTCTCCAGCTGGTCACTTCGTGTCGTGGGTGTTTGTTTTATGTGTGGTTGCCCGTGGATTGTATACGGAGACTAATTTATGTCGTCGCCCGTAGGACGTGGATTAGTCCAAATCCGTATTTTCTTAGATTTGGTTTTGGGGTTTGGTTTAATAATACGTTAGCCATATTTGAGGCTAAGATCAACTTAAACGTTTGTTAAGGATACGTTAGTCTAATTTCTAGACTAAGATCAACTTAATGGGATCGTTTAGATCCGACAAAAGAGCATTTGGGCTCTATTGTTCCAGTTTAGGGACATAGTGGTCCATTGAATGTATGGCCGTCGGGACCCATCACCTCTCTGACGATGTTGAAGGATTACAACGACAGATGTCAGAGGAGTTCAGAGATGTACCCTTGAACCAAAGTTGGTTGGGAGATCTATAGTCCAATTTGGGACTAAAGTCTGTTTGACGGTTTTGGTTTAAGGATACGTTAGCCATATTTGAGGCTAAGATCAACTTAAACGTTTGTTAAGGATACGTTAGTCTGATTTGAGACTAACATCAACTTATCGGGATCGTTTAGATCCGAGAAAAGAGCATTTGTTCTCTATTGTTCCAGTTTAAGGACATGGTGGTCTATTGTCAGTTTAGGGACATGGTGGTCCATTACCAGTTTAGGGACATGGTGGTCCAGCATTCCCATTTTGGGGAAGGATACTGGTTTAAAGACGCGTGAGTTTAAGGACCCCACAGTCCGTACTATGTGTGGTTGTCGGGACCCGTCACCTCTCTGACGACGTTGAAGGATTACAACGACAAATATCAGAGGAATTCAGAGATGTACCCTTGAACCGGGTGTAAATTGATTTGAGAGAGCATTTGCGCTCAGTTCAATTTAATTTGAGGACTTACGGCTAGAATTGGGGTAAGTCCAGTTGAAAATGTTCAACATTTATTTGCATTTGGCCTGTTAGGCCTTTAATAGGGCTCTACCCCTGTTTAATAATGCATGGCATTTTATTAGACCTGTTAGGCCCTTTTAATTGGGCTCTGCCCTTCTTTTATAATAATGCACTGCATTAATTAGTCTGACAGAGCGCCACGTGGCTTGTCAAGTGCTTTGCACCAGCGCAAGGCGCAAGTGCATATGGGGTGACACGTGTCACGCTCTGGTGAGCGCAAGTCTGTTAGCACAATGCGCTGCGCCAGTACGCTGCGCTAGTGCGCTGTTGACACGTGGCGCGCTCTGGTGACTTGCGCCAAACCAAGAGAGCAGTGCTCTGTTTTAGCGACGCATAACGCAGTTATTCTAGGGCCAACACGTGGCGCTTCCTGGTGGCTTGCGCCAATCCAAGGAGCGCAACAGTGCAGACTCAAAAGTGCAAGGCACTGCTTAATATTTGGCTCAAATTAGATCAAAGGGAACAAATTTTTCTTGTTTTCCAGAGAGGTTCTACCTCAAATCTTAAGAACCAGTGGTTCATTAAAAGGCAATGCCTTTATACAGAAGTAAATTACTTCTTTTTTATTAATATGATCTTTCTTTTTCTTTTTTCTTTTTTTTTTATTGAAGATCTTTGATCTTGTTCTTAGATCATTGATCTTTTTTAGAAGAAATTCTTCTTTTATTCAAAAGGTTTTACCTTTTTTTTCTGAGTTTCTTCTCCAAGTTTTAGAGGAATTCTCTGGTTTCTCTCTGTGTCAATGTGTATGTTTTAGACTTGGAGTCTAGGGGCCTTTTTATAGTGCCAATTGATTTGTTAAATCAGTTAAAGAGATCTTTCTCTGAGTGATTTAGGGATTTTTCCCCACCGTTGGATCTTTGATCCTAGGGCTTCTGTTTTACAGAAGGCAATCTTCTTGTTTTTAACATGATTGAGAAAGATCTTTCCATAATTTTTCTGTTTAAATGCTGGCACAGCTGGCGCAAGCACACCTGCGCTTGACACGTGTCGCGCAGCGCAGAGCGTAAGTCAGCTGAAGCGTTGCTTCCTTATTTTAAAATTTGAATTTTATTATCTTTTTTATTTAAAAACAGAGCCTTGCTCTGATTGGGGGAAACAGAAGCATTGCTTCATTTCCCGTCTTGGGATTTGAATAGAGCTTTGCTCTGAAAGGGAGATTTTCTCCTTTATTATTATTATTATTTATTTATTTATTCTTTCTTTTTATTTTTATTATTTTATAAGGAGCGGGTTTTGAGCCAAATTTTTGGCGGGAACAAATGCCCCCCACTACTTTGCCCACGTAAGTATGTACGTGGGTGAAGTAGTGCAAAGTTATGAGTAGCCATGGAATCGAGGGCTTAGGAGATAAGTTTAGGGTCCTTGTAGCCTAAGACTTTTTAACTTTATGAGCCGTGGGGGTCTCACAAAGACTTTTCTCCCTACGAGTCGAGAGGATCTCGTAGGTGTATTTTCTCCTTAAGGGTCGTGAGGACTCCTAAGTGTATTTTCTCTTATAAGTCGTAAGGATCTTATAAGAGAATTTTCCCTCTTACGAGTCGAGAGGACCCATAAGCGGTTGTTTCCCTCCTTGTCGAGATTCGACTTTGGAGAGTGTGCCCCATGGATAGTATGCAAGAGACCGTTTTGAATCGACCTGCAGGGCCCAGTGCTTAGGAAACAGGTTTTTTAATCCCCGCTGCCTAAGGCTTTTCCTCACGATTCGAGACGAATCGAGCATTTCTCGCAAAGACACTAATTTCCTCACGAGTCGAGACGAATCGAGCATTTCTCGCAAGAATGTCCTAACGTTACAGTTAACCTCTGCTCTTTACGACAAAGGTCCGTTAGGGTCTGTGGTACTAGGATTTTGTCCGTCGTACTGTCGCGTTGGCTGATATATTCCTCGATAGGCGATCATGCTGTTCGAGTAGCCTTGCGAATGTCGTGTCTCTGATCCCTTCGGGGGCTGGACAAGACGTCTTCAAGCAATTCTCCTAGGCAGTTTGACCGTCGGAAGAGCAAGCGTTAGGAATTTTGCCATGCCGCTTTTTACTTGAGGTTGGGCTCATTTTGGAGAGCCCCGATGAGTCATAACCACTCCGCGCTGGTGTGGGACGATCTCCGATAGTCTTTCAGGCTTTATATGACTTGCCGTTAAGACCCTGAAGCTAGGAATTTGGCCTTTGCTTCATTTTCTGGCATTGCGTCCTCTATATCGAGACGAATGTCGCGGTTGTCTCTAGGTTGCTGGTGAACCGTCGAGGTTTGGAACCAGGGATTTTGCCGTGACTCCTTTTAGTGATGTTGCATCTGCTGTGTCGAGACGAACGTCGAGGTGGTGACCACTCCGCACTGGTGCGAGATAATCTCCGATTGTCTTCCAGGCTTTATATGACTTGCCGTTAAGACCCTGAAGCTAGGAATTTGGCCTTCGCTTCGTTTGCTTGCATTGCATCCGCTTTATTGAGACGAATGTCGCGGTTGTCTCTAGGTTGCTGGTGAACCGTCGAGGTTTGGAACCAGGGATTTTACCGTGACTCCTTTTGGTGATGCCGCGTCTGCTGTGTCGAGACGAATGTCGAGGTGGTGACCACTCCGCACTGGTGCGAGATAATCTCCGATTGTCTTCCAGGATTTATATGACTTGCCGTTAAGACCCTGAAGCTAGGAATTTGGCCTTCGCTTCGTTTGCTTGCATTGCATCCGCTGTATTGAGACGAATGTCGCGGTTGTCTCTAGGTTGCTGGTGAACCGTCGAGGTTTGGAACCAGGGATTTTGCCATGACTCCTTTTGGTGATGTTACGTCTGCTGTGTCGAGACGAACGTCGAGGTGGTGACCACTCCGCACTGGTGTGAGATAATCTCCGATTGTCTTCCAGGCTTTATATGACTTGCCGTTAAGACCCTGAAGCTAGGAATTTGGCCTTCGTTTCGTTTGCTTTGGTGTGTCTGGATCCTGTTGGAGGAAGGACGCTGTAGTGACATCTCATCTGCTGTATCGAGACGAATATCGTGGTGGCGACCTCTCCATGTGGGATGATCTCTGATTGTCTTTCAGGCTTTATATAACTTGCCGTTAAGACGTTGAAGCTAGGAATTTGGCCTTCGCTTCGTTTGCTTTGGTGTGTCCGGATCCTGTTGGAGAAAGGACGCTGTAGTGACATCTCGTCTGCTGTATCGAGACGAATGTCGTGGTGGTGACCACTCCATGTGGGATGATCTCTGATTGTCTTTCAGGCTTTATATGACTTGCCGTTAAGACGTTGAAGCTAGGAATTTGTCCTTTGCTTCATTTGCTGGCATCGCGTCTGCTGTATCGAGACGAATGCTGAGGTGGAGCTGGGATTTTGCCGTCGCTCCGCTTTGTTTCGACCGTGAGGTCTTTTGTCGACGTTGCATCTGCATCCTGTTGGACTGCGAAGGAACGCCATCGTTGACATCTCGTCTGCTGTATCGAGATGAATGCTGAGGTGGAGCTGGGATTTTGCCGTCACTCCGCTTTGATGGTGTAACCTCTGTGTCATGCTGGAATGAGGCAGCCCACCGTTGTTGGTCTCCAGGCTGCAGATGTGGCCATTGAGATTTGGAACTAGGGACTTTGCCATGGTTCCGTTCCGTTGCGACTCTGAGGTCGATTGTTGACGTCACGTCCGCATCTAGTTGGAGTGAGGAGAAACGCCGTTGGTGATCTCTAAGTTATCGATGTTGACGTCGAGCCCTTGAAGCTAGGGATCTTCCTTTGCTTCATTCGCTGACATTGTGTCTGCAATATTGCGACAAATGTCGAGGTTGTCTCTAGGTTATCTATAAACCATCGAGATTTGGCTTCGCTTTCTGATGGAGCCTGTCGGGAAGGTATGGTTCCCTCTTTGTTGGTGCTCCTGGATTGTATACAGGGATCGATGTGATCTCACCTGTAGGGCAAAAAGTTTCATTCTTTCATCATTTTTTTAATTTCTTCCCGCGATACTCTATCATTTCAGCTTTTATATCGCGAAGGTCGCGATTGCCCAATCATTTCGGCTATTTTTCGCGGTGCCCAATCATTTTGGCTTTTTATTTTATTTTTTACTCGCTGCTTTTTATTACGAGTTGCCCGATCATTTCGGCTGTTTTTGTATGCATGCATTTTTACTTGCTGATTTTGTTGCAAGTTGCCCCATCATTTCGGCTATTTTATATGCATTTTTTTTTGGCTCGCTGATTTTTTTTTCGCGAGTGTGAAACTTAGAATCTGATGCCAATCTTAGCATTAGCATCGCTACAACTGGAATATTTCCAGGAGCGAATCATCATTTGCCATGAAAGGACTTGGAATTTGATGCCGGTTAAGATATCAGCATCGCTACAACTGGGATATTGCCAGGAGCGAATCATCATTTGCTTTGAAAGGACTTGGAATTTGATACCGGTTTAGGCATCAGCATCGCTACAACTGGGATATTGCCAGGAGCGAATCACCATTTGCTTCTGTTGATGTTGAACAAAGGTGGCTTAGTAGACAGGGTTAGGATCCTGTCGACTAAGGCTTTTGACTTCATGAGCCGTAAGGGTCTCATAAAGGTATTTCTCCCTGCGAGTCGTGAGGATCTCGTAGGTGTGTTTTCTCCTTAGAAATCGTGGGGATTCCTAATTGTATGTTCTCTTATAAGTCGTAAGGATCCTACAAGATTGCTTTCTCCTTATAAGTCAAGAGGACCTACAAGGGTTGTTCATCGTGTGAACATATCCCCAGTCACGGATGGGACTTGGTTAGGGAAATGTTTATTCGCGCCCGTGGTATGTATACAAGGGTCAGTATCGAGCCGCTTGTAGGGCAATATCGAAGGTTGTGGGAGTTGCTTAAGAACAGGTTCAGGTCTCTGTAAGTTAAGACTTTCAAATCTTATCAGCCGTGAGGGTCCCATAAGAGAGTTCTCTTTACGAGTCGTGAGGATCTCGCAAGTGTAATTTCTCCTTAGGAATCGTGAGGATCTCTAAGTGTGTTGTTTCCCTGTGAGTCGTAAGGATCTCACGCGGGTGATTTCTCCTTACAAGGTCGAGAGGACCCTTTAAGTGTCTTTTAACGAGGTTGCGCCCTTTCGGGTTTTCACAAACGCTCGCCGGTAGCCCTGCTATTTTTACTCACGGAGCCCTTTCGGGTTTTCATCCGTGCCCCCTTTGCTTATGGACATACCGTTTTTTTAATTCTTTTAATTCTTTTTTCTAACGAGGTCGCGCCCTTTCGGGTTTTCACGAACACTCGCCGGTAGCCCTGCTGTTTTTACTCACGGAGCCCTTTCGGGTTTTCATCCGTGCCCATTTCGCTTATGGACATATATTTTTTTATTCTCTTTTTTTTCTTTTTTATCTCGTCAGCCTGAGGATGTTGCGGTAGTAGTTTAAAGACGTTTCGGTCATCAGCTAGTTTTAGGACGTAGTGGTTCGTCAATAGTTTAAGGACGTTTCGGTCCGCAGCTAGTTTTAGGACGTAGTGGTCCATGGGGCTTTCTCTATGAATGAGCATGATGCCCCCAGCATGTCCATCTTTTTCGGAGCATATGGTTGTGGTGGGTCCATCTTCTAGTTTTCGGATAGCGCGAACTTGCCCTGTTGGTATTGGTCTTCAACCCAGTTTTTGAAGACGAAGCAATCTTCGATCGGATGACTTACTGCTCGATGGTAGGGGCAGTAATTAGGATCGTTGACATCGCCTGGCTGTAGCGGACGTTTCGGACTCGGCGGATTGATGAATCTGTTGCGCACTGCCAGCTCAAACAGTTTCCTTGTTTAATTCTGAGGAAATGAGTAAGGACGTCCCAGTCTCTCCTCGAGGGATGGGCGTGGACGCACGTTGTTTTGGCGAACAACCGGCTTTGAGTTGCTCGGCTGTTGTTGAGCATTGGCGACGAAGGTTGCTTTCCCTTTGCCCTTTTCATTCCAAGGCTCCGTCTTCGAAGAGGAAGGCCTATGGCCCATCTGGTCCATTTGGGCCAGCTTGTCAATCAAGGTCTGGAAAGTAGTCAGCTTGAAGAACATCATGAACTGGGAGATGGTCACTTGCGGATCAAGAGTGCCCACGAACATGCCTACCGCAGGTGCTTCTTCGATGCGTTGTTCTCACTTCGACCATAAGTTTCGCCACCGTATTGCGTATTGGACCCATGTCTCGCCTGGCTTCACCCTGGCATTAATCAGTGCCGTTATTGGGGTGCGTTCACTAGCACTCGCGAATCTTTGTGTAAACAGTAGCTCCATCTCCGCAAATGTTTTGACAGAGTCGTTAGGTAGCTCCGAATACCATTCGAAGGCCGTTTCCGCTAAGCTGCCTACGAATTGACGAAGCAACAGTTTATCATCGCCTCCAGTGTTGCCGCACAAGGCTCTGAATTGAGCGACATGCTGATGTGGATTCCCTGTCCCCTTGTACACATGGAATTTAGGGATCGTATATCCCGGCGGGTAACTAATTTGGTCGTACCAGCCCGGATAGGGTCGTCCAGTTCTAACAATTTGCCCAACCGCTTCACTCGCCTGATGAGCTCGTATTTGCTGAGCTATATAGTCATCCAGGGCGGCCTTGGAGATAGTTTCCTCTTTGGTTGTTGACAGAGCCGGTGGAGGATTCGACGTTTCTCCTCTGTCATCTTCAAGGATGATCGGAAGATCTTCAGCAGGAGGATCCTGCCGTAACATCATTCCTACCATGTCTTGGAAGAGAAGCGCCATTTGCTTTATGTTGGCAGCTTGTTCCGCTGCCTCTTTGTCCTTCTTTTCGAGGACTCTGCGTAGGAAGTCAGCGTCAGTTTCTTGTTCGTGACACTGTTCTGATGATGTTTCCGGGCTTTCTTTTGGCCCGGTGAGTGCGGCCATCGCAGTCAGCATCTCCTGGAGCTTCTGCTGCTGCTGTCCCTGGGTTTTTGTCATGGATCGGGTGAGCGGTCGGTGACCCATCGAAGCACGGCTTTCCTCCTTTCCGGAAGCCATATAAACAGTATGGACCGTTATGCCCCCAGACTTGGGGCGTTTAGATTCAGTGTCTTTGCGATTTGCTAAAGACACAGGGATCTTCTCCGACCTCCTTCTTTTGTGAGCAGTCGAAGTTGAGGGGGCCGTTGTAGTGGGCACCCAAGTAGCTGTTGCTTTTTCTGGTTTGATAGAGTAGTCTTTCTCCTGCCGAACCTTCATCTTTTTCTGTCGGCGGAGATAGTCTTGATCCATTACGGAGTCTTGGACTTGACGCCAGACCTTGTAAATTTTAGAGGGCAGCCGCTGAGGGGACTGCTCTGGTTTCATTTCTGTATCATTCTCCACGGGTGGAGGAGATCTTTTCAGCACTGCTGTGGGTGAATTCCTGCGCACCCTATCAAGTAGCTCAAAGCTGTTTCCAGTTGGAACAGCGGCATCAACTTCCACCATTGGGGCTGATGGAGTTAGCCCAGAGGGGGAGTTGCCCCCAGCTTTTCTCACTCGGCGGCAGTGGCGACGTCGAGCGTGTCGAGCTGTTGGAGTTGGTTCGGTAGTGAGGATGTCTTTGTCTTGCCCCCTGTTTAGGTGAAGGGCTGTTGTTGGCGTCAGCCTCTTGAAGACTGATGTTCGTTGAGAAGCCGTATCCAACCGGTCAAAAACAGACTTCTGAGCGGGAGCGGGGGCAGTCAGTCTTGTAAAGACTGACCCTTTAGCAGGAGAAGCCATCTTGACAACTTCAGGAATAGGAATAGCTATCCTCTTCGGAACAACCTTTTCTGGTATTGCAGGCTTCTTCATAGGCCCACATGAGTTTTGGCCCAGTTTGCTGAAAGCTGAGGCATTGGACTTGGGCGACCTGTTGAGAGGGGCTGCGATAGTTGTAAGCCGATCGAAGACCGACTTCTTCGGAGCTTCTTGCGACGGTAATGGGGCGTTGAAGCTCATTGGTGGGATCATGGTCCCGAAGAATAGCCCAGTGGTGGCCTGAGTCATCTGTTCCACTGGCATCTTGAAAAGGGAGGCCGCTTGGGGCCCGTAAGTCACTCCTCCAGCAAGGATGGAGTGAGAGTTGCAGTTGCAGGTAGTGCAGTTTGAAGCCATTGATCTTCTGTTTTCTGCACGGAGCAAGACACCAAATCTAAGTACCTCAAATCCACAGGCAACCACAGCAAACCGTGATTCGTTCGCGAACACGACACACGAAGTGTGGAGTGGAAAGAGGAAGAGGTCCCACCGGGCGTGCCAGAATCTGTTCCCCTCCGAATGGCGGCCAAGACAGGGACGTCTTGCCTGAGATTCAGGGCAGATGCTATTTGGTTTTATCCGTCCACCTCTCCGAAGATGCCAAGTTGATTTATGGCACCGTGTATCGGAGGTTTATACGTATGCGGCCGATGTAGCAGACTTCGTCAGATTTCCCCTCGTCTGAGGGGTTTTTGATTGTGGGGACGCTCTTCCCTGCAGGCGCAAGCCCCTGCAGTTAATTACGCTACCGCGTCACGGTAACAACTTTCTCCTTCTCCAGCTGGTCACTTCGTGTCGTGGGTGTTTGTTTTATGTGTGGTTGCCCGTGGATTGTATACGGAGACTAATTTATGTCGTCGCCCGTAGGACGTGGATTAGTCCAAATCCGTATTTTTTTAGATTTGGTTTTGGGGTTTGGTTTAAGGATACGTTAGCCATATTTGAGGCTAAGATCAACTTAAACGTTTGTTAAGGATACGTTAGTCTAATTTCCAGACTAAGATCAACTTAATGGGATCGTTTAGATCCGACAAAAGAGCATTTGGGCTCTATTGTTCCAGTTTAGGGACATAGTGGTCCATTGAATGTATGGCCGTCGGGACCCATCACCTCTCTGACGATGTTAAAGGATTACAACGACAGATGTCAGAGGAGTTCAGAGATGTACCCTTGAACCAAAGTTGGTTGGGAGATCTATAGTCCAATTTGGGACTAAAGTCTGTTTGACGGTTTTGGTTTAAGGATACGTTAGCCATATTTGAGGCTAAGATCAACTTAAACGTTTGTTAAGGATACGTTAGTCTGATTTGAGACTAAGATCAACTTAACGGGATCGTTTAAATCCGAGAAAAGAGCATTTGGGCTTTATTGTTCCAGTTTAGGGACATAGTGGTCCATTGCCAGTTTAGGGACATGGTAGTCCATTACCAGTTTAGGGACATGGTGGTCCAACATTCCCATTTTGGGGAAGGATACTAGTTTAAGGACGCGTGAGTTTAAGGACCCCACAGTTCGTACTGTGTATGGTTGTCGGGACCCGTCACCTCTCTGACGACGTTGAAGGATTACAACGACAAATATCAGAGGAGTTCAGAGATGTACCCTTGAACCGGGTGTAAATTGATTTGAGAGAGCATTTGCGCTCAGTTCAATTTAATTTGAGGACTTACGGCCAGAATTGGGGTAAGTCCAGTTGAAAATGTTCAACATTTATTTGCATTTGGCCTGTTAGGCCTTTACTAGGGCTCTGCCCCTGTTTAATAATGCATGGCATTTTATTAGGCTTGTTAGGCCCTTTTAATTGGGCTCTGCCCTTCTTTTATAATAATGCACTGCATTAATTAGTCCGACAGAGCGCCACGTGGCTTGTCGGGTGCTTTGCGCCAGCGCAAGGCGCAAGTGCATGTGGGGGTGACACATGTCACGCTCTGGTGAGCGCAAGTCTGTTAGCGCAGTGCGCTGCGCCAGTGCGCTGCGTTAGTGCGCTGCTGACACGTGGCGCGCTCTGGTGACTTGCGTCAAACCAAGAGAGCAGTGCTCTGTTTCAGAAGCGCATAGCGCAGTTATTCTGGGGCCGACACATGGCGCTTCCTGGTGGCTTGCGCCAATCCAAGGAGCGCAACAGTGCAGACTCAAAAGTGCAAGGCACTGCTTAATATTTGGCTCAAATTAGATCAAAGGGAACAATTTTTTCTTGTTTTCCAGAGAGGTTCTACCTCAAATCTCAAGAACCAGTGGTTCATCAAAAGGCAATGCCTTTATACAGAAGTAAATTACTTCTTTTTTATTAATATGATCTTTATTTTTCTTTTTTCTTTTTTTTATTGAAGATTTTTGATCTTGTTCTTAGATCATTGATCTTTTTTAGAAGAAATTCTTCTTTTATTCAAAAGGTTTTACCTTTTTTTTCCTGAGTTTCTTCTCCAAGTTTTAGAGGAATTCTCTGGTTTCTCTCTGTGTCAATGTGTATGTTTTAGACTTGGAGTCTAGGGGCCTTTTTATAGTGTCAATTGATTTGTTAAATCAGTTAAAGAGATCTTTCTCTGAGTGATTTAGGGATTTTTCCCCACCGTTGGATCTTTGATCCTAGGGCTTCTGTTTTACAGAAGGCAATCTTCTTGTTTTTAACAAGATTGAGAAAAATCTTTCCAGAATTTTTCTGTTTAAATGCTGGCACAGCTGGCGCAAGCGCACCTACGCTTGACACGTGTCGCGCAGCGCAGAGCGCAGCGCAACTGCGCTGACACGTGTCGCACAGCGCAGAGCGCAAGTCAGCTGAAACGTTGCTTCCTTATTTAAAAATTTGAATTTTATTATCTTTTTTTTAAAAACAGAGCCTTGCTCTGATTGGGGGAAACAGAAGCGTTGCTTCATTTCCCACCTTGGGATTTGAACAGAGCTTTGCTCTGAAAGGGAGATTTTCTCTTTTATTATTATTATTTATTTATTTATTTATTTATTTATTATTTCTTTTTATTGTTATTATTTTATAAGGAGCGGGTTTTGAGCTAAAATTTTGGCGGGAACAGTCCCCGTCCTGAAGGATCAGAGCCCTCGTACGAGGCAACCGCGCGGCTTCACTGCCCGATCATTTCTTCCCGGTTATCCCCGACGGGTAGCTTCCCTTCCGCAACGCCTGGGATCAGAAAGTCCTCCTAGAGGTAGTCGAGCCCTTGCTCGGCTATCCCCGGCTGGTAGCTCCCTACCCATGACAACAGGGATCGAAGCCCTCGCAAGAGGCACCCGAGCGGCAACCTCGCTCGGTCATCCCAGGCTGGTAGTTGCCTACCCACAACGCCAGGAATCAGAAGCCCACGCCTAAGGGCAACGGGGCAGCTTCGGTCCATCCTCGGCAACGCTTGGCAAGTGGTCGAAGTCAACTCGACGAACGATCGCTGAACAGATGGCCGACCTAACATGAAAGCCCAGCAGCGCAAACAGAAAATAAAGTGCGGACCGATGAAACCAAAGAAGAAGTTTTATTATCAAACGCATAGTCTTTACAAAGGGTATTTCGGGCTCCTCAGCCTTACAAACTGCCCGGAGGCTTACAAAAAGGGGACGAGGAAATATCAAAAAGACCTAAGTTGCGAACCCCCCTGCGCCTCGCTTCCCTCATCACTGGGGGCTTCACCACCGGAGGTTTTTCCACCAGGGGCGCGCCTCATTTCCACCATCATTATCAGCCGGAGGCCTTGCCACCAGGAGCGGGACCCGAGCACGGAGCTCGCCATCGGCGAAATCGGGAAACTGCTCCTTCACGGCATCCAGAGCCTTATTCCACGCAACGGCGGAATACTCACCGAGCTCGACGTAAAACTGCTCTGACACCTTGTAATCGGCCACGGCTTTCCTGGCCCGGACCTCAGCAGCCTGAGCCGACAGAAGCGCCGCCTCGGCATCCCTCCAGCTGGCATCTCTCTTGTTAGTTATGTATATGCCCTAGAGGCCATTGTTGTACATATGATGTATATTATAATGGATACTTGGATATATATAGAGAGGACTTTCTTGCTCGTCATGATAATATGCTATTTGGTTTTCCTTTATCTTAACATGTTGACTTGTATTAGTTTACTGTCTTTCTCTCACATGTTGATAAAGCCCTTAGGATCTGTACTCGACTACTGGGACTATGATGAGATCATACTAGTGGGGCCACGGTAGTCGATGAGTACATCCTATAACTGTTCCTAGTCGAGGGTATATCGAGACAGGGCATCGATACACCAGAGTAGACTAGCGTATACGCATCTTGACCCATATGATGGGCGATGGATGATCCCATATCCATCTGTGTTTTAACATCAAGGATGGTGTACGGGTGCTCAGTGGAGACTGGGTACACTGGACGGACTCGCCGAGAACTCCCAGATGGTGATATACCACACGTTAGATGGCAGTTCTCCGGTGACACTGGTACAGGGTAGTCTGTAGACCCGAGATCGTCATAGAGTCTTGTATGATTCCCACTGTGCTTTGATTTCCATCATACCACGTCCAAGAGGGCGTGCAAAAAGGTGGCTTTTGGGTACAGTCCTGAATCACATGGAGGCAATGAGCGATAGGAGGGGATTCGTCTCTCCCGGTATAGGGAATTGATGTTGTGCTGTGTTCGATTGGCTATAACTGGAAATCCCTGGCCAGGGTTGCTGAGATTTACTGGTAAGTGTTATCAGTAGTTTCTCGAACTGTTATAGACCTCATATCGACACGACTTATCAAGCTATTGGGGTCTGACATTTACCACCCCTAGGCGAGATATGAAACATATCAGAAGACGAGACCGGACTGTACGGGAGTGTTACTGATTGGATTCGCAGGAGAATGTACATGCTTGCTTGTTGATCTTCTGATCGCTCAATACCTGGGTGGCTGTTACGTTTAGCTGACCGCTTGCAGCTTGTGGGTGTTTGATATGATCATCAGCTACTGCCCGCGTATTGACGATTCTTTAGAGTCCTACACAGAGGTTTCTTGACTCAGGCAAAACGGAGTAGGGGCACATATGTGATATGTGCAGGACCGAGGATAATGCGATATGTGATACCGTATTCTATTCTCACGATATTTGATATCAGCCAGGTCATCGGATCAAGTGTTGATTCAATGAATCGGTAAATGATATATTAGTCGGTTATATGCGATATAGCCGGATTATCGGATCAAGTGTTGATTCGATAATTTAATGTATAATAATATATATGATATATTAAATTACATTAACTAATATTAGCTCACTAAAAGATTCTTTTTCTCGCTCGGGTAATACATTGATATATATGCGATATATGTTAATTGCATTATTTTCTTTTGTTACAATAAATATTATATATGTGATATATAATATTGTAACATAATATGATAACTAATGCAACATGTTTAGTAGAGATAAAACAAGATTAGGGTTTTATTTGGGTTAATGCTTTCTAGATGTTTCTAGAAGGTTTTCTTTTGTTTTTGCAAAAATGCTTTCAAGTGACTCATTCTTAACCTAACCCAAACCCTAGCCTTGGTTAATTCTCTACAATGGTTTAGTCAACCATGGTTGCATTATTGATCATCTTTATCCTTTCATTATTCATCACAAAAGGATTACAATGATTATTCATCTCCTTCTTCCTTCTTCTTTCTTTCATGGAAAAAGCTTTCTAGCTTTTTTCCAAGTGATGAAAATGAGTGAGAATAAGAAAATAAAAGAGAGCAAAAATCCTACTTCACCATCCTCATCTACCCTTACCATTTAGATAAGGGTGTTCACTTCTTTTAGAGAGTGAGAGCTTGTGTTAACGAAACTTCAAGGTAGATCATCTTTGTTATCGAAGATCGGAAGCAAGCTTGCACCTTTCTCTTCGCGGAGCCTCTCGAGAGTTCGGAACACGATGATCGCAGCGAAGGGACTTCAACACGGAGCTTAAGAAGTGAAGGACCGGATCTACAAAGGTTGTAATCTCTCTCACTTAGTGTTAAAGTGTTTAACATGCTTGTTTTCGCCTAAACCCTAGTTTAAAGATCCGGCTTTGGGTTGTTCGGCACGGCTAATTTTTTAATCGGGCATGGTTGATGCCTCGTAGAACCTTGTGAGCGTGCCTAGCAACCCTACATCTCTCCTTCTCCATGGCCGGGAAGCGATCAGCCAGGTCCGCCAGCTTCCTCTCGGCAACACGGAGAGATGCACTCAGGCGACGGCGGACGTCCTGATTCACTGAATTGGCAAGCTCCGCAGACTCCGCACGGGCTGCCAGGACATTGGCCCTGGCCCTCTCCAGATGCAGGTCACGCCGTAGGACCTCGACCTCCGAAGGGAATGCTTCAACTGGGCTCGGTGCGTGGAACGCTCCCTCGGCTTCCATACGAGTGGCGATGGCGCAGTGTTGAAGGACCTGACAGGAAGCGGATGAGAAACCGGGAGTCGCTCGGGCCAAAGAAAGGAAGGCCAAAAACAGCGCGCGAAGGGGTTCGTACCTAGACCGCCCCCTGGGCTATGGCCTCCATTTGGGCCCTCAGGATACCACACGGAAGTCTTCCCCCTGCCGACTCATCCATCCTGGCGAGCAAGCCAGCAGGGACGAAAAGCCCAGATGGAACCATGAAGACGGCCTCTCCCTCCTGCACGGGGGTCCCCTCAGGGACCATTGACGGCGGAGTACGAGAGATTGTCCTTTCCCTCTTAAGGGGGACCCCGTCCTCGCCCCCCCTCCGTCTCCCGTCTGGGGCTCGGATGGCCGCGGGCGCCTCTGACCGCCGCCGGAAAAATCCCCAGGAGCCGCCAACGGGGCGGACGACCCTGTCGCCGGCAGAACATTCGATGCAGAACCTGGGCCCGCCAGGGGCACGGCCGCGTCGCGGGCCTCCCTCTGGAACGAGCGACCCAAAGAGTGGGAACGAACCATGTATCCCCAAGAAGAGGAGCGCCGAGCAGCCAAAACTTAGAAGAAAGGTAAGATGAAGGATTAGGGGCTATGGAACAGGCCCCACCCCTATTTATCGCTACGAGCAACCTCATCCAACGGTGCCCTTCATCTCCCGCCGAAACGCCTTCTCGCATCCAAACGGCTCAGATTGCTTCACCTGTCGTTCCCACACTGGACCGCACCCTTTCAGGCGTCGCAGGTCTGCGCACGTCGCGTCAGCCAACCGACGCTTGACACGTAGACCGTCACTTCAAAGGCAAGATACACGAACCGGCGCACCTTCCTTAAATGCAGAGATCTCGCCCTGATTCGCTAGCGGAAAAGACAGCTCACGGCCCGGGGACGCGTGATTAGTCCAAAAAAATACTTGTTAACCGTAATCAGAAACGGCATCGCTTTGCAGCTAGCCGGTGAATACGGGTCGATCCACAGAGATGGGTAATTTTCTTAATGTGTTTTTACGAGTTGATTCCGATGGTGGTTTGGATTGATTTATTAAATCTAAAAAAAACCTAGATCTATCAATAAACTAAATTAATCTAAATTAAAGTCTTGCTAGGGTTAGGCTTAGAGGAAGTTTGGAGATTAAAGGTTTCCTCACCGCTTTCAATGCCTTATTTTTGATCTATTAGATGTTACGGTAATTATCAATAAAGTGGATTAGAGTCTTTTGGGAAGATGTTTCTTCCTCTAGATTCTTATCCTTCCTTTATCGATAATTTCCCTAACCTCCATGGAAAACACGCGCAACCGGTCCTTTACACTACGGTGTCACCATTACCTCGAAGGATAAGGTGCCGTAGGGAGCTGGGTGTGCGTGCATGCATGAAGTTCTAATTCTTAGGTATGAAATGGCATGAAAGGGGTGAGAGATCTCATCTCTCAAACCTTTCCCTAAGGCTAACCCTAACAAGCGAGGAGATTACTCGCTCATTAGGGGATTAAAAGACATTCTAATTAAAAGAGAATTAAAAGCGAAGAAATAAAATTAACATACTAGTTTTTATTGATGGCTCTCTCCAAGCAATAATACAGAACAGATCTGAATTTGTTTATTGAAAAGAGGCATCGGTTTTACAGATCTGTGATTACAATTTATAGGTAAACAGGGAAACTAGGGCTACAGATTCTCGCACACGTGATTTTACAGATATGCCCACGGAAAATCCAAATCCCCGCACCGACGCACCGACACGAGAAAAATCCACCGACACGGGCACTTAATGGCCGCGGAACCGCGGCAATGATGGGCCTTGGGCCGCGGTTCCGCGGCCCTTGTTGAGCTCAGCTCACCAAACTTCATGAGCTGTATTCTGGTGTCTTTTCCTCTCTGTTTCTTCAGTACTTTTCTCTATTTGGGTTCTGGATCTTCTCTAGATTTTTCAGTGAAATTTGTAGCAGTCTTTTAACTGTTTCTTTTAACATTTCGGACCCTGCATTGCCTTGTGAGTTTTTCTTCGTCTAGGCTTGAGTAGGACCCTTCTACTTGCTGGTCAAAAGTCACTTCTCTATATCAATTTCCATCTTTTTCACTGGATTTGCTCCAAGAACCTGTATCCTGTAATATGCAGCAGACATACGTCAAAAGCACCTGTTTAGTTATAAAACGAATAAGAATTGAGGAATATGAAATGCGATATTATGATATGAACAAATACCCCCAAACTTATCTTTTGCTCGTCCTCGAGCAAACTTATTTTTATTCACTAAAATCCTAACCGCACTTTCGCAGGGAAACGCGATTGCACTGAGCACGTGCAACAAGCCGTTAAACCTCTAGGTGTCCCTAGTAGGAGGAGTGTTGTCTCCTGAGGGTTTTCAGCGGATTACACCCACAAAATCCTATCAACTCGGCCCATTGACTTTTGTTCTCCAATTAGGTTTTCTAACTAAGAATTCTATTATCATCGACCCGCAAATTATCCACCCATACTCTTCACACTTCCTCATTATTTAACTTAAGATTATATATGTTATGTAGACCTACTTAGCTTTCGGCGTCTCTTAAGTTTTCCTTCTAGGGTTCCATCTCCACTTAGGAATTTCTATCAACTCTACTAAAGATACAAGTTCTATTCTTCATCCCTTTCTCTCATCTAAATTCTAATCACATATCCCTACGTGTGTGTATAGATCACCCCTACACTTGGAAATTCAAATCAAGCAATCGTACTCTCGTCCTTTGTCCAAAGCACTTATTAATTAGTGAATTTTTAAATGAAATTTGCTTACACATCCTTCATGCGACCGTTAATACTTCTTGAGGTACCAACGACCGATTACAAGATGTGTTTGCACTTTAAAGCGTACTTCCTAGTTTTGCAACACCCAAGGTGTAACACCCGAGCCCAATACTACTAATTTCTGTTACTGTTTGAGCATTAGGTAATACTCATTTCATTTATCTTGCTTGTTTGGGTCTTACTGTAAAATTTTATCTGGTAAAGTCACTTCTGCATATAACAAATTTTAGCATCTAAAATGAAATTAAAAATATCCATATTGGCCTACTCGACACCCCTAGCCTCGTGGTAGCGTCCGTGCATTGTGTTCTCGTCCCGTTCAGTGAAACGGGCGAGTTTGGACGGCTACGCACGCGTACAGGTGTCCGTCTTGGGGGTATGCTTTTTAATCATAAAACACTCAATTTCAAAATTTGGAACCCGCTTAAAATCCTATTATTTAAATTTCGAATTTTCGGACCCGACCCGGGCGCGATTTGGAAATGTTTTATTTAGCGCCAAAATCCCAATTTAATATAATCTTTAAAACCTTAGTATATTTTTCTAACTATAATAATTTTACTGTTAAAGTAAATCCTTAAAATCTTTTATTATTTCCCAAACCTCATTCCTCAACCAATCACGAGGTTCTTAACCCCCGTGGGCCCCTCATCCATCTCTCTCTCTCTCTTTGTCTCTAACGTCTCTCTCTCCATCTCTCTCTCTCTCTATCTTTCTCTCTCTCTCTCTCTCTCTAACTTTCTCTCTCTTCTATATATATATATAATTTCCTATCCTCTCTTTCTTTTAATCACGAGCAGAAACCCATCGCGAGAAACCCTTGGCTGAACCCTAGCCGTCTTCATCGTCACCGCCGCAGCCCCGACGCCGGCGCCAACGTCACCGTCACCCTCGCCTCCGCCTCCTCGCCTCAACCAACCCTTGTTTTCTCCCCCGCGCACCCTGCACGACTGCTGCGGCCACCTGCAGAATTCCTTGCAGTCGCCTGCTCACCGGCGGCCCTCGTCGTCGCCATCCATGCCACCACCAGCACCTCCTCACCACCTGCGCACTCCAGCACCCCGACCATCTCCTCTCCCTCTCCGATTTCCTTTCCCTGAGCCGAAGTTCCTTACCCGAGCCCAAACCCTCATCGATGCAACCTCCTCGCCGGCGCCTCACCGCCGTCGATCTCATCGCCGTCACACCCTCTGCAACACCAGTAAGCTATCTCTTCTCTTCATCCTTCCATTCCATCTTCCTGTTCCTCCTTTGGCTGTGCACTAAATTCTGGAATTTTGTAGTCGCTGTTCGCCGGAATCCGGCCGTGCCAGTGACGTGTCCCGACGATCCAGCGGAGTACTCTGACCCGTGGGGTCCCTTGGTTCGTTGTTTGGGTTCAATCCGTGAACCGTGCGTGCGTCGCGTGTTTCCCCGCCGACGTTACGTTCCGTTTTTCCCGGTTCGCGACCCGTCGAGGCAAGTATCCCTTGCTACATGCTATATGATATATTTATATATGTTTTGACACATTAAACCTGTAAAACTTAACTTGGTATAGTCGTTTCTCATTTGGTTGCAATATGGCATTATATCATTTTACAGTTAACATAAAATTTATAGTTTGTCAATTTAAACCTAATAACCAAGTTTACCTGTTAATCACATTTTACTGTTAATAGATGGTAGCACTTACCCATGTAGTTCTATTACATTCGGACATTCATATTCAAAGGCTTGATATAACTGTATTGCATCATTATCTAAACTATTACACCGCTAAGGGTGCTCAAACCTGTTAATATAATAAAACGGCTGCACTGTATTACTGCACTCTTGAGATTGAATGAAACATGCTTATGATTTATTTCATTGCTTATTCCATGTTGTTAAATACCCTGTTCGATTATATATCTGTTTGTGAGCACACCCACGATATTGTTACATCTTGACTTGACATTGTCACACATGGTATATATATGATACACCTGACATGGTGCCGTTTAATGTTGACTTGACCTGATGTACCATGACCCGACCCGTTACCTGATCTCGTGCCTAATGCCAACAAACCTGACATGTAGTCCTCATGGACCGTTCCTGTTGTCTATCCAGACAGACCTGCTTTTACCTGATCCTATGTTGGCATTAGTTCTTGATTACTGAATACCTGACCTGACATACATAACTTGGGGGTATGGGGAAATCAAAGGTGAAACCGACTTGTAACTCAACAGTTCGATACCTGTTCTGATCAGTCTTACGGGCTCGGCCGGCCCCGGAGTGATGATGCTGACATCACTCGCCCATCCTGCTACCTTTTACTGCCTAGCGGCACGTCTCGGATTCAGCCCCGAGGATCTTGACCGTGGTCCCGGGCATGCACGGGATACTATTGAGTTACATCGACGATTCATCAATTGATTTCAAAGACTTTAGACTAGAAAACCCGATATAACAGTTTAGTTACCCACTGCACACTACCCTGCACTGCTTGTTTCACATTATTGCTGTATTCATGCTTATTTTGCATTGCCTGTTACATTTTCATATTATATTACTGGTTGACATGACGCGCTGACGTCTGGGTTTTGCATGGCCCAAATTCTGTACCACTGTCGCAGTCCGAGCAGGAGTACTTCAGCCAGCAGGCCAAGTTGTGAGTCCAGTAGTGGTTAGTTTTATTTCCTGCATTTATTTCCTGATGTGAGCCCGCATTATGGGACATACCTTTCAGTTATTTGTATTGGTTCATTTGCTTCCGCATTTATTTATTATTGACTCTTGTTATTTTGGATTATGGACATGTTTAGATAGTTTTGTCTTGTTCTTGATATCTCTACAGCCGAAATGTGACTGTGGATGGATACTTCCTATCCACAGGTAGCATGGTTGGCTATATCACGTGCCCAATCTAGCGTACTCTGGGAAGCGGGGCGTGACACAAGGTTTTAGCAGTGACTCCCAAACCAGTTGGTCTAAGGCACTAGGTGATGAAGCACCCTCGCTAAATATTTTTCTATTTTTTACGGCCTTAAGTAATCACAAAAACCAGTGTCCATTTTTTTTTCTTCATTCACTTCTTTTTCTTTTATTTTCTTCGTACTAAGGACTTTAGACAAGAGCATTTCAAGGTCTCTTCTACTATTCCAAGTTTCAAGGTGCGTGATTGTGCAAATTGTAGGGTATGCATTTTCAGAATCTAGACTTAAGCTAGGAACTATTTTTCAAACTTATACTCTAATAAGAACATCAATACTCTTCCCTTGTTTCGACTTAGCCCAAGAAGTGAACCCAAAATTTGCCTATTTCTAAATAAACTACAAGGCATATACTTTCTACCGTTAAATTTTAAGGAAGGTTATTTTTAGGGTTTTTAATTCACTAAGTCTAAGATCTAGTTGTTCCTAGCCAGTTAACTTATTTGTCAAACTCAAGTCAATTAGCCAAAATTGAATACATAAATTTTTATAAATTTTTGAATTTTTCAATTTTTATGGGTTTTCAAATAAATATGCAAATGCAAAAATATGTACAAATGAATGCGAAGGAAGGAGACGTACCGAGCATACCCCCAAACTTGAACTTGACAGTGTCCTCACTGTCATGCTAAACCAAGAGGGTCAAAATACCGGCACTTCCCTGTTTATTTATTTATAATTTTTTTTATTGTTAAGGAAAACAAAAATATATACAGAAAGGCCCTTCCCCCAAACTTCATTTAAACTATGTTAGACATTACTGCCAAACCTTGCATAGACCAAACGTTAACACCAACCAGTTGAAAAATTTATCAGTAAAGAGTATCAGTTGGTGGAAGAATAAGTCGTAGCGATCCATAAAGAATTGGGGAAGATAGAAGTGGTGGTATGGAAGGTATGGAGGTGAATAGACAGGAGGTGGTGATAAATCAAAACGAGAATGCGAATGATCAGCAATCAGTGGAATGTTGGCATTCTCGTAGCTTCTTAAAAGAAATGGGGGTGGTTCAACTTCTAAAAGAGGAGGTTGACTAACCACAATACCCCCAAAATGTTCCTGTGGGTCCTCTATTGACTTGGCATCATCCATCAATTTCATATGATATTCAATTATAAGGGAACTGATCTCCTTGATGTCCGCCATAGTCCAACCGAAAACTTGCCGCCTATCTTGTAAGACCATTAAAAGGGCGTTCTCTTGCTCAAGGGCTAGAGAAGCTGATATTATAATGGGAAAAGTCTCATTCTCACCTATGTAAGCATATTTAAGGTGAGGCGGTAAGGACATGAGTTCGAGTTTTGGAGGCGAAAGAATCATTGCGGAATCTACCTCGAACTCAAAGGACTCCAACACAGGTTCGAAATCACTGCAAACAACCGATTCGGATGGTTCAACTAACTCATCCACAAATTCAAAAGACTCATATTCGGGCTGTGAGTCGTCATCATCCGAAAAAGTGAAACATTCATAATCCATATCGGTTGTGTCAACGGTGGTAGGCTCAAGGAGGGACGCACTAGTGGCGTCAAAACTGTTTTCATCAAACAAGAATCTTTCAAGCTCGCAGTCCTCCTGCGTGATTTCGTGAACAGAGTAAACTCTCTCGTGTACTAGTTTTAGGCACGGGGGACAGACTTCCCATCTTATAAATATTGAACTCACTAGACATCTTCCCAAAGGATAGAGTCATGGAGCCATTGCGACAGTTTATTACAGCATTGGAAGTGGCCAAAAATGGTCGACCGAGGATCACCGGAATTTGGTTCCGTGGGTTAGCACCAGGTTGTGTATCCATAACAATAAAATCAACGGGAAATATGAACTCCCCAACTTTGATCAATACATCCTCTAGCTCACCCCTTGGATGGGTGATTGATCGATCAGCCATTTGGAGAGTACAACGAGTGGGTTTCAACTCTCCAACCCCTAATTGTTCGTACACGGAGTAGGGAAGCAGGTTAACACTAGACCCAAGATCTAAAAGTGCTCGATTAATTTTCTTATCCCCAATTGTGATTGAAATTGTAGGACAGCCGGGGTCCTTTCGTTTTTGGGGTAAGGTTTGAGGGTGGTTAATAGCATTGCTCACTGCACTAGCCACTAGCACTTTCTTGGGTACTTGAGATGCCTTTCTCTTCGAGGTGCATAAGCCCTTTAAGATTTTCGTGTATGAAGGGACTTGTTGGATTGCATCCAAGAGAGGTATATTTATGCTAACCTGCTTAAATAACTCCACAATCTTCTCCATTTGTGCAGTTGGTTTATTGGGACTCAACCTGTTTGGAAATGGAGCATTTTGAAAATTTGTTGAGTCAAATGTCTGTGGAGTAGAATGTGGAGTAGGAACGGATCCCAGTGTGGATGTGTTCGTGTTGTGAGAAATGGGTCTGTTCGAGTTGGAAGAAATAGAGCCGTGTGAAGGGTGGAGAATAGGCTCTTAAGAAAAAGATGAAGAAGAAAGTGAAGAAAATGAAGAAGGGGAAGATGACGATGGAGATGAAGAAGAAGAAGAAGAAGAACCACCGGCGGGGATGTCATCACTAATACCCACATTATTTTGCAACACTCTTCCGGATCTCAACGTGGTCACCGCATTTACATTGTGATTGTGATATGCGTTTTGAGTGTGACCGGGATTTGGCAATGGTTGAGATGGAAGCTTTCCCTTTTCTCTCTCGCTCAACGCAGCAGTTAATTGTGCAATTTGTGCCTCAATAGATTTGATACTTTGATCGTGTGAGGCATTGTTATGCATCAAAGACTGAACATAATTTTCAAATCTTGCTGCGGATTCTGTAGATTGCTTGAGAAATGCATCTAGACTTTTTTCGAGCGAGATAACCTTATCATCATTTGGTTGAACCAAATTGTTCGTTTGATTTGTATAAGATTGTTGTTGGAAAGGTTGCTGGTTTTGAGTTTGTGAAGGTGCTTGTTGTTGTTGTGGAGGAGGAGGTCTTTGAAAATTGTTATTTCCTTGGACTTGTTGATTTTTGTTCCAAGCGAAATTTGGGTGACTCCTCCACCCCGGATTGTATATTGAATAGTACGGATCGTTTCTTTGTCGTTGCTGAAATGCAGTATTGACTTGATCTTGTCCTTGAATAGGTGCATTATAAGGACACTCTTCGGTTAGATGCGATGGATCTGTACAACAAGCACAAACAGTTCGTGGAGGCATAACAGGGGCAGGAGAAAGCGATGAGATTTTGGTCTCAATGGCTTCTAGCTTTTTCATAAGTGCGGCCATCTCGGCCTTCATAGCAATCGACATATCTACTTGATGTATGCCTGCCCTAGATTGACCAATAGAAGAAGATGATGTGGTCTTGGTACTCTCCCACTGAATTGTTTGCTCACTAAGATCCTCAAGAAACTGCCACGCTTCGTCGCTAGACTTGGAGAGAAAATGACCTTGACATATGGTTTCTAGCAACTGCTTCGTTGCCGAGTTCAATCCCTCTTATAATGTTTGGCAAAGTTGCCAACTTTCGATCCCATGATGAGGGCATTGAACGAGTAGGTCTTTAAATCTCTCGAAGCACTTCCAAAATGGTTCGGAAGGAAGCTGTGAAAATTGTATAATCTCGCTACGGATTCTAGCAGTTTTGTGATGAGGATAGAACTTTTTCAGAAAAGCTCTCACAAACTCGTCCCAATTTCTAATGGAATATGATGCGGTGCTGTATACCCACTTCTCGGCTAGGCCACATAAGGTAAAAAGAATGACCCTTAGCCTTATAGCGTCATCACTTAATTTGGTCGTTTTCATCATAGCGCACACATTTTGGAATTTATTGATAAAGATATATGCATCTTCAGATTCCAAACCATGAAATTTTGGCAGCATATTGATGAAATGTGGTTTTATTTCAAAATTGTCCCCATTTGCCGGTGGGGGTGAAAGACATGTAGGTAAAGAAGTGCGGACGGGGTAGAAGAGATCCTGGAGCGCGATTCGTTGGGGCGCTACAACAGGCGGAAGATTCGGGTTATTCGCACCTAACGGAGGTGGAATCATTCCCGTCGGTAAGGTATCGTTGGGGTTGTGTCCCGACATACCTTCGAAAGAAGAATTTGAAGGTGGATGTAAGGAAATAGAGGGAATTTCGACTTCGGTGTCGAAAGGTTCGTCAGTCGGTACCAACGAAACACGGACTAATCGGGCGTTAGTATCCCTAGTCCAAATTGACATACACTAAGGGGTAGTGCAGTCAGATAAAAATGAAAGACAGAATGTGGAGGTAAGAGAACGTCAATGAAAGGAAGTGGTGGAAGTGAAGTGCAAGTTTTCTTAGCGACAAGTTGCAAGTTTTGAAAAGATTTTTCTCTTTTTTTTATATGAGAGTTTTGCAAGGAGGTTTTTGAAAAGAGACTCGTGACACAATTGCTATCAACCACACATGCACAATCAGGCCTAGATCTAGGGTCACCTAGGTCTGCTAGACAGCTCCTAACTAGGGCTAGAAATAGGACCTCAAACCGTCTCTTCACCGACAATTACGGCCAGCTAAGTGCCAGGTAAGTGGGAAGGAACCACAGTAGTGGGCCTAATTAAAAACCACTAGCCTAGACACACTTGCCTAGACACCGCAAAGTCAGTTAGGATAAACGGTCGATGCCTATACTAGTCCTTTTCCTATTGAGCTCGATGTCCTTAGGGCCGAGTCTAATATTTTTTAATTAATTGTGGTCGATGCAAAATGCTTTAAGGTGATTTCTGGGGTCCTGGGAAGGGTGATGAAATCCCCACCCAATCTGAGTTTGGTCAATTAGCCCCTTAAAGTCCGATTAAATTATGCAAAACAATAAAATTCACTTGCAATCAATTTTTTAGCGCGGCGCAAAGAAACCTGCAGAAAATCTGTTATTTAGAAGGGGAGAGAAGATTTTTAGCGCAAAGAATTCCTGCAGAAAATTTCACAAGAGATATATGGAGGTTGGCAGAGGGGAGAATGAGAAAACAAACCATGCAATTTTTACGCAGAGAGGCCAACAGAGGGTCGCGGAACCGCGGTCTTGATGGGTTGTTTGCGGCGGAACCGCGGTCAGTTGAGCAGATCAGGGGCTCAGAAAATTTGTGGTGCTCTGTTGGTTCAATCTACCTCTGTTGTGATGTGCACTTTACTGATTTGCCTTTTGTAAATTTCCAGATCCGCGATTCTTCGCTGTTCCTGCAAGATTCAAACAATAAACCCTTCAAACAGATCAAAATTGATAATTCTTCGCTGTTCTTCGCGTAGCGGTGGTTACGCCTGTGAGCGATGGCCTCGGTCGGAGGGCCGAGGAAGACCGCCTCGGCCGGAAGCTCGGGGACGAGCGAGGACGCCGAGGAGCCCTGGACCTGTGGCAGCTCGGCGTGAGCCACGGGACCGAGGAGGCCAATCTGCAGGGGGCCCTGAGGAGGGCCAGCTTGTGCTTGTAGGTCGGGTAAAGGGTGGCCTGGTCGGCCCCTGTGGGCCCTTTCTTCCAAGTACCGGGACACGTCACCTGCCACGTGTCATGATCTTGAGGATCGCCAATATTGAGCACTATCATTAGCCCTCACTCTTGTTCCGACCAGCTAGTGGTCGGGTCAGGAGTGGACTGCCGGGCCTCCTGAGGTGAGATCCCTTCCGGGGTTTCGTCGGGACGAGTCTTCGGGCTGTCGGTTGTCTTTCCCGCCAGCGAATCAAGGCAAGATCTTTGCATTTAAAGAAGGTGCGCCGGTTCGTGCACTCTGCAATTAAAGCGGCGGTCCACGTGTCGAGCGTCGATTAGCTGATGCGACGTATGCAGGTCTGCGACGTCTGATGGGACGCGGTCCACCGCTGGGCTGCCACGTGGAATGATTGGGGCCGTTGGGCGCGAGGAGCCATTTCGGCGGGAGACGATGGGCGCCGTTAGATGAGGCCGTATGCAACAATAAATGTGGGTGGGGTCTGCCCTAGGGCCCTTACTTTTTCATATTTCCTCTCTCAAGCCTTAGCTGCTCGGCGCTCGTCTCCCCTCTTTCGTTTTCAACCTTTGAAGAATTTCTTTTCCCAGGTTAGATGTCTTCCTCTGTCGAATCAGTAGATGTTGTAGGAGTAGATACTAGGGTTCCTTTAGATGTGTCTGAGTCTCCTCGGGGAGCAGCGGCTGGACCCTCTCCCCGGGGTCGTGAGGCGGGGGCCGCCTCCAGGGAGGAGGCGGCGGAAGTAGCCCCCAGCACCTCGTGCTGGATGAGGCATGAGGACGAGCTCATCAACGCTCGGGCTCGCTTCCACATCCCCCCGTGCTACACGCTTCGTCTGGCCAAGGAGGGAGAGAGGGCAGATCAGGTACGGGGCAGGGAGATTTCCCTGTACTTGGAAGCTTTTTGGGGCAGAATGTGCCTGCCCTTCTCTCCTGAGGTCATCGCCGCTCTGAACTTCTTTGGTTTGGCCCCCGGCCAGTTAGTGCCGAATTCGTGGAGAATTCTCCTCGGGTTCTTGATCCGCCTGAAGTTGCAGGCGGTTCCCTTCAGCCTTTCCCTTCTCGATTCCTGCCTCGTCTTCAAGAGTCACCCCGGCGGTCGAGTGGGCGACCCGAGATGGGTTTATTTTACTTGTAGGAAGCGGCCGGGGGTCGCTGCCGGGACCGAGGTCGGGGTCGTGGCCTTGCCCTCCTCCATTCATGATTGGAAAAAGAAATTTTTCTTCGTTTTCCCTCCCGAGGGTGAGGAATGGCCGGTGCCCACCAAGTGGTCTAGGGAGAAGTGTCTGCCGGGGAACCTGTCCGATGACCCCGCCGCGGTGAGAGTGGCGTCATGAGAGCCCGTCCTTCGACATGACGTGCTGCTGTCCGAGAGGGTTTTGAGCTGGGCCGGGCTTAGCCCCGTCGAGTTCGTCGGTAAGTTAGGCTTGCTTTTTGGGTTTACATTTTACTCGTGTTGCTGATCTGTTGGGTATTTGTTTCATGCAGGATCCATGGACTTCGGCTCTCTCCGAGATGCTATGCGCCAGCTGAGGCAGCCTACTAGGGCCGGGGGTGCCAGCTCTTCTCGGGCGTAGCCCGCTCCGGCCCATACTGCCCCGGTGGCGGCGCTTCGAGGACGCTCGGCGGCGGATCCTGCCCCGGGCCCCAGCAGAGCATCGGGTCGGAAGTGGGCCCTGATTCTGGAGGACACGGCTTCGGAAGGGGAGATCGGCTCTCCCTCGGAGCCGCTCAAGAGGAGTTCCCGGAGACCCTCCCGGGGCCGGTCCTCGCCGACTGTAGTGGAGGAAGGGGGCTCCGGTTCGCGGTGCCGTAGGGGTTGTCGGTTGCGGACAGCTTCCTGCATGAAATAGAGACCTCGGCCGGGGGTCGAGTTCCTGGAAGGACCCTCAGGGCCCAGCTGGCGTCGATCGCCCAGGAGTCCGTGCAGGTAAGCCCCCAGTTCATCGTGAGATTTGGTGCCCTTTTCTTTTTTCTGATCTTTTTGTGTCTTCCCAGGTTCTCCAGCACGTGGCCCTCGCCCTCCGCGTGGAGACTGAGGTGGTAGCCCCGGCGTTGAAGGCCGTGGGTCAGCTCGTCTCGTTGCAAGAGAGCTCCAGGCGAGAGCAGGAGGCGATGTCGGCGAGGATCGCCGCCCTGGAGGGCGAGGTGGACGCCGGGAAAAAGGGAGGTCACCCGGCATCGCGAGGCCGCCGTGATCGCCGAGGGCAAGCTCGAGGACTCCCAGGTGCTCGCCGGCAACCTGAAGAGGACGGTGAAGGCCCTCCGAAAGGAGCTGGGGGCGGCGGCTGAGGCATTTAAGTCGGCTGAATCGAGGGCCGTGGTGAGCTATAAGGGGTCGAAGGATTTTTATAACGACCTGGACGTGGCCACGACCCGCATTTGGCACGACGCCCTCGATGTCGTTAAGTCTCGGATGCCGGGGTTCGACGACGCGGATCTCCGGGCTGAGTTCCCCTTCGTGGGCGCCGACGAGCAATGTCACGCCCCGCTTCCCAGAGTGCGCTAAGATAGGCACGTGACAGAGCCAACCATGCTACCTGTGGATAGGAAATATCCCTCCACAGTCGCATTATGGCTGTAGAGATATCAAGAACAATAATAAACTATTTAACACATGTCCATAGGCCAAAATAAATGAGTCAAGAATAAAATAATGTGCGGAAGCAATAGATCCAATAAACAAAACACCTGGAAAGTAAAACTGGATACCAACTGAATCCTTACTGCTCGGCCTAACGGCGGAAGTACTCTTGATCAGCCTGCGACAAAGGTAGAGGATCTGGGCCATGCAAAACCCAGACGTCAGTGCGTCATAACATCAATAATAATATAATCAGGGGGTAACAAGACATGCAGGCACGAGTATGAACAGTAATAAAGGTATAACAGTAACATAAATAAGGACAGTGAAGGGTATGGCACAGGTGATGTGCAGTGAGTAATCTAAACTGGTCTACTGGGTTAATTACTCTCAAGTCTTTGAAATCAATTTAATGAATCATCGATGTAACTCAATAGTATCCCGTGCATGCCCGGGACCACGGTCAAGATTCTCGGGCTGAATCCGAGACGTGCCGCTAGGCAATAAAAGGTAGTATGTAACGATGAATGATGTCAGCAGCAGCATCCCGGTGCTGGCCTAGCCCGTAAGACTGATCAGTAAAGGCATCGACCTGTCGAGTTACAGATCATGTTTCATCATTGATTTCCCCATACCCCCAAGTTATATGTTCAAGTCAGGTATTGATAAATCTGGAGCTAATGCCAACACAGGATCAAGCAGGTACAAGTTTGTCTAAATAGACAACAGGAAATGTCCGTAGGGACAACAGGTCAAGATTGTCGGCATTAGTAATAAGATCGGTAATGTGTCAAGCTGTGGTGCATCAGGTCATGTCAGGTGGTGTACATGTATCAGGTCAGGTCAAGTAGTGCACAGGTATCAAGTCGTGTCAAGTAGTAGTGTATCAAGTCATGTCAGGGGAGTGCACAAGTATCACGTGGTTGCTCATAATCAAACTGTAATAAGCATGGGTATACAAAAACAAGTATGGAGTACTAATGTAACAATAAAATAGAATAATGTGATGTGGTATGCAAATAGGTATAGATTCAAACATAAGGATGCACAGTTATCGATTAGGGTTACACTTATAGTTCCAATACTAATTAGGATGCAGTTTATTAAACATGGGGTGTTAATTTCACAGTATTATGTATTAATATGATCTATGGATGCAGTTATATATATTCTAAATGGGATGGATGCAAACGGGTATCCGAAAAGTTATAAAACTATAAAATGGTAATGACAACTAGGCAATATGTGATATAAATATTGATATGGATACAGTATATTGTAATCTAGTATGCAACAAGATATGTTTTCCATGACCTAGATCTAACATGATATAAACGGATGCAAACGGAACATCGAAACGTTATAAAACTAAACATGGGGTACTAGATTTAAACAACATGTATGATATTTATTTAAATAGATACATAATGAGCTATATAGCATGTAGCAAGATTAACTTGCCTCGATGGATACGGATACGCGCTGCAACGTCCAATATCGGTAAAAGTTGCAATGCACATACGGCGCACACGGGACTGAACCAAGCAATGCAGGAACGGGCCACGCTGGATAGGGATGTCCACTGGGTCGCCCGGATTAGCGGCGGCGAGCACGGCTCCGTCGGTGATCGGAAACATTGATCAAGAAACAAGAAAACAAGAAGAGAAGGAAAAACAAGAAGAAGAAGAAAGAGAAGAAAGAAGAGATGAAGGTTGTGGCTGTTCTGTGGTTTGGTACAAAGGCGAGGACAGAGGGTGACGACGGCAACGGGTCTTCGGCGATCATCGGAAAAAATACAAGATCAAGGAAGAAAAAGAGAAAAGAAGAAGGAGAAGAAAGAAGAGAAGATGGAGGTCTGGGTTTAGGCTCTGGGTTAAAGGAGAAGGCGAGGGAGTGACGTCGATGATGAACCGTCGAAGGCGAGGATGCAGGCGGGTTTTCCGGCGAGGCAGTGAGGTGCTAGGGTTTCTCGTCGGGGGGTGCAGGATTAGCGGGTTAGGAAGGAAATGAGTTGAGGAAGAGAAGGAGAGGGTGATGAGGTGAACGGTGAGGTCGGGTGATGGTGACGGTGAAGTTTGCCGACGAGGTGAGGGTGGTGTTCAGTGGGTTTCCCGGGGTTGTGGGTGCAGCCTCGGGTACGGGGTTCTTGGATGGAGATCGGGTGTGCAGGGGTTTTGGAGAGGGAGATGAGAAGATGAAGAGGTGACGACGACGAGGGCGGAGAACGGAGGCGACGGCGTTCTGGCGATGGGTTCGCACAGGTTTTGTAGGCGTCGGGAGAGAGGAGGAAAGTGAGGTGGATCGAGGAGTCAACGATGGTGATGGCGAGGTGGAATCGTCGAGGGTGGTTGTCGACGTCGTGGGGTTGACGACGACGAGCGCGGTGAGGCAAGCGAGGGGAGGCGACGGCGGGAAAAATAAAATGAAAAGAAACGAAGACGAAAGATGATGATATATGGGAGATGAGGTTCGTGGGGATTAATATGAAGAAGAGAGAGAAAGAGAGAGAGAGAGAACAACGAGAGGAGAGAGAGGAGAGAGATAGAGAGAGAGAGCGAGATCGAGAGGAGAGAGAGGGGGAATGAACATGAAGGAGAAAGAAATTTGTCACCTTGTGGGGAGAGAGAAAGAGAGAGAGATCGCGGGGAGAGAGAGAGAGAGAAAGAGAAAGAGAAAAAAAGAAAGAGAGAGGAAGTGGGCTCGGTAGTTGTTAGGATACTTGATTTAAAATTTAGAAAGATTTTTAAAAAGGGTTAAGATATTAAAAGATTTGTAAGTTTTAAAATTTTTAATCGGCTGATTTTTAAAATAAAGATATTAGGTTAAATAAATTTGAATTTTGGCGGGTATACAAAATATTCCAAAACGCGCCCGGGCCGGGTCTAAAATTTCAGATTTAAAATATGAAAAATATATGCGACGTCCAAATTTAAAAATGAATGCTTAGGTAACGAAAATGCATACCCCCAAGAACGGATGTACGTACGTGCGCGTAGCCATCCAAACACGTCCGTTTCACTGAACGGGACGAGAACAAGATGCGCGGATGCTACCACGGGGTTAGGGGTATCATGCAGGCCATGTTATGTATTTTTAAATTATTTTACGTGACCTAAAATGTTATATGGTAAAAGATGCAATACCAGATAAAATGCCAGTATGCACTAAACATGAAAATGCACGTGTCTATGTAACAAGTCAAGGTAATTCACAAGTATGAATCAAACAGGTTCAAGCAAGCGGGTCGGATCGAATGCAAAGTAAAATGTAAAATACCATTCGCACCCAAAACACGATAAATCAAGAAATACCACAATTAAGGAAATACGAGAACTGGAATGGTATAAAAGAACTAGGTTGTTACAAGCAAGGGGAAGAAGTTCCCGGCGAGGAGGTGGCCGGGGACCCAGCGCCCCAAGTGGTGGAGGTCGAGGACCTCGAGGTCGCGCCTGGCCCGAGGTGTAGAGCCCCCGTTCTCCTATCTTCAATTTGTTTTTCTTTTGAATTTTGTAAGGCTGGGGAGCCCAAAAAAATACCCTTTGTAAAAAAAAACTTTTGTCTTTGGCAGCAGTAATAAAGTTTTTCTCAGCTATATGGAATTGTGTTCTGCCATCTGTTTGTGAAGAATGCTCGTGGAATATTTTTTTGCCTGTACCGTTGTGCTTTTACATCAGATTGGCCATCTGTCTAGCGATCGTCCGTCGAGTTGTCTGCAGTCACTTGCCGACGAGCGCTTCTGGGGAGGTATCTCCCTGGGCCCCGGAGTCGAGAGAAGATCGTTTAGACTTGGACAGACCTGACGCCCCTCACTGGGGTCTCGTATCCTCCACGGCTACAGAGTATCTATGATTCCGAGCATTGGTCACCATCCGGGGTTGACTAGGTAGGGTAGCTGCCCCGTCACCTCTTGCAGAGGCTTTATGCTTCCTGGCGCGGTGGTAGGGGAGTTGCCCACCAAGGATGGCCGAGCAGGGTAGCTGCTCGGTTGCCTCTTACGAGGGCTTGGGTCTTTAGCGTTTGAGGGGCTGTAAGAAGCCCACTAAGGATGTCCAGCCAGTGGAGCTGCGCGGCGGCCTCTGGGCGAGGGCTTTGACCTCTAGCGTCGTGGGTAGGCAACTACCAGCCTGGGATGAACGAGCGGGGCTGCCGCTTCTATCCTGGCGTCGCGGGTAGGGAGCTACCAACCGGAGTCTTTACCGAGCAGAGCAGCTTCTCGGTTGCCTCTTGCGAGGGCTTTGATCCTTCAGGACGGGGACCGAGCAGGGTTACTGCCCAGTGCCTCTTGGCGAGGACTTTGATCCCTGTCGGTTGTGGTAGGAAGCTACCAGCCGGGGATAGCCGAGCGAGGGCCCGACTGCCTCTGGGAGGGCTTTGGTCCTTAGTGCGGGAAGAGCTATAAGGCTGTAAGAAGCCTACCAAGGACCCTTGGCCGGGCAGGGTTACTGCCCGGTGCCTCTTGGCGAGGGCTTTTGTCCTGAAAGATAGCCGAGAGAGGGAACCTCGGGCTCGACTACCTCTGAGAGGGCTTTTTGATCCTCGGCGTTGTGGCAGGGAAGCTGCCCGCTGGGGATAGCCGAGCGAGGGAACCTCGGGCTCGACTGCCTCTGAGAGGGATTTTTGATCCCCGGCGTTGTGGCAGGGAAGCTGCCCGCTGGGGATAGCCGAGCGAGGGAACCTCGGGCTCGACTGCCTCTGGGAGGGCTTTCTGATCCCCGGCGCCGTGGCAGGGAAGCTGCCCGCTGGGGACGACCGAGCAGGGTAGCTGCTGGGTTGAATCTTTAACGAGGTGCAGCCCACCCGTCCAGCTGTAGGTGCGGGGAATGGGAATGGTCGGGGCGACGGCGCTCGTAGCCAGTGCATTGAACGCGAGGGGAGGCGAAGCGCTAAGGGCGCGCCGCTTCGACTCCACCGGAGAAGGCTCGATGGCTGCCGCGTGGCGGCGACCCCCTGGGTGAAAGTGGGCGACTGTTGGGCTGCACAGTGGGCTATATAAGACTGAAGGAGTACTGGTCCTTCATCCTTCATAAACAGGTCGCTGAGAATGCAGGACTTCCCGTTTACCATTCCCGACATCGTCCACTTTGAAGACGTGTACCTTTACGACCCGTACTGCACTGAGGACACGGTGCAGCTGGTCTACAGGAGCATTGAGGACCATTTTGGCCGGCTGCTCCTCAGACGCTCTTCCCTGCTGCAGCTGCTGATGTACTCCATCTGGAGGGCATCACCGGGGCTTTACAACCCCCTGTCTGAGCTGCCCTTTGATGAGGGCGTGGGCAAGCTGCGGTCTTTGAGGCGTTTCGGCTTAATCTCCGCGAACCGGCTGGCCCGCTCAGAGGTGCTCGTCCGTGAATGCTACGAGCTGAGGCTTGGGGTCGATGCCCGCGGGGGGAACCGGGGATAGAGGCTGGAACTTGCGAGGCCCCGGTTGGCGGAGATTTTTACCGAGTACCACGAGCAGTGCTCGCTGCACCCCCTTCCCCCACTATTGTAATTTTCCTTTCTTTTTGCATATATGGCTGAGGAGCCCATAATACCCTTTGAATAAACAAAGCTTTTCTTTTTTTTTCGCAATGCCCCATTGATCTTTATTAAATTAACAATAGATCCTAGGAAGAATTTACATTGCTTTAAAAGAAAGGTACATGCTAGTAGATGACTTTATTGGCTTGGGCCGGGCTCCCTGAAGGGCCGTCGGCCCCCGTGCTTGGCATAGGGCATGGGGCTCCCTGAGCTCCAGGCTGGCCGTCCGCTGAAACAAGCATGATCTGACCGATTGTCAGGTCGGCGGGAGGGCGATGCTGCTCCTGCTCGCGGTCGGTCTGCCGTTTGTCCCTCAGGTAGGCGGCGAGGTGCCCTGACCGGATGAGCTCTTCGATGTAGTCTCTCAGTTATTTGCAGTCCTCTGTGGCGTGGCCCAGTACCCGGTAGAAAGCGCGGTAGGGGCCCCGGGTTCGCTTTGCGGCCTGACGCGGGACCGGAGGGAACTTGAAGAACCCCTCGTTCTGGGCCTCCTCCAGCAACACCGCGAAGGAGACGTTGAGGGGGGTATACTCCTGGAATTTTGGGTGGTAGGGCTGCTGACGCTCCGGCGTCTCCTCCCGAGCCCCCTTCTTCTGGTCGGGCCGTTCCGCCCGGGGAAGGTTAGCATTCACTTTGGATTCCAGCTGGACCTTGCGCTCGGTCCACGCCTTGACCTCGGCCATGGTCTTAGGTTGCGCCAGCGCGAAGGAGCGTAACCATTCCTTGTGCCTCAGACCAGATCTGAGTGCCGTTATGACGGTTTCGTCTCGGTGCTCGGGAACCTCGAGAAGGGCGTTGTAGAAACGGGTAATGTAGGCCTTGAACGTTTCCTTGTCCCCACTCTTAACCGTGAAGAGGTAGTCGACCGTGCGCTTTTGTCGACGGTTCCCCACGAAATGGCCGAGGAACTGAGTAGCCAGCTCGTCGAAGGTCGAAATCGAGCGGGGCTCGAGCCCCCGGAACCAGTCCCGACCTGCGCGGATGAAGGTGGCCGGGAAGGCTTTGCACTGGGCGGCGTCGGAGTGATCCTGGAAGCTCATCCCCGCAGTGAAAGCGTCCAAGTGGTCCTTCGGGTCGGTTTTCCCGTCAAACAGAGAGACCTTTGGGGGCTTGTTGCGCGAGGAGACCTGGACGGCGAGCATTTCCTCGGTGAACGGCTTCGTGAGCGAGTCGGAGGAGTACTTAGCTCTGTCGCTCGAGAGGTGAGCTTCCCGGCGCATGCCCTCGATCTTCTTCTCGAGGGCGTCGAGCCGACCATGGTACCCCGAGGAATCGGTGCCTCGGGATCCCTGGCCCCCGCTGCGCGGTGACCTGCGTCTGGGAGCGGCCCCGGTTTCTCTCGATAAGGTGCCTCAGGTCCCGGGATGAGGTAGCTCTTGAGTTGCCGGGGCGGACCCCTTCTGTGTGGCCCCACCGATGGTGGTGGGGTCGACCACGCCCGTGGATAGGCGAGGTGACTAACATTTCCTCAGGGGGATAAGGGGCACGAGGAGGCTCGATGCGAGGCGTTCTGGCGGCGGATCTCGGCTTGGAGCCCTGGGGCGCCCAACGGGCCTCAGGGAGCACCGGTTCGAGAGACCGGTGGCCAGGAGACGCAGTCTGTTGGTGGTCGGCCGTCCAGACAGGGACAGAGCCTTCTGGAGGCAGTGGAGCGGCGACCTGGGGCCCGGGCGCGGCCGTTTGGACGCGGATGAGGGCCTCCACTAAGGATTGCAGGCGATCTATCCGGCCTGCGAGGGTATTGATGACGGTCATTGGAGGAGGTTCATCCCCGCCTTCGGTGAGTGGAAGGTGGCTGGTACCGGGATCCCTAGGATGGTTTTCTGCCATGAGGGTGGAGATAGGAAGGCCAACTTTGTATTTTGTGGAGTTATTTTCCCACAGACGGCGCCAACTGATGGAGCTCCTTTTCGGGCCTCCGTCAGATGTTGTCTTCCGTTGATCTCGCGGTGGACTTAGTTGACTATCTTCCTTCGCGTGCGGGTCTCAATGGGTTTTTGGAGGAAGTTGTGAGGTGAGGGAGTTGTTGCCGAGTACCTGCAGAGAAGTCCCGGGATGGTTTGGTACCACCAAGGACCCTCCAACGCTCAAGTTAGTGATGAGATCCGAGCAGAGTAACGGCGTAAAAGTGTAAAGAATTGCTTACTTGACCCCTCTGTGATGGGGGTTTATATAGCGGTGGAGCACGTAGCAGCGGGCGCGAGAATCTCGGCGGCGGTTACGCCCCCGACGTCACGCCCGCGTAGAAAGCGGATCGCCCGTTAATGGGGATCGTGATGGCGTGGAACGCGGGATGTTGTTGGCGCAGAATCTGCGCATGGCGAGATTCGCGGAGCGGTGGTTACGCCTGTGAGCGATGACCTCGGTCGGAGGGCCGAGGAAGACCGCCTCGGCCGGAAGCTCAGGGACGAGCGAGGACGCCGAGGAGCCCTGCCCCTGTGGCAGCTCGGCATGAGCCACGGGACCGAGGAGGCCAATCTGCAGGGGCCCTGAGGAGGGCCAGCTTGTGCTTGCAGGTCGGGTAAAGGGTGGCCTGGTCGGCCCCTGTGGGCCCTTTCTTCCGAGTTCCGGGACACGTCACCTGCCACGTGTCATGATCTTGAGGATCGCCAATATTGAGCACTATCATAAAAGGCTTTTTTAGCTGGGCAAGAGTCTGGGGTTCAAATCCATTATTTAAGTATATGAGAAACTATTCGGTGTACCGGATGCAATGTACCTAGGCAAGAGGGATTTTTTTGGCCAGTTCACGCTCATTCAGTGATTGGTAAAAGACGGAAATATCCTCACCACTCATCTCATCCCTTCACAAATTAAGGTCAATATCAGAGTTTCTCAAATTCTGAATTTTTCTTTGGATAAATAAGTTAGGGTTTTTCCTTTTCACCCATTTATTATGCATACAAGGTAGATTGGGCATCCTTATACACCAGTTCTGACAACTCGAAAAAATAAACAATTTAGAGTTTCAAATATCTATTGAAAAGATGATACTCTACCGGAGATATCGAAGATGGAGTGAGTTCTTGTGTTTTGTGATTTTTTGAGAAGAGAGAAGGAGAGAACTCGCATCTAAGTCAAACCCGTGATTAAAACAAACCGATACAGGATAAATCCTGATGATTTATAAATTGGTGGGGTTTTCCGGAGTTAACAAAGAAGTCTTAGGGGTGTAATTTCCAATTATGAATATTTAGGGGTGAAATTATAAATATGGAAGCTTCGGAGGGCGAGATATGATACCAGCCCCTAAACTAAATGATCGCAGTTCCCTCCCTCTTCTTTTCTTTGAATTTGATGAAATTATGCCAAATTTATACAATCAGAGCTCGTGCAACCGCGATCGTGAAAGGTAAGAAATCTCTCTCCTTGAACCAAAACCCTAAACTCGAGTTCAAGAACACCGAGCACTTTCAACAATCTCAAACCCTAGTTCCCATTTCTTTCAGAGGCTGGAGAGATAATGAAGTGCACTTGTTGGCGATTTGGATGGATTGTTCCCTTTCAAAAAAGGTATTTTTATGGCTAATTAATTTTTAGATTATTGCAGCATTTTTTATTTTTCTTTGTTCATATTCTACTTGAAGACAGAGATAGGCTGCAACTGTCTGCAATGACAAATTATGCGTCTCAATTCAAAAATTTGAAGGTAGAAACGTTGTTGAATGCTTGATGGCTTCATTTACTAGTAGATGGTTGAAGTCTAAGTTAAGTCTGCTAAAATTTATACAATGAAGAGTCGGTAAGCGGGGGTATCACATACTAAAACAGAGGGCACAAAGTTGATTTATGAAACTACATTAAAATGTTCGAGAACACGAATATGATGTGCAAAGCATGATAGATTGCTGAGCTTCCGGTAAGGCTTCCAATACTTTTAGTCATGAGACCTTGATCAATAAGTAAATGGTATGTTTCTTTAATGAATGCTGGTGTGGTTAACACTGTTATTATAAAAAGAAGAAGAAGAAGAGCAAATGGTCTGACATTAATTTTCAATATTTGGATAACATACATGGTTCATAACGACAGCGGATTATAAAGGTTTAAGATTACTTGCCTGTACATTTCATCATCTTGAGACCCATTCCCATAGGTAATACTGGTGCTTTAACTCAATTTATTATTGCCCTCCTTTATATTCATGTGTGAAGGAGTTTCAACACAAGCGAAATGTGTTTGTTTAAATGTTCATAAAACATGCTTAATAATCATGAAACCGAGAACAAAGCGTGCTGTA
Organism: Agapanthus africanus; assembly: GCA_030015575.1. Lineage (NCBI taxonomy): Eukaryota > Viridiplantae > Streptophyta > Magnoliopsida > Asparagales > Amaryllidaceae > Agapanthus > Agapanthus africanus. The sequence goes on along the minus strand of JASDDO010000014.1, from coordinate 158,965,841 downwards.
ACACCCTAGTCCGATCGTACGTTTCTTTTTTGGATATATTGGGTTTTGTTTCATTATTATTATAATTTGGAGTTTAATACTTTTAATCAAGATATATTTTTAATTAAGATATATGCATATAGTTATGCTTTTTCAGGTTTGTTAAATAGGCGTATTATGAGTATTTAAATATTTGTTTGTTTAACACTATTTTATACCATATTCTTTTTGAGTATTTTTTTTATCTTGTGGCTATTTCTTGATTTTATTTGCTTTGGGTGCGGATAGTGCTTTGGTATCTATTTTTGGTATTCGACTCGACCCGTATACTTGAAACCCATCTTGATTCTTGATTTCGACATATCCTTGCTAGTACTGAGAACCCGTGCATACATATGTTCTGTATACATATATCTTATATCTAGTATTGCATATATTTTCAAGACTACAAATTATGGTAAAATAATCTATTTTAAATACCTAGCATGGCCTGTATCATACCCTTAACCCTGTGGTGGCATCCGTACATCTTGTTCTCGTTTCGTTTAGTGAAACGGACCCGTTTGGATCGCTACGTGCATTCTCGTGTGCCCGTTCTTAGGGGTATGCATTTTCTTTAATCGGACATCGTATTTTGGTTTTGGTTGACACGTATATTATCCGTATTTTCAAACCGTAATTTTAGACCCAACCCGGGCATATTTTGGAGTACTTTTGTATTAACCAGAAAACTTAAATATATTTAATATTATATTCTAACTGTTTATATATATATATATAAGATTTTATTTTTTAAACTAAAAATATATTTTAAATATTTTATTAAATCCTAATCTAAACTGTTTCTACTCTGTCTCACTCTTTCTGCACTTATATATATATTAATTCTTTTTTTTTATTTTATTTTTCTTAACCCCATATAATGCCCACGTTCTCTCTCTCTCTCTCTTTCTTCCTCACTTCATTCTTCCCGCCGCCTTTGCCTCCTCAACTCGAAACCCTAACCCACGCCTTCTCCTCGCGTCGCCGTCGCAGACCTCATCTTCATCCATCACCCTCGTTTCCCTCTCCTCCTCGACCACCACCTCAACTTCACCTTTCTCCCCTTTCATCCCCGACGACGTGAACCGCAACATCCCAACACCCGAACCCTAGATCCTATCTTCACCACTGCCGCCGACCACCTCGTCGGCCACCTCCTCGTTGTAACCACGGCATCCTCCTTCCACTCCTCTCTCCCCCTTCTTCCCATAACACCCGAGCCAACCCCTACACAGAACCCGCGCCTGCAATCCATCGGCGCCTGCACCCTCGCCGGATCTCCGACCCCGTTGCCTCCACGTCCTCGCCACCATCTTTCTCTCTCGCTCTCCTCTCTCCTACACTCTCAAACCTCCTGCTTTCCCTTGCACCCGAACACGTTAACCAAACATCAAACCTCACTGCCCCTTTTGCCGTGAAACCTCACCGGCAAACTCCATCGCCGGAAACCCATCATCGCCAACTCCCTCGCCTCACCTCTGACCCCAGAGCACCCAAGCCCAGAGAACAACGCTCTCCTTCTTCTCCTTCTTCTTTATTCTCCTTCTCTTCTTGGATTCTTGATTCTGGTGATCACTGGAGCCGTGCCCGTCGCCGATGATCTGGACGATCCAGTCGTCGTCCCCAACCAGCATGGTCATGTTCTTGCATAGCTTGGTCCTGTTCTGTACGCGCGTGTGTGCATCGCGACGTTTACCTGACGTCAGACGTAGCGTACCTACCCGTCGTGAGATCCGATCAGGCAAGTTTCTCTTACTGCATGCTATGTCGCTATATTTATATCCATATGAATAAAAATATTACATGTTTATTTTATTGTGCATCCCATGTTACCGTTTTACCGTTTTCCGATATCCGTTCGTATCCGTATCGTTTATTACATATCTAGTTGTATGGCGGAACCTGATTATATCATGTTGCTGTTATATAGTACAACGTGCTTGTTAATGTGCATGTTTGGTTAAATACAATCATATGTTAAGTGCGGTACATTGTTGGCTTATGGCAAAATCAATCTAGGCGGAGCGTATAACTCTGATCCCAAGTTGAACTTTAGCTGAGATCGTGCCTCGCATCTTCGTACATCGTTTTCCTTGTAATCTTTATCCTCAGGCAAGTATTCTTGCTTTGCTTTGGTCGATGCACATCGGCAACCCCTCATATATATATATATACATATTCTTTTTCCTGCACTAGAATAGAAAGAAAATGTTAGTGCTTAATGATTTCATATCGTTAAAAAGATATAGACTCATATTCAACCAATTGATAATCAGAAAACTAGATTAAGTATGGTTTTGCTATGAGATCTATTTAACTACGAAAAAGGTTTGAAAGTTGTTAATCTAATTTATACATGTACCTTACTAGCCAGCTTACGATTATTATATCCATGTTAAGATTAACGGTAAAGATAACAACCATGACTAATACCAGCTTGTACATCACTTTCATGCAGTTACCAGTACCAGATAACAATTACTTTCGACATGTCTTGACTATTCATTACTCTAGTTCATTTTACTAAGAACGAGATCTCTAATTAGAATGCTGAACTACATGACATGACACACCACTATTTACCGGTTTCATTTCTATACAATTCCCATATCACAAGTTATAGTCTTTTCAGCATTCTTAATTAGTGTTCGAGTCATCACCATAGTAGCTATAAATACGCGGGTGTTGGGATAGTTTGAGTGTGCGTTCGTACAACAAGATCTCAGGAGTCTCATGCCGGCAGCTCGTACCGGGCTATATCGGTCGCATGTTTACAGCTCGTACCGGGCTATATCGGCCGCATGTTATTACAGCTCGTACCGAGCTATATCGGTCGCATGTTTACAGCTCGTACCGGGCTATATCGGTCGCATGTTTACAGCTTGTACCGGGCTATATCGGTTGCATGTTTACAGTTCGTACTGGGCTATATTGGTCGCTTGTTCATTCCACAGTTGGGCCCGTGTTTCCTAACCCCTGGGGCACCACTCTTGGGTTAGGAATACTCCTGCAGAGATTGACGCATACACTCGAGCTTATGATATGGTAGTTTACTTTTTAGTGACCAGTTAGGTTATGACTTGACCTCTTTATATGTTGGTTTTATAGTATTAATGCATCTATTTATATATCTGTTTTACTTGAGCACACGGACTTTACTACATTCATATATTCATGATATCATACTATACACATATCTTATACGTTGAGTACTTGCTGGGGTGTTCTGACATCCCTGAGATTTGCCATCTCAGGTTTAGAGACAGATTTTCAAGCTGAGCAGGATCGCAGCGGCTACCAGGGCTTTGCCGAAGATCAGTAATCCATAGGTTTATTTCCTTTCAGCTAGTATTTTAGCATGTGCGCCTTTGTGGGGCATCAGGAGTTATGTATCTTTCAGATTTTGTTTTCTTTTCGAACCTATTGTATCGGATCTTTTTGCATCAATTATCTAGTGGACCTATTTTTAGTATTTCTTATGGTTTCATTGCAGCATGATTATCAGTATTATCCCTTTTGGTATTGGATTTTATTTTGACAGGTTAAGCTAGACAGACTTATATGACTATGGAAGGATCTTTCCTTACTATAAGTAGCACGGCTGGCCTTCGTCGCTCTCCGTATTCCGTATTTTGGGAAGCGGGGCGTGACATGTGCTGTCCTGATTAAAGCCAACAGCTCATTACCCGTGTGTGAGAGCTCTGTCGATAAATTGATAAGAATATGAATTGACAAGATTTTTTCAGGAAGGTTCTCAACCACAAGTTGTAAAGATTTCTCAACTTGTCTATTCTTTACTCACTATCAAGGTGTCATGAGAATGGAATTTGGTGAAGAGAAGGCTAGCATTAAAAGTCAAATCTAGATATGTGTTTTATATATCTTTATTATCACCAGCTCCACCTTATTAACCTCAAAGAGTCATTCTTGAGGGGAAGGGATGCATGAAAAACTTAAAGTTATCTGATAAATGTTGTTTATGTGACCCTTTGAAGAGAGTGCGTGTATGCATGCACGGGTGTGTGTTTGCGGAAGTTAGAATGAAATACATAAAGTTAAGAGCACCCACTTCTTAATTGAGAGGGTGGGTCTGTGGGCACACGCACGGCAGGAGAGCTTGTGGAGTTAATTCTTGAAGCGAAGATTAGCCCTAGATCTTTAAAATACCGATATTAGTGATGTTGAGGTGTGCACGATTCCTTGATTAGAATGAATTGTTTTGCTAAATTGTCTATATAAAATACATTCATCGACCTTTATTTAGCTTTATGATAGATTACCCCTTTCACCATTTGTTGCTCTCTAGATTATGTTATGCAAGAAGTTAATAGATTTGGCTTTGTTGACTTGAGCCTACACCATTCAAGCATAGCCGTGGCCTATGGCTTGAAGTTCCATGACTGTATTGGTACTAATGAAACTGGAGCATGGAAGATCTTTATAATAATTCATGTAATGGTTTATGTGTAACGCCCCAAATTCTCGGAATACGGAAATGTGGGCCGAAACCGCCAGTACTTCAAGACAAGGGGAAATCGCCTTACCATAGTCACACCTAAGTCTCTAGCTAAACATGTACGATAATATCCAAAATATAATACTAATATCATGCTGCATAAATAACAAATAACACTGATGAATCTATGAGATAAAAATAGAGTCAATAAAAGATCCAAATAATAAAGGGTTCCGAATAAACGAAATATAAGATAAAAAAAAAGATACATTATTTCTAATGTCCTGCGAGGGACGCACATTCTAATAGCAATTGAAATAAAATAGAAATAAACTTATAAATACTACTAATTTTCCGCAAACTCTTGATATTCACTTTGATCTTGCTCTGGAATCGGTCTCTAGACCTGAGATGACAAGTCTCAAGGATGTCAGAACATCCCAACAAATACTCAATTGTAATAGTGCGTGCATGTGTGTGAGCATGCATATGCGAGTGTAGTGAAGCCCGCATGCACATGTAAATATAAATATGACACTAAAATGAAACAAGTATGTAAATAGGTCAAGTCGGTCAAGTCATATTCTAGTTGGCCACTAAAAGGGTATCTATCCTATCGTGAGTTCGAGTGGGTACGTCAACCTCTACAGAAGTATTCTTAACTTAAGGGTAGGGTCCCAGGAGCTAGAAAACATTGACTCAAATGTGGAATGAACAAGCGACCGATATAGCCCGGTACGAGCTGTAGTAACAAGCGACCGATATAGCTCGGTACGAGTTGCTAGCATGGGACTCCTGAGATCCCGTTGAACGAATGCACACTCAAACTATCCCAACAGCCCGCGTATTTATAACTGACATGGCAGTGCACCCGATCACTAGATAAAATGCTGACTGTACTGCAACTTATAATATCATGTTAACGATATGGAATAGAAGCTTGTAAGCAGGAATAAATGGGGTCATGGTATGTAACTCAGCTTTCCAATAGTGATCTCGTTTTACTGTAAGAAAACAGTAACCGTGAACATGCATGTCATGTCAAGCAAGTGATATTAAATAAATAGTCTTAAGTAGTATGTCAAGTACAGTCGATATAATACGATATCAATAATATAAATAAGAATCTATATAAATTTATAAGCACCTCCATTTAATATCCGGATTTATTATTGGAAAGAATAATAAACTGAAATATGGTTTTAAAGGGTTAATATGATTAATGGGTGCTCTAGGATTTCTAAGGTTTCACCGAGATACACAATAAATTATGTGATTAATATCATCTAAAGAATACTATGCTATATGAAATACAATGATATGTATCTGATTATATTTAAAATAATACTAATAAAAACGAATATAATTATATACTCATAATTACTATTGGTGAATAATATACTTGTATGTATAATATGATTACTATAATACCATTATACCTAATTCCATTATTAATTAAAATAAACAGAATATGAGACTGTTAATATTAATGTACTATAGTTTAATAATGTATTGAGTAACCCACCAATATTGTATCGACCAAAAGAAAGGAGCAAGAGTACTTGTCTTGAGATGGTTAAATACGACGGTACGAAACACAAACCAAACTCGATTGTCCGGTTAGAGAATCTCGATCCACGTTGCTCGCTTTTCTGAAATTGGGTGCGGTTGGTTATGTGTGCTCGGCAATTTTTAAAGGAAGAAAGAGATTTGAGAGATGAATATAGGTTTAAAATTATATATATATATATATATATATATATATATATATATATAGTGGAGAGAGAAAAGGGGGAGAGAAATATTCTGATTGGAGAGAGATTAAGGTTGGGTAAAATATATGTGTATTATTTATATATTGGTTAGGGTAAAATTGGTAGAAGAAAGAAAAGATTTGTTAAACTAGATAAAACAATATATTACAAAACCCCCACAAGAACTATTTGTTAAAGTTATTAAGGGATCTCCTTAATTATTTAATATAACCAAAACAATCTACCATATATTTATGGTTACAAAAATATTATAGACGGTATATATATCGTATGTATATTAATTAATATAAATATAAATTAGCATACCAATAAACATCTTAAACAAACTATATATATATATATATATATATATATATATAGTTAAAATAGGTGTAGAGTTTGTTATTATATAGGATAATAGGAAATATTTATATAAATATATATAGGATTTTAAATAGATATGATGTATAAAGATTAGTTTAAATGTGTATGATTAAAATAAGTATAGATTTGTTTGGGAAGATAAAATATATTTGGAGAGAGAGTATAAGAAAATAGTTATAAGTTTAGGAAAATAATTCTCATAGTCCCCAATAGTTTAATTTGAAAAATTTAAAGTAGTATTTAAAGATTAAAAGATTATTAATAATATATTATGGTAGACAAAATATTGTACTAAAATATAAATAAGATATTATTAGATTTAGCAAAACAAAACTTTAAAAGTTAAATATTATATACTTAACTAACTTAGATAAGCATAATATATTTGTTTATATATCTAGTATTTGAAAATATATTAGATACAAATTAAAATAAGATATTAATAAATTATCAAACAATCTTAAATACTAAATATTTTTTGTTAAAACAACCATACTAATATTATCTATTTAGTTGCGAAACTAATGCTAGACAAATAAATATTATATGTATATAAATTTAAGATATTAATCAAATAGTATACAAACACAAATACTAATAATATACTTATTTAACAAACTTGGAAAACCATAATTATAACAAATTTAAAGCAACCATAATAATATGTTCTATCTTAATTAGAAAGTATTAAACTCCAATTTAAAACAATAACAATAATAGTAACAATAACAACAACAACAACAACAACAATAATATAACAAAGCCCAATACATTCAAAAGAAGAAAAAAAACTTACGATCGGGCTAGGGTGTTACATTATGAATATTAGGTTGAAATGCCATTTCCTTTTCTTTTAATTTCTGTCACAATTTGCTCATTGTCAGTCCATATTCATCATCCATCTAATCGGTATTTTCGGCTTCTGGAGATGGCCCAATTGCTGTATTTCTTGCACCTGCTCATCAACTTGCTGTTCAGATACAACATGCAACTAAATTCGGGTCATCATTGAGGATAAAGAACACTTATATATACTGTGGCTTGCGAATAGATCAGTTCAAGATATTAATCAAGGCAGGTGCTGATGACTCATAATTCGTTCCTTCATGCAATAAGCAATACTGATTTTTGAAAGCAATAGACTGAGTTTATACGCCGTGGTCTTGTCAAACTAAGACTTAAAAGTCTCTATAAGGTAATTTTGAATCTTTGTATGGAAGAGCTAGAAACTGAGGATTCAATTAGGAAAAGTCATTGGAGATCATGGTATGTGATTCCAGAGTGTTCTTTCGATTTACAATGAGTCTGATTGGTAGAGGAACGAATAAGTTTAGCCGATCCCCCTTTTCAGATTAGACCCGTTCAATGTATTAACTCATATTATTATATTAGTTTGGGAAATTTGATATAACTGATGGAAACACCTTATGCTTTTACACCATCTTAATCACGTGATGAGATTATTATTGCATCTTCGGTATGGCTGATTGATATATCAGATGTGGTGTTCTAACTTGCGGAGGGTAACATATGTTGTCTTGGATGAGGCCGTTTGAATGCTTGATATGAGACTTGAACCTTAGATTTGGATTATTATTTCCAGGTAAGCTTCCCGTTCTTTTACTTTTGCTATTGTTACTGTATCCCATGGAGTCTATTCATTTCCCATTTTCTTTCATACTCGTTGTCTTAGTTATGCTCAATATATGAGACCTATGTTGCATGTGGTCTTCACCATCTGTATTGGACTGATATTGGATTCGTGATGGATTCATCGATGATAATTGTAGGACTTTTTTTGACATAACCGAATGCTTATGTTGTATTCTTTTTTTGGCACTGCTTATGTTGTATTCTAGATGTATAGAACATATATGATGCTACATATCAACGATTAAGACACTAACAATTAATGCATCATGATTTATAATTTAGCTCAACTCACAAATGCATTTATGAAATCACCCAATTTTTGAATAGAAAGTTTAAAAGACTATGTTTGTATGTTGATTTATATAAATAGACTGTTTAGCGTCTTACAAACTCTACTAAATTAGGGAAAACTCTAGAAGTAGAAAGAACCTATAATTTGCATTCTTTGAATATATATATAAGCGATCCATTGCAAACCGGTCCGCGGTTTTTAAAAACGGGAACTCTCTATCTACGACATATTTTAACGATCCGATCCGTTCAAGTTTATCATCTTACTCTCAAATATATATGTATGAAAAATTAAAGGATTTGAAAATCTCTAACCTATGCATCAGATGAAGTTTATGTTGCATTATCGAAAGACGTTCATTTTTGCACCCATCGATGCATAGGCTAGAGGGCATCAAATCCTTTGGTTTTTCATACACAATTTGAGGGTATGGTGATCAACTTGAACGGCTCGGATCGTTAAAATATGCCGTAGACCGGAAGTTCCCGTTTTAAAAAAATACGGACCGGTTTGCAATGGAGCACTCCCATATATATATATATATTAGATTTGCTACAATGATCTTTTTCTAGTCATTATGTGTGTGTGCAGCGGCGGACCCAAGATTTTTTGTGAGAGGGGGCACCATATTCAGCAATCCTCCATTGAAATTTTGTTCAAATTATCTATTATATATCTTGTTGTTTTCAATTGAAATTAAATGTCTTTGTTTAAAAAAGCACACAAAAAAATTCATACTTAATATTATTAAAATGACTAGTCAAAACTCAAGACCTTATTTCAAAAAAAAAAATGATAAAATAATTATGTGCACAATGGAGATTGAACCCACAACCTCTTGGATAGATAATACCATGCACAACCACATGAGCAACTACATCTTTATGTTCTTTTCATGAACCCAGTTATATAATACACATCCATAACACTGTACCACATCCATAGATTGAAACGGAGATTTCTTTTTCCGTAATATCTCGGAGGGGGCACGTGCCCCCTGAGTTCAACATGGGTCCGCCCATGTGTGTGGACATTAGCGTGTACCGTTGCGTTGACTTCTAAAAAATTTGCAAACCGGCGAATCCCACTTGTATCACTCTTATATCCGTATCCGAGTATGTGCCACTTAGTTTCGGAAATAGATGACACATGTTTACCATTTCACTTCATCAAAAATCACATGAACATTTTAATTTATGAGAACCCTCAGATATGTACATTGCATAAGGGTGGAATAGGATTTTCAGGCATGAATATTTGTTTTGAGTGATTTTCATGTTAGACAGGAGTGAGTTCATTTATACTGCTGGCATTTAGGTAGTAGGTACTCTACAAACAGATCAAAGTTTACAGTTTGTTGATAAATTTGTTCAAGAATGTTAACATTTAAGAAAAAAAATGTTGGCAGGACCTATCAAGATGACCGATATGATGTGCAAAATCTGCAGATGAAATGATAATTGATTAGATAAGCCGGTTCCTGAGTGGGACAGATGATGCCATGTATTCTTTCAATTATATTTGGAAATACACAGGCCCTCCGCTTGGTGTTAAAAATTCACGTCACCTATCCCTATATATGGTACCTTAAGTATTACATTATTATCTTACAACCTATCCTATCCACTTCTCTCTCTGACTCCGTGTCTAAATTAGGACTCTTGTCTAGTTTCAACTTGTTTTTGTTGGCTTGGTTCAGAAAACTTCAGTTACACACGACATGTCCTTCTAATTACGAAAACTTCTTTAAATTGGTATCCTTTGATAGAGTTATGAAGAACACATACATTTCATTGATGACATTAAACTGTCATTATGTTATCCTTTATATAAGATAAATTTTTGTTTCTATTATGTATTTTAGTTATCTAATTGCTTTCATTCCTTGAGTGTTTACCAATGGAGACTGATTGGAATATAAATTAGAAAGTGATGTGTTGGCGGCATTATAATTTGAAATGGGATTGAACTTTGTTCATGATGGAAATCAGTCATTTTGACTGCCTTTCATGACAGCTATTTCTTTTCTCTTGTTTACTGCACATGCTTTATTTCTGAGTTATATGATACCAAGCTTAAGTTGCATGGCTGAAATATCTGAACAAGAAACTTAATTAAATAGTAAGTAGCTTTCCCAACAAAAATTGCATTTTTGAGACAACCTTTTCCTAGCTTGCGTCAGCCCGAGTCATTCCAGCTTAGGATGATTTTAAATCTGTTTTGTTAGGGTATAGTTTTGTTAGGTGTTGACCAATCTGAATAAGACCTAGAATTTAGATTAGCTGATTGCCTGATATGACAATGCGTTTTCTGTCAGTATGAGATTAGATCTCTTATATGCTATACCATATCGATATTGCATTATTTTGTTTCTATTGTCATTTGAGCTACCACTTTAGTTTATTTGAAGTCGACCTGATCAGCTTACTCTTAACACGTGCTCACCTCCTCGAGAATGATCACCATCCATAAAAATATATGTATCAGTATTAAATTTTGAGTTAGGACACATATTGATGGAAGATATGGAGCTATGCTGGGTGTCATCCATCGCTGTCTGCCTAATTTTTATTGATTATGCTAGATCAACATCGACTGATTGTTAAATCAAGAGCTTTCCCTTGTTTATGGATTCTTTTCTTGAGTTTATCCTCATAGTTTCCTTTTTGTATTGTCCTTACTGAGCCCATTAAATTTACTAATGCACCTGTAATTTGGATTGTAACTATAGAGATTTGTTACTTATCTTATATGTTGAAGTACGTTACCTGTTTGTTTTTCTGATCATCAAGCCCTTTCTGGAGCTTCCTCTCATGATTGTGTTACCTTTTGTGTTCCTCACTCCTTTGCGATAGCTCATTACTCTCTAGTCTTGTAATACTTGTGCTATTAGCTGTCTTGTTCAAATTGGGTTGTAGTAAATTTTTGTGAAGCATGCCTTTCTCTATTCATGTTTTTATGAAACGACCTGATCCGTTTGGGCCGTTTTCGGAATTGTTTTGCAGTAGTTCAAAAATTGGTCTCCCTTGAAACCTAACCTAAACGAAGTACAAATAATGGGTTAGGAGGGAGGCCAAAACGATGATTAGATTACCTGTATTGATTTCACAACTTAATCCTAACATTTAAATAATTGGTAGTAGGAGAGGAAGAAAGAGCACATAAATTGCTCGTTTCTTCTGCTCGACGACTCTCTACCACTCTAATATGGGTTGTCTTCTGTTCAAGTTTTCCTTAGGGTGTGTTGAATCGAGAAAGAGATGCCTACTGTCCCTCTTAAGTAAGATCCAGGTTGTACCTAAATTTTATGCTTAATATAGTCTTCCTAAGTTTATTATGGGCTTGGGTCTGGTTATATTTATGTAGTTGCAACTAAGCCTGAATCAAGGTTATGTTTCTCGGTCTTTTGTTACTAGAGCCTGAATTTGTAGTGTATATTGAATTGAATAATATCCACTTACCACAAAAATAACAACATCCAGTATATAATACCTACCTCCTCCAACCCACATAGTCACCCTTAATTCTCGACTATACATCAACAATTCAACATTGTTTGTGTTCAGTATAAGACTCATGGTCAAGTTGTCCTAGTCTCTCTAAATCTTTACTTATTTATCACTGTAATATTATAAGTTAAACATCGTTATATAATTTAACTACAATTCCTGTGCCAAATAGGTAATATCATATAATGTAAACTACCCAATACTATGGAAAGATATTTGCAAAACCGAATAACTGCTATTACTTATTGGAGGACATATTAGGGAGTCTTTATGTTAATAACGACATTAGTGAGCTGTTAGTTTGTAATGTTAGAGGGAAATATTTTATTTATAAATTCCCATGATATATAAACAGGGATGAAAAGAGATCTTTTCTCTTATTTCGTCTAATTCGCCATATCTATCATCTCTCTACCTCTTCTCTCTTCTAAAGTCATATTGTAAGCTCAAACTATGGTATCAAAGCTTGAACCCCTAACATTATCAATAATCTCATCAAAACACCAATAACTTTGTTGGGGTAGAAAATTACATCCCACTGCTAAACTAAAAAAGTTAAAAAGTCAAAGTCAGCCTAAAGGGTAGGCTCGTGTCGAAGCCCGAACCCGAGTCAAGTGGACCCAAACCCGGACCCAAGCTAAGTTAGGCCAAGCCTGGCCCAAACCAAGTCCAAGCTCAATCATGGGGGCCGACCCCATGCCAAGAGAGGAAAATGAAAATGCAATAAATAAATTTGATATGTAAATAGGGAGGAATATGTAAGAAAAATGGGCAAAAAACCAATTTTGTAAAGCCTAAGGGCTAAAGTGCAAAGATGTAAGGGGTATTTAAACCCCACCCAAATGAAGAAATGATAATTTTCATTCTCTTAATCTCTAGGGTTTTGCGTCTCCATTGCTCTCTCTCTCGAGGTGAAATCTTCTCTTCTTCCTCAAGATAGACCCAAAGAAAAAACGAGTTTCTTTTTCTCTCGTTTTCTCTTATCTCTTTCTTTCCCAAAATAACCAATTAAAAGAGGACCCATCTATTTAAGAAGATCTTCACCTCAAGGAACTCAAGATTTAAGATCAAAACCAAGAAAAGGAGTACTTTTTTCATAAAACTCGAAGAACAAGAGAGAACAAGAGCTCTCGTGGTGAAAGTCCGTGGCTTTCATCCCGAGCAAGTATCACCGAACATAGGAACTCGATGGAAGCCTTCGGCCTTCGTCACCCGTACCCTCGCGAGGGGATCACCCGCTCCGGATACCCCTGTAAAGGGAGTATCCGCCCCTTTTTGGAAATCCTTGCAAAGGTTTTCCGTTGTCTAACCCCCGAAAAGGAGCTCGCAAGCGGGGACCCCTTTTAGAGGAACCTGCAAGCGGGGACCTTATGGGAGATACTCGCATGCGGATATCACCCAAAGGAGATATCCGCTTCGGATATCCCTCATGGGAATACTCACTTTTCTCTTTCTTTCTCCCTCATACACTCGCACCCCGAATTTTTTTTGTTGAGCGCCCCGAGCTTAGACCCCAGCCCGCTGACCCGGCAGTGGGACCCCCGTAAACTCTGCGAGTCCCGTTATGCCCAAAGCAAACACCAGTTCGCGTGCACATGCACACACATATAGTTCAGAATAAGTTCGCATGATATGTATGGCATGATAATCGGAGGTGCTCTCGTGTTAAAACGAGATGTAATTAATATCAATTTTATCCGCGGTTGTTAGAGATTAGAACCCCATAATCAATAAACCCATGCTTACAATGGACATGGGAAATCTTTTCACGTCTGAAGTAAGTGCGCGTCCATCTCCATGGGGTGACGAAAAACACTCTACAAACCTTAATAACACTAACAACGTTTCCGCATTCTTTTCTTTATTTTTATTTTTATCTTTAGCACACTCTTCTTCCTACATTCTTTTATTATATCATTTCTTTCCCCCCTAAAGTCCTTCACATGTTCTGTTTCACTTTTCACTCAACCTGCTCTTTAAAAGACGTAACTCCCCTATTCTCGCCAATCGAATCTAAAAACATACCACATATTCTTTTCTTTTCTCTACCATTCCAATATTAACTCAACAACTTAACGACATGCATTACGTTACTCCTGGAATTCCTCTTGACCATCATCCCTGGCCATATTAATGACATCACATCACTGCATATCAAGATCATTGCATCATTCTCTATATATATTCTAGGAATTTCCTTCACTTGTTATTCTGCTCTTTCAACCAAAATTACTAAATCCTAGCACACTTCGAATGAGGTAAAACTTAAGGAAATACAATATTTAATGATCACACCGACTGCCATAATAAATCAACAGATATGCTAATTGCTCCACTAAGCAACTAATTCGACAATTTATGAAGTCTGGTCATATATAATATGTCACGACCCGAAAAGGGCACATGACCGGCACAAGGATTACGTGAAGTCAAGTGGACCCCATCGTAACCCAAGTAAGCCAAAACCAGGAATTTAAACCATATATAAATGGAAAATAGATGATAGTAGGTAGATGTGAAGTTTTAAAGAAGTTTTGTAAAAAATAAAGCTTGTTTCGAAAGATTGTTTGAAAAACGGGTGTTGGGGTCAAAATTTACATCCCGGTTGACCAAGTCAAAGTCAAGGTCAACCCCAAGCTAGGTGGGCCTAAGCCCAGGTCAAGCGGGCCTATGCCCAAGTCGAGCCCGCGGCCAGCCTCCCCATGCCAACATAAAAATCATGTAATAAATAATTTTAATGTAATTTTTTTATGCATGAATGGGCATAAAACCAAATTTTTGTAAAGCCCATGGCTTATGTGCAAAAAGAAATGGCATATGAGCCATGTGATGGGCAAAATGCCATTTTGTAAAGCCCAAAGGGCTATATGTAAATATGTAAGCCTATATAAGACAACATGATGATGAATAAGATATACACTTTTCATTCCCTAAAAAATCTAGGGTTCTTTGTGCCTCTTTCTCCTTCCTCAAGGTTCTAAACCTTCTTCCCTTTTTCAATTAAATCAAGAGTTTTACTCTTCCTTTCCCAAAACTAAATAGTTTTTCACCACAAAACCCACAAAAGAGAGCTCAGATCTTCCATTAGATCTCAAAAGGGGTGATTTTTAAATCTCACTCCCTTTTTCCAAGATCCGGCCAACCGACAGGAAGAAGAAGGAGACCCATTTCCAGAAATCCCATCTTGGGAAGATCCAGAGCCAAAGGGAGAAACAAAGCAGCCCCCTTTGATCATTTCTAAATATTTTTAGGAGTCTAACTCCATTCAAGATCTATTGGAGTTTAACTCCCTAAATTAATCTCTGTCAGGAGTTCAACTCCATAAGTCAAATCGGGAGCACAGCTCTCAGTGCAGAGACCAAATCCCTTTTGCTGCTGACGCACAGCGCCCGCGTGCCAGGCACGTGGTGCGCTGGCGCACAGCGCCCGTGTGCCAGGCATGTGGGACGCTGGCGTCTTGGCGTCCAAAGCGCTGGCGCCCAAGGCGATAGCGCCCGCGTGCCGCGCCCGCGTGCTGCTGACGCTTTCTCCCACGCATCCTTTGGATGTCCTTTCTCTTTTATATATATATATGTATATATACATACACACACACATACTCTATAACACTGTTCCTGTTAGAAATTTTTTTTCTAACGGGGCGCTGCCCCGTACCCCGCAAGGGGGTTGCTACCCCCTTTGACCCCCGGCCCTCTATCCGGGTAGCGGGACCCCTGTAAAAACTCTGCGGGGCCCTCAATATATCCAAAACCCCTCCAAAACACAACACTGCATATTGAGTTCGTATGACCAGTTTAACCAGTCAATCGGAGGTTCTCTCGCCCCAAAGGAGAGAGGTAATTAACGGCAGCTTAGTCCGCGGCCGCCGGAGATTCGGATCTCCACAATCAATAAACCACAACCTATCCTAGACAGAGGGAATCTGTAATGCGCCTGACAAGCGCGCGTGCATTTCTATCTCAATGGGATGACGAAAAACACCCTACAACGGGCAACACCGCTTTTGTAAATTTTGAATAAAATGAGTACAATGATAATAAGTATAACAACGTCCTACATATGATAGCTAAATCAACACGTAAGCGGTGGAATCACAACCACGCGGTATTATAAAACGCCAAGAGGCGTAGGATCAATAATGTGGAAAGCAAACAACATAAATATATATCAAGTTGACTCCATACGAATCGATTACAACAAAATATATAACTCTAAGGTCTCGACAATATACCCGACTTGGTCTTTGATGGAGTACATCTAGATACAAATAAGATACAAGGCAAATACCGATACAAATTCTAACCCATCTAGCCAAAAAAATAAACAATCATGCCCACAAGAAATATATACCTACAAAGAGCCGCTACTGATCCAAGCTGTCGCACCTGCAAGAAATTATGGCACAATGGGAGTGAGTTACCAACTCTTGAATAGAATTTATACAAGTTAGGATTCAGATGGATAAGCGATGAAACAACTACAACATGACAAATGTGTACATCTAGAAAGGTAAATAAGCACGCGTCGAAACTAGAGTTCGACGATAAAATATAAAGATAAAGTGCCTCGTGTACAACTTGTGTACTGCTATCGTAGCATGTAAAATATGAATCTGTGTGGTTATCATGTCAACATCAAGTAATCAATGTCTGGCTCGGTACGGGTACGATAAAACTACAAGCATCTGAAAGCATGTAAGTCATGTTAGTAAATGCAGTACTATACAATATAACAACAGTCAATCAATATTCGTCAATAACTCACTGCATACATATACAACGGTGTCCAATCACGATCACCGTAGGAATAGTGCAATATCTATAGCACACGACCAAACATAACACAATCAAGGCTATAATACATATATAGCATCCATCCATATGCAGTTATATAAAATTAACCGGAAGATGTATATATATAAAATCCTTTCAAAATATCCATATGATATATATCACGACACTTGTAGCGGATACTGTTTTGTGAAAAAAGGCATGCATTTTGTTTAAAGTATACATCCCGCCTTTTGAAGATTTATTTAAAAAGAGGTTTTCTTTTGCAGATGTCTGTGTCGATCATAGACATGTGGAAAATAATGAGACTATGGCTCATCTGAAAACCTCTTTAATATACATCGATATATGAAAAAGGTATTCAGGTACTGTCTCGTGGACCGGTCCTGCTATTATATATATAGCGTAATATATCTCTTCAGTGCAGAGTATCTATATCGATCCTTCACACATATTATATCTATATTCGTGCTGGGTATCTATATCGATCTCTCGCATATATATAACATATCCATATCCGTGCAGGGCATCTATATCGATCTCTCGCATATATATAACATATCCATATCCGTGCAGGGCATCTATATCGATCCCTCACATATCCGTAGAGATATCATGTGTTAGCTACCATCAATCATTTATGGATTGATCACATGTATATCACCGGTCGACATCTTGACTATCCCTGCTGCAATCGCTCATGGATTGATCACAATAAATATATTTTCTGGAACCCCGTCTATATCTACCTTGTCCGAATCATCTTTCCCTTTCATATATTTATTATATATATATTCAATTTCTTAGGATTGATATCATATCATATCTCCGGTAATATAAATATTGTCAAACTCGTACCCTTTTAATCTGTGTGAACTAGGTATAGCCCATACGGGTAACAAATTATAACATAAGCCAGTAATATAATTATAGTGATATATATATATATATATATATATATAAGTATCCCATACTACTGAGATATATCATCATCAATATATGACGCGTAGCGGAATCATAAAGCGTAGTATAACTAATAAGATAAACAACACGCGGGCGAATAACATAAATGTAGGCGTAGCGTAAGCAAACAGTAAATAGGTTATTACTTCGAATATTCCCATCTATATATTTTAAAGTAGAACGAAATGTTGTTTGAAAATAAGAAGGCTACGATATTTATATATATATATATACCCTTTTCAAATCCAAGTAGCATATTCTTGTATTATCACTTTAAAACCTGAAATGAATCGTTGTTTTTAGAAAGTGGGTAATACCATATATCGGTAAAATCTCCCAATTGGGGTAATAATAAGACTCCGCGAGTCAGAGTAGAATAAGGCTGTATTCGGCTAATCATTATCATCTATCATCCTATCCCGTACGGAATCTCGCCTCGTACGATAACCATCAAACATATCATATCATGATAATGGTCGGTACAGATGTCTAATCTACGTACCTAAATACATAGCAATAATAGTACGAACATCAAGTCTACGTACACATAGCAACTCGTACGGACATCAACTCTACATACGCACACAACGACTGGTGCGGACATCTCGTCAACGCACTCGCTCAACAATCGGTACTGACACCTCGTGCCATGCATATACACGACGACGAGTATGGACCTCCCGTCGCGTACCCGTCCAACATTCAGTACGAACATATAGTCACGTACGCGCACATAACGCCAATCGTATTATAACATCATTTCTACTATAACGCGGATATTTCTTTAACGTAAATCCTACTTTAATATGTAAGCATGACAAGTTTTACATGGTATGACAATACTAATGATGTGCAGTGTACATGCGAGTCAGTAATCGTGTAACATGTCAATCATTATTATTTGTGCTAGTGTTCTAACAAGTGTATTTATAATTAGTTTACTAAGCGATACTAATGAAGTATACTACATATCGGACAAGTCTAAACATCCATGGCATGCATCCTAAGCACATTAAATGATCAAAATAGACAATATGTTTCACGGGGGTGCTATACACTATCCACTAGATTCCCCACTCGTAGATATAATCTATTCACAGTATGCGATCGAGCTAGTCGTATTCTACGATCACCTTGCGCTTCTTCGCCATCTCAGAGTTCTCCATAATTGAACCTAGCATAAAAATAATCATGTAAACACACATAAGAATCCGTATCGGCATCGAAGTAACGAGTGAACGTCTATAGGATAGAACCTAGAACCAACGTGAGCCATCCGTGTGCTAACTACCAAGAATTATTCTCGAACTCGATGTTTTAATACAAAAGACCGCATCAAGAATTAAAAATATGAATTCACAAGTTTGAAAACCTTAAAATATTGTCAAAACAAATCCAAAATACTTCCATATTTTAAAACAGGAAATCTAGACAATTTAAAGTATCAAAAGAGCTTATTTATCAAGTGAGTGAGCTACAAACCAAACCATGACTCCTAACTCTACAGTGGGCCGCTAGAAATCACTTTTTAGCCGAAACTGGCAGCCAGATAAAGGGGTTGAGGCTCGTGCTTCTGTGGGTGTCTTCTGGTGATCCTACTAGGTCAAATATATACTTTGAATATTTTGTAAAGACCGTAATACATCCTAACAATGATTCGAACACTAAAACCCACAAAAATCCTAGTTTTTGATATCTATAAAAGTATTTTGAAACTTTAAACACTTGGATAAACTTGCAAAAGATGGATATTTACCTATTTAAAGAACTTCAAAGAGGAGATCAAAGATTGTAGGGAGCACTTGAAGAGTTGATGAGGGCTTCCACTCGATCTAGCTTGAGTTTGGAGTAGCTTGAGGTGTGTTTGGAGTTTGGTGTTGTGATGGTTAGGGTTTTGAGAGAGCTAGTGTGATCTTGAAGTTGCCATCGCGAGGTGATAAGACAACATTGGGGGAAGAAGAAGAATGAAAATGAGAAGAGGTCAGGAGAATATGGCTAAGGCTCTCTCTCCCATTCCCTCTCTTAACAATTTAAAAAGAAAGACCATGCCTCCCATGCCCTCTTGTCTCTTCATGCCCTTTTGTCCAAATTCTATTTATAAAAAAAAGGAAAAGAAAATGAAAATGAAAATACTAAGATGGTTTAAGCTTTCCATGTCAACTAAACCTTAATTAGGAATACTAATTTTATTACCACAATTTGCATAGGTATAATTATATTCCAATTATAATAACCCAAAACAATAATTGGTGTTATTTTAATAAAACATATTATATTATTATTTAAAATTCCAAAATAATATTTACCATTTTCTGAAATGTTGCATAATATCCCTTTAAGCCTTGGTGAAGAGTAAGAATCAACTAGCATTTTTTGGACTTGGTTTTACCAGCTTCTACAGCTCTTCCCATCATTCTTGGGAGGGTGACTCATATTTACAATGCAAAATACGATCGCAGTGATAACAAATCAGCGCACACCATATATATGTGCCTGCAAACTTCACTTTTTTTCTTATGGTGATAGAAATTTTTCGTAGTGATACTATCTGTTGGTGTTGTCCATAATCAAATAAAAGTTTTTGACGGTTGACCGATACTTTCTCACATGAAGTACTTACCAATATCTAAGTGAATTTTGGATATGACCAATCTCATAAACCTTAGGTTTATAGTAGTGTCAAGTAGCTCAATTAGAGTACTTGCTGATTTATTATTGCCATCAATGCAATCAATATGACATTTGTTTGATTTTCATCCTTTGTAGACGACAAAGGTTTAGGAATATCCATAAGAGGAGATGGACAATGATTTGTTGCTGTTGATAAGAAGAGAGGCGGCTAAAAAAAAGTGGTCTGATATGGCCGCAGTTTAATTGGTCTTAAAATGATGAAGGAAAAAAGAGAACGTGTAATAGTTTGGGGTTTGTTTGAGAGAGAGAGGGGGGGTGGGGTGGGGTGGGGTGGGCTGTGATTTTAAAAGGGAAAGTTGAACGTGGATGAGCTTTTCATTTTTCTTTTTAAAAAAAAAGGGAAACTCTTGTTCTTATCATCTCTGAAACTATATAAAGGCAAGTTTATTATATAAAGGTAGACCTTGATATGACATTTTAACATAAGCAATTGCCATTTTGCAAAATTTGTATTTTGTGTACTCTAGTCCTTTTGTGTTCGCCTGCAGTCGATACTATTAATCCGGCTGCGGTCGAGTCTGATTGGCCGTGGTCAATCAAACATTCAGACTTCCAGCTATGGTTGGTACTCGGATTAGCCAAAAAAAATATGGGCTTGGGCTGCTTTCACCTTTCGCCTAAGCAGCTGACTGTACAGGCTCCCAACCTGCTTTTTAAAAAATAAGGAGTTGCGAGTGCCACTATAGCCTAGCAGTAAAACCTTCTTACATTTGAGCTGGAGGTATGGGGTTCGAACCCCACTTGCGACATGTTATGGCCTATTATTCCAAAAAAAAATGGAAAAAAAGAAAAGATAAGTAGCTAAATCTTATGTCATCCATCATTATAATTATGGATATTATTCATTATTTTTATGATATTTATTATTCACAATTATTTATGATGGATCTCATGTATTGTTGAATATTGCATTTATTTCCTATTCGCATATATACTATTCTGAGGCTGTTTGCTTGCTAGATTTTGGATCTTTGCATGTAGAATTAGCACATGCACTTTACATTCATTTCTGAGTGAATCCATGTTAGCTCTACATTTTATACTGCATCACTTAGCTCTTTTTGTGCCACCATTGATGACCGTTTGAAATTCTCTCTCTCATTCATTATCATGCTTACTTGATGCCGTGTGTTTGTAATCTATGTTGTTTTTCATACTTGATTGTTATTCACTGAGGTTTCCTTGAAGTCAATATTGTGCTGTCAGTGCTGCTGGTTTTGCTTCATATGATTTTTTGCTCTTGTAGTGTTGCTATTGAGCGTTTTTTTACACTGCCTTGGTTCTCTTCTTCTTCTTTCCATTTTGGATGCATTCATAACCATATAATAATTCTGACCACTAAATTTTGAGTAGGCCATAGTGTTCATGGAGCTGATGAATCAATTTCAGGACAACATTTTCATACGAAAATATTGAGATCTGCTGTATATCTCCAGCATCTGAAGCCTGCTGGTATAACCACTGGGCAAGTTCACTAATTTTGCCAATTATTTTCTTTAGTGCACTCAAGTCAAAGGGTACATGCAGCATGTGGCAAAAATTGTTTGCTCCTTTCAGTGAATATATTACATAGACCTTGTTGGATTTGATGTTCCCTGTCAGATCAATTTTCTTGTTTTTTTTATAATTGCATGGTAATAGTGTCTTGTCAATTTCATATAAGTAAAATTATGGTGCAAAAAAATTGCAGCAATTATCAATTATGTTTCGATCATAACAATCGTTCTATTGAAAATTGTTGCATAATTGCATTGATTTTATACAGTACATGAAAAGTTGTAAATCTATGTTGTGTAGCTATCTGACTTTTTATCTTCTTTCCCTTTCAGGTATCATTGTTGGATATCTTGCTGCAATAATCCAGAAGATCGATGTTTGGTTAATTATTGCAGGCAAATCGATGTAACATCAAACACAAACCTTTGCCATTGTCTGACAGATCTGATGTCTTGAAAAATAAAGTGTCAGGAAATGCGGTAAGTACTTGAGTCGATAAGATTTCATTTTCTGTCCACCTGTAAACCGTGACTGCAATTTTACCAGTGAATATCAGTGTTGTATCATATGGCTTGAACCACAATACTCAGTAGTAAAAATCGTACTGATATAAACCGCAGCCTTTGGTGTGGCTGACATCTGCCTGATCCATCTTGAACATAAATTTACATGCTCTAGTTTGAGTTTCTTATGATTTTTTCCTGTTTATAGTACATTAAATATAACATTAGTTTCAAATTGGTTGGCCTAACTTTGAGCCATTTTATACCTTGATTGAACATTTATTTATAGCAAATCTATCGTGTTTTTTCCTTGGTAGAGATACTCTTTCCCCTTTATGAGAGTTTAAACAATGTCAACTGGTTCTTAGGATTATAGAAAATCTTCCTCTTGTTTATAGTCATCTTCATCAGAAACTCCTAATTAATCAAAAGTGCGACAGACATCAGGTTTATAATCAGTTATAAATGTCTATCAAATCATTCATGGAGCATTGCTTCATAGTTACCTCTAACAGGAAATACACGTAGGTGATGATGTCAGTAACCACTTCTTGGCATTGTGCTCGGTTTGGTAAATATCCATTGTCCTACATTACTTAGTTTGTAGGGAAGGGCAAGAAAGGACCAGTCCTTTAGTGTGGCCTAAACAAAGAGCACATTAGAGTCCCTTCACAACTTTTGCTAGTCCCTACACAGTACCGACTCCACTTGCAATAAGAATGGGGGTCCAACCAAAAACACAAATCTCTTTAACATGAATGCAACATGCCTTAGCCAAATCTTGAGGGAGACTCCCTTGCACATGCTTAAAGCTAGTTAACTTTAAGGTTAGATATTATAGACTTTGTAAGATCTCTCACATGAAGTACTTACCGAAGAGGTAGAGTAAGCATCAACTAGGGTTTTTGGGACCTGATTTTACCTACTTCTACAGCTCTTGGCATCATTCGTGGGAGGGTGACTTATATTTACAATACAAAATACGGTCGCAGTGATAACAAATTAGCACACCAGATATATGTTCCTGCAACTTTAGTCACTTTTTTCTTATGGCGATTGAAATTTTTTCGCAGTGATACTATCTGTTGGTGCTGTCCACAATCATATAAAAGTTTTTGACGGTTGACCAATGCTCTCTCACATGAAGTACTTACCGATACCCAAGTGAATTCTGGATATGACCAACCTCATACCTCAGAGTACTTCCAGGTAGCTCAATTAGAGTACTTGCTGATTTATTATTGCCGTCAATGCAATCAATTTGACGTTTGTTTGACTTTCATCCTTCGTAGACGACAGATATTTGGGAATATCTGCCAAGAGTAGATGGATAATGATTCGTTGTTTTTGATGGGAAGAGAGGAGGCTAAAAAAAAGGGGTGTGATATGGCCGTTCTGTTTAATTGATCTTAAAATGATGAAGAAGAGAAAGAATGTGCAAGGGTTTGGGGTTTCTTTTAAGAATGGTCTTTTTTTGTGTGGTTTTTTTCTTTTGGCTGGGGGAGGGGGTGATTTTAAAAGGGAATATTGAACGTGGAAGAGGGTTTTTTTTTTTTGTATAAAAAAGCTAAAAATACATAAAAGGTTGGAGGGATATGAACGTGGAAGAGATACAATTAAAAAATATTAATCGAAGAATGCGTAGCTAGAGGAGAGGGCGATTGAATTTGCTGGACTTGATATCCTATTGCTATAGATTTCACTGCCTCTCTTAGTTGCCTGTTTTCGCTTATGTTTGCGAAAAGACAGAATTTGAATGGTTAGTGCTACTATTTGGATTATCCAAAAGCATTAGCAAAGACATTTGAGTAATGTCCTTCATGTGTGCATTAGAGAGTTTCTAGTTTATTTGCGTGGCATCTGTGTGTTTGCATATTGAGATCTAAAGATGATTGTGATTAATAAATTCTATAAATTGCAAGCTAATATAGACAGTGGTGAACAAGAAAAAATAGAACAGGATATAAGGTGTTAATATCGCTATGTTTTGCGATTGGCCATGGTCAATCAAACATTCTTCCAGCTTTGGTTGGAACTTGGAAGTCCCGTCTACATCTCCATCAACACTTCCGTTTCATCTCCCCCATTCAAATTGATCAATCACCCTCGTCACCAATTCACCAGCATTAGTAGTTTATCTTTGCTAATTATCCTGAATCCATCCACTCCAGTCGCTGATCAAAACAATAACTCATCCAGTCACCATCATTACATGATCCCTCGCAAACAAAAACCGTTATTTGATCAACACATAATTGTTATTTGTTTGTTGCTTCACATCCAGTCATCTGAAAAGCTGTTTTGCCCAATTTCTTCACTTAATATCTTAAATGCTAGTCCAAAGTTGCAATCAACGGCTCCTATAGGGGTTCTAGGGCTGCACAACAACATTGAGCACAAACGGTTCCAAAATTCTGTCCTCTTCTTCAGTTTCCTGTGAAGGACAGCTTGCAAGACCCCTGTTTCAGCCTTGGATCTTTCTTAAGAATAGCCAACAACTTTGATTTGAGGCATGCCAGTAAACATCAAAGACAAACTGATGTAAAAGGGATCAACTTATTCTCTGGTTTAGCATTTGATTGATTTTTGATTTAGGAAGTTATTCAACTAAGGTTCTTCTTAAATAACTAGAGCTTAGGCTTATTTGAACCTAAAATTTCAGAACTGCAATATCTAGATTCTCTACAAAGACTCTGTGGATATTTACTGCTCGTTAGGCTTGAATCGAATGTTTTAAACTCCGAAATTCAACCGTGATTAACATACTTAAAGTTTATATAGTTTATTGATCACAATATATCAATTTTTGGATCTTGTGTGTGTTGATAACATAAATTAAGCTTTCCATTGATTAATTTCCATTGCATACATTGCCTTTAGTCATGCATGTGCACACGTGCACAGTGCACACGTGCACACACATACACAGCTAGCCCTTTCTATTCCGTCTTGCGTCAGGCATGAAAGATTACGAGGCACGATGGCTGCCGAGAGAGCCTGTCAATACTGCAGAAGAGAAGAAAGACTACGATAACTATTGTCGGGAGAAGAGAGGTGGGGAAGAAAAATAAGAATTTCTCAGTTATGTGTTGTACTGGGCATTTGAGACGGGTCATGATTTAAACAGGTATAGAACTGAAAAAAATCGTAACCCATGACCCAAATTAAATAGTATCAAACTATTTAGCGGGCCAAGCTGCTTAGCCACCCCGACCTAATTAATTAATCAGTTTTAAGCGCTCACACCGCTTAACTAGCCGATTAGCTAAAAAACAATATGGTCTTGGGCTGCTTTCGCCTTTCGCCTAAGCGGCTGACTATGCAGGCGTCCAACCTGCTTTTTGAAAGATGAGTTAAAATCACATGCCATTCATCATTATAATTATGGATGTTATTCATTATTTGTATGATATTTATTGTTCACAATTATTTATGATGAATCTCATGTATTGTTGAATAGCTGGATAATGATTTGCTTATTTTCCTGTTCGCAATCATACTATTCTGAGGCTATTTGCTTACACTTCATTTCTTAGTACATCAATTGAGTGCATCCATGTTAGCTCTACGTTTTATACTGCATCACATAGCTCTCTTTGTGCCACCATTGATGACCGTTGGAAGTTCTTTTTCTCAATCATTTATCAGGCTTGCTTGATGTTTTGCGCTTGTAATCTATGTTGATTGTCATGCTTGATTCTTGTTCACTGTGGTTTCCTTGAAGTCAATATTGTGTGTTGGGGTAAAAATTTACACCCAGCTTGACCAAGTCAAAATCAAAGTCAAACCCAAGCCAAGTGGGCCCAAGCCCAGGTCAAGTGGGCCAATACCCGGGTCGAGCCCGAACATGAAGCGGCCGGCCTCCCCCCATGCCAAAATAAAAATTTTGTAATAAATAATTTTGGTGTATTTATTTTATTTTATTTTATTTAAATGTAAGAAGATGGGCATAAAGCCAAACTTTTGTAAAGCCCATGACTTATGTGCAAAAAGAAATAGCACATGAGGCATGGGATGAGCAAAATGCCATTTTTGTAAAGCCCAAGGGGCCATATGTAAAGTGTATAGCCTATAAAGGCAAAGATAATGAAAATATCTCAACAATTTTTTCTCTCTCCCAAAAATAATCAAGATCTGTGATCTTCTTCTTCTTCAAGGTTCTAAAACCTTCTTCTTTCTTTTGAATTAAATCAAGAGTTTTACTCTTCCTTTTCCAAAACTAAATAGTTTTTCACCACAAAACCCACAAAGGGGAGCTTGGATTTTCCATCAGATCTTAAAAAGGAGAGATTTTTAAAATCACCCCCTTTTGATCCAAGATCCGGCCAACCGAGGGGAAGAAGGAGACCCATCTCCCAAAAATTCCACTTTGGGAAGATCCAGAGCTCAATGGAGAAGCCCCTTTTATCATCTCCAAAAACATCTTAGGAGTTTAACTCCACTCTAAATCCTCTTTCGGGAGTTTAAATCCTATTTCTGGGACTAAAAGCCCATTTTTTCTCGCCGGCGTCCAAACGCCCGAGCGCCTAGCGCCCAAGCGCCCACGTGCCGGGCACGTGAAGCGCTAGCGTTCGAGCGCCTTGCGCTAAAGCGCCGAGCGCCCACGTGCCGGGCACGTGATGCGCTAGCGCTCGAGCGCCTTGCGTCCGAGCGTCCAAGCGCTCAAGCGCCCAACGCCCATGTGCCGGGCACGTGATGCGCTAGCGCTCGAGCGCTCAGCGCCTAGCGCCCATGTGCCGGGCACGTGAAGCGCTAGCGCTCGAACGCCTAGCGTTCGAGCGCCCAGCGTTCACGTGCCGGGCACGTGATGCGCTAGCGTCTAAGCGCACAACGTTCAAGCACCCAGCGCTCGCGTGCTAGGCACGTGGGGCGCTGGCCCCACGCGTCCTTTGGACGCTTTTCCCCTTTATATATATATACATACATACATACATATATATATATATATATGTATACACACACTCCACAACACTATCCCTCCTTTAAAAAATTTTCCACCGGGGTGCTGCTCCGCACCCCGCAAGGGGGCTGCTAGCCCCTTTGACCCCCAGCCTGCTATCCGGGTAACGGGACCTCCGTAAAAACTCTGCGGGGCCTCCGATATATCCAAAACCCCTTCAAAACACAACACTGGACATTGAGTTCGCATGACCTGTTTGATCACTCAATCGGAGGTTTTCTCGCTCCAAAGACGAGGGGTAATTAACGGCAGCTTAGTCAGCGGCTGCCGGAGATTTGGATCCCCACAATCAATAAACCCCAGTCTATCCTAGGCAGGGGGAATCTGTAATGCGCCTGACGAGCGCGCGCGTATTCCCATCTCAATAGGGTGACGAAAAACACCCTACAGATTCTGGTACGCCCGGCGGGACCTTCTCTCCTCCTATATTTCAGGTTAAAAGTTCATGCGAACTCAATCAATATACATATCGATTGCTTGTACTGAAATGATGTTTTTTTCCGTGCAGCAATCAACTTTCAACGACAATGTCTCCCAAGATGAATTCAGCTTCCGACACGACCCTGATCCCGTACGTGGTCAAGATCAATGCTCGTGTGGTTCTTCCCGCAAGCCTCAGCCGACAGTGGAAGGAACTGCCCCGCCAGTTTTGCTCCGTCATCATCTACCCTGCCGGAAGCGCTCATCTGGCAGAAATCCCGGCAAAACAGGTGGCCAAACCGGCCTCAAGGGGCAAGAGGCCGAATGTTGTGATCGCCAAGGCACCACAACCGAAATTTAAGACGGTGTCTGAACGACTATCTGGTACTCCAGCTGGGGGCAAGACTTCCGGTATAAAGGGCAACATCAAACATTGCGAGCAGGCTCAGGCGATGACTCCAACAAATGCCCGATTGGGCGTCTTCTCTGGCCTCTCTATCAATCGGTTTACGGCGTCTTCCCGAAGAGCTGAAGTCTGCCGAGTTCTTAAAATAGAAAAGTTAAGACAGAAGCGGCTCAGGTATCGAGCCAACAAAAGGGCCAGAGCTCCGGCCGGGTGGAATCGTATGAGATTCCAAGAGCAGAGTCATCCTGCAACGACGACTGAATCAGCCGTAAAAATCAGCAATTCTTTCGAACCTCTGAAGTGGGTTCAGAAAAATGCCATGACCGCCAGGATCAAGAAGACAGCGGTCCGAACGTTGTTACAAAAAGACGTGTCCCGGCCCCAACAGAAAAAATATGATATTGTCTCTTCAAGAGTCTATCAGGCGCTCTGTACCGCATGAAAACAGCGGGGCAAAACCAAAAAGGAAACGTCAGCACCATTCAAGAATCCGGCCAGGCCAGCCGCCTTCAGTCGACTGCCCGTTACTAAAACAGGAGGGTCAAGACAGCGATCCGAGAAATCAGTCGCCGATAATAAAAAGACGGCTGGATATGTTATCCATACGGTCTATATGGCAGGCGGGCGTCCCAGCGACAACCTTCGCAGCAAAAGCAAGGATGGGGCCACCACATCCCAAGCCCAATCTGGCTTGAATGTAGTTGCCGCTTCCCAAGAACAGCCGCCTCCGCTGGATGATGAAAACCCTCTCGATGAGGACGATAGGCAGAAAGACCCTTCGGTCCAGACAGAGTCAAGCTCGGACAACGAGGAAGAGCCGACTTTCCGTCCAGGACCGCGGAGCACGAGCTGCTTCAAGAGCTTCGAAAACAGGTCAAGAGCAAATATAAAGAGATGGCCAAGCTCTATTCGAAAATTGACGACCTAACGAACGTTGTGATGCAGCTTACGGCTCAAATTGCTCGAGCGCCTCCCAATCAAGCACAAGTCGCTACCCATGAGCCAGATGATGACAATCCGAAACGGCCGATGCCTGTCCCTTTGGGTCCAAGATTCGTCGAGCCGCACGAAAGCCGGCCACATTCCGTTTCTGGGGACGCCTTGGCCCCAGATAACACCATACCGCTAACACAAGATCGGATAATGGATTTGGTGACCAGCAAAGTTAAAACATTGGTGGCCGAAGCTGAAGCTCAGAAAGAAATTGGCAGTAGTGGACGGCCATATCCCGCACAGTACGATCTGATCGAGTTCCCGAGCGGCTACGTCATTCTTAAGTTCGGAAGATTTGACGGAACGGGAAATGCAAATCAGCACGTCGCCCACTTCAAAGCATCGTGCGGAAATACATGGGGCAATGATGCGCTTTTTCTTCGTCAGTTTGTCAACAGCCTGACCGGGGTCGCTTTTGACTGGTACGCGAGTATACCAGACGGGTCCGTCATTACTTTTGCCCAAATGGAGTCTCTGTTTCGGCAAAGATTCATGAGTGTTAGTGATAAAATCTCCATTGCCGACCTTGTGAGGACCAAGCCGGGGAAGAATGAAAGCAACACCGACTTTATCGTCCGATGGCGTAATCTCACAGTTAAGTGCGAACCGCCGCTGGAGCAGGACCAGTCCGTCAGCCTTCTCATTGGGAACCTCAACAATTGGATGGTTCCATTCTTGTGTACAGCAGGTCTCAAGACGTTTCAAGAGTTAACCAAGAAAGTCTAAATGCTGGAACGCTCGAAGCAAGAGTCCATCCCGGACTCTCAGAGAGACAAGACTTGGAAAAGCAAGCGGGACGACAACCGTAGAAGCGGAAGTTCCAGCAGTACCAATGTCTTTAATACGTCCGACAATGAAGACAAGCGAAGGGCGGGCAAATCCAAAACCAACCGGTCTCGAAAGCCAGTGCTGGGAGGAGAAAGGCCTTCCCTAGAGGAGAAAAAGAATAAGGTTTACTCTTTCAGAAGGGACAAGGTCCGGAAGATATTTAAAGATGCCTTGAACAACGGTCTACAATTGCCAGAGTCGAAAAGACCTCAAGAAGCAAAAATGATCGACAATCCCCTGTATTGCCCGTACACCGAGTAGTGAGTCATGCGATCGAGGATTGCTATATCTTCAAAGACTGGGTCGAGAAGCAGTACAAGGCTGGAGAGATCGAGTTGTCCAAAAGTGTGTTGGTGAACAATCAAGGTGCAACCACCAATTTTATACAGACAGAAGCTGAAGCCTTCGGGGAGCAGACAACCGAACCCGCTGCCTTAAGAAATGAAACCGACTCACCACAGCCTCCTTAGAGTAAGCACGTATCTAACAAGACGAAGAAGATGCTAAAACTACTTCGGAAAGAGCCTAGAACGGAATGGGAAGGGCAGAAGAAGCCTACCGTACCAACTGCCAATTCGGCTCCATCAGACTCAAAATCCAAAAAGCTCAAGAAGAAGAGAAGTGCAGCTCGACGCGAAAAAGCGTCTGCAGGGAAATCGACCATTCAAAAATATATTGATTCCCTCGAAAACTATGAACAGAAGGAAAGAACTCTAATTCAATTGAAAGAGTTCTTCCCTGTAGAAGCGGCTGAGATTCTGGAGGAGTTAGAAGAAGACTCCAATGAAGAGATCCCTATAGTAACTTGTTATGCCATCCACCTGGGCAACGATTCTGAGGAGGAGCTCTGTTTTCCCGAAGAGGACGAAGAGCTCGCCTCTAAGGCCAACCAAATCCAGCTCAGAAGCGGCATGGCTCTACAGCCAAATCAGGGAAACGCCCCAAAAGGAAAGAAAAAACAGGTGGCTAATGAGGAAGATGGCAGAGAGCCGGCTAATGAAAACTCAAGTCCTTTCTCAGTGGACTACAATGTCTTGACTCATCTCCGAAAGCTTCCATCTCTCCTTAGCATCTACGATGTCTTGGTTCTATCTAAAGAGCTTAGAGATGTTCTCATTCATGCTCTACAAAACCCTGAGCGGTATCAGGCTCGCTTTGCGGAAATTAATATGAAAAAAGCCCAGTACGCTCTGCATGCCGCCGCAGTCACGTTTAAGGACGAAGACTTGCTGCTGGGAACAGCTGAGCATAATCGGCTGCTTTACGTGACCGGGTACAACGATGGAGATCGGATTAATCGCATATTGATTTATCCGGGGTCCTCAGTGAACATCATGAACTTGCGGACTCTGAAGAGTTTGTCAATGGACGTCCGACACCTGTCAAGGGAAAGGATTGTCATTCAAGGCTTCAATCAAAACTGCCAGCAAGTTCTGCGGTCTATAGTTTTGCCAATCAAATTTGAGGATCTGCAAACTGAAGCTAAGATATACGTGATCGACGCTGACACGTCTTATAAAATTCTCTTGGGACGGCCGTGGCTCCACGATTATGACATCATTCCGTTAACTCTTCATCAATGCATGAAGTATACTAAAAATGGCGAAGAAAAACGCATTGACGGAGACATCCAGCCGTTCGGTGTGCATGAAGTCCGATATGAAGATTCTCGGTACTTCATGAACTACCAAAATGCTAAGCCACAACTGACTGGGGATAAAGCGGCCCCAAGACTCAAAAACAAATCTGAGCCGGCTGTCACTTTCAAAAGCAAAAACGCCCAAGTGCGCCCGCGTTTCGGTAGCGACACTGATGAGTTCGACGCTGGAAGTCCGTCCTTCCGTAAAACTCGCCGTCGTTTCGGTAGCGATATGGACGAATCCGATACCGAAAGCCCATCTAGCAGCAAAGTCCGCCCTCATCTTGGCAGTGACACTGAAGAGTCGGAGGAAGAGAACCTGCCATGCAACAGCTGTGCAGATTGGACCCCCATGCAGCAAGTGAAACTACGGGAGACCTTCGAAATTGCAGAAGGGTCCTTGGCCATCACAAGGGTGCCGGAACGGATGTGCAAAGAGCTCGATACATTGTCAGTCTCTATCGTGGACCAGCTGAAAACTTTCTACGTTCCCAGAAGGAAAAATGGATAGAAGGGCATCCTGTTTTATGGGTCAAACCCCGTTGTGCACCCGGACGATTTGTCTGTCGCGTGCCTTCCCTATGAGAGAGGCATAAGAGCAGTCCTCAATCCCAGATACTATGCACCCGAGATGCGGGAATATTTCAAAAGGTGCGGATGCCGGTTATATCAAACGGAGTTCGAAGCAAAGTTTTATGAAGGGCTATGGCATCCGCCCCAGGTCCGAGCACTCATCGTGGACGAATTCCAGATAGACGGGGCATAGGCTTCATTCAACTTGATTCCAAAGCATGCTACATGATCCATGTTGGTGAAGCTAGCGAAAGATCAAATGATGATGACGGGATAGCCGAGCCAGAAGAAGCTCCTCAAGAGCTCGAAGATGGCGAACAAGCAACCTTTGACGAGCTAACCGAGATTGACTTAGGAACGCCCGATAATCCAAGGCCGACCTACATCAGCTCACTCTTGTCAGAGGAAATGAAAGAGCAGATAATTGCCCTGCTGCATGAGTTCGTTGACTGCTTCGCGTGGACATACAAAGAAATGCCTGGCCTTTCTCCTGAAGTGGCCGTACATAAACTGGTTATATCTCCTGATGTTAAGCCAGTTAAACAAGCTCCTCGAAGAATGAGAAGTGAACTAGAAGAAAAGGTCATCGAGGAAACCAAGAAGCTCATCGATGCTGGCTTCATCAGGGAAGAGAAATATGCGGACTGGATCGCATGCATAGTCCCAGTGAAGAAGAAAAATGGGTAGATCCGAGTTTGTGTCGATTTCAGGGACCTCAACAAGGCATGTCCTGAAGACGACTTCCCGCTACCGGTCATGGAAATGATGGTCGATGACATCTCAAATTACGAGCTGTTCATCTTTATGGATGAATCGTCTGGGTATAATCAGATCAAGATGTCACCCGAGGATGAGAAGCACACAGCATTTCGAACCCCGATCGGAATATACTGCTACAAAGTTATGCCGTTCGGACTGAAGAACGCAGGTGCTACATATCAAAGAGCAATGACCAATATCTTTGATGACCTAATTCATAAGGTCGTCGAATGTTATGTTGATGATCTGGTCGTCAAGACTAAAACCAAGGCCGATCACATCCAAGATCTTAGGACCGTTCTCACCAGACTGAGGGAGTACGATCTGAAAATGAATCCTCTGAAGTGCGCTTTTGGCGTGTCATCGGGAAAATTCCTGGGCTTTATAGTCCGACATCGAGGGATTGAAGTTGACCCATCTAAGATAAATGCCATCATGGAGATGCCCCCTCCGAAGAATCTGACCTAGCTAAGATCTTTTCAAGGCAAGCTTGCTTATATACGAAGGTTTATCTCAAATTTATCGGGGAGATATAGGCCCTTCTCAAAGCTCATGAAGAAAGGAGCTCCTTTTGTCTGGGATGCTGAATGTCAAGAAGCGTTCGAAAGTATTAAGCAGTACTTGTTGCACCCTCCAGTGCTGACCGTTCCTATTCCAAATAAACCGTTGATTCTCTATACTGCCGCGCTAGATGAGTCACTCGGTGCACTCCTTGTCCAGAACAACGAGGAGGGAAAGGAGAATGCCTTCTACTATCTCAGTCGAACTTTAGTCGGGACGGAACACAACTATTCCCCGATCGAAAAGCAATGCCTGACTCTGATATTCGCTGTGAAGAAGCTGAGACACTATCTGCTTGCTCATCAGGTTATGCTGATCTATAAGGTCGACCCGCTCAAACACTTAATGACCAAGGAAAGCCTAGCCGGCAGAATGGCAAGATGGGCTGTCATGTTGCTTGAGTTTGACATAGTTTATACTCCTCAGAAAGCAATAAAAGGGCAAGCCCTCACCGATTTCCTCGCTGCTCATCTTATACCAGAAGGGTGCCGCTAAATTGTGAATTACCTGATGAACAAATATTGCACCTCGAGGAAGATGGGCCATGTCGGGAGCTCTATTTCGATTGAGCCTCATCAATAAGGACCTCCAGCAAATCAAGCGTCCCGGAGATAAAAGAAGGGATAGAATTGGTGTTCATCACGCCATCGATGGGAACCCTACGGCATTCTTTTGCTCTCACCGAGCCTCGCACAAACAACGAGGCTGAGTACGAGGCTCTGATAGCTGGTCTGGAGCTCGCCATAGAAATAGAAATCCTTTGGCTACGGCTTTACGGTGACTCCCAGCTTGTCGTCAACCAAGTAAGCGGCGACTATAAGATATACAAACCCGAGTTAGCTCGGTACAGAGGCCGAGTGGTGGAACTCATGAAACGGTTTACTCACATTGAACTAATGAGAGTCCCTAAAGCGTTGAATGGAAAGGCTGACGTACTTGCTCGCTTAGCCAAGGAGCTGGCTGATCCTGACATGGACGAAATTCTGATCACAGTCAGGAGTCGGCAAATTCTACCCCCAGTCTCTCTACGAGAAGTGGAAAGCGCGGAACAGAAGAGCAGTCCTGTCGAAGAAGCTTCGATCATCCAAGACGAGCCCGATTGGAGAGAACCCTTCATAGCGTACCTCCGATACGACAAGCTGCCCGAAGGAAAATCTGCAAGAATTCAGCTGAAGAAGAGAGCTCTCCGATACGTGTTTGTAAATGACACGCTATACCGCAGGTCATATGACCAACTCTGACTCAGATGTCTGTCATCGGCCGAAGCCCAGAAAGTCATGAAAGAAGTTCACTCGGGCGTTTACGGTGCTCACCAATCTGGCCCCAAGATACGACTTCAAATTAAACGGCTTGGGTATTACTGGCCCACCATGATACGGGATTGCGGAGAGTATGCAAAGAAATGTCATATCTGCCAAATTCACGGTGATTTCATTCACAAGCATTCCAATCCGTTGCATCCTACGGTGGCGTCGTGGCCCTTCGAAGTCTGAGGCACCGACATAGTTGGCCCAATTGATCCACCGTCATCCAGAGGCCACCGGTTCATATTGGCCGCAACTGACTATTTCTCCAAATGGGCTGAAGCTGTCCCGCTAAAAGAAGTCAAGACAGAAAATATTCTTACGTTCTTCCAGCATAATATTTTATACCGCTTCGGTACACCAAGAAGAATCATTTCTGACAACGGGCCTTCTTTCAAGAGCTTCAAAGTCTCAAGATTCGCTACTCAACACAAGATAGACTGGAGATATTCTTCCATCTATAATCCAAGAGCCAATGGGCTAGCCGAACCCTTCAATAAGACTCTATGCAAGCTCCTGAGGAAAAATGCTTCAGCCAACAAGAGAGACTGGAATCTCAAGCTTCACGAGGCGTTGTGGGCATATCGTACCACGCACCGTACTCTGACTCAGTCCACTCCATACTCATTGCTCTTCGGAGTGGAGGCGGTCATCCCCTTCGAAGTTGAAGTTCTAAGCTTAAGAATGGTCGTTCAGCACGAATTGACGGAGGAGGAAAACGTACTCCTTCGGCTGGAAGAGCTTGACGCCCTCGAAGAAAAGAGGATCGCGGTGCAGTAAAATCTGGAGCTATACCAAGCCCAAATGTCACGGGCCTATAACAAGATGACCGGTCTCCGCACTTTCAGAAAAGGTGAATTGGTGTTGGTCCTCAGAAGACTGATCATCCCCAATCGACATGCCAAGGGAAAATTCAAGCCAAACTGGGAAGGACCATACGTCATAGAGAAAGTGTTCGACGGATGATCCTACCAACTAATAAGTGCCGAGGGAGAAAGACCTATGCCACCCATTAATGGCCGATATCTCAAGAAATACTATGCGTGAATTCTCCAAGTCGCAGGCGAATTGAGCATACAAGCCCTACGGTCTAGATCATACTCCTGTAAAACCGTATACAATCCAAGGGCGTAAACGATCCCTATCTCTCCCAAGTCCTGCCGGTGAGACTACTTTTAAAGTCCCACCAGCGGCAGAAAAAAAGGTATGTCCACAAGCAAAACGGGCACGGATGAAAACCCGAAAGGGCTCCGTGAGTAAAAACAGCAGGACTGCCGACGAGTTTGTGAAAACCCGAAAGGGCGCAAACTCGTGAAAAGAGATAAAATACGCTCGCAAAGTCCTCTCGACCTTGTGAGGAGAAAATCCCTGCGTGAGATCCTTACGACTCACAAAGAAGCAACACACTTAGGAATCCTCACGATTCCTAAGGAGAACATACACCTGCGAGATCGTCTTGACTCGTAGGGAGAAAATGCTTTTATGAGACCCTTACGGCTCATAAAATTGAAAAGTTTTA
Source organism: Agapanthus africanus (assembly GCA_030015575.1). Classification (NCBI taxonomy): domain Eukaryota; kingdom Viridiplantae; phylum Streptophyta; class Magnoliopsida; order Asparagales; family Amaryllidaceae; genus Agapanthus; species Agapanthus africanus. Next base: position 158,929,366 of record JASDDO010000014.1, on the reverse strand, counting down.
GGTGACAGGGACCTAAACCTGTCTTCTAAGCCATCGCTCCCCAACGGGAAATGGCAAATGATGAGTCGCTCCTGGCGTTACGTTTCAGTGTTAGCAGTGCTGATACCGACCCAAAAACCAAATCCCAAGTCCTCCCGGGGCAAATGATGAGTTGCTACTGGTATTATTCCAGTGCAGCAACACTGATACCAAACAAGATCCAAATTTCAAGTCTCCAAACGGCGAATGATGAGTAGCTCCTGGCACCATATTCCAGTGCAGCGATGCAGACGCCAACCAAACTCTGAATGCCCCGACGGCGAATGATGAGTCGCTCCTGGTACCATATTTCAGTGCAGCGATGCAGACGTCAACCAAAATCCAATTTTCCAAAATTCCCCCGGCCCTACGGTTGGTCCCCAAACTGGCTACCGTATACAATCCACGGGCTCAAATAATTCTCATCATACCCATGCCCCATTGCAATCACCCGACCAGCGGTCGGTCTCCGCCCTTGGAATTATGTTCCATTTGGGAAGACCCACTCATACGTCCTCATGATGCATGAGGAGAACAAACCTTACGGGATCCTCACGACTCGTAAGAAAACACTTTCGTGGGATCCTTACGACTCACAAAGGAAAAACACACTTAGGAGTCCTCACGACTCCTAAAGAGAAAGTACACCTACGAGATCCTTTCGACTCGTGGGGAGAAAATGCTTTTATGGGACCCTTACGGCTCATAAAATTGAAAAGCCTTAGGTGATAGGGACCTAAACCTGTCTCCTAAGCCATCGCCCCCCAACAGGAAAAGGCAAATGATGAATTGCTCCTGGCACATGTGCTTCAGTGTTAGCAACGCTGATGCCTACCCTAACCCCAAAATTCCAAACTCCAATCTAAACGATCCCTAAGTCTTTAAACTGTGAATAGATGACCTCTAAGTCGTTAAACTGGGAACAGATGATCTCTAAGTCGTTAAACTGGGAACGAGGGAAATCAAGTCATCGACCGTCCAAGTCGCAAAAAGGGCAGAGCCGACCGTCCAAGTCGCAAAAAGGGCAGCACCGACCGTCCAAGTCGCAAAAAGGGCAGAACCGACCGTCCAAGTCGCAAAAAGGGCAACACCGACCGTCCAACTCGCTAAAAGGGCAGCACCGACCGTCCAACTCGCAAAAAGGGCAGAGCCGACAGTCCAAGTTGCTAAAAGGGCAGCACCGACCGTCCAAGTTGCAAAAAGGGTATAACCGACCGTCCAAGTCGCAAAAAGGGTATCGACCGTCCAAGTCGCTAAAAGGACAGCATCGACCGTCCATGTCGTAAAAAGGGCAGTGCCAGCTTCCCAAAAAGCGGGAACCGAATCAAGTCGCCTCCACGTAAAAGAAGATCCATCAATTTCATGCACACGACTCACATGTGGTGTGCATTTATTGATGGGGGGAAATTTGTTGGGGTAAAGATTTACACCCCGGTTGACCAAGTCAATCAAAGTCAACCCCAAGCCAGGTGGGCTCAAGCCCAGGTCAAGTGGGCCAATGCCTGGGTCGAGCCCGAACATGAAGCGGCCGGCCTCCCCCCATGCCAAAATAAAAATTTTGTAATAAATAATTTTGGTGTATTTATTTTATTTTATTTATTTATTTTTAAATGTAAGAAGATGGGCATAAAGCCAAATTTTTGTAAAGCCGATGGCTTATGTGCAAAAAAAAAATAGCACATGAGGTATGTGATGGGCAAAATGCCATTTTTGTAAAAGCCCAAGGGGCCATATGTAAGTGTATAGCCTATAAAGGCAAAAATAATGAAAATATCTCAACAACTTTTTCTCTCTCCCAAAAATAATCAAGATCTGTGATCTTCTCCTTTCTCAAAGTTCTAAAACCTTCTTCTTTCTTTTGAATTAAATCAAGAGTTTTACTCTTTCTTTTCCAAAACTAAATAGTTTTTCACCACAAAACCCACAAAGGGGAGCTTGGATCTTCCATCTGATATTAAAAAGGAGAGATTTTTAAAATCATCTCCCTTTTCATCCAAGATCCGACCAACCGAGGGGAAGAAGAAGAAGACCCATCTCCCAAAAATCCCACTTTGGAAAGATCCAGAGCTCAAGAGAGCAGCTCCTTTCATCATCTCCAAAAACATCTTAGGAGTTTAACTCCACTATAAATCCTTTTTCGGGAGTTTAAATCCTATTTCTGAGGCTAAAAGCCCCTTTTTCTTGCCGGCGTCCAAACGTCCGAGCGCCAAGTGTCCACGTGCCGGGCACGTGAAGCGCTAGCGCTCGAGCTCCCAGCGCCCACGTGCCGGGCATGTGATGCGCTAGCGCCTCAGCGCTCAAGCGCCCAGCGCTCGCGTGCTAGGCACGTGAGGCGCTGGCTCCACGCGTCCTTTGGGCGTTTTCCTCATTTATACACACATACACACACTCCACAACACTGTCCCTCCCTTAAAATTTTTTCATTGGGTCGCTGCCCCGCATCCCGTAAGGGGGCTGCTAGCCCCCTTGACCCCCAGCCCGCTATCCGGATAGCGGGACCCCCATAAAAACTCTGCGGGGCCCCTGATATATCCAAAACCCCTTCAAAACACAACACTGTACATTGAGTTCGGATGACCTGTTTGACCCATCAATCGGAGGTTCTCTCGTTCCAAAAGTGGGGTAATTAACGGCAGCTTAGTCCGCGGCTACCGGAGATTTGGATCCCCACAATCAATAAACCCCAACCTACCCTAGGCAGGGGGAATCTGTAATGCGCCTGACCAGTGCGTGCGTATTCCCATCTCAATGGGATGACGAAAAACACCCTACATTGTGCTGTCAGTGCTGCTGGTTTTGCTTCATATGATTTTTTTGCTCTTGTAGTGTTGCTATTGATGTGTTCTTTTTTGCCCTGCCTTAGTTCTCTTCATCTTTCCATTTTGGATGCATTCATAACCATATAATAATTCTGACCACTGACTTTTGAGTAGGCCATGGTGGCGGCATTCATGGAGCTGATGAATCAATTTCAGGACAACATTTTCATACAAAAATGTTGAGAGCTGCTGTATATCTCTAGCATCTGAAGCCTGCATGTATAACCACCGGGTAAGTTAATTAATTTTCCAATTATTTTCTTGAGTGCACTCAAGTGAAATGGTATTTTCAGCATGTGGCAAATATTGCATGTTCCTTTCTGTGAATATATTACATAGATCTTGCTGGATTTGATGTTCCCTATCAGCCCAAATTTCTTGATTTTTGTTTGTAATTGTAAGGTTACAGTGCCTTGTCAGTTTCAGGTACGCGAAATTATGGTGCAGAAATTTTGTAGCAATTATGTTTCGATCATAACAATCATTCTACTGTACATTGTTGCATTGATTTTATACATAACTTGAAAATTTGTAAATCTATGTTCTGTAGCTATCTCACTTTTTATCTCCTTTCTTTTTCAGGTATTATTGTTAGATATCTTTGCTGCAACAACCCAGAAGATCAATGTCTGGTTAATTATTGCAGGCATATCAATGCAACATCAAACACAAACCTTTGCCATTGTCTGACAGATCTGATGTCTTGAAAAATAAAGTGTCTACTTGAGTCGGTAAGATTTCATTATCTGTCCATCTTTAACATCGACTGCAATTTTACCAGTAAATATCACTGTTTTATCATATGGCTTGAACCACAATACTCGGTAGTAAAAATCATACCGATATAAAGCACAATCTTTGGTGTGGCTGACTTCTGCCTGTTCCATTTTGAACATAATTATTACATGCACTAGTTTGAGTTTCTTATGATTTTTTCCCTGTTTATAGGACATTAAATATAACATTAATTTCAAATCTGTTGGCCTAACTTTGAGCCATTTTATACCTTGATAGAACATTTATTTATAGCAAATCTATCGTGCTTTTTCCTTAGGATTATAGAAAATCTTCCTCTTGTTTAAGTTATCTTCGTCAGAAACTCATAATTAATCAAGAGTGCGACAAACATCACTCATCAGGTTTGATAACCGGTTACAAATGTCTATGAGAACATTTATGGAGCATTGCTTCATAATTCCAACGGGAAATACAGTTAGGTAATGATGTCGGTGTCCGCTTCTTGGCATCGCCCTCGGTTTGGTAAATATCCGTCGCCGTACCTTGCGTAGTTTGTAGGGAAGGGCAAGAAAGGACCAGTCCTTTTGGGTGGCCTAAGCGAAGAGCACATTAGAGTCCCTTCACAACTTTTGCTAGTCCCTACACATTACTGACTCCACTTGCAACAATGGGGGTCCAGCCTTTACCTTTGCCAAATCTTGAGGGAGCCTCCCTTGCACATGCTTAAAGCTAGTTAACTTTAAGGCTATATATTATTTAGACTTTGTGGAGCTTGACATGCATCACATGCCAAGAGACCACCTGCAAAACACAAAAGTAAAAACATGCCCCAATTTGTGTGAGGATTTTTGAGGATCAATTAGTGTTGTGTGGGTAAGTAGGGGTCCAAACTCCCACTTGTAACTGAATCCTTACTCCACTTGATCTCATCATCTCATCAAAACTGATAACTAACTTTTTAGTACATGGGGCTGCACTGCAGGCCACTAACTCTTTGAATGGTGGGAATATTGGTATCTTGGCTACTTGTTTTCATGGTTGATGTCAGCTTATTAAGGCAATCAAAGGGGTTGTTTGTTGATGCAATTGTGGGTTTCTTTGAACAAGGGAGATAGCAAGTGGAGGAGCAATAGGGTTCTTTCTTCTTAGATGAGAGACTAAAGCATACTCATTATGATTCTATCTAATCACAATGGAGTCCAGATTTTTATATGGAATGCTAGGTTGAGGAAAAAATAAATAGAAGGAATTTTTTTTAATAGCACTTATAAGAATTCACATCTAAGGCTCAATGATCATGTTCGACTCGGAAAGATGTTTACTCTTTAAGACGCGATTTACCATTAAGCCTCTGTTTTTATTGGTCAAAATCTTTTGTGAAAAAGAAAATTAATTAACAGAAAGTACCGAACTTAAAGAGTTAAGATATCTTTGCAAAAACTTCAATAACCTTATGAGTTTGTTTGTTTTGTTGTCTTTAGGCTTGAGTCGGGAGTTTTGAGAGGATCTATATGAGTGATATTGGGCTGAGTATAAGGTTTTGTGTGTTTTTTTTCCTTCATTTTTTTAGTTGAATCTTACTACTGATTTTAACTCAAAAGCAAAACAAACAGAAGATTTAAACTTCGAAAAGGGCTCAACAAGTTAAGTGGATAACAAATAGACACAAGACTTACGGGTAGAGAAGAAAACGTTTCTTTTTGACTTTTTATATTCTTGGAAATGAATTAACCAAATGGGCCCCTAGACGATCTCTCCTATCAACCTTTCATTCATATCATTACTAAACCCGCCTCAAAATATTCATATTAATCCAAATCCATCAGCTAATTTGGCAGCTACTAGAAGTTTATCCCATTTTTTTTTTCAATTTTTATTGACAGTAGCGTAAACAGAGCTGAACTTTTTTAAAAATTTCAACACCATACCCAACATCTTTTTTTTTTTCCTTCGAAATTTCAAAACTCAGAAGGGGTACGTGACTCCTTTGCCGTGTATTTGGATCCATCTCTATACACATAGAACTTAGAACTTAGCTTCTATGCTAAATCTTTAAGTAAGATGAGTAAGATGAAACAGACGGGGCTTGCATCATCTAAATGAGTTATATGGGAGACACAAGAGTATGTTCTAAGATGCGAACAAGGATAGAATGAACATAGACGCAATAATGTTTTCTCCTCGCTTATATTTACAGAGATATGCCTCCATGTATTTACATCATCTCTTCTCCATTGTAACGTGTTATACTGCACATTCTTCAATGCCCTTGCACTTTTTTCAGAAATAATGCAGTCAACAACAAAGCAAAGGCTAATGAAGAAAAAGGTCATCTCTCTCTTGGTCAAAGGTCCCCAGTAAATTCTTCTCTCATTGGGAAGCGTAAGGGCTCTCCTAAATATAAAATACCGTATACAGCCTGTAGAGTCCATCGAGGGACCCAACCCTGACGCAGCAGTGGGCGTGGGACCCAGCACCCGCACGTGTGAGCAAAAGGTACATGTATTATGGTCCAAAAAATCATCATCATCATCATCAATGATCATGCATAATTTATTTATTTATTGCGATGGAAGATGGGTGTCTTTTCTTGTGACGCGGATGGGCATTCTTGATTTCATCCTCACAGTAGGAAAGTTGACCACGTAATCCTTCTCCGCGACCCACCTGCATTTATTTATATATAATTAATTATTTTAAAATTCTTCCATCCATTCCGCTATGGCCCGGTGTGCCATGCTGTTATGACAATGTAGTATTAATCCTTCGTAAGATCAGAGCATGTAGGTTTAATGATATTAACGGAGCTGCGGTTGCCCACTAGTAATCTCCGTTTGATACATGAGTAGCATATGCCGTATTAACCTTGCCATGTTTTTCGGTTAACACGGTCCGCATTTGGGTGTAGTAGTGGGTAAGATGGAGTTCGTAGGGGTAGGATTTGGGGGCATCAATGATTGATGCCCCGTCAGCGAAGGCCAGGTGGGCACTCGCCCAAAAGGCAATGCCATGCAATGAGAAGTCAAAGCATGGGCATCCGTACTAATTCCAACCATTCATAAATATGAACTAGACTTGACCGACACCGCACAAAGATCTCTCTCGCTCTCCATAAATGGCGCGGTTCACACGTGTGGATGCCTTTGGGCACACGTGCGTACCCTACCAACCAAAAACTATCACGTCCACTGTTAGCTAAGCATTTTCCAACTCATTGTTAATATTGCTATACTCGAACAGCTTCTAAATACTTTAACCATTTGAAAAACAATTATCCTTTTATTTTGGTGAGCAACATCTAAAAGGACGCTAAATAGGGAGATTCAACTACGTGCCAGCTATGTGTATGGCATGTAAAAGAAAGGAATAGGAGCACGGGTCCTACCAAACTGCTCGAAAGGTGTTCGAAAAATTATATCTCTTTTTTTTTGTTGTCCGAGTGCAGTGCAGTGTAACTCGATATACCGAATAACTTCTCGCTAAATGAATGGAAAATTCACAAGAAAATTGCAAAGTTTACCTGAAATTAGTGACCAAGTGGTGGAGAAAAATGGAAGCTTCCAGCCTGGCAAGATCAAGGCCAGGGCACAGCCTTTGCCCACCCCCAAATGCTGTAAAGCTACATGTACTCATATCCTTATTCTGTAGGGTCATTCAATTATATATAAATAAAAAGTTAGAATAGAAAAAAAGAAGAGTTAGTTGCAATCAGATAAGACTTAACAAAAGCTTAAAAAGCTTTTCTTGAATCTTTAAAGCAAATTGCTTTGCTTGAAATTGACCAACACACATTGCCACTTTTACTTGTGTTGTACAAAGCAGAGGCAGCCTTGGCCCTCTCCTCTGCCATATATCCCCCTCTTTATCATATTCAGATTCTTTCCGGTACACTAATGTACAGATGTATGTTTGTCCATATAAATATTAGACTGTAACAAACTCTTCAGTATATATTTATTTACCTTCCACCGCCAGGGGTTGAACTGGTGCGGGTCCTCATAGTGGGATTCGTCGAGGTGGACCGACCGGAAATACATGAAGACACACCATCCCTTGGGGATGAACTGCCCTTTCACCTCCATGTCCTTCACTGATGTCCTCATTACGCCGCTGATTATGTTGCCTAATCTTAGAGTTTCTGTTATGACCTGTTGATTAATGTTAATCAATGCATTAGCTCGTTTCATCCATGAATTTCTCATATTTAATTTGACTTACATCTTGTGTGAATGACAAGGACATGTGGTCTGTCCAATGCAAACCCTCTCCAAGTTGAGATTTCTTCTTCTTCAATTGCATGTTCTCTTCCTGTGTATATATATAATTATCAAAGCAAATTAGGTTTAAGAACTTAATTAAATGTTTTGTAATCTTATTTTTTAAAGTTAAAACATTATGGTTCTATACCTAACTAGCTGTTTTTTTTACTATAAATAATAAATAAAGCAGTTAACTGCCGATGGTTAGCATAAATTAATTTATAAAAAAATTTCATTGTTGGCTATCAGCATCACCATGTGCAAATAAGAACAAGCAGAACCCAAGATTAATTATTCTGAATGTCAATAACTAGTCAATTTTAATTGCCTCACCTTTCCTGTATTCTTCCACAAAATAGATTATTAAGTCCGATGCATGTGGAAATGGGCCTTGGCTAGCTCTTAATTATACCTGTTCTTGGATGCAACCAAGATTTGAACCCTAACTTTTTTGGTCAACTACAAAAAGGTTTTACCAGCAGACTACAATGACATACTGACATTCATTGTTGGACATCAGGCCAACCACTAAATAAGGAGTGGAATAAGATTTGGAAATTAAAAACACCGCTTACAACCGTTTAAAATGAATATCAACATCAAGTTGACAGCTAGCAGTAATATTTTCTCAATCTAAATCTACGGGCGTCCTTTCTGATGGAAAAAGGCTCCACAGATGATTCTAATGAGGCCGATATCGTAAAAGCGACATGTTCAATTGTGTATCATCATCATCATCATCAACACAAGTACTGAAGAAGACACTGAGAAGTCCAAACATAAATGGTAGAGTAAACCAATTGGCATCTAAATTATTGCAGTGGTTTCCCATCACCTGATATATTCTCTATTTGTACTTATATATCATTTCCTAATCAAAAACCAAATATCAGGACCACTTAAACCCCTAACCAGGGATCACACTAACCCTAACAATTTAGCAACATCACATAAAACAATTATAGATTTCCGTGCGGATTTGTGTGCACGTGCTAGGTATTTACAATCACTTTTTTCTATAATTATATATAAAATAACTTTTACAGAAAAAAAATATGATTATGACGGAAAATATCTAACGAAAACGTAAAATTGTGAATTATTATTGTAAGTCCAAATTTGTGTAGTACCTCTATGTGTTGGAGAGCAAGAGGACAATCGCTGAGATATTTGATTGCCAGCGTGACAAGAAGAGGCACGGAATCCTCTCCCGGTATCATCAGATCGATCATGTTGTCTGATATGAGCTCATCAGTCAGCTTTCCGCTCTCATCATTTATCAAAACATCGATGACATCGCGCGGGATGTTACCGTTGCCGTGCTTTTTCTTTTCACGAACGATCTTCTCTACCAGCTTAACCATGTTCTTCTTTGCCTGTTATATATAGTAAGTATTTATCACGTTTCTTTGAAAAAACAGTACAGGAAAGAATCCGAATCCTCACCTGCAGGGATCTATAAAGCCTAGAGCCAGGGAGCTTCACGGGCAAAGACATTAGGCCAGCAATGAATTCTTGGAATTGTTGCTTTAGGAAGTGCATGTCATCTCCTGGCTCCAATCCTATCAAAACCTTTACTAGAATTTGGAACACAATCTGATGAGACATGAACAAATTTAAAGGTTCACGTGAGCCTTGAGAGGAGGTTGGACTAAAAGTTAAAAATAAAAGATAAATGAATTAAAAATTTTAATAAATGAAAAACTCTGTGAACTTTGCTGTTCTAATAAATTAATTACATGACCATTCAAAAACTATTACCCACAACATAAATGGTGAAAACTACCAACGCATAATAAGTTCGAGCACACATCAATTCCAAATAGCATCCCAGGCAACTTTTAAATTCTCTGCGACTGTATGGAAACTTTGAAAATTTACTCTTTTCGTTTTAAATGTACATGTCCTTTTGCCCAAATTTCCAAAAAATATTAGTTCTTTTTAGAATATCAAGAATAATGTTTGAGGATCTATTTCTATAGTTAATGCAGATCCATTACAAATTACTCCATCAAATTCTTCTTCTCGTGCAAATCCATGCTCTTTACTTGTTTAAATCCTTCGTGTTTTCCAAATCCACTCTCTTTTGAATCTATGCTCATTCCTTAGATAGAGAGGAGATATGTGGTGTTTTGAATGGAAGATTATGGATTTTGACAAAATAAAAAGGAGGAGGAAATAAAGATTAGAGAAGAAGGGCTTGAAAAACAGTTTGGGAAATATATAATAGAGAAAAGCTAAGTATGTTAAATTTGTGGGATAAAACCTATGTTTTAAAGTTAATAACAGAGGTTTCTAGTTTTTCCAACAAAACTAAGAGGGTCCTTCTGCATTTTAGCCTTAAAAAGACTCGATATTTTAATAAGAAGAAATCGCTTAAGTGGGGTTGGAGACAGATTTATTGTTGATTAGAAGTTGTTTTAGAAAAGTGTTGTTCAGAAGACGTCAGCAAAAGGAACCTTGCGTTCTGGGTCTCTCTTTTCTACCTGTAGAGGCACTATGTACTTTTCTCATCAATTCTGCCCATATCCTAAATGGTAGGCCTTTTATAGCCTTCCGTGGTGCCAGAGGTTTGCACGTGTGCACACACAGAGAGAGAGAGAGAGAGAGACTAACTTGTTTGGTTTCGTCTTGGATGTGGATGATTTGACCATTCTCCCAACGGGACATGGACTGTTGCACGTAATTCTGCATGTCCACTGTAATTTGAGACTTGAGATGTGGTGACTTGAAGAAGGCACCAATGAGCCCATGAACCCTTTTCTGCAAGCTCCCATTGATCAACAAGATTGATGATTTCCCCATCAACTCTGTCAGCGATTTCGGGTACCATGGCACGAAAGCCCTCGCGTCGCTATGCAGCACCATTTTGTTGAACTCTGCGTCCGTCGACACGATCGTCGGGCTCCCGAAAAGATGCGATTTGAATACCTTCCCGTATCTAGATGCAAACACAGAAACATGAAAGGTTATATGTCAGGCCGACTGTCGGACGTAAAATTTAACCGGTATTAGATGGCAATGGGTCCCGTCCTCATGCAGGACCCATTCCTGGGTTTCCTCTTGCATAGCTGCGGGTGACCGCAACTACATGAAACTTATTTAAAGTACCATAAATGAAAGGAATGGACATACAAGATCTTGCCAGCAAATCAAGACGTTGTAAACTTGCTTTGCCGATAAGGTTTTGGCTGTCCATTTCCGTATTTTTAACTTGCCAAGGACTTACAAGAGACGGCGCTTGTTCATGAAGCTCTCCGGGCAAGGTGAGAAGGCGCAAGAGATGAAATCGAGAGTTTCGCCGATGAAAGGCCAACCGGAGGAACCTGGAGGCAGCCGGGCTCTTACCCTCCACCATCTTCTAACCCTTGAGCTCCTAAAAAGGATCACTAGAGTTAGGAAGATGATTCCTATCAACAATATTGATATATTAATCTCCATGACGGTAGTTTTATTAATCACTAGAAGTTTTCCTCTGAACTTTGATGAGGAATTGAGAGAGAGGGAGGGAGGGAGAGAGAGAGAGGAGGAGGAGGAGGAGAGGAGAGAATTTTGATTGTTGTTGGAGTTGTTCGAGAAACTAAAGTACAAAGGGCTCTATTTGAATGGGCTGGGATCAAGAGTTTCCCCCACAATTTTTTTTGGTGGAGAAATGGTTCGAACTTTCAGGGTCCATAAATCAATAGGAAAGACTCGGTAGGCAAAAAACCCAAGTGAAAAACTCTTTAGATTCAAAAATTTATAGGTTTAAGTCTTCTTATAATACAATCAACCACTTTTAACATTTTAACATTCTTATATCGCTTGTCAAATCCTAGCAGATAACTGCTATATTTTGCAGGTAAACTGCTACATCTAATAAATGTAGCAGTTAATGTAAACCGCTACATTTGATTAATGTAGTAGTTAATGTAACAGTTTAATTGCTAAATATAGCAGTTATCCGTCTTAAGTTGACAAGGTGATATGAGAATATTAAAAAGTAAAAGATGGTTGGTTGTACTATAAAAACTTAAACTTATAACTTTGAGGATCTATGGAGTTTTTCAAGGATTTCTTTTGGCTGGGGAGTTGATCCCGTTGCTTTTCACGTCTTGGGCGTTAGACCCTTGTTTTTTTCAAAACTATTTTATATAATAAATTTATAGAAAATAAGAAATAATAAATGGGTTTGCAATAGTCCCCACAATCTATGATTGTAATGTGGAACAGTCCTTTGTGAGGAGTCCTAATTGCTAGCAATCTCACCTCGTGCACACATGTGAGGTCCATTCAATACAATTAATAAAAATCCATTCCAACCCCCCATCATCATCGTCGTCGTCATCTTAACTAATAGTCATAGCTCTTTTTTGTCCCTCTCTCTATCTCCCTCTTGTTTTCAAGTATACAATTTTCTCAATTTCTAACTTTAATTCTTGGGTTCTAGTGGAAGTAACTTTCAAATCAAGTAAGCGTGCACTTGAATAAACGAAAGAAAAATTTACTATGCATTTCGTCGTCACGTGGTCAACTTACAACAAGGTTATAAAATACATCTACTTAAATTTCAGAATGATGTTGAAGTTTCCATACAAATGTAAAAACCACTAATAAAAGATCATATGCATCTTCTAAATTTTTTTACGTATCGTAAGAACCATATATATCAAACTGCATATCAGTTTGTATTGATAGCAATAGATATAGCGGTACATACCAATACTTCAAATATTTACTTTGCCCTGCCTATCTTTACCCAAATCATCACACAACCTATTTTACAAAAGTAACCTCTATGGATTAATTAAGATCCCCACATGTGGTGCCCATTTCTGATTGGTGTCCCATGAGCAAGGGCTATACCAATTGAGAATGCCATACTTTTGCTTTTCTTCCACCCCATTGCTTTGCCTTTGACTGTTGGTTAGTAATATATTAATATATATGCCCATACACAAAGGCCTATACCCCTGCATCATTATTCCTACATCAAGGATGTGATGATGTAGCTGCTATATATGAAATGCCTAAAACCCTAAAGCATCTTTCTCAAAGAGATATTGTTCCAATTTCCCACCCAATTTAACAAATCAGGATCAGGTTAGCATCACGCCCCCTTTCTTGCTTTGGCAAATTCTCATGCTTTTGGACTTGATTACCTCTATTGGTAATTCAAGTACTGTTTGAATCCCATTTAAACAGTCTCCTTATTCTTTTTTTTGGCACTCACTTTCGTGACCGTTTGGTTAGCTGAACATGAAATTGCAACTTGATCGCGGAAAAAGCATTAAGCTTCTAGAATTAGTCAGGGCCGGAGAGGGCACAAGCATCGAGTAGGTGTCGACCGGTTTTGATAGAAGCACTACAAGAAAAATACACTTATTTCGTTTGGGGTTTATTTCGTCGGCCATTATCCGACGAAATATACCCCCATTAAACCAACTCCGCCATGAAATCCTTTAAAAATTGCTTTGGCTTATTCCCTCGGCTACGATCCGATGGAATAACCCAATTAAATATAAAACTATCGGGTTTCAGATCATCCCCTTTTTTCGAAACAAAAAAAACCTAATCCCCAAAGCCCCTTCTCCTTCCATCGGCGACGATCGGCCCTCCTCTCCCCTCCTCTTCCCCCTCCTCAAACCCGCTGATCTCCTCTTCTTCCTCCTCTTGCTGACGATCATGGTAAGCCCTCCCCCCATCTCTCTCTCATTGACACTCTCTCTTGCAGCCATGGTTGTCCACGTAGTGTCGCCGGCCTCCACAATCGACATGGAAAAATTGAAAATGTGGAAAAAATTCCAAAACTTATTTTTGATGATGTCGAAATAAAATTGAATTTAAGGTTTATGGAATTTGTGATTATGTTGAAAAATTTGTTGATAATATGATAAAAATTGTTAATCGTGTGGTAATATTTCATGATAGAGATGAAATGAGAGAATCCTAATTTGATACAAAAAATTGAAAACCTAAACCCCGAACCCTAAAATCCAACCTTAAAAAATCTTGAAATTGAGCCTTGAAATTGAACGAAGAAAAAACTTCAAATTATTGAAAATCCTAAAATATCTAAAACCTTGAATTACAAACTGTGAAAAACCTTGAAATTGAACCTTGAACTTCAAAATAATACGAAAATCTTATACTAAGTGTATGAAACTCGATGATAATATGAAATTTATATATTATCATCGAGATTCTCACATTCAAAAAACGAAATGCGTCTTAGACCCCGTCTATCAGTTATATACGCAATGGTTTCTATCGTGACATAAAACTATATGATAGTTGTCGAAACTAAGTGTTTAATCGTTTGTTTTTTTACAACCGTTATGTATTTTATCTGACGAGAAAACTAGTCGTACCATAACCGATAGATTTGTCCAGTGTGAACAAATTAAGAATTTATAACACAAACACACCCTGCATTTTTGCTTTCATTCGGTTCGAGATAACTTTCGTCCGCACTTTTTTGCTTGTTCTTTGTGTACAAATATAGAGCGGATGATCATTTCAGTGTTAATATTTAGTATTGAAATGATTATTATCCCTTCTATTGTGGTGTACTTAGAGAACAGTGAGGAGGTGCTGCCGAAATTTTCTTGAAATGAATGAAAGTACAAATGCAGAGGTGTATGCGTTATAAATTCTTAATGAGATAGAATCCTTACCCCCGATAGCCGATTTGATGTATTGATGGAACAAATTGAAACATTAAATCTTAACCACAAATCATAATGTTAAAATTATATGCTAATTATGTAATACATGATGTCAGAAATCGGAGAGTAATGGATAGGAGTTGGATGAAACCGTCGAAATTTAGTGATGAATACAAGACCGTCGTCGAAGAGTTTATGGAATTTAAATTGAGGGACCGATCCCCTGAAGATTTAATTTCGTGTCCGTGTAAAAAGCGCAATAACGGTTTTGACCTCCGTCGAGATGTAGTATACGACCATCTACCGAAGAATAAGATTCTGTCTGGGTATACAAAATGGACGTATTATGGAGAAGCTGCACCGATAGTTGATATTTCTACAAGTCGTTGGATTAGAAAAAATGATCCCTCTCGTACGTGTTTTAGGGAGACGAGTTTGAATAATATCTTGGATGAGCTCCGAACTGACATATATCCTGATCCTGATATTGTTCCCGAACCTAATATCGGAAAGGAATATATCCGTAGTCTTCCTAATGTAGAATCGGTGAAATATATGAAGTATATGGATGATGCGAATGTACCCCTTTTAGAAGACGCAAACATCTCTAAGTTGGGTTGGATTGTCAAAATGTTTCATATCAAATACCAGAATAATTGGGCTAACAAGTCTTTTGTTCAGTTTCTTGAGGTGTAAAGGAAGACTTACCTCAAAGTGATATTGCCGGAAATTTCATAGAGACAAAGAAGATCTTGAAGTATATAGGTTTTGGTTATGAGAAAATCGACTCGTGTCCGAACGATTGCATGTTATACTTATTCTGGACAGAGGAGGACAAGAAATTAAAGAAATGTAAAACTTGCAACTTATCTTGGTGGATCGTCCCTCGAAGAGGTAACGGTGAAGATGAATCTACACTCGATACCCCTAGACAAATTCCGACAAAGGTTTTGCGATATTTTTCAATCAAGCAAAAACTTTGAAGACTATTTCTGTCATAAAAAACTGCTGAAAGTATGTTATGGTATGAAAATGGTCGCACTAGGATGGAGTCTTATAGCATCCAGCCGATGGTGAAGAGTGGAAACACTTTGATGCCCTGTATGAAGATTTTTTTGCGGATGCAGATTGATAGGCAGACGCGATACGTTTGATGATATGCATTCCACTCTGTTCTCTATTTACCGCAATCAAGACGGTATCACTTTACAGCTAGCCGGTTGAGCACGGGTCGATCCACAGGAAGATGGTTGTATGTCCGGTTTTGTCTTAGACGAGTCAATAAAGAATGTATAAATGTGTTCAATTCTATCCTATATGTTAGTATTTATGTTCAAGTAAACTTGTTAGGGTTAAGCTTGGTTAGTAGAGTTAGAATTAGTCTTGTGCTTTTCTTTTGTCATTCTTAAAATGTAGTTGGGATAATAGAAAGCAGCGGGGATTAGGAGGACATAGAAATGGGATTTGCGAGTTTAAACAAGCTTTCCAACGCTAAATCCATTCCTAGTGTCCCTTGTCCTTCCGCTATGTGCGCTTAGTTCCAACCCAAGGCCAAACATCCGCAACCATGTATCCAATCAAGTCACAACTACATGTCACGTTGTAGTGCGCTCAAAGGACCTCTCGACTTAGGTCGCGACTATATGTCACGTATAGCTTGCCTAAGTGAGGGGGTTGCTTTTGTTTGGTCTAGGTTCGTTTCAAGATGTTTGGCGAAGAGAAGCACAAGAGATTTTTTCATCCCTCATACTAACATTCTTTAGCCCCTAACAAGTGTGGAAATTATTCACATATTTAAATAAAAATAAAAATAAAACAAGAAGGAAGAAAAGAAAGAAAGGAAAAATGCGGTTTTACAAAATGGCAGCAAGCTAACAACTTGGGCCCTCAGCTTAGCAAGGGACTCCGTCGAGTATCATGGCTTAAAAATACGGATAAGAAAAAAAGAAAAAGGCAACAAGAAATAACAACTATTTAACAACAATAAATAAAATTACACTAAGAATTAAAATTACAAGACAAGATAATAAAGATACAAGTTAAATAAAGATAATAAAGATACAAATTAAATAAAAACCCCCATCGTTATTGATTTTCCACTCAAGAGCTCTCACTACACTTTCATGGAGAATAGATGATGATGAAGAAGAAATACAAACTAATCTATACTAATTCCTAACAAAGAAGAAGTATCCTACAATGGTTCAAAACTGGAGTATTTATACAAAGAGAGCTGAAACCCTAGGGCCAAATTCTGATCCCAAATGCAATTACCAAAATATCCTAAAAATATTGTCTGACGCCAAGTCAACTCGGCCGCGGCTCTTTGGGGGTATTGGTTTGTCGTTTTTCTAGGGCAACTCCATGTTGCTTTCTTCTGTTGTTCTACATGTCCCAAATTGCAAAATACTTCCAAAATTTCTTCAGATTTGCAACAGTCCAAAATGGCTTCACTTTTAATTCATTTGACCTTTATATCTCTCGAGCTCCGCGCACCCATTGAATCTTGTGCCGCCCCTTTCGTGCTTTGTGCTTGTCTGAGACACGAATGACCACTGTTATTTATCTTGTCTCTTAAACTGGTAAGAGACACTGGACGGATATGGATGTCCGGAACCCGGCTTTTATCTGTCTATGGCAGATGTTCTGGATTTTGGCGTAACTGTGGAGATTTTGTATGATTTGCGTTATTTTGGACTAGAAACCTGTAACCTGTAAATAAATAGAAAATACGGATTAAAAGCACTTGTCTATAAACAAACGAGCAGAAGAATGAGCAGTATTAAATGCAATATTCTGGTATGAACAAATACCCCCAAGCTTAACTTTTGCTCGTCCCGAGTAAAACCAATTATTCACAAAAAGTCCTAAGTTCACTTCCGCAGGGAATGCGATTGCACTGAGCTCGTGCAATAAGACGTTAAATATCTAAGTGTCCTTAGTAGGAGGAGTGTTGTCTCCTGAGGGTTTTCAGCGGATACTACCCACAAAATCCCGTCAAGCTAGTTTCATAAGTTAACGTTGATTCTACTCCTACAGTTTAGTATCTAAGTTAGAAATTCTATCATCCTAAATTCGAAATATTCAACCCTTATTTTTTCATACCTCCTTTTTATTCAACCTCAGATTTTATACATTTTTACAGTTTAGAAAGATCTCGGTATCTCTTGAGTTTTCCTTCTAAAGCGCAGTCTCCAATCCAGAATTTTTATCATTTTTATGGAAAATATAAGTCTTATTCTTTATCCCTATCTTTCCTCCAAATATTGATCGTATACCCCTACGTGTGTGTAAAATTTTAACCCTACACTCAAGAATTCAATTCAAGCTATAGTACCCTTGTCCTAATACCTAATACTATTCCTTTTCGTTAATGATGGACGGATTTGCTCACACATCTTTCATGCAACTATTAATGCTTCTTGAGGTAGTAACAGCCGATTACTGAATGTGTGAGCTTAAAGCGTAAATAGCAGTTTCCAGATCTTGTAATTTATTATTTTTTTCTTTTTCAAGACCGGATATATTTTTCAATGATACTCTTTTGGTGCTTAGCTTTAAATACCGTTTTTCTTTCATACTAGGTTTTCAGGTAAGAGTATTTCTAGGTATTCTCTACTATCTCAAGTTTTAAGGTGCGTGTATGTGCGATTTGTAGGGTATAAACTTTCTGAATTTTGACTTAAGAATAGGAACTATTTTTCAGACTTATTTTTCAATAAATCTTTCAATACTTTCCCTTCATCTCGACTTAACTCAAGAACTGAACTCAAGATTGCCTACTTCTAAAAAAAACTGTAAAGACGTATAATTACCAAGATTAAACAGAAGGGGGGGCTATTTTTAGGGTTTTCAATTTCTAAGCTTAGGATTTAGTTATTTCTAACGTATCAACTAAATTTTCGGAATAAAAATCAAAATTACCCTACTAGCTAACTTGAAAACAAAGTTTTTTATTTTTTGGAATTTTTTTCGATTTTTGTGGGTTTTAAAATAAATATGCAAATGCAAAATATACACATGAATGCGAAGGTAGAAAACTTACCGAGCACACCCCCAAACTTAAACTTGACAGTGCCCTCACTGTCTTGCTACACCAAGAGGGTCAAAATTGTCGGCGCTCCCATGTTTTTTTAATAAAAGAAAAAACAAACAAAATATATATACACAAAAAGCCCCCCCCCCATTTTAGTAAAACAGTGTTTCCACTATTTAGGCGTTAAGGTTCAGAGTTAGGGGGAAGAGAACAATATTAATCTATACAAGGCCTTACACAGGCCAAAAGTTAACACCAACTATTCAAAAATTTTATCGCGATAATGTGCAGGTTGGTGAAAGAATGCGTAGAGGAAAGAAATGGAGAAAACACGAGACCGTATGGGGATGGAAGCGGCGTACGGTCTCGGTAGAGAAGATGGATGGTGGAGGGGGAAAAAGAAATGGAATACGAACTTGAGGGTGGAAATGGAGTGAATAAATTAGTACAATTTGTAATGACCGATATATAAAAAGCGATTGTACTAATCTATCAACCCGTTGAGAAATGGGGTCAAACCTCTCAAAATTCGTAAGAAAACATGGGCCGACCGGATTTGGTGAACCGGACATAAGAAATAAAGATGATACGGTGGCTTGCGAAGTGGGAACGATGGAAATGATGGAGGGAAGTGATCGAGGAATGGTATCGGTTAAACGTTCAGGAGGGTGTACACAGTCAATGAAAGGGACATGATGAATTGAAAAATCCGACTCATTTAATAAAACTATTTCATCCTCAATACTATCCTCAAAATTCTCCATAAAATTTAGCTCATCCATACATTCATCTTCAATTTCCAGACACATATGGGGTTCGGGAAAAACAGTTAATGACTCGGGATGATGTCCACACTGAAGTGAAAGGACATGATGAATTGGTGAGAAAAACTCATCCAAAATTGTGGGTTCATCATCCAAAATATTCCCAGCGTCGATATCCTCAATCAAGTGAAAATCAAATTTCTCAGACACCTCATCAAAAGCATGGATTTCAATCAATTCAGGTTTTAGAGTGGAGGTGTAGAGATCAAAATGATTGGGATTGATTTCACTTGAAATGGACCCTTCACAATCGGGCAAATCAAACACTACAAAGTCGCACAACTCATCAAACGTTCTACCTTATCATTTGGGACACTCGATAGACTTTCGAAACTGGAGTTGTGGATTTCAATTTGCAATGGGTAGGTTTGATTTGGAAGGGTATACTGCTCACTCTCACCACGCAAATCCTCAAGCTATCTTATTACCTCATCATACATTGGAAAAGTTGGAGCTAGTTGGAAACTAGCTACCAGGTCGTCAGGTTGTATGAGGGCGGCCATGAACGCATTCAAATCCATCATCTGTTGGCACGACGCTACCCGAAATTCTTCCAACGACTGTTCAAGACTAGACATGGGTTGTGAAGGGGTTTCAGTAAAAGATTCAAATTCGCTTGGATACGTGAAACTCCCAAAAGGCTGTTCAGAAGCAATGTCTAGGGAATGTATAAAAGTCGGGTTGGATTGATAGGAATCGAATAGATGTGAAAAATGGACAGGATTAGGATCAGCATTCTGATATGAAGATGATAGGAATTGTTGTCCTACGGAATTTGGAGTGGTGAAAGGAGTGAAAGATCGGCTACGAGATTATTCAATTTGGTCAGCGATGGACATGGGTTACGGAGTCGCAACATGACCCTCAAAAGGGGTATCAACGTAAGAAGGTGGGAGAGGTTGAAACGGTTGATACGAAATGGATTGCGGAGTCCAATTGTTTGTCCTAGATGCGTCTATCCGATCTCTCAATGAAATTTTGAGTATGGATAGATCGTTCGAAGTTCGGCCAAAGTAAGAACCGTATGAAGAAATGTCTGGTTGTGGGTACCAAAGTTCAGTAAGAGTTGATCGTTTTGGGGTACCTATGTTATGAAAAGGTAGGAAGGGTGGTGGGTGAATTTTTATAAATTTTTGATTTTTTTTTGTTTTTGGAGTTTTTTGAAATTGTTTGGTTTTTGAAAGAATACAGAATTATAGGGCTAAACTTTACATAAGCACAATCACAATCACAACATGCACAAAAAATCACCTGGAGCTCGAGTCTTCAAAGTCCAACTTGACCGCTTTTAGATATCCAAGCGACAAGTTGCAAGCTAAGCACACTTTCATGGAGAATAGATGAAGAAGAAGAAATACAAACTAATATATACTAATTCCTAACAAAGAAGAAGCATCCTACAATGGTTCGAAACTGGAGTATTTATAGGCAGAGAGCTGAAACCCTAGGGCCAAATTCTGATCCCAAAAGCAATTACCAAAATACCCTAAAAATATCATCTGACGCCGAGTCAATCCGGCCGCGGAACCGCCGCATAATAGCCACATTGGCCGCGGTTCCACGGCTCTTTGGGGGTATTGGTTTGTCGTTTTTCTAGGGCATCTCCATGTTTTTTTCTTCTGTTGTTCTACATGTCCCAAATTGCAAAATACTTCCAAAATTTCTTCAGATTTGCAACAGTCCAAAATGGCTTCACTTTTAATTCATTTGACATTTATCTCCCTCGAGCTCCGCGCACCCATTAAATCTTGTGCTGCCCCTCTCGTGCTTTGTGCTTGTCCGAGACACGAATGACCACTTTTATTTGTCTTGTCTCTTGAACTGGTAAGCGGCACTGGACGGATACGGATGACCGGAACCCGGCTTTTATTTGTCTGTGGTAGATGTTCTGGATTTTGGCGTAACTGTGGAGATTTTGTATGATTTGCGTTATTTTGGACTAGGAACATATAATCTGTAAATATATAGCAAACACGGATTAAGATCACCTGCCTATAAACAAACTGTAAGTCCACGGTAGCGCCCCGGCCGTCTAACAGACGCCAAATGCGGAACAAAAACTTTTTACAAACTGGCGCTATCGTGTACCGTAACCCGGATCTGCCATTAAAGCTAAACTACAAATTACAAAGTGGGTATAATTGTTATACCGAACGATCCGAGTCCTTCGGTCTATAACTATCATCCTACGCTTTGTTGCGGCTGCTCCGATCTTCTTGAACTCTGGTCTTCTCGTCCAGGTGGCACCACGTCGACGGATCTTTAAACGGGCTCCCACCTCTGAACCGAGGCAACTCGGTCGTCAAGTTTGCTAAAAGAGACGACCAAGATTGATGTAGAGATTGAGTAGAATACTTTGTCTCACTTCGTCCAAAGCCGTGGACGATCGGTTAATGAAGTTGCCGTTCTAAATGAAATGGAATGAGAAATGAGTTATCAAATTTCCATACACCTTAAACCATAGTCTTTTTCCAAAATCAAAATCACTCCTTCTCACAATGGGGGGCTGGCTATTATATATGAAGAGGGAGGTGATGGTAGGAGCAAAAAGGGTGACCACAAAGATAAATATCATGAACAAATATCCTAAGGTTAACAAGAATCATTAATGCTAAAGCATGAGTCATATAAACCTAGTCATCATGTAATTAATGCAAACAAAGGTTCATGAACCTAGTCACCATTCTAGAAGCTTCTAGAAGCACGACTCACCCTCACAACTCACCAGAGTGACGGAAAGATAAATCCGCATTTAACCGAATGTTAAATACGGCCGATAGAAAACTGGAAACTGGCAACTTCCAAAAGCGATCCTGAAACGAATTTCAGGATAACCCTGTAATGGTATAAACATACCCGCATTTGTATTACGACCGAATACAAATGCATTTGAGACAAAGATATTATATCTACACAGTATAATACTCGGATCCGGCTTAAACCAAAGCCGACCAGTATTATCTGCCCGAAAAATGACACGTGCGAAAACGCACTTGCATTTTCCGAACCCTGCCATAAAACCATACGGCCTCTATAACGTTTCACCCGAACTTGGGAAAGTGTCTGTAGGGGACTCTAATGACTCATCAACATATTGGCACTGGGTATAACCACTAGCACGTCAGAGGTACAAGCTGTACGTAACGGTTGCCTATGTATCGATTGGAAGGGAAGCTGACGAGCGAACTCATCCATAAACCCTACTGAGCCTAACGGTGACAATATACATACAGTCCGGTCCGTTCGTCTGAAGAGTATCGCATATCGAGTCTAGGGGGGTAGATAAAGTCAGACCCCTAATAACGCGATAATTCGTGTCGGTATGAAGCCCATCACCACCTGAGAAACTACTGATCCAAATCAGTAATTCTCCACTACCTTGGCCAAGGATTTCTAGTGATGGCCACTCGTGCACTGTGCGACATCAACCCCCAATACCGGGAGAGACGAATCCCCGACGATCCGCTCACTGCCTCCATGTGGCTCGGGACTGTACCCAAAAAATACCTGTTTGCACAACTCCTTTGAGCGTGGTAGGGTAGGAATCAAAGCACAGTGGGAACTCACACGAGACAAATGACGATCTCAGGTCGACAAACTAACCTGTACACATGTCACCAGGGAACTGCTATCTGACGATATGTATAATACCAACTAGCATGTTCCCGGCGAGTCCTGTCCGGTGTACTCATAACCCAATGAGCACCTGTATACATCTTAGGTGATCCAACTGACACCAATGGCTTGTGAGACCGGCCATCGCTCCTCATCGGGGTCTCGACTGTATACACTAGTCTACTCTGGAGTATCGATGCCCTGTCTCGAAACTCCCACGACTAGGGACACGTTTAAGGATGTGCTTACAGACCCCAGCTCCCACGTATATGATCGCCATCATACTGCTGGTAGTCAAGCAAGAATCCTATGGGCTCTATCATCATGCAATAGTGAACTAAAGCATGTATACAATGATAAAGACAAACCAGATAGCATACTATCATCTCGAGCAAGACTGTCATATCGGTATAGGTCCTGCCTCAATCATTGCAATCACGTACCTGCGATCCAATAATTGACTTTGAGGGCACCATCTCCAACAATCTCCCACTTGCACTTAAGGCTAATTATTGCGATGTCGCATACTCACAGCCCGTGTGATACCGAACACCCAACTCCTCTACTAATCAGTTTCACAAAGCTAGTTTGTAAAACTCTTGTGTTCGAGAAACAGCCTCAGTGAGTGGATCCGCCCTGATGTTTCTTTCTATGTCTCTCTTAATCTCAAGTTCGCGGAGAAAGCCATCTCCCGAATCGAGTAATACCTGTCTTAGAATATGTCTGAATATCTGATGGGACCTAGTTCATAAATGAACTCCAAATCCAAACTTCTTAGACTTTATTGATAACTGAACCTAATCAGTATCCAGCACCATGCCTCCCACAGTATCCTCTTGAACCACCTGTCCATAATATTGTCCCTCATCATAGGGAAAACTATAACTCTGACAATCACTTTGTCATCCATGTCACCTTTGAAGCCTGGAATGATAACCGTCTCTCGAAAGAGGCCGCCGTCATCAAATCCGTAGAACATGCACTTATATTCTAAAACTGCTTCCTTATGTTTCTTCAGGATTGGATTAATATAAACTTATCGCATCTAGTGCAAAAACAACATCTGGTGTGGTACTTGATATCTCACAATTGACTCAATTGCCTAAGCAAGTGATCTGTCAATCATGCATATCTCTCTCCCCTTTAGTCTGTAAGACGCCTTTAGAGAGGGTGACTCCATCACCTGCAGGTACACCACCATGCCAGGAGTCATCTATTCTAAATACTTTTAGAAAACTGTCTAAGTACCCACATTGGGAAACTACCAATATCTAGATCTAAAACCATAAATCTAGTAACCAGAATGTCTGATATTATATCCATGTCTTTTGTGAAGAAACAACTGTGTGACGACCACAGTAGAACCGATCGTAGTATAGGAATTTTACTTTCTACTCTGTGTATGTCATCCAAATACCAGGACATCCCACCCTACTACCTTCTTAACAGATCCATCCTCTATTCTGATGAAGTCAAACCTATGACTGTCACATCAAAAATTAGATGATCTTATCTCCGCCATATCTGCTCAAGCCTATAAATAGACATAAGTTTCTTGCCCACTATGCTTCCGCTGCTCCCACTGACTACGACAACCCTCTGGCAGAATAATATATACGTGCACTTCTAAAACTAGTTTAGAACGATGCTATACTTATCCTCCTGCCGGGTCTCATAGCCTGGAACAACAGTAGTGTCAAGTCTGGGTAAACAAGAACCTCCCTGTCACCGTCCTTGAGCCTACCGGAGTACCTTTCGGGTGTCTGAGGTTACCCACCATATCTGCGGAGTGGCTACTGGAATGTCAAACCTGATTGAATATATAGGTCCTATTAAATTTTCCGTAATCGTTTGCGGTTCTGGAATCACTTCCAGTTCTACCATACTCCCACTACTGTTTTCTGAAAAAATCCATTTTACTAAAACTGTGGCGAGTCAAGAACAATATCACTATTGATCTTCCAGATGGTAGAAATGTCAACCGTCGTCAAAACCAGGGTCAACCCACAAACTGCCATTACAGGAACGTGCCTTCATTTATCCAGTGTCTGGTTTTAAGCATAAGCTGGACAACTCCCCGTATCTTAACATTGTTAAGATATGAACCATTCTATATACAATATAGAAATAGAGGCACTAATTTAATTGGAACCAGATTCAAACCATGCAGCTGTCTCCAGTGCATATCAACTTAATGGAGAGAGGCTGCTCAGCATTACTCAACTTAGGAATCCATCCAATTATGAGTAACCTGAAAGAGAAAACAAGTTTCTCAAAACCCATTACTATTTACTGAATACCAATCACAAGAATCTACATCTTCGATCTCTTTGAAGAATCCCGATACTTACGATACCTGGTTCTCTACTTTATTTTTATACCCAAAACTTCTCAAAACTTAGACATTGTATTTCTACGAAACACTTGTCTAAAAACTAAAGAAGTCACAAGTAATCAGAACATAGTACGAGGACCTACCCCTTTGTCCTGACGAACACTGGACAACATACAATACTCTGTATAAGTCCACTGAGTTGAATAACTCAAAACCTGTGCGTCGTAGGTTGAAAACTGTACCCAGGTGATTTTTTCAAATATCACCAATTACAAAGAATTCCGATATAATAAGGATGATCACCAAATTCCCAATAACTTACTCCCACTCATTATCTGTAAAACCATACAGATATGAGAATGTAACCTGGTAAATACATACCTTGGAGTAAGCATGTAATCGGGAAATCGGTTTTCTTTTAACAACGCACTGAAACATGAAAATGCTTTGTAGGGGTATCCTGGTATTTGTAGTAATGCCTCTTCTATAATCCAATTCATGACTTTAACTGTATATTTCCTTGCTATCTCTCCAAATCACTTTGTTTGTCTTTATTCATTACCTTCTGTACACCATCATTAGGCTAAATGGTTTTCTCCCTTCCCTACCTTTCGGCACCAGCCTATGGTTTGGAAGAAGACTATCCAGTAAGCATAATAGGTGTACCCTCCTAAACCAAGGAGTACTCGCAACTTGAGAGAAGGTGATGATAAAAGACAACTGAATAATACCTTATTCTATTTCTCCCAAACTGGGGAAAAAGGCAAAAGTGAAATAGAAGTGGCGATGAAGTACGTGGTTTGGTCGTGAATGATAACAGTCGCAATTTACTTTACCCTCTTTCTAATCCCTTTAATTTTGTCCTTACATATTACCTTCTGTACACCCTACTTAGGCTAATTGGTTTTCTTCATTCCCCACCTTTCGGCACCTGCCTATGGTTTGGAAGAAGACTATCCAATAAGCGTAATAGGTGTACTCTCCTAAACTAAGGAGCCCTCGCAACCTGAGAGAAGGTGATAATAAAAGACAACTGAATAAACTAATTCTATTTCTCCTGAACCTGGATCCATCCTCGAAGAAGTCCCTTCGAGTTCGTATATAACCATACGATGGATCTATCCAATGGAAGTGGATGTCCGTAGTAATACGGGGTGTTCTGAGAAATACAAAGGGTAAAAGAAGGAGCGGCAATGCCTTATGCAACTCAGACAATCCAAACGCCAGTATTTTAAGAAGGTTCGGTCAACTTGGTCACTGAGTCATAGTCTAGGGTCGGTCAAAGGTCGCTGCCAAAGAGAAAGAGAAAAGAAACACTCTGTGTACAATCTAACCTAGATCAGAATGGTTATCACTTTATCAAATCAGGAAACCTCCTACTGTTCCGTCAAATTCTCCTCCAAACCTGAAAGAAGAATCAATCGGGATCACTCGAAGAGTAAACCAACTCATCAGTGGGAATCGGGATCCAACTACCATCGCATGATAACTTGATGGAAGCCACTCAAGTTATCACACTCCAGATGGTATGCGCATGCCTGGCAAGTTTCCTGTATGTTTGAAACTCCCGATGTAATTTTTGCCCCATGCTCTTATGACCTTGGCTTTGGTCAAAATGTCATAAGTCACATGCCAAGTTCTTCCCGTCACTATCCAGGTCAATTTGAAACCATCCGCACATGCCCTTGACTTTGGCCAAAATGGCAGAACGACTATCCCAAACCAACTCATCTATCTATGCAACAAATGAATACCCAGCAGCTACCAAACACTATGCCTTGACTTTGGCCAAAATACATAGCTTGAATACTACTGAATACCCAAAAGAAATGATGGAGGGCTACGGCTGGTTTTTGTCAAAAAAACCTTTAACGTAATGAACTTGATCTCGTTGAAGGAACCTGATAGCTTTTTATAAAAATATAGTGGCGAAAACTTTTTGCTAAAGAAGTCACTCCCGGTGAAGCGATCTCGGCTCTTTCCTCGTGGAATGAGGTGCAGGATATTCCAACTGAATACCGCGATGCAAGGCAACTTGTAATCGACTATAGTGAAGTTATTACCCTGACGTAAACTTCTGCCCAAGGGGTCACTCCCGGTGAAGGGATCTCGGCCCTTGCCTCGTCGAATGAGGTGCAGGATATTCTAACTGAATACCGCTATGCAAAACAAAAGTAAACATCTTTGTAATAACACTTTTTAAAATTTGTTCCAACAACATCAAATATTGGTTTGTTTTATCCTTGCATTGATAAGAATCAATGCAGTCCCATCAATCAATCACACCAGAAAAGAACGAAAATAAAATGTACGTATATGCCATCCGCATTCGCCACTGGGTCCCATCATCACCCGTTAGGTTACTTAACTAACGATAGAGCGGGGGCTGGACTAGCGCGGGTGTAAAACATATACAACATCTAATAGTATATATACCAATATACAATAATCGCTTCAGGCGTGATAATATGCAACATTACAGAAAAGTAATAAGCATCACAGAACAATACAGATAATCTGGGATCCCCGGGTTTCACAGAGCCGCTACTGAAACCCGACGTTCCCCTGGTCGTGTGGATAGCCTGTGCAATGAAACCTAGACCCTTACGGGTGCGGCAAGTTACCCGCCAAAACCTGAAGCGAGGTAGTCCCCACATCATAGTGAATGGAACACCCGGCACTTCACGGAATCCGGTAAACTGAGCACCCCTCCTTGGGTCAACCTGTACCCCCTATGAGTGCGGCGAATAGTCTTCCAATTCTAGAGTGAGGCCCCTCTGCCTCTCAAAGCCATGAGATACGGACCCGTTGCCCTCCAGAACCCGGCTATCCATGCACTCCGTCGCGGGATAAACCTAGTACAGAAATAAAAAATATGTACAACAGGTACATCGACCTCAACCCGGTCGTGCCCCGAAAAGAATATTATACAAACAGGCAGTGACGGCAGTCCACATATTGGACGCTCGCCCCGCAATATCAAATGTACAAATAAATCCAAACTGTACTATCATTGCACCCTGCTATCAACCACGACATATCCGCAACATCACAGCACAACACAGAACATCAACGCGAATGTCACGTTCGCAAACCCATCTAAAAGAACTATAGCAATCAGATGCGGTTTACCGATCAAATGACATTCCCGGTCGGAGATATAATGTAAATATTGCATACTAACAAGTTTAAAATTTCGATCGACTAAACTTCCCGAAGTGGGCCCCACGTACATCTGCTGTACAGTAACAAAATCTGGGCCCAAAAGAACAGTACCAAAAACCACAATTTCCATAAAGAAGCTCTCTGGAAAAACTTAGAGCACTGTTCCCACAGAAGAGCCGCGGTTCCGCGGTCAAACCTTCCGCGGTGGACTTGTGGGATCACGTGCCCAAATTTTCCCACAGTGCTTATAAAACCCTGCACGTTTTTCTGAGATATGCAAAATTATTTTTAGGCCCTTTAAAAAATCGACAGAAACTTGTGTGCTTGAAAATTGTGATTTCGGAAATTCCGTTCGATCGATCTTTTAAACATGTTAGCACAAGTTAGTATAGCTTAATGGTGAGGCTCTAATACCAATGTAAGTCCACGGTAGCGCCCCGGCCGTCTAACAGTCGCCAAATGCGGAACAAAAACTTTTTACAAACTGGCGCTATCGTGTACCGTAACCCGGATCTGCCATTAAAGCTAAACTACAAATTATAAAGTGGGTAGAATTGTTATACCGAACGATCCTAGTTCTTCGGTCTTTAACCATCATCCCACGCTTTGTTGCGGCTGCTCCGATTTTCTTGAACTCCGGTCTTCTCGTCCAGGTGGCACCACATCGACGGATCTTTAAACGGGCTCCCGCCTCGGAACCGAGGCAACTCGGTCGTCAAGTTTGCTAAAAGAGACGACCAAGATTGATGTAGAGATTGAGTAGAATACTTTGTCTCACTTCGTCCAAAGCCGTGGACGATCGGTTAATGAAGTTGCCACTCGAAATGAAATGGAATGAGAAATGAGTTATCAAATTTCCATACACCTTAAACCATAGTCTTTTTCCAAAATCAAAATCACTCATTCTCACAATGGGGGGCCGGCCAATATATATGAAGAGGGAGGTGATGGTAGGAGCAAAGAGGGTGACCACAAGGATAAATATCATGAACAAATATCCTAAGGTTAACAAGAATCATTAATGCTAAAGCATGAGTCATATAAACCTAGTCATCATGTAATTAATGCAAACAAAGGTTCATGAACCTAGTCACCATTCTAGAAGCTTCTAGAAGCACGACTCACCCTCACGACTCACCAGAGTGACGGAAAGATAAATCCGCATTTAACCGAATGTTAAATACGGCCGATAGAAAACTGGAAACTGGCAACTTCCAAAAGGTTATCCTGAAACGAATTTCAGGATAACCCTGTAATGGTATAAACATACCCGCATTTGTATTACGACCGAATACAAATGCATCTGAGACAAAGATATTATATCTACACAGTATAATACTCGGATCCGGCTTAAACCAAAGCCGACCAGTATTATCTACCCGAAAAATGACACGTGCGAAAACGCACGTGCATTTTCCGAACCCTGCCATAAAACCATATGGCCTCTACAACGTTTTGCCCGAACTTGGGAAAGTGTCTGTGTGGGACTCTAATGACTCATCAACACATTGGCACTGGGTATAACCACTAGCACGTCAGAGGTACAAGCTGTACGTAACGGTTGCCTATGTATTGATTGGAAGGGAAGCTGACGAGCGAACTCATCCATAAACCCTACTGAGCCTAACAGTGACAATATACATACAGTCCGGTCCGTTCGTCTGAAGAGTATCGCATATCGAGTCTAGGAGGGTGGATAAAGTCAGACCCCTAATAACGCGATAATTCGTGTCGGTATGAAGCCCATCACCACCTGAGAAACTACTGATCCAAATCAGTAATTCTCCACTATCTTAGCCAAGGATTTCTAGTGATGGCCACCCGTGCACTGTGCGACATCAACCCCCAATACCGGGAGAGACGAATCCCCGACGATCCGCTCACTGCCTCCATGTGGCTCGGGACTGTACCCAAAAAATACCCGTTTGCACAACTCCTTTGAGCGTGGTAGGGTAGGAATCAAAGCACAGTGGGAACTCACATGAGACAAATGACGATCTCAGGTCGACAAACTAACCTGTACACATGTCACCAGGGAACTGCTATCTGACGATATGTATAATACCAACTAGCATGTTCCCGGCGAGTCCTGTCCGGTGTACTTATAATCCAATGAGCACCTGTATACATCTTAGGTGATCCAACTGACACCAATGGCTTGTGAGACCGGCCATCGCCCCTCGTCGGGGTCTTGACTGTATACACTAGTCTATTCTGGAGTATCGATGCCCTGTCTCGAAACTCCCACGACTAGGGACACGTTTAAGGATATGCTTACAGACCCAAGCTCCCACGTATATGATCGCCATCATACTGCTGGTAGTCAAGCAAGAATCCTATGGGCTCTATCATTATGCAATAGTGAACTAAAGCATATATACGATGATAAAGACAAACCAGATAGCATACTATCATCTCGAGCCAGACTGTCATATCGATATAGGTCCTGCCTCAATCATTGCAATCACGTACCTGCGATCCAATAATTGACTTTGAGGGCACCATCTCCAACACAAATGAGTAGAAGAGTGAGCAGTATTAAATGCAATATTCTGGTATGAATAGATGCCCATAATGTGAGGCTTGGTTTATCTGCAGATAGCATAGAACCATTCAGCCACGGTGGAAATCATAGTATATGACCAGTTACTCTTATTGTTTATAATTTTCCTCTATGGATGAGTATGAATAATTCTTACACACAAATACCTTTGTTGATCCCTGGAAATAGCCATCCTTCTAATAACATCGATGTATACTTGAGGCCGTTGATTGAGAAATTGAAGGAGTTGTGGGATCCAAGTATACATGTTTATGATGCCCACAAGAAGTAGACATTTACATTTAGTGCGGCGCTCTTGTGGACAATTAATGATTTTTCAGCATACGCCATGTTATTTGATTGGAGCACCAAAAGTTATAATGCTTGACCAGTATGTCTAGAGGAAACTGTATGTGATCTTAAAGTAGATGCGCGGAAGATCAAGTGTTAAACAGGTCACCATAGATGGTTAGACAGAAACCTTCCATATCATCATAATTACAGTAAGTTCAATGGTAAACAAGAGTATAGACGTGTTCCACTTGAGTCGATGGGTTTGAAGTTGTGGGAGGCCACAAAAGGTTTCAATAATGTTGTTTTCGGGAGGACGACAGAGAATACAATTCCATGCGTTGTTGGAAGCCACTGGAGGAAGAATCCCATTTTCAACGAGCTAGTATATTAGCGCGATCTCAATCTGCGTAATAACTTAGACTCCATGCACATCGAGAAGAATGTATACGAGTTACTCCTTAACACCTTATTGAACGTGAAATCCAAATCTAAGGATACACTTGCGGTTCGACAATGGTTCTTGCAAGAGAGATTGCGTCCTGAATTGTATCCACGAGAAGCGGGGAAAGATAGACGGTCAATTCCTGTAGCCACTATAAGAAATGAGGGCTTATTTCTTCGGGTGTCAGCTGACGGGAAAACCTATTGCCCAATGAAATAACGATGTTCTGTTGGCTTTACTCCGACAGACAAAATTGCGACGTAATAGAGTTTATTTCGTCGGGCTCAATATTTATTCAGTCGGGGATATTATTACGTCAGTTGAGAGCCGATGTAAAAACTTAGAAAAACTTGGAAATGTTCACCCAGAATCACCTAGATTTCGCACTTATTTCGTCGGTTTCATGAATCTATTTCGTCTGATACGTGCTTATTCCGTCTGTTTTGGTCCGACGAAAAAACTAACAAACAGGGAAAAAATCCAGCTCATAGCCGTTTCGGTAGATCGATACACATACAATACAATACAATGATACCACACACATATATTCATTGTAATCATAATTCAATTCACGACAAATAGCCACAAAACCAATATATCCATAAAAATTGCCACAAAATCAATATATTCATCCAAATCGCCACAAAACCAAAACAAATTTAACCAAAATATCACATCCATTATATTCCATTAATTTACAACATATTCAATTACATTTGGAATTTACAAAAAGCGAGGATCGAAAACAAGTGCGCATAATCTACTCACTGGGGGCGCTGCCGTCGAAGGCCGGAAGATGCCAAGTGAAATTGAGCAGCTTTTACAGTGTTATCAACAGAAAAAATATTAGCTATATGAATTCATGGTATGATATAGATCTGTTATTCGTGATACTAAACTATTTTGTAGCAATGTTTTAAGGGAAATTGAGTAGCTCCAATATTATTCTTAATGAGAAGTTATTCACGATATAGATTTGATATTCATTGTATGATATAGATATGATATTCATGATATGATATAGATATGATATTCACCATATGATATGATATGTTACGATATGATATGTATATGATATTTACGATAATAAACTATATGAAATTTATATTGAAATGAAAATTGGTAATATGATATTCACGATATTAAACTATATGAAAGTTCTATTGAACGAAATATTATTAACTAAACTTACAACCGGTATTTCTCGGCCTTGAAGCACTAGCTGAAGGATCAAAATGTCCCCGCCTCAATATCGACGCTGGCTTCTGCTCTGCTCAACGTCCTTTGTGAACTCGAAGCCGACGCGCGATCAGATGAAGAAAATACCAAGAAGATGTGTGCTTGATCATCCTCTGGAGTATGAAGAGGGCCATTTGCATGGTGTATCGGCGTGGATGGATAGGAAGCTGGTGTCGCAGTGGACGGAGAGGGAGCAGGAGGTACGGGTGTCATAGGAGGCTCGAGTTTTTGGATGAATATCCCCCGGCGAACACGAAGAGGATGCAATTCCGGACCGTGATGGGCGTAATATACCGTAGGAGATATGTCTTGGCTGCTCAAGTGAACTCTCCCGTGCCGGTCCGGGTTGTGCTGCTGGATGATGTCCTCATTGATCGTATGAGCTCCACGTTCGAAGGGGTTGACCGTGCTCCTCAGAAAACATAATCGCCTGCTGCTCAATCTCGCGGTTCATCCATTCCTGCAAGAAATTACAGTATGAACCACATTAAGTAAATTATTGAAAAAGATATTAAATAATTTAAATAACTACAATAAATGGTGTGTGCGTATACTTACATAATGCTCAGTTGCCTGCTGTGAGGTAGGGCAGATGGAGACATGCGCAAACCTTATATCGTAAAGCTCTATGTGACTGGGCATCTCTCCCGTCCATATCGCATGCAATTTAAACAAAATTTTGATTTCCGTCGAAAGTTTAGGAAGTTGACAAATTCATAATATTTTGATTTGTCAACTTATATGAGCAACTCTATATCAGGAGGAGTTCATCCCTCCGCCCAACCAGCGATTAGTGTTGCGATTTTGTGCCGCTGCTCTACGCTAGCTCTTCGCCCGCCATTTAGAAATGATTTAACATCCCATACCCCAACATTTAGGATTAACACCTAAAACTATTACAGTTATCGGCGATCTACGTACCAAGAACTCAGGCGATCCGAAATGATCAATCATGGCAGTCCAATACTCGTCTGACCAATTGACGGGCTTTGCACCAATTTTTCCTCATCGGTGTCGGCCTTCTTCTATTTCCTGTAGATCCAATGTTTGTGATCATGCCAACTCCCCGACATGTATGTAAATAGTTGGCTTATGACGACGTGCAAAGATATGGGAGAGCTATCGATCCACCACACCACGGAAAAATGCGCCTACGAAGAAACACCGATGATATATTAGCGTCACACACACACACACATATACAAAAGAAATAAACGAATACTTAATAAAATAACCTTACCAAAATCTCATCTAAGACCGTTTGTTTCTTGGCCTCCAAATCTGCCGATGACCAGTCCACTGCCACGTATCTTGAACCTCTTTCACGACGCACGACATGCGTTTTTCATTACTGCATATCGATACACAAAATGCCTTTAGGTCCTTCGCCTCGGGTTCAATGAAGCCCCGGTTGGCCGACATGTGCACATCGATCTTCGGACCGTCTCGACCACAGAACCATATTTTCTTTGCCTATGTGGGGCTCTTTTTTCCAAGATCCCGACACCGACCCCGGCTCGCGGAACCGGAGGAAGTGGATGCCACCTCCCCCTTAGGTCGTCCACGACCAGAACTGGATACCATATTCTGAAAAAATAACTAATGCAATATACATATACAGTAAAAAATTCAAGGAAAAGTTAAGCAAAATTAAATAGCTGTAGATAAAATTAAACTAATCACATTCAAGATATTCAATACATAAAATAAATTCTGCATATCTGAAAGCCGCATGTAAATAAAGGAGGCAAGTAATAAAACTGCGATGAACTGAAGTGTTTAATTGTATACAATATTATGGATAGTACAGATAAGTAAACTTTAGTGTTAATCATCATTCTCTGTAGCACCACTCTCACTCGCTGAATTTTGTTCCGAGTCATCGATGAATTGTAACAGTTCACGCGTTGATCTTTTTCGTCTACGGGCAGCTGATCTTGATGATTTGTCTTCTACAATAATCTCCGAATCGATGTAAGCCCTACAAAAGCTAACGTTGTCTGAACCTATAGTCAGGTCTTGTAACGGTGTTACTGGCGTGCTTGGGCAGGTAATTTCAAGATTTTCATCAGGATTTCCTATGTTAAAAAAATCTCGTGGATTTGTGGTGATAGTGACATGCCAGACAACATCCCTAGGGTTCTTGACATAAAAACATTGACGTGCTTGATTCGCTAATATGTAAGGCTCATTCGTGAACGTGAGTTTCTCAGAATTCAGTAGGAGTAGCCCATTTTCTACTTTGTATTCTCGTCGATCTGTCTTGGTATCATACCACATACATTTGAATATGACAAATCTGTATGCACGATAATGTACCTGCAATATATCTTGCAGTACACCATAGTACTCAAGTTGACCCAAAGTTGGATATATCTCTAAACGATGCGTAACTTGTTGTGGTTGAAGTAAAAAAACACCATAGTTTTGGAACTTTCTACGTGTATCTCTATCTTGTGTATAAAATCTATATCGATTAACGGCATAATCAGTTAGACGCTCAACTAATGGATCTGGTTCGGAGGCAACTATTCTTATATTTTCTGTCATGTTGGCATCTACGGCTGTATGAACCTAATAAGGCACGATAAAATTTAAAAAATCGCATTTAGTTTAAGTGATGAAACATGAATTATATAGTTGAATATATTTTTGCGTTAAATTAACAAATTGGTTAAACCGTGACGGAAATTCTCGATTTCGAGCATTTTCGACATGCCTCGGTAGCGATTGGTCTACACCGAGCTCTCCATAATCTAAGTATTGAACAATACAGTTAGGTAATTTCATATTTATGTGTTGAGAAAAGTATCATACTATATACATACACTTGAAATGCGTCGACCTTAGAAGAGTTAAACAATACATAGCTATGTATTGTGTTAAGCTCCTGACTACGAAGTACGGCATGTTTCACGGCACCTATTATGTTCTTGCCTCCAAGGAAGACGGATATTAATCCCTGTCCCTCGTTACCCACAACGTCTTCATTACGGCGCGGCCTGCTGAATGCAGTCTCGGTCCCCTCACGGTACATAGAAAAAAATGTCATGCATTCTTCGGCGAGAAACCCTTCGGCAATCGATCCTTTAGGTCTAGCTTTATTACGGATATATCTTTTTATCTTAAACATAAACCCGTATATTTTGTTCTGGTAAGTTTGATTAATGAAATTGATGAAATTAATAAATATTATTTGAAAGTTAAATTTAGTTATTAAATGCATACCTCTCAAATGGATACATTTACCAATAATTAACCGGTCCACCTAAATGCCCATCTCTTGCAAGATGAACGGTAAGATGCAACATGATTGTGAAAAGCGTAGACGAAAATATCTCCAATCTATACAGAATGATAATAACTTTGTTCTTTAGATTTCTAAAATCATTTACCCTATATTCCTTAGAGCTTAAATCTCGAAAGTAATGACAAAGATCTGTCACAACTAAGGTAACATTCTTATCCTTTAACGTTCTAATTGCAACGGGGAGTAACTGTTGCATGATCACGTGGCTGTCGTGACTTTTAAGGTGACAAATTTTTTTATGCATCATGTCCACGCACTTAGAGAGATTTGATGAATAATCATCAGGAACCCTTACTTGCTCGAAAATTCTGAGGAAAGAACTCTTCTCGCTAGCCGATATCGTGTACTTTGTTGCAGGAATTGACCATTTACCGCTCCCCCGCTTTTCATGGATGCAATTCAGAACGTAACTACTCATGTAAGTAACACTGTCGAACCGCAAGTGTATTCTTAGGTTTGGATTTCACATTCAATAAGGTGTTAAGGAGTAACTCGCATACGTTCTTCTCGATGTGCATGAAATCTAAGTTATGACGCAGATTGAGATCACGCCAATATACTAGCTTATTGAAAATGGGATTCTTCCTCTAGTGACTGCTCGTAACCTGTGAAATTGTATACTCTGTCGTTCTCCTCAAAACAACATTAATGAAACCTTGTATTGCCTCCCACAACTTCAAACCCGTCGGCTCAGGTGGGGAATGCCTATGCTCTTGTCTACCATTGAACTTGCTTCAATTACAACGATATGGATGATTTATATCCAACCATCAATGGTGCGCTTGATCTTCCACACCCGTACTTTAGAATCACATACAGTTTCTTATAGAAATATCGGGCAAAATTTGTAACCTTTAGTGCTCCATCCAGACAACATAATGTATGCTGGAAAATCTTTGATTTTCCACAAGAGCGCCGCACGAAGTGTAAATGTCTGCTTCTTGTGGGAATCGTATACCTGTATACCTGGCTCCCACAACTTCTTCAGCTCCTCAATAAATGGCCTCAAGTATACATCGATGTTATTTGAAGGAGAAGTACTTCTAGGGATCAACAAGGGTATTTGTGTGTAGGAATGCTTCATACTCAACCATATAGATAGATTATAAACAACAAGAGTATCAGGCCATATACCGTGATTTGCACCGTAGCTGAATGGCTCCATGCTATCTGCAGTTAAATCAAGCTTCATATTACGAGCATTCGCAACAAAATCTTTGTACATGGCATCAAAGCGTTTCCACTCTTCACTATCGGCTGGATGCTGCAGGACGTCATCCTAGTGCGACCATTTGTATGCCATGATATGCTATCAGCAGTTTTGGTTGACAGAAATAACCGACGAAGTCTTTTCTTGATAGAGAAGTATCACAAAACCTTTACTGGAATCCTTCTAGGAGTATCGAGTGTAAATTCATCTTCACTATTATCCCTTCGAGGAATGATCCACCTAGATAAGCTGCAAATTTTACAGTTATCTAACTTTTTATTCTCCTCTGTCTAGTATAACATGCAATCGTTCGGACACGGGTCGATTTTCTCATAACCGAAACCCATATCCTTCAAGATTTTTTTCGTCTTTGTGAAATTTTCCGGCAATAACGCTTTAGGGTAAGTCTCCTTTTGCACATCAAGAAACT
The DNA here is from genome assembly GCA_030015575.1 of Agapanthus africanus. Taxonomy (NCBI): domain Eukaryota; kingdom Viridiplantae; phylum Streptophyta; class Magnoliopsida; order Asparagales; family Amaryllidaceae; genus Agapanthus; species Agapanthus africanus. The sequence goes on along the minus strand of JASDDO010000014.1, from coordinate 158,891,443 downwards.
GATCAAAAGACCTGTTAGTCTAATTATTCTGGCATTTCAGATGAAACATTTTAACAATCCATCACAACTTAGAGATATTTGCGCCTGAAAATAGGGGTACATTCGCATCATCCATATACTTAATATATTTCACCGATTCTGCATCAGGAAGACTGCAGATATCTTCGTCTCCGACATTAGGTTCGGGAACAATGCCAGGATCAAGATGCATGCCAGTTCGGAGTTCGTCCAATATACTATTCAAACCTGTGTCCCTAAAAGACGTACGCCGAGGATCATTTGGCCTAATCCAACGACTCATAGACATGTCGACTATCGGTGCCGCTTCTCCATGGTACGTCCATTTTGTATAGCTAGGCGAAATCTTATTCTTCAGTAGGTGGTCGTACACTATATCACGATGGCGGTCGTAACCGTTATTGCACTGTTTACACGGACACAAAATCATTTCTTCAGGGGATCGGTTCCTCAATGCAAATTCTATAAACTCTTCGACGCCGGCCTTATATTTATCACTAAATTTGGACATTTTATCCAACTCCTATCCAGTACTCTCCGATTTCTGTCATCATGTATTACGTAATTAGCCATTTATTTTATGACTTTAATTAAGGTTTAATGTTTCAGTTTGATTTATCAATTCATCATATCGGCTGTCGGGGGGTAATGATTCTATCTGTAATACCCAGTTCCTTTATAATTATTTTCCGTATTCGAATAAATATTTTTGTTCAAAAAAATTTCTTGTATAAAAAATCCTAATTATTTCCTTATAATTTATTCCCTCAATTTTCCTATTTATTTCTCCTATTGTTCTATTTAATTTATTCCATCCAAATATTTTTCCCAATATCCCCCATAGAAAATTTTAATACCCTAACAACTGCCCAAAGCTCATGCCCACATTAGTTTCCTTCCTCTCTATATAAAAACCCAAGGCCCAAACCCAAAAGCCCACCCCATCTATTTTTCTTTTAATTGTGCTTCTTTCCCTATTCTTTTTAAGATCCAAACTCTTTCAAATTCCAACTGAAAATCTCCCCCATAATTTCCTATTAAACAACCAAATTAATGCCTCTTTAATCCCCGTTAATTTCCCTCATTAATCTTTTAAAAATCCCATTAATCACTACTTAATTCTTACTCATTCTATTCTCTCTCTCTCTTCAGTATGCGTCTCTCTCTCTCTCTCACAAACGTTCACTCTCTCTCTCCTCTCGTTCTCTTTCTTTTCATCTTTCGCTTTCTCTCTCCTCCAGCCTCCTCTCTATTCTCACCCCTTCCCTCTTCTTCCCTGCCTTCTCGTCTCAATTTCTTTTCCCGCCACTACCCTTCGCTACCGCTTCTCGCGGCCCACTCCCCTGCAATGCGCGCCCCGCTCGCTTTTCTTCCCCCACATCTCCCGCTCCTCGCCCTACGTCGCGAACCCTCGCCTGCACAGCCTCCTGTCGCCGCGGCCACCACAACCTACTTCACTGCAGCACCCCTCCACCACCTTGAGCGACCACCATCATACCATCCTCCACGACATCATCATCATCATCGCCATCATCTCTCTCTCACCCCAAATTCATCAGCTGCAACCTCCACCGCCAACTCCGACGACCACAGCCAACGACTCAAGCCGAGCCCCTCCATCATCGCCTGCAACCTCCACCTGCACCATCGCCAACACCGATCCTCACCTTCATCAACATCCTCTTTCACCAAACACCCAACACCATCTCATCCCTTCTCTACTAGCTTCCCCTCAACCTCACCCATCGCCGGTGCATCCTCACTTTCCCCATCGACCACTTCCCTGCATACCAACTCTCAGTCGAACAGCCCCATTTCCATCAAAGTCGAGACCACTAGCTTCTTGAACCCATAACCCCTCTTCTCTGATCAACCCCATCGACCATAGCTCAAAACCCCACCGAGCTCACAGAAACTCCGGCGACCACCTCCTCCGATGAACTGCCGTTGTACCCAACATGCCGTGAGCCCCACTGCTACATCGTGCTGCTACCAACCCGAGCTCCTCTTGCCGCCATCACGCCAACCACCGACCCAACTCTGGTGAACACCCCGGCCCCCTTCTGCCTCATCACCAACAACTACCGCCGCCTTGACGTCAACCGTCGTAGCCCCGTCTCCAAGCTCAATCCCCGAGACACAATCCCAAGTCTAGCCGAATCTCGTCGTGTTGTTGCTGCGCTGTGCCTAAGCCGTGCTCACTAACGCCGACTACATCACCACCGGTTTCCACACAGTCGTCTAGCTCCCCTCTACTCACCGCCACCGTAGCATCACCGAGCCATCGCTGCCGTAGCCGTAGTTCACCACCGTGCCGCGTCGCTGCCGTATCATCATCGATACGTTATCAGGCAAGTTTACATACTTGCTTCATGCTATTATACAATCATTTCGATTGCGACTCAATATTATTACAAGTATTCGATGCTAAGTTTTAATTGAAAACCCATCTTTAAATGGTAGAACTTGTGATTGTTAAACCCGCTCACTATTCAAAGTGGTGCTGCGGAAATTTGGTTACAAATAAATATCGTTTCACCTATAAAATATTACCCCCGATAATCATTGCGAAATCAGAATTTTCCTGAACACGCTAGACCGTTAAATTCATATTAAATCTTTTCAAAATCGGATTTTAGCATTCCATGGCTTGTATCGAATCTAACAAGTTAACCTACAGTACTCTATAGTTGATCTCTGAATTTTAACAAGTTATGATAGAGAAAACTGAAGAGAATTACGATTCTGGACTGCGGTCCAGAGCAGTAATCCCAGTTAACCCTTGTTTTTAAATCACTGTTTATCCTTGCTCAAATGCGAAAATGTGCGGAACCCGATATAGTTACGTAGAAAATTGAGTTAGATTTCTTACTCCACTAGTTTCACTAGATTCCTTTTCTGTATGATATTTTTAACACATTTTATAATGTCGATGTGTCCAGCTGAATTCTGCAGTGACAGATTTTACACATCAAACTTAACCTGACTATAACTCCTTGTTGATATAGGTTATTACTGATCCGCCAATTGCATTGGAAATATAACTGATAATCCTAAATATTTTTCAACTATAGTGTCGCCTAATTTTGATGCCAACAGGTGAAAACAGTGTTACGAAATGGACTTTCAGTTCAGGAACTGAATTTCCAGCAGCGAACACTTAAAATGAAATGGCTGTAATTTGCGAACCCGAAACCCGTTTGACTTGAAACTAATTTCGTTGAACTGCCGACTGAGTTTAATTGTTACCTCTTTTGTATTATTTTACTTAATTCTGAACGTATGATTTAAGGCGATGTTTATAAGTTCATAAGACGCATAATAACTTGCATTGCACATGATTTGTTTAGCGGCATAAATGCACACATTATACCCGACCGTAATACCTCTAGTGATAGTGCACGTCATTATTAAGTTTCAGTGTACAATGCATTGTCGAGCGTGAATGGTATCGGTTTAGGAGTGTCAAGTACGCCGGTGAAAAGTGAATGGTTCGTGATAGTGACAATACAGTGAACAGTGAATAAAACCGTGTTATTGGTGCGTACTTGTACCCAACTAGCCCATACTCATAAATAGTGAAACCTGGGGAAAAAGGGGAAATCGAAGTGGAAAGGAAATTGTATTTAGCAAGGTCAGTGATTTTAGAGGATGATCATTCGAACAACGACTCTTATATATATTAGGTTTGGATCTAGCGGTCCGGCTGACAGGGTTATATCCCGGACAACAGTGGGCCGTAGTCTCGGGTACGTACGAGACCCTCGTTAAACATGATCACTCTTCTCCACAACTCGATTTCAAAATTGACTAGAGACCGATAGGGACAAAGATCATACATTGCATCAGTTATTGACATATTGATTGCCTGCATTTATCATCTCCACCGTTATTACTTTTATTTTCTTATCTTTCATGATTATTATAATATTGCTATTTTGTCGCCCTGACGACCTGAGTATGCATGCTCAGTGATAGAGGTGGATTCGTCTGATCTCGAGAAGACCGTGAAGATCCAGACCATTGAACCAGTTACATTTCTTCGTGTTCCACTATCCGATCATGATCCTTACCTTTCAGGCCATGGCCCACCCTGGAGTAGCACCGTTTATCGATGAGGACACTCGGTCCTGCGTTTCTTTCGACTGTATATTAGTGAGTTCAGACGACGAGGTCGATGGCCCACAGGTCATTTTCAACGACAGTGAACCCGAGGACGAGGGAGTCGATGTCGCTGTTCCAGAGATCAATATGATTAATGATTCAGACGATGAAGAGGAGGATCCCGAAGAAGAACCAATAGAAGAGGATCCACAGGAAAATGCAGTGGAAGGGGATCCCGAAGAAGGCCCTGAAGAAGAGGATCCCAAAGAAGGCCCAATAGAAGAGGATCCACAGGAAAATGCAGTGGAAGGGGATCCAGAAGGAGATCCTGAAGAGGAGGATCCCGAAGGAGACCCGATAGAAGAGAATCCACAGGAAAATGTAATAGAGGAGGATCCAGATGAGGAACGTGAAGAGGAGAATCCTGAGGAAAACCCTATGGAAGAGGATCCAGAAAGGAACCCGGAAGAGGCAGAGCATTTAGAGGAGGATTCCGATGAGGAAGCTCCCGCTGAAGAGGAAGAGCCAGGAGAAGAAAACCATATAGGGGAGGAATATGAAGACGAAGCTCCAGCCGAGGAGGAATCGAAGGATGAAAGCTCGAGTGAAGAGGAAATTGAGGCTGAAGAACCTCAAGCAGATATCCAGGAAAGGACCTTAGGAATGGACGCCCCCATCTTAGCGCGAGAACGTATCGTAACTTGTTGAACTCTGTTCTCGCCAAAATTTTCGGCCAAGAGCTACTTGTTCCCTTACAAAACAGGGGAAGAATCCTCAAAAAATAGGCATCACGTGTAAAACACGTGAGCGCACGTATGCAAAGCATATGAGCGCTGAACATAAATCAACAATGGCCAAACAAGCATCATGTGTAAAACACGTGGGTGCTCATATGCAAAGCATATGAGCGCTGAACATAAATCACCAATGGCCAAACATGCCTCACGTGTAAAACACGTGAGTGCTCTGAACATACACAGGCTAAAACCCATACTAGGGGTCACGTGTTAAACACGTGAGTGCTTTTGCCAATCACATGCAAAACATGTGAGCACCCTAATTTAAAATGTTCCTATCAAATTCTAGAATTAAATTCTATTTTGGGAAATATTTTCTTAATCTTCCTTAAACTAGAAAGATCATCTCTGTTAAACAGAGGACCCTCGGATCAAAGATCCAGCGGTGATCATTTGATAGAATAAAAATTTTATAGGAAAATATTTTTCTAATCTTATAACAAGAATAAAATTCTATGTTAATAAGATATCCATATTAAGAAAATATATTTCCGATCTTGTTAAACTAAAAAGATATGATAGAATAAAATTCTAATCTTGTTAAAACTAACAAGATATTCATAATCTTGTTAAACAAACAAGAAATCTTCTCTGTTAAACAGAGGGTCTTTGGATTAAAAATCCAACGGTGAATAAAATTCACCGAGTGATCTAAAAGATCATGTTGGTTATAAAATCAATCAAAAATCTCTCAATGAGAGATTTGCTGAACAAACTGATTCTTTTTTTTCTTCTATAAATAGGAGCCAAGAAGGAGAAAAGAGACGGAGGAAGAGGGGAAGAAAAATAGAGAGAGAATTTAATTCTCTAAAGAAGGGGAACCCCTCCCAAAAGCTCCCACAAAAAGAGAATTTAATTCTCAAACTAAGAGTTTAACTCTTCTAAAAGAACTTAGTTCTTCCTCTGGTTAAGATCTGTAGAAGCGGATCTCCCCACAAGTTGAAAATTTAATTCTCATCGGGGAGATTCTATCATGCAGATTCAAAACCTAGGGGAAAGAACTGAATCCAAAAGAGTTTAACTCTTACAAAACATATAGGAATTTAATTTCTCTAAAACTAGGGTTTAACCCTTTAAAAAGAATTTAATCCCTATAAAGAACAAAAAGAGAACCTGATCCCTCGGAATCATAGAAGAATAGCCTGATGATTTATTAGCATTCAAACGCTACATAAAAGCTTACGTGATCCTCACGTGAGCACCTTTGAGGAACAAAGAGGGTAAGAATGAGATCTAGTCACGTGACTCCACATGACCCCTGAGAAGTGTTCAACACTTATAAAAGAGAAAAATGGAATAAACCCTATTTTTGGAGTGCCTCACGTGACCCCACGTGACCCCTGAGAAGTGTTCAACACTTATAAAAGAGAAAAAGGGAATAAACCCTATTTTTCAAGCGCCTCACGTGATCCCACATGATCCCCAAGCAGTGCTTAACTTTTATAAAGTAGAAAGGGAATAAATCAAAGGGCAGTTTCCATTCTTGGGGCGCCTCACATGATCCAACGCGACCCTATAGCGCTTAGAAAAGAAACAAGGGAATAAACCCAGAGGAACATCGCTAACTTCAAGCGCCTCACATGACTCCACGTGAGCGCGTCAAATTTTTAGTGTTTAACACTACTTCAAGCGCCCCACGTGATCCCACGTGAGCGCCTCAAATTCTTAGTGTTTAAAACTATTTCAAGTGCCTCACGTAGGAGCACGTGAGCGCTGATCATACACTAGTATTTAACACTACTTTAAGGCCTCACGTGGGAGAATGTGAGCGCTAATCATATATTAGTGTTTAACACTATGAGTGGCCAATATTAGCCAAACTTAGATCAAATCTCCCAAGGGCAATCAATTGAGCACCCCATGCTCAGGGTCCTCCAAACCGATCTTAGTCCTAGAGATAGCTAATGAACTCCTGGCATCTAAGATGATGTTCATTCCATCATGATCTCTCCCCTCGACCTGGAATTTGGTTCAAGGGTACATCTCTTCACACCTCCGATACACGTCGTTGTAATTCTTCAATGTCTTCAGAGAGGTGGAGGGTCCCAATAACCAATAACTCTTGGCGCACCATCGAACCAGTTTTTCAAAAAGGGAAGTAAATCTAAAATATATCTCAATTTGGGGGCGTCTCACGTGACCTCACGTGATCCCTTGATAGTGCTTAACACTCAGAAAAAGAAAAGAAGAATAAAGCAAAGGCAATTTTCATTCTTCAGAGTGCTTCACGTGATCTCACGTGGCCCAATAGTGCTTAGCACTCAGAAAAGGAAAAAGGGAATAAACCCAAGATAGCTCCCATTTTAGGGGCACCTCACGTGTTCCCACGTGACCCCCAAACAGGGAGAAAATTCCAAAGACAGCGCTCGCATTTTGAAGGCACCTCATGTGTCTGCACATGACTTTTGACGAGCCAATTGCTTAGCACTTATAAATGAAAGAGGAATAAAATCTAGAGAACAGTTCTCACTTTGGGCGCTTCACGTGCTCATACGTGAGCCAAGTGCTCAGCACTTTTAAATATATATGAGGGAATAAATTCAAGGAACGATGCCCACCCCGTGGCCCCTCACGTGTTCACACGTGAACTTCTCCAAAGTCCAGTGTTTAACACTGATTCAGTGCTTAGCACTATGGGGTGACTAAGGGAAATCAACTTTAGCTCAAATTAGCCAAGTCTTTCGAAGTCAAGACCCTTTTTATCACCAATCAACCGAGCCCTCATGTTCAGGTCTCCCCAAACTAATCCTAGTCCCAAAGATGACTAGTGTTCTTCTAACAGATGACATCTAAACTGATGTTCATCCCATTCCCCAAATTGGGATATTGGTTCAAGGGTACATCTTTTCATACCTCTGATACATGTCGTTGTAATCCTTCAACGTCTTCAGAGAGACAGAGGGTCCTAATAACCGATAACTTTTGGTGCATCCCCAAACGGTTGAACCAAAACCACACAGACTATGACGTCTTTAAACTGGAATGTGAGGTCCTTAAACTCATAGACTATGATGTCTTTAAACTGGACTATGATGTCCTTAAATTTTATGGACTGTGGGGTCCTTAAACTCATGGACTATGATGTCCTTAAACTTTACAGACTATGATATCTCTAAACTACCATGGACTGTGAGGTCCTTAAACTCATAGACTATGACGTCTTTAAAATGGACCGTAACGTTCTTAAACTAAAACAATAGAGCCCAATTGCACTTTTGTTGGATCTAAATAATCCTTAACAAATGTTTAAGTTGATCTTAGTCTCAAATGAGATTAACGATCCTTAAACCCAACCCAAAAACCGAAATCTAAGAAAATACGGATTTGGACTAATCCACGCCCTACGGGCGACAACATAAATTAGTCTCCGTATACAATCCACGGGCAACCAAAAATAAAACAAACACACACGATACGAAGTGACCATATGGAGAAGGAGAAACTGGTTACCGCGATGCGGTAGCATAATTAACTGCAGGGGCTTGCGCCTGCAGGGAAGAGCGTCCCTACAATAAAAAACCCCTCAAATTTGGAGGAATATGACGAAGTCTGCTACAACGGCCGCATCCGTCTAAACCTCCGATACACGGTGACATAAATCAACTTGGCATCTTCGGAGAGATGGACGGATAAAACCAAATAGCATTTGCCCCCAAAATTCAGGCTAGTCGTCCCAACGTCCCGGTCGCGTCTTTCGGCAGAGAACAGATTCTGGCACGCCCGGTGGGACCTTTTCCTCTTTCCATTCCACACTTCGTGTGTCGTGTTTTTCCCGTGATCAGATAATCACGGTGTGTATGTTTGTGGTTGCCCTTAGGGGAGTGGATACTGAAGTCGGTGTTTTGTCTCTATGAAGAATGGTATTTGGTTCTACCCTAGTAACAACTCAAGCTCTGTCATATCTGGTGGAGTCAAGTATGGGCCACTTGCAGCTTCAAATCTCTGCAATCCGGCTCTTCAAGAAATCAACGGGCTTCTTTTTGGGTCGATACTCCCACCTCCCACCCTCGGTGCCTCAACGCCGATGGAGGAAGCCTAGAGGAAGTCTGTCTTCCACAGGTTGGTTCCCTAAGCAACAGCTTTGCCGACGGAATCAGTCCTGAAAAAACTGGCACATGCCAAGGACCAAGGTCGACGCAGGGGGCAGAATATTCAAGCTTTCAAAGAAAACATGGGGCAGGCTCGGCAAAATCCTGAAGCTAATCAAATCCCGGCCGTAAGAAACGGTCGACGTCGATATCAGCGTCATATAAAATGAGCTGGGGGCAGTTCTCCGTATGGCCCTCTTTCAACCCCAGTGGTGAATGTTGTTGTTCCAACTGGGAACAGCTTCAAATTGTTTGAAGGGTCAGACAAAGTTCTCCTACCGTAATATTGAAGAAGTCTCCGCAGCCCATGTAGATTCCACGAGAGCAGAAACTAGTTCGCTCCCTGAGACAACTTTCCTTATCTATATATAAGGTGTGGAAGCAGGTGAAGGGGACTCACCCCAAGATGGATCATGATACAGCGGTTCCTTCCAAAACCAAAGCGGCTTTTCACAAAAAAGGAGGCCCAATAAAGCTCAAGTGCCCGAAGCAAACTCCAAAGGCCAAAAACTCCAAACACCCAAGCCTGGGGGAATGGTAGTTCACATAGTCTATGTGGTGAATTCCAAAGACGAAGTTCGAGCTTCTACTAGTCACCGACCTCAAACTCGGTCCTTAACAAAGTTCAACTGCAACGTGAAAAGCTGCAGGAGATGCTTGCTCAGGCGGTACCACTCGTTAATATATCGTCTAAGGCAAATCCCGAAGACGCACCTGGAGAAAGAATAGAGAAGGAGTCGGATATTGATTTTCTAAAGTGCGCTCTGAAAAAGGGAGATGCAGAAGCGGCAGAAATGTCCACTAAAATAAACTAGATGGTCCTTTTGATTCAGAATATGGCTGGAATGATGGTTCAATCGGAACCACTGAAAGATGAACTGCCGGTAGTCGGTTTTAAAGATAAGGATGACATTTCAAATCCTCTGCAAAGCTCATCAATGGCTGAGGAGGAAATGATTCCTAAAAGCAAAGCTGAACGAATATATCGCTCAGCAAATCGAAGCTCACTACGCCAGTGAAGCCGCAAATAGATCAATCAAGATTGGTTGACTGTATCCGACATGGCACACTCAAATACAGTACCCGCCAGAGTACACACTTCCAACGTGCCATATGTACAGAGGAACTGAGAATTCTCGCCGGCACATTGCGCGATTTGAACCCATGTGCGGCAATACTGATATACTTCTCCTCTGACAGTTCATCAGCTGTCTGGTGGGCATTGCCTTCGAATAGTATGCGGAACTCCCGAATGACTCCATGAATACCTTCGACGAAATGGAGATGGCCTCCTGTCAGAGATTCGCTAGTGTGAATAAACGCACTACCGTGATGGTACTGGTCAACAAAAGGGTTAGACCGAATGAGACTTGGGTTCAATGTGTTACCCGATAGCGAAATCTCTGGTCAAATACAAGCAACGCATCGATGAAGTTGCAGCCATGGGAATGCTCATAGCCACCTTTGACCCAAATTCAAAAGCGTCCTCGTATATAGCCCTCTTTAAGCCGACAGCATGCCAAGGGCTCATGGATAAAATGAATCGATTGGATCAGCTGAGTCAAGACCTTTCATGATCTGATGAAGATGAATGAAAAGCGAGGGTAAGGTGGTACTTGTCGCTAAGAAAAATGAGCGACTTTGAAACAACCTGTCACCAAAATAACGACAGCATGGGTACTCGCTTCCCCCGAGGTATACACATGGGGCATATTTCTCACTGGAGGAAGAATCTCTACGTAAGATGGTACTTTCTTCTCAAAGAATAGAAAGGATATCAAGGGGCTTACAAACGAGTCCTGCAGTCAAGTGGAATATCCCACTTGAAAAAAAAAACGGTACGTCCACAAGCAAAATGGGCACGGATGAAAACCTGAAAGGACGCCGTGAGTAAAAACAGCAGGACTACCGGCGATATTTGTGAAAACCCGAAAGGGCGCAAACTCGTAAAAAGAAAAGGTACGTCCATAAGTGAGATTGGCACGGATGAAAACCTGAAAGGGCTCCATGAGTAAAAATAGCAGGGCTACCGGCGAGTTTGTGAAAATCCGAAATGGCGCAATCTCGTTAAAAGACACTTGCAAGGCCCTCTCGACCTTGTATAGAGAAAATACCTGCGTGAGATCCTTAAGACTCATAAGGGAACAACACACTTAGGAATCCCCATGATTCTTAAGGAGAACATACACTTACGAGATCCTCACGACTCGTAAGGAGAAACCTCTTATGAGACCCTCACGGCTCATAAGATTCAAAACCCTTAAGCTACAGGGATCTGAACCTGTTCTTAAGCCATCACCTTTCCCAGATTGCCCTACAAGCGTTTCAATATTGATCCTTGTATACAATCCACGGGCACGAATAAACATTTTCCTTGCCGAGTCCCACCAACGACGAGGAATGCCCTCATTCGATGAACGACCCTTGTAAGTCCTCTCGACTTATAAGGAGAAAACACTCTTGTAAGATCCTTACGACTTATAAGAGAACATACACTTAAGAATCCTCACGATTTTTAAGGAGAAAATGCACCTACGAGATCCTCACGACTCGTAGGGAGAAACACTTTTATGAGGCCCTTATGGCTCATGAAGTTAAAAGCCTTAGTTGGAAGGATCTTAATCCTGTTTGCTAAGCCACCTTTGTTCGACATCGACAAAGGCAAATGATGATTCGTTCCTGGCAATATCCCAGTTGTAGCGATACTGATGCCTAAATCGGCATCAGATCCCAAGTCCCATACTCGCGATAAAAATTAGCGAGCCAAAAATGCATATGAAATAGCCGAAATGATGGGGCAACTTGCAACGAAATCAGCAAGTAAAATATACGCATACAAAATAGCCGAAATGATTGGGTAACTTGCAATAAAAAATAGCGAGGAAAAAAAAGCCGAAATGATTGGGCACCGCGAAAAATAGCTGAAATGATTAGGCGATCACGACTTTCGCGATACAAAAGCTGAAATGATAGAGCATCGTGGAAAGAAAACAAAAAATACATATCAAATAATGAAACTTTTTCCCTACAGGAGAGTCCATACTGACCCCTGTATACAATCCATGGGCATAAACGAAAAGGGAACCACATGTCCTCCACCAGATCCTGTTAAAAGGGAAAGTCAGATCTTAACAGTAACATCTGCATCCTTTAAGATCAACAACGGCATTCCTTTTTATGCCAGCAGGGCACGGAACCGACACAACGAAACGGAGCCATGGCAAAATCCCTAGTTCCAAATCTTAACGGCAACATCTACAGCCTAAAAATCATCAACGGTGATCCTCCTTATTCCAACAGGATTCGGACGCTACATCACCAAACGGAGCCACGACAAAGTCTCTAGTTCCAAGACTCTATGATCCACAGACAACCTAGAGTCAACTAATGACCTCCCCACCGGATCAACGCTCCATCTCGGAAACAAGTCAACCGACCCCCAAGGAAATCAGCGTCCTTGACGAGAGCATCTCGATTCGCGTCGACCCGCAAGGAAATCAGTGTCTTTGCAGGAATATCTCGATTCGTCTCAACTTCGAGGAAATCAGTGTCCTTGGCAAATACCTCGATTCAGGGAAATCAGCGTCCTTGGCGAGAGCATCTCGATTCGCGTCGCCCCGCAAGGAAATCAGTGTCTTTGTAAGAATACCTTGATTCGTCTCAACTCCGAGGAAATCAGTGTCCTTGGCAACATACCTCGATTCAGGAAAATCAGCATCCTTGACGAGAGCATCTCGATTCGCGTCGACCCGCAGAGAAATCAGTGTCTTTGCAGGAATACCTCGATTCGTCTCAACCCCAGGGAAATCAGTGTCCTTGGCAAAATATCTCGATTCAGGGAAATCAGCGTCCTTAACGAGAGCATCTCGATTCGCGTCGACCCGCAGAGAAATTAGTGTCTTTGCAGGAATACCTCGATTCATTTCAACTCCGAGGAAATCAGCATCCTTGGCAAAAACCTCGATTCAGGGAAATTAACGTCCTTGACAAGAGCATCTCGATTCGCGTCGACCCGCAGAGAAATCAGTGTCTTTACAGGAATACCTCGATTCGTCTCATCTCCGAGGAAATCAGCATCCTTGGGAAAAACCTCGATTTAGGGAAATCAGCGTCCTTGACGAGAGCATCTCGATTCGCGTCGACCCGCAGAGAAATCAGTGTCTTTGCAGGAATATCTCGATTCGTCTCAACTCCGAGGAAATCAGCATCCTTGGCAAAAATCTCGATTTAGGGAAATCAGCGTCCATGATGAGAGCATCTCGATTCGCGTCGACCCGCAGAGGAATCAGTGTCTTTGCAGGAATACCTCGATTCGTCTCAACTCCGAGGAAATTAGCATCCTTGGCAAAAACCTCGATTCAAGGAAATCAGCGTCCTTGACGAGAGTATCTCGATTCGCGTCGACCCGCAGAGAAATCAGTATTTTTGCAAGAATACCTCGATTCGTCTCAACTCTGAGGAAATCAGTGTCCTTGGCAAAAACATCAATTCAGGGAAATCGGCGTCCTTGACAAGAGCATCTCGATTCGCATCGACTCGCAGAGAAATCAGTGTCTTTGCAGAAATATCTCGATTCGTTTCAACTCCGAGGAAATCAACATCCTTAGCAAAAACCTCGATTCAGGGAAATCAGCGTCCTTGACGAGAGCATCTCGATTCGCGTCGACCCGCAAAGAAATCAGTGTCTTTGTAGGATACCCCGACCCGTCTCAACTCTAAGGAAATCGGCATCTTTGGTAAAAACCTTGATTCAGGGAAATCAGCGTCCTTGACGAGAGCATCTCGATTCGCGTGGACCCGCAGAGAAATCAGTGTCTTTACTGGAATACCTCGATTCGTCTCAACTCCGAGGAAATCAGTGTCCTTAGAAAAAACCTCGATTCAGGGAAATCGGTGTCCTTGACAAGAGCATCTCGATTCACGTCAACCCATGGAGAAATCAGTGTCTTTGCAGGAATATACGACGTCAACAAACGGAGCTATGGCAAAGTACCTAGTTCCAAGACTCTACGGTTCACAGACAACCTAGAGACTACCTTGGAGCCATGGCAGAGTCCCTAGTTCCAAGTCTCAACGGGCACATCTACGGCCTGGAGACCCACAATGGCGTTTCTCCTCACTCTAGTAGGATGCAGATGCGACATCAACAAGTGACCCCAAGGTCTAAACAACAGAGCCATGGCAAAGTCCCTAGTTCAAGGTCCCGACGGTTCACCAACAACCTAGAGACCACCTCGACGTTCGTCTCGATACAACAGACGTGATGTTACCCCAGCGTTCTTTCTCCAACAGGATGCAGACGCGACACCAACAGCGGAGCCATGGCAAAGTCCCTAGTTCCAAGCCTCGACGGTTCACCAACAACCTAGAGACAACCGCGACGTTCGTTTCGATACAGCAGACGCAATACCAGCAAACGAAGCAAATGCAATACTTCTAGCTTCAGGGTGTTGACGGCAACTCATATAAAACCTGAAAGACTCTCGGAGATCATCCCACACCAGCGCGGAGTGGTTATGACTCATCGGGGCTCCCAAACCGAGGCTAACCTCAAGTAAAATAGCGACATGGAATATCCCTAACGCTTGCTCTTTCGATGGTAATACTACCTGGAAGATTGCTTGAAGACGTCTTGTCCAGCCCCCGATGGGATCAGAGACACGACAGTCACAAGGCTACTCGAACAGCAAGATTGTGCATCGAGGAATACACCAGCCAACGCGACGGTGCGACGGGTAGAAAACCCTAGTACCACAGACCCTAACGGACTTCTATTAGCAGGAGTTAACTGTGACGTTAGGAAACCTTTGCGAGAACTTCTCGATTTGTCTCGACCCGTGAGGAAATTAATGTCCTTGCAAGAACTTCTCGATTCGTCTCGACTCGTAGGGAAAAGCTTTAGGCAATGGGGATAAGGACTTGTTTCCTAAGCATTGAGGCCCTGCAAATTGGTCCAAGATTAACTCTTGCATACTATTCATGGGCCACACTCTCCGAAGTCGAATCTCGACAAGGAGGGAAACAACCACTTACGAGTCCTCTCGACTTATAAGCGGGAAAATTCTCTTGTGAGATCCTTACGACTCTCAAGAGAAAGCACACTTAGGAATTCTCAAGATTCCTAAGGAAAAAATGCACCTATCAGATCCTCTCAACTTGTAGAGAGAAAAAACCTTCTTGAGACCCTTACGGCTCATGAAGATGAAAAAGTCTTAGGCTACAAGGACCCTAAACTTGTCTCCTAAGCCCTCAATTCTATTGCCATGCATAATTCTGCACTACTTCACCCACGTACATGCTTACATGGGCAAAGTAGTGGGGGGCATTTGTTCCCGCCAAAATTTTCGGCCAAGAACTACTTGTTCCTTTACAAAACAGGGGAAGAATCCTCAAAAAACAGGTATCACGTGTAAAACACGTGGGCGCACGTATGCAAAGCATATGAGCGCTGAACATAAATCACCAATGGCCAAACAGGCATCACGTGTAAAACACGTGGGTGCTCATATGCAAAGCATATGAGCGCTGAACATAAATCACCAATGGCCAAACATGCCTCACGTGTAAAACACGTGAGCGCTCTGAACATACACAGGCTAAAACCCACACTAGGGGTCACGTGTTAAATACGTGAGTGCTTTTGCCAATCACATGCAAAATATGTGAGCATCCTAATTTAAAATGTTCCTCTCAAATTCTAAAATTGAATTCTATTTTGGGAAATATTTTCTTAATCTTCCTTAAACTAGAAAGATCATCTCTGTTAAACAGAGGACCCTCGGATCAAAAATCCAGCGGTGATCATTTGATAGAATAAAAAATCTATCATAGGAAAATATTATTCTAATCTTATAACAAGAATAAAATTCTATGTTAACAAGATATCCATATTAAGAAAATATATTTCTGATCTTATTAAACTAAAAAGATATGATAGAATAAAATTCTAATCTTGTTAAAACTAACAAGATATTCATAATCTTGTTAAGCAAACAAGAAATCTTCTCTGTTAAACAGAGGGTCTTTGGATTAAAAATCCAACGGTGAATAAAATTCACCGAGTGATCTAAAAGATCATGTTGGTTATAAAATCAATCAAAAATCTCTCAATGAGAGATTTGCTGAACAAACTGATTCTTTTCTTTCCTCTATAAATAGGAGCCAAGAAGGAGAAAAGAAACGGAGGAAGAGGGGAAGAAAAATAGAGAGAGAATTTAATTCTCTAAAGAAGGGGAACCCCTCCCAAAAGCTCCCACAAAAAGAGAATTTAATTCTCAAACTAAGAGTTTAACTCTTCTAAAAGAACTTAGTTCTTCCTCTGGTTAAGATCTGCAGAAGCGGATCTCCCCACAAGTTGAAAATTTAATTCTTATCGGGAACATTCTGTCATGCAGATTCAAAATCTAGGGGAAAAAACTGAATCCAAAAGAGTTTAACTCTTACAAAACATATAGGAATTTAATTTCTCTAAAACTAGGGTTTAACCCTTTAAAAAGAGTTTAATCCCTACAAAGAACAAAAGGAGAACCTGATCCCTCGGAATCATAGAAGAATAGCCTGATGATTTATTAGCATTCAAACGTTACATAAAAGCTCACGTGATCCCCACGTGAGCACCTTTGAGGAACAAAGGGGGAAAGAATGAGATCTAGTCACGTGACCCCACGTGACCCCTAAGAAGTGTTCAATACTTATAAAAGAGAAAAATGGAATAAACCCTATTTTTGGAGCGCCTCACGTGACCCCACGTGACCCCTGAGAAGTGTTCAACACTTATAAAAGAGAAAAAGGGAATAAACCTTATTTTTCAAGCGCCTCACGTGATGCCACATGATCCCCAAGAAGTGCTTAACTTTTATAAAGCAGAAAGGGAATAAATCAAAGGGCAGTTTCCATTCTTGGGGCGCCTCACGTGATCCCACGTGACCCTATATCGCTTAGAAAAGAAACAAGGGAATAAACCCAGAGGAACAACGCCAACTTCAAGCGCCTCACGTGACCCTACGTGAGCGTGTCAAATTCTTAGTGTTTAACACTACTTCAAGCGCCTCACGTGATCCCATGTGAGCGCCTCAAATTCTTATTGTTTAACACTAATTCAAGTGCCTCACATGGGAGCATGTGAGTGCTGATCATACACAAGTGTTTCACACTACTTTAAGGCCTCATGTGGGAGCATGTGAGCGCCAATCATATATTAGTGTTTAACACTATGAGAGGCCAATATTAGCCAAACTTAGATCAAATCTCCCAAAGGCAATCAATTGAGCCCCCATGCTCAGGGTCCTCCAAACCGATCTTAGTCCCAGAGATAGCTATTGAACTCTTGGCATCTAAGATGATGTTCATTCCATCATGATCTCTTCCCTCGATCTGGAATTTGGTTCAAGGGTACATCTCTCCACACCTCCGATACATATCGTTGTAATTCTTCAACGTCTTCAGATAGGTGGAGGGTCCCAATAACCAATAACTCTTGGCGCACAACCGAACAAGCTTTTCAAAAAGGGGAGTAAATCTAAAATACATCTCAATTTGGGGGCGTCTCACGTGACCTCACGTGATCCCTTGATAGTGCTTAGCACTCAGAAAAAGAAAAGGAGAATAAAGCAAAGGCAATTTTCATTCTTCAGAGTGCCTCACGTGATCTCACGTGACCCAATAGTGCTTAGCACTAAGAAAAGGAAAAAGGGAATAAACCCAAGATAGCTCCCATTTTGGGGGTACCTCACGTGTTCCCATCTGACCCCCAAACGGGGAGAAAATTCCAAAGACAGCGCTCGCATTTTGAAGGCACCTCACGTGTCTGCACGTGACTGTTTGACGAGCCAATTGCGTAGCACTTATAAATGAAAGAGGAATAAAATCCAGAGAACGGTTCTCACCTCGGGCGCCTCACGTACTCACATGTGAGCCAAGTGCTCAGCACTTTTAAATATATGAGGGAATAAACTCAAGGAACGATGCCCACTTCGGGGCCCCTCACGTGTTCACACGTGAGCTCCTCCAAAGTCCAGTGTTTAACACTGATTCAGTGCTTAGCACTATGGGGTGACTAAGGGAAATCAACCTTAAGCTCAAATTAGACAAGTCTTTCGAAGCCAAGACCCTTTTTGTCACCAATCAACCGAGCCCTCATGTTCAGGTCTCCCCAAACTAATCCTAGTCCCAAAGATGACTAATGTTCTCCTAACAGATGACATCTAAACTGATGTTCATCCCATTCCCCAAATTGGGATATTGGTTCAAGGGTACATCTCTTCATACCTCTGATATATGTCGTTGTAATCCTTCAACGTCTTCAGAGAGATGGAGGGTCCCAATAACCGATAACTTTTGGTGCATCCCCAAACGGTTGAACCAAAACCACACAGACTATGACGTCTTTAAACTGGACTGTGAGGTCCTTAAACTCATAGACTATGATGTCTTTAAACTGGACTATGATGTCCTTAAACTTTATGGACTGTGGGGTCCTTAAACTCATGGACTATGATGTCCTTAAACTTTACAGACTATGATGTCTCTAAACTACCATGGACTGTGAGGTCCTTAAACTTATAGACTATGATGTCTTTAAACTTTACAGACTATGACGTCTTTAAACTGGACCGTAACGTCCTTAAACTAAAACAATAGAGTTCAAATGCACTTTTGTTGGATCTAAATGATCCTGTTAAGTTGATCTTAGTCTAAAATTAGACTAACGTATCCTTAACGATCCTTAAACCCAACCCAAAAACCCAAATTTAAGAAAATACGGATTTGGACTAATCCACGCCCTACGGGCGACAACATAAATTAGTCTCCGTATACAATTCACGGGCAACCAAAAATAAAACAAACACACACGACACGAAGTGACCATCTGGAGAAAGAGAAAGTGGTTACCGCGATGCCGTAGCGTAATTAACTGCAGAGGCTTGCGCCTACAGGGAAGAGCGTCCCCACAATCAAAAACCCCTCAAATGAGGGGGGATCTGACGAAGTCTGCTACAACGGCCGCATCCGTCTAAACCTCCGATACACGGTGCCATAAATCAACTTGGCATCTTCGGAGAGATGGACGGATAAAACCAAATAGCATCTGTGTCACGACCCGAAATTGGCACGTGACGGCCCATAAACTACGCAACGTCTACAGGAGTAATGCAATTTAAGTAAGCCGAAAACCCAGAAATCTAAACCATCAAAAGTAGTAAGTGATAATATCATTTTCAAAATCTTTGAAATCTCAACCCAAATTCTTTAAAGTCCAAATTTTCTTCCTTTAAAATTTTGGCTGCACCTCCTTTGTAAAAACCAACCCCAAAAATAGGCACAACATAAATATAAGTAAAGTATCCCCAAACGGGAGCAAAACACGCCCAAAGGCGGAAAACAACCACCACAACAGATATACGACGCCGTAGCGAAGAAATAAAAGACGATATAAATAAAACTACATAAAAGACCTCCAAGTCACAAAATAATATACAATATCGTTCTCACATCAAGTCTCTAAGTCATACATAAAAGTGGTAGATGGAGAATACAGGATACAACGAATATACAATGAACATGAACGGATAACCATAAAACCCACCTAAAGAAAAACTGCACACTGTGAGCCGAAACGGTATTCACAGCAAAAGATGATATGATAGATGAATAGCCTGCCTTGAGTACTCTGGGAAACAACCCGCAAAACACTGTGGCACAACGGGGGTGAGTTGCCAACTCGTGAATAGTAAATAACATATGCAGGTAATCGCAAGTATGCACGTACAGCACGAATCTAACATATGCAAACAAATAACAATAAAAGGTCATATGTATGCAATAGTCATGAAAGGTACACTAGCAGGTATAACTAATACATGAATCAATAATATGACAATCTGTATGCAACAATCATGTAAGGTACTCTATCAGGTACTACTAATACATAAAGTAATGATATGACAATGTATATATGTAACAGTCATGAAAGGTACTCTAGCAGGTACAACTAATACATGAAGCAATACATATAAATAAGATATGTAAATGCAACAGTCATGGAAGGTACTCTATCGGTACAACTAATACATGAAGTAATGCATAAACAATAATTGCGAAGTATGGGATGAAACATGTCATTTCCACGGAATCCTGAGCTCGTGGTAGGACCAAAGTCCATCAAGACAAACCAAATCCCATTTTCCTCAAATCAGCCCCCAAATTGGCTCACATATCATGTAAGTCTCACAAATCCTAAATGTACAATATCAAGTAAATCTCATATACCCTGTATCCAATATCAAGTAAATCTCATATATCCTAAGTCCAATATCAAGTGAATCTCATATATCCGGATTGTACAATATCAAGTAAATCTCATATATCCTGTATCAAGTATCAAGTGAATCTCATATATCCTGAATGTACAATATCAAGTAAATCTCATATATCCTGTATCCAATATCAAGTGAATCTCATATATCCCGAGTCCAATATTTGCATGAATAAATATGATGATGTATATAAATTGATATGTATACATATATATTAGCGTCCCATTCCACTAATATATATATATATATATATATATGCATATATAACAGCATCCGATTCCACCGTTATATATATACTTAGGAGTAAAAATATCATGAAACCAATGTGTCAAGTATCGACACAAAAATACTGATCTATCAGGTGCTGTCACCACGACTGGCCCCTGATAGGTACGTATCATACGCTATTCCGAAAATCAGAGTGCCCAGGTTCGACCCTCGTCTTTCGACGTATACATACGTACATGACTCCCGTCGGTATCCCCACGATAACCGCCGAGTCATAGGTACTGTCACCGGTAGGTATGGTTCCCCCACTAACTCATCGTCTGCTCCACGAAATTCTTGCCCCGGGGTACCTCCGGGCCCCACCATGTATCCGCACACGGCCCCCTCCTTTCCTTACGTGGGGTATATATATATCAGAATCGATAAATCTCATGGTGGATGCTGAAATATCATATCAAGAGAAACCGGGTTTTTCAAATAATGCATAATTTTATGAAACTACCACGGTCCTCAAATCCAGAAAACATCATGAAAAATCCATATCTCAATGCGAAAATCCATGAATATAATATATGCAACAGAAAACTGTAATGTGAGCATATAAAGGAAAAGCCGCTAATTAACTGCAACAAGTTAATATTTAAATCATGCGGTTCCTAATTTCTCCAAGTCTATATAACATCAAATAAAGGTAAACATATAGCTATAGCCAGATATATGTGTAAATATAAAGGTATAGCAAGGTATATGTATCTACCTATCAGTAATGATGTAATATACCCTCCAGGTATAAGTGAAGTATGTATGCAAGGTATACATGTAGATATGTCATTATGTATGAAATATACCTATCACTAATAGTACAATACCATATAGGTATACAGTTAACTAGCATGTAAGCATGTCAAGGCATATGTGTAAGCATGTAGGTATACAGGTATGCTCTATGTCATATGCAATAAGGAGTATGAATCAATGTCTCAATGTCTCTAACCAAACAATATCATATATGTATGTGTGTTGTGTCATGGCAATTATTGACGGTGTGTGTGGTATACAATCAGTGCTTGTGCAACATGAGCCGTCAATAATAGTGCAATGTCCTAAGGGTACAAGTCCAAGAACAACAAATAACTAAGCAATAAGGTGTATGTGCAACTCTATATATGCAATAGAATATGCGACAAAACATAACATCTCTAGCCCAGACGCATAACGCCATGCGGGCGATTCTCCTGTAAAACTTAAATCTACTCACCAACGCTCCTGGCTAAGTAAAGTCTACTACCTGTTTTCCCTTCTTCACAGCGTCCGAAGTCCCCGCCTGCGAACCTAAAACGCAACACAACAAAGCATGTATATATTAGCAATAGACCCAAAACACGTACAAACTACGCTGACCAACGCGACAACACAAACGTACTCTAAGGTGTTCGTATTGTAGCTAACGTGCATAGCGACACTACGAAACCAACTTAGAGCAACAGCAACGCAGAACACGAACCGTATCGGATAACGTAACGCGTGAAATAAAACACAAGAAATACGCAAAGTGGTCTCAGATTTTGCTATACCAACAATCTGTAGAAGTTGCAAGTACCATGAGACCACATACAACCCTAGAGACCCCTACACCAAAACTCAAACCTTAACTCCCTAGTCTGGCCACAATTTGCGGCCAGAAGCAATTTATTTGCGGCCTAAGCATGGGGAAATGGGCTCGTATTTTGAGGGTAGGTTCAAGGTCACTACACTAGGTCACTGTGATGGGAACTTTTGCAACAAATACCTGGTTTGATAGCAAATCATCGGAGACCCAAAATCTACACTAAAAATACGATATTTACCCGAAACGAAACTATACGTAATCTAAACTGAAACTAATAAGCTACGCTACACAATAAATACTTAACTAACAGAAAGAGATCATTACCTATCCAAAGAACTCAAAGATCCTAGCTTTCCAAGCTCCAAGGCATCTAAGAGGCAAATCAAGTCCAAAGATGTGATTTTTTTTGAGATTTTGTGAAGATTTGAGATAGATTTGTGATGGAATGAAGAAATGTTCAGTTGAGATGAGAGAGGAATGAGAAAAAAAAAAGAGATAGAGAAAATAAGAGAGTGTGAGGATAATGAGAGAGGGAGGTGAGTGTAGGGTGAGAGTGAGGTGAGTGTACCCTTTGCATTAAACCACCATTAATGCATTCACACATCACCATGCCACCTCCCCACTTCCAAAAGAAATATCTCTCTCCTCACACAAAATATCTAGGATTAGGGTTAAGGATAAGATTAAGCAAAGGATTAGATTAAGGGTTAAGTTGTCATGGTTGCTAAGAACAAGATTAACACAAAACAAACCTTCACATTAATATGCACACGTGCGTGCATGCCATAACAAATAATAATAAATTATTAATTAAATGTTATAAAATGTGAGGAACCCAAATTGGTAAACTTTTTACCAAAAACTCACATTACTGTCTAAACTAACACTAACTGAAATCTAAGCTATTACAATCTCCCCCCTTATAAAAATTCGTCCCCGAATTTAAAATTCTCACTAAGCGTACCTTCAAAGAGAAGAGTACGAAACTCCCAAATCTCGCTCGCAGCCTTCCAAGTGATCACCTCACTATATCTCTACGCCCAAGAAAACCCTCCACAGATGGCAATACCCTTGACCGAAGTTTCTCCACCTGTCGAACCACTAACACAATTGGCTGCCGGTGAACGAAAAGATCACGTCCCAAATTAAATGGTCTGGTGCTGAATTATGTGAGAAAGGTCAAGAAGGTATTTGCAAAGTATCGACACTAGGAATACGAGGTGAATAATCAAAAATCTGGGCGGAAGTGCCAAATAATAGGCAACGGAATTAACTCGCTTGAGAATTTCAAAAGGACTTACAATCCTGGGATAAGCTTCCCAAAACTCAACATGTCATTCATCGGAAAAAAATCCGTAGGAATACATGATCTCCCACTGCGAACTCAAGTCTGCGACCACCACGATCGGCATAAGACCTCTGTCTGCACTAGGCTGTTCTAGTCCTGACCTGAATCAACTAGATCATCTCCGAAGTCTCTAGACTAGCTGGGGTCCAAAGATCCTACTCACGCAGAGTCAGAAAACAAACTGGCGATCGACACGGCCCACCATCCAAAACCTAAAGGTTGCCAATTGGAATGTCTCCTGATAACAGCTATCGAAGGAGAACCCTAATAATGGCAAGTGACGATCCCAACTGCCAACAATAAATAGTACGCACGCACAAGCATATCCTCCAGAGTCTGTATAGCCCGCTCTGTCTAACCATCAACCTGCGGATGGAAAAGCGGAGCTAAAGCTCAACCAGTACCCAAGGCTTCCTGAAGCTTCTGCCCAAGACGACAAGCGAACATGGTGCCTCTATTGGATACAACGCATAAAGGAACTCCATGCAAACGCACAACTTAACAAAGAACAACAGAGCAAACTGAGTATAACCGGACAACAAACACCCAAATGGAGTCACACCCTGTCTAGACCGGGGTAGACACCACAAAGAAATTCATGGAGATCTGCTCCCATTCCCACTCCGGAACGGTTAAAGGTTGCAACTCTCCAGCTGGTCTTAAATGCTCAACCTTAGCTCATAACAAGACAGATACCTTGAAACGAAATCCGAAACTTCACTCTCCATCCCTGCCCACCCGTAACTATCTCACAAGAAACGTCACATATTGGTGGAACTTGAATGAACACAGAAAGATGACTGATACGCCTGCTTTAGGATTTCGCATCTCTACCAATCAACATCAGGTACACACAAACGCGTCCTTAAACGTAGCACACCCTGGTCATAAATCAAGGACTCCGAATCTTTACCCAGTCGAGTATGCTCAAGAATCTCAGACAAACGAGTATCGGCGGGCTGTGCCTCGCGAAAACGATTAAGGAAAAGTAGACGGGCGCGGACATGAGCAAGATGTCCTCTCAGTAGAGGCGAACTTAAGCTGTACTCAACGATCGCACAAGAACTGTAAATCTGCAGAAGACTGTCTCAGAACTGCGCACAACTGGGGCAAGCTAACCCCGAGCCTACGACTCCAGCATCAGCTACCACATTCGGCTTGCCACGGGAAACAAGGATCTCACAAACACAATCCTTCACAAGCTCCATCCAAAGACGCTGTCTCAACAATCAAAACCCGCTGCAGGAAGATGCGCATTAAGCTCCGGTGGTCCGTGAAAATCTGACACGACTCTCCGAACAAGTAGTGTCTCCAAATCTCCAACGCACGACCACCGCGGCCATCTCCAGATCATGAGTGGGATATCCTGCTCGTACTTCCTCCAACTGTCGGGAAGCAAAAGCGATAACTCTATAATGCCACATCAACGCAAAAATTGAGCCCCACTCGCGAAACATCACAGTAAAACAACAAAGTCGCCCGAACCAGAAAGCAAAGAAAGAACTGGTGCAGTTGTCAACCGAGTCTTCAACTGCTGAAAACTCCGCACATATGTCTCAGTCCAAAGAAAAAGAACCTCCTTTCCGGTCAGTTCATTCAACGGTGCAGCGATACACTAGCAATCCTGCACGAAACGGCGGTAAAAACCTACTAAGCCCAAAAATCTGTAGACCATCGTCCCGTACACAAGTCTGGGCCAAAGCTGTATGGCCTCGATCTTCCTCGGGACCATACGAAACCGTCTCCCGTAACTACAACACCTAGGAGTCAACACCATCAAGCCTGAAGAAACACTCCGAGAATTTAGCAAACAGCTGGTGCTCTCCCAGTATCCGCAAAACAAATCCTCAAGTGCTGCTCACGTTCCTCACGACTCTTGGAATAGACCAGAATGTCATCAATGACATAACAATAAACTGGTCGAGGAACGGCCTGAAGAAATCTGGTTCATCATATCCACGAATGCTGCTAGGGCATTTGGTGAGTCCAACGACACCACCAAAACTCATACTGCCCGTAGCGCGCACAAAAGCTGTATTCGGAATGTCATCACTCCGAACCCACAACCAATGATGACCTGATTCCAAACAAACTTAGAAAATGTCTCGCACTCTAGAGCAAGTCGAACAAATCGTCAATGCGAGGTAAATGATACCTATCCGCACCGTAACTCGGTTCAATTGACGATCCATCAACACGCAACCTCAAACTGCCGTCCTTCTCTTGACGAACAGAATAGGAGCTCCCCAAAGCAAAAAACTTAGACGCACAAGCCCCCCAACAAACAACTCTGCAGCTGATCCTTAAGCTCCCTAAGCTTCGCCGGCTCATTTAGAACAACGTCGGAAAACCATCGCACGATAGGTACCCGGTCCAACAATCCCACTGTGGCTTCGGTATCACAAATAAACGCCAAGAATTCTCGACATCCTCTCCTCAAAAGCCGACTAGTGAAAAAGGCTGAATTCAAGCTGTGAGAGGCAGCACCACTGTCCCCCTGCACAACAAGAACTGACTCGCCGGGAAAACAAAACCTGACTGTTTTCTTGCGGCAGTCCACAGACGCTTAGCACGTATCTAACCAGTCCGTGCGCAGGAGAACGTCAAATCCAACATCTCAAGAAGAATTATAATGACGGACGAATCTCTATCTCCTATCCGATTGGCACACGACTGAAATACGTGCCGCGCAACAAAAGAATCGCTGACAGAAGTTAACACAACAAATGGTTGATCTAGCTAACATGACTCTCGGCCCAACCACGGCACAAAGTGTGTAAAACAAACAAGTGCATCAAAAGTACATACGAATTAAGAATACCTGAAAACTCCGCATTGGACGCCCGCGCGTCCCGATGAGTAAAAGCAAACTCTCGTGTCTGCCCCCTACCCGCAACTGGCTGAACTCCTCCTCTCTGCGGTATAGTTGCCCCGCGCTCATGTGGCTCCGTACAAACTCGAACCCGATGATCCAAACTCCTGCACCGATAGCATCCACGCGATGACTGCTAACCCTCCTGGGGATGAGAGCTGAACAACTGTCCTCGTCCCAAGCCTCCGCTACTCCCGTGACGTGCACGAAATCTGTTTCGGCGAATGAACCTCTGTCTCAGGGCTGAAACACCTGCACGAGTCCTCCTCTGCTCCGGAACTCTTAAAGTCTTTGAAAGACGTACCTCGTCAACCAGGGCTGCATCCACCGGTGCTGTATACGTAACACTATGCCGTGTGCTGATCGCAAGGAACAACTGGGTAACAGGGGTGACAGCCTTTTGTTGTTGCGCTCTACTGGCTTCAACCAAAGACCTCATCGTCTAGCGCAAGTCCTGCATCTCTGCCACAAGCCTAGCGATACGATCTGTCGAAGGCGGATCCATCTGCTCCTGTGCAACGAGCGTGCCATCCTGGTCAATTCTCGTCCCACCCGAGTCAACTCTGACCTCAGCCCTCGCTGCATCACTCTGAGTCCCCATAGTCATCGGCGGCAAAGGCTCTAAAAATAGATAGGATTCGATAAGAATACGGAAATCGAATCACAAGGATATGTATCATCAAGCAAGGAATTTCAAGCAATTAGTACTTAGGTCACTTTAGGCGGAGTACCGCTTCGTGAGTATGCCGCGGACATACACACACTACGTTACTCTGCTTAAACTACCTACTCCATCATACCAAGGTCATCCTACACTCCGAAAGGTAAAACCTAGCGCTCTGATACCAACTTTGTCACAATCCGAAATTGGCACGTGACGGCCCTTAGACTACGCAACGTCTACAAGCGTAACACAATTTAAGTAAGCCGAAAACCCAGAAATCTAAACCATCAAAAGTAGTAAGTGATAATAGCATTTTCAAAATCTTTGAAATCTCAACCTAAATTCTTTAAAGTCTAACTTTTCTTCCTTTAAAATTTTGGCAGCACCTCCTTTGTAAAAACCAACCCCAAAAATGGGTACACCATAAATATAAGTAAAGCATCCCTAAACGGGAGCAAAACACGCCCAAAGGAGGAAAACAACCACCACAACAGATATACGACGCAGTAGCGAAGAAATAAAAGACGATATAAATAAAACTGCATAAAAGACTTCCAAGTCACAAAATAATATACAATATCGTTCTCACATCAAGTCTCTAAGTCATACATGAAAGTTGTAGATAGAGAGTACATAATACAACGAATATACAATGGACATGAACGGATAACCACAAAACCCACCTAAAGCAAAACTGCACACTGTGAGCCGAAGCGGTATCCGCAGCAAAAGATGATATGATAGATGAATAGCCTGCCTCGACTACTCTGGGAAACAACCTGCAAAACACTGTGGCACAACGGGGGTGAGTTGCCAACTCGTGAATAGTAAATAACATATGCAGGTAATCGCAAGTATGCACGTATATCGCGAATCTAACATATGCAAACTAATAGTAATAAAAGGTCATATGTATGCAATAGTCATGAAAGGTACACTAGAAGGTATAACTAATGCATGAAGCAATAATATGACAACAATCATGTAAGGTACTCTATCAGGTACTACTAATACATGAAGTAATGATATGACAATGTATATATGCAACAGTCATGAAAGGTACTCTAGCAAGTACGACTAATACATGAAGCAATGCATATAAATAAGGTATGTAAATGCAACAGTCATGGAAGGTACTCTATCGAGTACAACTAATATATGAAGTAATACATAAACAATAATTACGAAGTATGGGATGAAACATGTTATTTCCACGGAATCCTGACCTCGTGGTAGGACCAAAGTCCATCAAGACAAACCAAATCCCATTTTCCTCAAATCAGCCCCCAAATTAGCTCTCATATCATGTAAGTCTCACAAATCCTAAATGTACAATATCAAGTAAATCTCATATATCCTTTATCCAATATCAAGTAAATCTCATATATCCTAAGTCCAATATCAAGTGAATTTCATATATCCGGAATGTACAATATCAAGTAAATCTCATATATCCTGTATCCAATATCAAGTGAATCTCATATATCCTGAATGTACAATATCAAGTAAATCTCATATATCCTGTATCCAATATCAAGTGAATCTCATATATCCTGAGTTCAATATTTGCATGAATAAATATGATGTTGTATATAAATTGATGTGTATACATATATATCAGCGTCCCATTCCACTAATATATATATATATATATATATATATATATATAACAACGTCCCATTCTACTGTTATATATACTTAGGAGTAAAAATATCATGAAACCAATGTGTCAAGCATCGACACAAAAATACAGATCTATCAGGTGCTGTCACCATGATTGGCCCCTGATAGGTACGTATCATACGCTATTCCGAAAACCTGAGTGCCCAGCTTCGACCCTCGTCTTTCGACGTATACATACGTACATGACTCCCGTCGGTATCCAAACGATAACCGCCGAGTCATAGGTACTGTCACCGGTAGGTATGGTTCCCCCACTAACTCATCGTCTGCTCCATGAAATTCTTACCCCGGGGTACCTCTAGGCCCCACCATGTACCCGCACACGGCCCCTTCCTTTCCTCGCATGGGGTATATATATATCAGAACCGATAAATCTCATGGTGGATGCTGAAATATCATATCAAGAGAAACCGGGTTTTTCAAATAATGCATAATTTTATGAAACTACCACGGTCCTCAAATCCAGAAAACATCATGAAAAATCCATATCTCAATGCGAAAATCCATGAATATAATATATGCAACAGAAAACTGTAATGCGAGCATATAAAGGAAAAGCCGCTAATTAACTGCAACAAGTTAATATATAAATCATGTGGTTCCTAATTTCTCCAAGTCCATATAACATCAAATAAAGGAAACATGTAGCTATAGCAAGATATATGTGTAAACATAAAGGTATAGCAAGATATATATATCTACCTATCAGTAATGATGTAATATACCTTTCAGGTATAAGTGAAGTATGTATGCAAGGTATACATGTAGCTATGTCTTTATGTGTGAAATATACCTATCACTAATGGTACAATACCATATAGGTATACAGGTAACTAGCATGTAAGCATGTCAAGGCATATGCGTAAGTATGTAAGTATACAGATATGCTATATATCATATGCAATAAGGAATATGTCAATGTCTTAATGTCTCTAACCAAACAATATCATATATGTATGTGTGTTGTGCGTGTCATGCCAATTATTGACGGTGTGTGTGGCATACAATCAGTGCTCGTGCAACATGAGCCGTCAATAATAGTGCAGTGTCCTAAAGGTACAAGTCCAAGCACAACAAATAACTAAGCAATAAGGTGGATGCGCAACTCTATATATGCAATAGAATATGCGACAAAACATAACATCTCTAGACCAGACCCATAACGCCATGCGGGCGATTCCCCTGTAGATGTTAAATCTACTCACTAACGTTCCTGGCTAAGTAAAGCCTACTACCTGTTTTCCCTTCTTCGCAGCGTCCGAAGTCCCCGCCTGCGAACCTAAAACATAACACAACAAAGCATGTATATATTAGCAATAGACCCAAAACACGTACAAACTACCCTGACCAACGCGACAACACAAACGTACTCTCAAGTGTTCGTATTGTAGCTAACGTGCATAGCGACACTACGAACCCAACTCAGAGCAATAGCAACGCAGAACACGAACCGTATCGGATAACGTAACGCGTGAAACGAAACACAAGAAATACGCAAAGTGGTCCCAGATTTTGCTATACCAACAATCTATAAAAGTTGCAAGTACCATGAGACCACATACAACCCCAGAGACCCCTACACCAAAACTCAAACCCTAACTCCCTAGTCTGGCCGCAATTTGCGGCCAGAAGCAATTTATTTGCGGCTTAAGCATGGGGAAATGGGCTCGTATTTTGAGGGTAGGTTCAAGGTCACTACACTAGGTCACTGTGATGGGAACTTTTGCAACAAATACCTGGTTTGAAAGCAGATCATTCGAGACCCAAAACTACACTAAAAATACGATATTTACCCGAAACGAAACTATACGCGATCTAAACTGAAACTAATAAGCTACGCTACACAATAAATACTTAACTAATAGAATGAGATCATTACCTATCCAAAGAACTCAAAGATCCTAGCTTTCCAAGATCCAAGGCATTCAAGAGGCAAATCAAGTTCAAAGATGTGATTTTTGTGAGATTTTGTGAAGATTTGAGATGGATTTGTGATGGAATGAAGAAGTGTTCAGTTGAGATGAGATAGGAATGAGAAAATAAAACGAGATAGAGAAAATAAGAGAGTGTGAGGATAATGAGAGAGGGAGGTGAGTGTAGGGTGAGAGTGAGGTGAGTGTACTCTTTACATTAAACCACCATTAATGCATTCACACACCACCATGCCATCTTCTCACTTCCAAAAGAAATATCTCTCTCCTCACACAAAATATCTAGGATTAAGGTTAAGGATAAGATTAAGCAAATGATTAGATTAAGGGTTAAGTTGTCATGGTTACTAAGAACAAGATTAACACAAAACAAACCCTTACATTAACATGCACACGTGCATGCATGCCATAACAAATAATAACAAATTATTAATTAAATATTATAAAATGTGAGGAACCCAAATTGGTAAACTTTTTACCAAAAACCCGCATTACCGTCTAAACTAACACCAACCGAAATTTAAGGCGTTACAATCTGCCCCCAAAATTCAGGCCAGACGTCCCAACGTCCCGGTCGTGTCTTTCGGCAGAGAACAAACTCCCACAATCGCGACTGACGCGACTTATTCTCTTTTCTTAAGGCCAAATAAAAACGATGTATAGTTAGGGCCACGTTTTTCTTTTAATTGTACTCTGTCAAGATTTTCTGAATAATAAAATTTTGGTTCGATCAAATTTTCCTAGAGTATTGTACCTTTAAAATCCATTTGATGCATTAATTGATTCTTCTTACAAATTTCTTCCCTTCTTGCAAGACATTACTTTTATCCCATCCTTGAACCTTTTAGTCACTTGACCCCCCAGCTTAGCTGACGCTGTGGTTAGCACCGCATTCTTGATTCCATTTTTCGATTAGGTCGCGTCTTATCACAATCTATACTCTGGTTAGCTTACTATACCTTACTAGTATTATTTTCTATTGCTGAAATTACATCCAGTGTCATTTGTAATTCCAAATTTAGTTTCTCTCTATTTTTGTATTTAGTTATGTTTTTCTAATTTCCGTATTATTAGCTACTCGTATTTACTTACTTGCTTTAAATACTCTACTATTTTTAGATTCCAATAGTTCTAACATACACTGTATATTTTATTTTCTAGAGGATTTTTTCCTACCAATGATTTTCACACTATCGTTGTTTTATTATGTAATCATATCCTTCATGCCTTTGTTTTGATTTTATCTGCTTCAATTACCGGATGTCACCTCGAATTATTTTCTATTTTAAAATTCTTTTAACGTTTTATGGTTTAATATGACATTACCATTCATATATTCATTTCACTTGTTGGTGTTCTTTTGTTTAACTCTCAAAACATATATTATTAACAGTTTATCTTTTCTTAAAATTTGATACATCTTGACTTTCCTACATAGTATGCTCTTTCCTTCATTTTTATTTTATGCTAACAATTTCCACCATGTTCGTGTTGTGTTAGTCATCTATAAATGTATTTCAATTGATTTAGTATTGCCGAAATAAAGTTTTTACTTATTAACTATGCTAATTCGTGTTTATTTATATGTACCTATATTACTATTATCTCCATATCCTTATATTTTATTTCTCCGTACATTGGCACATATCATTCAGTCCGGTTTATACACTAATTGTTATTAACTAGCTTGTTTACTAGCTCGCTTATTTTTCCGCTTTATATTTTTCCTTTATAGTTCACCATATGAGTACCCTCAATCTTTTGTAATTGCCTGATTTATAACCCTAGTGAAGTGTCTTTGGTATTCAAGACCTATCAGTCAATCCTTCGCTATGGATCACTATTATTACTCTGTTCTTCATCATAATTGGGTATATATAGTCTATTACTATTACTATTTATTATTTTTGGAACTTGAAAGGTATTATTCCCTAAATGCTCTATTTGCTTACATGTAAATGTTTGATTTTTTCTAATTGCTTTCGCATAATTTTTAAGACTTATTGTTATTTAATTTCGAGGACGAAATTTTCTTCAAAGGGGGTATGATGTAATAACCAGTTCCTTTATAATTATTTCCCGTATTCGAATAAATATTTTTGTTCAAAAAAATTTCTTGTATAAAAATTCTAATTATTTTCCTTACAATTTATTCCCTCAATTTTCCTATTTATTTCTCCTATTGTTCTATTTAATTTATTCCATCCTAATATTTTTCCTAATATCCCCCTTAGGAAATTTTAATACCCTAACAACTGCTCAAAGTTCATGCCCACTCAGTTTCCTTCCTCTCTATATAAAAACCCAAGGCCCAAACCCAAAAGCCCACCCCATCTATTTTTCTTTTAATTGTGCTTCTTTTCCTATTCTTTTTAAGATTCAAACTCTTTCAAATTCCAACTGAAAATCTCCCCCATAATTTTCCTATTAAACAACCAAATTAATGCCTCTTTAATCCCCGTTAATTTCCCTCATTAATCTTTTAAAAATTCCATTAATCACTACTTAATTCTTACTCATTCTATTCTCTCTCTTTCTTCAGTACGCGTCTCTCTCTCTCTCACACACACACGTTCACTCTCTCTTTCTCTCCTCTCGTTCTCTCTCTCTTCCTCTTTCGCTTTCTCTCTCCTCCAGCCTCCTCTCTATTCTCACCCCCTTCCTCTTCTTCCCTGCCTTCTCGTCTCAATTTCTTTTCTCGCCACTCCCCTCACTACCGCTTCTCACGCCCACTCCCCTGCGACGTGCGCCCCGCTCGCTTTTCCCCCATGTCTCCCGCTCCTCACCCCACGTCGCGAACCCTCGCCTGCACGCTCCTGTCGCCGTGGCCACCGCAACCCACTTCGTTGTAACACCCCTCCACTACCTTGAGCGACCACCATCACACCCATCCTCCGCGACATCATCATCATCATCATCGCCATCATCTCTCTCTCTCCCCGACTTCATCATCTGCAACCTCCACCGTCAACTCCGACGACCATCGCCAACGACTCAAGCCGAGCCCCTCCATCATCGCCTGCAACCTCCACCTGCACCAACGCCAACACCGAGTCTCACCTTCATCAACATCCTCTTCCTCCAAATACCTAACACCATCCCGTCCTTTCTCTCCGAGTTTCCCCTCAACCTCACCCATCGCCGGCGCATCCTCACTTTCCCCGTCGACCACCTCCCTGCATACCAACTCTCAGTCAAACAGCCCTATTTCCATCAAAGTCGAGACTACTACCTTCCTGAACCCATAACTCCTCTTCTCTGATCAACCCCATCGACCACAGCTCAAAACCCCACCGAGCTCACAAAAACTCCGGCGACCACCTCTTCCGACGAACTGCCACTGTACCCAACATGCCGTAAGCCCCACTGCTACATTGTGCCGCCACCAACCCGAGCTCCTCTTGCCACCATTACGCCAACCACCGACCTAACTCTGGCGAACACCCCGGCCCCCTTCTGCCTCATCGCCGACGACTACCGCCGCCTTGACGTCAACCGTCGCAGCCCCGTCTCCAAGCTCAATCCCCAAGACACAATCCTAAGTCTAGCCGAATCTCGTCGTGTTGTTGCTGTGCTGTGCCTAAGCCGTGCTCACTAACGTTGACCACATCACCACCGGTTTCCACACAGTCGTCTAGCTCCCCTCTACTCACCGCCACCGTAGCATCACCGAGCCATCGCTGCCGTAGCCGTAGTTCACCATCGTGCCGCATCGCTGTCGTATCATCATCGATACGTCGTCAGGTAAGTTTACATACTTGCTTCATGCTATTATACAATCATTTCGATTGCGACTCAATATTATTACAAGTATTCGATGCTAAGTTTTAATTGAAAACCCATCATTAAATGGTAGAACTTGTGATTGTTAAACCCGTTCACTATTCAAAGTGGTGCTGCGGAATTTTGGTTACAAATAAATATCGTTTCACCTATAAAATATTACCCCCGATAATCATTGCGAAATCAGAATTTTCCTGAACACGCTAGACCGTTAAATTCATATTAAATCTTTTCCAAATCGGATTTTAGCATTCCATGGATTGTATCGAAGCTAACAAGTTAACCTACCGTACTCTATAGTTGATCTCTGAATTTTAACAAGTTATGATAGAGAATACTGAGGAGAATTACGATTCTGGACTGCAATCCAGAGCAGTAATCCCAGTTAACCCTTGTTTTTAAATCACTGTGTATCCTTGCTCAAATGCGAAAATGAGCGGAACCTGATATAGTTATGTAGAAAATTGAGTTATATTTCTTACTCCACTGGTTTCACCGGATTCCTTTTCTGTATGATATTTTTAACACATTTTATAATGTCGATGTGTCCAGCTGAATTCTGCAGTGACAGATTTTACACATCAAACTTAACCTGACCATAACTCCCTGTTGATATAGGATATTACTGATCCTCCAATTGCGTTGGAAACCTAACTGATAACCCTAAATATTGTTCAACTATAGTGTCACCTAATTTTGATGCCAACAGGGTGAAAACAGTGTTACGAAATGGACTTTCAGTTCAGGAACTGAATTTCCAGCAGCGAACACTTAAAATGAAATGGCTGTAATTTGCGAACCCGAAACCCGTTTGACTTGAAACTAATTTCTTTGAACTTCCGACTGAGTTTTCTTGTTACCGCTTTTGTATTATTTTACTTAATTTTGAACGTATGATTTAAGGAGATTTTTATAAGTTCATAAGACGCATAATAACTTGCATTGCACATGATTTGTTTAGCGGCATAAATGCACACATTATACCCGACCGTAATACCTCTAGTGATAGTGCGTGTCATTATTAAGTTTCAGTGTACAATGCATTGTCGAGCGTGAATGGTATCGGTTTAGGAGTGTCAAGTATTCCAGTGAAAAGTGAATGGTTCGTGATAGTGACAATACAGTGAACAATGAATAAAACCGTGTTATTGGTGCGTACTTATACACAACTAGCCCATACTCATAAATAGTGAAACTTGGGGAAAAAAGGGAAAATCGAAATGGAAAGGAAATTGTATTTAGCAAGGTCAGTGATTTTAGAGGATGATCATTCGAACAGCGACTCTTATGTATATTAGGTTTGGATCTAGCGGTCCGGCTGACAGGGTTATGTCCCGGGCAATAGTGAGACGTATTCTCGAGTACGTACGAGACCCTCGTTAAACATGATCACTCTTCTCCACAACTCGATTTCAAAAGTGACTAGAGACCGATAGGGATACAGATCATACATTTCATCAGTTATTGACATATTGATTGCCTGCATTTATCATCTCCACCGTTATTACTTTTATTTTCTTGTCTTTCATGATTATTATAATATTGCTATTGTGTCACCCTGACGACCTGAGTATGCATGCTAAGTGATAGAGGTGGCTTCGTCTGATCTCGAGAAGACCGTGAAGATCCAGACCAGTGAACCAGTTACATTTCTCCATTGATATTCCTGGTTAGTTGTCCTTTTATTTACTTCCATAGAGCTCAAATTTCTTTATATCCAATAGTTTTAGTGACTGCATTCTCTTTACCCGTATTGTAT
Organism: Agapanthus africanus; assembly: GCA_030015575.1. Taxonomy (NCBI): domain Eukaryota; kingdom Viridiplantae; phylum Streptophyta; class Magnoliopsida; order Asparagales; family Amaryllidaceae; genus Agapanthus; species Agapanthus africanus. Next base: position 158,855,244 of record JASDDO010000014.1, on the reverse strand, counting down.
TTTACTGATTACCATATAATGCTAGAAGCCGAAATGTGACTACGATAGGATTTTTCTTTGATCGTAGGAGCATAGCTGGCCTTGTTACCCTTGTATTCCGTATTTTGGAAAGCGGGGCGTGACACTATCCCATTAAGAATTTATAATGTATACACCCCTGCGTTTGTGCTTTCATTTGTTTTGAGAAAATTTCGGCAGCACCTACTCGCTGTTCTCCAAGTATACTGTAATAGAAGGGATGATAATCATTTCAATACTGATTATCAGTAAAGAAATGATCATCCCTCTATATTTGTGTAACATTTCAGAAAATTTTAAATTTTATTTTAGAATTTTAAATAATGAAAAAGGGTTTTATTTAGATTATGGTATTATTTGTAAAGGGTATTTATTTGTAAAAGAGAGTGTTTTAGTTTAGGTTAGGTTATAATAAACCTTCATACATATATATCATGTCATGCATATGAAGGCTACACCTCCATTTTTCTCTACACACCTCCTTCTTTTCTCTCATAATTCTTAGGATATTATCTCTTCCAAACCGAACCTAACACTTTCCTTCAACTCTCATTTCAAATTTTAGCAACCCTTCACCAAATCATCAAGAGTTTGATGATTTCTTCACTTACATTGCTCAAAACCTTAAGACTTGGCTACTACTTCTCCAAGATCTCCTCATAGAGCTTAGAGCCCTCTACAATCTTTTTTTAAGAGGTAAAAATTTCTCTTTTATCAGGTTTACCAAAATTATAAAGTGTATGAAGTTGTTGTATGGGTTTTAGTTTAAAAAAAAAAACAGGATTTTTGTAAGTTTTTTTGTGCTCAAATGAATTCTGGGCTGAACTAGTTTTCTTATAAAATATTCAGAATATAGAATTGACCTAATAGGATCACCAGAAGACATCCATAGAAGCACGAACCCCTGATTCCATGTCAAAACCGCAAATTGCAGCTATAATGATTTATTTGTAGCTAAGGGTGTAAGTCTTGGTCTGGGTTTGGTTTATGAGGAGATTAAGCCTCTGTGATACTTTGTTTTTCCCCAGATTCCCCGAGTCAAAATCTGAGAGTGTTTTAGTGTAGTTTTGGTAAGGTTTTAAGGTTTCTAAACTTGAGTATTCCTATTTATAATTCTAGTTTCGGTTGTTTTGGTTGAATTGCGATGCCAAGGGATAATTCCTTGTTGTTAGCACTCGCCTAGCTCTTGTTGGTATAAGTTCTAACCTATGGATCTTTACTTGATATATCGGTTCCGATATGGTTTCTCATGTGCGTTACATGATTATATGAATACTAGGTTCTTTTGCGGAGATCTCCAAGGCGTCAAGGATGTGCAAGGCGATTGTCGGATACGACTAACGCGATCGCACACTGTGAGTAGATTATATCTACGAGTGGGGAATCTGGTGGATGGCGTATAGCACCCCCGTGAAACATACTGTTTATTATATCATTGAATGTGTTTAGGATACCTGCCGTGTACGTTTAGACGTGTCCGATATGTAGCGTATTTTGTGAGTATCGTATAGTAGACTTATAATAGAAACACTTAGTAGAACACAAGCACAAATACTAATGATTGCCATGTTGCATAATGACAGACTTGCATGTTATACTACACATCATTAATACTGCTATGTCACGCAGAGCTTCGATGCTTTCATATCATAGCGGAATTGACGTTATAGTTGCATTATATTATTATATGAATTACATTGGATGCGCGTATGAGACTAGATGTCTGTACTTATTGTTGGGCGAGTATGCGACTGGAGGTCTGTATTGGTTGCTTTGTGTGTATGTGATACAAGATGTCCGTACCAATCGTTGTGGGAGTGGGTTGACGAGATGTCCGCATCTGTCGCTGTGTATGTACGTAGACTTGATGTCCATACGAGTTGTTGTGTGTTTGCGTAGATTTGAAGTCTGCACCACTATTGCGGTGTGTCGGGTATGTAAATTAGATATCCGTACCGATCATTATCACTATATAATGATATATCTAGTAGTCATCGTACGAGATGATATTTCCGTACTGGGTGACATGATGATGATGAAGATTAGCCGAATATGGCTTTATTAACTTTGACTCGTGGAGTCTTGTTTTACCCTGATTGGGAGATTATAATATTCGGAGTGTAACCCATAATTTTCATAACAACGATTCGTATCATATTTTCAAAAGAGATAATAAGGATGAGCTGTTGGATTTGAAAAGGGTATTTACATATTTTAAAACACCCCAGCCTCCTTATTTACAACCAACGTTTCTTTATGCTTTACAAATGTATATATGGAGTTACTTGCAATATATATATATATATATATATATATATATATATATATATACTGTTCGTTTACGCTATGCTTACCATACATGTTATTGGCTCGTGCGTTATTCATTTTATCAGTTATGCTATGCTTACATTATCATTCGTGTTACTATTATTATATTCGCTGTTACTGTTATATACTACTCGTCTGTGCCATGGCTAGTTCACACAGACTAAAGGGTACGAGGATATGATGTGATATGACATTAATCCTAAAGAGATTGAGTATGTGTGTGTGGAAAGAATATGAGAAAGAGAATTATGATTTGGACATGGTGGATATAGTAAGGGATCCATGATACATATTGACTGTGATCAATCCATGAGAGATTGAGATAGGGAGACACGGGATGTCGCCCGATAATATATATATGATCAATCCATGAGGGATTGAGGGTAGTTGATACAGGATGTCACTACGGATATATGTGAGGGATTGATATAAACGCCTTACACCGAGATAGATATATTATATATATGTGAGGGATCGATATAGATACCCTGCACTGATGAGATATAGTATGTTGTATATATAGTAGCCGAACATGACTGGTCCACGAGACAGTACCTGAATAGTATTTTCATATATCGATGTATATCGAAGAGGGTTTTATAAAGAGTTATAATTTTATATTTTCCACATGCCTATGATCAACACAGAAACTTTCAAAAGAAAACCCTTCTACATCATTTTCAAATAAACAAGAGCGGGACATATACTTAAATGAAACATATATTTTCTTTACACATCAACGTACGCTATTAGTGCCGTGATATAGATATCATATGGCAATTTTGAAATGATTTAATATAGATACATCTCTTAGCTATTTTTATAGGATTGCATATGGATGTGTGCTATATGTATTATAGCTTTGATTCTATTTTTGTTCGGTCGTGTGGTATAGATATTGTACTACGGCTACGGTGATTGTGATTTGACATCGATATTTGTACGCAGTGAGTTACCGTTTATTGATGATGGATCATCATACATTGCATAGTATTGTATTTATCTCCGTGACTCACATGCTTCAGATGCTTGTGGTTATGTTATGCCTGTACCGGGCTTGTTGTTGTTTAGTTGATATTGACATGATAACCACACACAGATTCACATATGGGATAGCAGCAAATGAGTTATACATGAGAGCTTATCATCATATATCTCATTGCTCGAACTCCAGTTTCGATGCATGCTATTTTACCCTCCTTGATGAACACATTTATCTTGTTTAGATGTTTTGCCGCTAATCCATACGATTTTTAGTTCATTATATAATACTATTCACGAGTTGGCAACTCACCCCCGTTGTGCCGTAGTTTTGTGCAGGTTTGACCGCTTGGATCAATAGCGGCTAGTTTGGGCAAATCTTCTGTCTTGTGGGCGTGATTGCGTATATTTTGAGTGGTGGGTTATTTTTGTGTCGGCATTTTTCTTCTAACTATTTGTATCCAGAAGTACTCCATCAAAGACCAAGTCTAGTTATTTGTTGTGACCTTAGCGTTGTTGTGGTAGTCGGACTCATTTGGAGTTGACTTGATGTATATTTATTCTGTCTACTTTCAGCATTTTGATCTTTCGCCTGAGGCATCGTGTGTGTGTGTGTGTGTGTGTATATATATTGCGTGGTTATGGATCCGCCATTGGGTGTTGATTTTGCTCCCGTATTAGGGATGCATTATTATTATGTTATTTTATCCGTTTTTATTAAAATTTACAAAGGAATAGCTGCATTATTTTTAAACAATAATAATGTTTTCAAACCAAATTTGATTTCAAGTTAGTAGAATCTTTTCAAAACTTCACCTCTACTATTTCTTGTAAAAATGATTTAGATTCCTGGTTTTTGGCTTACTTGGATTAATGTGGGAGTCCTAAAGACTTCACGTGATTTAAGTGCGGTCACGTGCCCTTTCCGGATTATGACAAAGTTGGTATCGGAGCACTAGGTTTTACAATCGTCAAGTTTAGGTTCAACCATGTGGGGTCTAGGCTGTAATGTTTTGAAACTTAGGCCTAACCTTGCGGAACTCAGACTTGACTTTGGGGTATTAGATCTGAACTTCGTTTTCTTTGTTAAGTTTAGGTTTGATCATGCGGAGTTTAGGGTATGATCTTTAGAGACCTAGACTTGACCTTGCGGAACTTAGACTTAACATTAGGGGTCTTATACCCGACCTTTCAACTTATAGGCTACCCTTGGTATGATGGAGTAGCTTAAGTAGAGTTGCGTACCATACGTATGTTCCGCGATATATTTACGGCACAAAACTCATCTTAAATAACCTTAGGAATTATTTTAAATTCCTTCATAATTCTTTTTGTTTCCTTTTGAGTTAGTAACATTGCATTGCTTTTCCGTTGTGATTCGCAAACCGACCTTTGTTTGTTTCTTTTTCTAGTCACCATAATGCCAGGGAGTGCACGAGCCGAGTAGGCTACAGTTCGTGATGAGGTCAGGGCAGGCTCGTCTTAGGTGAGTACTGACCAGGATGGTATGCCGGTGATAGTAGAACAAGTTGATCCTTAGTATTTAGATCGGATTTCTCGTTTGGAGACGAGTTTTCATGATCTACGTCGGTTGATTGGGTCGTTAGCTGAGATTATTCAGACCTAGAGACCTGTCATTTCCCAGCCAGCATTTGAGATTTTGATATAGCACGGTGCTCAAAGATCAGTTATGCCTTCGGTAATTGAGACGATGGACGTGTCGCTTCCAAAATTTATAAGACCGAGTCCTCCGATATTTACTAGCATGTATGAGTCAGAGGATTCGTTGTCGTTCCTCGACAGGATGGAGAGGATATTTTGTTTGATGAGATGCTCCGATGCGAGATCAGTGGAGTTAGCCAGCTTTTGTTTAGAAGGTCTTGCTCAGACCTAGTGTGATTCGTTCGAGAGAGGCCAAGCAGTAGGTCTTCCTCCTATGACTTGGGACATATTTTCCAAAGTTTTCTTGACCCGATTCCTACCTCAGAGTGTCAGAGACGTCCGAGCGCATGGTTTCAAGTCTTTGCTCAAGACTTTGGACATGACGGTAGCCAAGTATGACCTTCAGTTCACCTGTTTATCGCGATATGCTCCTTATTTGGTTCCTATGGAAGAGATTCAGATTAAAAGATTCATGTGCATGTGCAGCTGTTTTATCCGTTGGTGCCCAGCATTTCGATACCTATGCAGAGGCATTGGATGCGGCTATACAGATAGAGGAACATTATTTTGAGGTTGGAGTGACTCTAGAACCGAAGTGGGCTCGAATTGAGACTCCTTTTGTAGAGCAGGAGAGTGGTGACGTGAGTGGATGGCCCCGAGAGCAGCCATTAGACATCGATAGGATGCATAGGCCATCCTGGTTGTGTTTTAATTGTATGAGGCCCGGTCATAAAGTCAGAAACTGTCCTGCAAGACGTCATAACAGGATAGCGACCCGACACGCTGCTTCATTTTCTTTTCCACCTCTACCGGTGATTACTCATGTTTCATTCGGGAATCGGACGGTTAGCACATATAGTGGTCCTATGTAGAGAGGACAAGGATCTAGAGATAGAGGACGTCAAGCCGTGAGCGGTAGGCAAGCGAGAGTTCTTGCTCTGACTGCTCCGGATGTTTAGGCACCTTTCGACGTTGAAGTAGGTAAACTTCAATGTCACTTGCTTTGATTTGTGTTTTGAATTGTGTTTTGGAGTGATCGGAGTACCACTCCTTATTTTGGCTTTGATATTTTGGTGATCTGGACATCACCTTTGTTTTGGCTTCGATATTTTGATGAGTGGAGTATCGCCTTTTGTTTTCATGCACACTAGTTTCATTTGAGTATTGTTTTGTGCACACTCGATACACTTGATGTTGTTTGTGTACATACGTTGCATTTGATTTTGTTTTCATACATCGTACGTAGTATCGTAGCTAGTATGGTTAGCGTGGCGGGTGTTGGAGTTTCAGTTATCTGGGTTTCACACGTTCATTACGTATGTTTACACATTGCTTTATGTTATTTTGGTATTTTAGGTGTCGATGATTGGCACAGGATTATGACGATGTATTGTTAATGGGGATTTTCTGTTTGTGCGCGATCTATTAGGATGCGCTTGCTTGTACATATGCTATTTAAACCGTTATTACACATTATATAGTGTTTTGAGCTTGTTTGAGGCTTTGGATCCGCGTTGATTTGATGTATTGAAATGTTTTAAGGTTTAGGTTTAAATTTAAATTCGGGGACCGAATTTATTTAAGAGGTGATATTGTAACATTTCAGAAAAATTTTAAATGTTATTTTAGAATTTTAAATAATGATAAAAGGGTTTTATTTAGATTATGATATTATTTGTAAAGGGTATTTATTTGTAAAAGAGAGTGTTTTGGTTTAGGTTAGGTTATGATAAACCTTTATACACATCATATCATGTTATGCATATGAAGGCTACACCTCCACCGTTCTCTACACACCTCCTCCTTCTTTTCTCTCATAATTCTAAGGATATTATCTCTTTCAAACTGAATCTATCACTTTCCTTCAACTTTCATCTCAAATTTTAGCAACTCTTCACCAAATCACCAAGAGTTTGACGATTTCTTCACATACATTGCTCAAAACCTTAAGACTTGGCTACCACTTCTCTAAAAGCTCCTCATAGAGCTTAGAGCCATATACAATCTTCTTCTAAAAGGTAAAAATCTCTCTTTTATCAAGTTTACCAAAGTTATATACTATATTAAGTTGTTGTATGGGTTTAAGTTTTCAAAAAACAGGATTTTTGCATGTTTTTGTGCTCAAATGAATTCTGGGATGAACTATAATCCTTATAAAATATTCAGAGTATAAAATTGACCTAGTAGGATCACCAGAAGACACCCACAGAAGCACGAACCCCTGATTCCATGTCAAAACCGCAAATTGCAGCTATAATGATTTTATCTGTGGCTAGGGTTAGGAATTAGGGTGTGGGTCTTGGTTTGGGTTTGGTTTATGAGGAGATTAAGCCTCTGTGATACTTTGATTTTCCTTAGATTCTCTGAGACAAAATCTGGGAGTGTTTTAGTATGGTTTTGGCAAGGTTTTAAGATTTTTAAACTTGAGTATTCATATTTATAATTCTGGTTTCGGTTGTTTTGGTTGAATTGCGATGCCGGGGGATAATTCCTTATTGTTAGCACTCTCCTAGCTCTTGTTAGTCATAGGTTCTAACTTATGGACTTTTATTTGATATATCGGTTCCGATATGATTTCTTATGTGCGTTACATGATTATATGAATGCTAGGTTCTTTTGCGGAGACCTCTGAGACGACAAGGATGCACAAAGCGATTGACGGATATGACTAACGCGATCGCATACTGTAAGTAGATTATATCTACGAGTGGGAAATCGGTGGATGGCGTATAACACCCCATGAAACATACTATTTATTATATCATTGAATGTTCTTAGGATACTTGCCGTGTATGTTTAGATGTGTCTGATATGTAGCGTATTTCGTTAGTATCGTTTAGTAGACTTATAATAGAAACACTTGGTAGAATACAAGCACAAATAGTAATGATTTCCATGTTGCACAATCACAGACTTGCATGTTATACTACACATCATTAGTACTGCCATGCCACGTAGAACTACCATACTTACATATCATAGCGGAATTGACGTTATAGTAAGATTATGTTATTAAACGATTTATATTGGGTGCGCGTACGAGACTAGATGTCCGTACTTATTGTTGGACGAGAATGCGACTGAAGGTCCTACTGGTCGCCGAGTGTATACGTGATATGAGATGTCTGTACCGGTCGCTGTGTGAGTGCGTTGACGAGATGTCCGCATCGGTCGCTGTGTGTACGTAGACTTGATGTCCGTACAAGATGCTATGTGTGTGCGTAGACTTGAAGTCCGCACTACTATTGCGGTGTGTTGGGTACGTAGATTAGATATCCATACCAATCATTATTACTATATAATGATATATCCAGTGCTCATCGTAAGAGACGAGATTTCCGTACTGGATGACATGATGATGACGAGGATTAGCCGAATACGATTTTATTGATTTTGACTCGTGGAGTCTTATTTTACCCTGATTGAGAGATTATAATATTCGGAGTATAACCCCTAAATTTCATAACAACGATTAGTATCATATTTTCAAAAAAGATAATAAGGATATGCTGTTAGATTTGAAAAAGGGCATTTACATATTTTAAAACATCCCAGCCTTTTTATTTACAACCAACATTTCATTGTACTTTACAAATGTATATATGAGGTTACTTGCAATATATATATATATATATATATATATATATATATATATATCTATTTACTGTTCGTTTACGCTATGCTTACCATACATGTTATTCACTCGCGCGTTATTCATTTTTTCAGTTGTGCTATGCTTACATTATCATTCGTGTTACTATTATTATATTCGCTAGTGTTGCTATATACTACCCTTCTATCCATGACTAATTCACACAGACTAAAGGGTACGAGGCTATGATGTGATATGATATCAATCCTTAAGAGATTGAGTGAGTGTGTGTGTATAGAAAGAATATGAGAAAGAGGATTATGATTTGGACACTGTGGATATAGCGGGGATCCATGATATATATTGACTGTGATCAATCCATGAGAGATTGAGGTAGGGAAACACAGGATGTCGCCCGGTATTATATATGTGATCAATCCATAAGGGATTGAGGGTAGTTGACACGGATGTTTTTACGGATATATGTGAGGGATCGATATAGACGCCCTGTACTGAGATGAATATATTATATATATGTGAGGGATCAATATAGATACCCTGCACTGATGAGATATAGTATGCTGTATATATAGTAGCCGAACAGGACTGGTCCACTAGACAGTACCTGAATTGTATTTTCATATATCGATGTATATCGAAGAAGGTTTTATAAATAGTTATAGTCTTATATTTTCCACGTGCCTATGATCAGCATAGAAACTTTCAGAAGAAAACCTCATCTACATCATTTTCAAATAAAAAAGTGCGGGACGTATACTTAAATGAAGCATATATTTTCTTTACATATCAATGTCCGCTACTAGTGCCGTGATATAGATATCATACGGGTATTTTGAAAAGATTTAACATGAATACCTCTTTCGACTACTTTTATAGGATTGCATATGGATGTGTGCTATATGTATTATAGCCTTGATCTATTTCTGTTTGGTCGTGTGTTATAGATATTGCGCTACGGCTATGGTGATCGTGATTTGACATCGATATATTTGTACGCAGTGAGTTACCGTTTATTGATGACGGATCATCATACATTGCATAGTATTGCGTTTATCCCCGTGACTCACATGCTTCAAATGTTTGTGGTTATGTTATGCCCCTACCGGGCTTCTTGTTGTTTAGTTGATATTGATATGATAACCACACACAGATTCATATATAGGATAGCGGTACATGAGTTGTACATGAGGGCTTATCATCATATATCTCATTGCTCGAACTCTAGTTTCGATGCATGTTATTTTACCATCATTGATGTACACATTTATCTTATTTAGATGTTTCTCCGCTAATCCATGTGATTTTTAGTTCGTTATATAATACTATTCACAAGTTGGCAACACACCCTCGCAGTACCGCAGTTTTGTGTTGCTTTGACCGCTTGGATCAGTAGCGGCTAGTTTGGGTACATCTTCTGTCTTGTGGGCGTGATTGCGTATATTTTGAGTGGTGGGTTTTTTTGTGTCAGCATTTGCCTTGTACCTATTTGTATCTAGAAGTATTCCATCAAAGACCAAGTCTAGTTATTTGTCATGACCTTAGTGTTGTTGTGGTAGTCGGACTCATTTGGAGTTGACTTGGTGTATGTTTATTCTGTCTACTTTCCGCATTTTGATCCTTCGCCTGAGGCGTCGTATATATATTGCGTAGTTATGGATCCGCGATTGAGCGTTGATTTTGCTCCCGTGTTAGGGATGCATTATTATTATCTTATTGTATCTGTTTTTATCAAAATTTATAAAGGAGGTGTTGCCCGATTTTTAAACAATAGTAATGTTTTGAAACCAAATTTGATTTCAATTTAGTAAAACCTTTTCAAAACTTCACCTCCGCTATTTCTTTTAAAAATGGTTTAGATTTCTAGTTTTTGGCTTACTTGGATTAATGTGGGGTCCTATAGACTTCACGTGATTCACGTGCTAGTCACGTGCTATTTGATAATTTGTATACGGAGAACCAGCGAAAAGGTGCCGACGAAACTAATATCGAAACGAATGAAAACACAAATGCAAGGTGTTTTTGCGTTATAAATTTTTAACTTGTTCGCACTGGGTAAATCTATCGGTTATAGTATGACCAGTTCTCTCGACACATAAATTACATGACGGTTGCAGAAAAAACGATTAAACACTAAGTTTTGGCAACCATCACGTAGTTTTATGTCATGATGGAGACCGTTGCGCATATAACTACTAGACAGGTTTTAAGGCGCGTTTCGATTTTTTGAATGTGATATCCTCAACGATAACAAGTAAATTTCATGTTATCATCGAGTTTCATCCACTTAATATTATAAGATTTTTGAGTTGTGTTGATATTCAAGGTTTTTTTTTTATTTCATCTAAGGGTTTAAGATTTCAAATTGTTGTTTTGGTTTCACATCAAGTTTAAGATAATATGTTTTTTTATTGTGGGATCCTCAATGATAATATGTTTTTTAAAGTTTTTCATTGCAACTTTTGGTTTTGAAGTTCAAGATTTCAAATCAACAATCCTATGTTTCTGAAATCCTAAAAGCGAGTAAATCTCGTCAAGCCAAACCCACATTCATTCAGACCATTTCATCATCATCACCATCGCTAATATCATCACCAAAATCCAACTCAATTCTCACATCATCACAACATGGGTGAGAAACTTCATCACTAAGCAATTAAAGAATTATGAAATTCCGTAATCGCCACTCGAAATTCCTGAAAATTTTGGCAACACCTCCACTTTATTTTGCACGTTAGGCATTTTGCCTAAACATTCTATACTATTTCTATACAGGTTGACAATCACAATTCAATCCAAAATCAATTCGAAGATCGAATATTCACAAATTTAAACAATTCTAGATTTTCAATTCAAACCAACCCAATTCTCCACCAAACAATTCCTAAATGAAACCTACAACATTCACAATCACATACATTCCGATTCCTATTCATATTCTTTCCTTAATTCACACGAAATTAACACGATAAAAAATGGCATGTAAAGAAATTTGAGACTCACCGGTTATCCGGTGACGACGGCGTAGATCAGCGGTGGACTCGAGGGACGGCGATGGCTGCAGGTTGACTGGGTTGGCGATGTGGGGGACAGGGTCGGGGTTTCCTGTGAGAGAGAGACAGTCAGTGAAAGAGAGAGAGAGACATCGATTGAGAGAGAGGGTAGGACTTACCGGATGAGGCGTTCGCCGCCGGACCCCGCCACCGGATGGAAGGGATCGGAGGTGGGGGAAAGGGGATTGGAGGAGGGGGAGGGGATTTAGAGTTTTTAATTTTTGGGGATGGGATTTGCGGGATCGATCTGAGTGGAGGTTATTTTTATGTATTGGGTTATTTCGTCGGGATATAGCTGACGGAATAACCCAATTCAAAAATTTATTACCAGACTTTTTTAATATTTATTATTTCTTCAGTTTTTAAAGTTTTTCCGTCGGCTCATAGCCGACAGGAAAAACTAGCCGAAAAAATATCTGCTATTTTCTTGTAATGAGCGAAGTACACGATGTCTGATAGCGAGAAAGGGTGCTTTCCTCAGAGTTTTTGCGCTTGTAAGGGTTTCTGACGGCTACTCATCAAATCTCTCTAAGTGTGTGGACTCATATATAAAAAAAACTCTCATCTTAAAAGTCACGACTGCCACGTGATCATGCAATAGTTACTGTTCATTGCAATTAGGACGTTAAAGGATAAGGATGTTGTCTCGGTTGTGACGAATTTTTGCCATTGCTTCCGAAATTTATGCTCTAAGAAACATATGGCAGATGATTTTAGAAATTTATGCTCTAAGAAATATATGGCAGATGATTTTAGAAATTTAAAGAACAAAGTTCCTAATTTAAAGAACAAAGTTCATAGATTGGAGATGCTGTTTCCGTCCACGCTTTTCACAATCATGTTTCATCTCACAGTTCATCTTGCAAGAGTGGTGTGTTTAGGTAGACTCGTAAATTATCGGCGGATGTATTCATTCGAGAGGTAAGCAATGGTTATGTATTTAATAGTTGACTTTAACTTTCGAATAATATTTATTATATCATCAATTAAACTTACCAAAATAAAATCCACATGTTTATATTTAAGCTAAAACGATATATCCATGATAAAGCTAGACCCGAAGGGTCGATTGCCGACGGGTTTCTCGCCGAGGAATGCATGACATTTTGTTTTATGTAGTTTGAGGGGGCTAAGACTGCATTCAACAGGCCACGACGTAACGAGTACGTCATGGGTTACTAGAGACAAGGATTAATATCTATCTTCCGTGGAGACGAGAACATAATAAGTGTCGTGAACTATGTCGCACTTCATAGTGAGGAGCTTGACACAATGCATAAATATGTATTATTTAACTCTGACGAGGTCGACGTATTTCAAGAGTATGTATATAGTCTAATCTGATTCATAATATATAATATGATTTCAATCTAATATTTTTCTCAACAAATAACAGAAGATATTAACTAACTGTATTGTTTCACATTTAGATTATGGAAAGCTCAGTATAGACCACCAAGGGGTCAATCTCTACCGAGGTATATTGATAATGCTCGAAATCGAGAATTTGCGTCATGGTTTAACCATTTTGTAAGTTTAACACTAAAATATATTCAACTATATAATCCATGTCTCATCCCTTAAACTAAATGCGATTTTGAAATCTTATCGTGCCTTATTAGATTCTTACAGCCGTAGATGCCAAATAACAGAAGATATAAAATACTTACCTCTGAACCAGATCCAGTAGTTAAGCGTCTTACTGGATATATCATTTATGGATATAGATTTCATACACAAGCTAGAGATACATGTAGAAATTTCTAAAACTGCGGTGTTTTTTTGATATCAACCACAAGAGATTACGCATCGTCTAGAGATCACAATTCAACTACGGGACAGCTTGACTACTACGGTGTGCTGCAAGATATAGTGCAGGCATATTACTGTGCACACAAGGTTGTCTTATTCAAGTGCTTATGGTATGATCTCAAGACAGAACGACAAGGATACAAAGTAGAAAACGGGCTACTCCTACTAAATTCATTAAAACTTGCATTCATGAATGAGCCTAACATATTAGCGAGTCAAGAACGTTAATGTTTTTATGTCTCAGACCCTAGTAATACTATCTGGCATGTCTGTATCAGCACAAATCCACGAGACTATTTTAGCATGAGAAATCTTGAAATTAGCCGTCCAAACACGTCGGTCACACCATTACAAGACCTGACTATGGCTATCGACGACGTTACCCTTTCAAGGGCTGACATCGATCCCGAGATTGTTGTAGAAGACGGATCATCAAGATCAGCTACCCGTAGACAAAAAAAACAACGCATGAACCAGACCAATTAATTGATGACTCCGAGCAAAATTCAGCGAGTGAGAGTAGTGCTACAGAGAATGATGATTACTAAATTTTACCTGTCTGTACTATTCATAATCTTATAGACAACTAAACACTTTAGTTTATTGCAATTTTTTTCGTCTCCTTTATATACATGCGGCTTTTAGATATGCAGAATTTAAATTATGTATTGAATATCTTGACTGTGATAAATTTAATTTCATTTACAACTATGAAATTTTGCTTAACTGCTTTTTGAATTTGTTATTGTATATATATGTTGTATTAGATATTTTTCAGGATATGAGTTCGCGTCGTGGTCGTGGTCGTGTACGTGTTAGGAATATGTATGCCCTAGATGCCATTATTATATGATATACTGGATGCTTAGACATATATATAGAGGACTTTCTTGCTCGACATGATAGTATGCTATCTGCTTGCTCTTTATCTTAACATGTACACTTGTATTATTATACTGTCTCTCTGATACATGTTGATAAAACCCTTAGGATGTTTGCTTGACTATCAGGATTATAATGCGGATCATACTACCAGGACTTGTGTAGTCCACAAGCACATTCTTTAATTGTTCCTAGTTGAGGGGATATCGAGACAGGGCATAGATATTCCAGAGTAGACTAGTGTGTACGTTTCTTGACCTTGTAGGGGACGGTGGTTGATCCCATAACCATTGGTGTTTGACATCAAAGATTGTACATAGGTGCTCATTAGAGAATGGGTACACCAAACAGGACTCGCCGAGAACTCCTAGATGGTATCATACCTATCGTCAGATAGCAGTTCTCTGGTGATACTACTATAGGTTAGTCTGTAGACCTGAGATCGTCATAGTGTCTTGTGTGGTTCCCACTGTGCTTTGATTTCCTCCCTACCATGACTTAAAGATGTCGTGCAAACAGGTGGATTTTGGGTACAGTCCCGAGTCATATAGAGGCAGTGAGCGATAGGAGGGGTTTCTTCTCTCCCGGATAGGGAGTTGATGTTGCGTTATGCTCAATTGGATATAACAGTAAGCCCCTGGCCAGGGCTGATGAGAATTACTGGTAGGTGTTATCAGCAGTTTCTCGAACCGTTATGAGCCATACATCGACATGACTTATCAAGTTACTGGAGTCTGACGATACCACCCCTAGACTTGCTATAAGACATATCAGATGAAGAGACCGGGCTGTACGGTAAGTGTTACTTATAGGTTTCATGGGAGTTTGGACAAGCTTGCTTGTTGATCTTCAAATCGCTCAATACCTGGGTAGCCATTACGTCCAGCTAGTACCGCTGACGACTTGTGAGTAACTGATGTGATCATTACCTACTGCTGGCGTATTGACGAGTTTTTAGAGTCCCATACAGAGGTTTCGTAGTTCAAGCGAAACGAAGTAGGGCACATATGCTGATATGTGTGGGGGCCCGATTAAATACGAGTATGTGATACCGTATTCTAATTTGGCGATAAATAATATTAGTCGGTTATATGTGATATAACCGAATTATTGAATCAAGGGTTGATTTAATAATATGATATATATTTATATTTGATATAATTATATATTAACTAATATTAAGCCCACTAATTATTTTCTTCTTTTTATATATATATATATATATATATATATTATATATATATATAAATATATATGTTTTATGAAGTATGGTTTTCTATTTTGAGAAAATAGAAAATGAGGTGGAAAATGGGGAAATATTTTGGGCATGGGTGAAGCATGGCACATATTATTTCTTTATTCGTTTGCATTCACTATTGAAGCATGGTTGGATTTGTTATTGGTTTTTAATTCCATGCTTCAATAAGTGAGATGTGTATTGAGCCATTTCTTCACTCACTTGAGCCTATGCTAGCTCATTCTCTCTCGCTCTCTCCATCTTCTTTTTCCTCCTCTTAAAGTCCCAACCCTCACATGAGTTGTGAACCCTAGGACTTTAGTTATTCTAGTGAGCTAAACACCCTACTTCATCATCCTAGTCTAGATTAGCACTTTAGACTAGGTTGTTTACTTCACTAATACTAGATTAGTGAAGAGGTGGTTTGATCTAGAGGAACTTCGGGTGGATCATCTTCGACACGAAGGTCGCGAAGCAAGCTCGATCCGTTCTTCAAGTGGAGCCTAGAGGAGTCGTAGGGACACTACCCGGAGCTTTAGAAAAGAATGACTTGGTCTACAAAGGTTGTAGTCTTCATCTCTTAGTATAGAACTTGTTATATGTTCATATAAACCCTAATATTCTAGTTAGATTCTAGGTTGGTGTAGCTTAGCACCCAAATTTTTAAAAATTACATGCTTGATGCCGGTTAAAATCTTGTAGTGGTGCTAGGATACACTTTCAGTATGTGGACGGACTGAGGAGGACGTGGCATCCAAACCTCCAGTCGGGTTCCTCGAGTCGGGGTCCTGAGAAAAGGGTCTCCACAAAAGCAAATGATATATGGGGTCGCGCGTGAGATGGCTCAAAGATCGAGGTGCATATTTCGATGACTAGAGAATGCATTAAGCCCGGGGCATAATAGCTAAAAAAATTCCATGCCTCGATCTGCTGTTGGGATACTAGTCATCTCTAGTAGGGTTTAAAGTGCGGCGAAAGCGGTAATTTAAAAAATCTAGAGAGTATTAGCATACCCAAATCAGGAATCAAATCAAACCACTAAACTTGTCACTAAATTAGTAAGCTAAAAATAAGAGTTGGCGGACTACAACCTTTGTAGCGCGTTAGCTACCTCTTCTTGGACTCCGATTAGTCTCCACGAAGCCCGGAACAAACTTGCTTGATGATCTCCTTGCCGAAGATGATCCACTTTGAGATAACTCCAACACAAACTTTAGTTTCAAATCGATTTCATCAAAATGAAGCAACCCACTAATTAAACTTGCTAAGAATGATTAGTAGAAGATATAGAATAAATAGCCCACTTAATTTTTCTCTTTTCTTTTTCCATTTCCCACTTGAAGAAAATTAGGAGGATGAAGAAGAACCATGGAGAAGATGAGATAGTATGAAGAATAGATGAGGTTCAATAAAAATTGAACTAAAATAAAAAATGAGTCATGAAAATAAAACACCTCGTCAATTCTACAACCATCTTAAATTCATGACCCATTCTTATTCTTCCATATAATTCTCATACATCCATCTCATATGTATCAACATACATAAAACAATATTTATATCAAATATAAATATTAATTAAGAGAAGAAAATAATAAAGTGAGCATGACATTAGTTAATATTTAAATATATCAATATATAAATATACATTTAATTATTAAATCAATACTTAATTTAATAATCCGGCTATATCATATATATACCGGCTAATATCAATTAACACCAAATTAAAATATGTGTATCAAATACATGTGTTTAATCGAACTCCTGCACGTATCCCTATACGTGCCCTACATCGTTTCGAATGTGCTGGAAAACCTCTGTGTGGGACTATAAAGACTCGACAATACGCAGATTATGATCATATCCATAGCCCACAAGCACGTCAGCGGTATTAGCTGCATGTAACGGCTACCTAGGTATTGATCGAAAGAAGGTCAACGAGTAAGCTCATCAGAACCATGCAAACTCTATCATTGACATTATTGTACAGTACAGTCTCTTCGTCTAAGAATATCGCATATCGGATCTAGAGTTTGGAATCTGTCAGACCCCAATAACTCCATAAGTCATGCGACAGAGGACTCATAACCAACCGAAAATACAACCGATAACACTTATCAGTTTATCTCCACTGCAATGGGTATCTACTTGTGGTTGTAGTCATGTCATGCACAGCACGACATCAACTCCCTATACCGGGAGAGACGAATCTTCTCTACCGCTCACTCTCTCCACGTATTTCGGGACTATACCCAACAAAAACCTGTTTGCACGACTCTTTTGAGCCGTGGTAGGGTAGAAATCTAAGTATAGTTGGAACACACATGAGACACTATAGCGATCTCAGGTCCAACGGACTACCCTGTACCCATGTCACAAAAGAATGGCTACCTAACATTGATATATTACCAATTAGGAGTTCTCGGTAAGTCCGTCCAGTATAACTCATCCAATGAGCACATGTATAAAATCTTTGATGTTAAATACTAATAGCTGCAGGATCAGCTATTGCCCTTCAACCGGGTCAGGAAACGTACATATTATTCTAAACTGGAGTGCCGATACCCAGTCTCGATATTCCAACGACTAGGGACATTTAAGAATATGCTGTTCCCGCCAAAATTTTCGGCCAAGAGCTATTTGTTCCCTTATAACCCTTATAAAAAAGGGAGAGAAGAAAGAGGAAAAGAATTCACGAATGGACATCATGTGTTAAACACGTGAGTGCTTATATGCAAAGTATATAAGCGCTGAAAGAAAATAACAAAAGGCCAAACAGGCCTCACGTGTTAAACACGTGAACGTTCATATGCAAAGCATATAGGCGTTGAAAACACATAACTAAGGGCCAAGCAGGCCTTACGTGTAAAACACGTGAGCGCTCATATGCAAAACATATGAGCGCTGAACATAAATAACCAATGACCAAACACGCCTCACGTGTAAAACACGTGAGCGCTCATATGCAAAGCATATGAGCGCTAAACATAAACAAGCTAAAACCCACAGCAGGTGTCAAATGTTAAACACGTGAGTTCTCTTACCTCTCACATGCAAAGCATGTGAGCGCCCCAATTTAAAATGTTCCCATTAAATTTTATGTGATAAAATTAAATCCTATTTGGAAAATATTTTCCCTGATCTTTCTAATATGGAAAGATCTTTTTTTAATAGAGAATCCTGGATTTAAAATCCGATGGTGATAAAATATCACCAATTAAATTATCTGATAGAATTAAATTTTATTTGGGAAATATTTTCCTAATCTTGTTAAACTAACAAGATATTCATATGATAAGAATAAAAATCTATGTTAAACTAACGAGATATCCATATGATAGAATTAAATTCTATATTAAGAAAATATATTTCTGATCTTGTTAAATTAAAAAGATATGATAGAATAAAATTCTAATCTTGTTAAAACTAACAAGATACTCATAATCTTGTTAAACAAATAAGAAATCTTCTCTGTTACATAGAGAGCATTTGGATTAAAAATCCAACGGTGAATAAAATTCACCGATTGATCTAAAAGATCATGGAATCAATCATAATCTCTTAATGAGGGATTCTCTTAACAAATTGATTTTTATTCTTCTCGTATAAATAGGAGCGAGGAGAGGAGGAGAAAGACAGAGAGAGGGGAAGAAAAATACAGAGAGAATTTAATTCTCTAAAAGGAGGGGACCACCCCATAAGCTTTCTAAAAAGTCTCACAAAAACAAAAGAGGATTTAATTCTCAAACAAAGGGTTTAACCCTTAAAAAAAGAACTTAGTTCTTCCTCTGATTGAGGTCTGCAGAAGCAGATCTCCTCACAAGTTGAGAATTTAATTCTCATCGGGGAGATTCTGTTATGCAGATTCAAAACTTAAGGGAAAGAACTAAGTTTAAAGAATTTAATTCTTACAAAAGTATATAGGAATTTAATTTCTCTGATAAAACTAGGGTTTAACCCTGTAAAAAGAATTTAATTTTTATAAAATAAGAGACTTGAAATTTTCTAAACTCAGATCCCGGCATCGTTAATATGAGATCAAAATCTTCATAAACATAGAAGGAAAGACTGATGATTCATTAGTGTTCAACACTATAACGAAAGCTCACATGTTTCCCCACGTGAACACCTCTGATGAACAAAAAAGAATGGCTGAGACCGATTCACGTGTTTCACACGCGAGCATTTAAAAAGAATAAGAAGTGCCTCCTAGGGTAGTCACGTGTTTCCCACGTAAGCGTCTAAAAAAAGAACAAGAAGTTCCTCCTAGGGCAGTCACATGTTTTCCACGCGACTTCCAATCAAGTGCTTAGCACTTATATGAAAAAGGGAATAGACCCAAAAACAGCGTTCACATTTTGAGGACGCCTCATGTGTTCGTACGTGAGCACCACAGGAATTAAGTGTTTAGCACTTATATGAAAGAGCGAATAAAACCCAGAAAATGGCTCCCACTTTGGAGCGCCTCACGTGTTCACACATGAGTGCCTCAAAAGTTCAGTGTTTAACACCGATCTAGCGCCTCACATGCGATACATGTGAGTGCTGCATATACCGGTGTTTAGCACAAGGGGGTGACTATGGAAACCCAGATCTAACCCAAATTTGCCAAGATTCCTGTGGCCAAAACCTCTTTGATCTCCAATCAATCGAGCCCCCCGTGCTCATTTCTTCCTAAACTGATCCTAGTCCCAAACACAACTAATGATCTTCCGACGGATATTCATCCCACATCTCCCCTCAATTTGGAAATTAGTTCAAGGGTACATCTCTCCACACCTCTGATACATGTCGTTGTAATTCTTCAACGTCTTCTGAGAGGTGGTGGGTCCCGACAACCAACAACTCTTTGGTGCACTCCCAAACCGATAGGCACATCCCAATACGCACCACAACGTCCTTAAACTACAATGGACCGCAACGTCCTTAAACTAGCTACGGACCGCAACGTCCTTAAACTACAACGGACCGTAACGTTCTCAAACCAAACTCTACGGACCGTAACGTCTTTAAACTAAACTCTACGGACCGTAACGTCTCCAAACTACTGTGGACCAAAACGTTCTTAAAATAAACCCTCACCTCAGAAATGGGGATCTACGGACCGAAACATCCTTAAACTAACAACGGGCCGTAACGTCCTTAAACTAAAACAATCGAGCCCAAATGCTCTTTTGTGGGATCTGAATGATCCTAAAACCCTGTTGAGTAAATCTTAGTCTCAAATTAGACTAACGTATCCGTAACAAAAATTTAAGTCGATCTTGATCTCAAAACAGATTAACGATCCTTAAATAAGAACTCAAATCTAAAATATATGGATTTGGACTAATTGCGCCCTACGGGCGACGACATAAATTAGTCTCCGTATACAATCCACGGGCAACCAAAAATAAAACAAACACGCACGACACGAAGTGAACTTCTGGAGCAGGAGAAAGTGGTTATCGCAATGCGGTAACCTAATTAACTGTAAGGGCTTGCGCCTGCAGGGAAGAGCGCCCACACAATCAAAAACCCCTTACAAACAAGGGGGAATCTGACGAAGCCTGCTACAATGGCCGCATCCGTCCAAACCTCTGATATATGGTGCCATAAATCAACTTGGTATCTTCGGAGAGGTGTACGGATAAAACCAAATAGCATCTGCCTCCTAATTCAGGCAAGACGATCCTACGAGGTTCTTCTCCATTTCGGCGGTAAATAGATTCTGGCACGCCTGGTGGGACCTTTTCCTCTTTCCACTCCACACTTCGTGCGTCATGTTTTTCCGCGATCAAATAATCACGGTATATATGTTTGTGGTTGCCCTTGGGTGATGGGATACTGAAGCCGGCGTTTCGTCTCTATGAATAATGGCGTTTGCTCCCACCATAGCAACTCAGGCTCTGTCATATCCGGTGGAGTCAAGTATGTAGAGTTACTAGGCACTGTCACAAGGGTGTATAAGGCATCAACCATGCCGTATTTAAAATTTTCAAGTGCCGAATAATCTAAAGCGAGGATCTTTGCTAGATAATTAGGGTTAACAAAACAGGTAAACATCTTTACATCTAAGAGAAAGGGATTACAAGCTTTGTAGTCCATTCCTTCGCTTCATAAGCTCCGAGTAGTAGTTCCTTCGCTGCTATCTATGAACTTGCGGACTCTAGAGAGGCTCCACAAGCCGAATGATCCATGCTTGCTTGAAATCTTCCTTTTCGAAGATGATCTACCTTGAAGAATCTTTAACTCAAGCTCTCACTTCTTTAATCAAGTATTAATGAAGTGAACACCCTAATCTAAGTGTCTAGAATAGATGAGGATGATGAAGTAGGAATTTATCTCTCTTTTTTTTTTCATTTTCTCACTTTGATTCATCACTTTTCAAAAAGCTAGCAAGCTTTTCAAGGAGGAAGAAGAAGAAGAAGTCTTTTGTGATGAATAATGAAATTGTGTTATGTTTTCAAATCAAACCATAGGTGAAGAAGAAGGGCTTAACCTTTGTAGAGAATAAACCATGGTAAAGGGTTTGGGTTGGGTTAAGAAATATCTTCACAAAGTATCTATGCTTAAAACAAAAATAAAGCTTCTAGAAGCTTCATGAAAAAGCTAACCCAAGTCAAACCCTAACCATATTTAATCTCCACAAATTATGTTGCATTTGTAATCATAATTTGTTACAATATTATATATCACATATATAATGTATTTTTGTAACAAAAGAAAATAATACATTTAACATATATCGCATATATATATATATCAATGTATTATCCTGTGAGAAAAATGAATCAATAAAGCGAGCCAATATTAGTTAATGTAATGTAATATATCATATATATAATTATACATTAAATTATCGAATCAACACTTGATTCGACAATCCGGCTATATCGCATATAACCGACTAATATAACATGTACCGATTCATCGAATCAACACTTGATCCGATGACCCGGCTATATCACATATACCCGGCCGATATCATATATCGCGAGAATAGAATACGGTATCTCATATCGTATTATCCTCGGTCCCGCACATATCACATATATGCTCCTACTCCGTTTTTCCTGAGCCAAGAAACCTCTGTGTAGGACTCTAAAGAATCGTCAATACGCCGGCAGTGGGTGATGATCATATCAAACACCCATAAGCTGCAAGCGGTCAGCTAAACGTAACAGCCACCCAGGTATTGAGCGATCAGAAGATCAACAAGCAAGCCTGTACATTCTCCTGTGAATCCAATCAGTAACACTACCGTACAGTCCGGTCTCTTCGTCTGATATGTTGCATATTTAGTCTAGGGGTGGTAAACGTCAGACCCCAGTAACCCATAAGTCATGTCGATGTGAGGCTCATAACAGGTCGAGAACCTACTGATAACACTTACCAGTAGTACTCTATATCAGCCCTGGTTAGGGACTTCCAGTTATAGCCAATCGAACACAGCACAACACCAACTCCCTATACCGGGAGAGACGAAACCCCTCCTATCGCTCATTGCCTCCATGTGATTCGGGACTGCACCCAAAAGCCACCATTTTGCACGCCATCTTGGACGCGGTATGATGGAAATCAAAGCACAGTGGGAATCACACAAGACTCTATGACGATCTCGGGTCTACAGACTAACCTGTACCAGTGTCACCAGAGAACTACCATCTGACGTGAGGTATAATACCATCTGGGAGTTCTCGGCGAGTCCGTCCAGTGTACCCAGTCTCCACTGAGCACCCGTACACCATCTCTGATGTCAAACACCAATGGATATAGGATGATCCATCGCTCATCATATGGGTCAAGATGCGTGTACGCTAGTCTACACTGGTGCATCGATGCCCTATCTCGATACACCCTCGACTAGGAACAGTTATAGGATGTACTCGTTGACTACCATGGCCCCACTAGTATGATCTCATCATAGTCCCAGTAGTCGAGTACATATCCTAAGGGCTTTATCAACATGTGAGAGCAAGACAGTAAACTAATACAAGTCAACATGTTAAGACAAAGTGAAACCAAATAGCATACTATCATGTCGAGCAAGAAAGTCCTCTCTATATATATCCAAGCATCCACTATAATATACATCATATGTACAACAATGGCCTCTAGGGCATATATATATAACTAACAATCTCTCACTTGCACTAAGGCCAGCTGTTGAGTATCTCATACCCAACATCTCGAAGAGTCTCTCAAAATGTATATGGGGTATGGCCTTCGTGAGTGGATCCGCAGTGTTGTCCTTCATATCAACTCTCTTGACCTCTACCTCCCGGCGATCAACTATCTCCCGGATCAGGTGATACCGTCTCAGAATATGTCTGGACTTCTGATGGGACCTTGGTTTCTTGGCCAAAGCCACAGCTCTATTGTTATCATAATACAAAGGTATTGGATGTTCAATAGACGGAACCACACCAAGTTCAGTGATGAACTTATTCACCTAGACAGCCTCTATGGCAGCATCGTTGGCAGCGATGTATTCATCCTCTATCGTCGAGTCTGCAACGGTTTCCTGTTTGGAACTCTTCCAACACACCGCCCTTCCATTGAGGATGAAGACAAATCCCGAGTGCGACTTAGAGTCGTCCTTATCACTTTGGAAGCTCGAATCGGTAAAGGACTCCACCTGGAGTTCTCCGTTACCATACACCAAGAACATCTCTTTAGTCCTTCTCAAGTACTTGAGAATGTTCTTCACAGCTTTCCAGTGACTCTCTCCAGGATCTGCTTGATACCGACTCACTACACTTAGTGAGTATGCTACATCAGGTCTGGTACATAGCATCGCATACATGATAGAGCCTACTGCCGAAGCATAGGGTATCCCTTGCATGCGAGCTCTCTCCAAATCAGTTTTGGGAGACATCTCTTTGGAGAGAGTGAGTCCATAGATGGTGGGTTGGTTCCCATGCTTGGATTCTTCCATACTAAATCTCTTTAGTATGGTGTCAATGTATCTGGATTGGGACAATCCCAGTATCCATTTAGATCTATCTCTATAGATCATAATTCCCAGTATGCAGGAGGCATCACCTAGATCTTTCATTGAGAATCTTTGTGATAAGAAGAGCTTGACCGATTGCAGCATAGGAACATCATTTCCTATCAAGAGTATGTCATCCACGTACAATACGAGGAAGACGACCTTACTCTCCGCAACCTTCTTGTAAATACAAGGTTCATCTACATTCTTGATGAAGTCAAACTTTTTGAGTACAACATCAAAACAGATGTTCCAACTCCTCGATACTTGCTTTAACCCGTAGATGGATTTAAGTAGCTTGCACTCCTTTCCGCTGCTCCCACTGTCTACGAAGCCCTCTGGCTGAGTCATGTACACGCTCTCTTCTAAATCACCATTTAGAAAGGTGGTCTTAACATCCATCTGCCAGATTTCGTAGTTATGGTATGCAGCAATGGCAAGTAGGATCCGGATGGACATAAGTATAGCCACTGGAGAAAAGGTTTCGTCATAATCCACACCTGGTCGTTAACGAAAACCCTTTACAACAAGTCTAGTTTTGAAAGTCTCAACTTTTCCATCTACACCAAGTTTCTTCTTAAAGATCCATTTGCTCCCAATGGGTTTTACCCCTTCAGGAGCAACTTCCAAAGTCCATACTTTGTTGGTGTATATGGATTCCATCTCAGATCGCTTGCATCCAGCCATTTCACAGAGTCACCACTTGTGATGGCCTGCTCGAAGCTAGTCGGGTCATCATCTTCCATGATGCAATCCTCGCTCCCACCATCAACGAGAAAACCGTAGTATCTCTCAGGTAGATGAGAAACTCTACTAGATCGGCGGAGCGGCTGAGGTTCGTCGGGAACTACTGAATCCTCTGGTTCTAATAAATCATCGGTCGTAGTTTGTGCTGCTGGAACTTCTTCCAGCTCTACCTCTTTGCCACTAATTTCTTTAACAAGAAATTCCTTTTCTAAAAAGATAGCATGCCGAGAAACAAATACCTTTTGTTCCTCGGTATGGTAGAAGATATACCCGCGCGAATGTTTGGGATATCCAATAAACTTACACAGAATAGACCTTGCCCCGAGCTTGTCCGGATTTTGTGTTTTCATATATGCCGGACAACCCCATATCCTAATATAATTAAGATATGGTCTCTTTCCTTTCCTTATCTCAAATGGAGTGGTGGACACTGATTTGGTGAGAACCATATTCAATAGGTCTGCAGCTGTCTCCAGTGCAAATCCCCAGAAGGAAATAGGTAACTCAGCATTGCTCATCATAGAGCGCACTATATCTAATAGGGTGCGATTCCTCTGCTCCGATACACCGTTGTGCTGTGGTGTATAAGGAGGAGTAAGCTGAGAGAGAATCCCATTCTCTTTTAGATAGTCCAGGAACTCATTGCTTAAGTATTCTCCTCCTCAATCAGATCGTAGGATCTTAATACTTTTGCCCGTTTGGTTCTCTACTTCGTGGTTATATTCCCTGAATTTCTCAAAAGTTTCAGACTTGTGTTTCATCAGGAACACATGTCCGTATCTTGAGAGATCGTCAGTGAATGTAATGAAGTAGGAAGAACCATTCCTGGCATATGTAGACATGGGTCCACATACATCACTATGTATCAGCCCCAAGAGTTCTGTAACACTTACTCCGTGTCCATTAAACGGAGTTTTTGTCATTTTATCTTTGAGACATGACTGGCAAGTGTCATAAGATGATAATTCGAACGGATTCAAATATCCATCCTTATGCAATTTAGCTAGCCGTGTCGTATTGATATGACCTAGTCTACAATGCCACAAGAAGAATTCATTCATTTATGAACTTTTCCTCTTGTTTGTATTCTGTACATTAAGAATTGTAGTTTGATTTAGAACGTACATGCCATTATTTAACGATCCTGATCTTATCAACTTTTGATTCAGGAATATGTTCATAACATTATCCTGTATTACAAAATTATATCCTTCTTTATTCAATAAAGAAACTGATATAATATTGCATATCAGGGTCGGAATGTAATAGCATTCGTTCAGGATCAATGTATTACCTTTTGGTAACACAAGGTGATATTCGCCAATAGCCTTGGCCGAAACATTTGCACCATTCCTTACTGTTACGGAATGATCACCCATTCCCAGTTCTCTACCTTTACGTAGCCCATGTAACATATTACATATGTGGGATCCCGATCCAGTATCTAATACCCAGGACGTAGAGTGAACTGAGAAACGGTTCTCGATAACAAACACACCCGAAGAAGATGCATCAGCATGCTTGTTCTTCATCTGGGTGGCGTGAGAATCCAGATATTCTCCTATTTCTTGCTCAGTCTTATAACACTTATAAGAAAGAATGGGACCAATATTCCACTGCTCAGTATAATAAGCGGGTTCAGTCAATACATCCATATTATTATCTTTATTAAGGCCTGACTTGGTCGCTACCTGGAGAGAGAGAGAGAAGAAAAACACTTTAGCGTATGCTCTTACAAGATTAGATTGGTTGTTATCTTATCTAATCAAGATGTCTCCCACTGTTTTCATCAAATCTTCCTTCAAACCCTAAAAGGAAAGACTAGCCGGGATTAATTACACCTTACAAGTTCGCCAATCTTTCAGCCAGGCCAGTGGTACTTTGAGGGAGGTTCCCCGTGCTTTCGCACGGACCTAATTAAAATAAACCTCGTTTTCCCAGAGGCATAATCCCGTAAACACCTTTCTAGTCACCTACTTGATCGACTAATTGTCCTGTGTAAAATTCTCCCAGGAGTAACTCTTACTCGCAGTGGGTATCAGGATCCATCCATCTTATAGAAGGTATGCAATCTCATTGCAAATTTCAACACTTGAAATTCCCGATAATGTTTTTACCCCTAGTGTCCTATGACCTTGACGCAGGCCAACAAACCATAGTCCGCTAGTCAAGTTCAACCCGTACATTTCTTGATTGAATTAAACCCACCCGTACGACCCTTGACGTAGGCTAACAAAGTCGTACGACTACCCTAATCCAATCACATCTCATGTTGCAGATAAGTACTAGTTAGCTACCGCACACTACGCCTTGACGCAGGCCAACAAACGTAGCACGAATACTAAGTAATATCTATCTGAAATGTCGGAGGGCCACGCAGGTTTTTTAGAAAACCATGAGCGTAATGAACTTGATATCGTTGTAGAAACAAGTGATTTTGAAAAGGAGTGTTTTTGAGGCTTTTCCAGTTTTGCTAAAGAGGTCACTCCCGGTGAAGGGATCTCGGCTCTTTCCTTATCGAATAAGGTGCAGGATATTTCACAAATACAGCTGTGCAAAGCAAGAACTATAGAAGCAATCAAAAACTAAACCGCGAGTTTGTAGCATCTGCCGGTTTTGCTAAAGAGGTCACTCCCGGTGAAGGGATCTCGGCTCTTTCCTCATCGAATAAGGTGCAGGGTATATCATATATACCGCTGTGCAAAGCAAGATTGTAGCTACCCTTTTTATAAAGTTTTGATTCTACAACATCTTTTAGGTTTCTTTTCTTTTATTAATCTCATTAATAAATCTCATCAATTATGCTTCCTAAGTATCACAGAAGAAACGAAAGCAGTAATATTTATATATCATCATATATATATAGTATAAGCATTCGTCTCAGGAAGTAATATGATCTCATCACAGAACGTTGCAGCAGAAGATAACATATGAAATATTGGATATATTAGGACGTCCGTGTTTTATTTCGAGCCTGTATAAAACACGGATTCCACGGTCGCGATGAATAGCCAAACCTACATCCCTAGACCCCTACGAGAGCGGCAAGTAACACTGCCAATTTCAGGGTTAGGAGACCCGGTCTCAACTCCTCAAGATGGCCTCCCACTGGACCCTAGAACCCGGTTATTTGTGCTCCCCTCCTCGGGTCTACCTAATGAGGAAAAGTAAATAATATACAATGGTGACATCAACCTCAACCCGGAAGTGCCCCAATAAAAGAATATTACATACAATGAATTTTACATGAATGAAAATAAAAACCCTCATCTCACATAAAACCCCCGGCTATTCAGAACACAACGATCCAATATAACATATCACAGCAACACATAATATCTCATATCATCAACGTAAGCAAGTATGCGTATCCCGATTGTCGTTGATGTACAACAACGAAGCCGGCGATACACCACATACTACGCTTACGGTCACAGAAAAGAAAGTGTAAAACTACAACATTTGGAATCCACAATCACTTTAAACATCATAAATCCGAAATATCACATACTTCGCATTTCTTGCCTAACTATATGAATTCTACATATTGTATCACATTCCAGATAAATAGACAAAGTTAAACTTTCCGATCGAATAATCAAACACCCAAGATTTCAGAAATAGCTCAACACTTGAGCGGAGTTCAAAAATCCCAGAACATATCACAGCTCCAATGAACCAGCCGTAGAAGGGTCAAACCAACGCCTCACATGTGGCAACGCTAAACTACCACAAACCCTAGGGTTCAGTGGCAGTTTTAACGGTCACATAATCGAGTTAAGGTTACGTTCTTCTAGAGGGTCCACAGATATGCTTGCATGTTTTTCCGAAAGATTCAAACTCGAGAAAAATTCAACACTTGAAAGTTTTTTGTGTCTGGAAAAAGTGAGTTATTGATATCCGTTCGAACATTTTAACACGTTCTAAATTATCCGGAAAAACTAAACGAAGTTAGACTTTCCGATCGAATCAACGAATTCTTAAGATCTCCAGAAAACTCAACACTTGAGTAATATTAAAAATTCCCAGAAGCATGTAGTAATACCTACGGATTTTACCTAGAAGTTTCTGTCCCTAATACCCAAGTACGGCCGCGGAACCGTCGCGCAAAGCATGGTATTGCCGCGGTTTCGCGGCAACTTAAGGGAATTAGGAGCTCGTACTTCACAGTAATCGTTAGAATTCCCTGCTTAATTTTTTGAGTATTTTTAATAATTAAAAAACCACCTTTTAAAAAAAATTCCAGAGAGGGGGTCAAAATTGACGTTTTGGGGTTCGATCGGACTTTTAACTTCGTATACACGTCGCCTAATGCTCTAGCTTGGCTCTGATACCACTGCAGGGTTACTAGGCACTGTCACAAGGGTCTATAAGGCATCAACCATGCCGTATTTAAAATTTTCAAGTGCCGAACAACCTAAAGCGAGGATCTTTGCTAGATAATTAGGGTTAACAAAGCATGTAAACATCTTTACATCTAAGAGAAAAGGATTACAACCTTTGTAGTCCGTTCCTTCGCTTCATAAGCTCCGAGTAGTAGTCCCTTCGCCGCGATCCATGAACTTGCGGACTCTATAGAGGCTCCACAAGCCAAATGATCCATGCTTGCTTGAAGTCTTCCTTTTCGAAGATGATCTATCTTGAAGAATCTTTAACTCAAGCTCTCACTTCTTTAATCAAGTATTAATGAAGTGAACACCCTAATCTAAGTGGCTAGAATAGATGAGAATGATGAAGTAGGAATTTAGCTCTCTTTTGTTTTCATTTTCTCACTTTGATTCATCACTTTTCAAAAAGCTAGCAAGTTTTTCAAGGAGGAAGAAGAAGAAGTCTTTTGTGATGAATAATGAAATTGTGTTATGTTTTCAAATCAAACCATAGGAAGGGCTTAACCTTTGTAGAGAATAAACCATGGTAAAGGGTTTGGGTTGGTTTAAGAAATATCTTCACAAAATATCTTAAAAAAATATCTATGCTTAAAACAAAAATAAAGTTTCTAGAAGGTTCATGAAAAAGCTAACCCAAATCAAACCCTAACCATGTTTAATCTCCATAAATCATGTTGCATTTGTAATCATAACTTGTTACAATATTTTATATCACATATATAATATATTTTTGTAATAAAAGAAAATAATACATTTAACATATATCGCATATATATCAATGTATTATCCGGTGAGAAAAATGAATCAATAAAGCGAGCCAATATTAGTTAATGTAATGTAATATATCACATATATAATTATACATTAAATTATCGAATCAAAACTTGATCCTACAATCCGGCTATATCGCATATAACCGACTAATATAACATGTACCGATTCATCGAATCAACAATTGATCCGATGACCCGGCTATATTACATATACCCGGCCGATATCATATATCGCGAGAATAGAATACGGTATCTCATATCGTATTATCCTCGGTCCCGCACATATCACATATGTGCTCCTACTCCGTTTTGCCTGAACTAAGAAATCTCTGTGTAAGACTCTAAAGAATCGTCAATACGCCGGCAGTGGGTGATGATCATATCAAACACCCATAAGCTGCAAGCGGTCAGCTAAACGTAACAGCCACCCATGTATTGAGCGATCAGAAGATCAACAAGAAAGCCTGTACATTCTCTTGTGAATCCAATCAGTAACACTACCGTACAGTCCGGTCTCTTCGTCTGATATGTTGCATATCTAGTCTAGGGGTGGTAAACGTCAGATCCCAGTAACCGATAAGTCGTGTCGATGTGAGGCTCATAACAGGTCGAGAACCTACTGATAACACTTACCAGTAGTACTCTATATCAGCCCTGGCCAGGGACTTCCAGTTATATCCAATCGAACACAGCACAACATCAACTCCCTATACCGGGAGAGACGAAACCCCTCCTATCGCTCATTGCCTCCATATGATTCGGGACTGCACCCAAAAGCCACCGTTTTGCACGCCCTCTTGGACGTGGTATGATGGAAATCAAAGCACAGTGGGAATCACACAAGACTTTATGACGATCTCGGATCTACAGACTAACCTGTACCAGTGTCACCAGAGAACTGCCATCTGACGTGAGGTGAAATACCATCTGGGAGTTCTCGGCGAGTCCGTCCAGTGTACCCAGTCTCCACTGAGCACCCGTACACCATCTCTGATGTCAAACACCAATGGATATGGGATCATCCATCGCCCATCATATGGGTTAAGATGCGTATACGCTAGTCTACACTGGTGCATCGATGCCCTATCTCGATACACTCTCGACTAGGAACAGTTATAGGATGTACTCGTTGACTACCATGGCCCCACTAGTATGATCTCATCATAGTCCCAGTAGTCGAGTACATATCCTAAGGGCTTTATCAACATGTGAGAGCAAGACAGTAAACTAATACAAGTCAACATGTTAAGACAAAGTGAAACCAAATAGCATACTATCATGTCGAGCAAGAAAGTCATCTCTATATATATCCAAGCATCCACTATAATATATATCATATGTACAACAATGGCCTCTAGGGCATATATATATAACTAACAACGTATGGGCCACTTGCAGCCTCAAATCTCTGCAATCCGGCTTTTCAAGAAATCAACGGGCTTCTTTTTAGGTTGATACTCCCACCTCCCACTCTTGGTGCCTCAACGCCGATGGAGGAAGCCCAGAGGAAGTCTGTCTTCTACAGGATGGTTCCCCAAGCTGCAGCTTTGCCGACGGAATCAGTTCTCAAACAACTGGCACTTGCTAAGGACCAAGGTCGATGCAGGGGGGCAGAATATTCAAACTCTCAAAGGAAATAGGGGGCGGGCTCAGCAAAATCCTGAGGCTAATCAAATCCCGGCCGTAAGAAACGGTCGACGTCGATGTCTGCATTATACAAAATGATCTGGGGGCAGTTCTCCGTATGGTCCTGTTTCAACCCCAGTGGTGAATGTTGTTGTTCCAACCGGGAATAGCTTCAAACTGTTGCGAAGGGTCAGAAAAAATTCTCCTACCCCAATATTGAAGAAATCTCTGCATCCCATGGAGATCCCACGAGAGCAGAAACCAGTTCGCTCTCTATAACAACTTTCCTGATCTATATATAAAGTGTGGAAGCAGGTGAAAGACTCAGTTGTCGTCTGCGGTTCTTCTTCTAAACGTCAGCCAAATTTTGACAAATCACCTTTCAAATATAAGGGGATTCATACCAAGATGGATCCTGATACAGCGGTTCCTCCCAAAACCAAAGTGGCTTTTCACAAAAAAAGAGAGGCCTAATAAAGCTCAAGTGCCCGAAGCAAACTCCAAAGGCCAAAACTCCAAACACCCTAAGCCTGGGGGCATGGTAGTTCACATAGTCTATATGGTGAATTCCAAAGATGAAGTTCGAGTTTCTACTAGTCACCGACCTCAAACTCGGTCCCTGACAAAAGTTCAACTGCAACGTGAAAAGCTTCAGGAGATGCTCGCTCAGGCGGCAGCAAACGCTAATCCATCGCCTAAGGAAAATCCCGAGGACGCACCCGAAGAAAGAGTAGAGAAGGAGTCGTATATTGATTTCCTAAAGCGCGCTATGAATAAGAGAGATGAAGAAGCGGCAGAAATGTCCATTAAAATGAACCAGATGGCCCTTCTGATTCAGAATATGACTGGAATAATGGTTCAATCGGAACCACTGGCAGATGAACCGCCGGTAGTCAGTCTTAAAGATAAGGATGACATTTCAAATCCTCTTTAAAACTCATCAACGACTGAGGAGGAAATGATTCCTAAAAGAAAAGCTGAACACATATATCGCTCAGCAAATCAAAACTCACTATGCCAGTGAAGCAGGCCAATCAAGACTGGTCGACCGTATCCGGCGTGCTACGATCAAATACAGTACCCTCCAGAATACATACTTCCGACTCCACATACAAAGGAACCGGGAATCCTCACCAGCACGTCGCACGATTTAAATCCTTGTGCGGTAACACTAGAGAGAATGATATACTTCTCCTCTGACAGTTCGTCAGCTGTCTGGTGGGCATTACCTTCGAATGGTATGCGGAACTCCCGAATGATTCCGTGAATACCTTCGACGAGATGGAGATGCTCTTCTGTCAGAGATTCTCTAGTGTGAATAAACGCACCACCGTAACGACGTTGGTCAATGAAAGGTCTAGACCAAATGAGACCTGGGTTCAATATGTTACTCGATGGCGAAATCTCTGGTCAAAACGCGAGCAACATATCGACGAAGCTACGGCTATGGTAATGTTCATATCCGCCCTTGACCCAAATTCAAAAGGTGTTCCTATTTACGGCC
Source organism: Agapanthus africanus (assembly GCA_030015575.1). Lineage (NCBI taxonomy): Eukaryota > Viridiplantae > Streptophyta > Magnoliopsida > Asparagales > Amaryllidaceae > Agapanthus > Agapanthus africanus. The sequence goes on along the minus strand of JASDDO010000014.1, from coordinate 158,821,643 downwards.
GTTTTCAAGCCGACAACCTTCCAAGAGCTCATGGATAAAATGACTCGATTGGATCAACCGGGTCAAGACCTTTCATCATCCGATGAAGATGAATGAAAAGCGGAGGTAAGGTGGCATTTGTCGCCAACGCTCAACAAAAAATGAGCGACTTTGAAGCAACCTGTCACCAAAATAACGACGGCATGGGTACATGCCCCCCGAGATATACACAGGGGGCATATTTCTCACAGGCGGAAGAATCTCTACGTGGGATGGTCCTTTCTTTTCAAAGAACAGATAGAATATCAAGGGACTTACAAGCGGGTTCTGCAATCAAGTGGAATATCCCACTTAAACCAAAAAAACATGGGAAGGATATGAAACCCATGTCCCACTCCGAATCAGACGATGAGGAAAAAACCTCAAGTCAAATTCATTCTTCCAAAGAAGAGGAAGAATCGGCAGAAGAAATGTCGTGATCTCGTTCTTTTGTATATGAAGAAGACGCTCCATCAGTATCGGAAAGCGACATTGATAAGCAGGGAGCAGGCACTATTTAAAATGCCCAGTACTTCCTGTAAAACAACCCGATTGGCACGATGATAGATGAAGAAGTCCAAGATGGTAAAAATAGTCTAAGGCGTGAAGGGGTGAGTTATGCAACTTTGCGACCGAATGAGAATGTTGGACTGAAAAGTCCTTAAACACGAAATTCGCCTCAAATATGGCGATAATGGACCGAAACGTCCCTAAACTAGTGTGTATCCTCAAACATGGCACATCGGCCCAAATACGGCGATATCCTTTCTTGAGATCTATATTGCAATCGAAGTCCCAACGGCAAAGGTTGCAACTCAAGTCCTACCGGCTACACAGCTACTCCAGCAATGAAGCCACCCCCAAGTCCCACCGGCAAACATATAGGTCACCTACGGCGAAACTATTTTCGAGAGTTTCATCGTTTGCAAAAAAAATGGTATATCCACAAGCGAAATGTGCACGGATGAAAACCCGAAAGTGCGCCATGAGTAAAAATAGCAGGATTGCCGACGAGTTTGTGAAAACCCGGAAGGGCGCAATCTCGTTAAAAAATAATAATAAAGAGAAAAAAATGGTGTGTCCACAAGAAAAATGGGCATGTATGAAAACCCGAAAGGGCGCCGTGAGTAAAAACAGCAGGACAACCAGCGAGTTTGTGAAAACCCGAATAGGGCGCGGACTCGTAAAAAAAATTTCATGTGCACTTTTAAGGTCCTCCCGACCTTGTGAGGAGAAAATACCTGCGTGAGATCCTTACGACTCACAAAAGGAGCAACACACTTAGGAATCCTCATGATTCCTAAGGAGAAATTACACTTATGGGATCCTCACGACTCGTAAGGAGAATTCCCCTTATGAGACCCTCACGGCTCATAAGATTCAAAAGCCTTAAGATACAGGGATCTAAACCTGTTCTTAGGCCGTCATATCCCCCAAGTTGCCCTACAGGCGGTCTAATATCGGCCCTTGTATACAATCCACGAGCATAAATAAACGTCCTCATCTAGTTCCACCAATGACGAGAAATGTCCTCATATGATGAACAACACTTATATATCCTCTCGACTTACAAGGAGAAAATACTCTTATGAGATCCTTACGACTTATAAGAGAACATACACTTAGAAATCCTCACGATTCCTAAGGAGAAAATACATCTACGAGATCCTCACGACTCGCAGGGAGAAATACCTTTATGAGACCCTTACGGCTCATGAAGTCAAAAAGCCTTAGTCGGCATGATCCTAACCCTGTTTGCTAAACCACCTTTGTTCAAATCAGCAAAGGCAAATGATGATTCGCTCCTGGCAATATTCCAGTGGTAGCGATACTGATGCCTAAATTGGTAGCAAATTCCAAGTCCTCTCAAGGAAAATGATGATTCGCTCCTGGCCATGTTCCAGTCGCAGCGATACTGATGCTAAAATTGGTATCAGATCTCAAGTTCCAAACTCGCAACAAAATCAGCAAGCCAAAAATCCATATGAAATAGCCGAAATGATGGGGCAACTCGCAATAAAAATCAGCAAGCCAAAAATATATGCATATGAAATAGCCGAAATGATGGGGCAACTCGCAATAAAAAAATAGCGAGTAAAAATATAAATATCCGAAATGATTGCACACCGCGAAAAATAGCCGAAATGATTGGGCAATCATGACTTTTGCGATATAAAAAGCTGAAATGATAGAGCATCGCGGAAAAGAAACAAAAAAAAGAAGATAATTTTTGCCCTGCAGGTGAGTCCACATCAACCCCTGTATACAATCCATGGGCACAAACGAAAAGAGAACCACATTTTCCCACCAGGCCCTGTCAAAGTGTAACAACTCCATTTTTTAATGTACAAAGAATTGATTTAAATTCAATGTATACTTGGAGTATTTATTATGGATGATATCTCTTTAAGTACTTATTTCACTCCATAATTATAAGAAGGAGCTTGTAGCTCATTGGTAACACCTTGCACTGCGAACTAAGCCACCAGAGTTCAAATCCTATGCCCTACATTATTTTTGTATTTATTTTTTTAAAATCCTTTAGAAGTCCAACAGTCAAAACGCCAGAACTCATAAAACTTGAACTGAACGTAAAAAAGTAAATATACCATAAATCCCCCCTTGAGATTCCCCGGCCCCCGACACCCCGACTCGGCCGAGTCGGCCGGCGGACCGGCCGGACGGCCGAGTCGTCAACATAGGAAGTGAGCATCTTTGACTGGTCTTTCCACATGCACACACTAAATCTCTAGATCGGTTATAGAAAGCCCAATAAAACTCTTTTACTCCAAAGTTTAATGATTTTTAATGATTTTTTATATATATTTTTTACATTTTTTAATTGAAAACCCTAATCCTAGCCTAACCCTATATATACCCCCCATACCCTCTACCCTCTCATCCTAAATTCCTAAGTCCACTCTCTCAAAATTCCAAGAGAACTTTGGTACGTTGGAAAACGAGTGAAAGGCGAAGCGCTGACGAAATAGACGGCGAAATTCCGGTGATCGTGCTAGGACATCTCAACAATGATTCGACGCACCGGCAAACCCTCTACTTCCCGCTCACTCTCTAGTGTTGTCCAAACCCGTAAGTTCCCCTATTCTACCTTTCTTTTCTTTCATAAAAATATGACTTTACAAACCCGACGGAAATCGGAACAAACCGATTTCCGATTCGGTTTTCTATAAAATCTCACTTATCACCAATTCCATAATGCTTAAACATCTTTATGTTGACTATTAATCACTTAACAACTAATTTGAACAAGTTTTCTCATATGAAATGATAGTTTTTGCAATATATCGTATTTTTGCACTTAAATACCATAATGTTTAGTTTTCACATTTAACCCTTTAACATTGCTATACCTTAAAGTAGTTCACGAGGTAATGACCTACCTCCACACACACTCATATGCAAACATAACACGCTACCTTGAAAACTTAGAATACGATAAAACAAGATTTTACAATTAAATACCATTTTCTTAATAAAACCTTTTCTAAAAGTTTTAGGTTGCCACACTTTTAAAACAAATATCTTTTAATAGGACAATACGATAAGTTGTGGACATCGATCGTTTATCTAAACCTGACTTTGTGGTGTCTAGACTAGGCAAGTGAGCAAAGGTAAGTTTAAAAGGCCCGTCTCACGATTCGTGAGCGGATCTCTCCTTCCTCACTTGTACTTACCTAGCCACAATTGGCGGTGAAGAGGCGATTTGAGGCTTCTAACAACTTGTTGTTTAGATCATTTAAAATTGATCTAGTTGAAATAAGAAACCCTAAAACCTAAAATACGGAAAATCGACTTTTGCAAATAAATACCTTTTACTTTAATAAAACCGTATTCTAAAGGTTTAGTATTTATAAATCTTTGCAAAGCGCTACTACAACCCACTTTTGGGGAACCCGTTAGGGATAGTACGGTTTATCGTGCACTCTCGGACTTAGTAGTGCGAGATTCAGACCTCCGCAAGGAGTATTCGGTCTCGAAAGGTTTAAAATACGATATTTAAGAAAAATGAGATTTTTGGAAAATAAAATATTTATTAAAAAATTATTCTTGTATAAATATATGTATATTTATCATTTAAACACCTATTTTATTATAAAATAAAGTTTCCATATTTTCCTAAAAAAATCACAAAACTAAATGTTACATTAAAATACCATGAATTTCAAATAAATCAATATTACAGATTAATACCTTTATTTATGTAATTAGGATATTTTCACTAGAAATATCACAAAATAAAATCACACTCATTATAACTATAAAGACGAATAATAAATACTTGGGATGTATCTTGAAAACTATACAAAAGTATTTTTACATAAAACCCCCTCAAGTTTTATAAATTACAATAAGGACCCTAACAATTATAGAACTTTGACTTACATTTCTTTTGGTCTGACTCGGGTTTGAGTCCGATTATTTCTGACTTGAATATGATTCAAGCCAGTCTACATTCTTTAATATTCCAACTCAATATGAACACATGAATCCCAGAATCCAGTTATCAATCTATATAAATTGACTGAATCAAACCATGGATATACATCCATTATTCCGTTATTCCATTTACCTGATTATGCAGTTACAATCTGTTTACTGATATCATGGTTTTGGTCGGTCATCCAACTTACACAATACAATACAACAATACAATTAAAACACTACGGGGTTTAAGGGGTAGATTGGTGTGGAAGGTGTTAGAAGTGGTACGAGACGGTAAGATTAAGACACCTAACCTATATTCCGTTGCTGTTGTACCGTGGCTTAACGGTTCCTTGTATATTCCGTTTGCCCTGGTCTCTAGCATACTGAGACCCCTCTCGTATACACTGGCATCCTTCTGTACCAAACTACAAACAACAGCGTGAACACAATAGTCTATAATATTATACTTTAGATGATACCTTTTATTCTGTCTTTCTTCCTTACTTTTGGGACTTACCGAGCGACCTGTTCCCTGACGACATTCTATTTCTTTCTTCTTTGAATGTCGTCAGGTGTTTTGGACCCAGCAGAGATCGAGCCCCCCGGTGAAGACTTGGAGCAGTTTCACGAAGATCCCGAGCTCTAGACATTGTACCTTGTTCTATTCAGTATTTTCCATTTACTGTTATGCCATTGTTTAGGCATCGCTTTTCATTCCAGTTGTATTTACTTTTCATGCATTGTACAAAAGAATGTTATTAATAAAGTTGTTGTTATTTCTATATCTCTTGTCTCTTGTGATTTACTTTTATATTGCTTAGATATGCTTAGCATATGTACTTCTAAGTATATACGTAGCGAACCTCGTCGTGTCCCCTTCGCCGTACACCGGGAAGCGGGGCGTGACACAAAGGGAGAGCCAAGTCTTGATGGTTCATGAACAACCTAGAGACCATCTCGACACTCATCTCGCTACAGCAGACGCAGTATCAACAACGGTGTTTCTTCTCACTCCAACAGGATGTAGACGCGACGTCAACAAAATGGAGCCATGGTAAAGTCCATAGTTCCAAATCTCGACGGCAACATCTATGGCCTAGAGATCAACAACGGCGCTTCTTTTCACTCCAACAGGATGTAGATGCAACGTCAACAAAACGAAGCCATGGCAAAGTCCCTAGTTCCAAATCTCGACGGCAACATTTACGGCCTAGAGATCAACAACAACGCTTCTTCTCACTCCAACAGGATGCATATGCAACGTCAACAAAACGGAGCCATGGCAAAGTCCCTAGTTCCAAATCTCGACAGTTCACAGATAGCCTATAGATCAACAACGGCGTTTCTTCTTACTCCAACAGGATGCAGACACAACGTCAATAAAACGAAGCCATGGCAAAGTCCCTAATTCCAAATCTTGACGGTTCACAGACAGCCTAGAGATCAACAATGGCGTTTCTTCTCACTCCAATAGGATGCAGACGCGACGTCAACAAAACGGAGCCATGGCAAAGTCCCTAGTTCCAAATCTCGACGGTTCACAGACAACCTAGAGATCAACAACGACGTTTCTTCTCACTCCAGCAGGATGCAAACGCGACGTCAACAAAATACCCCAGGGTCAAAACAAATGGAGTTATGGAAAATTCCCTAGTTCCAAGCCTCGAAGGTTCACCAACAACCAAGAGACTACCTCGAAGCCATGGCAAAGTCTCTAGTTCCAAGTCCTGACGGTTCACAAACAACCTAGAGACCACCTTGACGTTCGTCTCGATACAGTAGACACGATGTCACCCCGGGATTCCTTCTCACTCCAGCAGGGTGCAGAGGCAACTTAAACAACCAAACCCAAGGTCAAAACAAACGGAGCCATGGTAGAGTCCCTAGTTCCAAGCCTCGACAGTTCAGAAACAACCTAGAGGCAACCGCGACATTCATCTCCTTATAGCAGACATAATGTTAACAAACGAAGCAAAGGAAAATCCCAAGCTTCAGGGTCTTGACGGCAACTCAAATAAAACCTGAAAGACTTTCGGAGACCATCCCACACCAGTGCAGAGTGGTTATGACTCATCGGGGCTCCCAAACTGAGCCCAACCTTAAGTAAAAACGGCATGTAAAATCCCTAACGCTTGCTCTTTCGACGGTAATATGACCTGGGAGATTACTTGAAAACGTCTTGTCTAGCCCCCGAAGGGATCAGAGATACGACAATTGCGAGGCTACTCAAACAGCAAGATCGCATATCGGGGAATGCATCAGCCAACGAGACGGTACCATGGACAAAAATCCTAATACCACAAAACCTAACGGGATTCTGTCGTAAAGAGCAGGGGTTATAACGTTAGGATATTCTTGTGAGAACTTCTCGACTCGTAGGGAAAACAATGTTCCTGCGAGAACGTCTCGACTCGTAGGGAAAAACATCTTCATGAAACCCTCACGTTTCCTAAGCACCGTGGCCCTACAAGCAGGTCCAAAATGACTCTTGTATGCTTTCCACGGTCGATATTCTCCAAAGTCGAATATCGACATGGAAAAAAACCCACTTACGAGTCCTCTCAACTTGTAAGGGGGAAAATTCTCTTATGAGATCTTTACGACTCTCAAGAGAAAACGACTTAGGAGATCCTCACGACTTCTAAGGACAAAATACACCTGCGGGATCCTCTCGACTCGTAGGGAGAAAACCATTTATGAGACCCTCACGACTCATAAAGTTGAAAAGTCTTAAGCGGCAGATCCAAAACTGTTTCCTAAGCCATCGCTGCACTACAAGAAGGTCTAAACTGACTCCTGTACACTATCCACGGGTCACATTCGCCAATGAAATAAAGAAGTTACTTATGGGTCCTCACGATCCGTAAGGAAAAATACCTGAGTGAGATCCTTACGACTCACGGAGGCGATGAACACTTAGAAATCCTCACGATTTCTAGGGAGAATATGTACCTATGAGATTCTATCGACTTGTAAGGAGAAAAAACCTTCTTGAGACCTTTACGGCGCATGAAGATATATTAGGCTACAAGAACCTTAAACTTGTCTCATAAGCCCTCAATTCTATGGCCATGCATAACTCTGCACTACTTCACCTACGTACATACTCACGTGGCCAAAGTAGTGGGGAGCATTTGTTCCCGCCAAAATTTTCGGTCAACTGCTATTTGTTCCTTTATAACCCTTATAAAAAAAAGGGAGAGAAGAAAGTGGAAAAAAATTCACAGTTGGACATCACATGTTAAACACGTGAGCGCTTATATGCAAAGCATATAAGCGTTGAAAGAAAATAACAAAAGGCCAAACATGCCTCACGTGTTAAACACGTGAGCGCTTATATGCAAAGTATATAGGCGTAGAAAGCATATGAGCGCTGAACATAAATAACCAATGACCAAACATGCCTCACGTGTAAAACACGTGAGCGCTCATATGCAAAGCATATGAGCGCTGAACATAAACAGGCTAAAACCCACATCATGGGTCACATGTTAAACACATGAGTTCTCTTACCTCTCACATGCAAAGCATGTGAGCGCCCCAATTTAAAATGTTCCCATTAAATTCTATATGATAAAATTAAATCCTATTAGGAAAATACTTTCCCTGATCTTTCTATTATGGAAAGATTTTTCTCTAACAGAGAATCCTGGATTTAAAATCCGATGGTGATAAAATATCACCAATTAAATCATCTGATAGAATTAAATTCTATTTGGGAAATATTTTCCTAATCTTGTTAAACTAACAAGATATTCATATGATAAGAATAAAAATCTATGTTAAACTAACGAGATATCCATATGATAGAATTAAATTCTATATTAAGAAAATATATTTCTGATCTTGTTAAACTAAAAGATCTGATGGAATAAAATTCTAATCTTGTTAAAACTAACAAGATATTTATAATCTTGTTAAACAAACAAAAAATCTTCTCTGTTACATAGAGAGCCTTTGGATTAAAAATCCAACGGTGAATAAAATTCACCGATTGATCTAAAAGATCATGGAATCAATCATGATCTCTCGATGAGGGATTCTCTTAACAAATTGATTCTTGTTCTTCTCGTGTAAATAGGAGCGAAGAGAGGAGGAGAAAGACAGAGAGAGGGGGGAAGAAAAATACATAGAGAATTTAATTCTCTAAAAGGAGGAGACCACTCCATAAGCTTTCCAAAAAGCTCCCACAAAAACAAAAGAGAATTTAATTCTCAAACAAAGGGTTTAACCCTTAAAAAAAAGAACTTAGTTCTTCCTCTGGTTGAGATCTGCAGAAACAGATCTTCCCACAAGTTGAGAATTTAATTCTCATCGGGGAGATTCTGTTATGCAGATTCAAAACTTAGGGGAAATGACCAAGTTCAAAGAATATAATTCTTATAAAAGTATATAGGAATTTAATTCTTTTGATAAAACTTGGGTTTAACCCTGTAAAAAGAATTTAATTCTTATAAAACAAGAGACTTGAAATTCTCTAAACTCAGATCCCAGCATCGTTAATATGAGATTAAAATCTTCATGTACATAGAAGAAAAGACCGGTGATTCATTAGTGTTCAACACTATAACAAAAGCTCACGTGTTTCCCCATGTGAACACCTCTGATGAACAAAAAAGAATGGCTGAGACCGAGTCACGTGTTTCACACGCGAGCATTTAAAAAGAACAAGAAGTGCCTCCTATGGTAGTCACGTGTTTCCCACGCGAGCGCCTAAAAGAAGAACAAGAAGTGTCTCCTAGGGCAGTCACGTGTTTTCCATGCGACCCCAATCATGTACTTAGCACTTATATGAAAAAGGGAATAGACCCAAAAACAGCGCTCACATTTTGAGAGTGCCTTACGTGTTCGTATGTGAGCACCACAGGTACCAAGTGTTTAGCACTTATATGAAAGAGGGAATAAAACCCAGAAAACGGCTCCTACTTTAGAGCGCCTCATGTGTTCACACGTGAGCACCTCCAAAGTTCAGTGTTTACACCGATCTAGCGCCTCACGTGCGATACATGTGAGTGATGCATATACCAGTGCTTAGCACTAGGGCGTGACTATGGAAACCCAGACCTAGCCTAAATTAGCCAAGTTTCCTGATGCCAAAACCTCTTTGATCTCCAATCAATCGAGCCCCCCGTGCTTATGTCTTCCTAAACTGATCCCAGTCCCAAACACGACTAATTATCTTTCGACGGATATTCATCCCACATCTCTCCTCAATCTGGAAATTAGTTCAAGGGTGCATCTCTCCACACCTCTCATACATGTCGTTGTAATTCTTCAACGTCATCTGAGAGGTGGCGGGTCCCGACAATCAACAACTCTTTGGTGCACTCCCAAACCGATGGGCACATCCTAATATGGACCGTAACGTCCTTAAACTACATGGACCGCAACGTCCTTAAACTAGCTACGGACCGCAACGTTTTTAAACTACAACGGACCGTAACGTTCTTAAACTAAACTTTACGGACCGTAACGTCCTCAAACTAAACTCTACGGACCGTAACGTCCTCAAAATACTGCGGACCGAAACGTCCTTAAACTAAACCCTCACCTAAAAAATGAGGATCTACGGACCGAAACGTTCTTAAACTAATAACGGACCGTAACGTTCTTAAACTAAAACAATCGAGCCCAAATTCTCTTTTATGGGATCTGAATGATCCTAAAACCCTGTTGAGTAGATCTTAGTCTCAAATTAGACTAACGTATCCTTAATAAAAAATTTAGTCGATCTTGATATCAAAACAGATTAACGATCCTTAAATAAAAACCCAAATCTAAAATATACGGATTTGGATTAATTGCACCCTACGGGCGACGACATAAATTAGTCTCTGTATACAATCCATGGGCAACCAAAAATAAAACAAACACACATGACACAAAGTGAACTTCTGGAGCAGGAGAAAGTGGTTATCGCGATGCGGTAATGTAATTAACTGCAGGGGCTTGCGCCTGCAGAGAAGAGAGTCCATACAATCTAAAACCCCTCGCAAACGAGGAGGAATCTGACGAAGTCTGCTACAACGGCCGCATCCGTCCAAACCTCTGATATATGGTGCCATAAATCAACTTGGCATTTTCGGAAAGGTGGACGGATAAAACCAAATAACATCTGCCCCCAAATTCAAGCAAGACGATCCTACGCGGTTCGTCTCCGTTTTCGGCGATAAACAGATTCTGGCACGCCCGGTGGGACCTTTTCCTCTTTCCACTCCACACTTCGTGTGCCGTGTTTTTCCGCGATCAAATAATCGCGGTATATATGTCTGTGGTTGCCCTTGGATGATGGGATACTGAAGCAGGCGTTTCGTCTCTATGAAGAATGGCGTTTGCTCCCACCCTAGCAACTCAAGCTCTGTCATATCCGGTGGAGTCAAGTATGGGCCACTTACAGCCTTAAATCTCTGCAACTCGGATTTTCAAGAAATCAACGGGCTTTTCTTTAGGTTGATACTCCCACCTCCCACCTTTAGTGCCTCAACGCCGATGGAGGAAGCCCAGAGGAAGTCTGTCTTCCACAGGCCGGTTCCCCAAGCTGCAGCTTTGCCGACGGAATCAGTCCTTAAACAACTGGCACCTGCCAAGGACCAAGGTCGACGCAGGGGGAAGAATATTCAAGCTCTCAAAGGAAACATGGGGTAGGCTCGGCAAAATACCGAGTCTAATCAAATTCCGGCCGTAAGAAACAGTCGACGTCGATATCGGCATCATACAAAATGAGCTGGGGGCAGTTCTCCGTATGGTCCTGTTTCAACCCCAGTGGTGAATGTTGTTGTTCCATCCGGGAATTACTTCAATCTATTGCGAAGGGTCAGACAAAATTCTCCCACCACAATATTGAAGAAATCTCCGCAGCCCATGGAGATCCCACGAGAGCAGAAACCAGTTCGCTCGCTATAACAACTTTCCTGATCTATATATAAAATGTGGAAGCAGGTGAAGGACTCAGTCGTCGTCTGCGGCTCTTCCTCTAAACGTCAGCCAAATTCCGACAAATCCCCTTTCAAATACAAGGGGATTCATCCGAAGACGGATCCTGATACAGCGGTTCCTCCCAAAACCAAAGCGGCTTTTCACATATGATGAATTTTGTCTTACCCAGGCCCCATTAGTATTATCTCCATCATCGTCCTGGTAGTTAAGCAAAATCTTAGGGTTTTATCTCATATCTATACGATACGTGATAGTGAGTAAAACGTATCACATGAAAGATAAAGACAAACCAGATAGCATACTATCATCTCGAGTAAGATTGTTCTCTCGTATAGGTCCCCCTTCAATTACAATAATTGACTTGAGGGCACCTATATCTAACAATCTCCCACTTGCACTTAAGGCCAATTATTATGGTATCACATACCCAATTTCTGTACCAACAGCAAACTGTGTTCGTGAACTAGTCTCAATGAGTAGACCCAGCACAACGCATCTCTATATTTCTCCCTGAATCTCAACTTCGTTGAAATCAAATATCTCCTGAACTGAGCGATATCTACCTTAGTATTTGCCTGGATAGACGATGGGATCATGTTCATAAATGAACAGTTTTATCCAACGAATTCTCAGGCAGTATCCTTTGCTAATTCACAATCAACATCTAGCGTCTCGACTATCTCAGTATCCCGCTTGGAACTTTTTCCAATATACTGCTCCTTAAAAGTGGGTAAACTTATAACTCGCAACAGCCGCTCTGTCTTCTATGGGAAACTAGAATTGGTAACCACCTCTCTCAGGAGGCTGCCATTACCAAACACTAAGAACATCAAATGCTCTTCACTGCTACCCTACGTTTCTCTAGGATTGGATTGATATTCATATCCTATATGGAGAAACACTTGTGATCACCATTGTTTTACCGATTTTAGCATATGAACATTACTTCCTGTCATGAGTATATCATCCACATACCATATGAGGAATCTGACAACACTCCCTACTACATTCTTACAAATATCAGGTTCATCTATCATTTTGATGAAATCAAACGCTTTGATCGTATCATCAAAACAAATGATCCTTCTCCACTATACCTGCTTTAGTCTATAAATAGACTAAAATGACCTGCACACCTTCTGCTGCTCCCACTAACTAAGATAATCCTTTGGTAGAGTCATATACATCTACATTTATAAATCCTATTTAGAAATACATAATACTGCCAGATATCATAGTCATGAAAAACAACAATGGCAAATTATATCCGTATGGACTTCAACACAGACATTGAAATAATAGTTTCATCACGATCCACAACGGGTATTTGATGAAAATTATTTACTACAAGTTTAGCCTTACTATGTTAATACCTTTCCATTTGCATCGATCTCGAAAGATCTACTTTCTCCTTATGGGTTTTACCCATTCAGGAGCACCCAACAAAGTCTACACTTTGTTATAGTGCATGGAGTCCAACTAGGATAACTTGGCATCCAGCAATCAGTCGGAATTCATCACTTCCCATGACATGTTGATAACTAGTAGGGTCATCATCACATGATGCAAGCCTTTTTGTCACCGTTAACGAAAAACCGTAGTACCTCTCAGGTGGCTGAGGTCACCCATCAAATCTGTAGAGTAGCTAAGATTTGTCAGGGTTAATTGAATATTCAGGTTCTACTAAATTTTCACTAACCGTTTATGGTTCTGGAATCACTTCCAGTTCTACCGTACTCCCACTAATTTCTTTTGCAAGAAATTCCTTTTCTAAAAAGGTGGTAGTACTCCCATTAATTTTTTTTGTAAGAAATTCCTTTTCTAAAAAGGCGGTATGTCGAGAACAAAACAACTTTTGATCCTGAAAATGGTAGAAAGTTAAACCCTCGTCAATGCCCGGGATAACCCACAAACTGCCATTATTGAAACGTGCCTTGAGTTTATCCGGATTCTGGTTTTAAATATAAACCGGACAACTCAACATCTTAACAATCTTAAGGTGATAACTCATTCTATATTACATATAGAATTTGAGACACTGATTTAGTTGGAACCAGTATCAATTGATATGCATCTATTTCCAGTGTATCTCTTAATCGAAAATGGCTTTACAGTATTACTCATCAAGGAGCACACCCATGGATGAGTAATATGAGAGAGAATCAAATTCTCGGTAACATAACTATGGAATACCTAGACTAAGTATCCATATGTTCGAACACTTTGAAGAATCTGGACACTTCCAACGTTTAGTCCTCTACTTTATTCCTATATCTTATGAACTTCTCAAAATTTTTGGACTTTGCATTTCAACAAGAATGCGTGTCTAAAACCAGAGAACTCATAGTAAAACGGAATGAAGTATGAGCATCAACTCCTTGTCCGTGCGGACACCAGACAACATATATCATTATGTATATATCCTATGAGTTCACTAACTCATACTTTGTGTGTTATAAATTGAAAACTATATATTGGTTAAGAATGTATATCTCATTATTCAATGCATCTTACCCAATCATTTAATGATAAAGGTAAATGTTCATAACATAATTTTGAAAATTTATATCCTAATTTATCAAATAAAGAGATAGATATATCAGTTTTTAAAAATTGGTGTATAATAACAGATATTCAAAACCAAAAGTTTGCCGAAAGGCAAAACCAGGTGATTTCCTTAATAGCAACAATTGCTACAATATCCGATATTGAAGATCAAATCACATTTCCAATAATCTAATCCTTCTCAGTATCTATAACAACTTATATATGTGGGATGTTAATCCGGTATCTATATACTTAGGATTCAGAATTAATTGGAAAACAGTTTTTGATTACAATCACATAGAAAGCATGAAACATCAAAATGGTTCAAGGGGTGGCCGGGTATTCCAAGTATTACCTCTTTCATTGCCTAGGATCATAACAGTAGTTGCATTTTTCTTTCTACTCACTTCGACCCCTTTTGGATGTCTCTCTTTCTTACCATGTTATACCGAATTTATACAAGTTGGTTTTCTTCTTACCCTTCATTACAGCTCCAGCATCAGGATTGGAAGAAGACTATCCAACAAGCATAACCGGTATATTCTCCTTTTTTAAGGAGCTCTCAAACTTGAGATAAGGTGAAGATGAGAGATAAATGAGTTGTATCATATACAATTCACTTTCTCTAGAATCTATGACCATTCTCGACTGAAGCAATTTCTTCGAGTTCGTATCTAACTATACGACGACCTTCCAAGCAATATAGATTGTTGTATCGAATATAGAGTGTTCTGGAGGAAGCAAAAGGGAAAGTGTGAGGGGTAAATACATATGCGACTATATTGTGAAATAGGGTAATCATGATATTCTAAAACCATTGATTGTAAGAAAAGGTTCGGTTGACTAGTTTTTACGAGTTTTTAGTTTAGGCTCGGTTTTAGGTCGCTGCCAGAGAGAGAGAGAGAGGAAAAAAACACTCGTCGTGCACTCTAACATAGATTAAATTGGTATGTTTATTTAATCAGGATTTCTCCCACTGTTTTGCCGAATTTTCCTTCAAACCCTAAAAGGAGAACTAGCCGAGATCATTAATAGAAAATCTCCCGAGAGTAACTATTACTCATAGTGGGAATCCGAATCCAAACTATCATGGCTTGCTAACCTTGACTAAGGTCAACAAGTCACCCCACTCCATAGAAGGTATGCAATCTCATTACAAATTTCAATACTTGAAACTCCCGATATCGGTTTTTACCCTTAATGGCTTATGACCTTAACTATGGTCAACAAATCATAAGTCGCTAGTTAAGTTCAACCCGTCATTTCATGACTGTTTTAGACCCATCCGCATGACCCTTAACTATGGTCAACAAAGTCGTATGACTGTCCTAACCAATTGCATCATATGCAAGCAGGAAGATGTCACTTAGCTAGTTTACACTACGCCTTAACTATTGTCAACAAACGTAGCACGAATACTAAGTACTCTACTTCCTGAAATGACAAAGGGATGTGGCTGGTTTTGAAGAAAATCTTTAACGTAATGACTTGATCTCATCGTAGGAACCGAGCGGTTTTGCAAATTTATAATAACATAAACTTTTGCTTAAGAGCGAACTCCCGGTGAAGGGATCAAGGCTCTTCCCTCATCGAATAAGGTGCAGACTATTGCTAACCGTATATCTTGATGTAAAATAAAAGACTACGGCTATTCATTTTGCAAATTATAGTAAAAAAATGTTTTGCCAAAGAGATCACTCCCTGTGAAGGGATCTAAGCTCTTTCCTCGTCGAATGAGGTGCGGGATATTCCTAGCTGAAGATCTCTGTGCAAAGCAAATGATTCGACTATAACACTACAATATAAGATATTTGGTTTCTACAACGTATTTTAGGTTTATTGTTTTTGCGTTAATCCAAATCAATGTAATCCCATCATTTAGATAATCACATTACCTAGTATCTTTTCATACAATCACAGAAAGTATGAAAAGAAAATATAATGCACATATACGCCATCCGCATTCACCATGGGGCCCTGGGTCTTCACCGTAAGGTTACTTAATTTACGGTAGGGCAGGGGCAGGGCTAGCGCTGGTGCAAAACGCATATAACATATATATATCAAATATATCACATATATCATCATATAAAACATCGCATGCAGGTAATCATCATTACAGTTAAGCGATAAATATCATCACAGACATGTAAACATATCGCAAGAAAGTAATGAACATCACAGAATAGGAATGGTCGGATCACGTAAGAATCTTGCTTTTCGTTCGAGCTACAAATGAAATGCGACATTCCCCGGTCGCATGAACAACCCGTGCGCAGCCAAAAGCAGACCCCTACGAGTGCGGTAAGCTACCAGCCAACCCAAGAAATGAGGAAACCCATCATCATCACCATGAAGGGGCCACCCGACACTTTCTCGAATCCGGTGACTTGAGCACTCCTCCGCGAGTCTATCCTATACCCCCTATAAGCACGACAAGCAACCCGCCAATCCTATACTCGAGTGACCCGATCTTAACTCCTTGAGATGGCCACCCACTGCAATCTAGAACTCGGTTGCTCATGCGCTTTTCTGCGGGATAATCCTAAACTTGTATGATACAGCGGTGAAAACGATCGCAACCTGATCGTGTCCCGACAAATAATAACACATCAAGCGGTGATTACGACAACATATGAATTGCTAAGCCCCGAAACAATAAAATATAATATAGCGGAAACGGCGGCCACAAGTTGGAGCTCGTCCCGAACAAATGAATATACAAGACGGCTACAAGTATGAATGAAAATAACACTTATCGCAATATCACACTTCCGCACGGGGGCTATTTATTTCGCGACAATACAACACATTCCAACAATGCTATATATCAACAACAATCACAATAACAAATATGCAATCTCGTCTAATTGATCATATAGCAATTAGGTGACGTTTACCAACGCATATCCTTATTGTATCCATGTTCGAGCCGATTAAATCAAACACTTTGATTTAGTCGATTCGAATCATGACATTAGAATTCGTAAACCGCGAGATTGCTAACTTGAAATTCCAAAAACTGAATTTCAAGTTCATCCCGGCAACGAAAATCACCTCATTTTTGCACGAAATCGAACCCCGATAACCCCATAAAACCCTACACTATATGAGCCTTAATTTGGCCCTGAAACGGGGCCTAATCAAGGGTAGGATCAGCCTCGCATCAGGGCTGAATCATCCCCAGATCGGGGTTGATCCAGTGGCTGATTTAGCCCCCGATGCGGGGCTGAATCGGTCTTGGTTCGGCCTAGAATCGGGGCCGAATCGTGCTCAAATTAGGTGGGTTCGGGTTATCATGAGCTTACTCTAAACTCTCGGTCTGAACCAAGAATCCAGTGGTTCTGGCACAAGCAAAAATGAGAGCTTTTCAAGCAAATATTTAAAACTAAATTTGCAAGATTTGGGTTTCATGAATTCCAATGTCACCAAAACAAGTTGTAGTCTTTTGGTATGGCTCTGACACTACTGTTGGGATAATAGGCACATCTAATAGAGTTTATAGTGTGGCGGAAGTGGTAATTTAAAAAATCTAGAGAGCATTAGCATACCCAAACCAAGAATCAAACCAAACTACTAAACTTTTCACTAAACTAGTAAGCTAAAATAAGAGTTGGCGGATTACAACCTTTGTAGCGTGTTAGCCACCTCTCTTTAGACTCCGGCTAGTCTCCATGAAACCTGGAATAAGCTTGCTTAATGATCTCCTTACCGAAAATGTCCACCTTGAGATAACTCCAACACAAGTTTTAGTTTCAAATTGATCTCATAAAAATAAAGCAACCCACTAATTAAACTTGTTAAGAATGATTAGTAGGAGATGCAGAATAAATATCCCACTTAATTTTTCTCTTTTCTTTTTCCATTCCCCACTTGAAGAAAATCAATAGGAAGAAGAAGAACCATAGAGGAGATGAGATAGTATGAAGAATAGATAAGGTTCAATAAAAATTGAACTAAAAACAAAAATGAGTCATGGAAATAAAACACCTTATCAATTTTACAACCATCTTAAACTCATGACTCATTCTTGTTCTTCCATATGATTCTCTTACATCCATCTCATATGTATCAACATACATGAAACAATATTGATATCAAATATAAATATTAATTAAGAGAAGAAAATAATAAAGTGAGTATGATATTAGTTAGTATATAAATATATAAATATACATTTAATTCTTAAATCAACACTTGATTTAATAATCAGGCTATTGTATACCCGCTAATATCAATTAACACCCGATTAAAATACATGTATCAAATACATGTATTTAATCGAACTCTTGCACGTTGTTGGGGTCGAAAATTGCACCCCGGTTGATCAAGTCAAAGTCAAGGTCAACCCCAAGCCAAGTAGGCCCAAACCCGGAGCAAGTGGGCCCATGCCCAGGTCGAGTCCGAACATGAAGCGGCCGGCCCCCCATGCCAACAATAAAATCATGTAATAAATAATTTTTATGTAATTTTTTATGCATGAATGGGCATAAAGCCAAATTTTTGTAAAGCCCATGGCTTATGTGCAAAAAAAAAATGGAACATGAGCCATGGGATGGGCAAAATGCCATTTTTGTAAAGCCCAAGAGGCTATATATAAAGTGTATAGCCTATAAAGGCAAAGATAATGAAATATCTCAGCAACTTTTTCTCTCTCCAAAAGAATCAAGATCTGTGATTTTCTCCTTTCTCAAGGTTCTGAAAAACCTTCTTCTCTTTTTGAATTAAATCAAGAGTTTTACTCTTCCTTTTCCAAAACTAAATAGTTTTTTACTATGAAACCCACAAAGGGGAACTCAGATCTCCCATCAGATCTTAAAAATAAGAGATTTTAAAAATCTCATACTTCTTGTTCTTCGAGATCCAGCTAAATGAGGAGGAAGAAGGAGACCCATCTCCTAAAAATCCCACTTTGGGAAGATTCAGAGCTCAAGGGAGAAGCCCGTTTCAGCATCTCCAAAAACATCTTAGGAGTTTAACTCCACTATAAATTCTCTTTCGGGAGTTTAAATCCCATTTCTGGGGTTAAAAGCCTCTTTTTCTCGCCGGCGCCCAAACGCCCGAGCGCCTAACACCCCAAGCGCTCAAGCGCCCAGCGCCCACGTGCCGGGCACGTGGTGCGCTAGCGCTCGAGCGTCTTGCGCTCAAGCGCCCAGCGCCGGACACGTGGTGCGCTAGCGTCTAAGCGCCCAGCGCTCAAGCGCCCAGCGCTCAAGCGCCCAGCGCTCGCGTGCCCTGTACCTATGTTATAAGAGAACGGCTACCTGATATTGGTATATTACTAATCTGTTTGCACGACTCCTTTGAGCCATGGTAGGGTAGAAGTCTAAGTATAGTGGGAACACACATGAGACACTATGGCGATTTCGGGTCCTAGGGACTACCCTGTTCTTATGTTATAAGAGAACGGCTACCTGACATTGGTATATTACTAACTAGGAGTTCTCGGTGAGTCCATCCAGTGTAACTCATTCAATGAGCACCTGTATACAATTCTCGATGTCAAACACCAATAGCAGCAGGATCAGCTATCGCCCTCCAACCGGCTCAGGAAACGTACACACTAGTCTAAACTGGAGTACCGATGCACATTCTTGATACTCCTATGACTAGAGACATTTAAGGATGTGCTTATCGACTACCTAGGCCCTACTTGTATGATCTACATTATCGTCCTGGTAGTCAAGCAAAATCCTAGGGCTTTATCTCATATCTATACGATACGCGATATTGACTAAAACGCATGACATGAAAGATAAAGACAAAGCATATAGCATAGTATCATCTTGAGTAAGATTGTTCTATCTTATAGGTCCTCCTTCAATTAGAATAATTGACTTGAGAGCACCTATATCTTGTTACCGCAGCGCCCTGGCCATCAAACCGTGGCCAAATGCGGAACAAAATTTTTCTAAGCTGGCACTACCATGACCCGATGCCTGGATATACCCTAAACCTTATACTAGCAAGCAATATAAAGAGTTAGGAATGGTTATACCGAGTTGATCCGTGTCCTTCGGTCTTCAACCTTCATCCCAAGCTCATAGTGATTGCGGATCGAGTTTGGTTTGCCGGTCTTCCTCCATCTACGATGATCCACCTGAGAGAAACGGCGCAAGCTTTAGCCTCGCGAAGCGAGGCAACCGACACTCCAAGGTTGCTAGAAATGGATAGTGAAGGTGTAGGATTATCTCACTAATATTTTTCTCTCATCACAAATGCTCAAAGAGCAACCATAGAAGATGAAGAAGAAGGTGAGGAAACATGTGGCATTAGCAACTAAAGAAATGGATAGTGTTTTCTCCAAGTGAGAATGAGAATGAGAAGAAGACCAAGTCAAGAAAAGAATTAGCAAGGCCACCAAAGAAGTGGTCGCCCCTCTCTCTCAATCATGCACACACACCAAAATATCTCATTTCATTTTACGATAAAATATACAAGACCCATGCCTCTCTATATGCCACACCATGCTCATGCTAATTCACCCTCCACCTCATTTCCAAAATGATTTTCTAAAATGAAAATCAAATAATGAGGTGGCCATTTTCTAGAAACAATTCCGTATAAATACGGAATGCAACCTGGTATACGTATCGAAATACATATACACGTATTCATACCAAAATACGAATAGCCAAGAGAGAAAAGGAATAGTGAACAATAATACTAGAATACATACATACATACATACATACATACATATATATATATATATATAAATACATATATAAATTATTAAATCAAGTTTATATATATATATATAAATACATATATAAATTATTAAATCAAAACTTGATTTAATAATCCCGCTTAATCCTAAGCCGCTAGTATTATCAATTGTTCGATTAAAGTCTGTGCTGTCTGTACATATATCTAATCGGACACCTGTATGTACCAACATACGTCATCTACACTATATCGCCTGAACCGTGAAAACCCTCTGTGTGGGACTCTAAAGACTCTTCAATACACTGACAGTGGGTTTAACTACAAGCACGTTAGCGGCACTAGCTGTACGTAACGGCTACCCAGGTATTGAGCGAAAGGAAGGCCGACGAGCGAACTCATCCAAACCCCTACTGAGCCTGACAGTGACAATATCCGTACAGTCCGGTCTGTTCGTCTAAGAGTATCGCATATCGAGTTTAGAGGGGTGGATAAAGTCAGACTCCTAAAAACGCGATAATTCGTGTCGGTATGTAACCCATCACCACCTGAGAAACTATCGATCCTGGATCGGTAATTCTCGTATACCCCGGCCGAGGATTTCTGGTGATGGCCACCCGTGCACAAGCGACATCAATCTTCAATACCGGGAGAGACGAATCCCCGACGATCCGCTCACTGCCTCCATGTGGCTCGGGACTGTACCCAACTAAAACCTGTTTGCACGACTCCTTTGATCTGTGGTATGGTAGTAATCAAAGCACAGCGGGAACTCACACGAGACAAATGATGATCTCAGGTCGACAGACTAACCTGTACACATATCAGTAGGGAACTGCTATCTGACAATAGGTATAATACCAACTAGCAGGTTCCCGGCGAGTCCGTCCAGTGTACTCATAACGCAATGGGCCCCTGTATACTATCTTAGGTGAACAAACTAACACCAATGGCTTGTGAGACCTTACCACCGCCCCTCGTTTGGGTTTCGATCAGTATACACCACTCTACACTGGAGTATCAATGCCCAGTCTCGATACTCCCACGACTAGGGACATTTAAGGATGTGCTTATAGACCACCCAGCTCTTTCGTATATGATCGCCATCATAATACTGGTAGTTAAGCAAGAATCCTATGGGCTCTATCAATATGTAATAGTGATGATAAAGACAAACCAGATAGCATGCTATCATTTCGAGTAAGACTGTTCTACCGGTATAGGTCCTCCCTCAATCATCATAATCACCTGCCTGCAACTACGATAATTGCCTTGAGGGAACTATAGCCAACATATCTAACATCCGCAACAATGAAAAACGCATGCCGCATTGCATGAAAATCGGGCATAGTCATGTATCGGTGGATTTGTCGGCGAAAGCACTGGAGCCTAAGAAGCAAACAGCCTTAGATTAGATTTTGGTAAGGTTATTTAATTAAGCATTAGTTTATTACTTTTGCATATATGTGTATGATGTTAAAACCTTTTCGGTGTTTCTTTGTAGGTGCGCTTTTCCGTTGTCTGGTGGATTGACAGCTCTCTTGTATCTCTGCACGTCATTCGAGACCGACTGTTTATATACATGTCGGGGAGTTGGTGTGATCATAAACACATGTCACACTGCCATGGATGAGGCGAAATGGACAGCGAAGCCTGTGACTTGGACAGACGATTCCTGGTTCGCCATGATTCAACACTTCAGTTCCGATAAATTTAAGATACATATATTGCTTAAACTGTAAAAGTATTAGACATTAATCCTTTATTAGTATGAGATGTTATATCATATTTAAATGGTAGGTGGGGAGCCAGCGGGGATCAGTGGTGTAGAGCTATAACATTGATTATTGATTGGGCAGAGAGATGAACTCCCAGTATGGAGTTGCACATGTAATATCAAATAAAATATTCTGAATTTTTCTATTTTGCAAACGTGATCTAAATTGAATTTTTGTCTAAATGACATGCGAGATAAACGGGAGAAATGTCCAGTTGTGTGGACATTTATGGTATGGGGTTTGCGCGTCACTCCAATTTCCCCATCTCACATGTGGTGACTGAGCATTACGTAAGTATGCTTTTATATGTTTTTATTTTAGTTATTTAAATTACTTAATTTCGTTTTCAATAATTGACTTAACTTGTTTCATACTGAAATTTAATGCAGCAAGAGATGAGCAGAGTGATTGATGAGCAGATGGCGGCATTTGTCGAGGAGCATGGTCGAGATCTTTCTCCCTTTGAGCTTTATGAGATTAACGAGGATGTCATTTAGCGACACAAGCCGGATCGGCACGAAAGTGTTCATTTGGGTGGTCATGGCATTTCGCCTACGGTATATCACTCCTATCAGGGTCCGAAATTGCATCCTCCTCAGATAAACACAGGGATATTCATTCAGGAGTCCATGCCCCATGCGGCCCCCGTGCCCCTGAGGCCCCATCTTCCTCTCCATTCATTCCGGTATTCTATGGAGAAGGCTCGTCTTCTCATACTCCTGCAGGTTCTCAAGCACCCGTCTTCTCGTCTCTTTCTGCATCTAGACCCTCGTCGATTTCGGGTTCATGAAGGAGGATGTTGGAAGAATAAGTCCATGAGAATCTTGAGGCAAGGGCAGAGATCTTCCGGAGCTTGAAGCGTCAAGGGAAGAAAGTATCGTATGTAAGTTTGATAATTCTTGATTTCAATACAATTTTCATGTTACTATCGACAATATTGTGTACTGATACATGTCTATTGATAACACTATAGTACCTATACGATTTTAATGCATTTCCGGACGACGACGGTGCTTAGTGAGCTCGAGATGGAGTGGAAAAGCACAAAACATGTGCGCAACAACGAATCACTCCACTTCGTGCGTTTTTACATTTTATGAAGATGTAAAATACGATTATAATATATGAATTGAGTTTGTAATTGAATTGAAATTGTTATTGA
This sequence comes from Agapanthus africanus, assembly GCA_030015575.1. Taxonomy (NCBI): domain Eukaryota; kingdom Viridiplantae; phylum Streptophyta; class Magnoliopsida; order Asparagales; family Amaryllidaceae; genus Agapanthus; species Agapanthus africanus. Next base: position 158,798,090 of record JASDDO010000014.1, on the reverse strand, counting down.
ATTCGTTTTAACAATTTGTGGTTGTTTGTATATTAGTAATTGAATTGAATTGAGTTGTGGTTGTTTGTATTGATTTGATTGTATCGAATGCTCGAAAACCACGCAAAAACTGCTCTATTTTTTCACTGCATACAACTTATTTTATCGGGTATATTCCGACGAAACAACTTATTTCGTCGGTACATACCCGACAGAATAGGTTGCAAACAGGAAAAAATTTCCAGTTTTTTCGACCTTATTCCATCTGGTATATTCCAACAAAATAAAGTACCCGACAAAATAAAATAGGTACCCGAAGAAATAAAGTTTATTTCATCGCAATTTATTTCGTCGGACATCAGCCGACGAAATAAACTTATTTCGTCGGGTTTCACCCAACGAAATAAAGGCGTATTTCTTGTAGTGAAGGAGAGAGGTTTTTTGTTTATCAATGTAAGAGAGTTGGGTAAAAAATAGAGAAGAATGGTTTCGGATGACATTAAACTTTATGGGATAGATTTGATCTGCCTTCGGGAAACAGAATTGGCTATGTATAATCCCGCTTTCCGACGGAGTATGGAAGGAGAAAGATTTGACAGATAGCTTGGAATGAATGCTTTTGACTCTTCGGGAGGTGTTTTGATGGGATGGAATAATGTTCTATTAGACTTGCAAGATAGTAGGATCGTGACATTTTCTTTTACAGTTTTATTGAGAGATTTTAAATCAAATGCTATTTCCGGTTTTCATGTGCTATGAGTAAAATATCAAAAAAGTGGAGAAAACATAATTTTTTGAAATTTCTGACGATTTTCGTTTGTTTTATAATAAGCAAAATGCTGAAAAACTGAGAAAGCATGAAAGTTTGAGAATTTTTGTAAATATTGCACTTTTCATGATTTATATTGCAAGAAAATAAAATAATCAAAGAAAACAAAAAATTTCGAGATTTTTGAAAATTTCATGATTTTCATGTGTTATATAGCATATAAAAAAATTCTAAAAAGAAGAATTTTTTTTGAGATTTAAAAAAAAATTAACGATTTTCATGTGTTATATAGCAAGGGAAATATTGAAAAAATCAAAGTAGACATAAATTTTGAGATTTTTAAAAATTTAGCGATTTTTGTGTGCTATAGCATTCAAAATATTGAAAAACCGAACAAAGAAATTTTGATATTCTTGAAAATTTGACGATATTCATGTACTATTTCAAAATATTTAAAAATCGAAGAAGACAAAATTTTTGAGATTTTAAAAAAAAATTGGCAATTGTTGGGTGTTTTGTGGAGATTTTTTGAAAATTTTGTGGTTTTCATATAGTATATAACAAGCAAAATATTGAAAAACCGAAAAAATTGAAAAAGTTTGAGATTTTTAAAAATCATGTAATTTTCGTGTGGTAACAAGTAATATATTGTAAATTTAAAGTAACAAATAATTTTGGATTATTTTAAAATTTCACGATTATCATGTTTTAGAGCTTGCAAAATATTAAAAAACCCCGAAGAGAATAAAAGAATTTAAAATTTTTATGATTTTCATATGCTTTAGCATGTATAATATTTAAAGAAAGAAAACAAAAAATTTGAGATTTTCATGTGCTATATCTTAGAAAATATTGAGAAAAATAAAATATATTTTATTTTTAAAAATTCATGATTTTCTTAAGCTATAGTAAACAAAATTTTGGAAAACCAGAATAAAAAGAAAGTTTGAGATTTTTAAAATTTCACCATATTCATTTTCTATATAGCTGGTAAAATGTTGGAAATTTGAAGAAAACTTAATATTTTTAGAGTTTTGAAATTTGGTTAATTTTTGTGCTATAATAAGAAAAATATTAAAAACAAAAGAAAAAGAAAATTAAAAGATTTTTAAAAATTTCGTGAATTTCGTATGCTATATTGCAAGAAAAATATTTAAAAACTGAAGAAAAATAAAAAAGCATTTGCAAATTAATTACTCATATATTTTACATATTAAGTTCAAAATAATGAGATATTACAACTTACAAATTATATAAAATAAAATCAATATGATTTTACTTGACTTTGGAGTTAGTATTAGTGTCAAATAAGAATTGCTTTTACGTAAACCTTTAGTAAGCTTATCAAATAACAAAATGGTTCTTAAATGATGTATAGGAATGACTAACTTCCACTGAAATTAGATCCTGGAAGAATAGAATCAATGTTGAGAATAATTGTGTACATGAACATCTTCAAATAAAAAAGATTCATATTTCCTTCTCTATTAGATTTTAATTTATCATATTTTACCAATATAAAGGCTGGCATGTAAACCTCTGAGAGCTGGGTTTCTTTTAATAAAATTATATTTCAAGAGATATGTTCTCCGTTTTTCTAGTGCGTTGGATTTATCTGTCTGCAGAACGATATCTTCTTTTCCTTGTTCGTAAAACGATATCTATCCGCGCCATGCTACGTCACTAACCTTTCGGGCCGTGCTCTCAATCCATGGAAGAAAACTGCTTGGCTAGCATACATGCTCGGTTGGCTTTAAGGGCTATACTCTATAGCTCAATAAGTAACGCCATTAGGACTCGACAAATCATGCGGATTCGGCCAGGCCACACAGAACAGCTACTCTCTACAAGAAGCAATTGCCTGTCAAATACTTGCGCAAACTAAATCAAACAAGAATTGTCTTTGCATAAACCTTCAATAAAACTATCAAAAAAAAAAAAAAAAGGTTCTTAAGTGATGTATAGGAATGACTGACTTCCACGGAAAATAGATTCTAGAAGAACAGAGTCAATGTCGAGAATTTAGATAAGCAGAATGAACAAACATCTTCAGATAATCTTTCTTTTCCCTTTTCTTATAACACAACATTCGAAACATAAACATCATTTTAATATGGAGTTTCCATTTGGGGTTTTGCTAACGCGTGGACTAAGGGTACTCGTTAAAATCTCATTAAATCTTTATTGCGGGAAGAAAATAAAACCTAATTAATGCACCACCTGCTTTTCAATGCACACAAAAGTATTTCGTTTAATACCATAGATACCCTTGAAATGTTTCCTTTTATTTTTTGTTGGGTATATATATACTCCACTTGTAATTTATTTCTTTTCCAATTTATTTATTTATTTGGTACAAAATTATCCAAATTATTTATCTAAGTTTATTTATTTATTTATCGTCAAAAATGTGAAAAATAATTCCCTATTCAATTTTTTTTAATTTTGCTGCAATTTAAGTTATTTAATTTTTTTTTTATTTTGCTACAACTTAGGTTAAAATTAAACCCAACAATTTTGGTCCATATAAATACAATGAAATATGATTTAGTAGGTATGTATATACCTTATCCAAATACGACTTAAACAGATTTTGGTCTATACATCAACTTATTTCCAGATTTGTTGTTAATCAAAAAAGGAAAAAAAATCCAGATTAAATTAAATGCCAAATGCCACCAATTCAGTTTTCTTTTTAAAAAAATATTTTATATTCCATATTTTAGTTAGAAATGAGATTTCATTGGCTTAAAAAAGGAGATTTAGTTGCTAAAATAATTACTCCAAAATTTTAGGAATAACGCGGGAAACAGACAAATAGACCGAGGAAATAAAATAAACTTAAAAAAAAGGGTAATTTTGGAACAAATGAAAAATCAAATGCAACATTTATTTTAGTTGTATAAGTTACAATAAAGGTTAGCATGAAAATCATTAATTAGTTTTGGAAAAAGAGAAATTAGACCATTAATTGGGGTTTAACGGATGTCCCTAATGCACCAGTTAGCAAAATATTATACCCATCACATAGTAGTTCCTATAAAATTCTGGGTAGCTTTAACTTCACCTGCAGCTTTTCAATTTTTCAAACAGCGAAAGCATTTATACTGCGACAAGGATAATTAAATCCTTTCTCAGCACCACTCGTGGAATCTTTCAACATCAAAAAGACAGTACTCATGTACCACAAAGAGAGAGGATTCGTTGAGATATCAACACATTTTGATTTTGATGTGACCTTATCAATTCCCCCATTGCCCTTTCAATCAGGGAAGAACTTGCACTAAAAGTTAGACTAAGATGCTATTCTCTCTCTCCCTCTCTCTCCCTCTCCCTCTTTTATTTGGGGTAATAATGATCTTGGTGCTGATTGCAATGACTAATTTGGAGTTTGTGTGTAGCATAGATTCTTGATTTGATTAGTGGAAGGCCATAGTTAACAATTTGTTTAGTGGGCAGAATGAGACTTTCGAAACTGTTTTTAGCCCCTAAACTAAGGACCCAGTTGCTAATACTTAAAACAAAGAGCTTTGAACTTTAGAGATAGCAAAAAAGCATATTCCTTCTTCTTTTTCTTTTTTCCTAGATGGCATCTCCATGATTTGGAGGCATGTTTATGATTTTGGGCTGAGTGCTGTTTTTCTTTCCATTAATATAGGATCAAAGATACAAAATTCCCATTAAGATTGGGTTGTGTTTATGTCCGGAGTACTTGAAGAAAACTTAAAAAAATTGTCATAGAAGTAGACTTAAATCTTATTTTTAGTGTTTATTTGTAATTTTTTTGAAGAAAAAGTAAATAATGAAGCACCTTCTTATATATCTTTAATAAGAAAAAATAAAAACTTTTAATAGTAATGAATTATTACTTTTTGGAAGACCCTACTACAAATGTAGGCAACCGTAACGAGTAATTGATAGCGGTTCCAACCGTTATCAATTTCTCGTAACGGTTGCCATGGCTTTGGTAGCGGTTCCAACCGCTACCAATTCCAATAGGTAGCGGGTCCCGCAACCCACTCGAGACAAAACCTAAATTTTCCCCAATCCCTCGTTCGAGCCTCTTCTTTTTCCTCTCCCAAAAATTTTGGAGCCAAAATCTCCCGCACCTCTCCTCGCCTCCGTGGCCGCCGCCTTGCCTCCGTGGCCGCCTCTTAGCCGTCTTCGTCACCGCCGCTCTTGAGTTCGAACTCGTCGCTTGTCGACGCCGATCGAGCTCCGCTCGAAGCTTGCTCTGTTCAGTGGTCGCCAATAGGTAAGTACAAAACCGGTTTAAATTTATTTTTTTTGGTTTGATTTGTAAAAATTAGGATTTTGTTTGAGTTTGTTGTTGTTGTTGTTATTGTTGTTGTTATTTGAAGAATTAGGGTTCGGATAGGGGATACGGGTTAGGGTTAGGGATTAGGGGTTAGGGCCGGGTTAGGGTTAGAGTTAGGGTTAGGGTTAGGGTTAAATTAATGATTAAGGTTAAGTGTTCGGGTTCGGGTAATTTAGCAATTTTTTGTAGCTAGTTTAGTAAGAAGTAACAATAATTAAGGGTATTTTAGTGATAAAGCAACAGTAGTTAAGGGTATTTTAGTGTAAAAAAAAGTAAAATTGAGCAAATGGTGGTTTTTTAGTAAAAATTTTAATGATAATTTAGTGAAAAACAAGAATAGTTAAGGGTATTTTAGTGAAATTTATAGTAATTTAGTTGATTTAAGAAAATGAATTGTTTAGTTAAAATTTTAAGGTAGTTTAGTAAAAAACAACAATAGTTAAGGGTTTTTTAGTGTAATTTAGTAAAATTGAAGAAATAGATTGCTTAGAAAGATTTTAAGGTAGTTTAGTGAAAAAATAGCAATTGCTAAGGGTATTTTAGTGTAATTAGCAAAATTGAGCAAATTTATAGTGTTTAAGAAAAATTTTAAGGTATCGTGTCCCGAATTTGAATACATACTACTTAGTATACACATACACCTAAACTAAATCGTCAATTGAAACTAAAAACTAAAAACTAAATTTAACAAATTTGTCAACTGGACACTAACACTAAAACCATAGATGCACCCAAACTAAATCGTCAATCGAAACTAAATTACGCGTCTTAGAACCTGTCTATCGGCTAACATACGTTCGTATTCGTCGTGATGTAGAACTACATGAAAGTTGTCAACTGTTGGATATAGGTGCCCTCAAGGCAATTATTGTAATTAAAGGAGGACCTATATGAGAGAACAATTTCACTTGAGATGATAATATGCGTGCTATCTAGTTTGTCTTTATCTTTCATGTGATGCGTTTTATTTACTATCACGTATCGTTTAGACATGAGATAAAGCCTTAGGATTTTGCTTGACTACCAGGACGATGATGTAGATTCATACCAGTAGGGCCTGAGTAGTCGATAAACACATTCTTAAATGTCCTTAATCGTAGGAGTATCGAGACTGGGTATCTGTACTCCAGTTTCGTCTAGTGTGTACGTTTTCTGATCCGGTTGGAGGGCGATAGCTGATCCTATAGCTATTGGTGTTTGACATCGAGAATTGTATACATATGCTCATTGGATGAGTTACATTGGATGGATTCACCGAGAACTCCTAGTTGGTAATATACCAATGTCAGGTAGCAGTTCTCTTGTGACATATGTACGCGGTAGTCGCTAGGACTTGTGATTGCCATAGTGTTCCATGTGTGTTTCCACTATACTTAGACTTCTACCCTACCACGGCTCAAAGGAGTTGTGCAAACAGGTTTTTGTTGGGTATAGTCCCGAAGCACGTGGAGACAGTGAGCGTTCGAGGGGATTCGTCTCTCCCGGTATAGAGAGTTGATGTCGCGCTGTGCATGACATGATTACAACCACAAGTCGATGGCCATCGCAATGGAGATAAATTGATAAGTGTTATCCGTTGTATATTCGGATGGTTATGAGTCCTCTGTCGCATGACTTATCAAGTTATTGGGGTCTGACAGATTCCAAACCCTAGACCCGATATGCGATACTCTTAGACGAAGAGACCGGACTGTACGGTAATATCACTGATAGACTTTACAGGGTTCTGATGAGCTTTCTCGTTGACCTTCTTTCGTTCATTACCTGGGTAGCCGTTACGTGCAGCTAGTACCGCTGACGTGTTTTTGAGCTATGGATATGATCCTAACCTACTGCCAGCGTATTGTCGAGTCTTTAGAGTTCCACACAGAGCTTTCCAGCACATGAGAAATGATGTAGGGCACATATAGGGATACGTGCAGGAGCTTGATTAAATACGTGTATTTGATACACATATTTAATCGGGTGTTTATTGATATTAGCCGATATACATATGATATAGCCGGGTTATTAAATCAAGTGTTGATTTAATAATTAAATATATATTTATATATTAACTAATATCATACTCACTTAAATGTTTTCTTCTCTTTAATTAATATTTATATTTGATATAAATATTGAGACATGTATGTTGATACATGTATGATGGCAGTATAAGAATTATATGAAAGAAATGAGAATGAGTCATGGTTATAGAAGTCATGAGATGATTTTTTTGATGACTCATTTGTGTGAGTCATTATTTGTCAATGATTCATTTTTTGGTTTCTAGTTGATATGGTTTTTGAACCTTATCTTCTTTTCATTCTTATCTCCTCCATGCTTCTTCTTCCCCTTCTTGATTTTTCTTCAAGTGAGGAATGGAAAAGAAAAGAGAAAAATTAAGTAAGCTAATAATTCTAATTCTCCTACTAATCATTCTTAACAAGTTTAATTAGTGGGCTGCTTCATTTTGATGATATCAATTTGAAGCTAAAACTTGTATTGGAGTTATTTCAAGATGGATCATCTTCGGCGAGGAAATTATCGAGCAAGCTTGTTTCGGGCTTTGTGGAAACTAGCCGGAGTCCAAGGAGAGGTGGCTAAGTGTAACATTTCAGAAAATAAAATATTATTTTGGGAATTTAAATTATTAAATAATAAATATTATGGATATTTTAAAAAGCATGGATGTAACGACCCTAGTATTATTATACCTTCGTGTTTTCTTTCTTTAGTAAAATATTGTATTTATTTTTTTGCAATATTTTTCCGTAAATTTTGTTTTCTATTAAATATATTATTTTATTATTCTATCTATTTTTCCCAAACCCATTTCTTTAAACTAAATCTTAACCTATTTCAAATTAAACGCAAGACCAGACCCAGCCTATAACTCAAATCCAATATCATTTTCATTTTCTTTTATAAAATTATGAGCCCAAAAGTCCATTTTCTTTTCAAGAAACAACATATATTTAATTCTAATTAAATATGTGTATGAACAATCTTGTAGCATATTGGTTAAGTCCATTGTTATTCCATAAATCACATGTTCAAATCTCCATTCTTACAATTTTTTTTTATCAATTTTTATTTTTCTCATAAGCTACAAATGAGACCTTTCATTTCATCTTCTTTTTAACTCTCAAAATAATCAGCATGGTTATGAGCCATAATTTATTAGAATTATGGTGGCCATAAACTTTTTTTATATCCCACTCCTCTTTCTTTTCATCATCATACCTTTCTATCATTTCACATATCTCTCTTCATCTATATTCCCCGAAGAAGAACATGAAAAAATTCTCAAGAAAGTCTCGTTATAAACGCGAGACTATCAGCGGATAGACAAGTCCGGTGACAATACCGGCTTGTGTATATAAGTCCATTCTCTCTTTCCCTTCCTCCATCTCCTTCTTTCTATCTTTCTCTTGTTATATTGCCATGAAAAAACTTCTGTTGTCATATCATAGTCTCTAAATAATTAATTAAATGGATACATATATAAATAATGAACATACACACACATATAGTTTGTAAAGTCTTTTTCATTACTCTTAATACTTATGTTAAGATTTCATAGTGACCAATTAGGATTGAATCGCTTGTTGTAGTAATTTAAATTACTTTAATGAAGTTACGAATAAATACCATGGTTTTTTCATTTCTCACATATGACATATCAATACTTTTACTTTTAAAATAATTTTTAGAAATTAATTTTTACTTATGAAAATTTCAAGAAATTTACATATGATAGAATATATTTTTCCGTACACGCTGTAAATTTTTTAGGTCGAACCGAATAACGGTTAGAAGTTACGTAGTTTTTATTCAATGTTTTTAAAATCAGAAAACTGCCAATAAGGGTCTTGTTCGAGAGACCATAATTCTGTAATTGTTAATCCTAATTAAGTGTTTTCAGATATTTTGAATATCTACATCGAAAGATCTAGATTTTCTTAGTTGTAAGTTTTTACTGAAAATTGACGTAAAATATAGAAAACTGCGTTACAATATTAAGCGACGAATTTGAACAGAATCTGTCCTGATTCGCACACTGTTTTTAAATTAGACATAACTCAAACTCCTGATGTCCGTTCGTGACAAACTTTAGATGTGTAGATGCACAATTGATAAAACTATAATTTTCTGTATACTAGATTACTTAGAAATACATGAAACAACCCGATATAGGCTTTGCAATACAATATATAGTTGCTGTCCAGAAATCTGAATTTCTGTTTTAAACGCTGATGTTAAAACGATTATAACTAGAGCTTCGGAAATCCAAACCGCATGAATCTTGGTGTTTTGGATAATTAAATCGAAAGATCTACAATTTTCTAATAATTTTTGTAACCTGAAACCCGATAGAAATTAATTCAAACTGCGTTTTAAAAATGTGTGACGGTGCCGAACAGATTCTGATCTGTTTTGCTCGACGATACGAAAATGAGTATATCTCCAAAATCGGTAGTCGTATTCAGGCGAGACCGGAACTCACGTGTGCATAACACTTTAAGTCTATGTTTTTGTTTATATTCTGATTTTAAATGACTTGATTAACTAGTCATACATATCACATATTTACAACATTGTTTTTGAATGTTTCTTGTATATCTATCTCATATTATATTCTATGATTGCTTATCTATTTTTTCTATAAGACTTGTGATTAAACCATTACATACTAGAATTGACTTGATCTTGACATAACTTGATCATGAATATTTGAACCCGGTATGTACACTTGAACCAATTTGACTTGAATCATGAATACAATTGGCATGACTTGCACTTAACATGACTACATGAACTCAATCTTGAAAACTTGATATCATATATCACCTTTTGTATTCATGGATTCGATCAAGATTCGTAACATTAATCATATACTAATATACATGGGGTGTTGGGGGTAATTTGAGTATGAATCCAACGGAATCTCATGAGTCCCATTAATACAAATCATGTTGCTGTGGTACCGGGCTGAAACGGTATAAATCATGTTGGTGTGGTACCGGGCTGAAACGGTACAAATCATGAATTCACTAATAAGGGCCCATGTTTCCAAACCCCTGGACGATAGCCTGTTGGGTTTCGAATACTTCAATAATAATTGAAGTCCTGATTACTTTTGGGCCCGTGATTCCTTACCTCTGGACGATAGCCCTGGGTTCGAGAATACTCTTGAGATTGGTTGATATTTACACTTAAACTGGCGTTAGGATATATTGCCTTGTAGAGACCCCCTTAGGATACGGACATCTACTTCATATTCACTATACCCACACTCTATGGCTATGTTATACTTGTTTTCTATACTGATAGAGTTGACATATACATTACCATGCACGCTTCCATACTTGTTTATATGTTCATGATTTATATTCATGATATACTTGTTTACGATACTCATGTTATATTGCCATACTTACATAGTTGTCATTAACATTATCGTGTTATACTTATTCATATTTTATTTCCATTCATACTATATCACATGTCATCTTGCATATTCATTTATATATTTTCACATCCCACCTTTCTTGGGGACTTACCGAGCGCAAGTTCGCTGACGGGCATTCCACCCATTTCTTTGTTTCCTTGGAATGTTCGTCAGATGATCTAGAGATTGAAGAGATCGAGCCGAGTCAGGAGAATTACTTTCAGTTTGCGGAGCAGACCGACTACTAATTCATTCTTTTCAGTTTTTACTTCCAGTATGCCACTTGTTTAGACACTTCCTTTCATGTATCTTTGTTTTCAGACATCATGTATTCAGTTTGAAACTTGTGAAAGTTGGGAATGTAAAAATATAAAGTTGGATTTTCATTATCATGTCTTTTCTTGTTATTTTATATTGCTTATATACACTTAGCGTATTTGTTTTGAGAAATGACCTTATCGGAATAAATACGTCGCGGGCTTGTCACGTACCGTTATCGCTCTTTTGGGAAGCGGGGCGTGACAATGGACATTGGTTTTAAATAAAATGGTATAATTATATACCGATAGTTTGGAAAATTAATATAAATTATTGATTTGAAGGTATTTATATGATTTGGGCATTTTATGAATTATTATACAATTATTTGTAAATGGGTTATTTACTAAACTCGATTAGTATTTACTAATTTTGCATTAAATATGTTATGTGCATATGACATACAACTAAGTATGTTGCAAAACACTTGTTACTTATTTTGGAAACATGCTTCATTTGATTAATTGGTTTTATTTGTGCTTTTGTTTTTAAATTAAAGAAAATAAAAAATATAAAAAAAATAAAAGTTTGGCATGGCATTGTGGAGACATGAGGGCATGGTGTGTGTGTGTGTGTCTGTGGCATGGCATTGTGGAGACATGAGGGCATGGTGTGTGTGTGTGTCCCTCTCTCTCTCTCTCTCTATATATATATATATAGAGAGAGAGAGAGAGAGAGAGAGAGAGGAAAGGTTTCTGCCGCTATTTCCCCATTCTCTACATTATTTCCTCACCTCCTCACTTCTTCTTCATTTTCTCTCCTCCTCATTCCTCTACCTCCACCTCTTCTACCACCTCAAGACATCCCCTAAACCAAGCCAAAAACCTTATACCCCTTCACAAAAAATTGTTCATAACCCCACTGCAAAGACCATGGTGATATCAAGCTAAGATTTTGAAGAATTTGAGCAACTCAAGAAAATTCTTGAGTTGCCAAATGAGATATATTCCTAGATTTTTAGTGTTGTTTTAGTTTCCCCTTATATTCTAATTTAGTTCAAAGTTAAACAAGTGAGGTTAGAAAATTCCTAGTTGAGGGTCAGGTGATTCTTGATGTGTGATGGTGAAGTTGATGATTAAACAGTGACTAAACCCCTGTAGTGTTGGTATTTTTGAGTTAAACCTGTGACCAAAACCTCAAACTTGAACTTTAGATTTTCCGATGTCGGTTTCTTTAAATTGTGAGGACTACAGGGAATCTGGAGTAACCTTATTTAGTTATAAGATAATCAAACATATACATTAACCAAATTAGAACCGTAGGAGACCACCACGAGAAAACGAGACCAAATATCCTCACTTGGACCGGCGACACCGGGAAATTTGGAGTTCCCGCTGGGTCACTTTGGTAGTATGATGATGGGTCTTTACCAGTAGCTCCTAATCCTTATACCCTAGCCCTCTGTATTGTTTGTTTAATCCCCAAAAACCTGAGGCAAAATCTGGGAGAGATTTCCTTAGTTGCTGAAAATTTTGTTTTGCGATTTCTGAAATTGGTTTTGATATTTGAATTTGGATTTAGTCATTGGACGTTTGTGCGTCGACGATGAGGATTATTTGGTTATTTTGAATGCGTAGTCCATAGGTTCTAACCTATGAGCACTTCGCGTGTCGTGTCGGTTTTTGAATAGGATTTTTGATGCGATACGATATGTTATGATATGTAGCTACCTTCACGTGGACTTCGGACGACAAGAGAGAATGTTGCGTCATCGAATTCGGCAAGCGAGGATCGAGGTGAGTAGATGTATATCTGCGGAGGAAGTCGGGTGGATGGCGTATAGCACCCCGCGTAAATTCGTAGATTATGATGCGTATGGTATGTATATGGGTGGTACGGATACTTAGCAAATAGGTTTTTCTAGAAAACCATAGGTTAGATTAAGCGTACTTTGAAGAAAATTGCTCTTAGTTTAGTTTCTTAGTCGCGAACCCGTAGTGTATAGGTTGCTACTCACACACACACACGCACACACGAGATATGATGTGTGTGTGTGTGTGTGTGTATAGTATACATATACGTATAAGATGAGGATATTAGATGTTGAATGGATATGAGTCGATATGATCGGGCATGATATCGTGAGATTATGATATGTGTTGAGTCGAGACACTGTTTATGATGTGATATAATGAAGGATCGTTGGGCGATATATATATATATATATATATATATATATATATTTATTTATGCAAACATGCGATAACATGTGACTTGATGAGATAAAAGATTGCATGAGACTTAGATCTGTACCTCTTGATATTGATATTGTATGACGATTAATACCATACGAATGATGATTTACATATGATATTTGACCTGTACCCTCGATTTTGGGGATGCCGTACGATGGATATTACCGTACGAGATACAATTGATGATTGATCCGCACTCTTGACTCGAGGATGCCGTACGATGTATTATACCGTACGTGATGCTATGAGGCTGGATTGCCGACTACTAGATATATCGACTCGATTACGTATAGTCTTCCGCTACTTTGACCCAGGTTTTAGTTTAGCCTTTTAGTTAGTTTCTTAATTTAGTAAATAGACGTTAGAATATAGCTCGAGTCATACCTCTTTTCAAAACTAGCGAATCGTCGGTATTTTTAAATGGGCAACCGAGGGATGCTACGGATATTCAAAAACCGATATTTATTTTCTCAAAAACACCGTAGCCCCTACTTTTCTTAGAACAATGATTCGTGCTATTTTCAACACTATCACTATATGGCTTGTATATAGATTTATATTTTATAATGTTGCATTTATTGCCTTTTTCCTGTTATTCATTGCATTGTAGATTTAATTGTGTTTTTACTAGCTGTTATGATCTCGCCTGCTAGGACACCTGCACCATTACTGATGATGCGCATGTTGCACGTACACTTGCTTGCCGGCTCACACACATCATCATCGGTAATTGCCATGCCACGTACACTTTAGAAAACCTTACTTCATTGGCATAACTTGCTAACTGGTAGTTTAAACATATTATTAGTATGCTTGCTCTCATATGCTAGTTTAGATATTTCATTCCTTTCTTAGATACCCAATGCATTCATATATTCATTCGGTTATGTACTGTTGTGGGGCTTTATGCCGATATCCACTGTTCATTGACTCGTGATTTTGAGATTTTAAATCTTTCATGTGATTTCTGGATTTGGGAAACCGCATGTGATGGGACTGTTTCCGTCATCACTCCGTATCGGGCTGTTGAGCCGAGCAGTCATGTAACTTGCAATTCGCAGAGAACAACAAGGATCTAAGAGCAGAGGACGTCAAACTGTGGGCAAGAGGCAAGTAGATATTCTTACTCTGCCAGCCTTGGAAACACCGACATCTTCCGACTTTGAAGAAGGGGCACATCGACGATAGTTATTTATGCTTTGCGACTCGGTGATTTGGATATGATGTTTCCGTTGTCTTGATTCTGGTATTTTGAGGATTTTGTTTTATGATTGGTATTTCTTATGTGCACCACAGTTGCACTTGATTCGTATTTTATATATCAGTTATGTTGATTGTTATTTTCTTACACATTTATTGCACTCGATTTCGATCTTATGCTGTCCGAGATGTTTGATTTTGATTTCATACATATAGTGAGCATATGATTTGATTTATGCTTTCGACGTAGTTTACACGAGCTTTAAGTACTTGATATGGTTTCATGCACGCAGATGCACAGGTTTATGAGTGTATATGCCGTGATATACTTGATTTGATTTGGTGTATATCGTATACCGTCGATTTCGACTTTGATATTCGATATTTGTTTCGTGCACCCTAGTGCACTGGATTTATATTTTTGTGCACTTTGTGCACTTGATTGAGATTCTTGCGCATACATGGCGCACATGATATGATTTTGTGCACACCAGATGTACTAAATCAAGATTCTTCGTGCATGTTAGATGCACCCGGTTTTGTTGTTAGGCACACCCGTTGCACTTGACAGATATTTTCGTGTACTCCCGTTGCACTTGGTTTTGCTTCTGTGCGCCTTTGTGGCACCTGTATTTAGTTTCGATTTCGGTGCACACCAGACGCACGTGGCATTTGTATACTCTATTTTGAGATTGATTTCCTTTCGAGCACTATGTTTTTCATGATATATACTATCCGGTTTAGTAACCGGGCAAGACTGGTCTAAGAACAGTACCTGAGTAGTTGCATGCACCGATTTTTGCGAGGGGATTTCAAAGGAGCTATAGTCTCCATATTTTCCTATGTGTCCATGATGACACGGAATTTTATAAAGGAAACCCTCCTAAATTATTTTCAAAAGGCGGGACGTATATGTTAAACAAATATATATATATATATATATATATATATATATATATTTCTTATAATGAACGTCCGCTATTTGTGCCGTGATACGCGCATCGCATGGCGATTTGAGAAAGGTTTTGCATGCATTTCTATTTGTATGTTTTGACGATTTTACAATGGTGCGTACTATATACATGTTATAGTTTTAAGTATATCATGTTGGTTTTCGTTTTGGATTTTCATTTGTATTTTCGTCATAACTCCGATGATTGCGTGATACTTGACGGAGTTTTTATTTGAGTTTTACACTCGTTCTCATTGCACATGCATTGTGCTATGATAGGTTTTAAGTATTCATGATTTCGGAGCCCCGACGACTTGATCATTTTATTTAAATGTTTTAGTATTTGGGGGGAGTTTAAATTTAAATTCGGGGACCGAATTTATTTAAGGGGGGAAGATTGTAATATTTCAGAAATCAAAATATTATTTTAGGAATTTAAATTTTTAAATAATAAATATTATGGATATTTTAAAAAGCATGGAGATTGGTTTTAAATAAAATGGTATAATTATATACCGATAGTTTGGAAAATTAATATAAATTATTGATTTGAAGGTATTTATTTGATTTGGGTATTTTATGAATTATTATACAATTATTTGTAAATGGGTTATTTACTAAACTAGATTAGTATTTACTAATTTTGCATTAAGTATGTTATGTCCATATGACATGCAACTAAGCATGTTGCAAAACACTTGTTACTTATTTTGGAAACATGCTTCATTTGATTAATTGGTTTTGTTTGTGCTTTTGTTTTTAAATTAAAGAAAAGAAAAGATAAAAAAGAAAGAAAATAAAAGTGTGGCATGGCATTGTAGAGACACGAGGGCATGGTGTGTGTGTGTGTCTATATATATATATATATATATATATATATATATAGAGAGAGAGAGAGAGAGAGGCTTCTACACAATTCTAGCCATTTCCCCATTCTCTTCATTATTTCCTCACCTCCTCACTTCTTCTTCATTTTCTCTCATCCTCATTCCTCTATCTCCACCTCTTCTACCACCTCAAGCCACCTTCTAAACCAAGCCAAAAACCTTATACCTCTTCACAAAAAATTGTTCACAACCTTACTACAAAGACCATGGTGATATCAAGCTAAGATTTTGAAGACTTTGAGCAACTTAAGAAAATTCTTGAGTTGCCAAATGAGATATATTCCTAGACTTTTAGTGTTGTTTTAGTTTTCCCTTATGTTCTAATTTAGTTCAAAGTTAAACAAGTGAGGTTAAGTGAGGTTAGAAAATTCCTAGTTGAGAGTTAGGTGATTCTTGATGTGTGATGGTGAAATTGAGAATTAAACAGTGACTAAACCCCTGTATTGTTGGTATTTTTGAGTTAAACCTGAGACCAAAACCCCAAACTTAAACTTTAGATTTTTCGATGTCGGTTTCTTTAAATTGTGAGGACTACAGAGAATCTGGAGCAACCTGGTTTAGTTATAAGATAATCAAACATATACATTAACCTAATTAGAACCGTAGGAGACCACCACGAGAAAACGAAACCAAATCTCCTTACTTGGACCGGCGACACCGGGAAATTTGGAGTTCTCGTCGGGTCACTTTGGTAATAAGATGATGGGTCTGTCATGCCCCGCTTTCCGGTGTACGGCGAAGGGGACACGACTGGGCCGCTACGTATTTACTGTGAAGTAAATACGCTAAGCGTATCTAAGCAATATAAAAGTAAATACACAAGAGACAAGCTATATAAACTGAACAGCAACTTTATTGATTAACATTCTTTTGTACAATGCATGAAAAGGAAATACAACTGAAATAAAAGCGATGCCTAAACAATGGCATGACAGGAATTTAAAGGTACTGAATAGAAAATGTACAATGTCTAGAGCTCAGGGTCTTCGCTGTACTGATCCAAATCTTCTGCAGTTGGCTCGATCTCTGACGGGTCTAAAACACCTGACGACATTCAAAGAAGAAAGAAATAGAATGTCGTCAGCGAACAGGTCGCTCGGTAAGTCCCAAAGATAAGAGGAAAGTAGAATAGACAGAATAAGAAAGTATCTTTTAGGGTTGTATTATATTGTTGTAATGCTGTGTTAACGCTGTTATTTGTAGTATGGTATAGAAGGATGCCAGTGTATACGAGAGGGGTCTCTATATGCTAGAGACCAGGGCAAACGGAATGTACAAGGAACCGTTAAGCCACGGTACAACAGCAACAGAATATAGGTTAGATGTCTTAATCTTACCATCTCGTGCCACTTTTAACACTTTCCATACCAATCTACCTCGTAAACCCCGTAGTGTTTTGATTGTATTGTTTGTCTTGTAAATTGTATTGATTGTATAATTGATTGATTGACTGACCGAAACCATGATATCAGTAAACGGATGTAACCGTAGAATCATGTAAATGGAATAACTGGAGAACCATGTAAATGGAATATATATCCATGGTTCGGTTCAGTCAAGTTGTATAGATTGATAATTGGATTCATGAATTCATGTTGAATTGTAATATTGAAGATTGTAGATTGTATTTGAATCATATTCAAGTCAAATTATACCGAGACTCAAACCGAGTCAGACAATCAGCAAAGTAAATTGAAGTCCTGATTGTTTTTTTATTAATTTGTCTACCTTAGATAGGCAAGCACCCATTTCTCCGGCTCCCTGAGGCTCAAGAGATTGGTCCCGCTTAAACTTATGTTTACTAGGGTCCTTAGGATAATTTATAGAACTTGAGGGGGTTTTATGTAAAAATACTTTTCAAAATACACCTCAATTATTTATTAATCGTCTTTAGAGTTATAATGATTGTAGATTTTATATTGTGATATTTCTAGTGAAAATATCCTATTTCCGTAATAAAAGGTGTTTATTTGTAATATTGGTATTGTATGGAATTCATGGTATTTTAGTGTAAAATTGATTCTTGTGATATTGTAGAAAAGGTGGAATATTTATAATACTTCAAAAATATATATGTTTATGTTACATATACATATTTTTATATGAAAATAATTTTTGTATATATCTATAATATTCTAGAAATCTCGTTTTCTTAAGATGTCGTATTTTAAATCTTTCGAGACCGAATGCTCTTTGCGGAGGTCTGAATCTCGCACTACTAAGCCCGAGGATGTGCGATAATCCACACCATCCCGAACGGGTTCCCCAAATGGGTTGTAGCAGTGCTTTGCAAAGATTTGTATAAATACTAATCATTAAGGAAAACGGTTTTATTAGTTATGGTATTTAAATGAAAAGGTATCGTTTTCCCATATTCTATGTTCTAGGGTCTCCTAAGTCAACTAGACTACTCCTAACTAATCCAAAGTGACAAGTTGTGAGATACCTCAAATCGCTTCTTCACCGCCAATTGTGGCCAGGTAAATACAAATGAAGAAAGGAGGGATCCGCTCACGAATCACCGTGAGACGGGCCTTTTAAAGTTACCTTTTTCACTTGTCTAGCCTAGACACCACAAAGTCAGGTTTAGATAAACGACTGATGCCCATAACCTTATCCTATTTTCATAATAAGTGGTATTTATTTATAAAGATGTATCAATACTAAATCTTTTAGAAATGGTTTTATTAAGTAAAAGGTATTTAAATGAAAATGTTTGTTTTCCCACATTCTAAATTCTCGAGGGTATTGTGTTATGTTGCATATGAGTGTGTGAGGAGGTAGGTCGTTACCTTGTGATCTACTTAAAGGTATAACAAGTTTAATGGGGTTGAATGTAGAATTGAAACAATGTGGTATTTAAGTGAAAAATACGATAAATTGAAATAGCTATCATTTTATGAAATGAAACTTGATCAATTTGGTTGATTAGTGTTTAATGGTCAACATGAAGGAGTTTAGGGATAATTGTGTTAACAAGAAGTGGAGTTTTATGAAGAAACCGAATCGGAAATCGGATTTGTTCCGATTCCGTCGGGTTTTGTAGATCCGTATTTTTAGATAGAAGAGATAGATAGAAAATGGGACTTACGGGTTTTAGGTCATACAAGAGAGTGAAATGAAAGTAGGGGAATCGCCGATGTGTTGCGTCATCGCCGGTAGTTCCTAAAACGATCGCCGGAAGTTCGCCGGAGCTTCGCCTTTCGCTCGTTTTCAAAGTACACACGATTCTTGGAATTTTGAGAGAGTGGGCTCAGAATTTTGGGTGAGAGGGTAGAGGGTAGGGGTGGTATTTATAGGGTTAGGCTAGGGTTAGGGTAGATGAAGGGTTTAAAATAAAAAAAAATGTAAAAATGTATAAAAAATCATTAAAATTGGAATAAATAGGGTATAATGAGCTCTCTGGATCTGATCTAGGAAAATGAAGTGTACAGGGGGGTTTAGAATATGAAGAGACACATTTCATTTTCAGGGGACTCGGCCGTTCGGCCGAGTCCGGCCGGCGGCGCCGGCCCGAGTCGGCCGGTCCGCCGGCCCGACTCGGCCGAGTCGGGGGTTGGGTAGGTGGGGGGGCTCCTGGGGTAGGCTCTGGTACATTTAGTTTTTTAGGTTCAGAAGAAAGTTTGGGAGTTATCTCGTGTGGACTGTTGGGCTTCTAAAAAATTTAAAACAAATAAATATAAAAAATAATGTGGGGCATAGGATTTGAACTCTAGTGGCTTGGTTTAGTAGTGCAAAGTATTACCAATGAGCTATAAGTTCCTTCTTGTAATTATGGTGTGAGATAAATACTTAAAGTGGTAACAGTAATATTAAATACTCCAAGTATACTTTAAATTTAAATCAAATTTATGTACACTAAAAATGGAGTTATTACAGGGTCTTTACCAGTAGCTCCTAATCCTTATACCCTAGCCCCCTGTATTGTTTATTTAATCCCAAAATACCCGAGGAAAAATCTGGGAGAGATTTCCTTAGTTGCTGAAAATTTTGTTTTGCGATTTATGAAATTGGTTTTGATATTTGAATTTGGATTTTATCGTTGGACATTTTTGCGTCAACGACGAGGATTATTTGGTTATTTTGAATGCGTAGTTCGTAGGTTCTAACCTAAGAGCATTTCGCGTGTCGTGTCGGTTTTTGAATCGGATTTTTGATGCGATATGATATGTTATGATATGTAGGTACCTTCACGTGGACTTCAGACGATAAGAGAGAACGTGGCGTCATCGATTTCGGCAAGCGAGGATCGAGATGAGTAGATATATCTATGGGGGAAGTCGAGTGGATGGCGTATAGCAACCCCTGCAAATTCATAGATTAGGATGCGTATGGTATGTATATGGGTGGTATGGATACTTAGCAAATAGGTTTTTCTAGAAAACCATAGGTTAGATTAAGCGTACTTGGAAGAAAATTGCTCTTAGTTTAGTTTCTTAGTCACGAACCCGTAGTGTATAGGTTGCTACTTACACACACACACGCATACACGAGATATGATGTGTGTGTGTGTGTGTGTAGTATATATATACGTATAAGATGAGGATATAAGATGTTGAATGGATATGAGTCGATATGATCAGGCGTGATGCCGTGAGATTATGATATGTGTTGAGTCGAGACACTGTTTATGATGTGATATAATGAAGGATCGTTGGGATATATATATATATATATATATATATATATTTATTTATTTATTTATGCAAACATGCAATAACATGTGACTTGATGAGATAAAAGATTGTACGAGACTTTAGATCTGTACCTCTTGATATTGATATTGTACGACGATTAATACCGTACGAATGATGATTTATATATGATATTTGACCCGTACCCTCGATTTTGGGGATACCGTACGATGGATATTACCGTACGAGATACAATTGATGATTGATCCGCACTCTTGACTCGAGAATGCTGTACGATGTATTATACCGTACGTGATGCTATGAGGCTGGATCGCCGACTACTAGATATATCGACTCGATTACGTATAGTCTTCCGCTACTTTGACCAAGGTTTTAGTTTAGCCTTTTAGTTAGTTTCTTAATTTAGTAAATAGACGTTAGCATATAGCTCGAGTCATACCTATTTTCAAAACTAGCGAATCGTCGGTATTTTTAAATGGGCAACCGAGGGATGCTACGGATTTTCAAAAACTGATATTTATTTTCTCAAAAACACCGCAGTCCCTATTTTTCTAAAAACAATGATTCATGCTATTTTCAACACTATTACTGTATGGCTCGTATATAGATTTATATTTTATAATGTTGCATTTATTGCCCTTTTCCTGTCATTCATTGCATTGTAGATTTAATTGTGTTTTTACTAGCTGTTATGATCTCTCCTGCTAGGACACCTGCACCATTACCGATGATGCACATGTTGCACGTACACTTGCTTGCCGGCTCACACACATCATCATCGGTAATTGCCATGCCAAGTTCACTTTAGAAAACCTTACTTCATTGGCATAACTTGCTAACTGGTAGTTTAAACATATTATTAGTATGCTTGCTCTCATATGCTAGTTTAGATATTGCATTCCTTTCTTAGATACCCGATGCATTCATATATTCATTCGGTTATGTATTGTTGTGGGGCTTTATGCCGATATTCACCGTTCATTGACTCGTGATTTTGAGATTTCAGATCTTTCATGAGATTTCTGGATTTGGGAAACCGCATGTGACGGGACTGTTTCCGTCATCACTCCGTATCGGGCTGATGAGCCGAGGAGTCATGTAACTGGCAATTCGTAGAGAACAATAAGGATCTAAGAGCAGAGGACGTCAGACTGTGGGTAAAGGAAAGTAGATATACTTGCTCTGCCAGCCTTGGATACATCGACATCTTCCGACTTTGAAGAAGGGGCACATCGATGATAGTTATTTATGCTTTGCGACTCGGTGATTCGGATATGACGTTTCCGTTGTCTTGATTCTGGTATTTTGAGGATTTCGTTTTATGATTGGTATTTCTTATGTGCACCACAGTTGCACTTGATCCGTATTTTATATATCAGTTGTGTTGATTGTTGTTTTCTTGCACATTTATTGCACTCGATTTCGATCTTATGCTGTCCGAGATGTTTGATTTTGATTTCATACATATAGTGAGCATATGATTTGATTTATGCTTTCGGCGTAGTTTATACGAGCTTTCAGTACTTGATATGGTTTCGTGCACGCAGATGCACAGGTTTATGAGTGTATATGCCGCGGTATACTTGATTTGATTTGGTGTATATCGTATACCGTCGATTTCGACTTTGATATTCGATATTTTTTTTCGTGCACCCTAGTGCACTGGATTTATATTTTTGTGCACTTTGTGCACTTGATTGAGATTCTTGCGCATACATAGCGCACATGATACGATTTTGTGCACACCAGATGCACTAGCCGGGATTAATTACACCCTACAAGTTCGCCAATCTTTCGGTCAGGCTAGTGTCGGTACTTTGAGGGAGGTTCCCCGTGCTTTCGCACGGATGTTCAGTTGATAAAACTGCACATTTGTTATTACATTTTCATATTAAAAAGGACTTTATTATAATATATCATACATATGAGGGTTTATGTGTAAAAATACTATTTTCCATGTGTTGATATATTATACTTAGCATTTGGTAGGATATTGTATGCAAATAATATCATTGACCTAATCCTAGTAGAACAAAGTCTACTAAATATTATTTGAGTTGTTGTGCAGAATTTTTCCAAGTTGTGCAGAATTTTTCAAAGACTAGAATCAAGCGAATAAAGCAAATCAAGTTAAAGAAGACTTGCCTAATTAAGAATCAAAACTTGGAGACCAAGTCTGGCAGCAACCACGAGAAGATTTCCAAATTCTGAAGGTACCAAGGATCGCCAAATGTCACTACGAGACATCCCCAGAAGTTTGACCAACGGCTGTGATCATCAAGCCGCGGATCCGCGGCAATAGCCCCATTATGCCGCAGATCCGCCGCAGTTGTAAAGAGTTGGAAGCCGAGGATTTTTTGGGAGGATCTTTTGATGATTACTTCCTAATTTAGAAGCTTGGATTCTGGCTTTGGCACTATAAAAAGGGACCGAGAGCCTCTTGGAAAATTTATCAAGCCGAAGAGATCACGAAGTTCAAGACGGCTCACGCATCCAGGTTGATCATCAACTGTTTATCTACCTCCTTCGGAAGAGTTCGAGAAGCAAACCAAGTTTTTGTAATCATTTTCTAAGGAATAAAGTGTAGATTGTTCAAGTTGATTAATAAAGGTAGTCGTTTTATTTAATTCTTTTACATTTTACATTATGTTTTCCCTCTCTGTCTTTTCATCTTCTTTTCCCAACACGCGCGAATAATTCTCCGCTTGTTAGGGTTCGTAGGATTAGGGTAGGCTAATGGATGATGAACATCCCTAAACCCTTTTTAAGTCCTATAAAGTTTATGAACTTTATCAAAAGAATCATTAACATCCTAATCGGGCGCGCTAACAATTCTTTGTTAGTTCCGACCGCGATTAGAGATTAGATTAATGATTGTTTTGGTAAAGGCTAGATATGAACGGAGTTCCGTGTCGAGATAGGGGTTAAGAGTGGGATTTCTTTTCCCTCCAGAAACCCTAATCTACACGCATCACCGTCGTTCTAGTTTTAAATCTATTAAAAGATAAAAAGGGTAATTTTTAATTAATCGTCCATAACTACTAAATCCTAACGAACCCTACAAGCCCCCTTTTAATATTGAACTTACATCCATAATTAATCTAGATCTATATTTTGCATCCGTGTTTAACGTAGATCTAGAAACCATTCCTCAACATTCTTATCCCTCTTCTCTTTTTCAACACATCTAAAGTAAGAATAAAAGATACAACATTTCCCTGCGGACGACCCGTACTCATCTCGGTCTAGCTACACGCGACACCGTTATTGATTGCGGTTACACTACAAACACAAATTTTCGTATCAATCAACGGACCTAATTAAAATAAACCTCGTTTTCCCAGGAGCGTAACCCCGTTAACACCTTTCTAGACACCTACTTGATTGGCTAATTTTAATGTGTAAAACTCTCCCAGGTGTAACTCTTACTCGCAGTGGGTATCGGGATCCAACTATCTCATAGAAAGTATGCAATCTCATTGCAAATTTTAACACTTGAAATTCCCGATAATATTTTTACCCCTGGCGTCCTATGACCTTGACGGAGGCCAAACTACCCATCGTGCGCTAGTCAAGTTCAACCCGTACATTTCTTGATTAAATTAGATCCACACGCACGACCCTTGACGAAGGCCAAACTACGCCGTGCGAATACCCTAATCCAATCGCATCTCATGCTGAAAATAAGCACTAGTTAGCTACCGAACACTACGCCTTGACGAAGGCCATACTACCGCAGCACGAATACTAAGTAGTACTTATCTGAAATGACGGAGGGCTACGACAGGTTTTTTAGAAAACCCTTTGCGTAATGAACTTGATATCGTTGTAGAATCGAGTGAATTTTAAAAATGAGTGTTTTTGAGGCTTTTGCTAGTTTTTCTAAAGAGGTCACTCCCTGTGAAGGGATCTCGGCTCTTTCCTTATCGAATAAGGTGCAGGATATTTCACAAATACCACTATTCAAAGCAAAAACTATAAAAGCAATCAAAAGACAAACCGAGTGGGTTGTAGCATCTGCCAGTTATTGCTAAAGAGGTCACTCCCGGTGAAGAGATCTCGGCTCTTTCCTTATCGAATAAGGTGCTGGATATTCTACAAGGAATACCGCTATGCAAAGCAAGAACTAGAACTACCAGTTTTTAAAACAAGTTTCTACAACATCTTTTAGGTTTATTTTCTTTCATTAATCTCATTAATGAAGTCCCATCATTTTAGTTACCTAAGCATTACAGATAAATACAACGTACGTTTATGCCATCCGCATTCGTCTCGATGTCCCCTCATGCACCGTTAGGTTAGGTAACTAACGGCAGAGCGGGGCAGGGCTAGCACGGGTGTAAAACATAAGCAACGTCTATATAATATATCACATATACTATATACAGTATCTATCTCATCATATACAGTGATCACATTACAGAAAATTACAGCAGAAATCAACATATGAAATATTGGATATACTAGGATTTCCGGGTTTTAAATTAAGCCTGTATAAAACACGGATTCCACGGTCGCGATGAATAGCCAAACCCACATCCTTAGACCCCTACGAGAGCGGCAAGCAACCCTACCAATTCTAGAATTAGGAGACCCGGTCTCGACTCCTCGAGATGGTCTCCCACTGGACTTTAGAACCCGGTTACTTGTGCTCCCCACCTTGGGTCTATCCTAATGCGGAAAAGTAAATAATATACATCAATGGTGATATCATCCTCAACCCGGAAGTGCCCCAATAAAAGAATATTACATACAAGTTTTTACATGAATGAAAATGAAAAACTCTCATCTCACATAAAAACCGCCGGCTATTCAAAACACGACGATCCAATATAACATATCACAGCAACACATAACATCACATGTCATCAACGTAAGAAAATATGCGTATCCCAATTGTCGTTGACATATAGCAACGAAACCGGCGATACACCACATATTATACTTACGGTCGCAAAAAAGAAAGTGAAAAACTATAACAATTGGAATCTGCAACCACCTTAGATATCATAAACCCAATGCATCACATACTTTGGATTTCATGCCTAACCAAATGAATTCCTTAGACATCACATGCCTAACAATTATAAACCCCGCATTTTAGTCTCGATCTCGAAAACACTTTTCAATATCTAGTCGGGCAATTTAACAAGATTCCCGATAATCTGATCGAATGCTTATCGGAAACTTTAGCAGACGGCCGCACCCCCCGATGCCGTCGACAAAGTGCACTAAGGCGGAACACCGCTGCCGCGAGCACCCAAACAGATGCTTTTGGCGACGGGATTCTCCTACAGTCACTTGGTCGGGGCTATAGGGCGTAGCTATCTAATAAGGTTACCCAGCGAGTATCCGCGTACGCTACGTGATTGCGACGGACTTTTGATCAACATCAAAATCCCGTGGCAACCGATCAAATGAGACTAAATTGCTAGATTTATAACATTCAAATTAGTTATCTCATAACTATTTTTGTGGATTCCAAATATTGTATCCCATCACATGATACCTGGACGACGTTAAACTTTTCGATCGATTCATTAAAGTCCTACAATTCCTCGAGTGCTCAACACTTGAGCACAGCTTAATAATACCCAGAACATGCCACAGTACCTATGCACCAGCCGTAGAAGGGCAGACCCAAGCTTCACTCATATCGCCACGGAACTGCGGCAAACCCTAGGGTATGACTGCGGTTCCACGATCCAAAAAGTCGAGTTAGGGTTTCATTCTTCTAGAAGGTTCACAGAATTACTTGCATGATTTTCTGGATACGTTAAACTTGGAAAAATAGGTTTTTGACATTCGATCGAATATTTTAACTTCGCTTAGACAACATGCAACAACCCGAAACAATGTTAAAACTACGAATACGAAACACTCCGAATTGGTTATAGTGTAAGATCACATCTCATGCAAATTTAACAAAAACAAACAACACCTGAAACACCAAAACCCAGTCTCTGGAACACACTGAAAATTTCACACAAAAACAACAATTTTTGGCCGTCCTCCTCGGATATTTAACACTTGTCCTCGGCCAAATTCCGAGCATGCCCCTTGAAATTTCCACTGTGTTCATGTTACATCTCATATGAGTTGTTTAAAAAATTTTTTGAAGACTTTTTAAAATCGACAGAAACTTGTTTTTGGCGTTGCAAGTTTCGGAGTATTTCGGTTTCGTAATCTTAACAAAATCCATCTAATTTTCTAGCATGGTTCTGATACCACTGAAGGGTTCCCTAGCACGTCAGCAAGATTTCGGAAGGCATCTTTCATGCCATATTAAAATTTTAGCCGTTCTAGCCAACCCTAACATAGAATCATTTACTAGAAATCCGACGGAATGAAATGCAAACAACTTTGCAAGTAAAGTGAACAAGGAATACAACCTTTGTAGACTGGTCCTTCACTTTATTAGCTTTGTGTAGTAATCCCTTCGCTGCGATCATGAAGTCCCGGACTCTAGAGAGGCTCCCATGAAGAAATGAACATGCTTGCATCGAAGTCTTCGAGGCCGAAAATGATATATGTCGAGGAGATACTAACCCAAGCCATCTCTTCACTAATTGTGGAATTAGTGAAGCAAACACCCTATACTAAATGGAAAGTAGTAGAGGATGATGAAGTAGGAAGTGGGCTCATTTTAGATTTGATTTTCTCACATATTTTCTCTCATCTCCATTGAAGCTACAAAGCTTGAGAGGAAGAAGAAGAAGAAAAATCTCATGATAATTATCCAAAAGATAATTGCAACCATGGGTGAGTTAAGCATCATATGCTAACCCTTGTAGAGACATAACTATGGTTAGGATAATTGGTTAGGTTAATAAATATCTTACGCAAAACAAAAGAGTGGACTTGGTCAAAGATCACTACAAGCTTCTACAAGCCATCATCCATGACAAAACGCCACCATTTTGTAATTACCAAAATGAATAAAAACCCTAATAATTATCATAAGCATGTGTATGTCTCATCCACCCATCTTGCATGTATCATCAAACATGACACAAACATGTACACAAATATACATATCACATATATACAATGTGCCCATCAAGTGAGAAAAGAAATCTTAAGTGAGCTAATACTAGTTAATGTAAATTAATATATCAAATATATAATTATACATTAAATCATAAAATCAATACTTGATTTAATAATCCGGTTATATCATATATAACCAATTAATATCAAATGTAACAACTTATCGAATCAACACTTGATCCGATAACCCGGTTATATCATATATAACCGACCGATATCACATATCATGAGAATAGAATACGGTATCACATATCGTATTAATCTCGGTCCCGCACATATCACATATGTGCTCCTACTCCGTTTCTCTTGAGCCAGGAAACCTCTGTGTAGGACTCTAAAGACTCGTCAATACACCGGCAGTAGGTGATGATCATATCAAACACCCACAAGCCGCAAGCGGTCTGCTAAACGTAAAGGTCACCCGGGTATTGAGCGATCAGAAGATCAACAAGCAAGCCTGCTCACACTCCTGCAAATCCAATCAGTAGCACTGTCGTACAGTCCGGTTTCTTCGTCTGATATGTCGCATATCTCGTCTAGGGGTGGTAAATGTTGGACCCCAGTAACTCGTTAAGTCGTGTCGATATGAGGCTCATAACGGGTCGAGAAACTACTGATAACACTTACTAGTATATCTCTGAAGCAGCCCTGTCCAGGGACTTCCTGTTATAGCCAATCGAGCACAGCGCAATATCAACCCCCATTACCGGGAGAGACGAAGCCCCTCCTATATCTCATTGCCTCCATGTGATTCGGGACTGTACCCAAAAGCCACCGTTTTGCACGTTCTCTTGAACGTGGTAAGGTGGAAATCAAAGCACAGTGGGAATCACACAAGACTCTATGACGATCTCGGGTCTACAGACTAACCTGTACTAGTGTCACCAAAGAACTGCCATCTGACGTGAGGTATAATACCATCTGGGAGTTCTCGGTGAGTCTGTCTAGTGTACCCAGTCTCTACTGAGCACCTGTATACTATCTCTGATGTCAAACACCAATGGATATAGGATCATCTATCGCCCATCTTCATAGGTCGAGAAGCTATACGCTAGCCTACTCTGGTATATCGATGTCGTGTCTCGATACACCCACGACTAGGAATATTTGAAGGATGTACTTACCGGCTGCATTGTCCCCACTAGTATGATCTGCATCATAATCCTGGTAGTCAAGTACTCATCCTAAGGGCTTTATCAACATGTAAAATAGAGACAATCAGTGTACATGTTAAGATAAAGTGCAACCAGATAGCATACTATCATGTCAAGCAAGAAAGTCCTCCCTATATATGTCCAAGCATCCACTACAATATACATCGTATGTACAGTAATGGCCTCTAGGGCATACATATAACTAACACGACTAACACTACGTGCACAGATATGGGAGAGATCGGGATTATCCTCCTTCACATCAAAGACTGTTTTGGACCCTTGCCAATGGGTGATTTATGATAAGTGCGTTCCTCCCGATACTTTCTTGTTTGGAACCGACGATTCAAATGAATTTTATGTTAAGGACTCTTGTCGTAACTTGTTCAAGTCCTATTATATGATTGCTTGTCGGAACACCCCTGGCATTCCTAGTAGTGTATGAGTGAGTCAAACCACAGACGACCTGGTTGAACATTGCGGATCCTTTCCCTGAGGTAAAGAATAAGAAGAGCACAAAGGTGATGAAGGCATCGTCAAGCTCCTCAGTTCCTGAAATCACTAAGACCGCTTCAGCTTCCTCTGCATCCGCGGTCTGGAAAGAGATGAAGATTGAAGATTTCACAGTTCCGCGTTGGCCTTGGTATGAGAAGTATCTTACGAAGTTGCACAAATCAAAAGGTATTAATAGGGAAACATTTTTGAATGCTTTCGTAGCGTTGTGGATTTGCTGTTTTGTTTGTCCATCAGAGCTGGTTGGGCAGATCAGACTTGAAGTCTTTTATATGGCATATCGCATGGCTCATAGGATGAGGTATGCGATAGGCATCCATGTCTATGCCCATCTTCACCAATGTATGAATCGATTCATTAGAGGCAAGCCTTTGGGAAGTGTTCCCCTCCGAACGGCGGCGCGCAGGACTGCGACGTCTTGGCGCTGAGATTCGGGGCAGATGCTAATTGGTGCTATCCGTCCACCTCTCCGAAGATGCCAAGTTGATTTATGGCACCATGTATCGAAGGTTTAAACGGATGCGTCCGATGTAGCAGACTTCGTCAGATTCCCCCTCGCTTGAGGGGTTTTTGATTGTGGGGACGCTCTTCCCTGCAGGCGCAAGCCCCTGCAGTTAATTACGCTACCGCGTTGCGGTAACAACTTTCTCCTTCTCCAGATGGTCACTTCGTGTCGTGGGTGTTTATTTTGTTTGTGGTTGCCCGTGGATTGTATACGGAGACCAATTTATGTCGTCGCCCGTAGGACGTGGATTAGTCCAAATCCGTGTTTTCTTAGATTTGGGTTTGGGGTTTTGGTTTGAGGATACGTTAGCCATTTTTGAGGCTAAGATCAACTCAAACGTTTGTTAAGGATACGTTAGTCCATTTTGAGACTAAGATCAACTTAACGGGATCGTTTAGATCCGACAAAAGAGCAATTGGCTCCATTGTTCCAGTTTAGGGACATAGGGGTCCATTACATGTATGGCCGTCGGGACCCATCACCTCTCTGACGACGTTGAAGGATTACAACGACAGATGTCAGAGGAGTTCAGAGATGTACCCTTGAGCCAGAGTTGGTTTGGGGATTTATAGTCCGATTTGGGACTAGAGTCTGTTTGAAAGTTTAAGGATACGTTAGCCATTTTTAAGGCTAAGATCAACTTAAATAGGATCGTTTAGATCCGACAAAAGAGCATTTGGGCTCTATTGTTCCAGTTTAGGGACATGGTGGTCAAATGCCAGTTTAGGGACATGGTGGTCCAAGTTCCAGTTTAAGGACGTGGTGGTCCATTTCCAGTTTAAGGACATAGTGGTCCATTGGTAGTTTAAGGACGCATAAGTCCATGGGTTTAAGGACCCCACAGTCCATATGGGTGTGTTTAAGGACGCATTAGTCCGTTAGTTTAAGGACGCATAAGTCCGCGAGTTTAAGGACCCCACAGTCCGTATCTTGGTTTAAGGATGCATAAGTCCATGAGTTTAAGGACCCCACAGTCCGTGTTGATGTGTGGTTGTCGGGACCCGTCACCTCTCTGAAGACGTTGAAGGATTACAACGACAAATATCAGAGGAGTTCAGAGATGTACCCTTGAACCAATGAGCTGGTTGAAAGAGCAGATGTGCTCAGTTCAAGATGATTTGAGGACTTATGGCCAGTTTGGGCTAAGTCCAACTATGTTTGAAATATTGGCCCTCTGTTGGTCCATTGAAGAAGAGGCTTTGCCTCTAAAAACTTAACCAAATGGGCTAAAGCTAGTGTTAAACACTACAGACCAACAGTGTTGAACACTGGGAACAGGGTTTTTAAATTAGTGTTAAACACTAAGCAAATCAGTGTTAAACACTGCAAATAGAGTTTTCCAAACTAGTGTTAAACACTAAGAAAATCAGTGTTAAACACTGAGGACAAAGTCTTCAAATTAGTGTTAAACACTAAGGAGAGGGGTCACGTGTGGACACGTGAGAGCGCCCTGATTCCCTTTATTTTATTCTGCAGATCAGTGTTTAACTCTTTTAATTCTGGCGGCCATCACGTGTGAGCACGTGATGAAGGCCCCCGCTCTGGTCTGTTAGAATGTTCATTAGGGGTCACGTGGTGACATGTAAGGGCGCCCTAAATGTGGAGCCAGATCTCCTTTTGGTTTATCCTCAAATATGCGAACAAGTGTTAAACACTTTTCCTTTTTATTTCGAGCATCACGTGTTGACACGTGATGAGGATTTATGCGCTGACTGTTAAAACGTTTGCTTAGGGGTCACGTGGTAGACACGTGAGAGCGCCCAAAGCCTTCATTTCCATTGATCTTTTTTCTGCGTTTTGAGAGTCACGTGGGAGCACGTGATGGCATCAAAAAGTGGGGCCAGATCCCCTTTATTTTGTTCTGCAAACAAGTGTTAAACACTTTTAATTTTCATAGCCATCACGTGTGGGCACGTGATGTATAATCATGCCCTGATTTATTAGAACATTTATTAGGGGTCACGTGGTAACACGTGAGAGCGCCCAGAATTGTTTCTGCCTTTACTTTTGTTCCATATATAATGAGGGTCACGTGGGAGCACGTGAGGCATTGCCTCAAAGCTTTCCTCTTCTCATTTTGGGGGATCTGTTTAGGGGTCACGTGGGGCACGTGACCCTAGTTCTTTTCATGCACAGAGATCTTTTAAGTCTCCTTATCTTTAAGAATTAAATTCTTATTTAGGGTAAAACCCTAATTTTTGTTTTGGAGGAATTAAATTCCTACTGTGAAAGGATTAAATTCTTATTTAGGGTAAAACCCTAATTTTATCCCAAAGGAATTAAATTCCTATAATTTTGTGACCATTGAATTCTCAAAACTTAATTCATCCTCTATGTTTTGGATCTGCATGGCAGGATCTCAACCCAATGAGAATTAAATTCTTAATTCATGGGGAGATGTGCACTTTGCAGATCCTTCACCAGAGAAAGAACTAAGTTCTTTTCTTTATATAAGAGTTAAACTCTTTTGAGAATTAAATTCTCTTTTCCTTCAAGGAGCCTTCCCTTTCTTACCAAGGGTTTTCTTTTGCAGAAGATCCAAGTTCCTCAAAGTATCTAGCTCTCTCCCTTTTCTTTCCTCTGCGTGTGTCTCTCTATATTTTTTTTTATTCTCTTGGCTCCTATTTATAGGAGAAGCAGCCGAATCAATCAGTTTTGACGAATCTTCATTGAGAGATTTGATTTGCATCCATCATTCGTTTTGGACCTTTGGATTATTAGGTGAATTTTATTCACCATTGGATTTCAAATCCAGGGATTCCTCTTTGTTATTTCGGTTAGATTTAAAGGGGAAATCTTTCCAAACCCGAGATTTTCCCATAGATAGATCACCTCTGAATCTTCAATTCGATTGGTTCCAGATAATCGCTTTCCTTCAGAATTTAATTCTGTTGACAAAATGGGCTTTGAAAGCCGATCACGTGTGACCACGTGACCCATGGTCACGTGTGGACACGTGACCCTCTTTGGAATGAGCCTCCCTCCTTCTTTTTGCGCTGTCTTCTGGTTGCTACTTAACCGTCACGTGCCACCACGTGACCCCTGGTCACGTGTGAGCACGTGACCCTTGTTTGGATTCTTTTTCTTGGTTTAACTGGAGAACAATTCTGATGTTTTGAGCGTCGCGTGCCAACACGTGACCCCTGGTCACGTGGGAGCACGTGACCTCTTTTGAAGCTTTTTCCTTGATTTGATCAGGGATCCGGTGTGCCTTTGACGCTTGCATTTAAATGTCACGTGCCGACACGTGACCCTGGTCACATGGGAGCACGTGACTCTTTCTAAAGCCCTTCTCTTCGATGTAGTCAGAAAACTGAACTTGCCTTGATGATGCGTTTAGGTGTCACGTGCCCACACGTGATTGCTGGTCACGTGTAAGCACGTGACCCTTTTCTGAAGCTTTTCCCATAAGCTTTCCTGATTTTAAATCAGGAAACAAATGCCCCCACAGCGTTGTTCTCACGTGTCAGCACGTGAGTGCAACGCTGTCACCTTTTGTGACCGTTGGATTCCTTTAGGGATTTAGGGAGATGAAACGTTTCTATCCCCTTCTATAAATACTGCTGTCTCTTCAGAGGAGCTTTCACTTTGTTCATCTTCTTCTTTTGAGAACTCTTTCCTTGAGAATTTAATTCTCGCTTCCAGAGCTTAGTTCTCTGCCTTGAAACAATTTTCAGAGTTTAACTCTGTTCAAAAAGACTTCTTTTCCTCAGGTACTGTTCTTGGACAAACGATGGACCTTCACATTCCTCTGGATTTTAAATCCAAAATAAGGGTTTTTACCCTTTTTTCTTCATGTTTTCCCATAAGGACCGCTTAACCTTCAAACTGTAGATCTTTTAGGGTTTAGATGATCTTTGGGGAGATGATGATGGCGTTTCAACTCCATGGAATTTAATTCCATCAAAAATGTTTCTGGGAATTTAATTCCCTTTTCTTAATAAGGAATTTTAATTCCAATGAAGGACTTGATTTCTTCACGCCGAGGCTTCCTGGGGTCTCTTGGCCCGAGGTTGTTCTTCTGCAATTAATGGAACAGGAGTTTTCTAATGATTCTCATGACCTTTATTTCAGGTATCATGGATGCCCATCTGTATGGTCTTGACGAGATCATTTCCTATGGGAATATTCGTGCACTGGGCCGCAGTCAGAACCAGGAGTTCACCGATGCTCAATGTGCCGAGATCATGAGCCGCTTTGATGAGTACGACCATCGGCTACTCCCCCGTCGCTCTTCTCTTCTGAGGCTGATCGTGCTGGCGATCAGGGAGGCTCTCCCTCTATTCTGTGCTGGTGTGCCGCTTGGGGCATTGGACGCCGCCGAGGATAAAGTACACTCGGTGTATCTGATGCACTTGATCTCAAAGAGAAGGCGGGATAATCTCATTGATCTCCTGCATCAGATGTTCCAGCAGTCGGCCATACTTGCCGCCTATCGGAGGGTGGAGGACATTCGTGAGGACCCCGATGCTTGTGATCGTGAGAGGAAGCATACTCGGGAGGTTCGAAATGCTTGGAAGATTTTGAATAAAGTTAATTTTGAGTTTCTCAACCCATGCCCCGCATCTGAAGTTTTACCATTGTAAATGTGTCCTCTATATTTGTATGAACCTCTTGTAGTATGAGTGACAAGTTCTATTATGTCTTTGTATGTCTGCATGCTTTTCTCTGGGATTTTATCATTTTGCTACTGTTGTTGTTAGTGCTTTCAATATGCAGGGTGCTACTCCATTTTTTTTGGTGTACATCAGGTTTAGGCCTCACGTAGTCTGCACGTGGGGTCCCTTGATGTGGCTGTTCACAAAATCTTCCCATGCCCTATTTTCAGTGCACAATATCAGACGCAGAAAAAGGGGCCTTGGAAATAGTTCCATCTCCTTGATTTTCGATGCCTTTCCTTTTTTGGGCCTTGG
Source organism: Agapanthus africanus (assembly GCA_030015575.1). Classification (NCBI taxonomy): domain Eukaryota; kingdom Viridiplantae; phylum Streptophyta; class Magnoliopsida; order Asparagales; family Amaryllidaceae; genus Agapanthus; species Agapanthus africanus. Next base: position 158,763,245 of record JASDDO010000014.1, on the reverse strand, counting down.
AAATAGCTTCATCATGCAAGATCTTCCGCGCACAGCACTTAATGCACTTCTTTATATTCTTGAGGCCATAGCATATTTTCTCCTCACAGAGAAATTCCTTCCCATATTGACGTGATTTAATTTGAGGAGTATCTGAGTGCTATGGCCTGCAACCGTCCACACGCTCGTCGACAGCCATGGGAAGTGTCTATCGAAGAGATGATTCCTCGCTTTGCTGGACGATTGGTGGACCCTCTCCTGACCGACGACGAATGTGACTCAGCGGCGTACGAGCTCTCGACTCGCAGGGGATCCCCTCTTCCAATGGGTTCTCTCTGGCTCCGAATGATTCTTGCTGTTGTGCTTGCCGACGTCCCTCCTCACCCGGCGGAGATGACCCTAGCGATGCTTGATGTGGCTGAAGAAAAGCTCGAGGGCTTTCATGAAGTGTGCCTGATTACTCAGGCTTTGAAAGATCGCTCAGTTCATCTTTTGAGCGAAATAAGAGCCCGACGGGCTGTTATGTCTGCTTTTGCAGATGGCCATGGTGTCAATCGATGGGGAGCGACTTCTCGCGAGAACCGTCGCTTTGATGTGTTGGAGAGAGCAGAGAGAGAGATGGAGAACCTTGTTCTTTGTTTTGTTAACCCTTGTATTTCTGATCCCTTGTTTGGTGATCTTTTCCCACCAATGTAGTGTATTTGAATCAATATACTCCTTTAATCATTGGTGGTTTGTATGCTTTCTGTTGAATTTCATGCTTGTCAGATAGTCGTACGTGTGTCTTGCTTGCGTAAATGAGCCGTTTGTTTTTCTTTGATTACGAGCACCATCGTTACGTTGCATGCACATCAGTGCCTCAGGCAACATTTCCTTTTAAACATTCGTACAGTTGCAAATGCGTGCCTGATAGGATACAGATCAGAAACTTGCCACGTTATCTCCCGTATCGGGTGGTTTGCGCTGGCTTTAGATCGAGTATTGTTTGTTGAAGGGAGGTTTATAAATGAAGACATATTCTTCTCTTCAATGGTGTGTCCCCTTTTTATTGAATGTATTCTGCGGATATTCTATCTTGATCTCCTTGCAGGACAGCGATGGCTCAGGGTTCAGGGTTAAGATCTGCTTTCTAAGGCTTTTGCATCTTATGAGCCACGAGGGTCTCATAAAGAGTTTTTCTCCCTACAAGTCGAGAGGATCCCATAGGTGTGAGTTCTTCTTAAAGATCGTGAGGATCCTTAAGCGGGTTTTCCCTTGAGAGTCGTAAGGATCTCACAAGAGAGTTTTTCTTCCTCGCAGGTCGTGAGGACTTGCAAGTGTTGGATGTGGTCGCCCTTATCCGTGTTTCACGGGGTCAGGGGTCGCTCAAGGTATCGTAGTTTAAAGACATCACTGTCAAGGTTAAGGACCTCATAATCCGTGGATTTAAGGACTCCACAGTCCGCTGTTAGTTTTAAGACATCACGGTCAAGGTTAAGGACCTCATAGTCTGTGGATTTAGGGAATCCACAGTCCGATGTTTGGTCGCAGGGACCCGTCACCTCTTTGAAGACGTTGAGGAATTACAACGCCGAGTATCAAAGGAGTGAAGAGATGTACCCTTTAACCAAGGGAGAATCTGTAGGGAATCGGGGTGGTTGATCGTTAGTTTTAAGACATCACGGTCGAGGTTAAGGACGTCATAGTCCGTGGATTATAAGGACTCCACAGTCCGGTATTTGCTCTGGATGCTTCACACGGGTTCACTGCCGTGCTTGGCGAGGACCAGGCTCCGCTCTGGATGCTTCACATGGGTTCACTGCCGTGCTCTGCGAGGACCAGGATCCGCTCTGGACGTTTTCCACGGGGTCAAAGAGTGACATTATCCGCGTTCCACGTGACCAGGAATTTTGCACTAGATGCTTCACACGGGTTCACTGCCGCGCTCGGCGAGGACTAGGCTCCGCTCTGGATGTTTTCCACGGGGTCAAAGAGTGACATTATCCGCGTTCCACGTGACCAGGAATTTTGCACTAGATGCTTCACACAGGTTCACTGCCGTGCTCGGCGAGGACTAGGCTCCGCTCTGGACGTTTTCCACGGGGTCAAAGAGTGACATTATCCGCGTTCCACGTGACCAGGAATTTTGCACTAGATGCTTCACACGGGTTCACTGCCGCGTTAGGCGAGGACTAGGCTCCGCTCTGGACGTTTTCCACGGGGTCAAAGAGTGACATTATCCGCGTTCCACGTGACCAGGAATTTTGCACTAGATGCTTCACACGGGTTCACTGCCGCGTTAGGCGAGGACTAGGCTCCGCTCTGGACGTTTTCCACGGGGTCAAAGAGTGACATTATCCGCGTTCCACGTGACCAGGAATTTTGCACTAGATGCTTCACACGGGTTCACTGCCGCGCTCGGCGAGGACTAGGCTCCGCTCTGGATGCTTCACACGGGTTCACTGCCGTGCTCTGCGAGGACCAGGATCCGCTCTGGACGTTTTCCACGGGGTCAAAGAGTGACATTATCCGCGTTCCACGTGACCAGGAATTTTGCACTAGATGCTTCACACGGGTTCACTGCCATGCTCGACGAGGACTAGGCTCCGCTCTGGATGCTTCACACGGGGTCAAAGAGTGACGTTATCCGCGTTCCACGTGACCAGGAATTTTGCACTAGATGCTTCACACGGGTTCACTGCCGTGCTCGGCGAGGACTAGGCTCCGCTCTGGATGCTTCACACGGGGTCAAAGAGTGACGTTATCCGCGTTCCACGTGACCAGGAATTTTGCACTAGATGCTTCACACGGGTTCACTGCCGTGCTCGGCGCTTGGCAAGGCCTAGGCTCCGCTCTGGATGCTTCACACGGGTTCATTGCCATGCTCTGCGAGGACCAGGATCCGCTCTGGACGTTTTCCACGGGGTCAAAGAGTGACGTTATCCGCGTTCCACATAACCAGGAATTTTGCACTAGATGCTTCACACGGGTTCACTGCCGTGCTCGGCAAGGACTAGGCTCCGCTCTGGATGCTTCACACGGGTTCATTGCCATGCTCTGCGAGGACTAGGATCCGCTCTGGACGTTTTCCACGGGGTCAAAGAGTGACGTTATCCGCGTTCCACGTAACCAGGAATTTTGCACTAGATGCTTCACACGGGTTCACTGCCGTGCTCGGCAAGGACTAGGCTCCGCTCTGGATGCTTCACACGGGTTCATTGCCATGCTCTGCGAGGACCAGGATCCGCTCTGGACGTTTTCCACGGGGTCAAAGAGTGACGTTATCCGCGTTCCACGTAACCAGGAATTTTGCACTAGATGCTTCACACGGGTTCACTGCCGCGTTAGGCGAGGACTAGGCTCCGCTCTGGATGCTTCACACGGGTTCACTGCCGTGCTCTGCGAGGACCAGGATCCGCTCTGGACGTTTTCCACGGGGTCAAAGAGTGACATTATCCGCGTTCCACGTAACCAGGAATTTTGCACTAGATGCTTCACACGGGTTCACTGCCGTGCTCGGCGAGGACTAGGCTCCACTCTGGACGTTTTCCACGGGGTCAAAGAGTGACATTATCCGCGTTCCACGTGACCAGGAATTTTGCACTAGATGCTTCACACGGGTTCACTGCCGCGCTCGGCGAGGACTAGGCTCCGCTCTGGATGCTTCACACGGGTTCACTGCCGTGCTCTGCGAGGACCAGGATCCGCTCTGGACGTTTTCCACGGGGTCAAAGAGTGACATTATCCGCGTTCCACATAACCAGGAATTTTGCACTAGATGCTTCACACGGGTTCACTGCCGCGCTCGGCGAGGACTAGGCTCCGCTCTGGATGCTTCACACGGGTTCACTGCCGTGCTCTGCGAGGACCAGGATCCGCTCTGGACGTTTTCCACGGGGTCAAAGAGTGACATTATCCGCGTTCCACGTAACCAGGAATTTTGCATTAAATGCTTCACACGGGTTCACTGCCGCGCTCGGTGAGGACTAGGCTCCGCTCTGGACGTTTTCCACGGGGTCAAAGAGTGACATTATCCGCGTTCCACGTGACCAGGAATTTTGCACTAGATGCTTTACACGGGTTCACTGCCGCACTCGGCGAGGACTAGGCTCCGCTCTGGATGCTTCACACGGGTTCACTGCCGTGCTCTGCGAGGACCAGGATCCGCTCTGGACGTTTTCCACGGGGTCAAAGAGTGACGTTATCCGCGTTCCACGTAACCAGGAACTTTACACTAGATGCTTCACACGGGTTCACTGCCGTGCTCGGCGAAGACTAGGCTCCGCTCTGGATGCTTCACACGGGTTCACTGCCGTGCTCTGCGAGGACCAGGATCCGCTCTAGACGTTTTCCACGGGGTCAAAGAGTGACATTATCCGCGTTCCACGTAACCAGGAATTTTGCTGATTGTATCCGCATTTCACGAGATGGAGGTTTGACTGTTGGCGATATGTATACCACCGAGCCATGGAACTGGGAGCTGCCGCTGTTCCGCTTAGCTTGAAGTTGTGTCCGTTGTTACGAGACGAGTGTTGGGATGATCTCTAGGTCGCTTGTGGCCCGTCGAGATTTAGCTTCTTTCTTTGGTGAAACCTGGGGGAGGGAGGTATGTTCCCTTTTTGTTTATGCCATTGGATTGTATACAGGGTGTGATGGAACATCACCTGTAAGGCATACATTTTATTTTTATTTTATTTCTTTTTCCGCGATGCTCTATCGTTTCAGCTTTTATATCGCGAAGGTCGCGATTGCCCCATCATTTCGGCTATTTTTCGCGGTGCCCGATCATTTCGGCTATTTATTTATTTTCTACTCGCTGCTTTTTATTGCGAGTTGCCCCATCGTTTCGGCTATTTTTCATGCATACATTTTTACTTGCTGCTTTTTATTGCAAGTAGCCCCATCATTTCGGCTATTTCGTAGGCATGTGTGGCTTGCTAGCTTTTTCGCCGCAAGCTTGGATTTTAGACACCGATTTCGGCATCAGCACCGCTGCAACTGGGATGTTGCCAGGAGTGAATCATCATTTGCTTCTGTCGATATTGAACAAAGGTGGCTTAGTAAACAGGGTTAAGGGTTCTGTCGACCAAGGCTTTTGACTTCATGAGCCGTAAGGGTCTCACAAAGGTATTTCTCCCTACAAGTCGTGAGGATCTTGCAGGTGTATTTTCTCCTTAGGGATCGTGAGGATTCCTAAGTGTATGTTCCTCTGCAAGTCGTAAGGATCCTACAAGAGGGCTTTCTCCTTATGGGTCGAGAGGACCTACAAGGGTTGCTCATCATATGGGCATATCCCTAGTCACGGGTGGGACTTTGCTGGGGAAATGTTTTTTCGCGCCCGTGGATTGTATACAAGGGTCAGTATTGAGCCTCTTGTAGGGCAATATCGAAGGTTGTGGAGGATTTGCTTAAGAACAGGTTTAGGTTTCTGTAACTTAAGACTTTCAAATCTCATGAGCCGTGAGGGTCCCATAAGAGAATTCTCCTTACGAGTCGTGAGGATCTCGTAAGTGTATTTTCTCCTTAGGAATCGTGAGGATCCCTAAGTGTGTTGCTCCTTTGTGAGTCGTAAGGATCTCACGCAGGTGGTTTCTCCTTACAAGGTCGAGAGGACCCTACAAGTGTCTTTTAACGAGGTTGCGCCCTTTCGGGTTTTCACAAACACTCGCCGGTAGTCCTGCTGTTTTTACTCACGGAGCCCTTTCGGGTTTTCATCCGTGCCTATTTTGCTTATGGACATACCGTTTTTTTTTTTATTCTTTTTCACTTTTTTTACAAAGTCGCGCCCTTTCGGGTTTTCACGAGCACTTGCCGGCAGCCCTGCTGTTTTTACTCACGGAGCGCTTTCGGGTTTTCATCCGTGCCCATTTTGCTTATGGACATACCGTTTTTTTTTTATTCTTTTTCATATATTTTTTTTTATTTTTTCTTTCTCTCTCCTTTTTTTTATCTCGTCAGCCTAAAGATACTGCGGTAGTAGTTTTAGGGACGTTTCGGTCCGTCGTTAGTTTAAGGACGTTTCGGTCAGTCGATAGTTTAAGGACGTTTTGGTCCGTCGTTAGTTTAAGGACGTTTCGGTCCGTCGTTAGTTTAAGGACGTTTCGGTCCGTTGTTATGGGAAGGCTGGCTGCTGCTTGTAAAGTCTGAGCCTAGGAAGATAGCGAGCGGACATAGTCGTCGTCATCTATCATTGACCTAGGCTGTGGCTCATTAAGCATAGTATTTCTTTAAGAAGCGGCCGTTTATTGGCCTGAAAGGCCTTTCACCGTGCATGTCCACGAGTAGATAGGCTCCACCCTGGTAGACCTTGTCTATGATGTACAGGCCTTCATGGTTTGGCTCAAATTTTCCCCGCTTGGCACGATTGGGGATCATAGGTCTTTTGACCACTAGTACGAGTTCGCCTTGGCGGAATGTCCTCGGCCTGGTCAATCGGTCGTACGAGCGTGTCATCTTTGCTTTGTAGTCCTCTAGATGTTGTTGCGCTATGAGCCGGGTTTCGTCGAGGGCATCAAGCTCCTCAAGCCGAAGGCGAGCATTCTCTTCGTCTGTCAGCTCGTGGTGGACTGCCACTCGCAGAGAGGGTAACTCTATCTTGAGGGGGAGCACTGCTTCCGTCCCAAATACCAACGCGTACGGCGTTGTGTTCGTGGCCGTCTTGAACGTAGTTCGATAAGCCCAAAGGGCTTCTTGCAACCTTTCGTGCCAGTCTCTCTTATTTCTGGAAACGGTCTTTTTTATGATCTTCGTCAAGGTCTTATTGAAGGCCTCGGCCAGACCGTTAGCTCGTGGATTGTAAACCGAAGAATATCTCCAGTCTATATTGTGCTGCTGTGCGAAGCGGCTAATCTTATGGCTTCTGTAGGCTGGACCGTTATCGGAGATAATCCGCCGTGGAGTTCCGAACCTATAGATGACGTGTGTCTTAAAGAAATGGAGGATATTCTCCGTCTTCACTTCCCTCAGTGGTACTGCTTCTGCCCATTTAGAGAAGTAATCAGTCGTCGCCAGGATAAAACGGTGTCCCCGGGATGATGCTGGCTCAATGGGGCCTACTATGTCAGTCCCCCACATTTTGAATGGCCAACTAGCCACCGTTGGATGCAGTGGATTCGGATGTTGGTGGATGAAGTCTCCATGAATCTGGCATGAGTGGCATTGCTTCGCATACTCGAGGCAGTCCTGGATCATCGTGGGCCAGTAGTAACCCATCCGTTTAATTTTTAACTTCATCTTTGGGCCTGCTTGGTGAGAACCGCAAAGTCCGTCATGAACTTCCTGAATGACTCTTTCTGCTTCGTCAGGTCCTAAGCATCTCAGCCATAGAGAATCAAACGATCTCTTGTATAGAATATCGTTGACGAAAGCGAAAGATAGAGCTCGTTTCATGAGCTGATGTCTTGAGGACGCTTCTTTGGGCATTCGGTGGGACTTAAAGTAGTCTATGAAGACTTCCCTCCGGTCTTCGGCCTTCTCATGGTCTTTTATTTGTAGGGTCGTCTGCTCGGTCGCTCCCTTTTCTTCGGATGATTCCGGAGATATTTCTGCCGGGGCGAGCACTCGACGGCTTTGTACCACGATTCTGACATCATCGAGGTTCTCGTCAGCCAGTTCTTTAGCAAGTTTAGCCAACGCGTCTGCTTTGCTGTTTTCCGCGCGCGGTATGTTCTCCAAAGTATAGGAGGGAATTTGGGTCAATAGTTGTTGCACCTTTTCGCCGTACTTCACCAACTCCGGTTTGCACGTTTGGTAGTCACCTTTTACTTGATTAACGACCAGTTGAGAATCCCCGTATATAAGGAGGTCTTCAATTCCCAGGTCGATGGCGATTTCGAGGCCTGCTATCAGAGCTTCATATTCAGCTTCATTGTTTGTCCTCGGCTCTGTTAAGGAGAAGGCGAAGCGTATTATCCCTCCTTGTGGAGTTGCAAAGATGAGGCCTATCCCCGATTTGGTTATTGGGATACCTCGTTTCTGTTTCTTTACGGAGGACGCCCCATCGAAATAGAGTTCCCATTGGGTACTACTGCCGCTAATCGCATCAAATGCCTGCTCGTCCGGCAAATCACAGTTCAGGGGAGAATCGGCCGGTATCGGGTGCTCAGCGAGGAAATCGGCAATGGCCTGGCCTTTCATAGCCTTAAGAGGCTGATACGTTATCGAGAACTCGATCAAGAGCAGGGCCCACTTAGCGAGTCGTCCCGTCAATATGGCTTTCGACATCAAGTATTTAAGGGGATCCACTTTTGAAATGAGACAGACTTCATGTGCCAACGCATAGTGCCTGAGCTTTGTTATCGCGAAGATTAACGCCAAGCAGTGTTTTTCAATGGGAGAGTAGTTGCTTTCTGCCCCCAGCAGAACTCGACTTAAGTAGTAGAGTGTTCTCTCTTTCCCTTGATCGTTCTCTTGTGCCCATAATGCGCCTAAAGAACTTTCGAGGGCGGTTGTATAAAGAATGAGGGGTTTTCCCTTGACCGGCGCAGCTAACACCGGCGGGTTCTGCAGGTACTGCTTGATTTCGTCTAGTGCACCTTGACATTTATGATCCCAAGCGAATAGAGTTCCCTTTTTCATCAGGTGGCTGTAAGGACGGCATCTGCCCGAAAGATTAACGATAAACCGCCGGATATATGCGAGCTTCCCTTGGAGAGATCGCAACTGCTTGAGGGTTCTTGGCGGAGGCATTTCCATGATCGCCTTAATCTTTGACGGATCTATTTCAATACCTCGGTGTCGAACGATGAATCCCAGAAATTTGCCCGAGGAGACTCCAAACGCGCATTGAGGGGATTCATTTTCAAATTATATTGCCGAAGGCGTCGAAATACAGTCTCCAGATGCTTTAAATGATCTTCGTATGACACGCTCTTTACTACGAGGTCATCGATATAGCACTCGACGACGTCGTGTATGAGGTCATCAAAGATCTTTGTCATGGCCCTTTGATAGGTAGCGCCAGCGTTCTTTAGACCAAAGGGCATAACCCTGTAGCAAAATATACCCAAAGGGGTGCGGAAAGCGGTGTGCTTCTGGTCTTCGGGATGCATCTTTATCTGATTGTATCCTGACGAACCATCCATAAAGGAGAAAACCTCGTGAGTGGACGTGTTATCTATCATTAGTTCGGTTACTGGTACTGGGAAATCATCCTTGGGACAGGCTTTATTGAGACCCCTGAAATCCACGCATATGCGTACCGTCCCATTCTTCTTCATTACCGGGATGATATTGGCGATCCAATCGGGATATTGGACTTCTTGGATAAATCCAGAATCGATCAGTTTCTTGACTTCGGCGTTGACGCTCATCTCAAGCTCGAGTCGCATCCTCCTTGGCGCCTGCTTGACTGGCTTGATATCTGGGGATATTGCTAATCTATGCACAGCAATCTCCGGATCTAATCCTGGCATCTCGGAGTAGTTCCACGCGAAGCAGTCTTTATGCCGTAGAAGCACGTTCTTTAATGCAGCCACCCTTTCTTCAGATAGCAGCTCGCTGACAAATGTCGGTCGCGGGTCGTCTGCCGATCCCAACTCAATCTTCTTTAGGTTATCTGCAGTAGTATGTATACCATCTTCCAGTTCTTTCGGAGCTGGCGGAAATTCTGAGATCACCTCATCATTGCTGTTCTCAAAGCACCGGGGAAGGTCATCTACGTTCTCGGGCTCTTCTCCTAATATCGTAATCGTATAACAAGTGCGAACCCGCTCCCCGGACTGAGGTGGACCCGGTTCTGCTCCTGCGGCCTTGGGCTCGTGCTTTTGTGGTGGCGTTACCTTCCAGCCGTCGGATAAAGCGAATCTGCCCCGTTGGTACTGGTCCTCGACCCAGTTCTTGAAGGTGAAGCAGTCTTCGGTAGGATGTCCTATGGCTTGGTGATAAGAGCAATAACTCAGATGAGAAGCCTTGTTAGCTTGCTCAGGATGTCTAGACTCTGGAAGCGTGATCATTTGATGTTTTATAGCGAGGTTGAGTAACCTCTCCGTCTTGTCTCGGGGGAAGGAGTACGCTCGACTCATCTTCTTCATGAGGGACGAACCCGAGCCGCTTCTTGATTTATTTCCATCTCTGCGTCGGGCCTTTCGTACAACGGATTGACGAGGATAAACGTCTTTGTCTTTTGCAGCATGTTGAAATAGACGTTGCGTCCTGGCCTTCTCGTAGATGGCCATTTCGCGGTTGCGGTCTTCCCGAGCTTTCTGACCCACTTTCCTGATAGGCTTGCCCATTCGTTCCTCAAACGACGGACTCGGCGCTTTAATCGCGGGGTCTAGTTTTGATGGGGGGTTGGCATCTCCTGACAGGGTGTCCTCCTCTTCATCAAAGGTATATATAGTGTAGCTGCTGTGAGCCCGTTCCCGTTTTCCGGCTCTTGCGTATCCAAGCCCGAGTGTTTCCATCTTCCCGTTGGGCAATTTGCATTGAGTCCCGGGGACATCCCAAATCCTGTTCTAGAACCGAGCCTGCCGAACAGTCTGTTTTAAGGGTACTCCTTGGCGCTTCAATAGCTTCTTTAATCCACTTGTATAGTATCTGGGCAGACGGATGGGTTGGAGCCTGTCAAGTGTAGTATCCGCGCCATGCCAGATCTCTCTCTACTTTCGACTCTGAGGATCGGTAGAATAGGATCGCCTTCTCACCCCTTTGCCTGGGAGGGACGTAGAATGTTTGCAGGTCCTGCACATTGTGAGCTTGAAGTGTGTCGAGATCCTTGTAGTGTTCTCGCGGTATCATGGTGATTTGCAAACTTTGGTCATCGCCAGGGGGTGCTTGTATTGACTGCCGATTGGAGAACACAGCATTAACTTCATCTTCTGAATCACTTCCGAAGACCAACATGGGGGCGGGCGTCCCCAGGTTGTTGCGTTGAGATGGCCCTGCATAAACTATCTCTTCCTCTTCTTCGGTATCGCTTCCGAAAACAGGGATGGTGGCGGCGGTTTTATTCTCCGGGTTGCGACACCTTTCTGTATCCTCGAAATCTGGCAAAAAGTACTTCGCATCTTTGTATTTGCGGACTTCGTTCACGGAAAATGGGTTTAACTCACCTGTTACGGTGTACTCGAAACCATCCTTAAAGTACTTCATACACTGATGTTGTGTAGAAGGGATGATGTTGTATTCGTGTAACCAAGGACGACCGAGCAAGGCGTTGTAGCAGGTCTTGGCGTCAATGACATGGAATTTGATGTCTGTGATAAGAAGTCCAAAGCGTAATGTTAGTATCACAGATCCGAGAGTCTGTGACGATTGTGAATCGAAACCGGAGACAGTAATTTTGTCACGAGCGAGGTGTTGCACACTCATGCAGATTTCCTTCAACACCCGAACATTAAGGAGATTGATGGAGGATCCATTATCCACCAGGATCTTGCCTATATTGATATCATGACAGTATCCGGAGACATACAGGGGACGGTTGTGGTCGCACGTCCCGAGAAGGAGGTCTTCATCACCGAAAGTGATGTCGGCCGTATGCACTTCCTCCAGTTCATCCTTCATCTTTTCAGTGGCGAGGAAGGCTTGGAATTGCTCAGGTTCTTGTAACGCCTTAATTAGTGAGTCTCGCGCTTCTTTTGATAATAGGAGGGTATCGAGAATGCTAAGCTGAGAAGGTAGCTTCCTTAGGTGCGCGAGGATGTTATAGTCCACCTTACCCTTCCTAGCAGGGTCTTTGGCAGCCAGCTCTCTCATGACTTGGTCATCTAAAGTGATATCTTCAGTGACCTTTTCCTTTCCCTTGTCCTTTCTACTTATGGGCCCGAGATTTTTCCCTGGGAGTGTGCGATTGCGCAGCTGAATGTTCTCGCAGATCTCCGATTTCTCCTCTTTCCCTAAAACGGATTCTTTGAAGAGAGGACCCAGAGCCATTTCTTCATCAGAGTCGCTCCCAAAGGTGAGAACTTGTGACCCCCTGGCGTTAACCATGTAACAGTTGCCAGTAATTCTGTCGTGCCCATCGATAGTACTTCTTCGCTCCCGACGGCTCTTGCGTTTCATGCGCTTAAAATGTTGCCGATGAACAACATATCCTTGCCACCATATCTTAAAGGCGTCGCACTCCTCCGTGGGGTGTGAGATTTTCCGGTGATATGCGCAATAATCAGGGTGCCTTTCCACCCCATCGTGCGTGTTTCCTTCCGAGGGTGGTAGCTTCATTCCCATTGACATGGCTTTGGCAAACCTTTTCCTCGTCTTGAATAACTTCTTGTCTACTTCGGATGCCTTTCGCCCTGGCAGGGGTAGTTCAACTCTTCCGTTCAGTTGCCCGCATTTGGCTCCTTCCGATGTGGCCATCTCACGCTCCTGGTCTGCTTTACATTTTAGACGGATCTCGTCTAGAAAAGTGTCGATCATTCCGTCTGTTGGCCATGCACGTTCTGGTACAGGTTCTGCCTCCAGCTTCTTAGTGCCAGGAGTTTTCCCATCATCGGTAAACGAGTGGGAGATTACGTTACAACTCGCCATATACCCTTCAGATTCCTCCGACGAGCTCTCTCCATCGTCTCCCTCTCGAAAGATGTGGTTGAGGAACTCTTGCAGTGTGACAGGAGTTCGCGCCTTTTGATTGTATTCTTCCAGCGCGTCGATTTGCTTCTGCAAGTTCGTGTGCTCGTTTCCAAGCTTCACGGACTTCTTGGATTTCTTCTTCTTTTTCTTCGAAGATTTTGACGATTGGGCGTGAGTATTTGGGCTCTTACCGCGAGTCTTTGTAGTTGGGCAGCGCCTTAGCATCCCTTCGATAATTTGAGGTTCAAGAGGGTCCTTCCATTCGATCGCAGGGTACGCATGAAGGTCTCTCAGCATTCTTTTGGTTTTGGTTGATAGCACGACCTCCCATGGAGCTTCTTCAATAAAGGAGTAGGTTGCCCCCGGTGTATCTGCTTTCTTAGGAGTATGCGGTTGTGGTGGGTTCACCTTCCACTTTTCGGACAGTACAAACTTCCCCTGGAGGTATTGATCTTCAATCCATCCTTTGAAGACGAAGCAATCTTCAATCGGATGGCCTACCGTTTGATGGTAAGGGCAATAGTTAGGGTTATTCATCTCGGTAGGTTGCGGCGGTCGCCTTGGATTTGGTAGACTTATAAGTCTGTTGCGTATTGCCAGCTCGAATAACCGTTTCGTCTTGTCTCGTGGGAACGAGTAGGGACGCTTCATCTTCTCATTATAATACCGGCGTCTTTCTTCCAGTTGATCTGCCGGTTTCGGAGCGTTAGGTTGCTGTTGGGCATTCGCGACAAAGGTTGCCCTTCCTTTACCCTTGTCGTTCCGAGGTTCCGACTTCGGGGGAGGTGGTCTATGACCCATCTGGTCCATCTGAGCCAACTTGTCGATTAAAACCTGGAATGTGGTTGGCTTAAAGAACATCATAAACTGGGAGATAGTTGCGTGGGGGTCTAGGGTTCCCACGAACATGCCCACTGCGGGTGCCTCCTCAATGCGTTGTTCGCATCTCGACCACAAATTCCGCCAGTGTATAGCATACTGGACCCAGGTTTCGCCTGGTTTTACCCTGGCGTTAATCAATGCAGTTATTGGAGTGCGTTCGCTGGCACTTGCGAATCGCTGAGTGAATAACAACTCCATTTCAGCGAACGTTTTGATAGAATCGTTCGGGAGTTCCGAATACCATTCGAACGCTGTTTCTGATAAGCTGCCCACGAACTGGCGAAGCAACAGTTTATCATCACCGCCAGTGTTACCGCAGAGGGCCCGGAACTGGGCGACATGTTGATGGGGGTTGCCGGTCCCCTTGTACACATGGAATTTTGGTATCGTATAACCTTGCGGGTATTTGATTTGGTCGTACCAGCTTGGATACGGCCGCCTCGTTTTCACGACTTGACCAGCTGCCTCAGTCGCATGATGAACCCGGATCTGCTGGGCTATGTAGTCAGCCAAGTCAGCCTTAGAGATTGCCTCCTCCTTGGCCGTTGAGAGGGCTGGTGGTGGGTTTGACGTTTCTCCTCGGTCGTCTTCCAGCACGATTGGGGGATCCTCGGCGGGTAAATCCTGCTGGATCATCATTCCTATCATATCTTGGAAGAGAAGGCTCATACGTTGTATGTTGGCCTCTTGTTCAGCAGCCTCTTTGTCCTTTCTCTCCAGTGTCCGGCGAAGGAATTCAGCGTCGGTTTCTTCCTCCCGGCGTGCGTCTGAGGACGTTTCTGGGTTTTCTTTTGGCCCGGTAAGTGCGGCCATAGCATTCATCATTTCCTGAAGCTTCTGCTGCTGCTCCTGGGCTTTCGTCACGGATCGGGTTAGCGGTCGGTGGCCCGTAGAAGTGCGGCTTTCCTCCTTTCCAGAGGCCATGTAAACAGTGTGCACCGTCATGCCCCCAGACTTAGGGTGTCTGGGCTCCGTGCTTTTAGTCGTCGTTGCATGCTGGGGGGGTCTTCTCTGGCCTCCTCCTTTTATGAGCCATGGAGGTTGAGGGGGCCATTGAGGTGGGCGTCCACACAGCCTTTTGGGGTTTAGCCAGGTGACCAGCTTCCGGTTGGATTTTCAGCTTCTTGTGCTGGCGGGAGAAGTTTGGATCGATGATCGAGTCCCGGGCCTGCCGCCAAACCTTATAGATTTTGGAAGACAGCCGTTGAGGAGATCGGGGCTGTTCGGGTTTTATTTCCACAACCTTTTTTAATGGGGGAGGAGACCTCTTCAGCACTGCAGTAGGAGAATTCCTTCGCACCTTATTTAGCATTTCGAAGCCGTTTCCAGTTGGAACAGCAGCATTAACTTCTGCCATCGGGGCTGATGGAGTTAACCCGGAGGGGGAGTTGCCCCCAGTCTTCCTTACTCGGCGCCAATGGCGACGTCGAGCGTGTCGAGCGGACGGCGTTGGGTCAGCGGTAAAAATGGTTTCGTCTTGCCCCCTGTGTAGGTGGGGGGTCGCTGTTGGTGTTAGCCTGTTAAAGACCGACGTTCTTTGGGCAGCAGGAGCGGGAGCTGAAGCCGTCAATCTTGTAAAGACCGACCTTTTGGCCGGAGAAGCTGCCTTGACGACTTCGGGGGCAGGAGCGGCCACCTTCTTAGAAGCAGCCTTCTCTGAGATTGTAGGCCCCATGATGGGTTCGCAGGATTTCTGGCCCAATCTAGAGAAGACCGAGGCGTTGACGTTGGGCGACTCGTTGAGAGGAGCCACGGCCGGGGTAAGACGATCAAAGGCCGACTTTTTGGGAGCTTCCGTTGTCAGCACTGGAGCGGTGAAGCCTGTCGGCGGGAGCATGGTCCCAAAGAACAATCCTGTGGTGGCGCGAGTGACCTGTTCCACGGGCATTGTGAATAACGAAGCAGCTTGGGGTCCGTTGGTTATACCTCCTGGCGAGGCAGAGCGTTGGTGGCCATTGCAGTCTGAGCAGTTGGAGAGTTTCACGGGAGTAGAAGCCATCGATCCTTCGCTTTCTGCAATAAGCGAGACGCCAATTCTTAGTATCTTGAAACCCAAGGGCAACCAATAGCGAACCGCGATTGGTTCGCGAGTCACGACACACGAAGTGTGGAGTGGAAAGAGGAAAAGGTCCCAACGGACGTGCCAGAATCTGTTCCCCTCCGAACGGCGGCGCGCAGGACTGCGACGTCTTGGCGCTGAGATTCGGGGCAGATGCTAATTGGTGCTATCCGTCCACCTCTTCGAAGATGCCAAGTTGATTTATGGCACCATGTATCGAAGGTTTAAACGGATGCGTCCGATGTAGCAGACTTCGTCAAATTCCCCCTCGCTTGAGGGGTTTTTGATTGTGGGGACGCTCTTCCCTGCAGGCGCAAGCCCCTGCAGTTAATTACGCTACCGCGTTGCGGTAACAACTTTCTCCTTCTCCAGATGGTCACTTCGTGTCGTGGGTGTTTATTTTGTTTGTGGTTGCCCGTGGATTGTATACGGAGACCAATTTATGTCGTCGCCCGTAGGACATGGATTAGTCCAAATCCGTGTTTTCTTAGATTTGGGTTTGGGGTTTTGGTTTGAGGATACGTTAGCCATTTTTGAGGCTAAGATCAACTCAAACGTTTGTTAAGGATACGTTAGTCCAGTTTGAGACTAAGATCAACTTAACGGGATCGTTTAGATCCGACAAAAGAGCAATTGGCTCCATTGTTCCAGTTTAGGGACATAGGGGTTCATTACATGTATGGCCGTCGGGACCCATCACCTCTCTGACGACGTTGAAGGATTACAACGACAGATGTCAGAGGAGTTCAGAGATGTACCCTTGAGCCAGAGTTGGTTTGGGGATTTATAGTCCGATTTGGGACTAGAGTCTGTTTGAAAGTTTAAGGATACGTTAGCCATTTTTGAGGCTAAGATCAACTTAAACAGGATCGTTTAGATCCGACAAAAAAGCATTTGGGCTCTATTGTTCCAGTTTAGGGACATGGTGGTCAAATGCCAGTTTAGGGACATGGTGGTCCAAGTTCCAGTTTAAGGACGTGGTGGTCCATTTCCAGTTTAAGGACATAGTGGTCCATTGGTAGTTTAAGGACGCATAAGTCCATGGGTTTAAGGACCCCACAGTCCATATGGGTGTGTTTAAGGACGCATTAGTCCGTTAGTTTAAGGACGCATAAGTCCGCGGGTTTAAGGACCCCACAGTCCGTATCTTGGTTTAAGGACGCATAAGTCCATGAGTTTAAGGACCCCACAGTCCGTGTTGATGTGTGGTTGTCGGGACCCGTCACCTCTCTGAAGACGTTGAAGGATTACAACGACAAATATCAGAGGAGTTCAGAGATGTACTCTTGAACCAATGAGCTGGTTGAAAGAGCAGATGTGCTCAGTTCAAGATGATTTGAGGACTTATGGCCAGTTTGGGCTAAGTCCAACTATGTTTGAAATATTGGCCCTCTGTTGGTCCATTGAAGAAGAGGCTTTGCCTCTAAAAACTTAGCCAATTGGGCTAAAGCTAGTGTTAAACACTACAGACCAACAGTGTTGAACACTGGGAACAGGGTTTTTAAATTAGTGTTAAACACTAAGCAAATCAGTGTTAAACACTGCAAATAGAGTTTTCCAAACTAGTGTTAAACACTAAGAAAATCAGTGTTAAATACTGAGGACAAAGTCTTCAAATTAGTGTTAAACACTAAGGAGAGGGGTCACGTGTGGACACGTGAGAGCGCCCTGATTCCCTTTATTTTATTTTGCAGATCCGTGTTTAACTCTTTTAATTCTGGCGGCCATCACCTGTGAGCACGTGATGAAGGCCCCCGCTCTGGTCTGTTAGAATGCTCATTAGGGGTCACGTGGTGACACGTGAGGGCGCCCTAAATGTGGAGCCAGATCTCCTTTTGGTTTATCCTCAAATCTGCGAACAAGTGTTAAACACTTTTCCTTTTTATTTCGAGCATCACGTGTTGACACGTGATGAGGATTTATGCGCTGACTGTTAAAACGTTTGCTAAGGGGTCACGTGGTAGACAAGTGAGAGCGCCCAAAGCCTTCATTTCCATTGATCTTTTTTCTGCGTTTTGAGAGTCACGTGGGAGCACGTGATGGCATCAAAAAGTGGGGCCAGATCCCCTTTATTTTGTTTTGCAAACAAGTGTTAAACACTTTTAATTTTCATAGCCATCACCTGTGGGCACGTGATGTATAATCATGCCCTGATTTATTATAACATTTATTAGGGGTCACGTGGTAACACGTGAGAGCGCCCAGAATTGTTTCTGCCTTTACTTTTGTTCCATATATAATGAGGGTCACGTGGAAGCACGTGAGGCATTGCCTCAAAGCTTTCCTCTTCTCATTTTGGGGGATCTGTTCAGGGGTCACGTGAGGCACGTGACCCTAGTTCTTTTCATGCACAGAGATCTTTTAAGTCTCCTTATCTTTAAGAATTAAATTCTTATTTAGGGTAAAACCCTAATTTTTGTTTT